>OX371263.1:63525460-64805220 GCA_947311025.1 Lypha dubia
AAAACTAGAAAAATATTTACCTGATATTTACAAATTAATTTAGAGTTTTTAAAAAAAAAATTTTATACTTGCAAACTATATAATATTAAGTAGCCTAGACGTCAGAAATATCTGCATAGTAAAATTTTCTAATAGCACACAAAATGAAAATAAATTCTCTGTAATGTATTGGTCAGCAAAAATTTCTTTCCAATAAAAACTAGCTATCCACACAAAAATGTGAAAAAAAACCCATACAAAAAATTATTCTTTCAAAAAATATGCCGCTATAAAAAATACCAAACAACAAAATACATATATGCCATTCCATCCAAACACAACTTCTACTATTATAACAAACATGGCGCTCTTAAAATGAGTAATATTTGAAAATGTTTCTCTTTGCATCAACAAATATCAATCCCAAAAATTACTAATATTATGCTTGGATTTAAGAAAAAATTATTTCTGAACGGCAAAAATATTATGGACGTTGAAATTTGCTACTTCGAAGAATTTTTAGCCACTACAAATATGTATGTACATACTATGTATGTAGATATACACACGTTGATAGACTAACCTACATACATACACACATAAAATCTCGTACACGCTTTTCATTATACACATCAAAATGACACACTACTGCTTTTTGCTTTATGAATGTATGTCGTTAAAAATTTTTGGAAGCTGCAATTTTCAAGGCATAATTTTTTTGTCGTTCAGAAATATTTTTTTCTTGAATCCAAGCATAATATTAGTAATTTTTAGGGTTGATATTTGTTGATGCAAAGAGGCACAATTTCAAATATTACTCCTAGGATCGCCATTTTTGTCATACTAGTTGAAGTTGTGTTTGGATGAAATGGCATATATGTATTTTGTTGTTTGGTATTTTTTATAGCGGCATATTTTTTGAAAGAATAATTTTGTGCACGTGTTTTTTGCATTTTTGTGTGGATAGCTATTTTTCATTAACAAGATATTTTAGTTTCTCTACTGTAAAAAATGAAAAGGATCATTTTTCCTCAGTAGTCGGTAGTATAATAAATGAAAATAAAAAAAAAAAAACAAACTAATTTGAAACCCTGGTTTATTGGCTACACAACTCAAGGAATAAAATTACTAAGCAACTTATTAACGAAAAAACCAGAAAGAAAAAACTTACCCAAATTAAATATTTGCCAGCATTCTGAAAATAAAACAAACAAAATGTAATTAATAATATTGTGTAAAATATATTTAAATTTTTTGTTTTAAAAAACACTTCTTTGGTTTTCTCTTCCATTACAATTAAATTACAAATATGTTTTAAATTTTCGTTGTCTTCTCTATACGAGTATGTATATATTTTCTTTTCTAGCATCTTGTTTCCTTAAAAACATTCCTTTTTTCACAATAACCTGCATCCGTAGTTAAAAAAAAAATATCCGTTTCCTGCTTTGAAATGTTTTATTTAGCATGTAGCAGCAAGAAACTTTAACTGCATTAGTATGACTTCATTGCTTCATTTAATAAAACACACAATTTTCCCGCAAAATGTTACTTAAGCTTTCACAATAAAAAGTACAAATAAAAAAAAAAAACTATTGCTTTTAAAAACTGCAAAACTGCATTGAGAACAATTCGCTTACCTAAACAAAATTAATTTTAAAATCCATTAGAAACAAAAAGGCAGCAATGAAATTGCATACCTACCATGAAGCAGTATCAAGTTTAAAAGCAAATAAAATGTGTTGCTTGCACAGGAAATTGTATTTATTTTTCAGTTTTCTTTTCATTTGAATTTTTTATGAGGCGGTAGCTTTGCTAGTTGCAACCCATTCATTCGCGTAGTAAGTTAGTGTAGATTTAAAAATACTGTATTTTTCCCCGTATCCCTCAAAGGCAACGTGGATTGTTTATTTCTAACATGCTTTTCTTCTTTATGTCAGCAGCACTTTAGGCTTGATGACAGGAAATGCTGCTTGTTATTGGCAACGGATGAACTTTGTTGATAATGAATATAAGAATATTTATATATTTTTAAATTTTATAAAATCATTTTAACAAGAAATAATAAATAGTTTTACCAGACATTAGACCTTTTTAAAATGGCTGACTCTGTACTTTCGTAGTTTCATAGGTTTTATGCAAAAATTAAGATCGTAATGCAACACATATCCACACAGTTAAACACACAATTCAAAATATTACTGTTGTATGGAAATTGTGTTTTTCTCTTTAATTGTTAATAATCATGTTGTATGGCTTTTTTTTAGAACCTGCACTCAGGGGATGATCCCCACTTATGCAATGCATTGTGCCAGAACTCAGGGAGAGGGAAAAAGGATAAAGAAGAAAGATGTTAAAAATTTAGAAAGCTTAACTCTTTTACAACTCTGCTTTGCGAGTTATATTAATTTTTACACTAATGTTGATGCGCCTCTGGTGTTAAGCACACGCATTACTTTGTTAAGCTGTATTAGCAGGCATTTTATTAATTGTTTTATGGTGTTTTCTTTTCTACATACGAAATGGCAACTTGTTGAAAGGTACATACATACTCGTATATAAAATATTTTGCTAACCCTGTAATAATGCAACTTGTTATTTCACTAGAGCAAAACACAAATTATGATAAGGTGGAACGGCCTGCTTTTAACAGATTTCAGCTAATTTTAACAGGCAGTATCAATACTGTCGATTTTTACGGGGCATAAAGTTCAATGCCTTCCACCATTAGTGAGGGCGTATTTTTTAGAATCAAACACACTACCCTTTTAGAGTGTAAAACAATTTTAAGAAACGAACACCAAAGTAAACTTTCTGCATGGAGATGTACCATTTTTTTTTTTTTTTTGTTTGTAGAAAATAAAACAACATTACTTCGCCACTGTTTTCTGCTAAACGAGGAAGGAGGGTGATGTTGGTTACAACAACTTGGATCAGCATCAATTGCTGTCGGAACAGTTTTTAGTGCCCAGTGCTATGCCTTCATCACTCAAATAGTCCAACAATAATTAATACAATGCCGAATCAATGTACATAAGAAAAATAAATAATCTCGATTGACTTGTTCTGGCCAGGGTTTGAACCCAAGCCCCAAGTTATTGTTAGCTTAGTATTCCACGCGCTAACTAGTTCAGCCAACACCACCCTTAAGACACAAGACATAATTTCTTAAGGACACAATGTAAAATTGAAAATTTTTGTAGTTTTAAATTTTTGAGACTTTTAGAAAAAAAATCAATTTTTTTTAAAGAATGAGAAATGTCATTATTGGCATTTTTTAAGCACAATATTTCGTGTTGTCGTTCATAATATGAAACACTTTTCACTGCGGTAATGTAAAAATAGAATAAACAAATATATGGCTCGAGTTCAACTCCAGACTTAGGATATAAAATTTTTTATTGTATAATTCACGTTTCCAGAGTTTTTGTATATTTTTTATTATTATTCAGGCTACTACCTCTACTTATGAAACCGCTACAGAAATTGATAGGATAGAGAAAATATATGGCGAATATCTAGGAAAAGGCTTTATTCTTTTACAACTCTGCTATTGCTCGTGTTGTTAATTTTAAGAGCAGTATTAAGGCGCCTCCTGTGTTAAGCAGATGCATTACGTTTCTTAAGCTTTTTAAGCAGGCATTTTATTAATTGTGTTATTTCGCCGATGCTTTCGCTAACCGCCGAAGGAGGAGGGCATTGTGGTGTCATTAGCTTGCAACAGTCTCAGTCGCTGTCGGAAGAGAGTATTAGTGACCAGTGCTCTGCCTACATCACTTAAATAGACCAACAACAGTTAATACAATGCCACACTAATAAACATTAGATAAATTTATGATGTTGATTAACTTGCCCTGATTAGGGATCGAACCCAGGTCCTATGTCATAGTTTGTTTTGTATTCAACGCACTTTAGCCAACATACATACCCTCAGTTTTATTAGAAATTATGTTTAAAATTTTAAGTACAAAAAGATTACATTTAAAAATCACTTAAAAATTTTGTAATTAATGAATTTTAAATATTTTAAAATCTAATATATAAAATTCTCGTGTCACGATGTTTGTTATCGAACTCTTCCGAAACGGCTCGACCGATTTTAATGAAATTTTTTATGCATATTTGGTAGGTACGAGAATAGGTTCTAAGGTATATTTTAAATCGCTTGCCGAATGAGGAGGGGTGGGAGGGGGCAATTTCTGTATTTTCGAAATGGCTTGACCGATTCTTATGAAATTTTTTATGCATATTCAATAAGTCTGAGAATCGGCTACTATCTATTTTGCAAACCGCTAGGGGCATAAGGAGGGGAGGGAGGGGGTAATTTCTGTATTTCCAAAATGGCTTGACTGATTCTTATGAAATTTTTTATGCATATTCAATAAGTCTGAGAATCGGCTACTATCTATTTTGTAAACCGCTAGGGGATAAGGAGGGGAGGGAGGTGGCAATTTCTGTATTTCCTAAACTATTAACCCAACAGATGGCGCTATGTTTGCCTCATAATTATTTTTGTTGTTGAATGACAGATGGCGATATTTCCTTCTCATGCAGGAGAATCGTCGTCGTTCGTAGTTCAAACAGAACAAAATTATTGTTTGGCATTTTTTTTCATTGGCGTTCATCGTCACACACTTAACACATTCGCTATTATTTATATAACACCCAAAATATGCACTAGAAATATTTTGTATGGCAAAACAACGTTTGCCGAGTCATCTAGTAATAGTATATAATTTCAAAATATTTTATTTTTTAAAAGAATTGTAATAGTTTTTGTAAAAAATAATTTAATTGGTTAAACAGTTACTTGCAATAATAAGTGGCTGCGTTGCTTTAAATATGTTCACATTAATTGAAAATAATATTAATTTCCACTAGAGCTGAACCATTCTGGGATCTAATCGAAAATATTCACTAAAATTATTCCATAAATTACAATTTAAAATAATTTTAACGAATCTTTTCGTACAGAAAATTAAAAACATCTTAAATTAATGCTTTGTCATGTTGTCCTAAAGTAAATAACAATTCCATCAATTTCTATATTTATTCCAATGATTTGAAAATTTTGTTCAAAGACCCTTAAAAGCACTTTTTAACCAACAACCAATTATTGCACTAGAAAGAAAATATATCAATGTTTGACCCAAATATTGTAAACAAATATTTGCTAGAGCCACCACATGAAGGAAATATGAAAATAAATGGAAAATATTAAAACTTAAAATATACCCACAATTGCCACTACAAACAAACAAACACCCGGTATAATTAGTGTCCATATGGAAAAAGCAAACAAGCTGTATAAAAAATACCAACAATAACAACTGCAGCAAAAACAAAAAAGTATTCACAAAAAAATCAACAATGTGGTCGTGTGCGAATTCACCCCTTAAACACACCCACGCTTTCGTATCGATAGATAAGCTAACAAATATTATTATTGCATACTTTAAGGCTGTGGAAAACTATTAAAAGCAAAATAAAATGCTAGTCATTCATTAGCATGCCCTCCCATCCTCGCCCAACTAAAACAAAAAAATATATATGTATAAAATTACAAAAAAATCTACACGCAACATATGGTTGTTGTTCAATGCTTTTTCTTTTGTTTTTGCTCTCGTTTTGGCAGCAGTAGAGGAGTCTATAAGTACGGGGGTGGTGGTAAATGGTTGGATGCATGATTCTATTACTTTATTAGCATTTTGTTTCATTTTAATGAACTTATTAATTTAATGATATTATAAATGTAGCAAATTGTATTCTATTACACAGCATTTTATTTGTAATACAATTTATATTTTGTTTCATAAAATCATCCCACATATAGACAAAAATAACATACATATGTACATACTCAAAAGCAACTATTATTTTTTAAATATATGAAAGAACTTCCGACATATGAGCGTAGAACAGTTGTATGATGGCTTAAGGGATATCCAATTCTTTTAAACTATTTGAGGAGTCGACTAGTTTCTTTGCCATGTTGAACAAATATCTCTCTGTCGTAGGATCTGCCTAATGTTGGAAATACAGTCGGGCCTCGATTATCCGTGATGGTCGGTACCAGAAGCATTACGGATAATCGATTTTCACGGTTAATCGAATAACAATTTTGATTATACAGTTTTTTTAATATTTTTATTATTTAACAAGTGAACAGTGGTGTATTTACATCGAAAAAAAATTAATTCAAGAAGTCAATGCACATTTTTAAATTAAATAAGTATATATACATTAAATTTTCTACTGAAAAAATTCTGCCATTACGGATAATAGAGGTAATCACGGTTAATCGAAGCAAACAATTTGAAAACAATGAAAACAAAAAACAATAGACTGATCTTTGGCCATCACGGTTAATCGGTGTTGTCAGAAATATCAAAAAATTTGACTTTTCTATTAAAATTATTGAATTTTATTTTGTAAAAAGATTTCATAATATTTGTTTGTGAGCTTAAATAATTTAAAATTTAAAAATATATTATGAAATTTTAATTAAAAGTCAAACTGAACTGAAATATCGTAATTTCATGAAATGTATCGTACTTTTTCTTTGCTACCAAAAACAGTGAGCGCTCACTCAACATGTTCGCTCATCGCTTAGTAATCAAAGCGTTCAGCCAGCCGAATGTTGAGCAACAGTTGTGTAGCAAAGTGTGTGTGCTGAACGCACCCAATTTCTAAAAATTAACTTGTAAATGAAAATAAAAGAAGTTCTTGAAATGTATTTTTTTTTCTAATTTAAAAGACATCCAATCAACACAAAATAACTCATATACGAGTACATACATACTCGTATGTATATGCAATTCGTACCTCTGACAATACATTGAATAATATATAACTGATATACGCCTCCTGATTTTATCAACAAAAAATTTTACTGGGTCAAGTCCGGAAATTTTTGCACAGAATTGTTTAAATAAAAGATATGCCCCACTTTGTCAATCATAAAGTCATATAGTCAAATGTGATCAATCAGGCAAGTCACACATTCCGATCGGAATAGTTCAATTCCGTATTTGTATTCCGATTGAGTTTTGATCTAAATTCTTCAGCTTTGTATTCAGTCTTTTGTATTTTGATATTACAGTCATAAAGTTTTTTTATTGGTTTTGCTAACAAAGCTCAAATTAAGCTTTTTTTTTATTAATATGCAAAGCATATTTAAATTATGATCCTAAAAGTATGCATATATTTTATTATTTACTACAAATGAAGTTAGCAAAAAAATTGATTGAACTTTAAAAGTGGCTTGATTACAAACAAAATGTTTTTTTTCGTTTTCTAAAAACTATACTTTCAGAAGTTAAACCACTTTCGAATCGGAATTTAGTTCTGTGAAATGGCTGAATGTGTAAAGGCGTGAAGGCGTGGCACTGCCCCTTTTTAATAAGTAGTGCGATTAAAGCTTAATATTTATATACAGTTTCGCAAGAATCATTGAAACGCCTGTTGCTAAAAAAATATATATGTACTTTGTGTATATGTATATGTGTACTTTGTTTTAATCATACAAATTTCTAGTAAAGCTGCACGGAGAAAACTGTTGTGCATTATTTATGCACAAGCTGATCATAACTATAAAATGTTTTGGTACATTTTTGAATATGCAACTTTGCGCATAAATTATGCCTAATAATCATAAATTCTGCACAATCTATTAAAATTGTGCACAGTTTGTGAACATTTTTCATAACTTAATTATTTGAAAATTAAACACAATTGATCATAATTTATGAACATTGTGCATGAACGACTATTAACACTTATTGTTCATGAGTTATGCCTACTTGTGCACAGATTTTGCCCAACATTTTGATATGTGTGTATCTTGTTCATAAGTTGTGCCCATTTCTGCATAGATTATGAACAATGCGTACACATATGGATAATGAACAACTATTCTTAGTCATTTTTCGTGAACAATTTGTACATAAGTTGCGCCCATAGCGCATTATTTTTGCACACAATTCTCTCCGTGTGAGAGCAAACTTGAAATGTGCAAAAATTCATAAGAATTTTTTAAGTAAAAGTAATCGAAAATAAACTTGTATTTTTAATTTAGAAAATTTTATTGTTTATGTGTGTGTGTGTGTGTGTGTGTGTAAAGAGTACTCTTAGAACGTTGTATAAGAATCGGTTAAGCATAAATAGTTGATATGAAATTAACTTTTCATTAGCGTGGCACCTAAATTGATTTTGTAAAAAATTGTATACGTTATTAAAATTGTACTTTGGTCATACATACGATCGCTGAGGCAAATGGAGGGTTGGGAATGCAATGCCACCTTATGGGTAGTGATTAATAGAGTACTATTAACTATACTAAACAGATCCAATAACTGATATGGAAGAGTGCATACCTACATACACATTGAAAAATTATAAATTTAATCACAATGGAATATACGCACAGTGGCGGTTATTCTAATTTTCAAAATCCTACATCCCATTAAGAAAAGTTTTAACTATAAAAATTGTTTATATCATCATGATGGAGAATGTATATTCAGGCATAACGTATTCAAATATTACCAAAACTTGCAACTTTAGAATTTTTTTTGTCGCATATTCACATCACATGAAGTGCCCGATATTCTTGCATTTACTTCTTAAGAGCTGTCAATTTATTTCAAATTAAATCAATAATCTTAAATATTATTGTTTTGGTTTTTGTTTTTATTAAATTAGATTTTGAAAAAAAAACTCTGTCGCTAATTGTCGAGATATAGTGAGAAGAGCATAAAATAGTTTATCTAAGTTTTCTGTTCTTTTTTTAGATTTTTCAAAATATACCATATCGTCTAATATATCGCTGAAGTCTTTTTTATATTTTGAATTTTGAATTTTTAATACTTTTAATATAATTATTTAATTCGTATAAAAGATTGTTAATTTCATTACAAGTAACATCTTCTTTATCATCTGAATTATTGTGGTTACTTTCAACATAAAATAATCTGGAGTATAATTTATTCTTTAGTTTCACTTTTTAAAGAATATTTTAAAAAACTTTCATTGCTCGGAAAATTTCCAGAATTTAAAAAATATTATTAACGTATTTAAAAATTTTATACGTCCCTCATTTATTCTTATTTTAATACGTTTTCGTAAATCTGTTGCAAAAGAATTATTAATTTTTTTGTTGTTAATCCAACAATTTTGTATACTTTAGGAAACTTGTTACATGTCGTCGTGCCAAGGTTATCTTCACTTATCTCTAAATTTTTTTTTTTGGGAAATTGAGTCCAAAGTTTCATAATGATATGGGTCATTCCACCGTTTAGGGTGTTACATTTGTAGGCATCCAGTAGTGTTTTATTAGATGTTGTATAAGGCAACTAGATTATAACAACTATTGGATCGTCTACTATATAGGTAATAGTTTCTTTTCCTTGACTCACATTAATAAAATTTGTGAGCAATAATGAGAAAATTACCAATAAGTAGCTGTTTCGGGTGTTACTGAATTTGGCGCTGCTTTCTGGCAATAAGATTCAAAATACAGAATTCAGCGAATTTGCTTATGTTACCTTCAGTTTAATTTCAGCAAGTCAAAATAGTTATAATAGCCCACCTAAACGCTAAAGGAATAGTCAGTATCTCTTTTCCTTCAATTTTTATGAATAAAATGACCTGTTTCGGGTGTTACATGTGATTTGTTTCGGGTGTTACGAGTACGAAATTAAAACACATTTACTAGAAATAATGGGTTATTTTAATGAGATTTAATACGTTTTTAGTGAAAATATTACAGAAATTTATGAACAACTTCAAAATAGTTTATCTTTTATTTTCGGTATAACCTGAATTAAAAAACGACGATCTCCCAATATTAATATCAGGGTTGATGTCTTTGAAATATTCAAAAGCTTCGCGAATAGTCATGACCATTGTACGTTTCTGCTTCTTAACCTTTACACCAGTGTCGAGATCTCTAACGATTTTGAAATCTTTCATTCCAGGTGCTTGGCGACTAACATCATCTCTGTAAAAGAAATCCTTCGCAGCTTTCTGGGCTTCCATTGTAAGTCTTGGGCCTTTGTTTTTGAAATATTCTGTGGATTTTATATTATAATCCTGTCCTAACACGTCAGTTATTACTTTTTTGATAACTGCAGCCCAATTTAAAGGCGTTTCTGGGAGAGAATTCTTGCCTTTTTTCACAGCTTTTGCAAAGGTGTTTAAACATTTGTAAGATCCCATTGGAAAATCACAAACAGCTTTCTTTTTGTTGAGTTTCTTCTTTTCTCTACACGCTCGCACTTTGTCGCGCACCTTTAGACGATGTTCCAATTTAGGAGCTTCTGTACAAGTATCTTCTTTCTTCTTTTTCCTTCTAACAGATTCTCTTTCCTTCTCTTTGCGCAAATGTTCAGCATATTTCACAGGATCAGCGTTGTCAACTTGGTGCGTTTCGCACCTTTTTTGGTGCTTTTCTAAATGTTTTGTGCGAAAAATATCTGAGTTGGTGCGTGGTGCGCTTTTTTTTTAATTTTGGTGCGTTTTTTTAATTTTGGGTGTCTCCAAAGCATATTAAACACAAAAGAATTTTGTACAAAAAATACAACTGTTTCAATACCATTTCATTCAATTGTGTACAATTTTTACATTCAATTTTACAGATAATTATAAGAGCAACCATTAATGATGTTTAAGAGGTACCAAAACACATTCACAAAAACCGTTAAAACGTCTTGTTGTTATAGATAATTTGTAACATTTCATTATAAGAAATTTGTTGTCCCTTTTAGATTTTCAGAGTACATAATTGTTTGTTGTCGTAAAAGTTGCTGTCAAGTCTGTTAAAGAGCTTAGCAAAAACAAAGTATTCTGGAGATTAGCGATCATTGTTCGACTTTTATAAAATGCATAAAAAATGCGTTTATATAAATTGTTGTAACACTCAAATTAATAAAATTTCTATTTACTAAAAGTTAAAAGGTTAAAGTTAGTATCAATAATGGAGTCTAAAAAAGGAGATCATAAGCGAAATACAAAAAGATTTGGGAATCACCATGTGAGTTTAAGCAATGGATTCGGCCTTGAACAAATAATAATACAAGAGCAAGATGATATTACAAATGCGATATCACGCCTACATAAATATCCAACCTTGTTCGGCATTCTGGTACACGGAAACACATTGCAGCTTTAAGCCAAATTAGCTACAAACGACATCAAGAACCAACATTGTACAAAATGTTTTATCCCATTACAAATATAATATCATGCCATTAGCAGTACAATTTGAATCCGATGTCGAAATATTATCTAGAATTGAAAAAGTGTGGAGAATGATTCACTTCATGCAATGGCACAATATTGATTCAACATTAGAATTTTGGACTAAAGTTAAATGTTGTAAAGACGCAAAATTAATTCAATAAAAAAAAAATTCTGAACTTGGTGCGTTTTTTGTTGAATGGCGCGTTTTTTTCTCCATTTTGGTGCCTTTTGAAATTTCAAAGTTGACAACGCTGCACAGGATCCTTCTTTCTTTTTTCTCTCAGCTTAGCTAGCCGTTCTTTTGTTGTCGAAGGCATGGTAATTTATCTAAGTATTTTATAAAGTATCAACATCATAATTATACTCGCATGCATTATAAAACAGAAGCTGCAGCACCAATTAACTACGTAAAATTAGTATAAGTTTGTCTTTACAAGAATGTAACACCCGAAACGTTTCGGGTGTTACACATTTTCAAACGTTAAAACACACAACTGAACACAAACTTTATTAAATCTTATTTTTTTTTTCTGAGCCCTTGGTCACTTTTATTATGGATTAACCCATATACAAAAAAATTTACGTGAAAAAAATACTCCAATATTTTTGTCAGATATAATGTTTGAAGTTTTTTATCGATTTATGTAAAAATATCTGAAGTCATTGAAAAAAATTTCTATGTTATTGCTATTTTTACATCCAAAAAATATTTGTCATTTTATTGTATATGCCACATTTTGGGAAATATTTTTTACTTTATGGTACATACGTGAAATTTGTTACAATTAGTAAACACTATTGGTTGGCTCGCGCGCAACTTTTTACTCACGTATGTATGTACATGATCGTTAGCGGTTCAAAAAAAATATTAACATCTGCGACTCACGTTACGTGCGTGCATTCGCATTACCACGCGACTCTTGTGTACCGCAAAATAAAAATAAAATATTGTCGTCTGCTCTCCTAAAATTTTTGTATAAAGAAAATAATTTAAAAACAATAACTCAAAAATTTTCTGAGCCAAGCCATTCGCAAATTCAAGAGATTGACGCTGTACATAGTGCAATAGACAGGTTCCTAAAATTAAAAGAAATTCACAGTCCCTTAGATCTGATAAGAAAATTAAAGAACTATCAATCCAGAAAAGTAACTTTAAAAATTATTGAAATGCTACCCAATGATTTCAAGACGTATTCCTCGTTAGCGAGTCAATTACATTTTCAAAATATTCCGTTCACCAAAATAAAATATAAGAAATTCAGCCTCTTATCTCTACACTTTAAATTATCTGCAAGTGAAGACGAATTTCAGTCAACGAGCTTAAAAAAACAACCCAGGAAGGGGGTTTTTATTACTTTGGAAAACATTTTTCAAAAAGAACTAAATACAACCGCAAAGATAAATATTTCTAAAGACAAAACAAAAGATATTGAAAGTTTATACGCTTATCTTCCACAAAGTGATGCGAAATTCTTCTCGGATTTATTCGTTTAAGTTTGTAAAAAGTATACTCAATCTTTCAGAACGAAAAATTAAGCTCGAGTGAAACATATTATGTTGTAGTTTTTTCAATCAATCAAGTATTTTTGAGACTTTTGAATTGTTATTTAATTTAATTGAAATAAAGTTTATTTAAGCAAAACGGGCATATCTACATTCCCTAAGAATCTAGTTTTCATTTATATAAACCCAAAATTACCATTAAAGATTAATACAAAAAATTTTTGCGATATAGAACGAAAAGGATATGTATATTACAATAATGGTTTATATTTAACTTTTAATTTTTCTCACAAACATACGTGAAGATAACTTTTTAATTATTTCCATGAACATACGTGAAGATAACCCAAGTTTTTTTTCCCAACAGAACTTCATATACTTTTTATAGTATATCCATAATAATGTTGCATACGTTAATATAACACATTAAAATTTTATTAATAGCGGATATACAATAAAAAGCTGTTTTAATATCTCAAAAACCATAAGAGATAGAGACCTGGGGATTGCACAGATCGATAGATCTATAAAATTTACTACAGGAAGTGGTCTTATCTAATTTTTTGGTATTTTGTGATATACGTGAAGATAACTTTGGCACGACGATGTGACTTTCGTTTTTTTTTTTTCATTTTTGTGCTTGGTAAAATACTTCCAAAACGAGCTCAATTTTTTGGCTTTAGTGTATTTCTAATTTATTCACCTGAGAGTGAAAAAACCCCATTCTTGAAAATTTTTTAACGTTTCATTCAAAACATAGCACGACTACTATGTAGGTAATGCACCGTTCGACAACAACTGCAAACATCCAAAATAATATGTATTTGGTTGATATAAAGTACTCGCTTTGTTTCATATCATACAAACAAATTTAAACATTTTTGACGTATGCATTTTAAACTAAAAAAAGTTGTTCGATTAATTGACATTAATTAATCGATTTATTCGTTATTCGAAAATCGGCATTTTAAAATTATTCGAGCAAGAGTTTCGTTCTGTTTGATCGATTAATCGAATTATTCTTAATCGGTTGACAACTCTAATAAATACACATGCACAAAAAATACAGACTGTTTAAAATATTTTACAATTTTCCATCCATCCCAAAAGGGGTTTGTACGAAGAAATATATAAAGTTATTATTAATTTAATATACCCATAACACTAACAAGCATCAGTAGCACCGATGGTTCGTGCGTTGAATTATAATCGAAAGATTCCGTATTCAATACTTGTACACCTCATGTATTTATAATTATATTTCCTCATTTATTTGTATATATAATCCAATATCAGAACCGATATTTTATTTTTTCTGATTTTCAATAAGAATCATCTTAAGAAAAATTGTTGCATTTCAGTCCAAGACCCAAGTCTCTAGCTCTTCTAGTGTCGTCGGAAAATCGATTTCACGTACAGGCAGACGGATAGACGGGCAAACGGACATGGCTCATTCAACTTCCTTATCTATAAGGATTCAGAATATATGGACCTCATATAAATATTGTGGAAATTACACACGTAATGACAAACCTATAAATAACGTTATCGTTTTTGGTGAAGGGTATAAAGAAAATAATTTTTCTTCGATTAAGATGATTAACTGACGAAAGGATCAAGTGTGCTTTCTCTGAAGCACCCTCTACGATACAAAAATTTTCACTATTGGGGTCAAATGCTGCCGAATCTGGTAATAGGGATCAATCTTAAGGCTTATGACGTGTTTATTTTCTGTCTTAACTATTTTTAAAATCACTCTCCAAATAGAAAAAGTGTTTAGATTGGCTTCTCCAACAAAAGTTGTGGAAATTGTTAAAAACACAGATCGATGGAGCCTAAACAATTTGAATGAACCTTTAAACTTGATGAGTTCAATTTTCTATTTTTTTTTTTAATTAGAATCTTTGAAACTAGCAAAACATGAAAAACTGGCGAAAGTATTACAAATACCTTTGAAGGATCTTACTAGTACCAGCGTAAACTAAGGACATCAAAACAAATAATTCAATTACGAAAGTAATCAGAAATTAAAAATTCATAAGGCTTAAGCTTCTTAAATGGCATGCACGCTTGCATGTATGTATGTATGTACATATATGTGATTATATATAAGTAATTTTAATTTGAAAATGAAATGAATATCCTGGAGTCCTGTCAGGCACTTAAGGAGTATATCTTTTGCTATTGTTAATAATACGATTAAGTTAACGTTTGAACAAATAAAACTTGTGTGTTTTTTCTTCGAAAGTTTTCTTCTTCTTAAAAGTCTATCATAACAAACCTTAGAATAAACTCTATAAAACTTTATCCTTCAAGAAAGATTGTTTTTTCTTTGCATTCTCATGTAAACTAAATATTCGAAATTATCGAACTATGATGAGACATTTTCCTTTCCACTTTCATATATATTTTACTTCTCTTTGGTTTTTTTTTCATGACGTAGGGGGTTGGGGATGGTGGTAGTTTATTTTTCTTAAAGTTATATTCAGTTGTTTAATTTAGCCATAGCATGTTGAAGCTGTACATGACATAAATACTAAACTAATGGCATCAAAGTACTTTGAATAGTTAGAAATTTGTTTCTTTGAAATATTTTCTATACAATAAATTTTTGAAAGGACGACATTTATAGGAAGTTGTCAGTATTTCATACACATAAGGTTTATTTTACACTATTAGTGTGTGATATACGAGGGTAGATTGATAGTTCTGTGACTTTCTGGATTAAAGAAGTCTGCAAAAAAGACAAAACTTTACCGAAAATATGTAACGACGGCCTTTAATATTTACTACAAATAATAAAAGCTTTCCAAAGTAAAAATATTAAAGGGTGTACTAAAGCGAGCAAAGTAGTATGTTGAAATGTTTTAATGTAAAATATGAACCATATTAAATGGACATTTGGCTCTTTCATAGTTGGTGCATTATTAAACAAAACACAACAATAGATACTAAAAGGAAAATCAAAATTAAAGGGTTTTTTATCAATTAATGTAATTTAGTGATATAATTTGGACATATCGCTGTATAGAGGAAAACGTAGCAGCATACTCGTACATGACAAACGAAAGAAAATGGCAAATCAAAAAAAAAAGATATGGAAATATGCTGCAAAAAAGCGCCATACAAAAGGAACAACAACTAAAAAGGAAAAAACTATCTAATTTCAAAAAAAAAAACAAATATGGAAAATGCTGCCAAAATTAAAAAATGACAAAACTACAAAAACAGGAAAAGGCCAAAATCGCAAAAGTGGAAAAAACGCTGAAATAATAGATATAAGAAAAATATCGCCAAAATGTTTTTAAAAAGTGATAAAAGTCAAAAATCGGCAAAAATGAAAATAGCGGAAAAACAAAAATTAAATATTTTTGGCTAACTGGGGAAAAGTTGTCAAAACTAAAAGTAAAAAATCGGCAAAACGAGCCTTTACTTATATATATTTAATTTTAGAGTTAATAATGCAGCATTAGTTCTGTGGCAATAAGGAAAAAGTGCTTAAGTCATATTTTATAATTTTGTAGAAAATCATTTTTTTTATTGTTTAATTGTTGGGTTTTTAATAACTTATTCCCATTGTACTTAAAGTTGATCATTCGTTTTTCTAACACATGATTTTGGCCCATCATAACAAAGGTATTCATTTAGATATATGTACATATAATATGTTATAAGTCAAATTAAGGCGTTATACCATATTAGATAATTAGTTAGAATAAGAAAAGCTGCAACTAATTGTAGCAGAACTTCGTTAAAACTCTTAATAGAAATAAAACTTTGCTAAGACATACTTTTGCATATGGAGAATACGATCGTGATATTAACTAAAAATTAGCTTATCTCAACTTAATCACTTTTTTCCTTTTGCCACAGAAGAATTGTCTTGTTTTTCATCATGTTGTGTAAAAAATTTCATCCAAATATTTTATATACTAATATTTTCAATGAAAAATAACACGCCCCCTCCCCTCCACCGTTCGACCCAGAAATATTACCTAGCTACTCCAGTGCTTCTACCTACACTTAACCACCTTAATATGCCCTTTAACAATGTTCCTTAATTTTATTTGCCAGCAGAAACTTTATATCATCCGCAACATTAACATTCTCGTAAGCATTTCCTTAAATGTGTCTAACTTGAATGAGTTTTTCTACAATTTTACCAAAGAACCAACTAAATTCAACATTTTATGAAGTGGAACATAAACAGAACAAGCGCTCAAATATGCCATTCGCTTTTTTCTTTTTAATGAGACATTGAAAGTATGGACAAGCATCTACCTTTATTAAACGAAAACTTTACTTTTCTATGAATATTCACATTCTCGCATATACAAACACACACACACGCAGGCATATAGATAGATATTCTTTTATTGATTTTTGGCTTTTTATTTTTATTTTCTGAAATAAATATTTACAACTTAATTGCTGCATTATTAAAAGCCAATTTATTTGTCTTGTATTTGTTTTCTAATATTTTCTCAAGGCTAAACAAAAAAAACAGTTTCATTCAAAATGTTATTTTTTCTCACATGAAAAAATTGCTTTTTTACACACACACAGAGCCATACACGCAAGGTATAAGAGGATGGGTTGAGAAGCCTAAAGTAACTTGCTGTTTTCTGGTTAATAAAATACTCAAACTTAAATTAATTAAATTTTAGAAATTTATTTATTTGAGAAAAAAAATTTACACTGTCTACCAAAAATAAAAAAAAAAAGTGTTTCAAAACTTAATGACTAACTGGCAGAGCTGTAAATGAATCATTCTTTTTTTATTTTAATTCGTTACGAATTAGCAAATTTTGAGTTAATTCTTTTGACACAAAAAAATGAATCGAATGAAATTTGAGTCAATTCAAATGAATTTGGTAAACATTAATTGAATTGATTTTGAATTAATTCGAATGAATTAGAAACAATTCAATTCAAATGAATTTGTCTTAGTGAATTGCAATTCGTTTCTAATTCAGTTGAATTAATTCAAAATCAATTCAATTCAAATGAATTGAAAATGAATTGCAATTCATTTTGACAAATTCATTTGAGTTAAAAACGAATTACAATACATTTTTACCAAATTCATTTGAATTGACTGAAATTTCATTCGATTTATTTTTTTGTGTCAAAAGAATTAATTGAAAATTTGCTAATTCAATGAATATATGATTCGCGAATTAATTCAAAAATTAATGATTCATTTACAGCTCTGCTTACTGGTGTTATGCGAGTCTCGTTGTTTTTAAAGTTTACTGGGAAACTTGAATTGATTTCAGAGGAATTAAATTAGTTGAAGTCCTTGACTCTCTTTTCCATAAAGCAGTTATTGTGAATCGGCATAGAAAAACTTGAAATCTTTACATTTTAGGGACAAATCTTTAGCACTTTTAGGTAAAATACTAGTAAAAACTAGTGATGTTACGAATATCAATTTTTAGTATTCGCGAATACGAATACGAATTTTTGAAAAAATATTCGCCGAATACGAATATTACTTTCCAGGCTTACAGCCACATAATATTTCAAATTTAATTGGAAAAAATCCCTTCCTTTGCGTCAGTACCAATAATTTGAAAAAACTGTCACACTACTTCAGGTATATGTCATTATTATGCTGTTAAGATGCCGAATTTGACAAACCACGGCTGAACATTTTTAAATTATTTTACTTACATGCATACTTTGATATTTGGTTTTTCTTACTCTGGTTGCGCTTTTAATTAGTAATTCAGTGTTGTTTGGGAGAACATATTTTCGAAGATTGCGCAGCCACATGTCTCGCTGGACTTTCACATATTAAATTTTTATTCTTCAATTTTTTAAGTCCAACATTCCTCTACTTAGAATTACTAACTTAACATGATATGAATTTACATACAAGACTTTAACTTTTAAATTATATTTACGATATATAATTTTCGTTTGTTTTTTAAGAAGATTATTATCAAAGAAAAGGGCTTTCTTTCCTTAAATAAAAATTATTATAAATTAATATACTTTTTTAAACTTTTTGTATGATTTTTTTTTTTTTTTTGGAAAATGTATGTGCAAATTATTCGAGAAATATTCGCTTGAATTTGGCGAATACGAATAAAAATATCTTAAAATAGGCGAATAGTCGAACAATCGAATACGAATACGAATACGAATACGAGTATTCGTAACATCACTAGTAAAAACATATTTGTGGAACATTTTAACCTTCTAACTCTTCATTGTATGGGTATTTTTATACCTTTCTTTGAAATGAAGCCAAAAACTTCCTTCAAATAACAATAAAGCGGTATTAAATGGCTCTTTAATGTTTTAATATGGCCAGATCTAAAACTCGACTTGGGCGACAACAAACTGAAATGAAAACTTAAAATGAGTTAAAAAAATTAAATGTTAAAAAAGTATTATTTTATTCCATTTTTGTAGCACACAGGGTATGAACACTATTTATGCAATGCATTGTAACTGAACTTAGACATAGGTTAGACACATGGAAATTTTAGAACGCTTAACTCTTTTACAACTCTGGTTTGCACAAAACGAGACAATATGAGAGCTGTTTGTACTATAAAAACAGAAAACTTAAGTTATATACACTCATAAATAATAAATTAATAAATATTTATAAAAGATTATTAAACAGATTTCCATAAAAAATATTTGTTTTATCAACTCTTCTTAAAGTTTTCCTTAAATTAATACAACGGAAAATTTCATTAATCGCAGGAAAGAATGCATTAAAGGCCTCAACAACAAATTGAGTGTTTATGTTCTTCAAACATCAATATAAATTTAAAATTCTATATAATTAGTAGGCAAGACGATTTTTTGTGACGAACTTTACGGCCACATTGTTCAACCGATTTTGACAAAACCTAAAGGAAATTAAAACTATTTTTCACAGACTTGAAAGAGATATTAAGAAATTATTGTGGGTTCAGTATTTTGGGAGCTATGAACGTTTACGATTTCTACTAATACATGCACACGTATTATTCGTGCATGCAAGTTAAAAAAAAACAAACATGCATGTGTTTTTCTAAAACTGATTTGGCAAAGAACGTAAACAGAATAAAAATTTTTTTTATCTGTTCGAATTTCTCATGCAAATGTGCCACTAAATAGTTGTAGTGGTGGTTGTTGTATGATTTTTATGAACAAAATCCAAATATTTCCATCTAGAATATGGTCGATTGTGTCGGCCGTTGGTTGTCCACCATTGAGATCAACACCGTGGGCTAACAACGAATCGCGTGGTTAAGTTTTACAATTTATATTTGGTTCTCCACCAGGGTTTATCTCCATATTGTGAATAGATGCTCTTCATTAATCAGCAAAAATGTTAAGATAAATTTGGTTCTCCACCATGGCGTAAGGTCTATCTACATATTGTGTGGTTGTGTTTTTCACTAAAAAAAATTGTTCCCTAAAAATTGTCCTGAACGACGATTTCCATTAGAAAACTAAATCGACAGAGGACACATCGTACAAGAATTGTTGAGCAGCAACTTCTCCAACTGGTTTCGTCTATATTTATGCGTAGATATGTGCAATAGAAAAATTAAGTTAAACTACTCAAGAATATTGTTTTGAAAAAAAAACTTTCCAAAGCAACATTTAAAAAAGAAACATAAACAAGTTTTTTATTTGTACCTTCTTTTGGATGGCTTTTATGGTTTACGTGCTCAAAATATTAACGCAATAAAAATACTTTTGAATTGTTAAACAACGTACACATGCATATATGTGTGTATGTATAGAACTCAGTGACTATAAAAGTGAATATGTGATGAAAATAAACATGGTTTAAAGTTGCTTTTAAAAATATTAAGAAAAAAAACTCTTTTTGTATTAAAAGAAACAGGAATTTAAAAAAAATCTTAAGGAAAATATGCAGTCTTCTCTAATGTGCATTACAGATCACTTGATAGCTCTCATTAAAGATTTGTGTGCTATAAATTAGTATTTATCTTGAGAAAAATTATCCGATATATGTTAAATGTTAAATTTTAAAATTCAATAAATCGAATTTCTTTTCAATTATTTTATTTGACAAAATAAATTAATATCGCAAAAGGTTAAAGGAGAAACTATAGTAAATGAAATTTTTTTTCTAAACTGCATTTCTTTTATCGCCCGCTAACAGAATTAAAAGAATATAGCTTCTAATCAAATAAATTTCATATTAATTTTTTCTAAGCACGCTATTTTACCATTCGAGCCAATTTAATAAAAATAATCAAAAGTGAAATGAGACAACGACAGTCAGTATTATGTTTGAAAGTGCCAAGCAGAGATTGAGAGTGTGCATATGTGTCTGTCTGTCTGCCTGTCTCCTCTATACGTTTCAGTTGGCATAAAACAAATAACAAAAGCTAAAGTTACAAATTAAACATGTCGGTCGTATCACCACCAGTGTGCACAGTGGTCAGGAATAAAAAAATATTTTTGGAAAAGTTCTGTTATTTCCAAACGTTTTTCCAAATATGGAAAAAAAGAAAAAATATCCCACAGATTTACCAAATGCGTAAATGTGATCAGCTTATTGCTCAGGAGAGAAGATGTGAAGTAACAAAACAGAACATTTTGGTGTTGTAAAAACTTTCCACAATTGACATATTTTTCATTCTCATTCGATTTAAAAAATTTGTTGTATCCCTAGAGACCAATCAACGATTTCATCGGATTAACGCAAAATGAATATGAACAAAATCTAACTGAAATTCTTCTCTGCGATGGCCATGTGATATTTCATACTGATTTTTGTCCCACTGTTGACATTGGTAATACCTAATATTTTCCTCATTTTCGTTTGTGATTGTTTTGGATTTTATCTGCTAAATAGCCCAGGGAGGAGATTCAATTAATATAAAGAAAATGAAAAATTCATATTAAATTTTGTTGTCTTCAGAAGAAAATCTTCTGCTTCTATATATGTATGTATATAAAACAGGATGTGTGTATGTATGTAACGTATGGACTCCAAAACGGCTGGGCCGATTTTGATGAAATTTTCAGGGAATCTTCAGAATATTCAGGCGGGTGACACTGTGAAGTCTGATTTTCGGTCTACAGGCGGAGGGGGGTGGCAAAATCCAATACATATATAAAAATGAATGTCTGTCTGTTTGTTTGTTTGTGCTTGGGCCAATCATCCTGAAATTTTCACAGCATATTACTGTGACTCTGAAAGGAATAATAGGCTATATGAAGTTTTGATTGGACAAAGGGGCGTGGTACCGCCCATATAACCCAAAAATTTAAATCGCCATAATTTGGGCATTTTTTGACCTACGTCGATGATATTTGGTACATACTATATTGAAAAGTGGGTGGGACCACGCCCCCTTTTAAGAAAATTAAAAATCGTAATATAGTCTTAACTACTGGACCGATCGTCATTAAATTTTCGCAATAGAAATTTTATTTTATAACGACGGGGTAGCGCAGCACACCGGGTTCAGCTAGTATATTTATATAGAAAAAAACAAGTAACTTCAATTTAATAACACTTTTTCTTAAGTTAATATTTTGATTGGTGACAAACTTTATTGGGATTATAAATAACAAAAATATACAATTGTTTTTTACATGATTCTATTTTTGGCCCACCCTAAAATAATATAAAAATAAACACAAAAACAAAAAGCTATTTTTTTTTATCCACTTTTAGACTCTTCTTGATGTTGCTGTCATGGCCCTTTTTGGTTGCCTGTTTAACACAAACTTACAAAAAAAAAAAAAAAACACATAAAAATATTTTAGCTGCTAACGAACGTTGGTTAAAACAACTGGCCAAAAGACCCATTTACACACATACAGGCACACACGCACACATGCTTTTCTACCTGTAAAAAACAAACAAAATCAACAAAGAAAATAACATAAAAGTTTTCAGTGCGTGCGGTTCGGTGTAAGTAAGTGTTTTTCAAAAAAAGTATGACTGCATATTATAAATTTGAATTTGTGTATATGTATACATTTCCGGTTTCGTGTTCTGACCGGCAACGGATATACTAGATCTTGATGAAAATGTGTTGATATTTCGTTAAGTTGCTTAACGAATTTCGTTATGTGTCAAAGGCGTTAAGCAACTAAAGCTTAGTGAGCTGACAACACGAGAGGTAAGAGAATACGTACATACATACATATGCATGTGAGTTCATGTATGTGGGTAAATGTGTATGTGCTAGTGATAGTTTATATTACCACAAGTTGAAAATGCTCTTCTACATAATTTTTTTGTTTTTTAATTTATTCTGGGTCAAAAGAAAAACTTGGAAAAGCACACAAAGCGATAAACAAATGCTTTTAAATTTTGTGACCAGAAAGTTTTTATTAAGAGAAACTTTCTTAATTTCAAATAGAAAAAGGAAACAAAAGAGGTAAAGCTGATGTTTATTCGCAAATAACTTTTAGATTTAAGGAAACAAAAAAGTGTAAACAAATCTTAAGAAATTTTTACCCATTAAAGTTTTTTCACAGGCATTTCATATTTTTTCTTTTTCTTTTTAAATTATGAGAGCTTTTTAGCAATTATAAGACATTTATAATGATCATCCGTATAGTTTCGTACAACAAAGGATTCGCCTTTTGACTACATATACTAAATAAAAATTAGCGAAATAAAAATTAAAGTTTATTTTATCAGGTAGTAAAATTAAAATTTAACTGCCGACGAATGCAAAAAAAAGCAAAAAAAAATCTATAATTAATAGACAATTGCTTTTTTTGTGCAACCCTTCACGCACCTATTATACAAGGGATTTTTACAAGACTTCTTCCAAATTAAAGACACTTTTGAACAGAAGTGAACAATGTATTGTGGGTTTTTGTGGGTTCAGTATTTTGGGAGCTATAACCGTTTAAAGTTGCTACCACTACATTCAAAAATATTACTCATCCATGTAAGTATACTTGTATTTTACACATTTGGGTGGAAACGGACAACAAGATGTGGGAGAACTGTAGGAAAAAAGATGAGAGAGAGTTGATTAAATTGATTTAGCTCAATGGAATGTATTTTGTTTTTGCATTTAACCGTCCTTTTTTTATTTTTAATTTTTGTGTATTCCTACAAATGTCTCATTAAATAATTGTAGTTTTGGTTGTTGTATGACTGTTTTATAAGAGATTTTTTATGATTTTTCATTTTATGACTATAACACGGTCGACCCACCGTTGGTACACACTAGTATAATTTAAAGGTTATCCCATTAGACAACGTAATTTTTAAAAAAGTTTGCCCATCCTATGATCCGATACTCAAAGTTGTGACAATTTACGCATGAACATGAATCAAATAAAACATGAAACGGCATCCACAATAATGCAACAAAAACAACGATTTTTTGTTAAAGCGATTTTATAAACTAAAAACCGCCATAATAAAAAATCGTCAAATTTAAAAACTTACAAAAATAAACAAAAAGCCCCAAAGGAAAATCGTCAAAACAAAACTATCATCAAACAATTATAATATTGCCATGAAAAAAATATTAAATGGAAAAAACTAAAAAAAAACTGCAAAGGAACGCTAAAAAGAAAAAAATCGTCAAACAATAAAAATATTGCCAAAAAAAAAATACTAAAAAAAGAAAGTATATAATCACCACAAGCAAAAAAAAAATTTTTAATTATTCACTCACTTAATCGGAAAACTCAGCAACAACAAAACTTCTAAATTTCGAATAATATCGTTTGATCAATCAAATACTTATTTGCAGTGCGGCAAAAAATGAATGATACCCTAAATCGATTTCTCCTGACAATTTCAAATTGGGGTCATGCTAATAGGGACATGACCAGACCTCCTGCTCCATCTGTAAACATGGATGGTATAGATATTGAGGAATCAGAATCTCTTGATGTTCTTGGCATGAAAATTCATTGTGATGTTCGATGGAATGATCACATTTTTCATGTCTCAAAAGAAGCATTCAAGTGCCCCTGCTTTTTAAGACGGTGTAGGATATACTTCACTCCATCTGATCTGCTTAGTATTTATACCACCTTTATCCGACCTAAAATGAAATACAACTCTCAAGTATGGGCCGGTGCTTCATAATCTATTTTGAAGTTACTCGACCGCGTACAGGATAGGGCGAAAAAGCTTATCGGTGACAGTAGGGTAGCCAACTATATTGACTCACTGGAGCATCGACGCAATGTTGGGTGTGTTTCATTGTTCTATCGCTACTACAACGGAATGTGTTCTAATGAAAGCAGGGAACTTGTTACAGAATCCCGTCACTTTTCACGCACAACACGCTCTTCATGAAGGGCACATCCCTTTGTAGTCGATATGTCAGTGAACCGCACCACGCATTACAGGGAAAATTCGTACTTTAGCCGTATTGTTCGTATTTGGAATAAACTCCCCGCAGAGGTCTTTCCTGCCACTTTCAGTGTGTTAGGGTTCAAATCGAATGTCCACAAACACTACTCCCTGAGGGGTCATCCCCTGAGTGCTGGTCCTAATAAAAAAAAATACTTATTTGCAGATTTTTGGCATATATTTCCCATTTTACAATTCGATTGAGTTAAATAAATGTACTCGTACAGTGGCAAAAAAAGAAACATATTGTATCATCTACCTTCAGTTGGATCCTTCAACAATATTTTCACTTTGCATATAAATTATAACCGAAGCAGATTCTTCGAATCGTAAGTGATCACTGCAAATTATATTGTGCAAAGCTCAGCTAAAAAAGTTTTAAAACTTCTTATAAAATACAAAATAGAAATTATATTCGACTTATCGAATTTACTTTACAATTAATTGTATCGATTGTTATACCGGATAAGCCACAGTAACTAAAAACAAAACTAGTTAAACAAAAACTTATTGAAACTATCGACTTGTGAACAATAATTAAGGGGTTTCCTCTTTGTTGTCTATAACATCGAAACTTAACAACAAAGAACAAGTAGGAAAATGGTAAGTAAAATATGTTTGTACGAGTATGCCTAGTTAATTACCGAACATTTTTATCTTGTCTCAGATAAACGCACCCATAGAGAACACTTGCACTTCTAGTGTACAAATACTGCCGTATGTACTCGTATGCATTCAAACTCCCAAACCCCAGACAGACCCAGCGGGAAAAAGAAGGACTAGGAAGGCCTTCTAGAAGGCCTCTCCACCCCTTCTTTTGGATGCGCAAGACCTTCTCGCTCCATTCCATACTCATACATATATTTTTTACACACGATGTCACTGCGAAGAAGTCCTTCCGCATTCGTTTATTTCACACATTCCAAAGTAAAGGAAAGCCCTTAAATATAAAATGTGTATAACACAAAAAAATTTAAATCTCTCTTTTTCTCTTTCTCTCTTCTCCATTCTCAGAGAAGCTAACACCCAATTCACACCATGAAATTTTACATGAATTTTATATCACGATATTTTGTGTTTGTAGGCGAACGGGGTAGAGATGCAAAAGGGGTAACAAAAAATTCAGATTTTCAGTTCTCCGTGAGTTTTTCTTATATTTTTCTTTACACATATTCGTTTTTTGTTATTTTGCTTTATTTCATATTTCATTTTCATGTGGCAATACGCACATTCGTTTGCACGAAGTTTGTACGGAAATAACAAATTGATGTACATACATACATACACATGTCAGATTGTTTTTATACAAATAATAAAGTAAAGAAGAATAACCGATTACGGAAAAAAAAAATCAACATTTAAATCATGGGAAAAAATCATCGTATGAATCTGTAAAGTTTTTAGAAGCAACTTTTGAAGAGAACTAAAGAAAAACATTCCTAAGAAGGCGTTTAATAAGGCCTTAAGTTAGAAGGGCTTCTGAGTTTTCCCGCTGGGGAGCTTTTAGTATGTTGTGGAAATGTAATTACGTTCTGTTTTTGCGTTTGTATGCGTGTGTGTGTGTATGTGTAAGAGTTTTATGCTTTATTTTTGTAAATAGAAATGAAGGATAAAACGAGAAAGTTTGTAATCGAGTAAGACAAGTTAATTGTTGTTGCCTTAATGGAATTATTCACCCATAACTTTTTCAAGCAACAACTCCTTTTGTTCTTTCCCCCATTTTTTGTTATTTTATGTAGTTGATTGTTTTTGTAGCTGTCATTGTTGTTGACTTGGACGATTTTAAGAAAGTTTTGAAGTTTTCAATTTGTTTATGTTTTTCTTTTTGTTTTATTTTTCGATTTTATATGGGTAATTGTCAAAATTTTAAACTAAATTATGATCTGCCCCAGAGGCCAATAAAAACCCGAAAGGCGTCATAGTGTGAGTTTGAAAAATTATTGACATCAAAATAAAAAAAAAGAAAAGCTTATTAAGAGTTTTCAAAAATTTTTAAACTTATGTATATGAAAGATAAAAAAGCAGCAGAAAGAAAAATTTATGTTTTCAGTTATTTTGTGGACAATCGAAATTAATTTAAATGTTTACAGGTTTGTTGAGGATAAAAGCAAAAAGGTTTTTTTTTTATTAAAAAGTTAATTGAAAAACCAAACAATTTTTTTATATTTTCTTTGTTGGATTAATTCAATGTCCTTAGCTGTGTGTCTGTCTGTAGTTCTGTTTTCTCTTTATTTACTCGTAGTTGAATTAAAATATCGTGAAGCATAAAATTTTAGATTAATCTGATGTTATATAATTTTCTACTCTATTCCACTCTTCTGCCCTGTTAGATTATTTAGGTATTATATTGCGCTGCTATACTATGGTACTATAGTTCGATGCTATAAATTGCAACTGTGCTCTTAATTACTATACACAACTTAAATAATCTGCTACTGTAGTAGTTTTCCACTTTATTAAATATATTTACTCCGCGGCGATACCTATGATATACTGTACGATGCAATTATAATGCAAAAATGCTACTCTGCTGATATACTCCAATGCTACACTCTGTTAACATACGATATGCTACTACACTCTGCTACTATTCTTAGCTAGTATAATCTGTGAATACATTTCTCTAATATAGCTTGGTACTATGCTCTGCTATTATACTATGCTACTAATAGGAATGTCAATGCTATACTCTAATGCTATTACATTTTGCTGCTACTATGCATCTACTATCTGATACTATATCCTGATACTGTATCCTGATTCTGTATTATACCATAATTTGCTATTAAGCACTCCTACAATACTCAACTAAAATAGTTTGTGACTATAATCTGCTACGTTATCCAGTTGTTGCACTTTGCTATAATAACTAATCATCTCTACGACCATAATTTCGTGCTATACTCTGCTTACATATAATTATGGTACGCTTATGTACTCCGCCGATATAATCTAATGCTATACTATGCTACAAACTATTTTTTTTTTGTTTTGCAGGATTTAATAAATACAATAACGAAATCTTAAATTATAAACCAGAATTTCAGACCCGTACAAATACTTCGTGGTCGTAACAAAAGATTTTTTAACAAAACTTACCTATAAAAGTTTGCAAATATTTTTCAGGATGCTGAAATGAAGAAAAACAAATATGTATATTAGAAAATAATAGATATTAGAGTTATTTCGCAGATTATGTAAAATATTCATCATTTAGAATATTTTACCTGTTCTCATTTAAATGGTGTTTTCTAGTTTTCATAATACAAATTTTCGTGAACAATTTGACATGGCAAAACTTTTAGGTTATTGTTTATTAGATTGCTACGCTTTCGGGTCACAGTTTGCTATTGTAAATACATAATCATCCTAATTTGTCGTTTGTTCAACAAACACGAAATTCATGACCCAAACTATACAAAAGTCAACATGTGAATTAGATTTTCCAAAGACAGAGTAATAAAATGAATATTTATGATTCGGCGTTAACAGACGTTCCACTCAATAACTTAAGTGTCATAAAAGCAATGTTCTTATGCGTTTAGGACAATTTTTGAATTTAAATTATTTGATTACGCCTGAATAAATTTGAAACTGTGATTTGCTTGGCAGCACATACGTGTACTTACATATACATATATTTTTCTTTTGGTGCTCGACCATTTCTTTGACATCCTCGCATTAATTTTAAGCTTAAAGCACAGAAGATTAACTGAAACAAGTTTCGTGGTAAGAATATATTCACACGACTGTATATAAATAATATCTAAATCAAAATTGTTTCTAATTTTTTATATTGACTTCGACAGGTAGTATGCGGTCTGCTGTCAACATCGTGAAAGACTTTAATGAAAACAAATAGCACTGGTTGAATAAATAATTCCAGTCCTTTAAATAAAATTAGGTGCAGGTAGGTCTTGGTGAGAAATTAGCCAAAAAAAATCTTCAAACGGGCATTTTCCACCCGGGGGGACCAGGGTGCCTCTTCTTTGTATGGGGCACTTCCAGTAGAGCTAGAAAGCTTAAATTTAGTACACAGGTAGGTCCTGATAAGAAATTATCAAAAACAGTTTTTAAAAGGGCACTTTTCCCCCGGGGGGACCAGGGTGCCCCTTCTTTGTATGGGGCACTTCCAGTATAGCAACAAAGCTGAAATTTCGTACACAGGTAGGCCCAGATAAGCAATACATATAAATATTTGTACAAAAACAACTTAGAAAAAAGAAGTGAGATCCGCACAAAAACACAAATGTGAAAATAAGGCCAAGTTCCTATCCAAAATATTTCGGCCGTAAAAAGTGCTGAGATCCAAATAAGGATTTTCCCAAGTTCGTTTTGTACGTTTTTATGGGGTAAATAATTTTTTATCAGAAATCTAACTCATCTTATTAAACACCCTTTTAGGTACCAGAATCCAATCTTAAGTCCGAACCTGATTTTTGACACACTAAGTCCCTTTTCTCGGAGAAGGCCACATATAGATTCTCTTTTTGGCCGAGACTGATTTACAGCCATACCTAAACAAGAGCGGCAAGCGTTTTTTAGCTGTCAAAAGTTCTCATGCCCATACAATTTGTATGGAGCATCCCGAAATAACGCGGCGGCAACATTTTGCAATTGGAAAATCCGATTTTGACAACGCGTTTAAAAGTGAAGTTAGCTGCCAAAAGACAAGCACACATGATACAATGACTATAAGGTAGTCTTACAAGCCCAGCTGACAATTATTGTAAATCACTTGTTTTTTATTTCAGGTGTTAAATTTTGATTTGTATTTATATTTTCGTATTTGAATGAATAATTTTTATTTATATTATTGTCGCAGTTTGAAACATACACACATACATACATATTTATGCTTTTGACTTCCGAGGAATTTTTTTGTTGTGTTTGTTGTAGAGATGCACGTATTATTCGGTTATGAGTATACTATTATAATCAGGGTTGTTATATATTTTGTAATAACCCTGTTTTTGTGACAAAGCGTTGACGCTCTTATTTAGGTATGGTATTTCAGCGTTAACGCTAGGCGGTAGAAAACGTTCCGCTTTCCGCTCTTGTTTAGGTATGGCTGTTAAAGTGACACACAGGGCGAATTCACTTACCAGGTGGTGTTAATTCTACAACAAGTACAACATTACAACATCATTTAACATTTCATCCACTATTCTTGCATATACAAATTTTTACATATCGACGACCTCCATTATGAGAGAAACAAGTAGCTCAGCTGTTTTTATAACATCACCTGTTAAGTGCATTCGCCTCGGTGACACAGAAATGAAGGACCATTTTTTTTAATGTCAATTATGCTTTTTAAACACAAAAACATGGCTGTCTAATTGTCCAAGGAATTTAAGTTCTCACAGTTTCATTAGCAATATGAACTTACATACCTTCACACGAGTATATATCCTGTACTCATATATCCTTTTCATATCCACTCTATTCCTCTCAGTCTTGTGCCATTTAATGATTATCCAATAAAGAATTTTGAAAACTTAATTTAACCAGTTCCAGAAAGTCTTAAGAATATTAAAAATAATTTCCTCCTTAGCAATTTTGATAGATAGATGCTGTTGATACAAATGATTGCCACCTTTCATGCTGTCGGAATTTATTGAAGGCTGGCTTCACTCACTTTAGCAAAATTCTTTGAATAACTTTTTATGGAATTTACTGTTTCTGCTGCTGTTGGATTTTCACGCTTAAATCACTTCAAAATGGATTTTTTTTCTCGTATTTTAAATACAACAAGATTTAATTGCGTGCATACATACTAACGCTTAAATATTGTACATACCAGAGGTGGAAAAATTGCAATCAATTTGCATTGAAATCAAATTGTTTTCAAGCAATCGGAATTTATTCTTTGATTTCAAAATTAAATTTTATCAAATTGAAATAATTTTTTTGTAGAAATCATTGTATGCAATTAATTAATTTGCAATCAATGCGGCTGCAATCATATTCACCCCTATCGTGAACAAAATGTGTAATTTTTGTTCCCATGAAATTTTCATTCCCCATGAAGGGAAATTTGGTATCGTGAATTTCATGGGAACGTTTGTTCCCGCTATCAATTCGTTGTGAATGTAAAATAAGAAAGAAGATAACAAAAATAAAAAATAAAAGAAATTTTTGTTATGAAATATACTTGGAAATATATATTTTTAAGAAAACTTAAAAAAAAGGAAAGCTAAATATTCAGTGTTGGAGCGATAGTTTATTTGCAGCTTTTATTTATTGCATTCTAACTTTTATGTGTTTAAATGGTTCGGCTACTTTTGGAAAGCCAACAAAACGAAAAAATTCCAACAAATTAAAGCTTCACAAATTCGCAGGCAATAGACTTGTTGTTTTGCATTTTGTTGACCAATACATCAGTTGGTACCTTATTATTAGATATTTTTCTTTAAATAAACTTTTTAAGCTTTAATATTCAAGTTGTATGAAGAATATGGTTAATGGTTAAGATATTTACCATTTAAACTCTTACGTCACTTGAAAAACTTCGCTCACGCGCTTGCTAAGCTAGCTAGTTCGGGAAATGGGCAGGGTTCTTGTTTTACACGTTGACGTTACGCGTTACACTACAAAAAATAAGTTCACGTGTGCTTTTCTATGCCCTTAAATAAAGATAAGAGAAACTACTCTAATTTTATTTCTCTAAGACCTTTCAGAACGAGATGGTGACGTTCTTGGCCTCTATACCCACCCAACCTATGGTTTTCCATACGGCCTACTTATTGTTGGAAAACCCCACTTACACAACACCTGATTTCTTAGACCTAGAAGATTTACCTTTTTAAATAAATTATTCCATTTTCAAATTTATTTCTTATTTATTATCAAAAAAATACAAATTTATCGAAACTAATGCGTCGATTATGGATAGCAACCGAACTACAGTTGCGTTGCCAGTTGCTGAGAATTGTATTACGGATGGCAACTGGCAACTGAGAGCTGCCAGTTTCAGTTGCTATTTAGTGTTTTTCTGGCAACCACAAATTTGCAGTTGCCAGCTGGCAACGCAACTGATGTTCGGTTGCTATCCATAATCGAGCCATAAATATTTATACATCCGTATCAACTATTTTGATCTAGCCTTACTAGGGTTAAGGTAATAGGGATAATAAAGTTTATGTAAACAAAAGAAAAATGAAACATACTAATTCATTATATGGCTAATGCCCTTTGTAAAAGCATATATATCGGTATATACATACATAAGTACGATAATGTTAACAAAATTTAAGATTTCAATGTAAGTATGTACATATGTACATATATAAAAAAATAGGGGAACAAAAAAAATTTTTGTTATTGCAAAGAGAAGTTATATCGCTTCTCCTACATGCATTAACTTATTACAATAACAACAACAATATCAAACTGCATGTAGGGTAAAGCTGGAGTTACATACCACGCGTTATACGCGTCGACGCGTTTCATGCGTCTGTCAGAAAAGTAGAATCAGTGCATTTGCATGTGATAAGTTACACAGCACGACGCGTAGAACGCACGCGACGCATGCGACGCGAAAAGTAGATCTACTTTCTACTTCTGTACGCGTCATACAAATAAACACAGCTGTATTTGTTAGTCATGGATGGTAAATAATATTCAATTTCCAATGTTATCGATAAATATTTTTGTGTCGTGGATAAATTGTTTAATATTTTTTTCATAAAAAGTGCTGAATATACAAAAATCTTTTGTAATTAAGCTTGTAAATATTGAACACAATAATAAAATGCATTTTAATGCACATTTTACTACAATTATGTAATCAACAAAATTTGCATTTAATTATCGATAACTTTTAAGTTGTTTGTATCATCTCCATTGCATGTTTATTAAAAACAAGTGTAAAATATTGTGTGCGAAATGGAAGAGCAATTAATAAATTCTATTAATTCTTTTAAAACATCGATCAATACGAACAATACGAACATTTTGGCGCATAGAACGCGTTGCATGTAACTTGAATTTCAAAAAAGTGTAAAAAGCGTAGAACGCGTGACGCGTAGGACGCGTGGTATGTAACTCCAGCTTAAGAGGCACAAACATTCTTTGTTTAAATAATCGCAAATAAAATAACCATTAAGAGAACCAAAAATACATGAATAATTAGAAATAACAAAACTGATAATAAAATTTCTCCACTTACATTTTCTTATTTATGACTCCATCGTTGTATGAAGGCCTCCAACATTCGATGAGTAACTGGTTTAATTATTTACGCATTTGATAAAATTTTAAGAAATTTTTTCTTCTCTGTAGGGTTTTAATGTAGGGGTATTTTTACAATACTAAAGTTAATGGGTATAATTGGAATGGTAATGAATATTAGGAATTTATGTTTTTTTTCTTTTTTTTTTGTTGTTTTGTTTTAGGAATTAATATAGGGATATTAGTTATTTTAGGATATGAGTTAGAGTATTACGGAAATTAAATGTTAAAGGAATTTTTACGAATACATATTATTTTATATATTAGGATTAATTATATAATTATAAGGGTTTGTACTAGTTGTTAGATATATAGGTGATATTTTAATATTCATGTTCATTTATTCTTCATGAGCTAAGGGTGTTTTAGAAATCTTTAAGTTGATGAGAATTTTGGAGTTTTATTCATTTATATGGTGCTGTCGATGAGTAACGAAAACAAAAGCATTGATACGGTTGTATGGAGTCACTATTTAGACATTCAGGTTTCTGCGGATGTTAAAAGGTGATACTTTTAATTGCAGGTAATGATGCCTTTATACATGCAGTGTTGACTGGCAGTGTATTCAAATCAATAGATAACTGGTGTTATAACGGGACAATCCCTATATTCCGTTAGGTAATATGCAAATCAATATGGGTTAGAATTGCTGGTGAATGTTTTATACAGATTTTACTGTTAATAGAAATGTAAGGAACCAAAACTCCGTACCAGGCCCGCTTCCTTCATAAAAATAAAGAAAGGTTTATCTCTGTTGCAATAAAAAAAATTAGAATAATTTTTCATTGTTACCTTGTGTCCAATTTTAAGAAAAATCCTTATTATCGCTGCCTTAGCGAAGTAATAAAATAAGGAATACTGTACGGTCTCGCCAAAATGGTCTAATTGGTCACTAACTTTTTATTTTCTTGTACAATATTATTTATTTATTTTATTTTATTTATTTTATCTTAAGTTTTTCTCTTAGTTATTTAGTTAGATATTTAAAGTTACCCGCTTTTGATGCTAATGGTATAAACTTCAACTTGAGAAAGAATGCATATATGAATTTTGTAAAACATGTCGAATCTCATTGTTACAAGTTGCATTTTTTATTTAATTCGAGTTTTTTTTCGAATTCAATATTAAAAGCTTTAAAATACAGTTAATCGATATTTGCATCTCACTCATCATGTATATTGATCACTTACAATAAGTGTAAAATACATGTTATGTCGAAATTGAGAAAAGAAATTATTCAAAATATGATTCCCATTATACGCACTTTTAGATATTGGTGGACGTAAGAAAATGAAAGGGACGAACCTAGGGGGACTTTATTTGTTAAATGTACACAATTTAATAAAAGTACTTTGAATTGAAGGGTGTACAAAACAAACAAATATTTGCTATGTGTTTTTTTGAGACATTATTTAATAATTATTGAAATAAATAATGTTTGCAAAATTCTGATATTACAATTGAGAAATCGGACTTACGTAGTCAATAAGTATGGACCCTTGGCATTAATTTCCCATTGGTCCAAATGAGTGACAAACAAATTTTATATAAAAATTTTCAAATACAATTGAGAAATCGGACTTACGTAGTCAATAAGTATTGATTCTTGGCATTAATTTGCCATTGGTCTAAATGAGTGACAAACAAATTTTATATAAAAATTCTCAAATACAATTGAGAAATCGGACTTACGTAGTCAATAAGTATTGATTCTTGGCATTAATTTCCCATTGGTCCAAATGAGCGACAAACAAATTTTATAGAAAAATTCGCAAATACAATTGAGAAATCGGACTTACGTAGTCAATAAGTATTGATTCTTGGCATTATTTTCCCATTGGTCCAAATGAGTGACAAACAAATTTTATATAAAAATTCTCAAATACAATTGAGAAATCGGACTTACATAGTCAATAAGTATGGACCCTTGGCATTAATTTCCCATTGGTCCAAATGAGTGACAAACAAATTTTATATAAAAATTCTCAAATACAATTGAGAAATCGGACTTACGTAGTCAATAGGTATTGATTCTTGGCATTAATTTCCCATTGGTCCAAATGAGCGACAAACAAATTTTATTGAAAAATTCGCAAATACAATTGAGAAATCGGACTTACGTATTCAATAAGTATTGATTCTTGGCATTATTTTCCCATTGGTCCAAATGAGTGACAAACAAATTTTATATAAAAATTCTCAAATACAATTGAGAAAGCGGACTTAAGTAGTCAATAAGTATTGATTCTTGGCATTAATTTCCCATTGGTCCAAATGAGCGACAAACAAATTTTATATAAAAATTCTCAAATACAATTGAGAAATCGGACTTACGTAGTCAATAAGTATTGATTCTTGGCATTAATTTCCCATTGGTCCAAATGAGTGACAAACAAATTTTATATAAAAATTTTCAAATACAATTGAGAAATCGGACTTACGTAGTCAATAAGTATTGATTCTTGGCATTAATTTGCCATTGGTCTTAATGAGTGACAAACAAATTTTATATAAAAATTCTCAAATACAATTGAGAAATCGGACTTACATAGTCAATAAGTATGGACCCTTGGCATTAATTTCCCATTGGTCCAAATGAGTGACAAACAAATTTTATATAAAAATTCTCAAATACAATTGAGAAATCGGACTAACGTAGTCAATAAGTATTGATTCTTGGCATTAATTTCCCATTGGTCCAAATGAGTGATAAACAAATTTTATAGAAAAATTCTCAAATACAATTGAGAAATCGGACTTACGTAGTCAATAAGTATTGATTCTTGGCATTAATTTCCCATTGGTCCAAATGAGTGACAAACAAATTTTATATAAAAATTCTCAAATACAATTGAGAAATCGGACTAACGTAGTCAATAAGTATTGATTCTTGGCATTAATTTCCCATTGGTCCAAATGAGTGACAAACAAATTTTATATAAAAATTCTCAAACACAATTGAGAAATCGGACTTACGTAGTCAATAAGTATTGATTCTTGGCATTAATTTCCCATTGGTCCAAATGAGTGACAAACAAATTTTATATAAAAATTCTCAAATACAATTGAGAAATCGGACTGACGTAGTCAATAAGTAGGGACCCTTGGCATTAATTTCCCATTGGTCCAAATGAGTGACAAACAAATTTTATATAAAAATTCTCAAATACAATTGAGAAATCGGACTAACGTAGTCAATAAGTATTGATTCTTGGCATTAATTTCCCATTGGTCCAAATGAGTGACAAACAAATTTTATAGAAAAATTCTCAAATACAATTGAGAAATCGGACTTACGTAGTCAATAAGTATTGATTCTTGGCATTAATTTCCCATTGGTCCAAATGAGTGACAAACAAATTTTATATAAAAATTCTCAAATACAATTGAGAAATCGGACTTACATAGTCAATAAGTATGGACCCTTGGCATTAATTTCCCATTGGTCCAAATGAGTGACAAACAAATTTTATATAAAAATTCTCAAATACAATTGAGAAATCGGACTGACGTAGTCAATAAGTAGGGACCCTTGGCATTAATTTCCCATTGGTCCAAATGAGTGACAAACAAATTTTATATAAAAATTCTCAAATACAATTGAGAAATCGGACTAACGTAGTCAATAAGTATTGATTCTTGGCATTAATTTCCCATTGGTCCAAATGAGTGACAAACAAATTTTATAGAAAAATTCTCAAATACAATTGAGACTTACAATACGGACTTACGTAGTCAATAAGTATTGATTCTTGGCATTAATTTCCCATTGGTCCAAATGAGTGACAAACAAATTTTATATAAAAATTCTCAAATACAATTGAGAAATCGGACTTACGTAGTCAATAAGTATTGATTCTTGGCATTAATTTCCCATTGGTCCAAATGAGTGACAAACAAATTTTATAGAAAAATTCTCAAATACAATTGAGAAATCGGACTGACGTAGTCAATAAGTATTGATTCTTGGCATTAATTTTCCATTGGTCCAAATGAGTGACAAACAAATTTTATAGAAAAATTTTCAAATACAATTGAGAAATCGGACTTACGTAGTCAATAAGTATTGATTCTTGGCATTAATTTCCCATTGGTCCAAATGAGTTACAAACAAATTTTATAGAAAAATTCGCAAATACAATTGAGAAATCGGACTTACATAGTCAATAAGTATGGACCCTTGGCATTAATTTCCCATTGGTCCAAATGAGTGACAAACAAATTTTATAGAAAAATTCTCAAATACAATTGAGAAATCGGACTTACATAGTCAATAAGTATGGACCCTTGGCTTTAGTTTCCCATTGGTCTAAATTAGTGACAAACAAATTTTATAGAAAAATTCTCAAATACAATTGAGAAATCGGACTTACATAGTCAATAAGTATGGACCCTTGGCATTAATTTCCCATTGGTCCAAATGAGTGACAAACAAATTTTATAGAAAAATTCTCAAATAAAATTGAGAAATCGGACTTACGTAGTCAATAAGTATTGATTCTTGGCATTAATTTCCCATTGGTCCAAATGAGTGACAAACAAATTTTATAGAAAAATTCTCAAATACAATTGAGAAATCGGACTTACGTAGTCAATAAGTATTGATTCTTGGCATTAATTTCCCATTGGTCCAAATGAGTGACAAACAAATTTTATAGAAAAATTCTCAAATACAATTGAGAAATCGGACTTACATAGTCAATAAGTATGGACCCTTGGCATTAATTTCCCATTGGTCCAAATGAGTGACAAACAAATTTTATATAAAAATTCTCAAATACAATTGAGAAATCGGACTTACGTAGTCAATAAGTATTGATTCTTGGCATTAATTTCCCATTGGTCCAAATGAGTGACAAACAAATTTTATATAAAAATTCTCAAATACAATTGAGAAATCGGACTTACGTAGTCAATAAGTATTGATTCTTGGCATTAATTTCCCATTGGTCCAAATGAGTGACAAACAAATTTTATATAAAAATTCTCAAATACAATTGAGAAATCGGACTTACGTAGTCAATAAGTATGGACCCTTGGCATTAATTTCCCATTGGTCCAAATGAGTGACAAACAAATTTTATATAAAAATTCTCAAATACAATTGAGAAATCGGACTTACGTAGTCAATAAGTATTGATTCTTGGCATTATTTTCCCATTGGTCCAAATGAGTGACAAACAAATTTTATATAAAAATTCTCAAATACAATTGAGAAATCGGACTTACATAGTCAATAAGTATGGACCCTTGGCATTAATTTCCCATTGGTCCAAATGAGTGACAGACAAATTTTATATAAAAATTCTCAAATACAATTCAGAAATCGGACTTACGTAGTCAATAAGTATTGATTCTTGGCATTAATTTCCCATTGGTCCAAATGAGTGACAAACAAATTTTATATAAAAATTCTCAAATACAATTGAGAAATCGGACTTACTTAGTCAATAAGTATGGATCCTTGGCATTAATTTCCCATTGGTCCAAATGAGTGACAAACAAATTTTATATAAAAATTCTCAAATACAATTGAGAAATCGGACTTACGTAGTCAATAAGTATTGATTCTTGGCATTAATTTCCCATTGGTCCAAATGAGTGACAAACAAATTTTATATAAAAATTCTCAAATACAATTGAGAAATCGGACTTACGTAGTCAATAAGTATTGATTCTTGGCATTAATTTCCCATTGGTCCAAAAGAGTGACAAACAAATTTTATATAAAAATTCTCAAATACAATTGAGAAATCGGACTTACGTAGTCAATAAGTATTGATTCTTGGCATTAATTTCCCATTGGTCCAAATGAGCGACAAACAAATTTTATAGAAAAATTCGCAAATACAATTGAGAAATCGGACTTACGTAGTCAATAAGTATTGATTCTTGGCATTATTTTCCCATTGGTCCAAATGAGTGACAAACAAATTTTATATAAAAATTCTCAAATACAATTGAGAAATCGGACTTACGTAGTCAATAGGTATTGATTCTTGGCATTAATTTCCCATTGGTCCAAATGAGCGACAAACAAATTTTATAGAAAAATTCGCAAATACAATTGAGAAATCGGACTTACGTATTCAATAAGTATTGATTCTTGGCATTATTTTCCCATTGGTCCAAATGAGTGACAAACAAATTTTATATAAAAATTCTCAAATACAATTGAGAAATCGGACTTACGTAGTCAATAAGTATTGATTCTTGGCATTATTTTCCCATTGGTCCAAATGAGTGACAAACAAATTTTATATAAAAATTCTCAAATACAATTGAGAAATCGGACTTACATAGTCAATTAGTATGGACCCTTGGCATTAATTTCCCATTGGTCCAAATGAGTGACAAACAAATTTTATATAAAAATTCTCAAATAAAATTGAGAAATCGGACTTACGTAGTCAATAAGTATTGATTCTTGGCATTATTTTCCCATTGGTCCAAATGAGTGACAAACAAATTTTATATAAAAATTCTCAAATACAATTGAGAAATCGGACTTAAGTAGTCAATAAGTATTAATTCTTGGCATTAATTTCCCATTGGTCCAAATGAGTGACAAACAAATTTTATATAAAAATTCTCAAATACAATTGAGAAATCGGACTTACATAGTCAATAAGTATGGACCCTTGGCATTAATTTCCCATTGGTCCAAATGAGTGACAAACAAATTTTATATAAAAATTCTCAAATAAAATTGAGAAATCGGACTTACGTAGTCAATAAGTATTGATTCTTGGCATTATTTTCCCATTGGTCCAAATGAGTGACAAACAAATTTTATATAAAAATTCTCAAATACAATTGAGAAATCGGACTTAAGTAGTCAATAGGTATTGATTCTTGGCATTAATTTCCCATTGGTCCAAATGAGCGACAAACAAATTTTATAGAAAAATTCGCAAATACAATTGAGAAATCGGACTTACGTAGTCAATAAGTATTGATTCTTGGCATTATTTTCCCATTGGTCCAAATGAGTGACAAACAAATTTTATATAAAAATTCTCAAATACCATTGAGAAATCGGACTTACGTAGTCAATAAGTATTGATTCTTGGCATTATTTTCCCATTGGTCCAAATGAGCGACAAACAAATTTTATATAAAAATTCTCAAATACAATTGAGAAATCGGACTTAAGTAGTCAATAGGTATTGATTCTTGGCATTAATTTCCCATTGGTCCAAATGAGCGACAAACAAATTTTATAGAAAAATTCGCAAATACAATTGAGAAATCGGACTTACGTAGTCAATAAGTATTGATTCTTGGCATTATTTTCCCATTGGTCCAAATGAGTGACAAACAAATTTTATATAAAAATTCTCAAATACATTTGAGAAATCGGACTTAAGTAGTCAATAAGTATTGATTCTTGGCATTAATTTCCCATTGGTCCAAATGAGTGACAAACAAATTTTATATAAAAATTCTCAAATACAATTGAGAAATCGGACTTACATAGTCAATAAGTATTGATTCTTGGCATTATTTTCCCATTGGTCCAAATGAGTGACAAACAAATTTTATATAAAAATTCTCAAATACAATTGAGAAATCGGACTTACATAGTCAATAAGTATGGACCCTTGGCATTAATTTCCCATTGGTCCAAATGAGTGACAAACAAATTTTATATAAAAATTCTCAAATACAATTGAGAAATCGGACTTAAGTAGTCAATAGGTATTGATTCTTGGCATTAATTTCCCATTGGTCCAAATGAGCGACAAACAAATTTTATAGAAAAATTCGCAAATACAATTGAGAAATCGGACTTACGTAGTCAATAAGTATTGATTCTTGGCATTATTTTCCCATTGGTCCAAATGAGTGACAAACAAATTTTATATAAAAATTCTCAAATACATTTGAGAAATCGGACTTAAGTAGTCAATAAGTATTGATTCTTGGCATTAATTTCCCATTGGTCCAAATGAGTGACAAACAAATTTTATAGAAAAATTCGCAAATACAATTGAGAAATCGGACTTACGTAGTCAATAAGTATTGATTCTTGGCATTATTTTCCCATTGGTCCAAATGAGTGACAAACAAATTTTATATAAAAATTCTCAAATACAATTGAGAAATCGGACTTAAGTAGTCAATAAGTATTGATTCTTGGCATTAATTTCCCATTGGTCCAAATGAGTGACAAACAAATTTTATATAAAAATTCTCAAATACAATTGAGAAATCGGACTTACGTAGTCAATAAGTATTGATTCTTGGCATTAATTTCCCATTGGTCCAAATGAGTGACAAACAAATTTTATATAAAAATTCTCAAATACAATTGAGAAATCGGACTTACGTAGTCAATAAGTATTGATTCTTGGCATTAATTTTCCATTGGTCCAAATGAGTGACAAACAAATTTTATATAAAAATTCTCAAATACAATTGAGAAATCGGACTTACGTAGTCAATAAGTATTTATTCTTGGCATTAATTTCCCATTGGTCCAAATGAGTGACAAACAAATTTTATATAAAAATTCTCAAATACAATTGAGAAATCGGACTTACGTAGTCAATAAGTATTGATTCTTGGCATTAATTTTCCATTGGTCCAAATGAGTGACAAACAAATTTTATATAAAAATTCTCAAATACAATTGAGAAATCGGACTTACGTAGTCAATAAGTATTTATTCTTGGCATTAATTTCCCATTGGTCCAAATGAGTGACAAACAAATTTTATATAAAAATTCTCAAATACAATTGAGAAATCGGACTTACGTAGTCAATAAGTATTGATTCTTGGCATTAATTTGCCATTGGTCCAAATGAGTGACAAACAAATTTTATATAAAAATTCTCAAATACAATTGAGAAATCGGACTTACGTAGTCAATAAGTATTGATTCTTGGCATTAATTTCCCATTGGTCCAAATGAGTGACAAACAAATTTTATATAAAAATTCTCAAATACAATTGAGAAATCGGACTTACGTAGTCAATAAGTATTGATTCTTGGCATTAATTTCCCATTGGTCCAAATGAGTGACAAACAAATTTTATATAAAAATTCTCAAATACAATTGAGTAATCGGACTTACGTAGTCAATAAGTATTGATTCTTGGCATTAATTTCCCATTGGTCCAAATGAGTGACAAACAAATTTTATATAAAAATTCTCAAATACAATTGAGTAATCGGACTTACGTAGTCAATAAGTATTGATTCTTGGCATTAATTTCCCATTGGTCCAAATGAGTGACAAACAAATTTTATATAAAAATTCTCAAATACAATTGAGAAATCGGACTTACGTAGTCAATAAGTATTGATTCTTGGCATTAATTTCCCATTGGTCCAAATGAGTGACAAACAAATTTTATATAAAAATTCTCAAATACAATTGAGAAATCGGACTTACGTAGTCAATAAGTATTGATTCTTGGCATTAATTTGCCATTGGTCCAAATGAGTGACAAACAAATTTTATATAAAAATTCTCAAATACAATTGAGAAATCGGACTTACGTAGTCAATAAGTATTGATTCTTGGCATTAATTTGCCATTGGTCCAAATGAGTGACAAACAAATTTTATAGAAAAATTCGCAAATACAATTGAGAAATCGGACTTACGTAGTCAATAAGTATTGATTCTTGGCATTAATTTGCCATTGGTCCAAATGAGTGACAAACAAATTTTATATAAAAATTCTCAAATACAATTGAGAAATCGGACTTACGTAGTCAATAGGTATTGATTCTTGGCATTAATTTCCCATTGGTCCAAATAAGCGACAAACAAATTTTATATAAAAATTCTCAAATACAATTGAGAAATCGGACTTACGTAGTCAATAAGTATTGATTCTTGGCATTAATTTCCCATTGGTCCAAATGAGTGACAAACAAATTTTATATAAAAATTCTCAAATACAATTGAGAAATCGGACTTACATAGTCAATAAGTATGGACCCTTGGCATTAATTTCCCATTGGTCCAAATGAGTGACAAACAAATTTTATATAAAAATTCTCAAATACAATTGAGAAATCGGACTTACGTAGTCAATAGGTATTGATTCTTGGCATTAATTTCCCATTGGTCCAAATGAGCGACAAACAAATTTTATATAAAAATTCTCAAATACAATTGAGAAATCGGACTTACGTAGTCAATAAGTATTGATTCTTGGCATTAATTTCCCATTGGTCCAAATGAGTGACAAACAAATTTTATATAAAAATTCTCAAATACAATTGAGAAATCGGACTTACATAGTCAATAAGTATGGACCCTTGGCATTAATTTCCCATTGGTCCAAATGAGTGACAAACAAATTTTATATAAAAATTCTCAAATACAATTGAGAAATCGGACTTACGTAGTCAATAGGTATTGATTCTTGGCATTAATTTCCCATTGGTCCAAATGAGCGACAAACAAATTTTATAGAAAAATTCTCAAATACAATTGAGAAATCGGACTTACGTAGTCAATAAGTATTGATTCTTGGCATTAATTTCCCATTGGTCCAAATGAGTGACAAACAAATTTTATAGAAAAATTCTCAAATACAATTGAGAAATCGGACTTACGTAGTCAATAAGTATTGATACTTGGCATTAATTTCCCATTGGTCCAAATGAGTGACAAACAAATTTTATAGAAAAATTCTCAAATACAATTGAGAAATCGGACTTACGTAGTCAATAAGTATTGATTCTTGGCATTAATTTCCCATTGGTCCAAATGAGTGACAAACAAATTTTATAGAAAAATTCTCAAATACAATTGACAAATCGGACTTACGTAGTCAATAAGTATTGATTCTTGGCATTAATTTCCCATTGGTCCAAATGAGTGACAAACAAATTTTATATAAAAATTCTCAAATACAATTGAGAAATCGGACTTACGTAGTCAATAAGTATTGATTCTTGGCATTAATTTCCCATTGGTCCAAATGAGTGACAAACAAATTTTATATAAAAATTCTCAAATACAATTGAGAAATCGGACTTACGTAGTCAATAAGTATTGATTCTTGGCATTAATTTGCCATTGGTCCAAATGAGTGACAAACAAATTTTATATAAAAATTCTCAAATACAATTGAGAAATCGGACTTACGTAGTCAATAAGTATTGATTCTTGGCATTAATTTCCCATTGGTCCAAATGAGTGACAAACAAATTTTATAGAAAAATTCTCAAATACAATTGAGAAATCGGACTTACGTAGTCAATAAGTATTGATTCTTGGCATTAATTTCCCATTGGTCCAAATGAGTGACAAACAAATTTTATATAAAAATTCTCAAATACAATTGAGAAATCGGACTTACGTAGTCAATAAGTATTGATTCTTGGCATTAATTTGCCATTGGTCCAAATGAGTGACAAACAAATTTTATATAAAAATTCTCAAATACAATTGAGAAATCGGACTTACGTAGTCAATAAGTATTGATTCTTGGCATTAATTTCCCATTGGTCCAAATGAGTGACAAACAAATTTTATATAAAAATTCTCAAATACAATTGAGAAATCGGACTTACGTAGTCAATAAGTATGGACCCTTGGCATTAATTTCCCATTGGTCCAAATGAGTGACAAACAAATTTTATATAAAAATTCTCAAATACAATTTAGAAATCGGACTTACGTAGTCAATAAGTATTGATTCTTGGCATTAATTTGCCATTGGTTCAAATGAGTGACAAACAAATTTTATATAAAAATTCTCAAATACAATTGAGAAATCGGACTTACGTAGTCAATAAGTATTGATTCTTGGCATTAATTTCCCATTGGTCCAAATGAGTGACAAACAAATTTTATAGAAAAATTCTCAAATACAATTGAGAAATTGGACTTACGTAGTCAATAAGTATTGATTCTTGGCATTAATTTCCCATTGGTCCAAATGAGTGACAAACAAATTTTATATAAAAATTCTCAAATACAATTGAGAAATCGGACTTACGTAGTCAATAAGTATTGATTTTTGGCATTAATTTGCCATTGGTCCAAATGAGTGACAAACAAATTTTATATAAAAATTCTCAAATACAATTGAGAAATCGGACTTACGTAGTCAATAAGTATTGATTCTTGGCATTAATTTGCCATTGGTCCAAATGAGTGACAAACAAATTTTATATAAAAATTCTCAAATACAATTGAGAAATCGGACTTACGTAGTCAATAAGTATTGATTCTTGGCATTAATTTGCCATTGGTCCAAATGAGTGACAAACAAATTTTATATAAAAATTCTCAAATACAATTGAGAAATCGGACTTACGTAGTCAATAAGTATGGACCCTTGGCATTAATTTCCCATTGGTCCAAATGAGTGACAAACAAATTTTATATAAAAATTCTCAAATACAATTTAGAAATCGGACTTACGTAGTCAATAAGTATTGATTCTTGGCATTAATTTGCCATTGGTTCAAATGAGTGACAAACAAATTTTATATAAAAATTCTCAAATACAATTGAGAAATCGGACTTACGTAGTCAATAAGTATTGATTCTTGGCATTAATTTCCCATTGGTCCAAATGAGTGACAAACAAATTTTATAGAAAAATTCTCAAATACAATTGAGAAATTGGACTTACGTAGTCAATAAGTATTGATTCTTGGCATTAATTTCCCATTGGTCCAAATGAGTGACAAACAAATTTTATATAAAAATTCTCAAATACAATTGAGAAATCGGACTTACGTAGTCAATAAGTATTGATTTTTGGCATTAATTTGCCATTGGTCCAAATGAGTGACAAACAAATTTTATATAAAAATTCTCAAATACAATTGAGAAATCGGACTTACGTAGTCAATAAGTATTGATTCTTGGCATTAATTTGCCATTGGTCCAAATGAGTGACAAACAAATTTTATATAAAAATTCTCAAATACAATTGAGAAATCGGACTTACGTAGTCAATAAGTATTGATTCTTGGCATTAATTTCCCATTGGTCCAAATGAGTGACAAACAAATTTTATATAAAAATTCTCAAATACAATTGAGAAATCGGACTTACGTAGTCAATAAGTATTGATTCTTGGCATTAATTTGCCATTGGTCCAAATGAGTGACAAACAAATTTTATATAAAAATTCTCAAATACAATTGAGAAATCGGACTTACGTAGTCAATAAGTATTGATTCTTGGCATTAATTTCCCATTGGTCCAAATGAGTGACAAACAAATTTTATATAAAAATTCTCAAATACAATTGAGAAATCGGACTTACGTAGTCAATAAGTATGGACCCTTGGCATTAATTTCCCATTGGTCCAAATGAGTGACAAACAAATTTTATATAAAAATTCTCAAATACAATTTAGAAATCGGACTTACGTAGTCAATAAGTATTGATTCTTGGCATTAATTTGCCATTGGTTCAAATGAGTGACAAACAAATTTTATATAAAAATTCTCAAATACAATTGAGAAATCGGACTTACGTAGTCAATAAGTATTGATTCTTGGCATTAATTTCCCATTGGTCCAAATGAGTGACAAACAAATTTTATAGAAAAATTCTCAAATACAATTGAGAAATTGGACTTACGTAGTCAATAAGTATTGATTCTTGGCATTAATTTCCCATTGGTCCAAATGAGTGACAAACAAATTTTATATAAAAATTCTCAAATACAATTGAGAAATCGGACTTACGTAGTCAATAAGTATTGATTTTTGGCATTAATTTGCCATTGGTCCAAATGAGTGACAAACAAATTTTATATAAAAATTCTCAAATACAATTGAGAAATCGGACTTACGTAGTCAATAAGTATTGATTCTTGGCATTAATTTGCCATTGGTCCAAATGAGTGACAAACAAATTTTATATAAAAATTCTCAAATACAATTGAGAAATCGGACTTACGTAGTCAATAAGTATTGATTCTTGGCATTAATTTGCCATTGGTCCAAATGAGTGACAAACAAATTTTATATAAAAATTCTCAAATACAATTGAGAAATCGGACTTACGTAGTCAATAAGTATGGACCCTTGGCATTAATTTCCCATTGGTCCAAATGAGTGACAAACAAATTTTATATAAAAATTCTCAAATACAATTTAGAAATCGGACTTACGTAGTCAATAAGTATTGATTCTTGGCATTAATTTGCCATTGGTTCAAATGAGTGACAAACAAATTTTATATAAAAATTCTCAAATACAATTGAGAAATCGGACTTACGTAGTCAATAAGTATTGATTCTTGGCATTAATTTCCCATTGGTCCAAATGAGTGACAAACAAATTTTATAGAAAAATTCTCAAATACAATTGAGAAATTGGACTTACGTAGTCAATAAGTATTGATTCTTGGCATTAATTTCCCATTGGTCCAAATGAGTGACAAACAAATTTTATATAAAAATTCTCAAATACAATTGAGAAATCGGACTTACGTAGTCAATAAGTATTGATTTTTGGCATTAATTTGCCATTGGTCCAAATGAGTGACAAACAAATTTTATATAAAAATTCTCAAATACAATTGAGAAATCGGACTTACGTAGTCAATAAGTATTGATTCTTGGCATTAATTTGCCATTGGTCCAAATGAGTGACAAACAAATTTTATATAAAAATTCTCAAATACAATTGAGAAATCGGACTTACGTAGTCAATAAGTATTGATTCTTGGCATTAATTTCCCATTGGTCCAAATGAGTGACAAACAAATTTTATATAAAAATTCTCAAATACAATTGAGAAATCGGACTTACGTAGTCAATAAGTATTGATTCTTGGCATTAATTTGCCATTGGTCCAAATGAGTGACAAACAAATTTTATATAAAAATTCTCAAATACAATTGAGAAATCGGACTTACGTAGTCAATAAGTATTGATTCTTGGCATTAATTTGCCATTGGTCCAAATGAGTGACAAACAAATTTTATAGAAAAATTCGCAAATACAATTGAGAAATCGGACTTACGTAGTCAATAAGTATTGATTCTTGGCATTAATTTGCCATTGGTCCAAATGAGTGACAAACAAATTTTATATAAAAATTCTCAAATACAATTGAGAAATCGGACTTACGTAGTCAATAGGTATTGATTCTTGGCATTAATTTCCCATTGGTCCAAATAAGCGACAAACAAATTTTATATAAAAATTCTCAATTACAATTGAGAAATCGGACTTACGTAGTCAATAAGTATTGATTCTTGGCATTAATTTCCCATTGGTCCAAATGAGTGACAAACAAATTTTATATAAAAATTCTCAAATACAATTGAGAAATCGGACTTACATAGTCAATAAGTATGGACCCTTGGCATTAATTTCCCATTGGTCCAAATGAGTGACAAACAAATTTTATATAAAAATTCTCAAATACAATTGAGAAATCGGACTTATGTAGTCAATAGGTATTGATTCTTGGCATTAATTTCCCATTGGTCCAAATGAGCGACAAACAAATTTTATAGAAAAATTCTCAAATACAATTGAGAAATCGGACTTACATAGTCAATAAGTATGGACCCTTGGCATTAATTTCCCATTGGTCCAAATGAGTGACAAACAAATTTTATATAAAAATTCTCAAATACAATTGAGAAATCGGACTTACGTAGTCAATAAGTATTGATTCTTGGCATTAATTTCCCATTGGTCCAAATGAGTGACAAACAAATTTTATAGAAAAATTCTCAAATACAATTGAGAAATCGGACTTACGTAGTCAATAAGTATTGATTCTTGGCATTAATTTCCCATTGGTCCAAATGAGTGACAAACAAATTTTATATAAAAATTCTCAAATACAATTGAGAAATCGGACTTACGTAGTCAATAAGTATTGATTCTTGGCATTAATTTCCCATTGGTCCAAATGAGTGACAAACAAATTTTATAGAAAAATTCTCAAATACAATTGAGAAATCGGACTTACGTAGTCAATAAGTATTGATTCTTGGCATTAATTTCCCATTGGTCCAAATGAGTGACAAACAAATTTTATATAAAAATTCTCAAATACAATTGAGAAATCGGACTTATGTAGTCAATAGGTATTGATTCTTGGCATTAATTTCCCATTGGTCCAAATGAGCGACAAACAAATTTTATAGAAAAATTCTCAAATACAATTGAGAAATCGGACTTACATAGTCAATAAGTATGGACCCTTGGCATTAATTTCCCATTGGGCCAAATGAGTGACAAACAAATTTTATATAAAAATTCTCAAATACAATTGAGAAATCGGACTTACGTAGTCAATAAGTATTGATTCTTGGCATTAATTTCCCATTGGTCCAAATGAGTGACAAACAAATTTTATAGAAAAATTCTCAAATACAATTGAGAAATCGGACTTACGTAGTCAATAAGTATTGATTCTTGGCATTAATTTCCCATTGGTCCAAATGAGTGACAAACAAATTTTATATAAAAATTCTCAAATACAATTGAGAAATCGGACTTATGTAGTCAATAAGTATTGATTCTTGGCATTAATTTCCCATTGGTCCAAATGAGTGACAAACAAATTTTATAGAAAAATTCTCAAATACAATTGAGAAATCGGACTTACGTAGTCAATAAGTATTGATTCTTGGCATTAATTTCCCATTGGTGCAAATGAGTGACAAACAAATTTTATAGAAAAATTCTCAAATACAATTGAGAAATCGGACTTACATAGTCAATAAGTATGGACCCTTGGCATTAATTTCCCATTGGTCCAAATGAGTGACAAACAAATTTTATAGAAAAATTCTCAAATACAATTGAGAAATCGGACTTACGTAGTCAATAAGTATTGATTCTTGGCATTAATTTCCCATTGGTCCAAATGAGTGACAAACAAATTTTATATAAAAATTCTCAAATACAATTGAGAAATCGGACTTACGTAGTCAATAAGTATTGATTCTTGGCATTAATTTCCCATTGGTCCAAATGAGTGACAAACAAATTTTATAGAAAAATTCTCAAATACAATTGAGAAATCGGACTTACGTAGTCAATAAGTATTGATTCTTGGCATTAACTTCCCATTGGTCCAAATGAGTGACAAACAAATTGTATATAAAAAACTTTCGAATACAATTGAGAAATCGGACTTACGTAGTCAATAAGTATTGATTCTTGGCATTAACTTCCCATTGGTCCAAATGAGTGACAAACAAATTTTATATAAAAAATTTTCGAATACAATTGAGAAATCGGACTTACGTAGTCAATAAGTATTGATTCTTTGCATTAATTTCCCATTGGTCCATATGAGTGACAAACAAATTTTATATAAAAATTCTCAAATACAATTGAGAAATCGGACTTACGTAGTCAATAAGTATTGATTCTTGGCATTAATTTCCCATTGGTCCAAATGAGTGACAAACAAATTTTATAGAAAAATTCTCAAATACAATTGAGAAATCGGACTTACGTAGTCAATAAGTATTGATTCTTGGCATTAATTTCCCATTGGTCCAAATGAGTGACAAACAAATTTTATATAAAAATTCTCAAATACAATTGAGAAATCGGACTTACATACGTAGTCAATAAGTATTGATTCTTGGCATTAATTTCCCATTGGTCCAAATGAGTGACAAACAAATTTTATAGAAAAATTCTCAAATACAATTGAGAAATCGGACTTACGTAGTCAATAAGTATTGATTCTTGGCATTAATTTCCCATTGGTCCAAATGAGTGACAAACAAATTTTATATAAAAATTCTCAAATACAATTGAGAAATCGGACTTACGTAGTCAATAAGTATTGATTCTTGGCATTAATTTCCCATTGGTCCAAATGAGTGACAAACAAATTTTATATAAAAATTCTCAAATACAATTGAGAAATCGGACTTACGTAGTCAATAAGTATTGATTCTTGGCATTAATTTCCCATTGGTCCAAATGAGTGACAAACAAATTTTATAGAAAAATTCTCAAATACAATTGAGAAATCGGACTTACGTAGTCAATAAGTATTGATTCTTGGCATTAATTTCCCATTGGTCCAAATGAGTGACAAACAAATTTTATATAAAAATTCTCAAATACAATTGAGAAATCGGACTTACGTAGTCAATAAGTATTGATTCTTGGCATTAATTTCCCATTGGTCCAAATGAGTGACAAACAAATTTTATATAAAAATTCTCAAATACAATTGAGAAATCGGACTTACGTAGTCAATAAGTATTGATTCTTGGCATTAATTTCCCATTGGTCCAAATGAGTGACAAACAAATTTTATAGAAAAATTCTCAAATACAATTGAGAAATCGGACTTACGTAGTCAATAAGTATTGATTCTTGGCATTAATTTCCCATTGGTCCAAATGAGTGACAAACAAATTTTATATAAAAATTCTCAAATACAATTGAGAAATCGGACTTACGTAGTCAATAAGTATTGATTCTTGGCATTAATTTCCCATTGGTCCAAATGAGTGACAAACAAATTTTATAGAAAAATTCTCAAATACAATTGAGAAATCGGACTTACGTAGTCAATAAGTATTGATTCTTGGCATTAATTTCCCATTGGTCCAAATGAGTGACAAACAAATTTTATAGAAAAATTCTCAAATACAATTGAGAAATCGGACTTACGTAGTCAATAAGTATTGATTCTTGGCTTTAATTTCCCATTGGTCCAAATGAGTGACAAACAAATTTTATAGAAAAATTCTCAAATACAATTGAGAAATCGGACTTACGTAGTCAATAAGTATTGATTCTTGGCATTAATTTCCCATTGGTCCAAATGAGTGACAAACAAATTTTATATAAAAATTCTCAAATACAATTGAGAAATCGGACTTACATACGTAGTCAATAAGTATTGATTCTTGGCATTAATTTCCCATTGGTCCAAATGAGTGACAAACAAATTTTATATAAAAATTCTCAAATACAATTGAGAAATCGGACTAACGTAGTCAATAAGTATTGATTCTTGGCATTAATTTCCCATTGGTCCAAATGAGTGACAAACAAATTTTATAGAAAAATTCTCAAATACAATTGAGAAATCGGACTTACGTAGTCAATAAGTATTGATTCTTGGCATTAATTTCCCATTGGTCCAAATGAGTGACAAACAAATTTTATAGAAAAATTCTCAAATACAATTGAGAAATCGGACTTACATACGTAGTCAATAAGTATTGATTCTTGGAATTAATTTCCCATTGGTCCAAATGAGTGACAAACAAATTTTATAGAAAAATTCTCAAATACAATTGAGAAATCGGACTTACATACGTAGTCAATAAGTATTGATTCTTGGCATTAATTTCCCATTGGTCCAAATGAGTGACAAACAAATTTTATAGAAAAATTATCAAATACAATTGAGAAATCGGACTTACGTAGTCAATAAGTATTGATTCTTGGCATTAATTTCCCATTGGTCCAAATGAGTGACAAACAAATTTTATAGAAAAATTATCAAATACAATTGAGAAATCGGACTTACGTAGTCAATAAGTATTGATTCTTGGCATTAATTTCCCATTGGTCCAAATGAGTGACAAACAAATTTTATAGAAAAATTCTCAAATACAATTGAGAAATCGGACTTACATACGTAGTCAATAAGTATTGATTCTTGGCATTAATTTCCCATTGGTCCAAATGAGTGACAAACAAATTTTATAGAAAAATTCTCAAATACAATTGAGAAATCGGACTTACGTAGTCAATAAGTATTGATTCTTCGCATTAATTTCCCATTGGTCCAAATGAGTGACAAACAAAGTTTATATAAAAATTATCAAATACAATTGAGAAATCGGACTTACATACGTAGTCAATAAATATTGATTCTTGGCATTAATTTCCAATTGGTCCAAATGAGTGACAAACAAATTTTATAGAAAAATTATCAAATACAATTGAGAAATCGGACTTACGTAGTCAATAAGTATTGATTCTTGGCATTAATTTCCCATTGGTCCAAATGAGTGACAAACAAATTTTATATAAAAATTCTCAAATACAATTGAGAAATCGGACTTACATACGTAGTCAATAAGTATTGATTCTTGGCATTAATTTCCCATTGGTCCAAATGAGTGACAAACAAATTTTATAGAAAAATTCTCAAATACAATTGAGAAATCGGACTTACGTAGTCAATAAGTATTGATTCTTGGCATTAATTTCACATTGGTCCAAATGAGTGACAAACAAATTTTATAGAAAAATTCTCAAATACAATTGAGAAATCGGACTTACGTAGTCAATAAGTATTGATTCTTGGCATTAATTTCCCATTGGTCCAAATGAGTGACAAACAAATTTTATATAAAAATTCTCAAATACAATTGAGAAATCGGACTTACATACGTAGTCAATAAGTATTGATTCTTGGCATTAATTTCCCATTGGTCCAAATGAGTGACAAACAAATTTTATAGAAAAATTCTCAAATACAATTGAGAAATCGGACTTACGTAGTCAATCTGCCTGTTCGCCGATATCGAAGAAGTTCTTTCTTTCGAACAATTACATTTGAAACAAAAACAAATTCAAAAATTTTGTTTTTGTTTCAAATGTAATTGCTCGAAAGAAAGAACTTCTATGATATCGGCGAACAGGCACAATAAGTATTGATTCTTAGCATTAATTTCCCATTGGTCCAAATGAGTGACAAACAAATTTTATATAAAAATTCTCAAATACAATTGAGAAATCGGACTTAAGTAGTCAATAAGTATTGATTCTTGGCATTAATTTCCCATTGGTCCAAATGAGCGACAAACAAATTTTATATAAAAATTCTCAAATACAATTGAGAAATCGGACTTACGTAGTCAATAAGTATTGATTCTTGGCATTAATTTCCCATTGGTCCAAATGAGTGACAAACAAATTTTATATAAAAATTTTCAAATACAATTGAGAAATCGGACTTACGTAGTCAATAAGTATTGATTCTTGGCATTAATTTCCCATTGGTCCAAATGAGTGACAAACAAATTTTATATAAAAATTCTCAAATACAATTGAGAAATCGGACTTAAGTAGTCAATAAGTATTGATTCTTGGCATTAATTTCCCATTGGTCCAAATGAGTGACAAACAAATTTTATATAAAAATTCTCAAATACAATTGAGAAATCGGACTTACATAGTCAATAAGTATGGACCCTTGGCATTAATTTCCCATTGGTCCAAATGAGTGACAAACAAATTTTATATAAAAATTCTCAAATACAATTGAGAAATCGGACTTAAGTAGTCAATAAGTATTGATTCTTGGCATTAATTTCCCATTGGTCCAAATGAGCGACAAACAAATTTTATATAAAAATTCTCAAATACAATTGAGAAATCGGACTTACGTAGTCAATAAGTATTGATTCTTGGCATTAATTTCCCATTGGTCCAAATGAGTGACAAACAAATTTTATATAAAAATTTTCAAATACAATTGAGAAATCGGACTTACGTAGTCAATAAGTATTGATTCTTGGCATTAATTTGCCATTGGTCTAAATGAGTGACAAACAAATTTTATATAAAAATTCTCAAATACAATTGAGAAATCGGACTTACATAGTCAATAAGTATGGACCCTTGGCATTAATTTCCCATTGGTCCAAATGAGCGACAAACAAATTTTATAGAAAAATTCGCAAATACAATTGAGAAATCGGACTTACGTAGTCAATAAGTATTGATTCTTGGCATTATTTTCCCATTGGTCCAAATGAGTGACAAACAAATTTTATATAAAAATTCTCAAATACAATTGAGAAATCGGACTTACATAGTCAATAAGTATGGACCCTTGGCATTAATTTCCCATTGGTCCAAATGAGTGACAAACAAATTTTATATAAAAATTCTCAAATACAATTGAGAAATCGGACTTAAGTAGTCAATAAGTATTGATTCTTGGCATTAATTTCCCATTGGTCCAAATGAGCGACAAACAAATTTTATATAAAAATTCTCAAATACAATTGAGAAATCGGACTTACGTAGTCAATAAGTATTGATTCTTGGCATTAATTTCCCATTGGTCCAAATGAGTGACAAACAAATTTTATATAAAAATTTTCAAATACAATTGAGAAATCGGACTTACGTAGTCAATAAGTATTGATTCTTGGCATTAATTTCCCATTGGTCCAAATGAGTGACAAACAAATTTTATATAAAAATTCTCAAATACAATTGAGAAATCGGACTTAAGTAGTCAATAAGTATTGATTCTTGGCATTAATTTCCCATTGGTCCAAATGAGTGACAAACAAATTTTATATAAAAATTCTCAAATACAATTGAGAAATCGGACTTACATAGTCAATAAGTATGGACCCTTGGCATTAATTTCCCATTGGTCCAAATGAGTGACAAACAAATTTTATATAAAAATTCTCAAATACAATTGAGAAATCGGACTTAAGTAGTCAATAAGTATTGATTCTTGGCATTAATTTCCCATTGGTCCAAATGAGCGACAAACAAATTTTATATAAAAATTCTCAAATACAATTGAGAAATCGGACTTAAGTAGTCAATAAGTATTGATTCTTGGCATTAATTTCCCATTGGTCCAAATGAGCGACAAACAAATTTTATATAAAAATTCTCAAATACAATTGAGAAATCGGACTTACGTAGTCAATAAGTATTGATTCTTGGCATTAATTTCCCATTGGTCCAAATGAGTGACAAACAAATTTTATATAAAAATTTTCAAATACAATTGAGAAATCGGACTTACGTAGTCAATAAGTATTGATTCTTGGCATTAATTTGCCATTGGTCTAAATGAGTGACAAACAAATTTTATATAAAAATTCTCAAATACAATTGAGAAATCGGACTTACGTAGTCAATAAGTATTGATTCTTGGCATTAATTTCCCATTGGTCCAAATGAGCGACAAACAAATTTTATAGAAAAATTCGCAAATACAATTGAGAAATCGGACTTAAGTAGTCAATAAGTATTGATTCTTGGCATTAATTTCCCATTGGTCCAAATGAGCGACAAACAAATTTTATAGAAAAATTCGCAAATACAATTGAGAAATCGGACTTACGTAGTCAATAAGTATTGATTCTTGGCATTATTTTCCCATTGGTCCAAATGAGTGACAAACAAATTTTATATAAAAATTCTCAAATACAATTGAGAAATCGGACTTACATAGTCAATAAGTATGGACCCTTGGCATTAATTTCCCATTGGTCCAAATGAGTGACAAACAAATTTTATATAAAAATTCTCAAATACAATTGAGAAATCGGACTTAAGTAGTCAATAAGTATTGATTCTTGGCATTAATTTGCCATTGGTCCAAATGAGTGACAAACAAATTTTATATAAAAATTCTCAAATACAATTGAGAAATCGGACTTACGTAGTCAATAAGTATTGATTCTTGGCATTAATTTCCCATTGGTCCAAATGAGTGACAAACAAATTTTATATAAAAATTTTCAAATACAATTGAGAAATCGGACTTACGTAGTCAATAAGTATTGATTCTTGGCATTAATTTGCCATTGGTCTAAATGAGTGACAAACAAATTTTATATAAAAATTCTCAAATACAATTGAGAAATCGGACTTACATAGTCAATAAGTATGGACCCTTGGCATTAATTTCCCATTGGTCCAAATGAGTGACAAACAAATTTTATATAAAAATTCTCAAATACAATTGAGAAATCGGACTAACGTAGTCAATAAGTATTGATTCTTGGCATTAATTTCCCATTGGTCCAAATGAGTGACAAACAAATTTTATAGAAAAATTCTCAAATACAATTGAGAAATCGGACTTACGTAGTCAATAAGTATTGATTCTTGGCATTAATTTCCCATTGGTCCAAATGAGTGACAAACAAATTTTATATAAAAATTCTCAAATACAATTGAGAAATCGGACTAACGTAGTCAATAAGTATTGATTCTTGGCATTAATTTCCCATTGGTCCAAATGAGTGACAAACAAATTTTATATAAAAATTCTCAAATACAATTGAGAAATCGGACTTACATAGTCAATAAGTAGGGACCCTTGGCATTAATTTCCCATTGGTCCAAATGAGTGACAAACAAATTTTATATAAAAATTCTCAAATACAATTGAGAAATCGGACTGACGTAGTCAATAAGTATTGATTCTTGGCATTAATTTCCCATTGGTCCAAATGAGTGACAAACAAATTTTATAGAAAAATTCTCAAATACAATTGAGACTTACAATACGGACTTACGTAGTCAATAAGTATTGATTCTTGGCATTAATTTCCCATTGGTCCAAATGAGTGACAAACAAATTTTATATAAAAATTCTCAAATACAATTGAGAAATCGGACTTACGTAGTCAATAAGTATTGATTCTTGGCATTAATTTCCCATTGGTCCAAATGAGCGACAAACAAATTTTATAGAAAAATTCGCAAATACAATTGAGAAATCGGACTGACGTAGTCAATAAGTATTGATTCTTGGCATTAATTTTCCATTGGTCCAAATGAGTGACAAACAAATTTTATAGAAAAATTTTCAAATACAATTGAGAAATCGGACTTACGTAGTCAATAAGTATTGATTCTTGGCATTAATTTCCCATTGGTCCAAATGAGTTACAAACAAATTTTATAGAAAAATTCGCAAATACAATTGAGAAATCGGACTTACATAGTCAATAAGTATGGACCCTTGGCATTAATTTCCCATTGGTCCAAATGAGTGACAAACAAATTTTATAGAAAAATTCTCAAATACAATTGAGAAATCGGACTTACGTAATCAATAAGTATTGATTCTTGGCATTATTTTCGCATTGGTCCAAATGAGTGACAAACAAATTTTATATAAAAATTCTCAAATCCAATTGAGAAATCGGACTTACGTAATCAATAAGTATTGATTCTTGGCATTATTTTCGCATTGGTCCAAATGAGTGACAAACAAATTTTATATAAAAATTTTCAAATACAATTGAGAAATCGGACTTACGTAGTCAATAAGTATGGACCCTTGGCTTTAGTTTCCCATTGGTCTAAATTAGTGACAAACAAATTTTATAGAAAAATTCTCAAATCCAATTGAGAAATCGGACTTACGTAATCAATAAGTATTGATTCTTGGCATTATTTTCGCATTGGTCCAAATGAGTGACAAACAAATTTTATATAAAAATTTTCAAATACAATTGAGAAATCGGACTTACGTAGTCAATAAGTATGGACCCTTGGCATTAATTTCCCATTGGTCCAAATGAGTGACAAACAAATTTTATATAAAAATTCTCAAATAAAATTGAGAAATCGGACTTACGTAGTCAATAAGTATTGATTCTTGGCATTATTTTCCCATTGGTCCAAATGAGTGACAAACAAATTTTATATAAAAATTCTCAAATACAATTGAGAAATCGGACTTACGTAGTCAATAAGTATTGATTCTTGGCATTATTTTCCCATTGGTCCAAATGAGTGACAAACAAATTTTATATAAAAATTCTCAAATACAATTGAGAAATCGGACTTAAGTAGTCAATAAGTATTAATTCTTGGCATTAATTTCCCATTGGTCCAAATGAGTGACAAACAAATTTTATATAAAAATTCTCAAATACAATTGACAAATCGGACTTACATAGTCAATAAGTATGGACCCTTGGCATTAATTTCCCATTGGTCCAAATGAGTGACAAACAAATTTTATATAAAAATTCTCAAATAAAATTGAGAAATCGGACTTACGTAGTCAATAAGTATTGATTCTTGGCATTATTTTCCCATTGGTCCAAATGAGTGACAAACAAATTTTATATAAAAATTCTCAAATACAATTGAGAAATCGGACTTACGTAGTCAATAAGTATTGATTCTTGGCATTATTTTCCCATTGGTCCAAATGAGTGACAAACAAATTTTATATAAAAATTCTCAAATACAATTGAGAAATCGGACTTAAGTAGTCAATAAGTATTGATTCTTGGCATTAATTTCCCATTGGTCCAAATGAGCGACAAACAAATTTTATATAAAAATTCTCAAATACAATTGAGAAATCGGACTTAAGTAGTCAATAAGTATTTATTCTTGGCATTAATTTCCCATTGGTCCAAATGAGTGACAAACAAATTTTATATAAAAATTCTCAAATACAATTGAGAAATCGGACTAACGTAGTCAATAAGTATTGATTCTTGGCATTATTTTCCCATTGGTCCAAATGAGTGACAAACAAATTTTATATAAAAATTCTCAAATACAATTGAGAAATCGGACTAACGTAGTCAATAAGTATTGATTCTTGGCATTATTTTCCCATTGGTCCAAATGAGTGACAAACAAATTTTATATAAAAATTCTCAAATACAATTGAGAAATCGGACTAACGTAGTCAATAAGTATTGATTCTTGGCATTATTTTCCCATTGGTCCAAATGAGTGACAAACAAATTTTATATAAAAATTCTCAAATACATTTGAGAAATCGGACTTAAGTAGTCAATAAGTATTGATTCTTGGCATTATTTTCCCATTGGTCCAAATGAGTGACAAACAAATTTTATATAAAAATTCTCAAATACAATTGAGAAATCGGACTTACATAGTCAATAAGTATGGACCCTTGGCATTAATTTCCCATTGGTCCAAATGAGTGACAAACAAATTTTATATAAAAATTCTCAAATACAATTGAGAAATCGGACTTACGTAGTCAATAAGTATTGATTCTTGGCATTAATTTCCCATTGGTCCAAATGAGTGACAAACAAATTTTATATAAAAATTCTCAAATACAATTGAGAAATCGGACTTACGTAGTCAATAAGTATTGATTCTTGGCATTAATTTTCCATTGGTCCAAATGAGTGACAAACAAATTTTATATAAAAATTCTCAAATACAATTGAGAAATCGGACTTACGTAGTCAATAAGTATTTATTCTTGGCATTAATTTCCCATTGGTCCAAATGAGTGACAAACAAATTTTATATAAAAATTCTCAAATACAATTGAGAAATCGGACTTACGTAGTCAATAAGTATTGATTCTTGGCATTAATTTGCCATTGGTCCAAATGAGTGACAAACAAATTTTATATAAAAATTCTCAAATACAATTGAGAAATCGGACTTACGTAGTCAATAAGTATTGATTCTTGGCATTAATTTCCCATTGGTCCAAATGAGTGACAAACAAATTTTATATAAAAATTCTCAAATACAATTGAGTAATCGGACTTACGTAGTCAATAAGTATTGATTCTTGGCATTAATTTCCCATTGGTCCAAATGAGTGACAAACAAATTTTATATAAAAATTCTCAAATACAATTGAGAAATCGTACTTACGTAGTCAATAAGTATTGATTCTTGGCATTAATTTCCCATTGGTCCAAATGAGTGACAAACAAATTTTATAGAAAAATTCTCAAATACAATTGAGAAATCGGACTTACGTAGTCAATAAGTATTGATTCTTGGCATTAATTTCCCATTGGTCCAAATGAGTGACAAACAAATTTTATATAAAAATTCTCAAATACAATTGAGAAATCGGACTTACGTAGTCAATAAGTATTGATTCTTGGCATTAATTTCCCATTGGTCCAAATGAGTGACAAACAAATTTTATATAAAAATTCTCAAATACAATTGAGAAATCGGACTTACGTAGTCAATAAGTATTGATTCTTGGCATTAATTTGCCATTGGTCCAAATGAGTGACAAACAAATTTTATATAAAAATTCTCAAATACAATTGAGAAATCGGACTTACGTAGTCAATAAGTATTGATTCTTGGCATTAATTTGCCATTGGTCCAAATGAGTGACAAACAAATTTTATAGAAAAATTCGCAAATACAATTGAGAAATCGGACTTACGTAGTCAATAAGTATTGATTCTTGGCATTAATTTGCCATTGGTCCAAATGAGTGACAAACAAATTTTATAGAAAAATTCTCAAATACAATTGAGAAATCGGACTTACGTAGTCAATAGGTATTGATTCTTGGCATTAATTTCCCATTGGTCCAAATAAGCGACAAACAAATTTTATATAAAAATTCTCAAATACAATTGAGAAATCGGACTTACGTAGTCAATAAGTATTGATTCTTGGCATTAATTTCCCATTGGTCCAAATGAGTGACAAACAAATTTTATATAAAAATTCTCAAATACAATTGAGAAATCGGACTTACATAGTCAATAAGTATGGACCCTTGGCATTAATTTCCCATTGGTCCAAATGAGTGACAAACAAATTTTATATAAAAATTCTCAAATACAATTGAGAAATCGGACTTACGTAGTCAATAGGTATTGATTCTTGGCATTAATTTCCCATTGGTCCAAATGAGCGACAAACAAATTTTATATAAAAATTCTCAAATACAATTGAGAAATCGGACTTACGTAGTCAATAAGTATTGATTCTTGGCATTAATTTCCCATTGGTCCAAATGAGTGACAAACAAATTTTATATAAAAATTCTCAAATACAATTGAGAAATCGGACTTACGTAGTCAATAGGTATTGATTCTTGGCATTAATTTCCCATTGGTCCAAATGAGCGACAAACAAATTTTATAGAAAAATTCTCAAATACAATTGAGAAATCGGACTTACGTAGTCAATAAGTATTGATTCTTGGCATTAATTTCCCATTGGTCCAAATGAGTGACAAACAAATTTTATATAAAAATTCTCAAATACAATTGAGAAATCGGACTTACGTAGTCAATAGGTATTGATTCTTGGCATTAATTTCCCATTGGTCCAAATGAGCGACAAACAAATTTTATAGAAAAATTCTCAAATACAATTGAGAAATCGGACTTACGTAGTCAATAAGTATTGATTCTTGGCATTAATTTCCCATTGGTCCAAATGAGTGACAAACAAATTTTATAGAAAAATTCTCAAATACAATTGAGAAATCGGACTTACGTAGTCAATAAGTATTGATACTTGGCATTAATTTCCCATTGGTCCAAATGAGTGACAAACAAATTTTATAGAAAAATTCTCAAATACAATTGAGAAATCGGACTTACGTAGTCAATAAGTATTGATTCTTGGCATTAATTTCCCATTGGTCCAAATGAGTGACAAACAAATTTTATAGAAAAATTCTCAAATACAATTGAGAAATCGGACTTACGTAGTCAATAAGTATTGATTCTTGGCATTAATTTCCCATTGGTCCAAATGAGTGACAAACAAATTTTATATAAAAATTCTCAAATACAATTGAGAAATCGGACTTACGTAGTCAATAAGTATTGATTCTTGGCATTAATTTCCCATTGGTCCAAATGAGTGACAAACAAATTTTATATAAAAATTCTCAAATACAATTGAGAAATCGGACTTACGTAGTCAATAAGTATTGATTCTTGGCATTAATTTGCCATTGGTCCAAATGAGTGACAAACAAATTTTATATAAAAATTCTCAAATACAATTGAGAAATCGGACTTACGTAGTCAATAAGTATTGATTCTTGGCATTAATTTCCCATTGGTCCAAATGAGTGACAAACAAATTTTATAGAAAAATTCTCAAATACAATTGAGAAATCGGACTTACGTAGTCAATAAGTATTGATTCTTGGCATTAATTTCCCATTGGTCCAAATGAGTGACAAACAAATTTTATAGAAAAATTATCAAATACAATTGAGAAATCGGACTTACGTAGTCAATAAGTATTGATTCTTGGCATTAATTTCCCATTGGTCCAAATGAGTGACAAACAAATTTTATATAAAAATTCTCAAATACAATTGAGAAATCGGACTTACGTAGTCAATAAGTATTGATTCTTGGCATTAATTTCCCATTGGTCCAAATGAGTGACAAACAAATTTTATATAAAAATTCTCAAATACAATTGAGAAATCGGACTTACGTAGTCAATAAGTATTGATTCTTGGCATTAATTTGCCATTGGTCCAAATGAGTGACAAACAAATTTTATATAAAAATTCTCAAATACAATTGAGAAATCGGACTTACGTAGTCAATAAGTATTGATTCTTGGCATTAATTTGCCATTGGTCCAAATGAGTGACAAACAAATTTTATATAAAAATTCTCAAATACAATTGAGAAATCGGACTTACGTAGTCAATAAGTATTGATTCTTGGCATTAATTTCCCATTGGTCCAAATGAGTGACAAACAAATTTTATATAAAAATTCTCAAATACAATTGAGAAATCGGACTTACGTAGTCAATAAGTATTGATTCTTGGCATTAATTTGCCATTGGTCCAAATGAGTGACAAACAAATTTTATATAAAAATTCTCAAATACAATTGAGAAATCGGACTTACGTAGTCAATAAGTATTGATTCTTGGCATTAATTTGCCATTGGTCCAAATGAGTGACAAACAAATTTTATAGAAAAATTCGCAAATACAATTGAGAAATCGGACTTACGTAGTCAATAAGTATTGATTCTTGGCATTAATTTGCCATTGGTCCAAATGAGTGACAAACAAATTTTATATAAAAATTCTCAAATACAATTGAGAAATCGGACTTACGTAGTCAATAGGTATTGATTCTTGGCATTAATTTCCCATTGGTCCAAATAAGCGACAAACAAATTTTATATAAAAATTCTCAAATACAATTGAGAAATCGGACTTACGTAGTCAATAAGTATTGATTCTTGGCATTAATTTCCCATTGGTCCAAATGAGTGACAAACAAATTTTATATAAAAATTCTCAAATACAATTGAGAAATCGGACTTACATAGTCAATAAGTATGGACCCTTGGCATTAATTTCCCATTGGTCCAAATGAGTGACAAACAAATTTTATATAAAAATTCTCAAATACAATTGAGAAATCGGACTTATGTAGTCAATAGGTATTGATTCTTGGCATTAATTTCCCATTGGTCCAAATGAGCGACAAACAAATTTTATAGAAAAATTCTCAAATACAATTGAGAAATCGGACTTACGTAGTCAATAAGTATTGATTCTTGGCATTAATTTCCCATTGGTCCAAATGAGTGACAAACAAATTTTATATAAAAATTCTCAAATACAATTGAGAAATCGGACTTACGTAGTCAATAAGTATTGATTCTTGGCATTAATTTCCCATTGGTCCAAATGAGTGACAAACAAATTTTATAGAAAAATTATCAAATACAATTGAGAAATCGGACTTACGTAGTCAATAAGTATTGATTCTTGGCATTAATTTCCCATTGGTCCAAATGAGTGACAAACAAATTTTATATAAAAATTCTCAAATACAATTGAGAAATCGGACTTACGTAGTCAATAAGTATTGATTCTTGGCATTAATTTCCCATTGGTCCAAATGAGTGACAAACAAATTTTATATAAAAATTCTCAAATACAATTGAGAAATCGGACTTATGTAGTCAATAGGTATTGATTCTTGGCATTAATTTCCCATTGGTCCAAATGAGCGACAAACAAATTTTATAGAAAAATTCTCAAATACAATTGAGAAATCGGACTTACGTAGTCAATAAGTATTGATTCTTGGCATTAATTTCCCATTGGTCCAAATGAGTGACAAACAAATTTTATATAAAAATTCTCAAATACAATTGAGAAATCGGACTTACGTAGTCAATAAGTATTGATTCTTGGCATTAATTTCCCATTGGTCCAAATGAGTGACAAACAAATTTTATAGAAAAATTATCAAATACAATTGAGAAATCGGACTTACGTAGTCAATAAGTATTGATTCTTGGCATTAATTTCCCATTGGTCCAAATGAGTGACAAACAAATTTTATATAAAAATTCTCAAATACAATTGAGAAATCGGACTTACGTAGTCAATAAGTATTGATTCTTGGCATTAATTTCCCATTGGTCCAAATGAGTGACAAACAAATTTTATATAAAAATTCTCAAATACAATTGAGAAATCGGACTTATGTAGTCAATAGGTATTGATTCTTGGCATTAATTTCCCATTGGTCCAAATGAGCGACAAACAAATTTTATATAAAAATTCTCAAATACAATTGAGAAATCGGACTTACGTAGTCAATAAGTATTGATTCTTGGCATTAATTTCCCATTGGTCCAAATGAGTGACAAACAAATTTTATATAAAAATTCTCAAATACAATTGAGAAATCGGACTTATGTAGTCAATAGGTATTGATTCTTGGCATTAATTTCCCATTGGTCCAAATGAGCGACAAACAAATTTTATATAAAAATTCTCAAATACAATTGAGAAATCGGACTTACGTAGTCAATAAGTATTGATTCTTGGCATTAATTTCCCATTGGTCCAAATGAGTGACAAACAAATTTTATATAAAAATTCTCAAATACAATTGAGAAATCGGACTTACGTAGTCAATAAGTATTGATTCTTGGCATTAATTTCCCATTGGTCCAAATGAGCGACAAACAAATTTTATATAAAAATTCTCAAATACAATTGAGAAATCGGACTTACGTAGTCAATAAGTATTGATTCTTGGCATTAATTTCCCATTGGTCCAAATGAGTGACAAACAAATTTTATAGAAAAATTATCAAATACAATTGAGAAATCGGACTTACGTAGTCAATAAGTATTGATTCTTGGCATTAATTTCCCATTGGTCCAAATGAGTGACAAACAAATTTTATATAAAAATTCTCAAATACAATTGAGAAATCGGACTTATGTAGTCAATAGGTATTGATTCTTGGCATTAATTTCCCATTGGTCCAAATGAGCGACAAACAAATTTTATATAAAAATTCTCAAATACAATTGAGAAATCGGACTTACGTAGTCAATAAGTATTGATTCTTGGCATTAATTTCCCATTGGTCCAAATGAGTGACAAACAAATTTTATATAAAAATTCTCAAATACAATTGAGAAATCGGACTTATGTAGTCAATAGGTATTGATTCTTGGCATTAATTTCCCATTGGTCCAAATGAGTGACAAACAAATTTTATATAAAAATTCTCAAATACAATTGAGAAATCGGACTTACGTAGTCAATAAGTATTGATTCTTGGCATTAATTTCCCATTGGTCCAAATGAGTGACAAACAAATTTTATATAAAAATTCTCAAATACAATTGAGAAATCGGACTTACGTAGTCAATAAGTATTGATTCTTGGCATTAATTTCCCATTGGTCCAAATGAGTGACAAACAAATTTTATAGAAAAATTATCAAATACAATTGAGAAATCGGACTTACGTAGTCAATAAGTATTGATTCTTGGCATTAATTTCCCATTGGTCCAAATAAGTGACAAACAAATTTTATATAAAAATTCTCAAATACAATTGAGAAATCGGACTTACGTAGTCAATAAGTATTGATTCTTGGCATTAATTTCCCATTGGTCCAAATGAGTGACAAACAAATTTTATAGAAAAATTATCAAATACAATTGAGAAATCGGACTTACGTAGTCAATAAGTATTGATTCTTGGCATTAATTTCCAATTGGTCCAAATGAGTGACAAACAAATTTTATATAAAAATTCTCAAATACAATTGAGAAATCGGACTTACGTAGTCAATAAGTATTGATTCTTGGCATTAATTTCCCATTGGTCCAAATGAGTGACAAACAAATTTTATATAAAAATTCTCAAATACAATTGAGAAATCGGACTTATGTAGTCAATAGGTATTGATTCTTGGCATTAATTTCCCATTGGTCCAAATGAGCGACAAACAAATTTTATATAAAAATTCTCAAATACAATTGAGAAATCGGACTTACGTAGTCAATAAGTATTGATTCTTGGCATTAATTTCCCATTGGTCCAAATGAGTGACAAACAAATTTTATATAAAAATTCTCAAATACAATTGAGAAATCGGACTTATGTAGTCAATAGGTATTGATTCTTGGCATTAATTTCCCATTGGTCCAAATGAGTGACAAACAAATTTTATATAAAAATTCTCAAATACAATTGAGAAATCGGACTTACGTAGTCAATAAGTATTGATTCTTGGCATTAATTTCCCATTGGTCCAAATGAGTGACAAACAAATTTTATATAAAAATTCTCAAATACAATTGAGAAATCGGACTTATGTAGTCAATAGGTATTGATTCTTGGCATTAATTTCCCATTGGTCCAAATGAGCGACAAACAAATTTTATATAAAAATTCTCAAATACAATTGAGAAATCGGACTTACGTAGTCAATAAGTATTGATTCTTGGCATTAATTTCCCATTGGTCCAAATGAGTGACAAACAAATTTTATATAAAAATTCTCAAATACAATTGAGAAATCGGACTTATGTAGTCAATAGGTATTGATTCTTGGCATTAATTTCCCATTGGTCCAAATGAGCGACAAACAAATTTTATATAAAAATTCTCAAATACAATTGAGAAATCGGACTTACGTAGTCAATAAGTATTGATTCTTGGCATTAATTTCCCATTGGTCCAAATGAGTGACAAACAAATTTTATAGAAAAATTATCAAATACAATTGAGAAATCGGACTTACGTAGTCAATAAGTATTGATTCTTGGCATTAATTTCCCATTGGTCCAAATGAGTGACAAACAAATTTTATATAAAAATTCTCAAATACAATTGAGAAATCGGACTTATGTAGTCAATAGGTATTGATTCTTGGCATTAATTTCCCATTGGTCCAAATGAGCGACAAACAAATTTTATATAAAAATTCTCAAATACAATTGAGAAATCGGACTTACGTAGTCAATAAGTATTGATTCTTGGCATTAATTTCCCATTGGTCCAAATGAGTGACAAACAAATTTTATATAAAAATTCTCAAATACAATTGAGAAATCGGACTTATGTAGTCAATAGGTATTGATTCTTGGCATTAATTTCCCATTGGTCCAAATGAGTGACAAACAAATTTTATATAAAAATTCTCAAATACAATTGAGAAATCGGACTTACGTAGTCAATAAGTATTGATTCTTGGCATTAATTTCCCATTGGTCCAAATGAGTGACAAACAAATTTTATATAAAAATTCTCAAATACAATTGAGAAATCGGACTTACGTAGTCAATAAGTATTGATTCTTGGCATTAATTTCCCATTGGTCCAAATGAGTGACAAACAAATTTTATAGAAAAATTATCAAATACAATTGAGAAATCGGACTTACGTAGTCAATAAGTATTGATTCTTGGCATTAATTTCCCATTGGTCCAAATGAGTGACAAACAAATTTTATATAAAAATTCTCAAATACAATTGAGAAATCGGACTTACGTAGTCAATAAGTATTGATTCTTGGCATTAATTTCCCATTGGTCCAAATGAGTGACAAACAAATTTTATAGAAAAATTATCAAATACAATTGAGAAATCGGACTTACGTAGTCAATAAGTATTGATTCTTGGCATTAATTTCCCATTGGTCCAAATGAGTGACAAACAAATTTTATATAAAAATTCTCAAATACAATTGAGAAATCGGACTTACGTAGTCAATAAGTATTGATTCTTGGCATTAATTTCCCATTGGTCCAAATGAGTGACAAACAAATTTTATATAAAAATTCTCAAATACAATTGAGAAATCGGACTTATGTAGTCAATAGGTATTGATTCTTGGCATTAATTTCCCATTGGTCCAAATGAGCGACAAACAAATTTTATATAAAAATTCTCAAATACAATTGAGAAATCGGACTTACGTAGTCAATAAGTATTGATTCTTGGCATTAATTTCCCATTGGTCCAAATGAGTGACAAACAAATTTTATATAAAAATTCTCAAATACAATTGAGAAATCGGACTTATGTAGTCAATAGGTATTGATTCTTGGCATTAATTTCCCATTGGTCCAAATGAGTGACAAACAAATTTTATATAAAAATTCTCAAATACAATTGAGAAATCGGACTTACGTAGTCAATAAGTATTGATTCTTGGCATTAATTTCCCATTGGTCCAAATGAGTGACAAACAAATTTTATAGAAAAATTATCAAATACAATTGAGAAATCGGACTTACGTAGTCAATAAGTATTGATTCTTGGCATTAATTTCCCATTGGTCCAAATGAGTGACAAACAAATTTTATAGAAAAATTATCAAATACAATTGAGAAATCGGACTTACGTAGTCAATAAGTATTGATTCTTGGCATTAATTTCCCATTGGTCCAAATGAGTGACAAACAAATTTTATATAAAAATTCTCAAATACAATTGAGAAATCGGACTTATGTAGTCAATAGGTATTGATTCTTGGCATTAATTTCCCATTGGTCCAAATGAGCGACAAACAAATTTTATAGAAAAATTCTCAAATACAATTGAGAAATCGGACTTACGTAGTCAATAAGTATTGATTCGTGGCATTAATTTCCCATTGGTCCAAATGAGTGACAAACAAATTTTATATAAAAATTCTCAAATACAATTGAGAAATCGGACTTACGTAGTCAATAAGTATTGATTCTTGGCATTAATTTCCCATTGGTCCAAATGAGCGACAAACAAATTTTATAGAAAAATTCTCAAATACAATTGAGAAATCGGACTTACATAGTCAATAAGTATGGACCCTTGGCATTAATTTCCCATTGGTCCAAATGAGTGACAAACAAATTTTATATAAAAATTCTCAAATACAATTGAGAAATCGGACTTACGTAGTCAATAAGTATTGATTCTTGGCATTAATTTCCCATTGGTCCAAATGAGTGACAAACAAATTTTATAGAAAAATTCTCAAATACAATTGAGAAATCGGACTTACGTAGTCAATAAGTATTGATTCTTGGCATTAATTTCCCATTGGTCCAAATGAGTGACAAACAAATTTTATATAAAAATTCTCAAATACAATTGAGAAATCGGACTTATGTAGTCAATAAGTATTGATTCTTGGCATTAATTTCCCATTGGTCCAAATGAGTGACAAACAAATTTTATAGAAAAATTCTCAAATACAATTGAGAAATCGGACTTACGTAGTCAATAAGTATTGATTCTTGGCATTAATTTCCCATTGGTCCAAATGAGTGACAAACAAATTTTATAGAAAAATTCTCAAATACAATTGAGAAATCGGACTTACATAGTCAATAAGTATGGACCCTTGGCATTAATTTCCCATTGGTCCAAATGAGTGACAAACAAATTTTATAGAAAAATTCTCAAATACAATTGAGAAATCGGACTTACGTAGTCAATAAGTATTGATTCTTGGCATTAATTTCCCATTGGTCCAAATGAGTGACAAACAAATTTTATAGAAAAATTCTCAAATACAATTGAGAAATCGGACTTACGTAGTCAATAAGTATTGATTCTTGGCATTAATTTCCCATTGGTCCAAAAGAGTGACAAACAAATTTTATATAAAAATTCTCAAATACAATTGAGAAATCGGACTTACGTAGTCAATAAGTATTGATTCTTGGCATTAATTTCCCATTGGTCCAAATGAGTGACAAACAAATTTTATAGAAAAATTCTCAAATACAATTGAGAAATCGGACTTACGTAGTCAATAAGTATTGATTCTTGGCATTAATTTCCCATTGGTCCAAAAGAGTGACAAACAAATTTTATATAAAAATTCTCAAATACAATTGAGAAATCGGACTTACGTAGTCAATAAGTATTGATTCTTGGCATTAATTTCCCATTGGTCCAAATGAGTGACAAACAAATTTTATAGAAAAATTCTCAAATACAATTGAGAAATCGGACTTACGTAGTCAATAAGTATTGATTCTTGGCATTAATTTCCCATTGGTCCAAATGAGTGACAAACAAATTTTATATAAAAATTCTCAAATACAATTGAGAAATCGGACTTATGTAGTCAATAAGTATTGATTCTTGGCATTAATTTCCCATTGGTCCAAATGAGTGACAAACAAATTTTATAGAAAAATTCTCAAATACAATTGAGAAATCGGACTTACGTAGTCAATAAGTATTGATTCTTGGCATTAATTTCCCATTGGTCCAAATGAGTGACAAACAAATTTTATAGAAAAATTCTCAAATACAATTGAGAAATCGGACTTACATAGTCAATAAGTATGGACCCTTGGCATTAATTTCCCATTGGTCCAAATGAGTGACAAACAAATTTTATAGAAAAATTCTCAAATACAATTGAGAAATCGGACTTACGTAGTCAATAAGTATTGATTCTTGGCATTAATTTCCCATTGGTCCAAATGAGTGACAAACAAATTTTATAGAAAAATTCTCAAATACAATTGAGAAATCGGACTTACGTAGTCAATAAGTATTGATTCTTGGCATTAATTTCCCATTGGTCCAAAAGAGTGACAAACAAATTTTATATAAAAATTCTCAAATACAATTGAGAAATCGGACTTACGTAGTCAATAAGTATTGATTCTTGGCATTAATTTCCCATTGGTCCAAATGAGTGACAAACAAATTTTATAGAAAAATTCTCAAATACAATTGAGAAATCGGACTTACGTAGTCAATAAGTATTGATTCTTGGCATTAACTTCCCATTGGTCCAAATGAGTGACAAACAAATTGTATATAAAAAACTTTCGAATACAATTGAGAAATCGGACTTACGTAGTCAATAAGTATTGATTCTTGGCATTAACTTCCCATTGGTCCACATGAGTGACAAACAAATTTTATATAAAAAATTTTCGAATACAATTGAGAAATCGGACTTACGTAGTCAATAAGTATTGATTCTTGGCATTAATTTCCCATTGGTCCATATGAGTGACAAACAAATTTTATATAAAAATTCTCAAATACAATTGAGAAATCGGACTTACGTAGTCAATAAGTATTGATTCTTGGCATTAATTTCCCATTGGTCCAAATGAGTGACAAACAAATTTTATAGAAAAATTCTCAAATACAATTGAGAAATCGGACTTACGTAGTCAATAAGTATTGATTCTTGGCATTAATTTCCCATTGGTCCAAATGAGTGACAAACAAATTTTATATAAAAATTCTCAAATACAATTGAGAAATCGGACTTACATACGTAGTCAATAAGTATTGATTCTTGGCATTAATTTCCCATTGGTCCAAATGAGTGACAAACAAATTTTATAGAAAAATTCTCAAATACAATTGAGAAATCGGACTTACGTAGTCAATAAGTATTGATTCTTGGCATTAATTTCCCATTGGTCCAAATGAGTGACAAACAAATTTTATATAAAAATTCTCAAATACAATTGAGAAATCGGACTTACGTAGTCAATAAGTATTGATTCTTGGCATTAATTTCCCATTGGTCCAAATGAGTGACAAACAAATTTTATATAAAAATTCTCAAATACAATTGAGAAATCGGACTTACGTAGTCAATAAGTATTGATTCTTGGCATTAATTTCCCATTGGTCCAAATGAGTGACAAACAAATTTTATAGAAAAATTCTCAAATACAATTGAGAAATCGGACTTACGTAGTCAATAAGTATTGATTCTTGGCATTAATTTCCCATTGGTCCAAATGAGTGACAAACAAATTTTATATAAAAATTCTCAAATACAATTGAGAAATCGGACTTACGTAGTCAATAAGTATTGATTCTTGGCATTAATTTCCCATTGGTCCAAATGAGTGACAAACAAATTTTATATAAAAATTCTCAAATACAATTGAGAAATCGGACTTACGTAGTCAATAAGTATTGATTCTTGGCATTAATTTCCCATTGGTCCAAATGAGTGACAAACAAATTTTATAGAAAAATTCTCAAATACAATTGAGAAATCGGACTTACGTAGTCAATAAGTATTGATTCTTGGCATTAATTTCCCATTGGTCCAAATGAGTGACAAACAAATTTTATAGAAAAATTCTCAAATACAATTGAGAAATCGGACTTACGTAGTCAATAAGTATTGATTTTTGGCTTTAATTTCCCATTGGTCCAAATGAGTGACAAACAAATTTTATAGAAAAATTCTCAAATACAATTGAGAAATCGGACTTACGTAGTCAATAAGTATTGATTCTTGGCATTAATTTCCCATTGGTCCAAATGAGTGACAAACAAATTTTATATAAAAATTCTCAAATACAATTGAGAAATCGGACTTACATACGTAGTCAATAAGTATTGATTCTTGGCATTAATTTCCCATTGGTCCAAATGAGTGACAAACAAATTTTATAGAAAAATTCTCAAATACAATTGAGAAATCGGACTTACGTAGTCAATAAGTATTGATTCTTGGCATTAATTTCCCATTGGTCCAAATGAGTGACAAACAAATTTTATAGAAAAATTCTCAAATACAATTGAGAAATCGGACTTACGTAGTCAATAAGTATTGATTCTTGGCATTAATTTCCCATTGGTCCAAATGAGTGACAAACAAATTTTATATAAAAATTCTCAAATACAATTGAGAAATCGGACTAACGTAGTCAATAAGTATTGATTCTTGGCATTAATTTCCCATTGGTCCAAATGAGTGACAAACAAATTTTATAGAAAAATTCTCAAATACAATTGAGAAATCGGACTTACGTAGTCAATAAGTATTGATTCTTGGCATTAATTTCCCATTGGTCCAAATGAGTGACAAACAAATTTTATAGAAAAATTCTCAAATACAATTGAGAAATCGGACTTACGTAGTCAATAAGTATTGATTCTTGGCATTAATTTCCCATTGGTCCAAATGAGTGACAAACAAATTTTATAGAAAAATTCTCAAATACAATTGAGAAATCGGACTTACGTAGTCAATAAGTATTGACTCTTGGCATTAATTTCCCATTGGTCCAAATGAGTGACAAACAAATTTTATATAAAAATTCTCAAATACAATTGAGAAATCGGACTTACATACGTAGTCAATAAGTATTGATTCTTGGAATTAATTTCCCATTGGTCCAAATGAGTGACAAACAAATTTTATAGAAAAATTCTCAAATACAATTGAGAAATCGGACTTACATACGTAGTCAATAAGTATTGATTCTTGGCATTAATTTCCCATTGGTCCAAATGAGTGACAAACAAATTTTATAGAAAAATTATCAAATACAATTGAGAAATCGGACTTACGTAGTCAATAAGTATTGATTCTTGGCATTAATTTCCCATTGGTCCAAATGAGTGACAAACAAATTTTATAGAAAAATTCTCAAATACAATTGAGAAATCGGACTTACGTAGTCAATAAGTATTGATTCTTGGCATTAATTTCCCATTGGTCCAAATGAGTGACAAACAAAGTTTATATAAAAATTATCAAATACAATTGAGAAATCGGACTTACATACGTAGTCAATAAGTATTGATTCTTGGCATTAATTTCCAATTGGTCCAAATGAGTGACAAACAAATTTTATAGAAAAATTATCAAATACAATTGAGAAATCGGACTTACGTAGTCAATAAGTATTGATTCTTGGCATTAATTTCCCATTGGTCCAAATGAGTGACAAACAAATTTTATATAAAAATTCTCAAATACAATTGAGAAATCGGACTTACGTAGTCAATAAGTATTGATTCTTGGCATTAATTTCCCATTGGTCCATATGAGTGACAAACACATTTTATATAAAAATTCTCAAATACAATTGAGAAATCGGACTTACGTAGTCAATAAGTATTGATTCTTGGCATTAATTTCCCATTGGTCCAAATGAGTGACAAACAAATTTTATAGAAAAATTCTCAAATACAATTGAGAAATCGGACTTACGTAGTCAATAAGTATTGATTCTTGGCATTAATTTCCCATTGGTCCAAATGAGTGACAAACAAATTTTATATAAAAATTCTCAAATACAATTGAGAAATCGGACTTACATACGTAGTCAATAAGTATTGATTCTTGGAATTAATTTCCCATTGGTCCAAATGAGTGACAAACAAATTTTATAGAAAAATTCTCAAATACAATTGAGAAATCGGACTTACATACGTAGTCAATAAGTATTGATTCTTGGCATTAATTTCCCATTGGTCCAAATGAGTGACAAACAAATTTTATAGAAAAATTATCAAATACAATTGAGAAATCGGACTTACGTAGTCAATAAGTATTGATTCTTGGCATTAATTTCCCATTGGTCCAAATGAGTGACAAACAAATTTTATAGAAAAATTATCAAATACAATTGAGAAATCGGACTTACGTAGTCAATAAGTATTGATTCTTGGCATTAATTTCCCATTGGTCCAAATGAGTGACAAACAAATTTTATAGAAAAATTCTCAAATACAATTGAGAAATCGGACTTACATACGTAGTCAATAAGTATTGATTCTTGGCATTAATTTCCCATTGGTCCAAATGAGTGACAAACAAATTTTATAGAAAAATTCTCAAATACAATTGAGAAATCGGACTTACGTAGTCAATAAGTATTGATTCTTGGCATTAATTTCCCATTGGTCCAAATGAGTGACAAACAAAGTTTATATAAAAATTATCAAATACAATTGAGAAATCGGACTTACATACGTAGTCAATAAGTATTGATTCTTGGCATTAATTTCCAATTGGTCCAAATGAGTGACAAACAAATTTTATAGAAAAATTATCAAATACAATTGAGAAATCGGACTTACGTAATCAATAAGTATTGATTCTTGGCATTAATTTCCCATTGGTCCAAATGAGTGACAAACAAATTTTATAGAAAAATTCTCAAATACAATTGAGAAATCGGACTTACATACGTAGTCAATAAGTATTGATTCTTGGCATTAATTTCCCATTGGTCCAAATGAGTGACAAACAAATTTTATAGAAAAATTATCAAATACAATTGAGAAATCGGACTTACGTAGTCAATAAGTATTGATTCTTGGCATTAATTTCCCATTGGTCCAAATGAGTGACAAACAAATTTTATAGAAAAATTCTCAAATACAATTGAGAAATCGGACTTACGTAGTCAATAAGTATTGATTCTTGGCATTAATTTCCCATTGGTCCAAATGAGTGACAAACAAATTTTATAGAAAAATTCTCAAATACAATTGAGAAATCGGACTTACGTAGTCAATAAGTATTGATTCTTGGCATTAATTTCCCATTGGTCCAAATGAGTGACAAACAAATTTTATATAAAAATTCTCAAATACAATTGAGAAATCGGACTTACATACGTAGTCAATAAGTATTGATTCTTGGCATTAATTTCCAATTGGTCCAAATGAGTGACAAACAAATTTTATAGAAAAATTATCAAATACAATTGAGAAATCGGACTTACGTAATCAATAAGTATTGATTCTTGGCATTAATTTCCCATTGGTCCAAATGAGTGACAAACAAATTTTATAGAAAAATTCTCAAATACAATTGAGAAATCGGACTTACGTAGTCAATCTGCCTGTTCGCCGATATCGAAGAAGTTCTTTCTTTCGAACAATTACATTTGAAACAAAAACAAATTCAAAAATTTTGTTTTTGTTTCAAATGTAATTGCTCGAAAGAAAGAACTTCTATGATATCGGCGAACAGGCACAATAAGTATTGATTCTTGGCATTAATTTCCCATTGGTCCAAATGAGTGACAAACAAATTTTATATAAAAATTCTCAAATACAATTGAGAAATCGGACTTACATACGTAGTCAATAAGTATTGATTCTTGGCATTAATTTCCCATTGGTCCAAATGAGTGACAAACAAATTTTATAGAAAAATTCTCAAATACAATTGAGAAATCGGACTTACATACGTAGTCAATAAGTATTGATTCTTGGCATTAATTTCCCATTGGTCCAAATGAGTGACAAACAAATTTTATAGAAAAATTCTCAAATACAATTGAGAAATCGGACTTACGTAGTCAATAAGTATGGACCCTTGGCATTAACTTCCCATTGGTCCAAAAGAGTGACAAACAAATTTTATATAAAAATTCTCAAATACAATTGAGAAATCGGACTTACGTAGTCAATAAGTATTGATTCTTGGCATTAATGTCCCATTGGTCCAAATGAGTGACAAACAAACTTTATAGAAAAATTCTCAAATACAATTGAGAAATCGGACTTACGTAGTCAATAAGTATTGATTCTTGGCATTAATTTCCCATTGGTCCAAATGAGTGACAAACAAATTTTATAGAAAAATTCTCAAATACAATTGAGAAATCGGACTTACGTAGTCAATAAGTATTGGTTCTTGGCAATTATTTCCCATTGGTCCAAATGAGTGACAAACAAACTTTATAGAAAAATTCTCAAATACAATTGAGAAATCAGACTTACGTAGTCAATAAGTATTGATTCTTGGCATTAATTTCCCATTGGTCTAAATGAGTGACAAACAAATTTTATAGAAAAATTCTCAAATACAATTGAGAAATCGGACTTACGTAGTCAATAAGTATTGATTCTTGGCATTAATTTCCCATTGGTCCAACTGAGTGACAAACAAATTTTATAGAAAAATTCTCAAATACAATTGAGAAATCGGACTTACGTAGTCAATAAGTATTGATTCTTGGCATTAATTTCCCATTGGTCCAACTGAGTGACAAACAAATTTTATAGAAAAATTCTCAAATACAATTGAGAAATCGGACTTACGTAGTCAATAAGTATTGATTCTTGGCATTAATTTGCCATTGGTCCAAATGAGTGACAAACAAATTTTATATAAAAATTCTCAAATACAATTGAGAAATCGGACTTACGTAGTCAATAAGTATTGATTCTTGGCATTAATTTCCCATTGGTCCAAATGAGTGACAAACAAATTTTATATAAAAATTCTCAAATACAATTGAGAAATCGGACTTACGTAGTCAATAAGTATTGATTCTTGGCATTAATTTCCCATTGGTCCAAATGAGTGACAAACAAACTTTATAGAAAAATTCTCAAATACAATTGAGAAATCAGACTTACGTAGTCAATAAGTATTGATTCTTGGCATTAATTTCCCATTGGTCCAAATGAGTGACAAACAAATTTTATAGAAAAATTCTCAAATACAATTGAGAAATCGGACTTACGTAGTCAATAAGTATTGATTCTTGGCATTAATTTCCCATTGGTCCAAATGAGTGACAAACAAATTTTATAGAAAAATTCTCAAATACAATTGAGAAATCGGACTTACGTAGTCAATAAATATTGATTCTTGGCATTAATTTCCCATTGGTCCAAATGAGTGACAAACAAATTTTATAGAAAAATTCTCAAATACAATTGAGAAATCGGACTTACGTAGTCAATAAGTATGGACCCTTGGCATTAATTTCCCATTGGTCCAAATGAGTGACAAACAAATTTTATATAAAAATTCTCAAATACAATTGAGAAATCGGACTTACGTAGTCAATAAGTATTGATTCTTGGCATTAATTTCCCATTGGTCCAAATGAGTGACAAACAAATTTTATAGAAAAATTCTCAAATACAATTGAGAAATCGGACTTACGTAGTCAATAAGTATTGATTCTTGGCATTAATTTCCCATTGGTCCAAATGAGTGACAAACAAATTTTATAGAAAAATTCTCAAATACAATTGAGAAATCGGACTTACGTAGTCAATAAGTATTGGTTCTTGGCATTAATTTCCCATTGGTCCAAATGAGTGACAAACAAACTTTATAGAAAAATTCTCAAATACAATTGAGAAATCGGACTTACGTAGTCAATAAGTATTGATTCTTGGCATTAATTTCCCATTGGTCTAAATGAGTGACAAACAAATTTTATAGAAAAATTCTCAAATACAATTGAGAAATCGGACTTACGTAGTCAATAAGTATTGATACTTGGCATTAATTTCCCATTGGTCCAACTGAGTGACAAACAAATTTTATAGAAAAATTCTCAAATACAATTGAGAAATCGGACTTACGTAGTCAATAAGTATTGATTCTTGGCATTAATTTCCCATTGGTCCAAATGAGTGACAAACAAATTTTATAGAAAAATTCTCAAATACAATTGAGAAATCGGACTTACGTAGTCAATAAGTATTGATTCTTGGCATTAATTTCCCATTGGTCCATATGAGTGACAAACAAATTTTATAGAAAAATTCTCAAATACAATTGAGAAATCGGACTTACGTAGTCAATAAGTATTGATTCTTGGCATTAATTTCCCATTGGTCCAAATGAGTGACAAACAAATTTTATAGAAAAATTCTCAAATACAATTGAGGAATCGGACTTACGTAGTCAATAAATATTGATTCTTGGCATTAATTTCCCATTGGTCCAAATGAGTGACAAACAAATTTTATAGAAAAATTCTCAAATACAATTGAGAAATCGGACTTACGTAGTCAATAAGTATGGACCCTTGGCATTAATTTCCCATTGGTCCAAATGAGTGACAAACAAATTTTATAGAAAAATTCTCAAATACAATTGAGAAATCGGACTTACGTAGTCAATAAGTATTGATTCTTGGCATTAATTTCCCATTGGTCCAAATGAGTGACAAACAAATTTTATAGAAAAATTCTCAAATACAATTGAGAAATCGGACTTACGTAGTCAATAAGTATTGATTCTTGGCATTAATTTCCCATTGGTCCAAATGAGTGACAAACAAATTTTATAGAAAAATTCTCAAATACAATTGAGAAATCGGACTTACGTAGTAAGTATTGATTCTTGGCATTAATTTCCCATTGGTCCAAATGAGTGACAAACAAACTTTATAGAAAAATTCTCAAATACAATTGAGAAATCGGACTTACGTAGTCAATAAGTATTGATTCTTGGCATTAATTTCCCATTGGTCTAAATGAGTGACAAACAAATTTTATAGAAAAATTCTCAAATACAATTGAGAAATCGGACTTACGTAGTCAATAAGTATTGATTCTTGGCATTAATTTCCCATTGGTCCAACTGAGTGACAAACAAATTTTATAGAAAAATTCTCAAATACAATTGAGAAAACGGACTTACGTAGTCAATAAGTATTGATTCTTGGCATTAATTTCCCATTGGTCCATATGAGTGACAAACAAATTTTATAGAAAAATTCTCAAATAAAATTGAGAAATCGGACTTACGTAGTCAATAAGTATTGATTCTTGGCATTAATTTCCCATTGGTCCAAATGAGTGACAAACAAATTTTATAGAAAAATTCTCAAATACAATTGAGAAATCGGACTTACGTAGTCAATAAGTATGGACCCTTGGCATTAATTTCCCATTGGTCCAAATGAGTGACAAACAAATTTTATATAAAAATTCTCAAATACAATTGAGAAATCGGACTTACGTAGTCAATAAGTATTGATTCTTGGCATTAATTTCCCATTGGTCCAAATGAGTGACAAACAAATTTTATATAAAAATTCTCAAATACAATTGAGAAATCGGACTTACGTAGTCAATAAGTATTGATTCTTGGCATTAATTTCCCATTGGTCCAAATGAGTGACAAACAAACTTTATAGAAAAATTCTCAAATACAATTGAGAAATCGGACTTACGTAGTCAATAAGTATTGATTCTTGGCATTAATTTCCCATTGGTCCAAATGAGTGACAAACAAATTTTATAGAAAAATTCTCAAATACAATTGAGAAATCGGACTTACGTAGTCAATAAGTATTGGTTCTTGGCATTAATTTCCCATTGGTCCAAATGAGTGACAAACAAACTTTATAGAAAAATTCTCAAATACAATTGAGAAATCGGACTTACGTAGTCAATAAGTATTGATTCTTGGCATTAATTTCCCATTGGTCCAAATGAGTGACAAACAAATTTTATATAAAAATTCTCAAATACAATTGAGAAATCGGACTTACGTAGTCAATAAGTATTGATTCTTGGCATTAATTTCCCATTGGTCCAAATGAGTGACAAACCAATTTTATAGAAAAATTCTCAAATACAATTGAGAAATCGGACTTACGTAGTCAATCACCCCTATCGTGAACAAAATGTGAAATTTTTTTTCCCATGAAATTTTCATTCCCCATGAAGGGAAATTTGGTATCGTGAATTTCATGGGAACGTTTGTTCCCGCTATCAATTCGTTGTGAATGTAAAATAAGAAAGAAGATAACAAAAATAAAAAATAAAAGAAATTTTTGTTATAAAATATACTTGGAAATATATATTTTAAAGAAAACTTAAAAAAGGAAAGCTAAATATTAAGTGTTGGAGCGATAGTTTATTTGTAGCTTTTATTTATTGCATTCTAACTTTTATGTGTTTAAATGGTTCGGCTACTTTTGGAAAGCCAACAAAACGAAAAAATTCCAACAAATTAAAGCTTCACAAATTCGCAGGCAATAGACTTGTTGTTTTGCATTTTGTTGACCAATACATCAGTTGGTACCTTATTATTAGATATTTTTCTTTAAATAAACTTTTTAAGCTTTAATATTCAAGTTGTATGAAGAATTACATACATGTTTTGTTCTATTCCCCATCAAAAATAAAGTGAATAAATCGAAGGGAAAAGTGAAAAAACTTGTGAGAAAAAAGTTATTCACGATAAGGGGAATTTTTTCATGGGAGCATTTTTTCACGTTATTATTCTGGACTGAATAAAATTTTTTCATGGGAGTTGTTCACGATTGCCATTAAGGGAAAAGGGAAAAAGTTACGAGGGAAAATTTGTTCACGATAGGGGTGGTTATGTTAAAATACTCTGAGAAATCGGAATCTCGAAATTTTCACGAACTACGATTTCAATTTGCGGCTTGCTGGCACATTAAATTGCCTCCATGTGGTCATAGGTATAAACAATTTTATGCCAGAGTTAAACTATCCATTAATTTGGTAAAATGTTCAAAGAAATAAATGTCATCGGAAAACTTGTGAAAAGTTATGTTCATGCAATGTGCGAAAATGTCATGTTACGTATGTAGTTCGCTTCCGTTCGCAAACGCAATTCGACCCGTATTTTGGTTTCTCAAATAATGAAAAGCGAACTAGTATATTAGTTTTATTTTAAAGAATAGCAGCAACAAACGTTTTCATTGAATTTCAATGAATGTTTTTATTAAAACAATGTATGCGTACATTGTACTAATCAATGACTTTTTATTTAAAAAAATTCCCTGAGAATAAAACTAATAAAATTTTTATAAAATGATTTTCTATCATTTAAATTTAAATTGTTGACTGGGTATTTACAGGGAAACAATATGTTAACAAAGTTTGGGAATTCACTATTAAAGCTTGAAAAAAAAACTCAAGAGCTTCTTCACTTTCAAGGAAAATATTTATACCATGTTCAGACGGACAGAAATTATAGAGGTTCGCGCTCTCATTCTTGGTTTGCGGGCCAACCTTGATTGAACCTACATGTTTCGCCATACAAGATTTTGATAGCGAAACTACGTGTTTCATTTTGAACCTTGTTGCGAACCCGTATAATTTACTATCATCTCTAATTTTGATAACAAATTATCGCTAGTTTATCTGAACTAGTTGTCCAAAAAACATTTTAACAAAGAAAAACAATTGATAAGTGCTAAATTTTAATAAAAACATTTATATAATATTTATGTAAATAATTAAATAAAATGGAAAACAATAAATAATATTAAATAACAAAGTACGAACCAATCTAGAATGTGTCGTGTGAGCACATACATACATATGTAGGTTCGCCATCGTCGTTCATGGAGAGAACCTAGTGTTTCAGTTCGTCGTGTGAACATAGTATTACACCCAATTAATACGATGAATTTTAACTCATAAGTGCGCAGAGTCCCTTATAAGGGACGCTCGAATTTTCTGCTGTAGCACTTTTAATGATTTGAATTTTTAAATAACAAGCAGGCTTTGCGTTACTGACATTCCAACGAAGTATATTTTATTTCATTTCTTTCAGCTATTGTGATTTGTGTGTAGTGTTTTATGCAAAATATGGAAACCAATTTGTGAAAAAACAAAAACCTTGAGCTGGGTGAGTAAAAATGGAATATATTATGTGAATATTTGTTATGTTTTTTGTGTTGTTATTTGTAAATAAGTGTAATGATTCAATTGATGCAAAAAAATTATGACAAAATGTTATGCTACGGGAACGTGATGCCCTTGACGACAATGAGCTCAATGGCGTTGTAATTTACACAATTCCTCCATTATATGGAGCCGACACTGATCAAGACACCGATGAAAGCGATGATGAGCATGTGGCAAATCTTGTTCATCTCGGTCCAAAATTATTATCTACCACATGTAACATAGTACAGGAAGATAGTGAATGGGATGATAGTGATGATGAGCCACTAGAGAAATTAATGCGCATCTCCGGTGGATCAAACAGACAGAAAAACCCGAGTTTAAATTGTTGGCGAAAAGTTTTACCATTATATGAAATAAATACGGAATGTACAATGATTCCACCAAGTGCTGAAGCTCAGTTATGCAAAACTCCGACAGAATTTTTTGAATTGTTTTTCTCCGAGGATATTTTAAGACATTTTCAGGAGCAAACAAACTTGTATGGGCTTCAAAAGAATATAAATTTAGAAGTAAAATTGGACGAGATAAAAGTATTTTTGGAGATATTCTCATGTCTGGATACGCCAAGTATCCCAATAAAAGATTGTATTGGTCAAACAAACCTGACTGTTCTAAACTGCTCTGTAATAGCATGAGAATGAAGAGGTTTGAACAAACACTAAATAACTTCCATTTGAATGACAACCTACAAATCGATGATATGGATCGCCTTTACAAATTGCGGCCTCTAATAAATCACCTATATGCATCATATCTGCGACACGGTGGGATTGATGAAAATTTGTCAATCGATGAGAGTATGTCCCGTATTATGGCAAGCATTATGCCAAACAATACATTCGCGGTAAACCAATCCGATTTGGTTTTAAAAACTGGGCGTTACATTCAGCTAACGGTTTTATGATCCAATTTCATATATATATGTGAAAAAATGGATTTGGTGTAGGTGGTGATAAAGTGCTTGACCTCCTCTCAAAAGCTAATGTTCCTTCTAATAAAGGATTCAGGGTAATATAACCATAGTATTCCCATTTAAAAAATAAAGCTTATTTTATGTATTTCAGGTATTCATAGACAATTATTTTACCTACGTGAAATTACTGAGACACTTATCATCCATCGGAATATGTACTTCAGGAACGATAAGAGAAGGGCGAACAGAAAAATGCCCTCTTCGCTCAATCCCGGTAATGAAAAAAGAAGAAAGAGGATCTGTAGATCATAGATTTACAAATAATGGAAACATACGAGTATTGCTCACACAATGGAAGGATAATAATGTCGTCACAATTGCAACCAAATTTTGATGTGAACGAAATGGGATCGTGCCAACGATTCGTTAAAGAAAGGGGTGCTGTAAGTATTTCCCAACCAAAATTGTTTCATCGATATAATATGGGCATGGGAGGCGTTGATAAGATGGATCAATTAGTCGCAGCCTATCGCTCGCGAATCAGACAAAAGAATTGGTGGTGGCCAATATTTGCATATCTCCTTGATGCCTCAGTTGTTAATCCATGGCTGCTGATGAAGAAATTAAATCCCAATGATCCAACATGTGCGTCTCTTCTTATTTTTCGCCGAAATCTAGCTACAATCCTACCTTGAAACGTATGGTACACCATCTATAAGAGGTTCGCGCACTAACTAACTGACGACAGATACGCGATATAATGGCAGAAATCACCTTATTGAGTAGTATATAATTGTGGACATTACGGAAAAAAATAACTTTATTTGCAACAAATGCAAAAAAGGGGTTTCATCCAAAAGAATGCTTTAAAATTTATCATACGCCTGCCTAGTGTACCTACTGCGTAGTTTCCCTTATAAGGGACGGCCCGTAATTCTAAAACTATAAGTTTTTTGAATAATATGTTTTTTAAATGAATTAATCAGTTATTTTTATTAATAATTGGTAAAGGGAACTTCGTCCACTAATGGGTTAATAGGGGTAGCAAAAAAAGACTTGATTTCTGTTTTCATAAGATTTTTTCATATTTCTCTTTCTTCTCGTTGTAATGTTTTATTGTATTCTTCCTATTCTGTTTTTAAAGCAACTTTTTAGTAGCAAAAATATATGAAAAAAAAAACATGAATGCAAATAGTTTTTGGTCACAACTTCAATAGGGAATTAAGAAAATTCGACGTCCTAAAAGTCATCGTGGGAATTGGCGGTCACTTTATAATTTAAACGATTGAAATTTGTAAGGCAGAAGAATTAAAAAATCTAAAAATAAGAGAACAGAAAACCTTAATACAATTGTTTATGCAATCAATAGCATGTGGCAAGTTGTACTACTACTATTCATATCTCAGCTGTACAATTGCTTATCTGACTTAAGAGGGTCAACTACATACATATGTATATAAAAATTAAATTTTAAATACAGAATTAAATAAATAGAGACATAAAATTTTTAAAAGGAAACATAACAATAGTACAAAAATTTTTGTTTTTATTTCAATGGCACTTAAACTTCTTCTTAGAAATTTGCCTTTTGTGAGCTGGTTTTGATATTTTTCCACAAGCATTTTTCAAGGTGAAATTTTTTGGGATGATTTACCTGTTTTGAGAATTCTTGGTATACTTAGATAACATTGAGAGAGGGAGAGAGAGAGAGAGAAAGAGATATAAACACCGAAGCGATTGCGTACAGATATCGTTGCCACATAAATTTTGCATAAGATCGTCAACTTTCGCGGGAAAAATAATAATTTTCAAAATAAATCAATATTTTCCCATTTTTTGCAGACAAAAATGCGTTAAATATTTTTAAGTATGTATTATGAAATTTTTTTCTAAATTTTTTGTAATTGTAATTTTTATGGCAAATATCAGTTTAAACTTTAAAGGAATGTGTGCTCAAATTCTAAAAAAAATTGTGACGCGACCTACATAGAAGCCTAGAATTTCCAAGAATTTTATCTGCACCTAAAAAATAAAGAAAAATAATGTTGAAATACTAAAAATAATCCCAGTTGGGATTTTAGAAAGTTTCTTTAGGAGTGGCGAAGTTCATGAAAAAAAATATATTTTTCTCCGTATTAATATTCTAAAATCAGCGTTGCCATTTTGGTGCTTTTCGGGTATTTTTTGGTGCTTTTTAACTTAATCAATACCCGAAATTTTGTTAAATACCCGTTTTTGAAAAGCGGGTATTTATAGTGCTTTTAAGAATTTCTCACAGTGCTTTTAGGTGCGTTTTAAATAATCAACATTTTTGACACTGAACCATTTTACTACTATTCTTTAAACACACCTAATACATTTTTAACCAACTGCGTATAATATGCATCTATATTTTGATTAGTACTCGCAAACTGTTAAGAGTTTGAATTCTAGAATTTCTCAAGCATCTTTTTTTTTAAATTTGTTCAGAAATTTTTATGATTTATTTGTTTAGCAGTGATCTTACTTTCAATATTAGTACATAGCCTTTGATTTGTTTTTTATGCAAATTTAAGCAAGAAAGTGCCTTGGTTATTATCAAGCTGCACAGTTATTAAAAGTAAGTTCTTCATTGAATTTAAAGTTGATATGTGCTAAAGTTCATCATCTAATTTAAATCGAAAAACAAATTCTTATATAGAAAAGCTTGGGAAAATGATCCAGCTTTTAAAACGTGGCTTACAACAGCAAAAGATGAACTAAAAGCATATTTTATTTGTTGTAATTGTGAAATAAAATTTCGATAAAGCGATTTACTCCGACAAAGTCACACAAAAAGCCATGAAAAAGCAATAGATCTGTCTTTTGATCCACCAGACCCAAAACAAAATTAGGTTAGTGCTTTTGTACCCGAAATTTTTTTTATTTTTACCCTTTTTTATCCTATCTCCATGGGCTCACAGTGCTTTTGATGTTGCAAGAGTTGGCATCACTGTCTAAAATCTTTAATGTCATCTCAGTATTAATTTATGGAAAAAGAGAAATATCCTGTTTTACAATATTTTCAAATTAAAAACAAAATATGAGGGCAGAGATCCCTTAAAATCGTCTAAATGACGATGAATCGTTGAATCTGGCACCAGTACTTTGGTGTACACATTAGTGTGAAAGACAGACTGAAGAGGGATGACATTAACACGATCACCAAAACGAATAATGACTGTGCCGCGCAGTGTTGCCATTAGGATACGAAAGATAAATTTTTCGTATCTTTTAATGACAGCACGTACCATGTATAATCCTGACATTTTTCGTATCTTTTGAATCTGTACGCAAAATGTACAGAAATAAATTATTAAACTTTCCGTCTCTAACAAAGTTTTTTAAAGTTATCATTTCGTTATGAATACAATGAAGAAGTTGAAACTCATTTTTTGGATCTATTTGAAACAGAAAGTTGCAAAGCTGATGACCTCAGTGAGGCACTTTTAAACTAGCTACTAATTCTGTGCCTTTTGAAAATTTTATTGGATTTTCTTCTGACACAACAAATGTCATGGCTGCATATCATAACTCTGTTTTAAGTCACTTAAAAAGTCTGTAAAGAACATTGTATGCATTAAATGTAGTTGCCATCTTATACATCTAGTAGCGTCAAAAGCTTGTGCGAAGTTACCAGAAACAGTAGAGGACATGTTAAGAAGCATCGCAGGACACTTCTGTAAAGAGGATATATAAACTTCATGAATTTCAAAATTACTTTCAAGTAGAGAACCATAAAATTCAATTGTCCATCCTTACAATATTCGTAAAGTGGATACTAATTGAGAAGAATATCAACTATTACAACACTTTACGACAATTGTAAAGATGGACAATTGAACGCTGATGAGAGGTTAGCGGCCTTGAAATCAGTACTGATACGTTCTGCTAAAAACTGATTGGATATAAATAATAATATTTTTCAACATAAAAAAACTCTTAGTAATTTTGAATTTTCATTAATTCAATAAAACTGAACTTGAGCCTGATAATATTACTTTTCATATGTATATCAATATAAGTTCGAATAATAATTACGTTTATTCGTAATAATAATAATATAAAAATAAAAATGAGTTTGTTTAAAGTTTGCTTACTGTATTTTTAAAATTTACATACCTAATATTTATGACCTTAATAAAAATAATATGAATTTATTTTTTAGCATGTAGCGTAAATATAATTATGCCTTTAAAATAATACTTAACTGTTTTAAGTTTTTCACAATCTTTTTATTTTTTAAGCTATTGTATAGCTTATATCGCGGGCTTTGAGGCAACCGAATCCAGAAATTTTGAAACGTTTGTTTAAGGTCTTTTTTTTAGGTTTTTATTCCCTAAAGTATGCTATTGATTTTGATTTCATTAATATACAGTATTGCCAGAAAAACAACGGAATTATTAAACAAAACGTAATAATATAATTGCATAAGTTGATAAAAAAATGCTATGCAATAGCTTTACCACGACAGTCCCACAGTGCCACATGTCTTGTTTTATTTTCTCTTTGTTATGTATTTCAAAAGTATCAATAAATTTTGTATTAAAAAAAATTTTTTTATATAAATTTATATGATATCATTTTCTTTACAATATTCATTAAATATGAAATAAAAATGTTATGTTAATAAAAGTTAAACGTTAAAAATCGATATTCAAATTTTTTTCAAAATGTATCTTTTTGGGAAAAAATGTATCTTTTTGGAAACTAAAATGTATCTTTTTCGAAATTTCAGTGGCAACACTGGTGCCACGAGTTTAGTTAATGGCTCTCAATAATTTTTTAGTTCTTAAATTATCGTCAACCTGAATACAGCGAGAGCGGATTGGTGAAACACCGACTAGTGCAAGGAAATATAAATTTACAAAATACCATTGAAGACACTAAAATACATGTAACTGCGTTTTATTTCGGAAGGAAAAAGACAATCAATCCTATAATGGGAGCTTCACCGAGATATGCTCATTTGAAAAATTTACAACGAGCAAAAATTTTGTATAATCATAACTTCTTGAAAATATTATACAAAAGGAAACGACATAAAGAAAAATAAGTCAGCACATTATCAGAAATAAAAAACTCAAATTTATAAATACATACATACATACATATGTATGTATATATAACCTGTATCGCAATCAAGCAAAACTAAAATGAAATAAATTACAGCAGCAAGCAATATATACATACATACTTATGTACTGTACATACATACATATATACTTGTGAAAACTGTACCAGCTACTATAAACGATTACATACATACATATATACTAGATATGTACATACACACATTGTACACCAAATGTTAGAGCAATTTACATACATACATACCTATAAAAACAACGTTAATACAAGATTGAGTTAAAATATACAAGGCAGAATTTCGGAATAAATGTATCCAGAAAATAAATCTTGAGTGTGGATAAATAACATCTGTGTCAAAATGCAAAAAATAAATACTTAAATATATGTACAAGACAAAATAATTAAGTATGTACATATATACATACATATTCATTTATACATACCCAGTTGGCCAAATGGTTATAGACGCAAATGTTGTCAACGATGTCCTCAGGACATTTTAGAATTTGTCGCCCATAAATTATTGATGAAGACAACTTAAGTAACAAAAACGTGTATTTTGTCGTGTTTAAAACCGTATTTACGACAATATCTTAAATTTATCATGAATTAGACTCATTGAGGACAACATAAGCGACCATTGCATGCAATTTGTCGTCAAATTGGTTTGAAATACGACAAAATGCATGCAATTGTTGCTTATGTTGTCCTCAATAAAGTCTTAATCAAGACAAGATGAGTGACAATTGGTTTACTTTTTCAGAGAGAGAGAAGAATACAATAGATGAGAGCCAATATCTCAAATTTGCGTGAACTATTTTCCAAGTTCTCGTTTATGCTTGATGTTGAGAAAAATAAAAATAACAGGACAATAACGACAAAAAAACAACAAATATGAAAACATGTAAAATTATTCAGTTGAATCTTAAAAGTGCGGGTTAAAGGTAGTTATTTTTATTAAATGCTATTTTTGTTTATAAATGTAATTTTGATAACTGCGCCATTAAACATTTTTAACTTTATTATACGTTCGTTTAACTCTTATTTTAAATGGGAAATAAAATTTTTGATATCTATGGCGCCAATGTGCCAATTGATAAATCGCCAACAACAATATGGGCGACATTTTTCCCCATATGAACGACATAATAAGCGATATTGTCGCCCATATTGTCGTCAACGACATTCTGAGCGACAATGTCGCTCGCATTGTCGTGAACGATTTTCCGGCCCTTTGTGTGAAAGAGTCGTTAACGATTTGCTTGGGATGTCGCCTACGCGTCGTCGAGGATTTTCTACTGTCGTTTACGCGTCGTCGAGGATGTCTTCAAGACATGGCCAACTGGGTACATACATATGTATGTATGTATGTTCATTAAAGTTGAGCGCGAGTTAGAGAAACAACTGCAACCACACCAACAACAGATTCACCAATAAAGCCATGTACATATAGTATAGATTAAGAATCTGCATCATACATTGAATTTTTACAATAAAACAATTATTATTATTACGAATTTTAATAAGTCATCTAAATATGTATAAAAACTTTTAATGAAAATGATTCGAAAAAAATTGATTTGTAAAATTATTTGAAATAAAGAAAATAAAAAATTTATATTGCACTTTAGTTTGTGTGAGCATTTTTGTAATAAATTTTATTTATAAAAGTAAAAATAATAAAATGGATGTTAATTCAGAAGTAAAACGAAGTATGTAGTTGTATTTAATTTTAAGTGCCCTTACCACACTTATGTACGAGGTTTGTTGAAAAGAAAAGGTGAATTTTGAATTTTCGCGGGCTGTGAACATTCGATTATCGAAATTTTTTTGTGAATTATCAGCCCATTGGGATTAGTAGTTTGTTGTTGACAACTGAAAAGGTTAGTCACGTTTGTGTGTGTTTTTCGACGTCAACGTCGCTGAGTATCGCTCAGGAGTTATTGAATGACGTCAACGACGATCCAGGTTTGATCAAAAGCGTTAAAACTGGTGACGATTAAAGATTTGTTACGGATGGGAAATTTGGCACTGAAGAAATTATTAAAATGCGTCAAGGGTGGGTATAAAATCTCTGAAAACAGTGTTATGTAATATGTGCACAGCCCCTAATAGCTAAATCATATTTTTTTTTTCCGCAAAATGTAATGAAAAATAGCTAGATTTGACGAGAATATAGCTGAATTGGCAACAGTGGTTATGACGTCGAAACCAAGGCCAGATGAGCCAAGACCGAAAAAAAATCAGAATCGAAGAACGATCTGAGGGCCATACCGAAAAGCGCATTTCAGAAGTGCTTCGAAAGTTGGAAGAAGCCCTGGCATAAGTGAATTATATCTGTGGGGGACTACTTTGAAGGGGACAAAATGGATATTGATGAATAAATAAAAACTTTTCAAAAAAATGCATGCTTCACCTTTTCTTGGGAACAAACCTCGTATGTATGTATGTACAGCAAAAGAGGGATAGGCAACAGGTAAATAAGAAAAACAAGGCAGCAAAAATTTACTCACGTGGTATGTAAAAATTGACCTGTGTAGCAGCTGCATAATTTATACATACTACATATTTACATACATATGTAAGTATGTCTGTAGGTATCTACTCGTACAGTTCGTCAAGGAAATCTTTGCCAGTGCAGCATTCTACAACTTAACGGGTCACATATGTATGTATAGGAAAATCAATCAAACACCTGGTAAGTGTAACAGATTATTAATAAAATTAAATACATACATACTAGTGATGTTACGAATACTCGTATTCGACTATTTGCCTGTTTTAAGATATTAGTATTCGCCAAATTCAAGCGAATATTTTTCGAATAATTTTCCCATACATTTTCAAAAAAATAATCATACAAAAGTTTAAAAAAAGTACATAAAATGTAAAAAAATATATTATTTTTATTAAAAAAAACCCATTGTATTTCACGCAAAGTAATAACCTTCTTAAAAAACAAACAAAAACTAGTATTCAAAAATTAAAGTTTTATATCATGTTAAATTAGTAATCAAACCTTAGTAGAGGAATGTTGAATTTCAAAAATAGAAGTTTTGAAGCCTTTTCTCCATCAAGCCTATTACGATGCGGTGTATAAATAAGCCCCGCACCACTAAACATTCGCTCGCTTGGAACACTAGTTGGTGGTGTCACTAAATATTGCCTGACTATAGGTAAAAGAAGCTCGTATTTTTCCTTATTTACTTTCCACCATATCAGTGGGGTAACGTAAATGTATAAGCGTGGGAAGCTACAGGAATCAAACTAAAACTTTCATATATGAAATTCCACTGACACAGGTGGATGCGCCTTCTGCAAAAATATGTTCGCTAAACAGCACTGAATTATTAATTAAAAACCCAAACAGAGTAAGAAAAACGAAATCTGAAAGTATGTAAGTAAAATAATTAAAAAATGTTCTGTAGAGGTTTTCAAATTCGGCATCTTAATGCAATAATAATGTTAAATCACAAAATTTTTTTTTCATTTATAGTTACTAACGCAAAGGCAGGGATTTTTTCCAATGAAATTTAAAATATAAACCTCAAAAGAAATATTCGTATTCGTATTCGGCGAATACTGTTTTAAATATTCGTATTCGTATTCGCGAATACTAAAAATTGATATTCGTAACATCACTAATACATACATATGTATGTACATAAATCCATCTTTCAATACATTTTAGGAACGATAACACGAGTGGTTGAATTCACGACACATTCCTATCGAATTCCTCAAAAATACATTTGGAAAAATCGAAACAGATCATCACTGCATATGCCAATTAATTGATCAACTGTTATTGTTTTATTGTTGATACATTCATTCAGTTTTCTGCGTTTGGTTTTTGCATCTTCTTGACTATCCAAATTTACATATCCAAGTAACTCATTATAGGGCTCTTTCAGAACAACTAAATGCGGTTCTTTTACCATCGTGGTATGAAATTTGTCATTAATTTTCTCTGTAGTTAATGAGTCATCTTTTCTACCATCGAAAGAGAATGCAGTTATGGAAGAATTTGTATGTCGTGTACGAAGCACTGCATCTCTAGATTTAACTTTTTCTCTAGCCACTTTTGATTTATCCATAATAACAAGATTACCATGAACATATCTAAAATTTATATCTTCGAATAAAGCTGTTTCTAAACATGAAGCGACTCTATCTGAAACACCGAATCTATCACACATCATAGCAAAATTTAAGGCATCGTATCTTTGAGTATAATGACCTCGTCTCATTTGAACAGTTGCTTCTGGAACTTCTGTTGTTGCTTCATTTTCATCTTCATCCATGTGTAATTCAGGTGGTTCGTATCTTGGATAATTGGTACCAGTTGTAAGTGTTGGTATTGTTGTAGCTACTTCTTCAACGTCTTCCGTATATTCAGGTATTGTGAATTTTCTATCATTATGCTGGTCCATCATAAGTTCTTTTAGATGTTCTGGAATCAATCCACACGAGCATTATGTTGCTTTTAATTTGCAATTACATTTGCCAATATAAAATAATTCGTTTATTGAATCAAAAAATGCTTTAAATTCATCTCTTTTGTTTCTATGTTGTACATGTTTCTGGTATTTATCAAGCAAACCAGTTAATTTTTTTAAAACACTCTTTCTATTAATGATTTCAATATTTAATTTACACCAAATTTGGATCAATTTATCTGTGACGTGAGGAGTATAAGTTTTATACGAGAAAATTTTGTTTTCAAATTTAGCACGATCACTTAAAAAAAATATATAATATTTTAAAAAATCACATTTAGTAGGCAAACTAAGATCATTTAAATCACTTGATAAACCAAAAACAACAATATCTTAAGTATTTTGCCAAACTGCGTGCGCATTACACGGTGAACGATTAAGGAAGAAGGAAACGTCATTATTCAGTGTTACAAAGTTGTTCAATTGATCAATGCTGCCATTGGCGACTTATTCTACAGGTATCAATACTGATTCTGAAAGGTGATAAAAATACCTTTCAAACAAGCCCAGATTGAGAAATCTACTATAATTCTCTCCGATTTTATGACGAATTTAATTAAATTGTTCTATGTATAAATGGAAAAAATTTCTATTTTGAAATTTTGGGGGGGCTCCAAATCCGACTTAGAGCTATGGTCTCTTGAGCAAAATTTCTCAGAATCACCTATAGATTACGTTTTTGCTGTACGCTTCATCAAAAAAAATCGTTCCATACAATTTGACCCGCCCTAGTATACATACATGCATACATATTTTGTATGTTTATATAAAAATCCTAATACCTATCTAGACAATTACTTTTTTTGTACTGCCTTTCATACACCATTTATACAACCGATTTTTACAAGTCTTTGACCATGCTAAATATATTTTTTCAAAGAAGTGAACGAGGTATTGTGGGTTTTTGTGGGTTCAGTATTTTGGGAGCTATAACGGTTTAAAGTTCGTACTACTACATTCACACGTATTACTCATGCATATAAGTTAAAGCCAAACAATCAACACATATTTGTGTTTTACACATTTGGGTGGAAGGGGACAACAAGATGTGGGAGAATTGTAGGAAAAAAAAACTAGAGAGTTGAGTTAATTGATTTAGCTCAATGGAAGGTATTTTGGTGACTGTTTTATAAGAGATTATTTATGATATTTCTTTCAATGACTAGAACAAGGTTGGTACACACTAGTTAAAACAAATGTATGTACTATATATTCTTTGTATCATGAAATTATGATCCACGGAAAAACAAATGTGAAAATAAGGCCAAGTTCCTATCCAAAATATTTCGGCCGTAAAAAGTACTGAGATCAAAATAAGGACCAAGTTCTTGATAGGTACAGTTTTTCATCTCATTTCTAGGCAACCTATAAGCTTGGCAATATTCTTCCAAGAATTCTTTCCCATATTAGAAAGGCAAAAATATTTCTTCTTTTTTCTAAGTTGTTTTTGTTTAAATTAAAACTTGATCAAGGAAACTTGACGTGTGTAAATCAGTACTTTATAGTTATACTGGAAGTTCCCCATACAAAGAAGGGGCATTATTATTCCCCCCAATGAAAAGTGGCCGTTTATAAATCATTTTCGTTAATTTCTCATCAGGACCTACCTGTGTACGAAATTTAAGCTTTCTAGCTATACTGGAAGTGCCCCATACAAAGAAAGGGAACCCAGGTCCCCCCTGGGAGGAAAGTGCCCGTTTTCAGATTTTTTTGGTTAATTTTATGCCAAGACCTACCTGTGTACCAAGTTTCAACTCTCTAGCTTTACTGGAAGTGCACAATAATATTGATGAGTGAGTCAGTGAATATGTACTAAAATATGGACTTTTCACACCTTAATATCTCGGGAAGCTTTTATGGTAGAACAAATTTACCCTGCGAGGTCACCTCTCTGGGGAAACCTTATGTTTCAAGTTTCATTATATTATGATCAGGAGGAGCAAAGTTATAAGGGGGGTAAAAACAGCTCGAATGGTTTTGTGCAAATATACACACTGTGTGGCCGAACTTGTTCTTCTGCGTTTGTGAAACTGTTTCAAGAAAATTTAGAGATTTTTTTCAATATTTTCGTTGTCTTTGTTCTATTAATATACGTCTATTTTTTTTTTTTTTTTAAGAAGAAATCACAAATCATTATTAATTTGTGTGCTGTTTTCACATGACAAACAAGTGATTTAAGTGTAAAATTTTCAGTTTTTTTAGTGCCTTTCATAAAAATTTTACACTCAAATCAATTGTTGAATGGTTTCGTGTAAATATACACACTGTGTGGCCGAACTTGGCCTTTGAGTTTAGAAATACCCAATTTTAAAAAATATATGATGGTTTAAGGCCTTTATTATGAAAAATCTCTGAGAGAAACAGTACTGGTGTTGCAGCAAAATTAAAGATGTTTGCAGAGAAATTTAAAACAAAAAAACAACCAATTTGGAAAGCAAAAACATTTTTGGCAAATATTCCGAAATATGCAACGATGTAATAACTTATGTCGAAACATATTTATATCGGTTATCTTCACTAACTTTTATATCTGTTGGTGTATTACATTTTCTTTCCATCAATCTTACAGAGAGAGAGGTGTAATATTTGTACTTAAAAGTGAAGGTTATTTTGTATATCCACTTACACAAATAATCTAATGCATTACATTTGTTCATCAATATTTTAAAGAAGTACATGAATAGAATTGTGTTGGACATTATGCTTACGTGACAATCACTTCGAAGCCATTAAATTAAATTAAAATTTGCACACAGATCCATCCAAGTTTTTTTTTTGTATGATAAATTTTTATTATTTATTGAATCTTCAATATTAATTGAAACATCAATAAGTTGTTCAAATCTTAAATCTAAAAATATTAAATATAAGTTTAGTCAATGCTAAACAAAATTTTTAGTTTCAACGGTTGATTTTTGTTGTTTTTACATCTCTCGTGTACGGCTGATTGAAAGAGTATCCTTCCTCCTAAGCCGGGTGTGGGCTCTATACTCTAGAATATTGCGCGCAAGTGGATTTGGGTGCAACTCAAGTTTTTTAATGTATTTTTTCGCGTGTTTAGAAAATACTGTCTTAACCAACGGAACATCGAGATCTTTGTGAATTCGATGATTTCGGATATACCATGGGGTTACTGTTATAGTACGTAGAATTTTGTTTTGTCGCCTTTGAATTTTTTCTACATATGATGTTGAGGCAGTGCCCCATAACTGGATTCCATAGGCCTATATTGGTTTCAGGATCGCATTGTATAATAGAAGTTTACAGTCTAGGCTTAGTATAGCGTTTCTTCCAATAAGCCAATTCAATTGGGCTGCTTTTAGTTTCATTTGGATCAACTTTGCGTCTATGTGCGAATCCAAGAGTTTTTAGTAAAAGAAAAAACTCATATTTTCAGACTTCTAATATTTTAGTTTGCACTTTAGCTTCTATATATTTAAAAATTTTTTTTTTTTTTATGTCAAACCTAATGAAGTAAATATTTATTTTTCTTTCCTCTCCCAAAAGTATGCAAAACATTTCAATATTTCGTATATATTTTAACATCCGTATTTATAAGTTATAATTAAAGTTAGTGTTTGTTAAATGTACGAATTCGGTATGACAAAGCCCAGTTTTATTGTGTACTTTAAACATCGTTTATGAATATGAAATTTTTAAAAAATTCAATATGTAACACATGCATTTTTTTCTTCTCCAAATACGATATAAGAACGTATAATTTTTGATTTTTTTGTTTTCACTTTCATAAAAATGTAATTTTCGTAAGAGACTCACATGATAATTGCGAATGTCAAATAAAAAGCTGTTCACGTTCTCCTCTCTAGTACATGTATAACACTTACGTTATTGTACACAATATTACCAAAATATTTATGTATGTACACACATACATACAAACATATTGTAAATGGGTGTCAATAATCATAATGACAGCAAAGTTACAAAGGACGAAAAATATACAAAATGTATACGAACATCTAGAGTATGATTGGGGTTTATTCCTAGCCGTGGAAACAATTTCGGGGGTTAGGACGGGTGGTACAAAATAAATAAAACAATGAATTTGACACTGCGAATTGTTCACATTTTATTTAAATTGACAGTCGAGTCGGTATGACATAAAAGTGCTTAAGTAAATACACGAACAAAAAAAAAACATTACTGACAAAAACAAAGCAAACAATTTTTCCAAATATCGGGAACAGTGGGCCTAATTTCAAAAACTAATAGATTCGCAAACTAGTTTTAATTTTTTTTTTAATTTTTATTCTTGTTTAAAAATGAGATTATTTAGTTTTTCTGTGTAAAATTTCTTACACTGAAAAAATTATTTTAAACAACTACAATGAATAACGTTCATTGCCAAAATATGTTGATTCAATGTACGCATCCGTTGTTTTAATGAAAACATTCATTGATTTTCAATGTCAAGCGCTTCATTGAAAGCATACGTTTTTGTTATTCTTAAGCGAAATTAGTGAATTATTTTACTGATTTAGCGTAATAGTACTTTAGTTTAATATTTATGAACAATTCATTGAAACAATGAACTTTTGAATTTGAATTTTTGATCAATGATCAAGATGTTTTAAACAACCTCTACTACCACAGAGTGAACAGAGGGAATTTTTTAGTGGCAAAATATCTGAAGATTATCTAGAAAGATATTATTACGTAACGCTGTTTCCAGAGATTTTATACTCCCCCCACCGTAACGCTTTTTAATAATTTTTCATTGCAAAATTTCCAATTCGTAACAAATCTTTAACCCCCCGCCCTTGGACCGTTACGTAATATGTGCACTGCCCCTAAGCTCGTGACTGGTATTTGGACCAGTCCCAAGCATGAAGTACTAAACAAGGTGGCAGCAGGAGGAAACAGAACTTGGCAGCACTAGAAAAGATAACCAGAAAAACAGCTCTGACTTTTTCAGCTAAAAAATAAGTAAGGCAAAAAATAGTCTGATGTCGTAGCGCTGCCACCTGGTTTAAAACACATTGGCCCCATGGTGGCCATGTCATAATTTTTTTTTACATTATTTTATGTAGTTAATCCCACTGTACTTTTTCTTATGCTATAAAAATGGTATTCGTATTTATTTCAATGTTGACGCATATTTCTCAGTATGTCTGTATAATAAATGAATGTGTCTTTTTTTATAAAAAAAAAACTTTCTTAACACTCATTTTAGCAACTTGTTCCTGATAATTTGACACAATTCCTAACGTGTTTTATTTGTTAATGAGATGTGACCAGCCATGCTTGAAATCAAATCAAATTCAAACAAACATTAATAAATATAAAACGTATATGTACGTAATCTTGGCCTGCTTTTCACAGGACTTTAGTTTACTTTTTTTATCTGGTTGTATCTTTGCTGTTTTTCCTGATTCTTGTCCATTTTTTTTATTTTTCTGATACTTTAATACAATTTGTATTTGGTATATACGTACATACCTACTTGCATTGATTCTAGGTTAACAGGAAATTAAAGTTACGGAAATCAAATGTTGAAGAAATATTTGCTCACACAACACAAATTGTGAATGTGTTGAAAACTTAATGTTTTTACTTCGAATACCGAGATAAATTAAAGATAGATTTTTAAAGAAAACATTTTTGTGTTCACAACAAGTTCCTTTGTAGTTTTTGCCAACTATGCGTGCAACTTGTAGTACATCCGTTTCGAATTTAATTTGTCACTATAAAAGATTCAAAATTTTCTTCAAATAATCTGTTTTTCAGAAAAAAAATCATTGTTAAGAAAAAAATTTCGTCGGTATGCCTGTCTTTTTAAGGTCTTTGTTCCTGGGCATCTCAGGACAACAACAGCAGAAAAAATATGAAAATTAGAAATTCTGTTGGACAGTTCAATAAATCGTCCATATTGATGGCTCTGTACGAAATCAAGTCTTAGGGGCTGTGCACATATTACGTAACGCTCCAAGGCGGGTTTAAGATTTGTTACGGATACGAAATTTTGCACTGAAAAATTATTAAAAAGCGTTACGGAAACAGCATTACGTAATATGTGCACAGTCCCTTAAGCTAATTTGCAGTTTTTATTTCTGGCGGTTTAAGTTACATTTATATCTTTATAGTACTTTTTTCCTTTTTTCAAGAAAGGAACCAAAAAGACCCGTCCCTCTAAACACCCGAAGATGGAGTATTCAAAAGTTTTACAAAAATTTTACTCTTAATATTTTATATAAAAATACTGAACGCCTTCTTTATGCCAAATATTTTTGTAAAAAATGCACTTTTTCGAAAAGTGCACAATGTTTCACAATCGTATAAATATATTTTGCCACAACAATGAGCGAAAGCAGTCCCCCCTTCCCTTGAATTGCGTGCTTAAAAATATATTGATCAAAAAGATTTCCTTGTCATTTCGCTATATCGATGTGGAATAGAACAAGAGCAGCTTTAACTTTTCCAAAATGAATTACAAAATTCAAACTTACAAAACGCCGAAGTAAGTTTAATTTTTTATCGCCGCTACAGGATCAGTTATTGGAACGTTGTTCATTGAAAACGAAAAAATATCCACTTTATTTCCACACAATTTCCAATTAATTGCATATGAAAACTGTAATAAAATTTATTAATTTTTACAGTATTATTTCTTCCCGTATTCTATTTGCATCAATAATTTGGAACTTTATCTGTAACTAAAATAAAGCCAGTAAATAGAACTGAAATAAACTATAATTTATACTCTTGCCTTATAACTATGTGTGCAATAATTTATATTATTGTTGTTACTGTACATTTTAAAAGTAAAACTAATAATAAAATTAATTAAGCGTCTTTTTTATGAAAACTCAAGTAAATTAAGTTTTTGCATATAATTAAAATGTTCCGTAGAAATTTTCTAATATAATTTTTAACAATTTATATTCAAGGACTTGTTGTAAAACCTTCTTCACTTTTTCACTTTCTCTCTTTCATTTCAGCAGCGCCTTTTGTGCGTTATAAGGGCAAAGTTGATGCTTTTGACACGAAAAACCAAAATGTTTATATAAATTCACAAAAACTACAAATTTTCACCTCCTCTTTAACGCTGAACCATCAAAATTAATTTCTAAGAATAAAAATACCCTTCTTCTCACTTTCTTACAAAATAAAATTCTCATTATCTTCATGTACGGGTACATTCACTTGTTTTTTTTTTTTTTGTTTGCACCCAAAAAATATTTATTTATTTATTCTCCAAGTCTTTTATAGTCAGTCATAATCAAATCAATCTCGTCTTCAAGAACTTTGCTGTTGTCATGCATACAATTTAAAGTTGTTTATAATTCACTTACAAGACTTGTATAGTCCGTTCCTTGATTTAATTGTTCATCACCAGTTTTTTTTTTTGTTATTGTTGTTGTTGTTGTGTTAGTCGCAGTTTTATGAATGTGATATGAAAATGTTTACAACAGACACTTTAAATCCTCTTTTTGGGGTAAATGTTGTTACCAGCAAAATGTTCACAATCAAATACACACTCTCTCTCACACACACACACAAACACAAGCAGCCACCTACCAGCTAAACGTATACAAATATTTGCTGTTATACAAAATGTTAAATATTTAAAATTTATAAATATTAATGGCAACGAAAGGATTATGAATTTTGTAACTTAAGCCAAAAGGATAATGGTTTTCTTGTGTGTGTGGCTACAATTTTACATTATGAACGATGTCTTCAATATGTATTAATATATCAAATTTAATAAAATTTATGATTTTACGGATTTAATGACGAAATTATTTGGATGGGAAAATATTTAAGAGTCCCAGATGAAAATTGGTAATGTTTTGCAATTATCAGATAATATACTCAACATAAAATATACGACATATGCATTATTTTACAATATTTAAAGATGCGACATATTAGCCAGAGAACTTAGGCAAGCCTTGTTACTGTTTCATACACAAAACCAACAATCTTACATTTTAAAAGCTTTTTATTTGTTTTTTTTTGCAAAGGACATTTTTGTACAAAGAAAGTCCTTGCTCCGAATAAGATAAATTTTGCTACGGATATTGCGGGTACCTTAACTAAAATGTTTCTTGATCGTAAAGCTATTTTAGTAAATATGGAATTATTTTTCATTCACGAATATGTATATCGGAAGGATAATAATTCTTCAACTGATATTTAACAAATTTAAATATATGATAGCCGGTTAGCTCAAGTAAGCAAAATACATATATTCATTTTAAAAGTTTTTTTCTTTTTTTCAAAGGACATTTTTTTGCAAAGAGAATCCTTGCTCCAAATAAGAAAGGTTTTGGTCCAAACACTTCTTACGTTATAAGCAACTAATGTAAAACTTCGTTGAACAGTCATATACATAATTATTATTTTCAAGGATATGTGGGAGGGATATTAATTTTTTAAATTTAATATTTTCCGTCTCTGCGATCTGTGATCTTAAACAAGCAAACAAAATTAATTTGTATAAATATTTGTTATTTTTTTTCAAAGGATATTTTTCAGCAACGAATATCCTTGCTTTGAATTAGACAAAATTTGCTCCAGGCACTACGGACATTATAAGTATCTTATGTGAGCAATTTCTCTAATATATGTAAGGGGTGATCCATTTCGAGGTTCCCTACTTTTTTAAAGAAAAAAAAACACAGAAAATTCAAATTTAATGGAGGATGTTTATTATCATTCATTATTATCAGAACATTCTTTGGCATTTATTTTTTGAAGATTATGTCTATCAAATGTTAGCTGTTGCTACGTCGCAGATGGTCCATCCGTTGAGTCCAATTTTCGATGACTCGTTCGAGCATTTCGACTGGTAACTGGCGAATGACACGCGTGATGTTTTCCTCCAAAGCCTGAATCGAAGCGGGTTTGTCCGCATAAACTTTAGGCTTTACAAAAGTCTAACGGTGTGATATCACACGATCTTGGTGGCCAATCGTTTGGCCCAAAACGTGAATTTATGTGCTCACCGAAATCTTCTCTCAATAAATCCATTGATTAATGCGATGTGTGGGAAGTGGCGCCGTCTTGCTGAAACCAAATGTCGCCGAGATCACGAGCTTCAATTTCAGGCATCAAATAGTCGGTTATCATGGCACGATAACGGTCGCCATTGACGGTTAGTTCACACCGGCATCATTTTTAAAGAAATATGGACCGATGATTCTACCGGCCCATAAACCACACCAAACCGTTGTTTTTTCTGGATGAAATGGCAGTTCTTGAATCTCTTCAGGTTGCTCTTCGTCCCAAATGCGGCAATTTTGTTTGTTTACATACCCATTGAGCCAGAAATGGGCCTCATCGCTAAAAAAATTTGCCTCGAAACACATTCCTCACAGAACGTGAATTTTCGTAATAAAGTTGAACGATTTGTAAACGTTGTTCCATTATGAAATGCTAAACAATACTAAACAAAAATAACACGACAGCATGACACGACTCACACGTGATCTGTCAAAAAAAGGCTATTGAAAAAAGTATATCTACTTGGATCACCCATTATAACTATTTTTTCAGTTAAGAATATGTATATGGCTAGGGCACGAGTCCTTGCACCCATAGCAACCATTATTTGAATTTTCTAAGCTGCGCCAATTAAAACATACAAATATCCGAAAATTTTTTATCCTTAAATTTGTTTGGTATTATCTTGATTATGAGATCTTGTCTAATAATCTGGGGCTTATTATAGAAAACTATGATTTTATATTTCTTCATTTTAGTAGTTTCTACACAGCAAAACTTTTGATGCCAAAGCAACAAGTTGCTTTTAATATTCGTTAATTTTAGTGATTTGTCATAGTGATCACAGTTCACTGCATATTTTCTAGCCATGCAAAGTTAATGGGATTTACGTCCCATGAATTCTTTAGAAGCTGCCTAAATGAAGAAGAAGAGGATACAATATACCACATTCTCGTTTTCTGTACTTCTCTGGAGGACTAAAGAATCGCTAAAATAAACTCTTCCATCAGGAGTAGGCGATGGTTTCATGACTAGACATCCCTCTTGCGGTATGTCACAACAGCCTTTCTTCTACTTTGTATATATATTCTTCTGATTTTTAGTTCATTATTTTCTATCTCTTTTTCATCGTCCGCTATTACAAATGGACCTAACCTAGACCCAAGTGTGCAATAGCAGTCTGTCTAACCTAACCTAACCTAACCTAACATACCCAGCAAAACTTTTGATAGCAAAGTAACAAGTTGATTTTTATATTTGTTAATTTTAGAGATTTCTACCCGGCAAAACTTTAAGCCACAAGCCATTAGTTGATTTTTATCTATGCCCATTTTTATGGTTTATAACCAGTAAAACTTTTAGTGTCAATGTATTAAGTAGATTTTTATCCATGTTCCCTTTTTTATCAATGTTGCATTTACAAACAAGCACAGGATTTAAAAAAAAAATCACTTGGCTTTGGCAAAGTCGTACCAGATAGTCTTATCCCTACAACAATAACATTCACCACTAAATTTACCTCCAACTGTTTAAGCTACTACAACAATGTTATAATAGAAATATATTAAGAAAACTAACCTAACTTCTCAACATAAGCAATTTTTTAAAGTGCAGGATTGCACAGCTGATGATGACGTCGGATAATAAGGCCACTTGGTAATGAATTCGCCTGTGTGTGATAAACCCAGGCACGAACTACTACTCCTATTGTACTAATTTATTTATTTATACGTAATACATTCAAAGTACTTCTGAACAAGTTTTTGCTGCGTACCACATTTGTGTATTTGTCAAATTATTAATAACGATATGTTTATTATTGTTGCTGTTGGTTGATAAGCTGCTTGTTTGACTTCCAAAAAAAGAAGGTGCATATTTGATAAATAAAAACACTAATCGTCTTACTTAGAAAATCACTTTTTATGTAACAAAAAATTATATTGAATTGCTTGTTGCATATAATTAAAAAATGATCCCATAGAAATCTTTTTGAAAAATATATTAAAAATTTTGCTGCCTTGAATTTATTAAATTTTCTTTCATTTTATTCTTTTCTTCATTTCAATTCTATTGATTTCCTTTCCTTTAGCCCCCAAACAAATGTGGGCATTCACTAATTTTATTGTTTTTTTTTCTTAAACAAAGAAAAATGTTCAGCAGCATACGAAGTATAAAATCGAAATGAAATTGGCTTCATTGAATTGAATTTTCTTGTTAAAGGTATTTTGTGAATGATTATTTTGTTGCTGATGGTATTTTGTTGGTTATAAAATGTTTTCCATTACTCTGGTTTTATATTTATTTGCCCTTTTTACATCAAAATCATTTATCTAATTTTGATGTTTTTGTTTTTTTTTTTTTTTTTTTGATTTAAGGACATGTATTTTCTTTCTTTCTTTTTTCGTTTTTTCTGATATATTTATGCTTGTAAACAGACTAAATTTACCTTTTTCGTTCTTAGTAACAGAGATTATTTTTAAACTTTTATTTGAAAAAATAATGCAAAAAAAATTTATAAAGAAATTAAATAAATACTCGTAAAAAAAAAAGTAACATTTATACTGATGGAAACATATTAATTAAGTTGCTGCCTTCTTAAATATTTTTTTTTAATATATTCTGGATTTGGAGATAATCTAGTATGGTCCCGAGAAGGCCAGGTTGGATTTCTTGCAATAAAGCCTAAATAACTTATATTTTAAGTTCCTTCGATATGATCTTTGTAGCTCTTTAATATTCCCGCAAAGAAAATATCTATATTCGAGATATTCTGAAGACTTTATGTTTTCAAACATCGTGAAAGATCTATTAATGAGTTGCCATTAGCACTCAACGATATGCAGCATTGCATTAGACTTTAACAAAAAAATAATTAAATTTTACCACTAATAGATCTGATGATCTTCGGAATACTTCTTCATAATATTTTTCCGAATGTAGCATCTTTCATTTCTTATAGCAGAAAACCTGAAGCTCGAAAAACTACAACAGCGCAGAAGATATTTACCAGTTTTCACTCGTCACCTCGACTGAAAAAATAAACTGCATTAAAAAGTAGTCTGTGCTGTGCCCACACTATTAATGAATAGTTTTTTAAAAAGTTTAACTAGCTAGAAAAAAATCGTCAAAAGTAAAATAAACAAAAAACGAAATAAGCAAAAAATCGCCATAATGAACAAAATCAACAAAACAAAATATGCCTGCTAGAAAAAAAACGCCAAAAGTAAAAAAACACAAACCGAAATAAGCACCAAAACCTACAAAAATCGCCAAAATAAAAAATTCGCCATAATTAACAAAATAAACAAAACAAAAAATGCCTGCTAGCAAAAAATCGCCGAAAGTAAAAAAAAAAAACACAAAACGAAATAAGCTCCAAAACCTAAAAAAGTCGCCAAAATTAAAAAATCGACCTAATGAACAAAATCAACAAAACAAAATATGCCTGCTAGAAAAAAATTGCCAAAAGTAAAAAAACACAAAACGAAATAAGCACTAAAACCTAAAATAATCGCCAAAATGAAAAAATCGGCATAATTAACAAAACAAAATATGCCTGCCAGGAAAAAATAGCCAAAGGGAAAAATTACCAGAAGGAAAAATCAACAAAAACTAAAACAAAAAATCGCCAAAACGAAAATAAACGTCATATTGAACAAAATCGTCAAAAAAAATACCGGCTGGGAAAAAATATCCAAAACTAAAACTAACGAGCACTTTATGATACTTTTTATGTAGTAATTTACTTAAATTCTTTTCCGGAACTGCATTTATTTTGCAGATATTTCTTTTAAGTCCTTTCTACTACTCTTTCCGCTCGCATGTACAAAAGCCTTTAACACAGCAGGAGTGCAGAGCCTTGTTCTTAATGTTTTAATATTTCTGTTTTTAATTTTAATCTGTTTTTAAATTTAATCCTACTTTGACTGGTAAAATTTAACTTTAGATATATTTTTAATACGAACTATCTTTGAAATTTGGTTCATTTATGCAACAAATCCAAGACAACATATCTCAAAACTATAAATTTAAAATCTAAAAATAAAATACAAGCAAGAAAACAAACAATCGTAGTTGAATTGTCATTTTTTCTTTATAATTTACTTGTAGATTTTTATCAGGGGGACAATCAATCACGTCTTCGAAATTCCTGATGTTATCGACTTTGGGATTATGAAAGGCGTGCCCAGCGAAATGATTGAAGTAGAAGCATCTCTGCATTTGTCTTCAGATCACTCGCCTACTATTATCACTATTTACTCACACACAACTACAACACCAACATGTGATTTACCGCTGACACCTGCACGTATTAACTGGCTGAAATACAAAAAATATTTGAGTGCTCATTGCACGGAAAATATGCCATTGAGAACACCTGCTGACATAGAAAATTCTATTAGGTTGTTTGAAGCACATGCTAAACAAGCTGCTCTTAATGCTTCTTCAATTCAACCAAATCAACAAGCGAGATTTAACAATATTTTTTGTGCAGATGTAGAAAGGCTATTGACTGAAAAACGGAGAGCTCGACGAGAATGGCAACGTTACAGATCGCCTCAGCTAAAATTAAGGCTTAAGGAGTGTACCAAACAGCTAAGAAAAGTTTTACAATCACAAAAAACAGCTTCGCTGCAAAAATTTCTGCAAGAACTCGATGCAACACCGTCAACAGATTATTCGCTGTGGCGTGCAGCTAGAGGACTTAAAAGGCCAGTGATTTGTAAACCACCATTACGAGCATCAAATGGTGACTGGGCAAGAACTGATGCTGAAAAAGGTGATCTATTTGTTAAGCACCTAGAAAAAGTATTTACCCCGAATATTTCTGCTGATATTGTTGAACTGCCACCAGTCGTCTCTTTACCAGAAATACCGATGAGATTTAACATGACGGAGATTGAAAATACTATTACTAGTCTTAACACCAGAAAAGCCCCAGGTGTCGACAAAATAAGCAACAAAATGCTTCAACAACTGCCTTATATTGCAAAAAGAGTTATACTCTTCATTTTTAATAGTATTCTACGGCTGCAATACTATCCTGCAGAATGGAAGGTTTCGATGATTATTATGATACCAAAGCCCGGCAAGGATCATACGAAGGTTGAATCCTATCGGCCTATTAGTTTATTGCCCAACATTTCAAAACTATTTGAAAAGCTGTATATGAGCAAGCTGATGCCTATAGTGACTAGAAGTGGATGCATTCCAGATCATCAATTCGGTTTTCGCAGACAACATAGCACTATTGAACAAACTCACAGACTTGTGAACGTAGTTAGAGACACCTTTGAAAAAAAGAAATTTTGCTCTGCGCTCTTTATAGATGTTTCTCAAGCTTTCGATAAAGTATGGCACGAAGGTCTTATCCACAAATTAACACGCAATCTCCCCGCAAACATAGTCAAGCTTTTAAAAAGCTATTTAGAGGAACGAAAATTTGTAGTTAGGGAAGGTAATTTTTTAAGCCCTCCGCAGTCGATCGAAGCCGGAGTTCCCCAAGGCAGCATCTTCGGTCCCTTACTTTATTTAATTTATGCCTCTGACTTACCGTTAAGCAATAACATTCATACATCAACATTTGCTGATGATACAGCTTTTTTAAGCGTCCATGAAAATCCAGTAGAAGCTTCCATCAACTTACAAGGGTATATATCCAAATTGGAAAAATGGCTTAAACAATGGCGTATAAAAGTTAACGAACAGAAATGTGTACACGTCACTTTTACGTTGCGAAGGGAAACATGCCCGCCTATACAAATCAACACTGAGACTATTCCGCAGCATACTGTAGTCAAATATCTAGGCGTTCACCTTGATCGCCGTTTAACATGGAAATCGCATATAGACGCAAAGTTGATGCAAATGAAATTAAAAACTGCCCAAATTAATTGGCTTATGGGAAGAAATTCTATACTGAGCCTAGACTGTAAACTTCTACTATACAACGCGATCCTGAAACCAATATGGTCCTATGGAATCCAGTTATGGGGCACTGCCTCAGCATCGAATGTCGAAAGAATTCAAAGGCGACAGAATAAAATTCTACGTACAATAACAGCAGCCCCCTGGTATGTCAGAAACCATCGAATTCATAAAGACCTAGACGTTCCGTTGGTGAAGACAGTATTTTCAAAACACGCGAAAAAATATATAAAAAAACTTGAGTTGCACCCAAATCCACTTGCGCGCAATATTCTTCATTATAGAGGCCACACCCGGCTGAAAAGAAGGGATACTCTTTTTCTCAGCCGTTCACGAGAGATGTAAAACAACCAAAATTAACCGTTGAAATTAAAAATTTTGTTTAGCATTGGCTAAACTTACATTTAATATTTTTTAGATTTAAGATTTGAAAAACTTATTGATAATTTAATATAAATAATTAAAGATTCAATAAATAATAAAATTATCAAAAAAAAAAAAAAAAAAAAAACGTCTTCGAATGAAACTTTGCAATATATGTATGTATATTTAAATAAAAAACTTCACTTAGCCTTTTTAAGGAAATCGAATGGAAAATCTTTTAAAATGTTCTATTTATATACTGAAATCCTCTGTTTGGAAAATCATTCATTCAAGAAATAAAATCAACGGCATTAAAATAAAAGAGCGTGTACAAATAAATAGCAGCAGGAACATGATTTCAATATATTTTTTTTTTCTTTTACAAAAGTATTAAACATTAATTTTCAATTCATTCGTAGATTCAAACATTCGACTGTTTGAATAAAGATTTATGTGTTCGAACACACTTTCCATTTTCCACACACTTTTTATTTTTGCTTTCCGTTGTGCGAATAGAATATGTACTATAAAAAGAAGTCTGTAATAAACTCCAACGCACAGAGCTTTTTATGTGATGTGTGTGTGTGTGTGTGAGTGTGTATGGGTGTATATGGGAGTGTGTGTCATGATTATTTTTATATATACTCACAGTATAAATTAGTGTTAGTGTAAATGGTTATATAGATGGTAGTGATGTTACGAATACTGGTATTCGATTATTCGACTATTTTAAGATAATCGTATTGCTATTCGTATTCGCCAAATTCAAGCGAATATTTCTCATATAATTTGCACATACATTTTCCCAAAAAAAAAATCATACAAAAAGTTTAAAAAAGTACATAAAATGTACAAAAATATATTAATTTACATTAATTTTTATTTAAAAGAAGAAAGCCCTTTTTCTTTGTTCTTAAAAAACAAAAGAAAATTATATTTAAATGTAAATTCATATCATGTTAAGTTAGTAATGAATTCTCAGTAGATGAATGTTGGATTCCAAAAATGGAAGAACTTAAATTTAATATGTGAACGTCCACCGACACAGGTGGCTGTGACATCTGCGAAAATATGTTCTCCTAAACAACACTGAATTCCTAATTAAAAGCGCAAGCAGAGTAAGAAAAAGGAATTATCAAAGTATGTAGGTAAAATAAATTAAAAATGAGCAGTAGTGATCTTCAAATTCGGCATCACAATGTCATATTAATGATATATGTATGTATACCTAAAGTAGTGTGACAGTTTTTTTCAGTTTATTGTTACTGTACTGTATGTACTCGTTTCTTTTCCCCCTGTCACTCTCTCCTAAAAGCTAATAAGCTTAAAAATATGACTTGCATCGTCTGAACACAGACAGACTAATACAAGTGGTGGTAATTCTACAACAATTACAACTTAAAAGAACAACTGACATCTCAGCCCCTATGTCAACATGTACAAATTTAGAGGCTACAAAATCCATAAGCAAGGCCACTGCTACGAGAACATTGTCTGACGCTATTCCGCTAGTTAACAGTCTTCGAACATTATTAGAAAACAAAATACATGAAGCAACGGAGATGGAGAGTAGTTCGGAGTCCCAAAAATTTAAAAAATTTTGAATGAAAGATTTGAGTGAGGGTTTAGAGAATAATGAAACCTGTTATTTATCTACAATTCTTGACCCTCGATACAAAGCTTGAATATTTCAAAGACAATCGACTTCAATCCTATCGAAAAAACGTCTTATTGAGCTGCTTAACATGACTCTACATTCCGAAAGTGTTCTGATAAGTCTACGAGTAGTATTCGCCTTTGGAGCGTATGTGAAAAAATTATAAGAGAATCCGAGGAGGATGAACCTCTCTCTATCCATCCTAAGCTGTGGTTCTGCTAATGAAGAAGTCGAGAGATACATTAGATCTCCTAATATTCCTAGAGACGCAGACCCTCTTGTTTATTGGCGCAATGACATATCTTACCCAAACTTAAAGAAAATGGCGCAGAAATACTTAAGTTTTCAAATGAGTTCTGTCGCATCTGAGAGACTATTTTCCACTGCAGGTCTGCTTCATACGGATTTGAGAAATCGTCTATCTCCGCAAAATTTGAGAACACTTTGTTTTTTAAACAGAAATCTTATTAATATAAATTATAAATATTAATCTTTTGCAATGTTGTTGTTATAATTTTAATTTAATTTTAACATGATACTCAAATTCAATTCTTTATTTTTTAAGTCTTATTAATATTTTAATTCTTGAGCCAATCTAAACTGAATGCCAACGTTTATTTTGTAAAATCATAAATAATGCAGACGTTTTGTTGTTTGAAAATTTGAAGTTGAGAAACTGAAATGTATGGACAATTTTGATGATTTTAGAAAATAAAAAGTACGACATTCAGTTTGAATTGACTCATAAATAATATCTTACACTGTTATTTTGCGAAAAACAATAATTTATTTTTTGTTAACATGAATTCAAATTCAATTCTTTTTTTTTAAGTCTTATTACTATCAATTTTAAATCTTGAGCCAATCTAAACTGAACGCCATCGTTTATTTTGTAAGATCATAAATATTGCAAACGTTTTGTAGTTTGAAAATTTGAATTTTAGAAACTGAAATGTATTGAAAATTTTGATGATTTGAATGGCTCATTAATAAAACTTGAGTTTTGTTAATTTTTACTTGAGCTCAATTTCAATATGCGTATCGGTATCGGAATCGGTATCGGCGATATTTATTTTTGAGTATCGGTATCGGTATCGGATCGGCGAAATGGCGTATCGTTACATCCCTACTTTAAACCTTAAAAGTAATATTCGTATCCGTATTCGGCGAATACTGTTTCAAATATTCGTTTTCGTATTCGCGAATACTAAAAATTTATTTTCGTAACATCACTAATAGATGGTAAGAATGTGATTAGCTGCATACGCCTGAAAGTAGTCACTTCTTTTCTTTGTTTTTTTTTTGTCTCCTTGTCTCTAGTGTGTTTTCGGCATTATAAGGACTTTTCGCTGATTTGCTATTGATTGTTGTTCTTTCAAGCGGTTGTTTGAGTTTCTTTATATTAAATTTTTATTTTTCAAAAGTTTCACATATTTAATAAAATCAAAAGTGAGTAGTGGTGGATTGTAAAAAGAGACAGATTTTTAGAGCACTTGTTTATTAGAATGTGAAAAACAATGGGAAATTTTTTAAGTTACTAGAACGTTACAATAAAATTTTGAATACTAATTAATAAAGAAATTTTTCTCGCACGTTTTAGTGCCAATTCATTGTAATTCAAATTTATTTTATTTTTTTAAATAAATATATCAATCTCTTCAAATTTGCAATATTGCGATTATGCACAACAAATATTTATACATAAATGATAACTTCATACATGCAACCACATGTACATAGACAAGAGCAAAAATAATCACAAACGTACTTAAATCAATCCCAAGCAGTAGGGATTTTCTTGAATCAAGTGTAAAAATATATATTGATAAAAATAAAAGTCGTACAAATATCTCTTACCGAAATGCGATCCTGTCACATACTTGAATCAATACCTAAACGGGAATTCAATTTTTCAGGGTTTAAAATAAGTTTTTCTATTTTTATTATACTACCGACTACTGAGAAAATATGATCCGTTTCTATTTTTGATAGTAGAAACTAAAAATATTTTCCCAATCATAACTTCGACTATTATGAGAAACATGGCGATCTTAAAATGAGTAATATGTAAAAATTTTTCTCTTTGCATCAACAAGTAGCAACCCAAAAAATTACTAAAATTATTCTTGGAGTCAAGCAAAAAATATTTCTGAAGGGCAAAAAAATATGTGCTGAGAACTGCAGATTCCAAGAATTTTTAACGACTACACATTCATAAAGCAAAAAGCTTGTTATCAGGTAAATATTTTTCTAGTTTTCACATAAAATTATGCAATATAAGTGCAATTTTTAGTAAATAGATTAGTTTTTTAAACCCTGAAATTTTTTATTTTAAATTTCAAATTTATTTTCATGTAATAAAAGCCAACAAAAAAATTTAGTACGCTTTATTTTTAACTAGCTGAACTTTCCGCCCCGGCTTCGCGCGGAAGATATTTACTTTTATAAATTTCGATTTAAACTTAAAATGATTACTCACAGACAGCTGTCAATGTGTATGCGTGTATGCGCTACAACGTGTATTTATCGTGTGTATTAAGTCAGCACACATCCTCCAGTTTTAAAAGTAGAAATTGACTCGAAATCGTTAGGTATTTCGCTAACGAAAAGTGGATTAACTACTTCTCTAGCTAGAAGTAATGCAAGAGTTCGCCTTTTGACTCTCTCACTCATGTACATGTACACGCACTCAGTACAACCATAAATGTTAATGCCTTCAACCTCAATTTTTTTTACGAGTTGAAAAAAATTGTGCCCTTATTCCAAAGAAAATCAAAAAAAATATAAAAAAGATTTTATGAATGTGTTATGATTTTGTGTTGGCCTACAATGGGAAGTTCGTGATCAGTGAATGTTCAATTTTTATTAAAAACTGTTTTTTTAGAAAGATAAAATGAGCAGCAGAAGTCAACTAAAACGTTGCATAAAAAAGAAAAAAGAACAATTAATTGAAAATTTTATAAATATTGAAAAAGAAATTTGATAAATAAACAAATAACCAAAAATTTTAAATTTCTGTAGTATTTTCATTAACGAAATGTCGTTAGTGATCTAACTGGTACATTTTGTCTAGCGAAATAGTTGGGTTTTGCAGACTAGTGATTTCATCGGTCTGATCGTGTCAATTGACTACCGTCAATGTCATCCCCATGTTAAAATTGTCAGTCGAGTGCATTGCTAGTAGTTAGTCTGGTAGTTAGTGGTAGCGACTGGTAGTTAGCGAAATAGCTAGTCATTCGCTAGCTACGCCGACTGCAGGGTAGTATACGTACCGCACACGTTCATAGGCGCCTACGTATTTGTTGTTGTTTTTTTTTTTATATGGACACAATCACATGTTGCCATAAAAAGTCATAAATCACGAACGCGTCGACCGATTTCGTGCAAACTTTAGATAAACCATCTACACGACCATACGAACAAACCGAACAAAATTTAATCGAATTCGGTTTGACCGACAATTTTGTATAGATGTGTGTGAAGATAAATTTAAATTTATCTAGCACAGATTTGAACCAAAAATTTTAGTCGAGCAAATTTTGCAATTACGTGTTAAACATTTGACAGTCGTAGTAAATGTTGATGAATATTTTTATTCATTATGGAAAAATGGGGAGTTGTGGCGATATTTAGCGACATTTAAATGGTAGTCCATGTGGTCCACTAGCAGACAGAAAATGTGGGATATCTCAAGATCTACTGATAAGTTGGCGATCGCACCCAACAAAATGCAGCATATAGATTAAGTTTTTTGAAACTTAACGTCCATGTGAAAAGCCGTTGTATTTCTAACAACAAATCTGAATTGCCACTTTAATAATTGTAAGATTAGGAAAACTGTTTAAATGAATTCAACTTTACTCTGAATGTAACTAACTCCAAAACTTGCAACACATTTCTAAACTATATTCTTTTGCTAAATTGATTCGTATAAAATTAACTACACATAATATGACATTTATTCGAGCAAATACTTAAGAATTTATGTTTTTAAACATTTTTATTTACTTGTTGTGGGTTAGCAAATCTAAAAGAAAAGTAAACACGTTCATAATAAATGAAGAAAATTGTGTGTTGTGATGTTTGTAAAGTTTTTTGAAAAACTATTTTGCTTGTGCTTTGTAATTCGCACATTTTATTTGCGAGTTTATGTATGGGTAAATGAGTTTTGGAACTTTTCAAACATAAATGGTAAAGATCTACTGATGAGTTGGTATTTAGCAGCCAACGAAATGCATAAAGATTTGCTAACCCACAAAAAATAAATAAAATTTTTTAATTAACTGCACATATTATAAACGTTGCCACAAAGTTGGGGGTATTATGGATGCTGTCAACTTTCTTTAATCATCATTATAAAGTTCCAGCTTTAATGCCAGCCTACACGATTCGTAAACTTTATCTACATTTTTTTAAATACTTTTGTATTACTTTTCCTTACAGTCTTTAATTCGTAAAATTTATTCTTCCATACAACATATGCTCCATCATTCCATAATTTCCCCATTTCCCCAAATGGGTACTTTATTACCAAGGCAAATTCACACAGATGAAGTGGAGACTGTATTTTTCTATTAATTTCACCGATATCTGCTAACAGCAAAAAAAAATATATATAAAAAACTACGTAGGTAGTTGCATGTATAAACGTGTCTTAAAGAAGAAATTGTCTGGGCCCACTTATAAATTAAGCTGTTGCTGATTTATTAAATATGTACACCGAACAACGGGAGAAACATTTGGCAGCAATAATGCGTAAAGCAACAACAACAACAGTAATATTGAAAATACTATACAAATGATATAAATCAAATTGAGTGCACAATGGGTAGAGAGAAAGAAAAAAACTAAATGGAAAATATTATCTAAGCTTCACAGCAAAACATTTACGAATGAAGAATAAGAAAATGGCAACAAAATAAATTGCTTGCATGTTTGTTTGCCAAATGAAATATTTTTAGATAAAGACACAAAATTTATTTAAATAATTACAAGTTAAATTAGTAGACATTTACTTGATTGGTGAGGTTTTTTTCGATTCTCTGTCACAGTCTCTCTCTCCCTCTGTCTTTTTCACATGATTTTCTAAACAAATATTTCAAAAGGTTAATGTGGTTTAATTTGTAGCAACTATTTTCTGTAGTTAAGAAACAATATGGGAGGAGACATAATAAATTTATGCGTGTCAAATGAAGAAATGTGCTTCTTTTTCTATTGTGTAAAAAGTTCAAGGAAAAATCTATTTCATTAAGTCTTTAATTACTATGATTACACAAGTTAACAAAGGTTTTGGGACGATTAAATTTAAATCATACTAAAGCCCTGGGTAAAAAAAAAAAAAAATCCTTAAAGCATATTCTATAAAAATAATTTCATAATATTTTCAATGTTCTTACTTATTTGGCTCCCCAGCCGATATCATAAACAAGAAAAAAAAATTTTACCGATATTTTCCGAAATACAAAACGATCCGACATGTTAGCATAAACAACATGGGAAGTTGGGAAAAGGAAGTAGGGGGAATAGTAAAAAAAAAATAAACCAAAGCCCTGCTATGGGCTAGATTGTAATAGTCTAGCAAGTTTGAGCCGAAAAAAGTTGTTGTAATGGGAGAAACCCCTTAACTCAAGGGGTAGCGAATTCCACCAACGAGCAATCCGCCCAAGAAACGATCTAATCTATCACCACCTGTTTATTCCTAGGGGAGCGAGATAAACGAAAACGACTACAAAGTTGAGTAACTGCATCGTCCTTAAAAAACCTGTAAAAGAAAAGCAGATTGCGGAACTTTACAAAATCCAGAAAAGAGCAACCCAAGCATTTAGCACCATATTCTGATACATTATCACGTCTTCGAATATTATAGACGTATCTGACAATAGAATTCACAATTTTCCTTAACTTAAACAAGTTCTTCATTATGGTCCCCGAGAAAACCTCCAAACCATATAATACTAAAGGCATCATATGCGCATTAGCCACCCTACACCTGACCTTCAATGGAAGGTAAATATTAGCTGAATAAATCCTTCGCAAGACGAAAGAGATTTCCTGTGTATGGAATCAATTAGGGGGGTCAAAGCACAAGTGCTTATCCATAATTACACCCAGGCTATATGCTCTATGCTCATTTACAAATTCAATACGTTGGGTTGAGAGGGATAAGCTCAGGTCAGGTGCAAACCTATCAAGAGAACCAAGAGTTAGGGCTTTAGTCTTAAGGGGATTTATATCTAGGGAGTTCAACTCCGTCCAACGAGCGAAAGTCTCAAGGCAAGAGTTTACATTCTGTCCCAAAGTACAAACGTTATCACGCACAATACTAAACAGCAGTATGATGTCATCAGCGAACAGAAATGGGCGACATAAATTCAAAGGGCCCAAAAAGACCCCTGAGGAACACCAGAAATAAGCCCAAGATAACTAGAAGAACAGCCATTTAACTCCACGAAATATGTGAAAATAAATTTAAATTTAACTAGCGAAGATTCAAACCAAAAATTTTAGTCGAGCCAATTTTGCAGTTAACAGACCACTGTTAAACACTTAAGGGTCGTTGTAAAAGTTGTTGAAGCTCATTTAGGCGGAAAATTAATGGTTATTATGGAAAAATGTTGTTGTAGAGGAATATCAAATGTGGCATATCACATTTTTTCAAAGTTCCAAATTTAATCCCATATGCATGCTAGTACATTACCGGGACCACCATAATTACCATTAATCTTCATCGTAAATGAGTTTCAACAACTTTTAGTACGACTGTTAACTGGTTATCAGAAGAATGTTAACTTGCCTCGATTAAAATTTTTGGTTCGAATCTTTGCTAGGTAAATTTAAATTTATTTTATTTAACGGGTGTACTAAAGCGAGCAACGTATCATGTAGAATTTGTTCTGCGTCTATATTGTGAATTGTAATAAAAAGAATGGACGTTTTAAAAATTTCTTTGTTATTATACAGGATACAACATTAAGTATGTACTAAAGTCTATATGAAATAAATAATAAAAGGGTATTATTTTCGGTAATACAATTCATTGTCAAGAGTTATATTTTGAAAAGCGTTAGAGGCCCGAATGTCTTGAAATTTTCGCAGATTTGGTACGGATTGGAAATTTTACACTGAAAAATTAGTAAAAAGCGTTACGAAGGGGGGTACAAAATCTCTGAAAACAGCGTTACGTAATATGTGCACAGCCCCGAATAAGTTTTGTAAAAAAAGTAACAACAATTGTCATTTTGCTCTATCCCAGTCGGATTTTGCTGAGGGCACTCAAAATAAAGTTAGCTTTTTATCAAACTCTTTATGGCTGACTTGTAAGCTAACCTAAAAATTATACAGACATGAATGAGTCAGTGTATTTTTCACAATTTCCTTTCTTTCGATAAGTAATTAACTAATTCATGGCTACCTCAAAACTGATGCAGAAGCTAGAAACGATGTAAAAATAATAGCAGTAAGAATAACAACAACAGCATGTATAAGTCGGTTTCTTGCACAATTGCCTTCTCGATAAGAATTTAACTAACTCATAACTAATCCAAACCTGATGCAGCGATTTAATAAAAACGAAAGAAGAAGGATAACCGTTTCAGAAACAAAAAGTAAAAAAACGAGTTGAACAGGTTTTTTATGTTTTTTATTTTTCTTTTAGTTGAGTAAAGCCTTCGAAGCAACAAGTGTCGCAAAAATAGATCGGTGAAATTTAAAGTGTTTTAAAGTGAAAAAATACTAACGGTAAAAAAAAGAAAGTTAAGAAATTGAAAAAATTAATAAAAAGGTAAGAATTTTAACATTATAAATATGAGGGGCACAAGTAAAAGAAATTTAAGAAGGCTTGTAAGCAGAGAAAATCACTACTCATATCCTTTTTCGTTTTTTTTTTTCGGTTTATTCAACAGAAGCAGTTCGCTATAAGGGAGAAGAAGACCCAGAAAAGGCGATAAGAAACGCGATGAAGCTTGTTAAGAAGCAACATTTCCAGTCGGTTTGCCTCAGTAAGAAAAAATCTGAGATAAAAAATTTATAATAATTATGTTCGCATTAATAATAACTATACCATGTATCATTTGTTTTAGTATATTTAAGCCAAAAGACTAAATAAAGCCTCAATGAATTAATGGCGAAATAAAATTCTGAAAATTCGTAAATTAAATCTAATTATTTAGATAGTAAATATAAAATTGATTATTCGCAAGTCAAATTATGGTGTACTAAATACTTATGCATCACAAACTTACTTGGAATGAGTTAGCTTGTTTTCAGCTATCAAAATGTGCACCATGAGCTAACTCATTAGCTCGTGAGTAAGCAGTGAGTAATTTAAAAGTGACACGCCATAAGCTAACTCACAATGACCTAACTCATGATTAGTTAAATACTGATGAATAGATGAGTGAGTACCGACTCGTCCCGCGGCCACTCAATGCTAAAAGTGAACACTTTTAACATGCAGAATGAGTTTGAATTTTAGTCACCTCTGATTAATTTTTGGCTGATAATTCAATAGTTTTGACTTAACTCTAATTCCGACTGGGATTCTTTGATGTGAATTGTAGGAATGGTATGATGGGAATATATTGGAAGAGAGCTTATTTTGTTTTTACATTTAACTGCTCTTTTTTATTTTCAGAATCATGATTTAATTGTATTTTCGTTTTATATATATTGTATATAATTATATATTTCCTTTATCTAACCCATAAGAATTTTGTTTCTATTCAAACAAAAATTGTAGCCACAATTATCGTATAGAAGACATAAACGTAACCACTAACTAAGAAACTAAGAAACAAATTCTACAGTGTTTTTCATAGATTTATTGAAAATTATGTTAAAAAACGAAAAGAAAAAAACTTTCCTATAATTTTCAATTCTTGCAACCAACAAGAAAGTTCAAGACATCGCTGCAAAATGTGTGATAAATATTTAATCCCTAAACAGAGAGACGAACGAATTATAAAGTGGTTTTATATCTTTGTTTTCAACAATGGCTTAATAAATCAAAATACGAGTATATATGTAGAATGTCTTACTTAAGCTAAAAAGAAAAAAACAAAAACAAAAATAGAAAAACTAATTAAGGTATTTCAAATTCTAAACACAAATATAATATACATTAGGGTAATTCAAATCAATTACATACATAAATGTTTTGATAGAGCTCAGAAACTAATTAGTTAAAAGTTTTTATGGCCAGTTTTTGACTTGATAGGTATTTAATTTATAATTATTTTTAAGTTGTAATTATTTATCAAAGTATGTTTTTGCGTGCACATTTAAAAAATAAAAACACTGTATTAATAATTAAATGAATATGAATGTGTATTTAAATAATAATTAAGATTTACGAATTTCCATACGTTTTTGACTGCTTGTTCTTCTGATTTAAAACAAAGCTAATAAAAACATTTATGGCTGCTGACAAATTGCATAAAGTTTTGTCTTATTTTGTTGTTATTAACCTTTTAATCATTTTATAGGTTGCTTTTATACTTTTAAAACATTTCAGCAGTTCTTAGTTATTCTTATTTTTAGCTAATATAAAAATACATTTTTTTGTAATTTTCTTTATTTTTTCTAGTCATTTGTTCTTGTGGGAAATTTTTTATATTAAGTAGTGCTACCATATTTTCGTTGTAATTAAATAAGAACTTTAATTACTCACTGAAAAAATTAAATCTTATTTAAATACAACACAAATTTAAATAAAAATAAACTAATCACATACTTAAATATGAAGTCAAAAACTGGCCATTAGTCCATTTATTTAACGTTCTATTGTGAACATTCTTTCAACTCTCAATCTATGGATCGGAGTAACGAAACTCTGAAAAAAATAAATTCTTACAAAACTTGACTTATCTTTTTCGTATACCCACTCTACTGTTTTTTTTTAAGAAAATTTAATAAATCACAACTCAAAAATTGCCCTGAGAGCTTTTGCTGCTGATCCAGAAAAAGCTTGAAGGTGACCACTGCAAATTTAAATAATTCATAACTTTAAATTACCAACAATAATTTATTTTAATTTAAATTGATATTTTGACTAGGTATCTTGAAAAAGTAAATATTATTCGTAAATGAATGACCCTAATGGAAACTCAAATGTACGTATAAGTTCTTATAATAATTTTTTTGGTTTTCTTCATTTCATCGTTTTTTTTTTTGTCTCACTTAAAATAATGAAATTGATGATTCCTTTGAAAGCTCATTCGGTCACGTGCAAATATATTTAAGAAATTTTCTGATTTGTGCTTTCAAAAAAAAAAAAAAAACTTAGACGATATTGTAAAAGGTACATACCTATAAATTGTAGTTCCGCTCCTGTCTTAATCCTCCAAGTGGCAACAGCTTCTAAAAACAAAGAAGGAATAACAATGAAATTCATACAACAACAACAACAACAACAACAGATAAAAGCATGTCGGAAAACAAACATAAATTCAGTGAATAGAATTACAGCAATGGAAAAGTTGTGAAAACTATAAACAATACGAGTACAGTGGAATAACGAAAGTTGTATTAATGAAAACTTTAATCCTAAATCCTTTAATTAAAAGCTGGTTATTGTAAAAGGGTGCTTTAAAAAAAATATTTCTTTTAAGAAGGCACCATGTATTTATAAAAAGAAGTTTTATTTTACTTATTGTTAAAAATGCTTTTTATAAAAGATATTTTATATAAAACTAGCCTATCCCGGTGTGCTTCGCTACCCCCTCGTTATAAAATAAAATTCGGTTTTATATATAGAATAAAATTTTTGTATGAAATGAAGCGGCTAGTTGCTTGCTAGACTCCACTTGCAGACTTGGAAAGGATCTACAATATTGTTTTTTTTTTTCTTTGCGTCACTCTAGTGCACAGTTTCCTACTCTAATGTAAATAAATATCTTTCCTGCTACTGATAAAGTGTAAACGCTTTCAATTTGGACTCAAACATATTGTAGCATTATGAAAGCATGTATGAATAGTATGTGTGTATAATTATGTGTTCATATAAAACACATGTACGCATGTATGTATTTTTTTACATATTCAATTACTTGCAAAATATGAGTATGTACTTGAATAATAAGTCGGGTTATATAAGTATGCATTTAAGTACGGGGAAAAAGTATTAAGGCGGTTTATAAAAATTTCTAATGATCTCTTTTTTTTTAATTAGGACCAGCACTCAGGGGATGACCCCTACGTATGCAGTGCATTATGCCAGAACTCAGGGATAGGGATAGGGTAGAGAAGATAGATGTTGAAAATTTAGAAGGGTTAACTCTTTTACAACTCTACTTTGCGCGTTATGTTAATTTTTATATTTTTATGTTGGGGCCTCCGGTGTTAAGTAGACGCATTAACTTTGTTTTGCTGAATTAGCAGACATTTTATTGAATGTTTTACTTCGGCGACGATTCTACTAAACGACGAAAAAGAGCTCTGTGGGTTACATTAGCTTGGAACAGCATCAATTGCTGTCGGAACAGATTTTATTGACCGGAGCTATGCCTTCATCACTTAAATAGTCCGACAACAATTAACACAATGTCTCACTAATGTACATTACAGAAATTAATTATGTTGATTGACTCGCTCTGGCCATGGTTTGAACCCAGGCCCCAAGTCATTATTCGCTTAGTAGTCAACGCGCTAACCATTTTGGTTCAAGTATTTTTCTGCAAACGTTCGGACAAACTGTTAATTGTAGGCAACGATCCATACTATTCAAGGATATAAGTTTCATTTCTCAACTGTATTTGTGAATTGGTTAAAAAAATTTGTAAAAATTTAATTTAAATACATTTCTGATAATCTCTGAAAGATTTTAGTCATATTTGGGCACTTTTTCTTTGTCACTCATTTACATAATTGAAAACTATAGTGAAGGATTCATTTTATTCAAGAATTTAAGTTTCATTTTGCAATTGTATAAATCTTTTATTAAATTTTCAATGAAAATAATAAAAAAAATCGTTTTAATCACATTAACGGCGAAATATTTATGACCATCATTTAAATATTCAATTTATTCGCAAATTACCTTTCCAATGAAATATAATATGTAGTACTTTGCATATCATGTGGCCTCAAGTAATACATATTAATGTAACATTTGTATTAGTGCCTGCTAGGCGCATCTCAAAAGTCCTTCATAAGGTATACATAATAATGGAACATTATTATAGGCCGATTTCTCTACTGTCATCTCTTGGAAAGCTGTTTGAATTTATTATTTTGAGCACACCAAAACACGACTAACCTTTTTATCTGTCAAAAACAAACTGACAATCCAAAATGGCTGATATTGCCAACATATATGTATAACAGACATGTGGTCCAACATAACAGAAAACAAATGCGAAAATTGGACATACGTAACTCACGAAATTTTAAAATAACGGTTATTTTTTGTTCAGACCTCGTATTTAAATAAAAACGGTGAAGTCTACAGTCCGTTATATGCCACAAAACTATTTCGAACGATGCGAAGAAACCATATAAAATGTTGAGGCATCTTTTATCTTTTACTTTTTGGCGTTTTTAATTCAACCTAAAAAAAAACTGGGCTTCAAGGGGGGTCCGCAAAAAAAATTTTTTTGCAGGGGTCCGTGACCAGGAATTTGGTGACAACCCCTGCTCTAAGGAATTTCAAGTAGCTTTTAAAATATATATATATATTTTATTTATTTTCTTATTCATGCGACAGTAATACAAGACCTTTAATGTCAATTTTAAAATGTTTGAAAGTTAATCCATGACAAAAACTATTTATAATATTTTTTAAAAATTCAAAAAGAAAATTAGTGATTAGTAATACATACACACATACATCTGTATATCCTATACCAAATTATCTTTTTCCATGACAAATAGTTATTAATGAAAACACTTTATTTTCGAGCTTAAATATGTTCCGCCCTATTAATTGAATAGTTACATGTGTAGGTATGTATGTATGTACATACGAATATTTATTTGATTATATTTTTTTTCTTTAGTTTTGTTACTATACTAATTTTCTTATATTGCATTTTTGTTATTGTTGCTGCTGTTATGCTCATATATCCTTTGGATATTTGTGTTTGAGCTGATACGAGTGAAGTGCTTAAAGGTTGGCATCGTTGGCATGAAATTCTAAAAAACTTTGAATTTATTTCATTCTATTGTTACTATTTTTGTGTTCATTGTTTCTCTTTTGTCTTAGTTTTTCATAGGGAAAATACAAAAAAAAATTAATGGATATATCTATCATACACTGAAAAAACAGTTTTACATAAATTCATTGAACTCACGTTCCTTGAACTAAATTCTTTGAAATTTAACGTTTATACGTTATTTCAGTAAAATATTCCTTGAAATTCAAAGGTAAAATTTTATGTATTTATGAACTCAACGTTGAAACCATTATTTGATTTTATTCGTTGAATTAAACAATAAACTTGTTTTTTGATTTAACGTGTAATTCGTTGAATTTAAGAAACTCATTCATTTATTTAAACACAAAATGAAAAAATAGTTTGATTCAAAGAACATGTTTCTTGATTTTAAGTAATATACGTTTGATTTTTGAAATAAAATCTTATTCTTACTCTCTCTTATTCTCTTCTTACGTATGGTGTCTTAACTTCAACGAACTGGTACGTTGAATTCAACAAGCCAATGAATTGTCATACGTTGAATCAAAGAACCTGTTCCGTTGAATCAACGAATTATTCCTTGTTTTTCACCCAAGTTTTTGGTTGAGTGTATGTACACTTGTATATATATATATATATATATATATGTATATATATATATATATGTATGTTTACGATATATGTTTGTAAATATTTCATTTCATGTATACAAGAATAATATTTACATTAGTAAAGTTGGAATTCTCTTGCATTCAAATTAATGTTAAATAAAACTTTATAGAAATACTTTTATTGCAAAAAGTTTGAAGGATATAAAAAATGTATGTATACATATGTACATACATATTAAATATCAAAACTTATATAGTATTCTGTGTTCTATACACTATAATCTTTAAAACAAAGTTCTGTTTAAGCCATATAGCAAAGCAATTTGTTGATCTTGTACTCAAGGTAACCAAAATCACCACCACTTTACAAAAAAAATTAAGGCAGCAAAACTATATATATAGTAATCATAAATATATTTATCGGAGTTATTTTTCAACCCATTTGCCAATATTTATAGTAAATCGGCAGACTAAAAACCTGTAATCTGTACGTTTAAAGTCCTTTCCCTTTCTTTTGAAAAAGGCAAAAAAAATCCTTTAGTTTTTACACAAGTATTTGTTATGAGAAGAGATACTGGAAATATGCTTTGAAGAATATGTTCTCAAAGTTAGAAAAACAATGCTCTTAATTGATCATTAAAATCATTTCGTTAGTAATTTCCATAATATGTCTTGATTTCAGACACTACGAATTCGAATTTTGGGCTCTTTATGGGAATGGAAGCCGATTAAACAATCACAGTCTGACCTTTCATCTATTCAAACATAAAACATTAGACATAAAGATTTCTAAATAATTTATGAATTTATGTTTTTAAATTTACCACCCATGTTGCACATATTTTCTTTCATGAAGCAGAAAAATCTAATAAGTTTTTAATTTGTATTGCTATTTTTTCGATCTTTTCTTGAAGTTATTTATATTTGATTGATGAGCTTGAGGTCAATTTTTTTTATAAACAACACAAAAAAACTCTTAGTAATTTTGAATTTTCATTAATTCAATAAAACTGAACTTGAGCCTGATAATATTACTTTCCATTTTATAAAAAACTTTATAAAAATTTATTTGTCGATATGTTGTTACTCTTTTGTGTAGCTTCTTCATGATTAAATTCAAAAATAAAAACAAAAACTGGATAACAACAATATTTTTAAACAAATTAATGAACTAAAAAATTATTCGCTTTAAAGAAAATTGATTTTTATTTTTCCGGTTTTTAAAATAAATTAAAAAATTGTTTTTTATATTTCAAATAGTTTTTGAATTAAATAGTTTTTAAAATTGGTAGCGAAATATCGATAAATAAATTTTTATAACGTTTTTTATAAAAAAAAATAATAACCTCAAGATCATCAATCAAGTATAAATAAGTTTTTTATATATTAATAAAACTCATTTGATCTCTTCTTGTATTTTCGATGAAGCGAAAAATCAAGAAAAGGTGCTGTTTCCACAATACAGACGAAAGACTTGTGTAGAAATTTTGTATGAGAATAACTCAAACAACTGACTGGTTTTTATATAAATTTTCTACTCAACCCAATTGTTTGTATTATAGAAGCCGCAATAAATTTAATTAAAAATTATTAAAGCTTTAAGTAAAAAATAGCCAAATATGCGCTGTAGTCCGTAAATAAGCAAAATTACACTGTGGAACAAATTCAGGTTAGCAAAAATTGGGTCGATTCTGAGAGTGAACGGTGAAAATAGAGGCAAAATTAGTTATTTTTAAAAAAAATTGATTTAGAAATGGGTGCTCAAATAAAGCAGTGATGGCAACTCAAAGTTGTGACACTGGCTGACTTCCAAAACGTTCGTATACAAAGTTTGTATACAGTATTTCTACTGATTTTAAATCACATCCATATGCAAAGTTCCGAAGCAATGCACCAACTATAAAACCGATGCCTTGTATGCTTTCTTACTGCCTTAAAAATACTTTGCGGCGGCGTTTTGAAATAGAATACACTGAATAATTATTGTACTGCGGCGTTATGAAATGTGATGCTTTGTACAAACACAAAACAATTGACGTTTTGGAAGTCAGCCACTCTATAAAAAATACTCCATACATGGAGTCGTATGATTAATATTGAAGTATTTAATGTACGAGCATAGTAGGTATACGCTATGGTGCATTTATAAGCATTTAATAAATAATTTTTCCAACATTTCGCTTCATAAGCACCACAAAAATTTTCTAATTTTTTTAAAAATTTTAATTCTCTAGGAATAATTTGGCTTTTACAGATTTAAAACTATCAATTAGTTGACGAGTTATAGTCAAAAAACCATATAAACACTATGCTGAAAATCGGCATTTGACTGCAAAGTTCGAAGGTCGATTAAAAAAAAATTCGAACTAACATAAACAAACGCCGCGATACGGGTCTTCTAATTTAGCCTCTATTTTCACCCCTCACTCTCAGAATCGACCTAACTTTTGCTAACCTGAATTTGTTCCACAGTGTTATGCTGTAAAGAGAAAACCATAAAAAAATTTGGCCAAAACATATTTATGCCTAAAATGCATTAAAACTTTTGAAATCTGCAAATAAATTCGGTACAAATTAAAGAAATGTTGGCCATTTTATTGCATTTTATTTATAAATTTAAAAAATTTTTAATATATAATTTTTACATTTAAAAAATGGATATCAAAATATGTATGAAAAACAAGGAAATATGCTACAAAAATCTCTTATAATATGTGCTGTAGTCGAATATATGCAAAATTATGCTTTATGAGTAAAATATGCAAAAATATGTACAAAAAAATTAATGCCAAAATTCTTAAAATGTTCTGAAACTTGTAAGTATTTCATTTGGGAAATATATTTATCGCACAAGAAAAATTATAAAACTGCATATTTGTAATTTTTCCCTACTTTTATAAAATTCTAATACAAGTCAAACAAATGATCATTTAAAAAACTAATTCACAAGCATAGAAAAATTGTTCATGTCAACTAAGTATAGCCGCCACAACAAAATAATTATTATTTGAAGCAAATATGGTTGCATCAAACATTCTTCCATTATTAAAATATTGGATGCAACAATAAAATAATCATTCTGGATTTCGTCCCACAAAAATTGAATGTATCAAAAAAAGTATTTTCGCTGCTACAAGAGTATCTTTTGCAAAAGAGAATTATAAAAGTTTATTGTGACCATACATTGTTTGTGTTCTGAAAAGAAACAAAATATGTAGTGTCAATCGTATGTAACTTCAGTCGTTCATAGAATTTAATAAGAGGAGGAGATGTGATGTCAAAAAATTAATGTTAAAATTATAATTATATGATGAAAGTTATATAATTTTACAACAAAATAAGAGTGCAAATGAAATCCACAAAATATACAGAAGTGACTCGAGACGGAAGAATTTGCATACTTGTTTGTATACACCCATACAATCGCGGGTTTTGGTTTTTTCTTTGTGCTGTCTTTCTATCCAAATTAAAATTATAAATAACAAAACTAATTAAATATCCATATATTTCTATAATTCACATTGGTTGGTTTTCACTGATCGTTTGTATTTTATCACTATAATATCTGCAAAATATCAGAATTTATCAAGTATGTATGTATGTATGTATGTGTGTATGTGAGTAAAAAACCACCATTTGGCAAATTTACAGCATATAAGTACGTATGTATATAAATTTAATATACAGAGTATATAAGCACACACTAAATTGTTTTATCACTTTATTTTCTAATTATATGCCGTAAATATCTACTTAATATTATTACATTTATTAAATTTAAGCGTGCTTTCATGTAGCATTTTCCACCAAAAACTGAACTTTTTTTTGCTTTTCGTTTTGTTTACTTTCATAACAAACACACTAATGTTGTCTCTTTTTCACGATGCCGGGTAATGACAAATAAAATATGATTCAAGTCCAATTTTTTTTTTCGTCGCATCTGGTTACGGCTGACTTCCAAAACGTCAATTGCTTTGTGTTTGAACAAAGCAGCACATTTCATAACGCCGCAGTACAATAATTATACAATCTATACCAATTCAAAACGCCGCCGCCAAGTATTTTTAACGCAGTAAGAAATCAAACAAGGCATCGGTTTTATAGTTGATTCATTGTTTCGGGACTTTGCATACGTATGTGATTTAAATACAGTATACAAAATTTGTATATGAACGTTTTGGAAGTCAGCCTACCTGTGCTGATCAGTGTTTTAAGGTACATATACTAGTACACACTTATATATGGAGTGAATTAAATATACGAAAGTATGTTTCTTTGCAACATGACGAAACAAATACTGCGGAACTGCAAAAGATGGCAATTGAATTTTAAATAAATATCCCGACAAATAAGATAATTATTTTGAATTTTATTAATTTTTTTTTTTTTTTCTTATTTTTTAGTTAATTTTAAGTTAAATTACAAAGTAGAATACTCTGAAGATAACGGACTATGAGTTTGTGTTGATTATTAGTAATTTCCAACCAGTGAGTATTTGTGTGTGCATTTTTCTTTTATCTAAGCAAATTGTTTAACTAAACCAGGGGTGATTCTGGTTCAGCGATAACGTGAAATGTAAAAAAATGTTTAATTTTCGTTTTCATTACAACTTTACACAATATCTTTTCGCAATTGCCCAAATGCGATTCCCATTTATATTATGAAAAAGTGTTTCATTCCATCTGTTGTAGTGTAACTTTATATCCATGTTATTCAACTTGAAATGTCATACACAGAGAACGAAGTTGAAAAACTTCGATGCGGTGCAAGGCCGCATGCAAATATATTTTCCTTGCTTTTGCGGCTTTTACAACATGATATTCTTCATTGAAATTTTGCAGTTGATTTTTCAACATATGTAAATTACATATTATGTTATAGAAAATTGAAAAAAAAAAATTAGAAAATATTAAATAAACAAATTAGCGGTGGTGAAGAAATTGTATGAACCCGGCCGTAGGCGGCTACATAAGTAGGCAATTTTATTAATAGTCTATAATTACATATACTGAGTTAATCCTACAGGTTGAATAAGGAACAAATATATATATTTGTATATATAATCGGAGATATTATTTAATGTTTTATTGACAAAAAATGTAATCGAAAAATAGTGTATAATCACACTTTTATACTGTAATAAATATCGGTATCGATAATATTTAAAATACAGTTTTGAACCGTTCCTTTAGTTTAATTCTATTTATTTGTTTATTTTTTTTTTTTTAATAAAATGATATATTTTCAAATTACATACTCGTATGTATGCATGTTGCGAAGAGAAACATATTTTTTAACGGGATTAATTCTAGATGTTTTAAAAATGTTTTATTTAACCTTTCTCTTGTGCCCTCTGGATATGATAAAAAACACATCAACGTTCTAAGCAGCGTTGTCAACTTGGTGCGTTTCGCACCTTTTTTGGTGCTTTTCTAAATGTTTTGTGCGAAAAATATCTGAGTTGGTGCGTGGTGCGCTTTTTCTTCAATTTTGGAGCGTTTTTTTTTAATTTTGGGTGGCTCCAACCCATAACACAATTTTTGGTTTCAGTATGAGAAAAAACAATTTCGTACAAAAAATACAACTGTGTTAATACCATTTCATTCAATTTGTGTACAATTTTTACATTCAATTTTACAGACCATAATAAGAGCAACATCATTAATATGTTTAAGAGGTACCAAAACACATTTACAAAAACCGTTAAACCATCTTGTTGTTATAGATAATTTGTAACATTTCATTACAAGAAATTTGTTCTCCCTTTTAGATTTTCAGAGTACATAATTGTTTTTGTCAAGTCTGTTAAAGAGCTTAGCAAAAACAAAGTATTCTTGAGACTTGCGATCATTATTCGTTTTTTATAAAATGCGTAAAAGTTTATATAAAGGGTTGTAACACTAAAATTAATAAAATTTATATTTACTAAAAGAAATATTTAAAGTTAGTGTCAAGAATGGAGTCTAAAAAAGGAGATCATGAGCGAAATACAAAAGGATTTGGGAATCACAATGTGAGTTTAAGCTATGGATTCGGCCTTGACCAAATAATAACACAAAAGCAAGATGTTTTTATTGCAAATGCGATATCACGCTTAAATATCCAACCTTGTTCGGCATGCTGGGACACGGAAACACATTGCAGCTTTAAGACCATTTAGCTACAACCGAAATCAACAACCAGCATTGTACAAAATGTTTTATCCCATTGCAAATATGATATCATGCCATTAGCAGTACAATTTGTATCCGATGTCGAAATGTTATCTAGTATTGAAAAAGGGTGGAGAATGATTTACTTCACACATTGGCACAATATTATATCAACATTAGAATTTTGGACTAAAGTTAAATGTTGTAAAGACGCAAAATTAATTCAATAAAAATTTTCAATAAGAGAAAAATCTGAACTTGGTGCGTTTTTTGTAAAATGGCGCGTTTTTTCCTCCATTTTGGTGCCTTTTGAAATTTCAAAGTTGACAACGCTTTTCTAAGTGTTTGCTTGAAGTCGTGCTTTTTCGGGTACACGTAAACTGTCAGTTGTTTTGTATCGAAGTGTAATGAGTAGAAAGATGGCAGTTCAGGCATACATCTTAATTTTATGCTCTGATATTTTTGTGTCAAACGCATGTACTTTTTGACAAAATTGCACAAGACGCCGCGAAGTCATAACAAAAATATTGATTGACGATTTTATTTGTACGTCTCCCTTTAAACGACAAAAACACGATACTCACACATATGCACTAATTGAGGTGTTTCTTCGATCGTCTCCAGGGCACTTTATAAGTAGTAAATCAAAACTTGACGCCGGGCGGGCGACGCCGCGGTTGCAGGTAAAAATTTAAATAAAGTGATAACAACAAATTGCCTGAATAGTTAAAATTAGTTAGAATTTTCATACTTAAGTACAAACATTCAATCGATTGTAAAGTCGGAAATATCAATAGCAGAAAAAAATCAATAGCATCCCAGCACTAAGTCGAATACAATTTCTTTTAATTATTTCTATTTATTGATCATTTTCCATAACATATGCTAATTGCTTTCTAGTTTTGGACCGAGTTTATTCAGATGTATTAGATATTAAATTTTATGCGTTTCCGAGACTTTTACTGCACAATAAGTTTTTCTTATTTTTCGATTTTCTACCCGCCTTATGTATTTTTTAAGCAGCCGGCTTCAAAATAAGTTTAAGCCGCCTCTTAGTTTTTTTTTAAGCCGGCAATAACTATCTCTCTACTTGGTTCTGTACAAATGTCAAACAACGAAAATAAATTACATTGTACATGCGAACAATATACATACTTTTAAAAGTTAAAAATGTCTTCATTATTTGTTTTAATGTAGTAAGAAATCTGTAAATACAGAGATACACATATATATGTATGTTTGTTCACACATATATGTACATATGTATAAATAAATTATTTAAATTTTTTTTATTTTTGAACTGCATACAAACATACATACATATGTACATACACATGTAGGAATGAATGCACACACATATGCATATGTATGTATGTATATGCATATGTACATACTTACTTATCATTTGCAATATCGACATTTTGTTCTAAAATATTAATAAAAATTCTTTTTAATTTTCGCTTGTGCGCATGCCTTTTGCTGCTTTTTTCCATTTTCGCTGATAAATTTGAAGTGATAAAAAACGTTTCATATGAAACGGTTTTGACATTTGTTTTCGCAGTTACATAAAACGAGAATCAGTTTTGCTGTGAAACTGAGAAAAAAATTGTTTTATTCCATTTGTTTCTCTCATTGCGAAAAGATTTTAATTTGTTTTAATTTCTTCACAGAACGGGAATCAGGAACAAAATGTAAACGAGAAAAATGTTTACATTTCACGTTATCGCAGAACCAGAATCTACCCCCAGGAAAATAACATTTTCATAGTTACTATAATGCGCTCAAATTTCTCAGCATTTGCAGAGAATACTATGTTCATACAATGGTATTGTCAGAGGGAGATTTATGAAGAACCTATTATGTTCCTTGGATGAAAGCTGCAAAATATAATAGACTCAATCATTTATCTGAACATGAAATGATAGTTTGCGATTATGATTCCATTAACCATGTTTTTCCTTTGCGTGCAGAGTTGATTTCTTTAAGGTTAAATCCATCATAATTTTTCAGCCGCCCACTTATGTATAAAAGATGTTTTCCTTTCGTTGTTATTTTTAATTCATAACAAGCGTACAAGCAAAAAAAGTTTATTTCCCATCTTAATCTCTTGTTTACAAAAGTTAATCCTGTTTTCTGAGAAAGATTTCGTTTTTTTTACTCTTTTGAAGCACTGAAATTATCAATCGTTTTTTTTTTTATTTCTGTAAATGTTAGTTTAAGATAATTAAAGTCCTTAACCAAAATAAATAGAAATCTTAATGAAATGCTAACATTTTAGATACGCAATATAGTTTAATCTTCACCTTTTGTATCTCCCCCCTCCCCAACTACAACATTTTATGAACAGCGCGAAGGCAACAAAAACAACACCTGCCAGTGTTTTTCGTTTTTATTACTTAATATTTGTATTGTTATTTTTGTTTTGTTCATTCAGTTGCCATTGAATTATTCAGAAGTGCCACATCCTCGTGTTGGATATGAAAAGTAAAATTATTAAATAATTTGTTCAAACACAAAATAAAATTATATATAGAGACCCTTTTTAATATGGATTTTTTTTGCTAATATAAATGGTTACAAAGAAGGTATAAAAGTAAAAGAAAAAGTAATAAATGAAATAAAACATATGACTGACTGAATTTTTTTAAAGTTCGTTGAAAATGTTTATGACCTTTTTATAATTTTATTTCTTGCATGTTTAACGGGGCGCATGAAGAACAACAACAAACCAACAAATGTTAGAGCTTTTGCATGTGTTTTCTTCCAACCACACCTGTTTTACCATTATTCAAAGAATACTACATGATTTAGTCAGACGGGTCAAATATTTTAGTTGAAAAATTTTTATATAATTTATAGTGTCTTTGTCGCTACATCCAACCGACAATTTTTTTAGATATAAGTTTCCATTTCTAATGACTGACTGATTAATAAAAGTTATTACATTATTTCATTTAATTTTTTTGTAAAATAACACGCTTCGTCTGACCCTGCCTTTAAAGCGTATTTGGTACAAACAAAAAGCCACAGCAAAGCTTTACATATTGTGTGTTAAAATATGTTCGAACATATTTTCTTTCGCTTTTATTATAATTTCATGTAATTTTTGCATTTTAAATGGTTAATTAAATTTATTATTTGCCACATGTTAATTTAATTATGTCATTAGAGTCTACAGAAACTCATTTGGGGTTCGATGGAACCATGATTTTGGTAATTACAATGATAGAAGAAAATCTACTATCTACGATTTGTACGATCGATGTGATCGTTTTTAATACTTAATGTTCAGATTTAAATCGATCAGCTCGATTATTTTCGATGGCGTATACTTTATCGACAATTTTGCAAATATTTCAAATGAAGTATTCGTAGCGATGCTCCAAATTATTTTAGTTCGGTTCACATAAGAAAGTTTTCTTTTAGAAAGTCTTAAGGCAGAACTAGTTTTCACTTTCTGTTCTGTTCCGCATCAGCTTTTCGTTTTTTGTTTTTAGAAAACATGTGCTTTCAATTAGTTGTTCTGTTCTGTTACGGACCATTCTGTTGAAAACAGAATTTTACTTACAGTTCTAAGTGACAGTAAGAGACAGCTGCTTGTTTTAATGAAACAAGCCGATCGGCCCAAAATTGCCGCGTAATCGCTGATAAATTTTTATTATGACCGTCGCCATCGGCTTTAAAGCACATTAAAAACAGAACGAATTTTAATAAAACAAATTATATTGATGAAAAATTTATAGTCAGTAAAGTTTTTTTTATTAAATAACGCTTTCTACTTATTTTCTTCAACCTGATAATTAAGACTGAGCACCGTTTTAAATTTGTGAACACCGCCTCCGCTGCCGAAAATATATGTACGGCTACGTTTTTGCTGCCAGAAACAGCTGATACGTTTTTACAGAACTTCTAACTACAAAAATTCAACAACAGAACGGCACAGAACAGAACAGAAAGTAAAAGTCAAAACTAATGAGGCCGTTAGTTAGTTTGAGGGGTGAGAGGAAAGAAGAGAATGGGATCGATTACACTCTTTTAATTATTTTGTTTTTTCGAAAATCTCTTCCGTTTTGTAGTTCGTAATTGTCAACCAAAACTTGTGTTAACAATTTACGAGAGAATAAACATGCAAAAATCTTTAATTCCATCAAACGAAAGTCTTTTAAACTAAAATTATATAAAATTTCTTAAAGAAAACTTTCGTTTGTGAAGCCAGACTTAGGTGCTGTTTCCATAATACAGAAAAGTGACTTATGTAGAAGAAATTTTGTATGGGAATCACTCAAAAAGCCGAGTGGCTTTCATACAAATTTTCTAGTGAAACTAATTGTTTGTATTATAGAAACCGCACATTATAGTGAAACGTAGTTATAAAAAAACCAAAATATTTGAGTTACTGGAAGATAAGAGTGTTTCTTAATATGTCCTTTTTTTTTTTGTATGTATGTAAAATTATTTGCACAAACATATCCTTAGTCTAAGCCGAAGTTATAGCCACTAAAATGCCTAAAACGGGAATATGACTCGTGACAAGTTTCAATACTTTTTCAAATATGCCAACATTGCAATAAAAGAGCAACAAACATTTTGATAAGTTTGGAGAATAAAATAATTGAATTACTACGAGAATTTTAATTGGAATTAAAAATTTTGTTTAGCACTGGCTAAACATATATTAAAGTATTTTTAGATTTAAGATTTGCAAAACTTATTGATGTTTCAATTTATAATTGAAGATTCAATAAATAATTAAAACTACCACAAAAAAAAAAAAGAGAATTTTTATTTTATCACAAACATTTTGCAAAGCGTTGAACAAGCTAAACAGCTTTAAATGTGTCAAAAATCACCAAATGGTAATCTTCTTTTAGCAAAAGCAACAAGCCAACTAATTTTTACTGTAGTATTTTTACAATAAAAGTTATAAATTCTGAGAAATGATTTAATCAATTAATCGTTTTTTAAGTTTTTCAATATTTGGCTGACTTCCAAAACGTCAATTGCTTTGTGTTTGAACAAAGCATCACATTTCATAACTCCGCAGTACAATAGTTATACAATGTATACTATTTCAAAACGCCGCCGCAAAGTATTTTTAACGCAGTGAGAGAGCAAACAAGGCATCGGTTTTATAGTTGTTGCATTGTTTCCGAACTTTGCATATGTATGTGATTTAAATACAGTAGCAATACTGTATACAAACATTGTATACGAACGTTTTGGAAGTCAGCCTTTATTTACACACTTTTTTCGCCTTGAATGCGCTCAATTAAAAAATAAATAAAATAACGGAATATCTTTTTATATCAATCAGTACGCTCAATTATCGATGTATTGTTTTAAACTCTGAGTGAAAAAAAATGAATTAGGCATGTGTGTGTGTGTGTGTGTGTGTGTGTTGTGTTTGTATATGCACATATTTTATGCGATTGCTTTCACATTTCTTGTGAATGGATTTCCTTTTCAAAGAATCATTGCCAATGCAACCAGTTAATTTTGTTGTTGTTTTTGTTATTCTCTTTTTTCCTCTGTCAATTTATAGTGGGATTACAATTTTTTTTTTTTAATTTTATTTTTCGATCTGAGATGGTTTCTACTTTTTTTATAGATTTCCAATAAAAGCGTTTGCTTAGTTTTTTATCTAAAACTCTATAACAGTACCTTGCACATGTAACTATTTTCTATGCTCTTCTCAATAAAATTAGTTTGTTATAAATAATTTACTTTTAACTTTAATTAGCTAAACTACCAAAAATTATGCAGAAATTGTTAAAACCTCCGTTTTAAGTGTTTCAACAAAAATAAAGTCATTACTCGTAAATTTATTATTCATTGAAATGGTTTTATTTGTCTGTGCGTGAACTTATTATATTGTATTTTCTTTTAACCAACTTTTAGCCCAGAGCAAGCAAACAATTATATATTTACAATAATTTATTATAATATTTTGCATCTCTGTTGGTCTATATTAAATTCTTATTCAGTTTATTGCAATTTTAGTCATTCCTTTTTTTATTGGTGGTGTTGCTTGAAGTGATTAGCGCGTTGACTACTAAGCAAACTATCTCTTAGGTCCTGGGTTCGATCCCTGGTCGGAGCAAGTTGTCGACATTTCCCGGGCGGTACGTTTAACATCTTGGTGATATCCACACCTTGGTGCTGTACCTTCTGGGGAAAAGGGTAATTGTCTTCTACAGACATTACCTTTGGGCAATTACCAATAAAACGGTACTACCCAAACGGGTACTTCTGATCACTCTGGGCTTAAGCCGAATGGCAGGTTCCCACATTAATCTGTAACACATCTGTACATTAGTCTGGCGTTGTTGAGCTGTTTAAGTGAAGAAAAGTTAAGCTTTCTACATTTTCACCATCTATCTGTTCTAGCCTATCCCATGCCCTAAGGTCTGGCACAATGCATTGTATAGGTTATGTTAGGTTAGTTTAGAATGGGTAGTGTGAAGCACACATCAACTCAGATACCCAATTGGATCCATTGTGATTCCCTTCATTTTCTTTTAATTTTTTGACTAATTAATCTCCTTACTGTCCAAGGAGAAACAAAGAGTCGTTATCATCCATCATTCAGCCATTTAATTTCCATGATAAAGCCCCTGATATCCTTTTGTTTGCACTTTGCGATATCACTAATGCCCTCATGGAAACATCTGCTCAGCCATCTTTGCCTATGGCGTTGCAGCCTTGGGCCTTGATAGATGATATGCTCTATAGTTTCTGGCTCCTCTTCATCCCCACACATCCTACAGAAATCCGGAGTGCAATTTTCTCGTATGCTGTTCCTCGCTCTAATATTTACAAATCCTACGAAAGATTTTTTATGAAGCAAAATTTTCTTGAAAAAAAACATATATGTAGGCAAAACTATATGTTTTTATATTTCCTGCATATACAAAGCCAAATATTAAAACAACATTTCTCGATTTTTTTATAAAAAAAATGTTAAAGATAAGTCGTGCAAATAAAAATAGAATTAAATGTTAACGTACACAATTTTTATGAGAATAACACAGAATTATGTATATGTGTACGTGCATTTATTTGTATGTTTTTATTGTAATATGCAAAATACATACATATCTATGTGCACATACATACATACTTATGTATGTTTGCTTTATTGAATACATTGAGGATTTAAAGAAAATCTTGAATCGTTTACAATAAATATATATTTTTTGCTTAGTTACTGTGTGTCCTGAGCATACTCCAGGGAGATCACTTCTGTTTTGGATAAAGACTCGACAGGTTTTCATTTCAACCATTTCAAAGTCATGAAATCGAATCACAACTTACAGAGACAAACATATGTATGTATGTATGTATGAATGTATTAGGTATATTGCTGTAGGTATATAATTTGAATAAAACATAAAAACATTTTTTTTTTTTAAATAGGTCCTGTTTGTAAATGCATCATACAAAAAAAATTACGAAGTGGAAACAGGTGAACTAAAAACTTTCTTACTTGTTTTCTTTCCTTTTGTAGTTGTGTAAAAGAAAATTATTAAAACACCTTTTTATAAATGCAAAACTCTTAAAATGCTTTCACTTTGCACAATCTCAGTTTATTTGCCTTAAAAACTTTTCTAATAATTTTGTAAAATTTTAATAATTTTTTTATATTTTCTTTTTTATTTTGCATTCAATTTAATTGCTTTGGCTTTACCTTTCTTCGTTTTCTTTAAATCACTTTTAATTCACTTTAAATTAATTATTTTATATTACGAATTGTAACAGTTGTTGGGAAAATAAGTTGATGCAATATTTATTCCCTTTCCGTTTTGCTTCTAAAGAATCGTTTGAAATTCAATTAAAACTTAATTATTTGTTCACAATTACACTTAAATGGCATTTAACATATTTTTTTTTCTTTTTATTTATTTATTAAGTGACTTTTTCTCACATTAATTAATTAATGTGTATTTTCTTTTTAGCTTTTGCGAAAATTTATAAATATTTTATAATATCTATGAATGTATGTATGTATGTACATACATACATAAATATTTGAATTCTTTTACAGCAAACTAATAAGTTGTTTTTGTGCCTTACATGTGTGTGTATTTGTATATGTATTGATGAGTAAATATATTAACAAGAATTAGTTAGTACTGTATGATTACTAAAATACTTTTTCGTATTTTTCCGGTTCGTTTACCAGTTACTCTGATTGCCAACTGCTAACTGAGCTGATTTTAGTACAACTCAAATATTTTATAAACTTTCACACAACACACACAATTGTTGAATTCCCGTTAAGAAATACTGTTAAGTGTGTGCACGATTGTTTTTGTCCTTAGAAAAATTCCCTTTTTTTCTCCACCTGCTGTTTCTATTTGACTTGTTTACTGTTGTTTGTGGTATTTGTTTTTGTTTATTCTTATCAGTGCTGCCAACCTTTTTAATAATTTGCCATTCAATTACACCTTGAATCCTAAAGAAATTGTGATTATTTGATGGGAATATGTCACTAATATACAAAATTTAGCCTGACTTCCAAAACGTTCGTATACAAAGTTTGTATACAGCATTCCTACTGTATTTACATCACATACATATGAAAAATTCCGAAACATTGCAGCAACTATAAAACCGATGCTTTGTTTGTTTGCTTTCTCAAAGCAATTGACGTTTTGGCCAGCCATAGTTAAATAGTGGTCTAATTTGTATAATTCTGAAACAGCCGGAAGCCAGCCAGGCGTATATGGTGTTGTTCAAATGATGTGACAGCTGCTGCAAGTTGCTTTGCTGAAACTTTGGTCATTGGTTGAAAAGCCCATATAATTTAAGATGTAAGAAAGAAAACTGAATGATAACCTAGAGAAAATCTTTAATATCTACTAAAGAAAGGAGTAAATAAAGAGAGCTACATTGAGGACACCATTTGACTACATAGACCATGGGTGCACAGCGTATCCGTATATCCGTATTGGAAATTTCCCCGATAACTGCAAATAGTATTTAACGGTATGTGGTGATGCAATCACACAAGGTACATAAGTATGTGTTCACAAATAGTACAATAATTAACCCGCTTCTTATTTCGAAATGTGATACATACGTAGCACTTAGTTTCCTGATTTGACAGCCTAATAGTTAAAATGAAGGCGAATTCATTACCAGTTGGATGCAGTGGCGAACTCGGGCGAATTTATTCACATCCCACACTGTCAAATTTGGTACATATTTTCCAGCGCCATTTAGATATAATTTTTTATGCATGGAGAATTTTGACAGCAAAGGATATGAATTCGCCGTTTACACAAACAAAATGCATTTTTTTGTTTGGTTGTTGAGTTGTTGTAGTCGTGCATATACCTGGTAATGATTTGCCTTGGATAAAATAATAAATGTAAAGCGAAATCACTTAAGAGGTGCTCTTAATAACAAATTTGCACAGGAGCAGATATGTTATTGTAAACAAGGCAAATTCATAACAGGTAAAGTTAATACTACAACAAGTAAAACATTACAACAACATTTGACATATGAGCCCCTATGCTTGCATGTACAAATTTTGACATGCGAGCCTCCATTATGTAAGAAAAACGTAGATCAGCTGTGTTTTCAGCTTCACCTGTTATGAATTCGCCTTGATTGTAACGTAGTAACGTAGTACCTTTTCAAGGCGAATTATTTATCAGATGGATGCAGTGGCGAATTCGGGCGAATTTATCCAATACTCACACTGTCAAATTTGTTATATATTTTCCGGTGCAATTTTTGTGTATTTTTTTTTTTTTTGCATGGAGCGTAGGTAATGAATTCGCCGTTTACACAAACAAAATGCATTTTTTTGTTTTGTTGATGAATTGATGCAGTCGTGCATATATGTACCTGTTAATGAATTTGCCTTGTACTTGTTATAATATTAACTCCACTTGTAAACTGAAATCGCATTGTAATAAATTGTGATATTTGGCAAATTTAAAAAAAAATATTCATTCGAAAAAATTCTGTGTGGCAATGCTGTGAACCCATTCATTACTTTTTAATACTCTCATGCTGGGTTTTAGACGAGGGAGAGACTGAGTACGAGATATAAGTATAAAGAGAAAAATAGAGTTAACTGGAAAGTAAGAGAGCTTTACGCACTGGCAAAGCTTTAAGTAAGTCGTAATGAAGCTTCGAAACTTCTGTTTATTTATTAATGAAAATCTAAAGATACTTACCACCCGCATGAATGAATATAATTGCTCACGCCTGATTGTAGGTAGCTATGTATGTAAAAGTGTTAGGGATGATGGATTTTGTGAATATCGGCCTTCAGGATTTTGTAATTTTAATTAGTGCAATAAAACGGAGCAAGTTAAAATATGTATGTACATAAGTACATCAATTGGAAAAGAAATTCCGGAAATATTTTGGTCGTTGTCTGTTCTATTCTCCTGACTCTAGCATAGTACAGTGTGTGAATTTGGCTACATTACAATCATAATATGATTGGCTTTTTCCATGTTATATATCATTACCTTAATATATGTAGAAAGGGCCTAACCAATTTTAAATCGGGTATTTATCATATTTAATTATCGATATAAGTGAAAAAGAGCGATTTGAAAAAGAATTGAATTGACGCCTATCCATATTAAGGAACCGATATGTATGTAAATATGTATATATCCAAATAAGCATTAGGTTGTTTTCCTTTTATTATTATTAGATGACAACAATAATATTATGCTTTGATTGCTGTTCATAGAATATGGTTGCATCAACCATGTTTTTTCTTGGCGTCCATGTGAACTAAATATGATCTTTAGTATTAATATAGACTTTGTACAATTTTTATTGAGCAATAACTGTGAAATCCACTATGAATAATAGGATTATGAATGTACTGGATCTAGAAGCTCGTCAGTGGAACTCCCCTCAATATATGTTTGTATGTTGTGACATCTAGTGAGATTTTACGTAAAATATATGTATCTTTAATACAAAATGGTCCCGTAAATATTTCTTTTTTTGCGATATTTGAAAAACTAATTGTGAGTAAGTACGAAATTATTCTTTAAACGCTTTTTAAATTTTGGCTTATTTCTGGCGTTCATATATAACTTTGAACTTCAAGGTCTTTACAAACTTGTAGTAGAATTTAATTTATCATATAAGCCAGCAAATTTCAAAATTATATCCACTCTATTTCAATTTTTCAATATATTTTGTCAACATGTAATGTAAAACTTTAACTGAAAATATTTTAATTTGTATCAAATAACCGCTTTATAAAAAACATTTCCCAAAAGCATTTCCCCAAAGGAAAGCTTTCTGTAAAAAAACAAAAACAACATCCTCCTGTTGCATGCAAAAAGATTTCATGTTTTTATATTGGCAAATAAAAACAATTGACTAATTTGAAAGGTTTATACCGACTCCTTCAACACTCGCAATGAAGTACACACACACACACACTTCCAGTGAAAAATAAGTTCAAGATGAAGGTTGCCAAACAGTATCGCGTCTATTATATATTAATTCACTTGCGGTAAATAGACAATCAGTTTATGAGAACTCTCTCTCTCTCTCTCTTAGCTTTCTCTCTCTGTCTCTCTATATTTACTTAAATTTCTCTAATTCTAAAGCTTTCTCTCAAAGTTTTTCTTTTACTAAATCAGCTGTTGAATTGCCGTATTTTTCAAATTACGGAGTTTTTTTTTATTTTTCCTTTGGATTGGCACAATTTTCATGTGTAAAAGTCCTAGTTTCGGGGCTGTCATTTACAGAGTTTTTAACATGAACTTTGCTCCCAGCTAAGTCTTTATCATACTCTAAAATCTAAGAAATCCTTAAAATAGAAACATTAGAGGGAACAAGATATATGCTCAGTGGGCTGTTTGTGTGTCCTTATGTATATATATAACTACATACACACATATGTACATAAGTACATACATACGTATTCATGTTCGCATAGAGGTGGCTGTATGAGCAGATTATGAACCTGTTTTGTTTTTACAGTTACGTACATATTAAACTTTTTGTTTTTGTTCTTGTAAAAAATACTGGTAACTAGTTGGTTAAAAAACCCAACAGATTGTACAATTTGTTGCCTTATTAAGATTTTCGTAAACTTTCTAAAGACATGATAATATTTGGTTAATAAACTTTTGTGAGACCAACTACCGTCTAATCCGTTACCGTTTAGGCCTCACCGCCCGCCCGCCAATCACGACAACTGCAATCACGTAGTTGAATATTCTGTATTAATAATTAATTATGCGCCCATCGGGTGCCGATACATTAAATTTGCGAATGTTTTGTGTTCATCCTGTTTTTATTTATTGGAGAAACACAGTGATGAACATGCTTAGGTACGTACCTGTACCGTGTTTTAACAATTAAGTTATGAATTTTTAATCGAACTGAATGATGTTTAATCCAAAGAAAGTTTAAATTATTTAAGTTGTACCAATCCCCATTACCACTCGCAATATATTATTTATCGCATAACTTCGCTACTTGTTTTTTTTTTTTTTTTTTTGTGTTTTGGCTTCATCAGGATTGCATGCATTTTGGTCCCAAAAATTATTTTTCTAAAAATCGGGAAGAAATTTGTTTCCCTACAATCCTGCATTTATAGGCCGATTTTCATATGATTTTTTTTCGCTTAAACTTAAAAGCACTTTGGTCCTATAAAAATTTTTGGAAATAATGGTTTTTTAAAACTTTTTTCATTAAATTTGTTTTTTTTTTTTTTACCAGGATTATTCTAAAATTATTTATGTCAAGAAGGTACTTTTTGCTAGATCCTTTAAAAAATTCTGTAATTGAAATTTTTCGTAAATGCTAACCACTCCTTTTTTTTCTCAATTTATTGTCTCTTGTACTTTAGCATTGAACAAAGTTGTGTTGTATCAGTTCAAGTTGAACGTGCAATTCTTTCGTCTATGTGACCTAATTTTTTTCTATGTTCCTTTGCTGAAGGTGAGTAAGCTTGATATATTTTAATACTTATTTTCTATTATTTTTGCAGCAAAAAAATGCTTGTAGAATTTATGTTTAGATCTAAGTATGTATGTATGTGTTTATGTTTTTTATGCAAAAAAATAGGAAAAGAATATTTCTCCTGAATTGTATTACTGTTTATATTCGCACATTTTTTACGTCAATGATTTAGTTATTTTATTATTTAAGGCTGTTGATTTCATTTTGTGTGTGGGTGTGTGTATGTATGTGTGGGGGAAGAAACAAACTGTACGAATTAGAAATCGAATTAAAGTTCAAAACGAGAAGACCAGCGATACTACAGAACAAAAGTGTTTTTTAATGTTTTGTTTCTTTAGTTTAACAGCCTTGATTAAAATACAAGAAATTTTCTTTTAATCTCATTTGAAGTTGCAACTAAGAACCGAAAATATTTTTACAAGTGTTTTCAATGCATGTCCCTTAAGAATATTTCTATCAATACACAGTAATAAAAAATAAGAGCCAAAACTCGATTTGGAATAGAAAAAATCCGACAAAAATACCAACGAAATACACAAAACGTCTGCTTGTATTCGAATATATTCCACTTTGGAAAAAGTAATTGTGAAAAGATTAATGTAAAAAGTATTATTGAAATCGGAGCAAGCATATGGATACCTTTCGTATATCCTTTTTAGAAAAATTATGATTTCAACCAAACTAAGATCGCAAAAGTAATGAACATTTACTTAGGGCCTCGAAATACACCTCTCTTATTGAAATCGAAGCAAGGAGATGGGTACCTGTTGTATATCCTTTTTAGAAAAATTATGATTTCAGCCAAACTAAGATCGGAAAAGTAATAAATTTTACCACAAGTCTCAAAATATAGTATTGAATTAATATAAAAAGTTTTACTGAAATCGATGAAAGCATGCATATAGGTGCCTCTTGTATGTCCTTTTTAATAAACTTATGATTTCGACCAAAATAAAATCGCGAAACTAACGAACTTATACTAAAGGTATCAAAATATACCTCTCGATTTGAGTAAAAAGTTGTATTGAAATCGGAGAAAAGCTATAGGTACCTCCTGTATATCCTTTTTAAAAAACTAATGATTGTGACCAAAATAAAATCGCGAAACTAACGAACTTATACTAAAGGTTTCAAAATATACCTCTCGATTTGAATAAAAAGTTGTATTGAAATCGAAGCAAGGATATAGGTACTTCCTGTATGTCCTTTTTAAAAAACTTATGATTGTGACCAAAATAAAATCGCGAAACTAACGAACTTATACTAAAGGTCTCAAAATATACCTCTCGATTTGAATAAAAAGTTGTATTGAAATCGAAGAAAAGATATAGGTACCTCCTGTATATCCTTTTAAAAAAAATTAATATTTCGACCAATATAAAATCGCAAAACTAACGAACTTATACTAAAGGTCTCAAAATATACCTCTCGATTTGAATAAAAAGTTGTATTGAAATCGAAGCAAGGATATAGGTACTTCCTGTATGTCCTTTTTAAAAAACTTATGATTGTGACCAAAATAAAATGGCGAAACTAACGAACTTATACTAAAGGTCTCAAAATATACCTCTCGATTTGAGTAAAAAGTTGTATTGAAATCGAAGCAAGGATATAGGTACCTCCTTTATATCCTTTTTAGAAAAATTATGATTTCCGCTAAACTAAGCTCGTAAATCGAAAAATAACTTGCTAAACATCTCAAAATATGTATATGTTATAATTTGTATGGAAAAGTTGCAAGGATATGGATACCTCCCCGTTTATCCTTTTTAAAAACATTATAATTTCAGCTAAAGTAAGTTCGCAAGAGTAACGAAAGGTTACTGATGATTTTAAAATATACCACTTAATTTGTATAAAAATTTTATTCAAATCAATGCAAGGACATGGCTACCTGCCATATATCCATTTTAGAAGACCTTAAAATATATCCTTTAACTTGTGAAAAAAATTGTATTGAAATCGGAGCAGGGCTATGAGTGCCTCCTGTATATCTTGTAAAGTATAAGTAGACACTCATAAATGTCAGATACTCTTTTCCCCTGTTTTCTGTCACATCAAAAGTTTGAGTTTGTTTGACTTTTCCTAAGGCCCGAGGTGACCCACTTTGGCTATGCCATGTCTTATCTTATAAAACTAAATAGTATCTCCCTAAATGCCGTGTAAAAGTTCATTGGAATCCCACAGACCGTTTATAAATTGCAGATTTATTTCCATTTCTTTTAATCCCCCACTCTCTGCGGATTTCACGTTAGTACGAACACCAATTTCACTACCAGTCACACATAGGAGTATTTATAAATATTTATATGTAAATAAAATTAATGCAAAAACTTAAGAAAAAATAGCAAATAACTGACAATCAGTATTCAACTGAATCCATTCAATTAAAAACGATTAAAATTTTAATCTTTCACTTAATTTGACTAAAAGGAAAGAATAGAATTTTGTTTTATAAAATTCTCTTAATAGTTTTTAAAGCTTAGATCCCACTATCGGTACAATGTACCGATTTTCGTCGGCTCACTGAAATAAAGTTATAAGTAATAAGCTAAATTTGCCTTATTTATAAACTAATTGAAATATAAGGCCATAATTGAACCACTCTGCATTGGTAATAAAGCCATATACATAGACTTATTCCAGAATTAATGGAGAAATAAAGCAATTTTGGCTTAGTATTTATTACTTTATTGCAGTGAGCCGACGAAAATCGATACATTGTACCGATAGTGGGATCTAAGCTTAAGTCATACAAATCCTTTCGATTTGTATTTTAACGGTTTTCTAATGAAATGCATCACAGAATTGCATTGTGTTTGTGCGTGTGCATGAGCGTGCTACTACCAGTAATTGGTAAGAGAATATAAAAATTAATTGTTTTTATATTTTTTTAAATAGATATTTTGGCATTAAAGTTTTAGAGCAAGACTACGTTCAAAATAAAAAAAAGTGCTATAAAATAATCTGATTACATGATTGAGAAAACAATGAGATCAACATACTATGATTGAAGAGGTACTATATATTCCAACATACTACTGCTACTACTACTACATAATTGGGGTGTTCACACTGTAGTCATATCAGTCATGTTGTCATAATATCTTATTATTTTACAACAGTTTGTTGTTGTGCTTCAAGCAAAAAAGTCATATAAGAATAAGATTTTTTGAGGTATATTTATGGTTTGTCAGTAGAAACCTTTGTTGAGCAGCTGAAACTCTTTAGTCGACCCGGCGATAATATATACAAGCCACCGCTACTTAAAAATAACACAAGAATGAAAATATGTGTTTGTGTAAGGTATCTGCCTGGCAGCTTCTGAACGCTTTTCCACTTGCCGCTATCCAAAAAAATAGTTCAGCTCATGTTACCTGCAACAGCTGCTTTGGTTTATGTTTATTTCATCGAGTTCGTATAGACAAAAAATTAATATAAAATTTTAATTGATAATGGAGATTTTAGAAGATTTACAGGTAATTTTTTACATTCTTTATTAAGAAATATTTAAGCCAAAATGCAAAGTGCAGTAATCCGACTGAAAAATGAAGTGTAGTTAAATGTTTTTGTTTTTATCAGCTGGCACAATTATGACATAGCACACTAAATTTTGACGGGCTGTTCACATTTGTCATATTTTTGTGATATTATTTTATGACATATGACTTCATGACTACAGTGTGAATACCCCAAATATGTTTAAATAGAAAACTATGATTAACTACAAATTTAAGCAACAAAGCAAGGAACAAAATTGAAACATTTTTAACTTCCCGCTATAAAAATGGAAAATTACTAATTTCACTCCGATTTCCGAAAATCGAGTTTTCACCAAATATTTCAAAGCCCCATGAGAGTGTATTCTGACTATCTTTACTCACCCCTATCGTGAATAATTTTCCACGTGAATTTTTTTTTACTTTTCACGTATTTGCAATCGTGAACAACTCGCATGAAAAAATTTTATTCAGTCCATAATAACAACGTGAAAAATGTTCACTGAAAAAAATTCCCCTTATCGTGAATAAATATTTCCCTCGGGATTTTTTCACTCCTCACATTGATATTTTTACTTTATTTTTGATGGGGAATAGAATAGAAAATTTATGTATTCCTTCTTATAATTCGAATATTAAAGCTTAAAAAGTTTATTTTAATGAAAAGTTCTGATAATAAGGCACAAACTGATGTATTCCTCAACAAAATTAAAAAAACAGGCCGATTGCCTGCAGAACTTTAATTTGTTGGCATTTTTTCGTTTTGTTGTCTTTCCAAAAAGTAGCCGAATTTTTTTACCACATAAAAGTTAGAATGCAATAAACAAACGAAGCAACCAAACTAAAGTTGGAGCTGAATATTTAACTTTGATTTTTGAAGTTTTCTTTTAAATAAATATGTCCGTGTATATTTTTGAACAAAAAGCTCTATGATTTTTTATGTTTTTAATCTTCTTCCCTTTTTTACATTCACTAAGAACTGATAGCGGGCATAATTTTTCACGGGAGATTAACGATACCATTTTTCCCTTCGAGCGGAATTAAAATTTCACGTGAACAAAAATTTCACTTCTTATTCACGATAGGGGTGACTATAATGCACGTGTGTGCAGCTATTCATAACTTAAGAATGACTAAACGGTATGGAGCCGAATTCGCAATATTCTAATGATATTTGCATCATCTAGCGGCCAGGAGATAATGAACATTTTCGGATCGATTGATTTTGAGAATTTTCGAAAGTAAACTTTTTAAAAAAAGTTAGTTTTTAAATTAATCTTATGCTACTGGAGCGATTAAATCTAAAATCGAATCAACTCGAATCAATTTCGAAAAATACGCATTATATTCAGAATTTCAAGTATTTTTCCCACAACGGGTATTAAAATTTATTTATGTCTGTAGTCCTTTGTGGCGCAAGGACGTAAAAACTTCTATTTTTTTAATATCAGGTAACAACTGTGATATTATTGACGGTTATAATATTTTTTTTTTAATTTGGTATATATTTTTATAAAAAACTTTGCAATGCAGAAATGCAACATTGCATTTTCAGCAGTGAAAAATCAAGCTTATTTTTAAGAAATGTGAAAATTTCTAAACAGTTGTTTTGCTTATTATATCGCAGCTAGTTTGGGAAAAACCCTTGCTGTCCGAAAACTTGCATTGCCACTTCAAATATAATTGGCTTTTTACTTATAGACAGATTTTGTAAAAAATTTCGTTTCTAAACGTTTTAAATTTTTATGAAAAATAACAAAAATTCGTTTCAAAACAAAATTTTTCCATACAAATTTCAAAACGAAAATAACGTTTTAGTTTGCAAAATCTGCCCCTTATACAATTATACATACACACAAAATCTTTTCTTGGATTTCAAAAAAATCTTGTTAATGATGGGTTTTATGCACATTTCGTTACATGTAAGAAACATACACATAAAATGTAGGAAAAACCTAAACTGCTCAAAAATCCGGTCTGCATGATGCCGTAATAATATATGTAAACAAACAACCAGCTCATTTTTATACATATAATATATGGATTAAGAATTAATCCTTTAAGGACAAATATGATTGATATTTTACTCAAAAATAGAACACACCATTTTAATAAACATTTAAAAAATATTCTGGTTACTTTTATTCTTATTTGGTTACGTTTTTTAAAAATTTTGACTCAAAAGACTTCGTGGCAGCAATGAATAAACTCAAACGAACCACTGTTGTCATAAAAAGGAGCATGCGCATTGCTCCGCTCAATATGCGCAATCCGAAGCGCAAAGCGCTAGACAAAAAATTTGAATGCGCATTGCGCAAAGAGCGGCGCTAATAAATCGAATGTGCTTGCGCTGCGCATACCCATTGCTCCTTTTTTTTCGCTCCGCTCTTTGCGCATTTTTAATACGCTTGTAAGAAGTGCGCAATGCGTAAGGAGCAAAAGGAGTGCGCAAATCCGAACTCTGGTTGTTAAAAAAAAAACGGTTTTCGGCTAAAAGTTTAAAAAATAACCGGTTAACCGCTTATTTCATTAAAATATATAAAAAAAATTTTATAAAATAAAGTTTATTTATATAAAATAAAGGAGTTCACAACCTAAAAAACCGGTTAAAACCGGCCGAATAATATTCGATCGATCTCACTAATAAATATACAACACAGCTTAAAATCGTTATATCAACATTTGCAGCAATTTTATATCCCTTTGAATGGTATGTTGCAGAAATGCAACAAGGCTTGCAAAACTAAGACAAATGCTGCAAATTTTATAGAAAATGGTGAAGCGATTAAAATAGTTTTATCGGGGCCGAAAAATTTCGAAAAGAAAAACTTTTAGAGTTTAAAAATTCGGCTACTTCTTTTCAACATTTTATTTATTACTTTGAAAATAAAAACATACGGTATAGATATAAATTATTGCAATATATATTTAATCTGTTTTAGTATAGGGAACTTCTCAGAGTTACATTTGCCACGAAAATCGTCAAGAGTTAAATCAAACAAAGCAGCTCCGCCCAAAGAGTATCTCGTCACAAAGTCAGTTTTTTCGAAAATACTATTCGAATCTTCGTAAGTTATGAAAAGGGCTTCATTGCCTGATCGATAAGCGAAGTTGCCATATGTCACATTTTTACTTATAACCATTTTGTTGAGCTGTAAACAATATTCGGGCATACTCAAAAGACCTGGTGTGTGTGTCAAGAGGCCACCTTGAGCTGGTCCCGCAAGTGCCGATGTTATTGGCATTCTTAACGATGATTTTAATGGCTTCTTTATTTTCCATGATCGCGCATAAGCTGCAATGCCAATATTAAGCTTATTGGCTGGAATGTGTTGAGAAAGCCAGATTTTAACGTCATTTTCGATACTTGATTGTGACAAATGTTTATTATGCGGTTGTGTGGCTTGTAGTGGTGCTAAATAGTCTGCCTGTTGCGGCGTACGTTCTGGCGTGGAATAATCGAATGTGCCCAAATTTACAAAATCAATATCTTCAATAATGGCGGGAATGTTAAGGTACACTGAAAAAGTTAAATATGCATAAAATTTGTGTAAAATTTCACCATCGGTTGGCAATATTACTTACCGCTGGCATTGACATGAGGTAGAACTGTTAATGTCAACATTAAATTATCATATTTGAAAGCGTTTTTAATTTTATTTATTAAGGCTGTAAAGTGTTGCTTATGACCAAGATTCGCATTACTTTTACTACCAAGAATTTTCGCATATTTTGTTGCAGCAATTTTTTTGCCAACGACATTGTTTTTAACGGTATTTTTTACTTGCCGGGAAATCTTTGCAAGTGTTGATTGTGATTTTACCTTGTCGCGTGGAAACGGATAGGCCAAATCTAAACCATCAAATTTGTATTTTTTCAAAAATCTTTTGGCTGAATTTATAAAATTCTGCTGATTGTGAGCACTTGACTCAAGAAGTTGCATATATTTCTCGGGACTTTTCAAATCTCGATTACCACCCAAACTAAGCAAAAATTTAACGTTACCATATCGATTTTTCAACAATTTGATTTGAGAAAATTGCTGATGTTGTCTCGAATGCAAAGTTGTGATATCAAATGTGCCCGGTGTCAAGCCAACGTATCCATAAACAATGTGAGTGCAATATTCTAATGCATTCTTTAAGTCGGTTTCAGTAAAATTTGCGAAACCTTAAAAATACAATTAATTAGTTAATGGCATCATAATTTAGATAATCAACACTGTGCAACGAAATTTAAACTTATATTATAAATTTTTTTTCTATTTGTTAATTTTTCAACACAACATTTTGGATTTAAGAGGCTATGCTACTGATTTTCTTGACTTCAGAGCCGACTAGTTCAATTTTCTAGATAAATATGTTTTTGAAAATATTGATTGCGAGATATCTTTTTTTAGGAATTGCTCACATTTTGTTGTGTATCAGTACACTATAAAGAAAACATAAGGCCACATATACACTACTCCATACACATGGTTTCTTTTTTCTTGTTGCACAGTGTACTCAAGTACATACATATAATATATTCCACTTACCACCCCTTTGAATGCTAAATGTGTCATAAAAGCATACCACATTATAACTTCCCCATGCCGTTGTTTGGGAGATGACAAGAACTGCTGCTAATAGATTTATATAAAATTTCATGCTTTTCAACAGTTTACGACGAGACCACAGATGAAACAAAACTGGTAACATTTTAAAAACATTTGCACACTTTTATACACAATTTTTTATGTTTTTTTTTTTATAACAGTATCTATAAATTTATAAAATTTCTATTTAAACTCAACCGCAAGAAAATTAATCACAAAAATTATTATAAATATGTATTAATAAGCACTGGTAAATTAAAAATATGTAGTTTTACTATATATAGAATATGTGCATTAGGGTGGCGATAAAATATAAAAATAACCCGAACGGATTGTTAGTGGACTTTGTCAAAAGTTCACCTGGTGGTGATGGCGTGCCCCTTAAGTTACACCCATGGTATAATAAATAAGGTAGTCTTGTCCCCAAAAGAAATACAACGTCACAAAAACAACAGGCATTTTGTTAGTGTAAAATGTTTTCTGTGTGTCAAAATCAGAGAAACAAGCCGATCGGTTCGAAGCCGAACATCATCGCCGCATTTGTGAATTCTAGTCGCTGCCAAACACAGCGGTTTGTTACTGCTTTTATAGGTATTTCGGCTGTTAAAAATAGATTGTTATGTTTAAGTTTCTTAATATGATAGTAGACTTTTCTTTACAGCAGTTTTTTTATTTAATATATAAAATTTCCAAATAAAATTTTTTAATTCACCGGCGGATTGAAATAAATTTTTTTGCTTAGACGCCGCTACAAATTTTTAATCAGCTTGTTGCTCAGCTACATACAATTTGACATTTTTAAAACAGACATATTCTTCTACAGCAGGCAGGACGATTTTACCTGTTTTTATTATACCATGGTTAGGGGCTGTGCCTATATTACGTAACGCTTTTTTCAGAGATTTTATACCCCCCTCCGTAACGATTTTTAATAATTTTTCAGTGCAAAATTTCCAATCCGTAACAAATCTTTAACTTTATCTTTAAGGAATCATTCCTTTTACAGCTCTGCTACTGAGCTATTTTTAACGATTGCAAAATTTATTTTACACAAACAAAAAGACAGTTTTGTTTTTTTATTTTTTAAGTTGTTGCCGACTTGCATGTACTTGATATTCATAATCTTTTGGAAACTACAACATGAAATAAAATAAATATTTAATGCTGGAAACACAATTGGGAAGAACGACGAATTTCCTCTAGCACAACGAATTCCTTGGTAAAAAAATTGTGTGTATTTCTCTATTACAAATTTGTTTTTAGAGTCACTAGAGCCCCGATTTACGTCCATCCTTTTTGCGTCGTTTCGACTTGCATGGGTTTTTAAAATTTGGTTGAACCCGCTTTGCGTCGTTTTAAAGTCATAATTACAAGTGAAGAATTTATCAAGTAGCATGTAAAGATGGCAGTTTCCCATTTATTCTCTACTTACATTTTTATACCATATCACTTTTTTATCAAAAAAGAATTTTTGCACTTAGAAAAAAGTGATCCAATTTGACTAGTTTCGTTTTGCGTCGCATTTCTCCGGTCACCATTAACGACGCCAATCGGGGCTCTAGCGTACAAACATAACAGCGATAGTGTTACCGCATAGAGAAAATAATTCCTCTATAAAATTAAATATTAAAACACCATTAACAAATTTAAAATATAAACACAATGTTTGCTGTGCGGTGCGATTTCTCGTTGCGGGAGAGAAAAGTAAACATAATACAACGGAAGACGGTGACGGCAATAAATTTACATTTTTATTATTTTATATGTGCATATATTAAAACTAGAGATGTGCAAGTGTCGTGAATTTTTCGTGTGACGCGTGACTCACGCGTGAATCACGTGATTCGTGAATACAAATTGATAAAATCACGCACGCGTGCGTGATCGTGATTCCAAAATATAATACCGTGCGTGATCATGCGTGAGTTTTTAATACAATTTTCACGCACTCAAAACAGTTCTCTATGTTAAAATTTCCGTTACAAATGCATACATTCATCTACATACATACATACATAATATGTACGTACATATATATGTAGATATAAAAATCCATTTTGTTTTCTGTATGTAAAAAGGTAGGCTGACTTCCAAAACGTTCGTATACAAAGTTTGTATACAGTATTGCTACTGTATTTAAATCACATACATATGCAAAGTTCCGAAACAATGCAACAACTATAAAACCGATGCCTTGTTTGCTTTCTCACAGCGTTAAAAAAACTTGGCGGCGGCGTTTTGAAATGGTATACATTGTATAATTATTGTACTGCGGCGTTATGAAATGTGATGCTTTGTTCAAACACAAAGCAATTGACGTTTTGGAAGTCAGCCGTAATGAAAATAATATAATGTGATATTTTATCTCATTGGTGTTATAAAATGTATGTATGTACATATCAATAAAACACTACATTAATACATACACCTTTGGACATCTTACGTTAACCTAAACCTAAAACCACTAGTACTCCTTTTGAATTCCTTTACATATAAGTAATAAATTTAATTAACCTGCCTTGGCAGACAGTGCTAGATTTTTTATATTAAGTTTATCCTTTGTATTGATAATTTTGCGAGCTTTTCATTAATTTTTTGAAGTGAAAACTTCTATTGGCGCGGTACGGAGGTTTTGGGTGGGCTAAAATCTCAGAAATAGCGACATCGTCACGCTTTTTGACAATTGTAGTATAGTTAACAACCTACAGATGTTAGTGAAGTTAACAACCTACAGATAACACCTACATTTTTTTTCGCTCAAAATGAAGAGTGCGCCCTCTCTTGTGTTTGATGTTGCCATATATGAGAAAAACACTCATTTTTTGGTGCACCAAGGAGGGCGCATTCTTCAATTTGAGCGAAACTGATTAAGAAGATTACACAAAGATGGCATTATCTTCATTATGAGCGAAAAAAATTTAGGTTGTTAACTTCTCGGGCGCAGTTGCATTTGCGTTTACAATAAGTGGCATGGCAAAACTAACAGGTATGCGGAGTTCGACAACAAGTACAACAATCCAAAAACAACATGTATTTTGTTGGTAGAAAGCACTCGCTTCATATCAAAACACACAAACAAAGTAAAAGCACTTTAATACGTATGAGTACCAAACTGTAACCATTTTTTATGTACTCTCTTCAAACTATATCAGTTTGTATGAAAATTTGCTATAAAGCGAGCTCAGTCAGCTGTGCTAGTAAGCTCACCTGTTGCATACGCCTTGATAAGTGGTTAAATTTGTTGCATGTATTTATATAATTGTTTATATCTACGCATAATTTTTTTGGCAATAGCACGTGTATTGTTGTAATCACAAAATGTTTTCACTTAGGTCGGCACTCCCGGGGTGCTACCCGTAGTTTTTTTTTATTTAATTGAGATCTTGAAGTAAATAAATAAATTAATTAAATTAAATTAGATTTGGAAGGCGCTAGCGAATTCATTATTAATTACAAAAATGTTTTGCAAATTGCTTGTGATTCAATGAAAGTTGAAGCACTAGTACTTAAGAATATGTTTAAAAATATATCCAAAAAAAAATTAAACTTTGATATGCTAAAATCCAAAATTGACAAGAATATTTATCCAAACATTTACAAACTTTTACAAGTGACAATAAGCCTTCCTATTAGTTCTGCTAGTTGTGAAAGAAGTTTCTCAGCTATGCGTAGAATAAAAACATGGTTACGTAGTGCAATGCTTCAGGGACGATTTTCAAATTTAGCAGTTTTAAATATTGAAAATGAAATAGTCAAATACAAAATAACTTCACAAGAGGTATTAAACATATTTTGTAAAAAAAAAAAATAGAAAACTAACGTTAGAATAATAAATTGATTTTAATATAATTATGTATTATTAATAAATATTAAACTTGAAAATGCTACATAGCTACCTTTAACTTTTTTAATACTTTGTTTTTGTTACATTTATTGCAAACTGAATTTTTGTGATATATTTTTTAGTTTTGTTTTAATAAAAAATTATTTTGTTTTAATAAAAATAGGATTTATTTTTTCTTTTTGCGAAAGCGGTGCACTTGCCCACCCCAGAATAACAATCTAGCTACGCTTATGCAAATCAGGTAGACAAGATATGTATATGTTGTTTAATTTATTGTTTTTTATTAGGGATGCGACCGATACCGATATATCGATATCGGTGATATTTTACTCTCGATACGCCGATACTTCTTGTATTTTTCTTTAGAGTTTTTTGAACAAAATATTCAATTTTCAACTCTTTTTTTTTGCATGACAACTATGAGAAATAACATATTAACATAAAGTCAAAACAGAATACATAATGAATTTGTTTCTTCTATTTTGCTTTGCACCATAGTAATGAAATGTTCTCTCAATACTAAATCTTGTATGTGTTGTATAACAATTACAACTTACAATAACAACTGACATCTCAGCCCCTATGTCAACATGTACAAATTTAGAGGCTACAAAATCCATAAGCAAAGCCACTGCTACATTGGCGGACGCTATTCCGCTAGTTAACAGTCTTCGAACATTATTAGAAAACATAATACATGAATCAACAGAGATGGAGAGTAGTTCGGAGTCCCAAAAATTTGCGACTAACTTAGCATCAGCTCTGAATGAAAGATTTGAGGGTTTAGAGAATAATGAAACCTATTATTTATCTACAATTCGAATATTTCAAAGACAATCGACTTCAATCATATCGAAAAAACGTCTTATTGAGCTGCTTAACATGACTCTACAGTCCGAAAGTGTTCAAGACAAAGTCCTTCCTACACCTCTGATAAGTCTACGAGAAGTACTCGCTTTTGGAACGTATGTGAAAAAATTATAAGAGAATCCGAGGAGGATGATCCATCCTAAGCTGTGCTTCTGCTAACGAAGAAGTCGAGAGATACCTTAGATCTCCTAATATTCCTAGAGACGCAGACCCTCTTGTTTACTGGCGCAATGACATATCCTACCCAAACTTAAAGAAAATGGCGCAGAAATACTTAAGTTTTCAAATGAATTCTGTCGCATCTGAGAGACTATTTTATACTGCAGGTCTGCTTCAAACGGATTTGAGAAATCGTCTATCTCCGCAAAATTTGAGAACACATTGTTCTTTAAACAAAAATCTTATTAATATCAATTTTACATATTAATCTTTTGCAATGTTGTTTTAATAATTTTAATTTAATTTTAACATGATCTCAAATTCAATTCTTTTTTTTACGTCTTATTAATTAATATCAATTTTAAATCTTGAGCCAATCTAAACTGAATGCCATCGTTTATTTTGTAAAATCATAAATATGGCAGACGTTTTGTTGTTTGAAAATTTGAATTTTAGAAACTGAAATGTATTGAAAATTTTGATGATTTGAATGGCTCATTAATAAACACTGTTATTTTGTATAATAGAAGAATTACTCTACTTGAGTTTTGCTAATTTTTACTTGAGCTCAATTTCAATATTCGTATCGGAATCGGTATCGGCGATATTTATTTTTGAGTATCGGTATCGGATCGGCGAAATGGCGTATCGTTACATCCCTATTTTTTATCTTTCAAACCATACGAGCAGGCATTTTATTAATTATTTTTCTTTTGCCGACGATTCTGCGTACATTAGATGGGAACTGTATCAATCGCTGCCGGAACAGTTTTTTAGTGACCAGTGCTATGCATTCATCACTTCAAAACTTCAGTCAAACAACAATTAATACAATGCTACACTAAAGCACATCCGAGAATTTTATGATGTTGATTGACTTGCTCTGACCAGGGTTTGAACCCAGGTATTAAGTCAGCCACCCCTTCCTCAAAATAAAGAGCAAAAGCTATAGAATAGTCAAGTGACGGAATTATTTTTATTGACATTATTTTATTTATACCTGTCGCAAAATTCCAAATAGAGTTACAAAATTTTCCGACGTAGGTATGTATAACTAGTACATATGTATGTAGTATATGTAGGTATTAACATAAGATGAAACATAATTTATTAATTATTATTTTGAAAGAGTTTCTCAATACCTTCTTTATTTGTAAAAAAAAATTGCATAAACATATCTCTATCTAATCCCAAGTTATAACCGCTTACATGCTTAAGCCGTCCATATAAATGCTTACGCTTTGAAAACTTTAAATGCATTTTCCCACGTTTGCGTTTTTTTGAGATATGACTACGTTGCAATAAAGGAGCGATATGTATGTATGTAAACTAATTTTATTTAAAGAAATAGGCTGTATAGTTCCTATAACCTTATAAACATTTTAAGTTTATTACCTATTGTTTTATTGCAGAGATTCGATGAAAATCGGTGATCTCGGCATAATTAAGAACTTTTAGAGATGTATGTATTTTGGTTAAAATTAGACTAACTTACCTTATAGGTAGTTATATTTTCAGTCTTGTTGGAATACAGCTGACAAGCCATAATCCATGTTTTCACAAAATATAAATCTCCAAAATATATGTACATATGGAAAATACTTGTAGGTTTATTCATATTTTTGCATAATCAAGTTATGCATGTATGTGTTTCCACATTTTATTTCCTTCCACTTTTCGTTTTTCTGTACTTTAAATACGTGAGCAACGGCTGCTGCGCCGTCGGCTTCACTTCTTTCATATCTATGTATATCGTATGTACGAATTTTCATCACAAAAGGAAAGATGCTTAAAAACTTAATAGCACTTGAACACAGCATTAAAAATTTAACACTTATTTCGTAATTTTATATTATTTTTTATAACTAATTCATTTACTATACATACATATGTACATAAATATATAAATAGTATGTACCTATGTACGTACCTGTGTACTTATGTTTATACATATATGTACATACATATGCACATACTAAGTCGGCTGGACCAATGGCGCACTGTCAACAAATGGTGGCCGTCCGATTGCGCGGCTTTTAACACCATTTTTTTCATTTAAAAAGCAAAAATGTAATAAACTTATTAGCATTCTAAAAAAAAGTTATAACTCCACTTAAATTTAATGTTTTTTGACTACCGAGAATAAAACGTGCACATCACTCAAAATTTGTTTTTTATAAACTGATTAAAGAATTCGGATGTGAGAGGAAGTTGAACAAACCAAGGCGAGCTTATTACCAAATGGTTGCAGTGGCGAATTCGGGCGAATTTATCTATTTCCCACACTGTCAAACTTGGTACATATTTTCCGGCGCCATTTTATACAATTTTTTATGCATGGAGAATTTTGATAGTGTAGGATATGAATTCGACGTTTACACAAACAAAATTCCTGTTGTTTGTTTTGTTGTTGAATTGTTGTAGTCGTGCATATACCTGGTAATTAATTTGCCTTGGAAGAAACTATGTACCAATTGATTTACCAGGTGGTGTTGATCAAGGCGAATTCACTAAAAAAAAATATGACTTTTCAATAATAATTATTGAATTTTATTATGAAAAATATTTCATAATTTTTATTTGTGAATTTAAATAAACTAAAATTTAAGAATAAATTGAATTTACTACCCCCAATTGCAGAATATATAAACTAATGTCATTATTTTATATACAAAAACATCGCCAATTTGACATCAAACCTATGTGTTTGTTGGGAATTTATGCGGATAAAAATATGTCAGCTGAATACCGGTGTTAAACAATTGACGTTACTCCACCACACTAAATACATTTTGGGACATTTTACCCCGAAAAGGGAACCAAAATGGTTCCAGTTGCCATCACTAGAAATACAGCTCTAAGCAGTGGTGCCAACTTATTTTCGTACGAGCTTTTAATTATAACCTTTATTCGATTCAAAGTATATGAATTTAATAGCCTTTTTCCACTAGCAAACATTTTAGAGGAATGAATGGAATATGTTGAAAATGTCAAATTGCATTTCCATTGGCAACATCTAACATCTACCATCTTCTCAGCTGTGAAAAATATAAAAATACTTACAGCATAACTTTTTGTGGAAAAAAAATATATGTTAAATTAAAATGAATTTTGAAGAAACATTAATAATTGGACTCGTTCATGCTTTACAAGAACAAACACAATTGTTAATGCAGAAAATTTGCGATCCATTATGAAAGATGAATATGAAGATAATTTATGTATGTATGTCATTCATGTGCATATGTCATTTATGTATGTCATTCACAAAAAATGAAACTATCAATATGTATGTATCTGTCATTTTGCTAGAGATGACATTAAAATTATCGGAAGATGTTGATTGGAACAAAATGATATATGAACATCTTTTAAAGATGTAGAAAGATGTTGACTTTTAGTACTGTGTATTTCTTATGGGAAGATGTTAACATCTTCTCAAATTGATGGTAGATGTTAGATGTTGCGTAGTGGAAAAAGGCTATAAGAGCATATGCAACTCTAAAACAACATAAAACAGCAACAGGCTTTTTGTTTGTGTATAATAAATTCACTTCTATCAAAAAGTGCTCAGTAGATCTCGAAGAAAATTGTGGTGAAAGAAATTTTGACAATAGTCATATTTTCATTAAAAAAAACAAAAAAACCAGCTGGGCATTTGCACGTACATACTTATATAAATATACTTCGATTAGATTTAACGGAAAAATTCTAATATATAAATATGTAAATTATATATTAATTTAATTACTTCGAACTGCATGTTATTAATATATGTTGATAAAAAGTTTCAAATATTTATGAAATCGCTAGTTTTTACTAAATTACCATCACTGACTGCTTTTAAAAACGCGTGGTTTTTTCTCCCTCATTATTTGAACGAATTTTTGTTTCCAGCTTATACTAGTTACTCGCTACTTTAGTCGGAAGAAAATTTTTTTTGGTACGGGCCGAATTACAGCAGAAAATATTTTCAATATTATTTTTCGTACTTTTATACAGTTCATAATTACTATAAAATATGTAAAATTTATGGAGAAAAGTGTACCCGTTTATTAAATAATGAAACAATCATAAGAAATATAAAATGCTAAGCAAGAAAACTGAAAATAAATATACGACTACTACATGGAAAAAGTGATTGAATGCGAAAATTTCTAAAGAATATGCAGTAAAAGGAAAATACACATTGAAAACGTGTGACTGTGTTGCAAAATAAATAAAAAAAAGTATGTTTGCTTAATACATATAGAGAAAACAGAAAACTTTTAATAATATGATAAAATTTTCAAATTGATATAAAATTGAATTTTAAATTATCGAAAAGAACTTTCAAGGAGAACCGTAGAGGTTGAAAATTACAAGGAAAGCCAAACAGCAATATAAGAAGTAGCGAGTTCAATATGAAAGATTAACCGAAGTATTGTTTTTATTACGGTTACTTGTGGTAGCAATAAAAGGAATAATTGAAAAAGGGCATTAAGCGGGTGGCAGACAAGTTTTTTATGAAAGCATAATTTTTCTTAGCACGACCGCACCCGCCGCCAATTATAAAATTTGATCGAAAAATTTAAATAATTTTAAATTCAGTCAATAAACTTGTAATTTGAACACAAAAAATTGTCAAAATTCCGCCTCAAACACCTACGTCAACTAACTCCATGCCAGTGTCGGTGGTTTGTGAGACTGCAGCCAGTGTTAATGCCGCCCTAAGAGAATCCCTGGGATCGGGTGGAAGCTGCTCGGCTGCTGCTAATGCTAAGCAATCGTCACAACAAGATAGCACTGTGAATGGTGGTTCTGCCAATAATACAGATGATATCGAAAGTTTGCATGGCAAACTTGTAGCTTCGGCAAAAAGAGTTTTATTTTCAAAAATTGACTATGAAGAGGTCACGAACTATGACCAATCTGTATTGGATACTCTGAAATCTAAATATATTGTAATGAATCCTTCCGGAAATGTCAACTGCATTGAAAATGGTAGGAATTCACCAGCAACTTGCAATAATAATGGCGCAAATGGTGGCTGTGCAGCCGGTAAGTCTATGTTTTGTTTTGTCTTTTCCTTTTATAAACTTTGTGCAGACTTTTTCTTTCATCTCGTATTCGTAGTATGTACATACAGATATTGTAGAAGAATTAAAAAGTACACTGCGTCATATCTTCCTTTGTTTGTGAGAGTGAATAGCAAAGTTTTATGGCAAAACAAAAAAATATTTGTTAAACTTGTTTTACAAAACAAGTTAACCTATCCGCTTTCAAATTAACCATTTATGAATTCTTCTTGAACAAAATATAACTTAAATACATACATACATAGATACATATTAAAAAAGGTAAACATGTAATAATTATAACAGCTATAGTCGCACCTATTTTTCTTAAAAAAAATCCTTTAAAAACCAAGAAAAATTCACTCCAGGTGTCCTGTCAGTCCCATCCACTGACAGTTCGCCATGTTTTGTAAATATTACTAAAGTGTAGCAAAAGTAATCTGAAGTTGGCAATTTGAAATTGTTATAGCTAAATATTACTGTGATATTAATATAGTAAGAATGTATTAAAAATACCACTACGCAATTTAAGTAAAGAATACAGAATATATTTTTCTTATTTACTTATGTGTATTTTGGTTTTAAAAAAATCAAATAATGGAGCAACATTTTAAGATTTGTAGGTATAGAACAACCGATTGTCACGTGTAAATTTATATTTATTTATTTCTTTATTGTTATTTCTGCACTAAGAGAACTTATGCTGCCAACATCTCTCACCCTCTCTTTTGTTGTATTTTTTTTCATTCAATATTTCGTACAAATTATACAGTTGTTCGTTTTTATTTTAAAGTGTGTATGAAATGTACATATCATAAGAAATTAAAAAAGTTGAATAGAAGAAACGAGATGGCAAGAAGACTCATTGCTAAAGAATACGATACGTCAAAAACAGTAGTCTGCTAAAAAAAATTTGAAGAAAATGCAAATGTCATAAATATCACAAAATCTGGACGAGCTAGAAAAATAAAATAAGTGTGTTCGTGCGAAATAAAATTTTTAGAAAAATGAAAAGAAAAAGCCCAGATGAGATTTTTACACATTTAATCGATTTTTTATTTTGAATTTTTGTTTGTGTGAAATGTGTATTAATTAATCATGTTCAAAACAAATTAAGCTAAAGAAATGGAAATTTTAAGTGTTTTTATATTAGAAACAATGCGTGCAATCGCATTAGATTATTTTACATTATGGCTTTTATATTATTTCGTTTTGAGACCTCTCTACTATCTATTAAAGAAAATTTTCAGCCTTTTTGGCTATGAATTCCTAAGTGATAATAATTATGAATTATGTTATTTTTGCTCTTCCCTTATATACGATTGCTTGTGCTATGATAATGAACAACCATCTACCATAGATGCTAATGGTAACAACACGTTAATACCAAACGGTTCAGGCATATCTAACAAGAAAGCTAATAACCCAAATGAATTGCCTGCTCCCAAACGTATTCTTTATCCACGTGAAAATGTTCGCATTAGCTGGAAATCCACTGCACGCAAATGGGAAATTGGTGTGGGCATGATGAATGTAGGCAACACTTGTTATTTAAATTCCACTCTGCAAGCTGTATTTCATGTACCCTCGATGGCAAATTGGCTTATGTCAGATAGCGCTCACATGGAACGTTGTGAGTCGACTGACGCTGGTTGCATTATTTGCGCCATGGCTAAAACTTTACAAGAATCCCAAAAAAGCCAATCGGCCATAAGGCCATACTACGTTTATTCGAAACTTAAATCGATTTGTAAGCATTTAGTAATGGGCCGTCAGGAAGACGCTCACGAGTTTTTAAGATATTTGGTAGAAGCCATGGAAAAGTCGTACTTGTCCCGTTTTCGTAATTTCAAAGAATTGGATCAGTACAGCAAGGAAACAACGCCACTAAATCAAATTCTAGGAGGTTATTTGAAATCTGCTGTCCGCTGTTTGGCTTGCAATCATGTCTCAGTAACGTTCCAACATTTTCAAGATTTACTCTTGGACATACGCAAAGCTGATACTGTGGATGAAGCACTAGAGGGTTATTTTTCACGTGAACGTCTCGAGGATATGGGATACAAATGTGAAGCTTGCAAGAAAAAGGTAAGCATAAACTTAACTGTAATTTAAAGATAAAAAATTAGTATTATCGCTTCTAACTATAATAAAAAAAATATCTGAAAATAATTTTAAATTTACAGGTTTCTGCAACAAAACAATTTTCTTTAGAACGTGCACCAATTGCCTTGTGTATACAGTTAAAAAGGTTTTCTATGTTAGGCACTAAACTAAATAAACAAATTACGATTAAACCTAGATTAGATCTTACAAAATTTGCTTCACGAAAAAATTCTGGCGAGCAACTGACTTATCGCTTGGTAGCAATGGTAACACATTTAGGAGCCTCACAACATTGTGGCCACTATACCGCCATTGGGCTAACGGAATCTGGGACATACTACCACTATGATGACAGTTATGTAAGACCAATATCATTGCAGAATGTCTGCAATACAAATGCCTATATAATATTTTATGAAATGGATACACAGCTACCAAGAAATGTCAGTAGCACACAGGTAAGTGGTGCACAAACCACATCGGTGTCTACACCCTTAAATCAAAAAGAACCGCAGACTGTTAAAATGAATGGTCATGCGGGGGCAGGAGCACAACAACGCATAATAGGGCCCCAGCTGCCGCCTGGATATAATAATACCAGTTCAAATTTAGGAAGTTTTTCGCCTCTTACAAACGGTGGCAATAAATTTATATCAAACCGTAACTCTACAGTAGTACCATCCAGCTCTTTAAACTCTTCATCAGCATCATCAAGTGGTGGATGTAGTAAAATAATGATTCATTTCAAAAATAATAGCAACAACAGTAGCAATAGCATTTCAGCAAACACAGTTAAGACAAGCGCCACAACAACACCTACTACCGCCACTGCAACATCTAGCTGTTCCGTTTTTGATAATTTAAAAAATAGCTGTAACAACAACAATACCACAACTAACGGTCCCCACTTATTGGGGGCTAGTAAATTTCAGGAATCTACGAATTCGAAGTATCCAATGGGTGTCTCAACTACTAAAAGACAAGTTAATAATGATAAAAGCTGCAACAAAAGTTCCTCCGATGACGATGACGAAAATGAGATCGTAAACTCTTCAACATCATCTCAAACACAAACCGCTATAAAAGCCACACTGCCAAGCATGCCTAAATTGGGTGTCGAATCCGCAAATTCCACATTGACAAATGGCTTCGCTAAAAAATCACCTGCCACAATAAAAAGTCTAGTACCTTATGGGTCCGAGACAGATGATGAAGCTGATGTTTACATGACGACCAGTGTCACAAATACAAATGCAACTAACGAGCAACAGAAGCGTTTATCGCATAATCCCTTAAAAAGAAGACAGAGCTCATCATCACGGTCCAGCAATAGTTCTTCGGATAATGATGACGACGCCAACGGTAAAGAGATTAAATCCTCAAATAAGATAAAAATAAAAAAAGCTGTCTCATCCACAACATCAGCCAATAGTGCTGCTAATGTTATAAAATCGCCTGCAAAATCTTCCGATTCAACGTCAAAGAAATCATCAGACACGATTGATGAAATTTTCAATACCATAAAACGCTCCAATATTACAAACAACTCAAGTTCTACCAATGCAATCGTAAAGAAAAAATCACAAAATCATCAGTTTAATGTTACCTCCGCTACCACCACTAAAGATTCCTTTTCATCAGACTCTGAAGATGAGAGCAATAGGACAAATTGTAGCACAGGATCTCAATTAAAAAGATCAAAATCAACACCACCTTCTCCACCGGTTGTAAAAACAAACTCTGGAATTTGGCAAGTTACATCTCTGCAGCCAGTTGTAGCCGGTATAAGTCCTAAAACTTCATCACCATCATTATCGGCACCAGCAGCAACAGGATCAACATCAGCAACTCCTAAAAATCCTAAAAACCCTTTTGCTACAAAACCTTTGATACCGACTGATAACGCAAAACGTTTAAAAAAGGAATCTTCTATTAGAAACTTTAATGGCAATGGTTACCAACGTAATGGCGTGGATAATGAAGCTACAGTTTCAGAGCTTTTAAAGCAATCACACCGCGGTTACGGATTTCCAGTTTTAACCTGGAATGGCCAACAAAGTGAAATTAATAAAGAGGTAAGTTTTTGATTTAGTTTTCTAATTTGTTACTTTCTGCAATCTGTCATTTCCCAGAGTAGATTTAAGCTAAATTGTTTTGAATCGTTACTAATATTTAAAGTTATTGGTTGCATTGTTGTTAATTAAATTTTTTTTATATGCTTTTTTTTAATAAATATTTTTCACTTGGGTAAAATATTAAATTTATATAAATTATAACGGTTTTCGGATTTCTTCTCATTTCAAATGGTGTGTGTCACTTTCATATTTCTAGAAGTGACCCACACCAACTTTCAAGATATTCCGTGTTTTAGTTGCGCATATACATATATAAATGTTAATAATTTATTTTTATGTTGGGGTATCAAAACTCTGAAAACAGTGTTACGTAATAGGAGTATAAAAGCGTTGGTGTTTTATGCCTGTTACTGACTGTTACTGAAACTGGAATTGTTTTTTTTATTGCTCGAAAAAATAATTGTGTTTTCTTCTGTATAGAAATATGTATTTAGAGCTGGATCGCCAATATTACAGAAGTTCTTTCTTTCGAACAATTACATATAAAATAAAAACAAAATATTAGATGTAATTAAACGAAAGAAAGAACAACTTCGATATCGGCGAACAGGCAGTTATTTTTTGCAAAAACATTTTACAGAAAAAAATGCTGTGCACCGTAGCGGTTTTTATTTTGTTTTGAAGAAAACAACAGTTGAACAAATTTTTAATAGATTTTCCAAAAAATCCACTAAAAGCATATGGCGTTTTCTTTTCTGAAAAAAGTGTTGCATTTATGCTACATTCTTTAATTTTCGTGATCCATTCTAAAAAATATGTAACATATTTAAAAGCGATTTCGTTCCTTTCTAATTATGTTGCACCAATAAATGGCAAAATATGCATCATATTTTGCCCTCTACTATCAAGTCGGGGGTGATATACTGCCCATTTTTACAACTTTGTTTAGTATATTTTTATACAAGTAAGAACTTGTATTTTTGTCATTCTACTTACTTAAGCGAAAAAACTTATAATTAAAACGATAATTAATTAATTAATGTTAAGTAATGTTAAGCCTCAAATATTTTGTACCATTGTGGCAATAAAAAATGTACCACTTTATAAAGGTAGGTGCAAACTGTAAAAAGTGTTACACATTGAAAGGTCAACATTTTTGTTCAGAAAAGAAAATACCATTAAATACAATTTTATATGGAAAATCTTTTAAAAATGCAATAGCTTTGGCTCCAAATCTCATTAGATTTCGTTCACATGTAGGTGTCGCTATAAATATATTTTTCTATTAAATTAAAACAAAATTTTTATGAAAAAGAAAAAAAGAATAATATAATAATTTATATAATCACCGATTATCGAGAGTAGCAAGTGAAATTTTTGTTTCCGTGAAATTTTCATTCATTCAGCTATCAGTTCTCAGTGAATGTAAAAAAGGAAAGAAAATTAAAAAATAAGATATCATAGAACTTTTTGTTCAAAAATGTACACGGACATATTTATTTTAAAGAAAACTTAAAAAATCAAAGCTAAATATTGAGTGTTGCATCTTTACTTTTGTTGCTCCGTTTGTTTATTGCATTCTAATTTTTATGTGGTGAAATAATTCTCCTACTTTTTGGAAAGCCATCAAAACGGAAAAATTCTTAACAAATTAAGCTTCGCAAATCTGCAGGCAATCGGCGTTTTTTGTATTTTGTTGAGGAATACATCAGTTTGTGCCTTATTATCAGAATTTTTCATTAAAATAAACTTTTGAAGCTTTTAATATTCGATTTGTAAGAAGAAGGGGAATTTTTTTAATTTCACGTTCTTATTCTGGACTGAATAAAATTTTTTTATGCGTGTTGTTCACGATTGCAAATAAGTGAAAAGTGAAAAAAATTCATGAGGATAATTATTCATAATAGGGGTGAATACCTCTCACGAGTCATACACATTGCAATTTTTTTCATGGAACTAGTTTTAATTACTTATTGCAAGTGAGTATGTAGAAGCAACCAAAATAAAGAAAACTGACTAAAAACCACACGAAGTGTTATTTAAACGGCATATGTACATATATAAGTAAGTATGTACTGTGGTACAGAAAAGTCCATGTACCTTTTGCATTTTTTATACAATATTAGTTTTGTCATTACAAGAAACTATACACATATACATATATGTATACATACATAAGTATATCCTTCCAAAATACATTATTATTTTTGCTATATTTTGTCCAAGGATTACAAATTTTATACAGAAGTTTTTGAAAGAGGTACGTAGACCTTTTCTGTGTCACTGTATATATCCGTAAGCGTGTGCAAGTGATCAGGATGAGCTTAAAAATATTTAAGAACCCATCTTTAATTTAACATCTTAAATCAAAAAAAAAAAAAATGCCACATTATCCTATTTTCCACTTCCCTTTAATTTAGAATTTTTATTTGTTTGATGAGAAACGGGTAGAAGACGACAACAACAAGAGCAATAATAAAAACAACATCAATATCGATTATGTGCATAATCTCAATATTATTAATGATGGAAAAGGGCAAATACTATATCATCATACTGAAGAAAACTTTTTAGAAGCCGACAACAAACGAGAAGCAAATATAAATTTTTTTAACAGTAATGAAATCATCACCAATAAAAGCGATGATGAGTTAAAGCCAAGTCCAACAAATAGAAACATTAGTCAACAAACAAATGAGGAGGAGACTGCAAATGCATCGACAATTTCAACAATAACATTATCATCATCAGATGAAATAATAAATAGTTATAAAGTCAATATAGTGCAGGAAAATCATTTGCAGCAATTAATTGATGAAGAAATGGAAAATATTGATTCTACACCATCTCCTCCTCCTCACTCGAACTCATTTTCCACATCATTATCAACGTTAATGGCTTCATCGAACTCAATAATGTCAACTGAAGAAGAAAATACAAATACTTCAGAGTATAACAAAAATTGCTTAGATAATCTATAACAGGAATATCTGAAAATAATGTGTCCGCTCATTTTCATTTGGATTTTATGTGGTGCAACTGTATAAATTGCTTGTTAACTTCGCACCTGCTGCTGCAACTACAAAACTTTTTCCGGTTTCATTAACATTGAAACTTTAATTAAAACATCTACAAAAAAACGAGCATAAGGCCTTGAAAAATGGTCTCTCTCTCTCCTACTCTCATTTTGTTTGTAAGTAATTGAAAAACAAATATTCATGTGTATGCATATCGTGCATATTGAGACCAAACCGGACAGAGATATAAAAACGAATGAAATTTTGAATCCTGCTTTACCACTTGACTTTGAGTGAAAGGAGCAAACCTCAACATTAATTCAAAAAGGAAATATTATTGTTTCTTTGATATACGAGCATGTTTGGCATGCATTAACGACATCGATGTATGTACATATTTAGTTTTCCTCCACAACAATAATTATACGAAATGATGATTCTGATTGATGGATGCTTTCTGTTGTAGTCGTTTCAAGTTATAAAAATGGATTATCTATTATAGGTAATTTCATTTTTATTTATTATATTTATTATTTGTTATAAACTAGATACATATGTACATACTTGCATACAATACGTATTTATTTTATGCTAATTAATTATCATAATCATATAAATGATTACTTTAAATAATACCATATTTATTAATTACATATCGTTGGGCTTAATATACTAAAGAAATATACATACATATCTCGATTATTTTTTACCAAATCGCTTTCTTAAGATATTAATAAGTTTATGTTGAAAATAATGTATTTTGTAAAAGCCTTTTGGTTTTCGTTCAGTTTTTTCTTCTAATGCTGTAAAATAGCGAAAATACAAAATAATCCTAAAAATAAAGATTTACAAATTATTTTCTTTAAATGTTATTTGAAAAATACCAAGTTTATGAACACTTGATCAATAAAGGCCGGGACACATAGAATCCGTCATACGTTATACTTCGCCTTTTTCAACTGACAGCCAAGTTAAAACACACGTTTTCTTATGAACTTGATCACATACAGTACTTCTCCGTCAACGCAAAGTAAAAAGTTGGGCAATTTGTAAGGTACGTTGAGTACTTTGACAACTATTAGTTGATTTGTTTCTTGTTTTGGTCGTTTTGTTCGCTCAAAAATAAAATAATTTAAATTCAAATTTATTCGGTTTGATAAAGTTCTGGTGTGTTAAGCTATGTACAGACGATTGGCAGATCTTACAATATTGTAAGATATGTCAATATGCTGACAACGTACTGACAATGAAAAATTGTTACCAAAAGGCAATTGTCAGACAATAAATTTATCTGCCAACAAAAATTGTCAGTTTACACGGTTGTCAACTTGTTGTGTGGAAAAATTGCCAGATGCGTTGTTAAGCTTTGTCAGAACTGTCAAATCCAATAGTATTTATGGACAGCATTGCCAACAGAAAAATTATCTTACAATGGTGCCATTGTCAGATGCATTAATTTAAACACATCTGCCAATAAAACAAGAGCTTACAATGTGCCTTACTATGGTTCTCGAATCGACTTCGACTGTTGTAATAGATTAAAAGAACTCGTAGTAATGTTTCATTAATCTATTACAGCGGTCGAAGTCGATTCGAGAATCGTAATAAGGCCCAATGTCTGACAATTATCTGATAATGGCAAAGTAGAGTGTTCTCACGATTGTCAGATGTCTGACAATATTATTGTCTTACAATGAACTGACAATGCTTTTTCTTGCAACGTTGCTAGACAACAATTGTAAGTTTAGACGGTTGTGAGACATTTTCTGATCATTTTTCTGACAATATTGTAAGATCTGCCAATCGTCTGTACATATCTTTATAAAAAAATAAAGAAAAAGTTTATAATTAAATCAATTTTCAATGATTTTCTCTCCGGTAGCAAATTACTCATTGTGCCAACATTATCCGTCATTGCGTTTATGTCAGTGGAAAAAGGCGACGTATGACGGATTCTATGTGGCCCGGCCTTAACTCTGTTCAAGACCTAAAGTATCTTTGACAGGAACAAATTTTATATTTTAGCCATGGTGTAATAAAAACAGGTTTACGTGTATTTTTATTTTACACATGTCACATTGCATGTAACAGCAAAAAGCTGATTACAAATTTGTAGCGGCGTCTAAGCAAAAAAAATTATTTCAACCTACCTGTGAAGTATAAAATTTTATTTTGATATTTTGTATAAAAAATTAATATCACATTAAACTTAACCATGCATTTTTAACAGACGAACTACCAGTAAAAACAGTAAAAAACCGATGTGTTTGGTTGTGGCTCCAATTTACAGAAGTGGCGTTGATGGCCGGCTTCAAATCGATCGGCTTGTTTTTTTGTTTTTGACACACAGAAAACATTTTACACTAACCAAATGCCTGTTGTTTTTGTGACGTTGTATTTGTTATGATTTTATCAAATATTTGACAAAAAAACCTGACTAATAGAGAAATTTAAATTGTTGATACAAATACTCACGTGCTTAAATCAACTCAAAATAATTCTTTATAAATGTTTCCAATTATTAGTTTTAGAAAATTTAAACACAAAAAAATCATGTTTTTTAAACAAATAAATTAATACGAAGATTATAAAACATAGACTCACTAAAAATAGAGTGTAAAAAAGGAAGGAAATAAACAAATATAAACGTTATTATCCCTAATATATTACGGTTTTATAAGAGAATGGCATCAATAATCAAAAACATCCAACATTGTTTGAAATTGCATTTTTTTTTTGTTACAGATCTTGAGCGAAGCACGTGAACAGCGCCAGTGTGACTGGGAAGATGAAGAGGAAAATGAAATGGATCGTGGCAGACAGAAAAAAGTTAAAGGGCCTAAAGATCCATACGCTACAACACGAACACACGGCTATAATCCATTCCAAGAGCATGAAAATAAAAAAGGTTGGAAACGTTATCATTATGTGAGCGGTGGCGGCGGATGTTATCGCAACAACTTTCAACGCAACAAATTTAAATTTCAACGTTTTCAACACAAATATTCAAAGAAAAATATGGGCGGTGGTGGTGGTAATAGTATTTTAAATGTGAATAGACGTAATGATTCTTAACCGTACTGGAATAATATATATTTAGACTAATTTAAGTTTTGTTTTTTATTATTATTATTAGTTACTTTAGTTACCATCAAGATTTTATTTTTTTTTTTAGTTTTTATAATATTTAACTGTATAGCGAAAAGAGAAAAAATGCTAAATAAAGAAGTTTATAAAAAGATAATAAAGTTGCAAATGAAAACAAACAAAAAATTAGATATGTATGTATATAAATTTTAATTTCAAATAAAAACATAAAATACCGATTCTTTCATTTTGTAAATTAAAATTTACATAAAAAAAACTAAATACAAATATGCATATTTATTAAATATAATCAAATGCAATTATTTTATATAATAAATTTTAATGATATGAATAATATATGTATTTATAGTTACGATTTTGATTTGTTATTTAATTTAATTTCTTTTCTTTTTTTTCTTTCAATAAATTGACTTTACTATATAGTTTTTATATTAATTAATTATGTTTAACATTATTTTAAATATAATAAGAATGAATAAAAAAAAATATTTATATAAAAATCAAAAAACAAACAACATCTAATAAATACATACATTTATTTATACATATTTACGCTACAGTTTAAAGCGGCATGATTTTTTACACAATTTTCAATTTCTATTACACGCATTAACTTGTGATTTTTTTCCTATACAAAATTAGGTGTAATTTAAAATAACTTTTAAATGAAAACAAAACACATAAACCATTTTTTATGTGTATAAATATATACATACATACATACATTTATTATTAAGTTCTATCAATAAGTTTTTGTACATATTACTTATAATAGAAGAACGTTATCAAAGTAAATCTTAAAAATTAAACAAATTTATTTTATTTTAAATAGCTGAAAAACCTCATATATTCCTTAGTTGAAACTGTAGCTCTTTCTTTCTCCCTCCACCATCCCTCCCTCCATCTAGCCAATCCTTTACACTGCATTCTCAATCTCAAGTAAATTATATTTTATGTACATATTTACATAACTTTTTTATATAATTTAAAGAAGAAAATGTAAACAAATACAGTAAATCTAATGTAAAAATATCTATAAGAATATTATTTTTAAACATTGCAACAATATGTGAAATAACTTAAATATTCTTAACTTCTCATTACATAATGGAGTAATAGACAAATGTTAAAGTATTAAATGCAGTTTGTTGAATGAATTATTTCATTCTTAAGAAGTCTTAAAAATATTAAATTATGTTTAAATATATAAATTTACACATTAGTAACACAAAATATAAAAGGTAACTTTTAAAAAACTGTGAATTAATTCAGAAAAGTTTTTAAAGTAAGAGGCCTAGTTTTAAGATGCGGTTGAAACTTTTAATATATACGAGTACTAACGTATATAAATGTAAAGTATCTGAAATTCAAGATTGCCTTTACGATGATGATATGTATTAGGATTTTGAAAATAAGTCCTATTTTTGTTAACCGCTCATTAGCAAACGATCACAAGCAGTTAGATTTTGATTTACAAAAAGAAATTTATGATAAAAATTTCTCTTTTTAATGGTGTGCTCAACATATTTGGCCATGTTTTAGAAGGAGACTAAGTCAAAACCAACTAAAAATTGAGGTCGGTTAAGTGAATTTTCTGAAGCGGTGCCAGGACCGTTGATTTTTTTTTTATGGAATAATGAGAAATGCTTAGTGAAAAAATACCAAAACGAGTGAAAAGTGCAAAATGTAGCGATCATAAGTACGGTCCGTACAATTCTCTCTCATGTTATGAACATTTTACCAAAGGGTCCGATATAAAATGTATGGGGCTAATTGAAAAAAGTTAAGGAGCGCAAGCTTTCCAGCAAAGTTCAGAACAAGAATGGGCAAAGTAAGTCGAATCAATCCTTAAAAGAGTCCAAATTATTTTCTAAAGCAAAGAGCCCTACAAATCGTCTGAACTTTAAATACCGGTTTATTATTAAATGAAATTCATGTAAGTATACCATTTAACATTTTTAATACATGCAAAGCTTTAGTACCAAAGAAATACTTAAATCATTTAAAAAGAGTTTTTATTAAATATTACAAATTTTGTTTAATTTTCATACTTCTTTCTAATTTGCTTTTTATTCATTTTCCTTCCTTTACTATAAGGATTTTTCTCAACTTTTTTCATTTTTCTCAAATGTTTTGGCAAACTTCGAAGTGTATTATTTTTATCTTTACGAGCTTTTTTCTGATTAACTTTTTTATCCAAACGCTCTTTCATTTTAAACACTTTACTTTTTTTAATTTTTTTCATAGTTTTTGTTTTTTTAAAATGATCCAACTCTTTTTTAGATTTTATATCTTCTATTGCGATTTTTGATTTTTTGTTAGGAGCTTTCTTAGAAACCGCATCATCAAGATCATTATCCGATTCACTGTCAACAGTTTTACGTTTTAGATTTATATCGTAGTCCATTCCAGGTATACAATTAGCATTATTTTTCATATCTTCAAAGTCGTCAAAATTTTCTTCGTTTTCATCATCATCCGAATCTTGGGCAAAGTTGTCACCTAACATGTTTCGCTGAGCAGTCAAGTCGCTAGTGGATAATTCCACTATTTTTACTTTAACATCATCGTCTTCATACTCGTCCTCATTAGCTTTATCTGCTTCAGTTAGTTCTTTGAGTGGTTCGTAAGATTTTTTCATATGCTTGACTCCATCCTTGATTTCTTGACGAATACGCTTACGTTCTTCCTTAAGATTTCGTTCAAGCTGATTTTTAGCCCTCGTGCGTCTTTCATTTTTTCTCTTCTGAAACCCTGTAAGAAACTCCCTATCGAAGATAATTACACAAAAAATATTGTACATGAGTGAGTTTTTAGATTACCTCCTCTTTTTGGGATCAAAAACAATTTCCAATTTCTTTTTAGGAGTTTTCTTTCGGGTCATTGTTTTTTTTACCTAATCAAGCCAAATATCCTATATTTGTTTACGTTTTATAATTAAAACAGCACATGTATTTCGAATTATTAGGATCTACCCTGTGCTGTCAACTGTCACCACTAATTTTCGAATTGTCGTGATGCGTACATAAGATTGACTCTATGAAACTGTCTGCAGCACGCAGCTTTTGTGTATAGTGCTTAAATAAATGACATATTTTATTTTTAGCGCCCAATTTTTTTTTTGTGTGTAGAAATTTTCAATCAAAATAAATAAAAATAGATTTTGTGCTATTAAAGCAAATTTTATTAAACAACGTTTGCACGTAGCATATAAAATGGAAGAGCAAGAAATAATTGCACAAAATACCAGCATGGAAAGCCTGAAAGATGAAAATGTTAAAGAACTTTCAATAGAAGAAGATATATTGGGAACCCAAAGTTTATTGATGTCCGAATCTGATGAGGATGCCGTCGAGGATAACACTTCTAAAATCACCCAAAGTCCACTAAAGAAAATAAGCCATAAAATAAGCAAACGCATAATTGATAGCGATGATGACGATAACGATGGAGGGAAAGATGAAGTATCTCCAGCAAATCAAGAAGATACTTCTATAATGAATAAAAAGAAAATTTCAGCGTTAATCGACTCGGATAGTGACGATTACACCCAAGGCTCCAAAGGATCCGACCAATTAGGTACACACAATGATCTCACAATTTTTGAATTGGGTAAAAATCCGAAAAGCAAATCAAAGAACAAACATAATAAAAATGAAAAAATTAAAAACAAAGAACTTGATACTTCTGATACAGACGACTCGATAGAAATTAAAAAAACTAAAAAAAACTTATCGCTAATAGACAGTGAATCATCAGATGAATCTGGAACTGAAATTAATGCAAATAATTTGGAATCATCTGACCGTGAAGCAAATTTTGAAAAAAATGATGAAAATAATTCAAAAGAAAAAAATAAAAAAATTAAAGTTGTGAGGGTAAATATGAAATCAAAATTGAAATTATTTTGGTTTATTCCGGAATTAACTATTAATATTAATTCTACCTACAGGCTTCAGCTAAAAAGGCAATGGATGAAATGCAAGCTATACAAAGTGAGCAGCAAAGATTACACCGAGAGGCTCACATTAGGTATAAAGACATTTTAACATATAAAAATTTTTTTTATTGTGAAACTGGATTAAAAATATTACTGCTATCAATATAAAAAGATATATTAAGACACAAAGTACCAAATATTCGTGATGACTTAAATTTCTATTTTACGTGATCTACTTTTCGAACCAAATTAGGCTTTAGTCATTTTAATAAATTGTTTAGGGTATTTGTATCATCTCATTGCTTTGGTAGTTTTTTTTATGTATATCATAACCTAAAATTCCAATGCATTTCACCAATTTATACAAAAATTACGGTTTTATTAATACCAAGACGGAAATAGATCTAACCGGTAAAGTTATTTGTTAATACATCTCTATTTTGTTTGAGCGTCCATAATAATAATCATCGTTTTTAGTCCTATGTTTCGATATGCGCATATGTATATTATAAATATATAGGCATACATAAATTACAACTTGAAACAATTATATTAAACTAGATCCATTTATGATATACATATGTATAATAAAAAAAAATAATTTATCACATTTATTATATTTTCGCATATTTTATTTCAGCATCCCTTATCATAAACCAAGGAAACATACGTTGGATGAATTTCTTATGAGGCGGATGATTATACAACCACAAAAATGTAGTCCTGTTGCAGAAACAATACAAAAGAGAAGTCTTAAGATGACAATCGAAGAATTGGAAGAATATGCGTAAGTTTTATTATTGTATACATTTGTTCTTAACAGATTTAATATTTAAAAGATAAATAAGTAGTAACAATGGTCCAAAGACGATGGTGATTTATTTAAAACTTAAATAAATTGTTAGTTTACGGCTTGGACCAAAATTAAAATATTGTCTATCGACACATTCGATAATGAATACCGATCGGTTTGTATTATTAAAAGTATTTCTTAATTACATTCAGTTTAATTAAGATCGATACTTTAAATAAGTATGGCTCTTATAAAACTAACTAGAAATTATTTTAACTATGTGTAACTAAAAAACAGTAAACTTATGGAGGAACGCGCTAAAGAAGCAACAGAATTCTTTAAATCTGAATCCGAAAACGAAGAGGATAAAGTTTTAAAAATCAACGAAGGTGTATTAGACAAACCTCTAGAGACAACCAAAGAAAACTTTGTGGATATTTCCAAGCATGAAATTGCCGATGAACAAAATAACGTAACATATGATTTGCCGAAAACACAAGATGGAGTACAACTAACTCAAAACGAATTGGAAGCCATTTTGGCGGAAGAACAACAAATTCCTCAACCGGAAGTGGAAGAGGAAAGACCGACATGTTCAAAAGTCTTAATAACAGAGGTAATTGAACTACCTAAGCTAGATATGAATACAGTGAAAATAAGTCCGATACAAAAATACACATCTCGTTCATCTTTAAACGTTAAACAATTGTTAGCCAACAAAAAGTTGTCCGAAAGTCCATCCCTTAGCGGAAATTCCAGTAAGTTAATAGACTTAGAAACAGGAGATTTAATAGATAAAAAACCTGCTGCCATTGATAATCTAATGAAACGTTTAATGTCCACAATGAAAGTAAGAAAAGCGAAAAACTCTGAAAGCTGTACTATTCTTTCAGTGGAAAATGGTAAATTAGAAATGTCTAAGGTAAATATTAACACGACGGAGGTAAATAATTTTCAAAAAGAAGCTAAACCGGGTGCTGCATATTTTGAGCTCAAAAAAAATCTTAAAGAAATTATAAAAAAGAAACGTGTAGAAGAAATGAATAAGAAACAAGAAGAGGAATTGGAATATAACAAATGTTTAGAAGTGGACGATGAGAACTGCGATGACATCGATGAGGACGAAAATGAAGGAATCTATGACGAAGAATGTGAGCCAGATGATAAAATCAAATGCAATGATATTATGGTAAGTTAGACAAATTTTTATTAGATTATAAAATAATTCGAAAATATATTAACAAATTAAGGTTGATGAGGAAGAAAATACTATATCACTTAAAAATGATGGTGTCGAAATTAGTGACGATGAGGAAGATGCGGAATATGAAACAGATGATTATGACGAATACGATAATAACAAAATCAAAAAGGATGGAGTTGACAAAGACGATGAAGATGAGGAAGAAAACGAGAATTATAACAATGATCTGCATTTAGACAAATCACAACGTAAAAATCGTATTATTAAAGCGTTTGATGATACGGACGAAGAAGAAGGCGAAAATGATGATATTGATTTTCTAAAAACTCAACCAGCTACTACACAGCCTTTTATTTTAGAAACTCAAGCATCCGGTAAAACTTCTTTAGAAGGCGATGAAAGAGAACTTATGGCACTTTGTTCTGGTACTTTTGATGAAACTCAAAAAACTTTCGTCAGCGCTTTAATGTCTCAAATTCCAATAACACAAAATTGTGGTAAACAAGTAAATGATGAAGAATTATTGCAACTATGCTCCGGAACATTTGACCAACCTTCTGTCAGCCTACAGTCATCACGGTTCGATCAAATTTCTGCGAAACTTAAAACAAAGTGTAATAATATTTTATCTAGTGATGAGGGAAGTGATAAAAATGAACTAATGAATGATAATGAAATTATTAAACAGAGGGTTAAGAAATTAACTAAAAGGCTTAAAAAGAGAAAAGTCAAACTAGGGTTTTCCGATGATGAAGAGGAAGATGAACCAGACAATGAAGATGACAAACAAGTCGAACAGGAGGAAGTAGATGATAATTTGGAAATTAATATTGAAGAACCAGATACTTTTATTGACTACGATTCTGAAGAAAATGAGATTGTAGTAAAAATGACTAAAGATGATAAAGTAATTCGCGCTCAAAACTTCGTTGAAAACGAAGCTGAACTCTCCGAATCTGATTGGGGCAGTGCCGATGAAGATGAAAACAATTTAGATAAATATGATATCGAATTGGGAGATGAAGACGAGTTTGATAAGGAAAAATTACGAACAGAACTGGGCCAAATTCACGCGTATGTTAAAATAATGCAGTTGCAGTTGCATTTTCGTTTAATTTTATTTTTTATATATTTTAGACGGAAAATGTTGGATGAGGACATACGTGAAGTCCGCAAAATTCAGGAAATGCTTTTTGAAGACGAAGAGAAAGATGGTGTTGGACGTCAAAGAACATTTAAATGGAAAAACGCTGAAAATGGTTTTAGTTTAGAGGACGGCCAACCGTTGGATGAAACTGGCGATGGGCAAAATGGTGATAGCGGTGATGAACTCAATGAACATCAGTGGCGTAAAGTACGTTACGAACGAGAGCAGTTTCTTAAAGAACAGGGCCTTAAGCGAGACTCGCAGGATATGTCAACGGTAGTAACAAATAGCACAAGCACGATAGCACTTACAGCAAAAAAACTACAAATTGTAAAGGCAAAAAAAAACACATTATCGTCTACAAACACTAAAAAGGGATCCCCATTTCTTATATCAAGAGGCATAGCCGCTATGCATAAGAAAAGTGTGCGCGGATCATTTCTGGTCCGAGACAAAGAAACTCTTAATAAGCTAGCTGGTCTTGCGAAAGTTAGTTTGTCTTCCGTTGCTGTCACTGATATGGGCGATACAACTAGTACTGTTTCTATTAAGAGTAGTAAGCCAACGAATTTTGTCTTTGCTACTCTTACCGAAGAAGAACATGAAAGTATTAAGCGTAAGGCAGATGATTTTTTAAACAGCAGTAATGAAAATGGTAAAAATTTTATAAAGAAGCCGAAAATTGAACCTCGACGCGATAAATGCTTCATAGATCAACTATTATAAAAATTTAGGAAATTTCATGAATAATTTGCATACATACATATGTAAGTATTTATGAGTATTTATGTATTCATATATGAGCCGTTTATTTTGAAAGTGGCATAAGTCACTTTGTTTTTAAGTCGAGATGTTTATTTAAATGTTTGCATTCGAAAACGTTCAAAAATATGTGGAAATACTAAGACAAATATCAGTATCATGAGATAACAAATACAAGAAAATCTTCTGGAAAGTTAGCATCCATATTTTTAAACGTGTTAAGACGCAAACCCTTAAATATCTCGACTTAAAAATAAAGTGACTTATGCCACTTTCAAATAAACGGCTCTTATAAGGTACTTAAACAAAGCATTTAAGGAATGTCGAAAGCGAATTATAAAAAGACAAAGTAAGGTATGTGATCGTGTTGATTTATTTCGAACGATATTTAAAATCATTTTTGTTACAGTCACCACCAAATAAAATTTCTTTGAATAAAATCTCATAATTTGAAAATTAGAGAATTAAATTCATTATTATTTTTGTATTCCCTTAGCTATGTTGGAATGAATGACTGTTATGGAAATGTTATCGCCAATACTACGCTAATATTCGTCAGTCCTAATTAGTATAAAAAAACGGGTGCCTAATTAAACCATTAATTGTTTTTACATAAGTATGTATTTATTTTAAGATAGAAAGATAAGTAATATGTATTTTATAATAAAATGGAGAGTATTTTAATTTCATTTACGTCGTTGCTAATTATATACATATAACGTACTTGATTAACAATAAATTTTAATTTATTTTTCACTTTACATAATATCGAATTCCGGTTTTTTTCAATAACAGAAACACTTTGATTTTAAACTGTAAATGTTAAATGGATGGATTTTATACGCTCTTTCATGAGAGCAAAAACTATGGGAATATCATGGACCTGTCTAGGTATTTTTTGTGCAAAACTCCTTTTATGTTCTATAACGGCTTAAGTATATGTCATAGACTAATATAACTAGACAAGACACCTATAAAATCGTCAATACGTTTTGCAGTGAAGGACAGCAAATCTTAGTAATGGTATATATCTGTCTCTCTCTGTAAATCGTATTGATTGTCATTTTATTTTTTTGTTTACAATAGTGAAATAGTGAAATTCTGGAGAAGATTTTTGGTGCAAAATGGAATAAAATTCATTTTGCGCCAAAAATCTTGACATATTGGTTGGTAATTTGTGGTCAAAATGTTACGTAGTATTTTGTCCACATATTACCAATACATAGTCATACAAAAATACGTTGGAAACATTAAAAAAACAGGCGCGAAGATGTAAGTATGAAATTTTTTTTCGATTAAAAAAATATTACATAAAACTTAATATTTCTTTTTTAAACTTTTTCAGGAGTCGACGATGTGCAATGGGCTGTCCAGACTGGGAGAATCTGCATCGGGTTCCCAGAGATATAAACAGGTAAGTGAAATTTAGTTAAATAAAATTCAGCTTAAAAACCACCCTTATTTTTTCATACTTTTCTGCAACCAATATTGTGGAAAAGTGTGAATTGACAAGGTGCACAAGAAAAATAGTGTCTTTTTAATAAAATATCACCTCCCAAACAAGATTGGGAATAACTATTAAGGGCTTAGGAATACAAAAATGAAAAAAAATGATATGTGCTACACAGCAACAAAGAAATTATATTTTGTAAAAGTGAAGTGAATATCAAATCCCAAACAAGATTGGGAATAACTAATATGAAAAATAGTGCCTTTTTAATAAAACATCAACAGCCAGTCAATAAAAGTGAAGTGAAACATATAGAAACACCCAACAGAAGCAGCAACAGCAGTGGCCAAGTGTTGAATTAGGAATTTTATAAGCTTTTCCTTTTCAAAAGAAAAAAACATCAACAGCCAGTCAATAAAAGTGAAGTGAAACATATAGAAACACCCAACAGAAGCAGCAACAGCAGTGGCCAAGTGTTGAATTAGGAATTTTATAAGCTTTTCCTTTTCAAAAGAAAAAAACATCAACAGCCAGTCAATAAAAGTGAAGTGAAACATATAGAAACACCCAACAGAAGCAGCAACAGCAGTGGCCAAGTGTTGAATTAGGAATTTTATAAGCTTTTCCTTTTCAAAAGAAAAAAACATCAACAGCCAGTCAATAAAAGTGAAGTGAAACATATAGAAACACCCAACAGAAGCAGCAACAGCAGTGGCCAAGTGTTGAATTAGGAATTTTATAAGCTTTTCCTTTTCAAAAGAAAAAAACATCAACAGCCAGTCAATAAAAGTGAAGTGAAACATATAGAAACACCCAACAGAAGCAGCAACAGCAGTGGCCAAGTGTTTTTTGTGTTCATTTATATATTTATTGTTGCTGAAAAATGTTTACTGAATTGAGTTTTATAAGTTCATTTTTATATTAATTATTGTTTAAATATTCTCTATTAATTACAGAAAAGTGTGCAATTTATTATTTATTAAAACAAAATCCAAACCATTGAAAAGTAACTTAAACTGATTGAAGCAATTGAAAATTTGAAGAAAGTTTAAGGTACATTTTTAATAGTTTGGATTTATGTATAATGGTTTAGGCCTACTGGGGAAGCCAGCCATTAAAAATAATTGGCAACGCACTGAGTGTAGTACCTCAATGGTTGTGTGGAAACCTACACAATTAATAAAAACTTTATTCACAAGCCTAGTTGTATAGCTTATTATTGTTTTTATTTTGTTTGAAACAGTGTTTTTCATATACAACAATAAGTGATACAAGTAGGCTTATGAATAATTCATTTAATTATTTATTATTAATATAGAACAGATTTAGTATAAAAACCTTTCAGTATATCCTAAACCCTTTTTTAATAAGAACACTTGAATGTCTTTTCTTTTTGTAACTACCATTTATTTCATTTCATTAATATTTTGCAAAGGACAGAAAAAAATATTAAAATTTTTACATTTTTATATGTACTTATATGAATATTTGTTTTTGCTACTGACTATGTTGTTTTACTAAACTTTATTTATTGATAACAAATTAATATACATAAGTAGTATGTTACTGTTTACAATTGTTATTGTCTATGAAAATATGTACCTATTGATTTATATGTATGTATATAGGCTCAACAAAACATAAATTAAAAAAGCCCGATTAAGTTAAAAAAATAATTATAAAATATGCTAAATTTTATATTTTTAATACAATAAATTAATTAACTTTGCAAATACATGCATACATATGAATTTTTCATCAATATTGTTAATTAGAGATTCTTTTAATTTAAGATTTTTCTTTATTAATTTGAATTGATAAATGTCGATATATATGACCATTTAAAACCCAAAAACTTATAAAATTTTTTTGATTTAAATAATAAATGTTATATTTCATTTGTTATTTTATTTTTAAAAGGGATAATGATGAAAATGATTATAGCTAAGGAAATCCACATCAAATTAAACCACCAATGTCTGGACTATAAAGAGGCGTTGTCAATGTAGTCATGTGACAAAATTTATTAAGTTTTCGATGTCAATGTTTTTTTTCATCTCTGTAAGTTTGCAAACGTGTTATATCGAAGCCAGCCGGTACCATGGAAATGCTATCATATCCAGACTATAAATAAAAGATTATATGTATGTACATACATACAAATAAATTTTTAATAACAAGTGTGATCTTAAAGGATTTATGTACATATGTATATAAATTTTGTTATATGTATATAAAGTTGTTTTACAATTTTAAGAATAACTTACCTTTACACATTCCATTGTCACATTTTTCGAAGCTGAAAACGTTGAATACAATTGATGCACCACCTGCTTTGTTTTATCATCTGATTTTGAAACCGTTTTGGGTGTGAGTTGAAAATTGAAGTCATTTAAAGCTTTCATATATTTATCCATATCCATGCTGTTGTTCTCTTTTTTTTTTCTGCACATAGCCATTAACTCCTTGACTCTTGTATTTTTTGCTGATAATAAACTCTTGTTATCCTTTAAATGTTTAAATTTTATTTACATAAATATTATTTATAAAATAGTACACATTTTACTTACCTTTGTGTTATAAACGATTGTGCTGTTGGGTGTGAATAATACTGATGACTGTTCAAGTAATTGGTAAGGATAGATAGCTGCGTGAGTTATTCTTAAATCATTAGTTGCATTTTGGTTGCACTAAAAATATAATTTAAATAAAATTTCACATTAAAAATATCACAACCGAACACAAAAAACTAATGGACATTCGGCCAAAAAATTTTCAATGCATCATGTATTTTCTCACAGGGAACAAAAAAAAATTATTTCATCAAAAACATTTTGCATTTTGTTTCATATTTGAATTGAAACACTGACCGTGAAAACTTTAGTTTTTTTAGTTCAATTGATCGAATAGTTCAAGATTGCTTCTTGTAGTTGTGAATTCGAAATGTTTAGAATCTATCGCAACACTTACTTACCATTGTCTTGTTTTTTAATTCTCTTTGAGCTCATGCAAGTTTTGAGCGAGTTTCGTATAATATTTTTTGACGCATTTTTTCACTAGAAACTTTTGACGATGAATTTGATTCCAAGACAACTAAAGGGCTATCTTTGTTTCTAAGATTCTCTTCTTTTAAACCATTTTGTGATTTGTTTTCTAACATCTATATGATCCAAAGATAATTCACAGCCACTCTCAAGTACATCAGCAGACATATCATTTTTTTTTTCCTTTCATATATCTGTTCCATGCTATAAAATGTACTGCAACTTCATCTCCTATTTGAGAACGTAACAAATTATTACACGATGGTTTATTTTTATAAAGTTCTAATAGAATTTGCTGGAAGGTATTTAAAACCTGGAGCTTGAATTCGCCAGGAATTCCGATTGGTTTGTACCAATGAGGATTTATGAAATGCGTTATTGTGATACAATTATCGGTTTCCATTTTCTCAACTAAAATATTTAATGTTCTTTTAGTAATATGGAAAATATCAATCCTTCTTGGTCACTAGCTTCTTCTTTGGTCTGGGGTAAAATAAACAAACACAATCAATCTGCTTGGAATCACTAAATCGATGCACTAAATCTCCACTGTTGTGGCCGTTTGTTTCACAAAACACTTTGTATTTATATATATATATATATTTATATCAATATATTTTGTTAATTTTTCTAATAATTAAATTTTATTTCAATTTTGTGATTTCCATTTAAATTTTCTGTAGCATTTTGCTATAGCTTTATTAAACATATGCTTAGAAATGGTTACGTATAACCATTTCTTCTAACACATACATATTTCTATAAATGTAAATTTATCTTCCGTTTCGCCTGCAAAACGTACTAACAGATGAGAAACGCCTTTTTGACCTGTCAAAGTTGAGAATTCTGGTCATATTCTGTGATATTCTGTGTTCAAACAATTATGCATGGTGGAATAATCAGGTGTTGCCAAGAAGGAATATGGTTTTTTGTAGGGTTGTGTTTTGAAAGTTAAATAATCTGCAAAAATATGGTAAGTTAATCCGGTCTTGTCAAAAGTTGTTTACATTTTTGGCCGCCATCATGAATGTTTTTGTTTACGTTATGCTTTTTGTTTTTGCATAACCAATAAATACATACAAAACAACTTTTGTTTTGTTTTGTATACAGCTTTGTTTTGACAATTTTGAATGAATTTTACACAAACAAAATGCATGTCGTTTTTTATTGTTGTATTCTTACGCGCACCTTATTATTCCACCATGCAATTATGTACATACATTAGGGGGCCCTTTGTACTGGTTTTACCAGTACACGTACTGGTTTTTATTCAATGTACTGGTTTATGCATAACACCCAAATCAGTACGCAAATGTACTGGTTTTTTTTAATTTTGCCTCCAAATAATTTTATTTGTTTAAAATTGGTTCACTTCCCTTATTACTTTTGATTTGTTATGAATCTCCCAGTTAAAATTCAGTCTTACGTTATATTTTTTTTTGGTCTTAACTTACCATATACTTTGTATTCAAATAAATAGAAGTGTCATTAGTGCTTTTCAAAAGAAAATGCTGCTTTTGCAAAAAAGAGAAGAGTATAAAAACACTCGCAGGATTGTTTGCTTCACTTGTCTTCGTTTTGAACAACTGCCGATGTTACCACTTCTTGGGCTTGGTAATAATCAGGGAAACCAAACATATGCTCTAAAAAAAGTGTTTTATATGCATTAAAAATGCAGTAAAAAACTGAAAATATGACCTAAAAATATGCTCCTATTTGGTATTAAAAAAAAACACATTTTTATTCAAAAATTGCATGTAAAATAAGATAAAATAAACAAAACAAACAACAATACAAACAAAACAGAGTATAAACAAAAAAGACATGTGGCACTCGGGGACTGCCGCGGTGAAGCTATTGCATAGCATTTTTTATCAACTTATGCAATTGTATTATTACGTTTTGTTTAATAACTCCGTTGTTTTCTGGCAATACTGTATGTTAATGAAATCAAAATATAGCATACTTAAGGGGTTAACATACATTGGGCGATTTAAATACTTAGAAAAACAAAAGACTTAAGAAACAAACTTAGTGTCGGGTTTTTTCGTTTCAAAAACAAAAGACTTAAGAAACAAACTTAGTGTCAGTTTTTTTCGTTTCAAAAACAAAAGACTTAAGAAACAAACTTTGTGTCAGGTTTTTTCGTTTCAAAAACAAAAGACTTAAGAAACAAACTAAGTGTCAGGTTTTTCCGTTTCAAAAACAATCAACTTAAAAAACAAACGTTTCAAAATTTCTTGATTTGGTCGCCTCAAAGCCCGCGACAGAAGCTATGCAATAGCTTAAAAATTTTAAGGGGTTTTAAAATTATAGCCTATGAAAATATGGGTAGATAGGAGACCTCGTGAATACCCTCACTATATTGACAATAATTTGTATGAATTTAAAATTGTTTGTGCATTTACAACAAATGTGCCGATAATTTGACGTGATGTTTTTGTTATATGTATTTTGTTAAGTTCTTGTCTTAAAAAATAGAAAAATTAATTATTTTTAATGTATAATTTTCTTTTTGTTTTAATAATCGTTTGAAACTTTTGAATTGTCGCAGTACCCTTGTTTTGAAGTTTCGAAAAGCCGCAACAAAACATCTGCCAGCTAACTCAGGGACGTCAGGGAAGGTACGACCCGCGGCTTCCAAAACAGGGCTGGACAAAAACATTTATATTTAAATAAACAAAAACCTAACAGAAAATAACTACATGAAAATGACTAACGGACTGAAAGTTTATTATAAAAATTTCGGACGGACATCGACACAATTAACTAAACGATGACAAGGTTGGGACATCTGGTGGAATTTGTCCCCTAGCTGCCCACCCTACCTTGGTAACATAGGAATTTTTGTGTTATGTTACCAAGGTAGGGTGGGCAGCTAGGGGACAAATTCCACCAGATGTCCCAACCTTGTCATCGTTTAGTTAATTGTGTCGATGTCCGTCCGAAATTTTTATAATAAACTTTCAGTCCGTTAGTCATTTTCATGTAGTTATTTTCTGTTAGGTTTTTGTTTATTTAAATATAAATGTTTTTGTCCAGCCCTGTTTTGGAAGCCGCGGGTCGTACCTTCCCTGACGTCCCTGAGTTAGCTGGCAGATGTTTTGTTGCGGCTTTTCGAAACTTCAAAACAAGGGTACTGCGACAAAATGGCGCCCAAATGAAAAGGGCCCGAAAGGGTCATTATTAAATAAATAAAAATGTTGTAATAAAAACAATATACAACAAATTGGCGACCATTTGTACATTGTACAAAATGGCGCACAAACAAAACCAAAAGTTTCGAGATTTTTCCATTTCATTTTTACAATTTTAAGAAAACAGTTTACCCTTTTGTGAGTTGCTCAGCATAGTGGCTTGGCCATCGATACGTAGATGAGCCAATAGCATGACTGCTGAGTAAACCCACAATAGGGTAAAATAAGGGATTTTTTTTTTGTATAGATATATAGTTTTGTTTATATTTTTTTTGTTAATGTTGTTTACATTATGTTATTTTACATTAGTGAAATTAAGACACACGGCAAAGCAAAAAGACCATGTTTGCTTAATTTCAATATTGATTTGATTATTTTATTTTTAGTGGCCTGATTAAATATGTACTTATCACATCAGAAGCACTGGAAATAATATTTTTTTTTTTAAATAATAATAGAAAGTATATCAAGCGGAATTAAGGCATAAGATAATATAAACAAATCTTATATGCTTAATTTTGCTGATATGATATTATTAGATACATACATTGAATTATATATAAATACAGTGGCCTGATGTACTCTTTTAGTAACATCAGTAGCATTGTAAGTAATAGGGAAATAGTGCAATTTAGTTTTTGTTAGTTTAGGAATACAATTAATTAATCTGTGATATAGGTAGGTTACTAGTATAAGAACATTTGTTTGTGTTTGAACATTTGTTAGTTTTTTAGATATAAGATTGGTCACACAACATACTTGCGAACACACATGATAATTTATAAAATTAGATACCAAAGTAAAATTACAATTTTTGCATTTTTTTAAATTAATTATAAATTAAATAATATAAATAATTTGAGCTTCACAATGAGTGAGCAAAATAATAAAAGTAGGCGGTCCTTAGAATTTGACCAAAATCGATTAGGGGTCACCTCAAAGGTCCAACACTCTCCACGCCAATCAACAGTTTTTCAGGATGCCCAATTCCAAGATTTATCTGGAACAATAAGTAAAGTTAGTCAAAATGTAATAAATAAAGTTGCCGAAAAATCAATCCCTGAACAACAAGGAGCAGCGGCTCTAAATGTGTTAGAAGAATTGCGACAAGAAGAGGTTCAGGAAATAATGGTTAATAAAGAGTCTGAATTACGAAACAGTATAAGATATGAAATGTCGGAAATGATTCAGTTATCCATTCAGGAGGGTCTAAAAAAAATTATGGAAGAGGTGAATAAGGCATTAAAACCACTTTCTAACGCTCATAATTATTTACCTAGTTCTAGTAATCCTGACTCAGAAAAAAGTAGTGTAGAAGCCCCTGTTCAAAGACAACAAATGAAAAAAACTTCTTTAAATAATGAAAATGCAGCCACCGAGCAAACTAATGCATTGAAACAAAATTATGAACCCACACAGCCTAGGAATGTTGAGAAACATTACAGGAAACAATATTCAAATAATGAAGATGTTCGAGCTACCAGGCAAGGCTATAGGTTCACTAATATTTTGTCTAATGCCCCAAATTTTTATTCCTATGAAAGAAATGTGAATATTCGACCTGTAGAAGGTCAAATCAGGATTGATAAGTGGGATATAGTTTACGAGGGAGGTGGCAGTGGAATTTCTATAGAAGATTTTGTCTTTCGAGTAGAGCTTTTACAAGCAAGCTATTCTATACCGTGGGAAGAGGTAATTAGAGATTTTCACCGTCTATTAAAAGGTCAGGCAAAAGAATGGTTTTGGCTTTATTTAAAGACACAAAACAGTACTGTCGACTGGCCAACTCTGCGTTATAGTCTGTTAAATCAATTCCAGGCAAACAGAAGCGATTTTGAAATAATGCAGGAAATGGTAGAGCGGCGTCAACAAACGAATGAATCATTAGAAGATTACTTCCATTCGATGTTGACTATTAGGTCAAAACTTCGTTCGCCTATTCCTGAGTATGAAATGATAAAGATTCTCAAAAGAAACGTCAAAGACCATATTGCAAGATTGATTTATCCCATGGCGATATACAATATCGAGCAGTTGAGAGAGGAATGTCGAGAGATTGAGAGGAGATTCCCAAGACGAGAAATTAGATTTGCAGGCCAAACTTCAAATTCTACGCGTTACAATTCTCGTCCAAGAGTAAATGAGATATACGAAGAAGAAAAGGCTAAAGACTACGAAGAATATCAGGAAGATTATAATGTAGAAGAAATAAGTCGCGAAAGGAAAAAAGAATTAGTTTGTTGGAATTGCAGACACACTGGGCATACTTATATTGAATGCGATTCTAATGTGCGGAATATATTTTGTTATAAGTGCGGTTTAGAGCGTGCTATAACACCTAAATGTCCAAATTGTAAGAAACAGGAAAACCGCAAGAAGAGCATGACCCAAGCGGGCGAGTCACGTTCTACCCAGACGTCCGCAATTCCACAAAAGTAGACATGAACCCAACATCAAGCCATAGTACACAAAATGAATTACCCAACAAACATTTTAAATCATATAATGAAAGATTGAAAAATTATATTGAAGTTAGAAACCGTATTTTTAATGATAATAACAACACTTTGCCAGCAATAACATCAAAAGTTAGAAAAGCCAGAAAACGCTATCAAGAAAGAAAAATTGTAAGAAAAGGAGTTATATCTTCTGTAGAAGCGATATCTGATACTGATCCCAGAGTTTATGCAGATATTTTCATAGGGAATAAATTAGTTAAAGGCTTATTAGACACTGGTGCATCGGTCAGTATATTAGGTAAGGGGTGCGATAATTTATTAAAAGATTTAGGTTTAGTAGCTCTGAGATACAACTCGAATGTAAAAACAGCCTCTGGTCTAGCACATCAGATTAGAGGAAAAATAACATTACCAATCACTTATAATAACAAAAGTAAGGATATTAAATTTTATCTGTGCCCGTCGTTGGAGCAAAATTTGTATTTAGGTATCGATTTTTGGAGGGAGTTTGATTTAGCACCGGAAGTTCTAAATATAGACGAACTAGATTTTAATAAAATCATGGATGGTTTTGAACCTCTAAAAAATCAAGCGCCTGAACAACATAAATTGAGCCAACAACAGCAAGATAAATTAGAAGAGGTTAAAAGTCTGTTTAAAACATTTGAGAAAAATGGATTAGGTAAAACTCATCTTGAAAAACATTATATTCAGTTGTTGCCTGATTCAGTGCCATTTAAAGAGCGTCACTATCCCGTTTCCCCAAAAGTACAAGATCTTTTATATCAAGAAGTGGACAAAATGTTAGAGCTAGGTGTGATTGAGCAAAGTGAAAGCCCATTTAATAACAGAGTGACTCTGGTACGCAAACCTGGTAAAAACCGTCTGTGTTTAGACGCCAGAAAATTAAATAACCTCACGGTAAAGGATGCATACCCGATTCAAAATATTGAGGGCATATTAAGCAGGATTGATGAGACGGTATATATTAGCAGTGTAGATTTAAAGTACGCCTTTTGGCAAATTAATTTAGACCCAAAATGCCGTGAATATACCGCCTTCACTATTCCTGGCAGGCCACATTATCAATATACAGTAATGCCGTTCGGCCTCTGTAATGCGGCCCAACGTCTTTGTCGCCTTATGGATAAGGTCATTCCTCAAAGGCTCAAAAATAACGTTTTTATCTATTTGGATGATTTATTAGTTATATCAAAAGATTTCGAAACCCATACCAAGCTGTTAAAGGAAGTAGCAAAATGTTTAGCGGACGCCAATCTAACTATAGGCATGAATAAAAGTGTATTCTGCTTTAAAGAATTAAAATATCTAGGTTTTGTAATTGGAGGTGGTAGACTTTGCACTGATCCCGATAAAATTAAAGCAATACAACAGATACCGATACCAAAAACTCCGCGTCAAGTTAGGAGCTTTCTAGGCACAGCTGGCTGGTATCGACGCTTTATTAAGGACTTCGCTATAATTGCAGCTCCCTTGAGTGATACACTTAAAAAAGGAAAGAAATTCCAAATGTCGGAAGAAGCAATAGAAGCTTTTCAAGATTTAAAGCAGGCCCTTACTACAGCACCGGTACTAGTCCACCCAGACTTCAGAAAAGCATTTTATATTCAATGCGATGCTTCACATGTGGGTGTAGGCGCTGTATTGTTTCAAATTGATGAACAGATAGCCGGAGAGATAAGACCAAGTTTTTATAAAAATATATATACATAAAAAAAATGATTAATTAAATAATAATAAAAATTGAACGAGATACTTACATACAAATACGCCTGAAGAAGTGGTGCAAAAATTAAAACAATAGAAAAATCTGGGAATGCCTAAAGAAGTAGAAGAGGAAGCTGAAAATATAACATTGAGCCAAAAACAGAAGATAAATCCGAGGGAACAAGAAGTAGAGCCGGTAAACAGCAATCACCTTGGAAGAAATTTCCGGATGAGTGGCCGATATTTGGGCAAAAATTTAAAAAATCGAGTGGGTATATCCTGGTTAGCCAAGGCGCCAGTAATTAGTGGTGAGTCCACAAATTTCCTTTTCTATATATTTGAAATTGGTACCAGCTTTTGTGTCGGACGATTGTTTTTAGATTTTTGTGTGATTTATATTCCGGCGGGAAGAAAATAAAAATTTTTTTTTATAAAGAAAGAATAGATAAAATTTTTATTCAATAAAACCAAAAAAGGAAATTAAAAATTAATAAAATTAATATAAAATAAATACATAAAATTAATAGAAATTGGAATAAGTGTTAGTATTAGTTAATATTAGTGTTAGTAATTGTTAGTGGTTATTATAAGGTTAGTAAAATAAAATTTTTGTTAGCCCAAAACTATTTAACGTTAGTAGATTTTTTATTTAAATTTTCTGTTGAAAGATTACTGAATTTTTTTTATAAACCATTTTAGAGAGCTCTCTCAAATAGGTAGTTAATTATTAGTTGAGTTATTTTGTGCCGCGTATCCTGTGTGACTAGTGTCCGGGAGATTTTTATAGGTATTTTTGGGATTAGTTTTTGAGTCATATTTTTGTATTAGTGAGTAAGTTTTTTTTTATGTTCATGTTTAAGTTTAAGGAAAATATATTAAATTGAATATTTTTTATATATTGGTATTTTTTTTATTTTTTTTTAATTGCTTTAAGAAAACTATATAATATTAATAAAGTAATTTTTTGTTGTTAATAATTTTTCAATGTAAATATTTTGATATGTTTTCATTTGGTTGAAAGGAAAATTATAAGATGTCAGGCTAAAGTGTTTCTGTGTGAAGTAAGTATGTAAGTGTGTGACCAATTCTTTATCGTCTGTGGGGTAACATAGGAATTTTTGTGTTATGTTACCAAGGTAGGGTGGGCAGCTAGGGGACAAATTCCACCAGATGTCCCAACCTTGTCATCGTTTAGTTAATTGTGTCGATGTCCGTCCGAAATTTTTATAATAAACTTTCAGTCCGTTAGTCATTTTCATGTAGTTATTTTCTGTTAGGTTTTTGTTTATTTAAATATAAATGTTTTTGTCCAGCCCTGTTTTGGAAGCCGCGGGTCGTACCTTCCCTGACGTCCCTGAGTTAGCTGGCAGATGTTTTGTTGCGGCTTTTCGAAACTTCAAAACAAGGGTACTGCGACAGAATTCAATAAAATTTTGGGTCACAATTTGTGTACTGTTTTTTTTTGAATATACTTACAATGTACTGATTTTTCCAATTTCAAAAATGGCAGCCCTAACATACATACATATGTTTGGAGTCTGTCTGACAGCGAACAAACTATTGAATTGTTTATTGTGCCGACAGAAATTGTAAAAGAAAAATACCTTCAAACGTCTATTATTTTAAGTCCAGAAAAGTATTTAATCAAAGTTTTACATAAAGAAATCAACTCACATCTATAAAATGTTAAACGAAGCAATCAAATAATAATTTCCACTATTAGTAGTGCTAGTAAATGTTTTGTGAAATATACTTACATATGTATGTACGTATATTCATACATACATTGAACATACAGTTCAAAGGTGGAATTTTATTTAGAATTGTAAATTAAAATCTAATCAATATTTTTAATATTTAATTATGGTGGCTCCTTCAAAACTAAGTAGGGTATTTACGTATGAATCATGGGTGCACGCCGTCTCAGGAGCAGCTGTGAGTATAGATCTGTATTGTAAATAATTATATACCTTCTACACCAAAAATATATAGTATGTATGTATGTATATATGCAAATACTTACATACATAAGTTTTTATATTTGCATTTCAGGGTGGTTGTGTAGCTATGTCTACGTTCTATCCACTGGATACTGTTCGTTCTAGACTACAGTGTAAGTTAAAAGTTAATTATCCTAGTTTATCCTAATTTATTACAATAAGTTCACAACTCAGAAAATCAAGCTATACAGAAAACGAAATTACCGTTTTAAATTTGCAATTCTTAATACATATTTAAATATTTATGTATATTTTCAGTGGAAGATCCAGATAGAAAAGGAGAGGCACGTAGTACGATAAAAGTCATTAAAGAAATTGTTTTGGGTGAAGGTTTTCAATCGCTATATCGTGGTCTGGGACCGGTACTACAAAGTTTATGCATTTCAAATTTTGTTTACTTCTATACTTTCCATAGTTTAAAGGCGATAGCTAGCGGAGGAGATAAGAAATCTCAAAGCGTATTGAAGGATCTAATGTTAGGGGCCATAGCTGGCATTATTAACGTATTAATAACAACACCATTTTGGGTGGTCAATACTAGATGCCGTATGCGTAACGTTTCTGGTACTGCAGACGAAGTAAACAAATATTACAAAAATCTTGCGTCTGGATTACTATATGTAGCAAAAACAGAGGGTATTAAAGGATTATGGTCAGGTACAATACCGTCTCTCATCTTAGTATCAAACCCTTCTTTACAATTTATGATGTATGAGCTTTTAAAACGCAATTTCACGAAGATTTCTAAAGAAGCAGAAATTTCTAGCCTAGGTTATTTTTTAATAGGTGCTGGAGCTAAGGCTTTCGCCACAGTATTAACTTATCCCATACAGCTAGTTCAAACCAAACTAAGACATCGCACAAATCATAGCACTGCTCCATCAACTTCACAACAAGCTGCTGCTGCAAATGAAATTGGAGTAATTCAAATGATATTAGACATATTAAAGCATCAAGGTCTACGAGGTCTTTTTCGTGGAATGGAAGCGAAAATTCTCCAAACTGTTTTGACGGCCGCCTTGATGTTCATGGCTTATGAAAAAATTAATAATACTGTAGGTTTACTGCTGAAAAAGGCGCCCACAAAAGGAATTCAATAAAAATCTTTTGAAGGTAATAGTTAATTATTTTTATATAATGGGTGTGTAAATATATGGATTTCAAATCTTATTGTAAATTTTAATAATAGCAGCTACATATGTATATGCAAGCACTTCAATTAGAAAATAAATATGAAATGGAAAATTGTAAGAATATGAAAAATTCGAAAATTTTGAAAAAATAAAATAATAATGATGGTAATATGTATGTATGTATGTAAATAAATTTACATCCCTAAAAATGTGCAGAAGAAAACGGCGATCGACCGTATTTCGAAAATTTATGGTTGAAATAATGAAAAATTTATGTTCAAATTCACAACGTTTTATTTATACTTCTTCATTTGTATCTGATCTTTTATTTTCAATTATATTATCTGTTGATTTCATTTCCTTTAGCTGTTGTGTTGATTCACATACGTCCGTCCCCTCATTCTTTTCACTATTGTCCAAGATAGTTTTATCGTCTTTTTTATTATACTCCGGATTATCCCTGGCTAATTCAAATAAATTGTATTTTTTCTGTACCATGTAATCGTCGACAACTGTTAGACAGCATAAGCCTTTAATAATTTCAACTATTAAGGACCTCTTAGCATGTTTTAAATCAACTTTATTTTTTATATTTTTAGAATGAATCAAATCCGCTATATCACGAATTAAATTATCGCGATTTATGTCATTGTTAAACCTCTTGTTATATACTATAGAAAAGGTGGTATGGTCCTTTAGGAAGAACTTATCACATAATTGACCAGCAGCACCCAAAATGTCTTTTTCATTTGCTTTGCACACAACATCTACTGGCAAAAAACGTAGCAGGTGACGTGTTTTCTGTTTTTTTGACTCTATGATGTCTTTAACTATTCTTTCAACAATCTCTTTTGGTTCCTCAAGCGAAGTTTTAATAAAAACGCAATTTGTGGCACCAGTGTCAACTGCTTGAAAGCGACGCTTTGCAGCAGGCCTTGTTTTCATTTGAGTTGCATTAATTTGCTTTTGTAACTCGTCTGCTATATCATTAACTGGTTCCTCCAGATTTTGCTCTATTTCTTCACCGTCCTGAACATTCGCTTTGTCTTTGCAGTCATCTTCAGTGCCATACATCTCGTTGGCATATTGATTTAGAATATTGTAACATTCTCGTATGCAATCCTTTTCGTTGAAATTACATGTTGCTAAAAAGCCTCTGTGGCCAGCCTCCAAAAATTGTTTCCTGTTAGGTTGATAGAACTTTTTCTTATATTGAAATTTTGTTTTCTTGACCGGTGGTTCACTCATTTTTCCTCTTGATTGGATATCAAAAGTGAGGTTAAAGTATTTAAGTAGTTGTTATTGTGAATTACCTAAACGTCGAATTTATCAATAAAATCGTCAAGATTTTAAAAAATATCGAAAGGCAAAAACAATAAATGCATCCATGTAAAAACATATGCATATCTATTAAAATCCAGTCCAAAGATTTCAAACGAAACCAAAATTAGACTTGTAAGAGATAAATGTAATGGGAAATCACATATAATTCAGGGGTCAGTAACTCGAAAGCTAAGCGTTTCCCGAAAAGTGACCACATGTAATTTTCGTCGTATTTCCCAATTTTCTATAGCCCATTGTATATTTTTTGGAGTTGCATCGGTAACCTACATTGAAACCAAGACATAATTGCAAGGAAAGTCGTTCAATTTATAAAATTGCGAGGGTTGCTGAAAATATATAAGTGTATTGAAACTTGAAACCCCTAACATGAATATTTAGCCCCATTTAAAAGAAGAGAATGGCTTAGATAAAAATATATTATATATAAAACTTTAATTTTTATGTCTATGTAAACGGTCAAGAAACTTTACAAGTTGGTCTGTGATGTAAAACGTTACTTCTGGCAGCTCTACTGACATTGTACCACTTCAGAACGGAGAGATGCCAGACTTAAATAATACAATGAAGTTGGCTGCATTTATTTAGCACACATTTAACCGAGGTGGTCATGGAAAACTAAACGCTTCAAAAATGTGTTTTATAATAGATGCCAAACATCTAGCTAGAAACAGAAAAGTTTCTTTTTTAAATATGCTACTTGACAACTTGCTACAATTTTGGATATTTGTATAAACTTTTTGATATGTCTTGTTAGCTGAAGTGAGCCGCAAGTTATTTTCAGGAAGGGAAGCCGAACGTTTTTATTTTTCATTTCATTTTCAACTGGCAGAGAGAGACATTGCCGGCTTTTTTGTACTGTGTTTATATGGTTGTGTTTTTAATGGCTGCACAATGTCTAGAAATCTATTGTACAATCTGAGCAAACGATAGAATAAATCTGTAAACATCTCAATTTTGCTGAAGTCAATGTAAAAAATATCAAGGTAATATGAAATCATTATGTTATAGAATATACTGCCGGTATTATTTTACAAATAAGTATAACTAAACAATTAAAGTATAACTAAAAAAGAAATGTGATCGTAAATTAATCACTGCGCTGTAAATCAGTATTTAAAAGACGAGTAGATGAAATTAAACTAGTGTTGAATACGAAGTAAAACTGTTGCTCCCATTATATACCAACATCTAACTTGTATTTTCAGCCTGAAATAGTTCGGACATTGATGCATTGCGGTGATTAATTTGTGAACATGTCCAAAGTATGCACGATGTATCTCCAGGGTCATAGAGATGTCTATGCTTTGGTCGCAATTTTTAACGTGCCATATCATAATTCTGTTCATTTGCATCGTTAGGTAATACTGAAGCTCATTTGCACTACTATTACCATGGAATTATGAGGACAGAACAAATATTTTATTCAGTTATTATTAGTTAAAACCGAGTTGAAATTAAATAACGAAATATTTTGTGTATCTTTTTCAGGTTAAGGTGTTAAGAATTGATAATGTACTTGTATAATCTAACTCTTCAAAAGGCCACCGGCATTACACATGCTGTTCACGGCAACTTTTCCGGTAGCAAACAACAAGAAGTCTTGATATCACGAGGCAAATCATTAGAGCTAGTAAGACCAGATTCGAATACCGGCAAAGTACATACTGTATTGTCGACTGAAGTATTTGGATGTGTTAGGTCTCTAATGTCATTCCGTTTAACAGGTGGCACAAAAGGTAAGCAATTCACAATGATACGTACGTACATACATATGTATATATACATATATGTATGTATGTATAGGTGCATCATGAGGCACAAATCCCTATTGAGATTTCATATCATTGTTTTGGAGTTTCAATAAGTCATTTATTAAAAACGGCTAAGTGCTAGATAATATTTTAAATCTTGACGTCGCATTTGATGTGTTTCAGTTAATGTCACATTGAACTGAAACTTTGAGATACAAAACCTCTCTTTCATGGTCAGAATTCTTGGGCAATATAGAGAGAGGCATGTACTGAAGTCAGGAACGATTTTAAAATCACGGAAGTGATATTTAGGTGCTCTTAAAAGAACGAGATTCTTTAGTAGTGATTTCATTGTTCTAAATCACGAGCAGACAGCTGATTTTTTTCTTTCCAAAATATCTTTTTTTTTTTTTAAGAAATCGCAAACATATTTGGCTCTCCTTTAAATAAAACTATGTGGACTATATGGATTTTGATGTGCTAAACTCAAATCCGTTCTCGGTTTTTCTCCACTACGTAGGGTTCTTTTTATGGGTGTGGCAATTTGTTTATTCTAAATTGGTCGGGTACGAAGACATATTTCAGCCTAACTCGAGAACGACTCATCCGATTTTCATAAGCAAAACACCAAAAGATGCATAACAAAATTATATTTAATTTATTTCAAAATAGTTTTCTTTCTATTTATCGTTTTGAAATTATTCAAAAATTGTAAGAGGGGAAATTTTTTTTTTTGCAAAATGCGCTTTTTTTTTTAAACAAAAAAAGTTTAAAAATGAAATAAAAAAAGCAAATATTTTATATTTTGCACATTCTTCTGAAAGCTAAATACCTCAAGAATAAAATAAGGTATAAATCATGAAAATCGATTAACAAAATGGTGATTTTATTCTCAATTTACCGCAGGTATCCAATTTTGTACGAATATGTGAGCAGTCAACCTTAGGATTGCGTTGGCTTAGCAGGCCGGTAATGGAAATAAAGGACAAAGGTGTTTTGTATGGGTGTTGGAATTGAAAATTTTTTTTTTGTAAATGATTAAATATTTTCAGTTTATACATCAATTAAATATTTTTCAAATTGAATGAACTCAAATTTTTACAGCCAATGTAATTTTTTCTGTTTAAAATAACACAGATTTTTGTTAGTAAATTATAATTTTTATTTCAGAAATATTGTTAAAATAAAAAGTAGCTTAGTTTTATATAATATTAATTTATTTTTTTATATTGTCGGTTCGAGTTTCTCGCCAAATCGACCAACAAAAATCTGCAAGCATTCCTTCTGATGGGTTGCAATTATAAAGCTTTTCTATATGTAACATATCTTGGTGAAACCTTTCACCATGTTCATCTGATACAGCACCAAGATTTTCCGAAAAAAATAGATGCGAGTCCAAAAAATGAATCTTAAGAGACATATTACATTTTAGAGCTTGGTATGCAGAAAGCATTCTTCGATAATTTTATGGTAGTTTTCAGCTTTTCTGTTAAATTTTCGTTATAAAGACTGCGTCTTTCATAAGCTATAGAATTTGTGGACCTACAAATATGCCCTCTTTTACTTTTGCATCGCTGATTCTAGGAAATTTGTTCTTAATGTATAGAAAGCCTACACCATCCTTGTTCACTGATTTAACAAAATTTTTCAGTGGGACCGATAGAAATGTGTTTCCATTGTGAAGCAAAACTGCTTTCAAACTTGCCTTGGATGAATCACTATTGAAGTACAAGACTTTCACGACTTTACGTACCAAATTCCATTGTTTAAATTTGGATGCAAGAAGCTCAGACTTTATTTTTGAAAGTCCTAAGCCACGAGCTAAGTTATTCAGATCAGTTTGTTTCGGAAATTAAGGTTTGCTCGTTGGACTTTCTAATGAATGCGAAGAAGCAACAATGGTGGCTGGATTCAGTCTTCGCAGAATGCCTATCTTCTTCGTCATTTCTAGGAGGCAATGGAGGTAAATAATTACTTGTGAGAGGACTGGTCGTTTGATAGATGATGTATTTGAATATATGACTTTATTTTTGTTTTTTTTTTTTTTTTTTTGTAAATCCACGTGTTTTAGTCATGCAAAAGTAGCAATCAGTTTCATGATTTTGTGGTTCACTCCAAATCGGTGGCTTCATAATATACCTTATTTTACTCTTGAGGTATTTAGCTCTCAGAAAAATGTGCAAATTTTCCCCACTTAAATTTTTGAATAATTCCAAAACGATAAAAAATAGAAAAAAACTATTTTGAACTAAATTAAATATAATTTTGTTACGCATCTTTTGGTGTTTTATTTATGAAAATCGGATGAGTCGTTCTCGAGTTAGGCTGAAATATGTCTTCGTACCTGACTAATTAAGGGCAAAAAAAATTCCACGCCCATAAAAAAACCCTACGTAGTGGAGAAAAACCGAAAACAGATTTGAGTTTAGCACATCAAAATCCATATAGTCCACATAGTTTTATTTAAAGGAGAATTTTGCTGCTGAGCAGTGTAATTGATCCAAAAGCAAAATTTAAAAAGAATCTGCAAAACATTCAGCGTCCATAAATTTGTAAATTTTGTAGGTTCTTCTAAGTAAAATAATTAATTTTATTGCAAAAACAAATAAAGAACAAATCATTTTAAGTGTGTGTGATAATTTTATTGCAGAGTTTAAAGAAAAATAATTAAAAACTTAAAGTGATTTGAAATCGTCATGCTGTTAGTTGACCGGTTTTAAATCACGAAATTTCAAACAATTGTGCGGCCAGAACACCTTTTCAGTGATTTGAAATCACTTTACGAAAAACTGATTTTCAGAACATGCTTCATAGAAAAGTTCTGAAAATACTAATCGGCTGGAAATTAAAATTATGGGATAAACCTAACACATATTTTTGTCTGAATTTAGGCTTGCGATAAGTGGCTGACTTCCACAACGTTCGTATACAAAGTTTGTATACAGTATTGCTACTGTATTTAAATCACATACATATGCAAAGTTCCGAAGCAATGCAACAACTATAAAACCGATGCCGTGTTTTCTTTCTTACTGCGTTAAAAATACTTGGCGGCGGCGTTTTGAAATGGTATACATTGTACAATTATTGTACTGCGGCGTTATGAAATGTGATGCTTTGTTCAAACACAAAGCAATTGACGTTTTGAAAGTCAGCCAGTATGTACAATTAATTGCGAGTTACGTTTTTTTGGACAAATATTTAATTAATGTATACGTAGCTTTAGTTTGAACTTCAGTTTAAGTAAAATACACCGGTTCAATTCAGTTACTTGCTTGCGAGTTGAAGTCGCGATTTCAAATGTTTGGCGAAATGCTTTTGACAGAACATGCCTGTATAATAGCACACAAATCTGCAAAGCTACATATTTACATATTTATATTGCTGTCTCTAGAAGATCAAATTGATTGCTGCAATCTCTCAAAATTCTTTTTACCTCCTCTGAGGTTTTTTCTTGCAATAGCAAAACCGCAACAACGGCAGAGATCATTTTACTTCTATTGTTTTTATTTATATCAGAAAACACTACAATTCTATAAAATTTTGCCACAAAATAAAATAACACTTGATTGTTTATCGGGGCTGTCATAGAATCCAAGTCGGTTTTTCAACCAATATTGGTTTCATTTGGTGTCATGAAAACAAGTTTTGTTATTAGGTCCATTTGTTTACTTTTACAGTAAAATGCAGTAAATGAGTAAACAACAGAATTTACTCTCCAAAAAAGTGTTTGCCCAAAAAAGTACGCGAACGGAAAAATTGTAAAAATTCGTAAGATTTAGGCAACAGCTGATGGAAAATAAAAGTAGCGTTGAAAAATTTTTATATTATTGGATATTTGAACAATTTAATCATCGGTACTCGATTAAATACTTTTTATAACACAAATATTTTAATAAAATATATACAATTTAATTTATGTAATCTTTCCCATTTCTTCTTTTTTTATTTTATTTGATTTTGCATATTTGTGTGTGGTTAAATTTATTCAAAATACATGAATATTTGTTTTTGCTATTGACTATCATAAAAAGAAGTGCAGTAATAAGTACCCAAGTACTTTAGAATTTCACAACTCCAAAGAATTAATATAACAACTCCACAAAACTAAAATAACTTTTATTTTCCATTAAAAGGCATGTAGGTCATTGTTTCACAAACAAGTTCAATTTAATGTTAATTTACTTTTAGTTTTGTTTCATTTTTACTTAATTTTTTTTAGTTTGATAAATATTTTAGTCACAAATTACATACTTTTTGTTTGTTTACCTTTTGAATCATATGTTTTCTTGTTTTACTAAACTTTACTGCGAAAAATTTCTGCAGTAAAAATTTGCAAGTTCTCAATTAAGAACTGTCACTTTACGCTCTCAATTTGTGTTCTCAATTAAGAACTGTCACTTTACGCTCTCAATTTGTGTTCTCATTTACTGTATTTTGTGTAAACGAACGCAATTTAGTAAAATGCAGTACAGTTCAGTAAAAAATAGTAAAAACTTTTGGGTACTCGAACACACTTATTTTCGAATGCAAAGAAAACCGATATTCGAATCAGCTGTTTTATGTTTTGCTCATTTGTTTACTGCTTTTTAATTATGAAATTTTTTGTTTAAAAATATTATAAAAAATATAGTTTTTGCGCCAAAATATTATTATTAAAAATTGTGTTAATAATAAAAAAAAATTATAAAAAAGAGGATTAAGTGATAATACAGTAAATAAAATAATTAAATTCTATCGTTGTATTATTTACGTTTGTTCTTACATTTGTGTAATGTTATATTGTTTTGTAAAAATATAAAAAGTTGTTATTTAAACAATTAAATATCTATAAAAATAAATAAAATGAGCGCTGCTGTTGTTGCATATTTGCGTTCATACTTTAAGCAGCTGCGCATATTCATAGGTTGCTACCGTTTAAACAAAGGTGCTTTATATATGGTACTTGACACAATTAAAGAACACTTTCACGTTCTAAGATCCCGCCATTGCTGTAACGTTTTGCAACACTTTTTGCTGCAACGATTTTTAGCTGAAGGGTCCTATCAAACATTAAAATAAATAATATTTTTACCAATTTATCCCCTTTAATTTAATTACATCTTCACAAAACTCTAAATGTTTAAAATAATAAAATGAAAAATGGAGTTTGTGGCGACTTAATTTATTTCCAATAAAAAAACACTTTATTTTAGAAAAAAAACACAAATAAAATTGTAAATAATTATACAGGTGTATGCAACAGCTAATTCGAATATCGGTTTTATTTGCATTCAAAAATAACAAAATATACTTGGTTTCATGATACCGAATGAAACCAATATTGGTTTGTAAAACTGACTTGTATTCTATGACAAGCAGCCCCGATTGTCCTTGCTTCAAGTTAATGAGGGAAACGACAAAACAAAATAATGAGTAAAGTAATTATTTAAGGTACGGTCACATCTGGCAAACATTTGCCCAAAAAAGCGTAACCACTAAATGCCAATGAAAAAATTTTTGATTTATGCATTTATTTATTAGGTTAAAGGGCATCTAATAAGATAAGATTCTATTAAATTTTCTATAAATTATGTACGAAACTGTTTAACGTAATAAACAAGGTATCTAAATCAAAAGTGTTTTCATTAGTTTTAGTGGTTACGCTTTTTTGGGCAAGAGTTTGCCAGATGAGACCGTACCTTTAGTTGCATCACGTTTTTATACGATCCTTACTATATTTAGTAAACTATATTTTTTTTTATCCATCTTAGAGATGTTTTAGCGCTCGTTGAGCTATCGTCGAAATTAAATCAATTTCCATTAACATTTTTGTACGTTATGACATATTACCAAAACAATTTCTTTATAGAAAATTTTATATTAAAGAGCACTTTGAATGTTAACAAGATGAAGGTTCCAATTTCTTAACAGTTTATTCATTAAATTTCAGATTATATTGTTGTGGGTTCTGATTCTGGTCGCATCGTTATTTTGGAATATAATTCTGGTAAAAATAGTTTGGATAAGGTACATCAAGAAACATTTGGAAAATCTGGAAGTCGAAGAATTGTTCCCGGCCAATATTTGGCTATAGATCCAAAAGGTCGTGCTGTTATGATAGGAGCTGTAGAAAAACAAAAGTTGGCCTATATTCTGAACAGAGATGCCCAAGCACGTTTGACCATTTCATCGCCACTGGAAGCACACAAATCCAATACTTTTACATATCACATGGTGGGAGTTGATGTAGGATTTGATAATCCAATGTTTGCGTGTTTAGAAATTGATTACGAAGAGGCTGATAATGATCCATCAGGTAAGATATGGCTTAACACAAAATATTTACAGATTGGTGATGATTGATTTTGGTTAAGTGCACGATAAAATTCTCATTTATTTATGCAATACAAATTGTAAAATCGGTAAAATAAAATTATTGAACTCTGATGGAATAAAGATCGGCAATTATAAAACGATCATTATAGTTTTATATATTTTTTTATTGACAATATCATATACATATTTTGATAAATCAGCCGCCAGTTCACTTTTATGAAACACATTTGCCCAATTCGCAAGCAAAGTTGTATCGTTTATTGTTGTATATGAAAACGCAATTTCAAACAAAATTTCTCAAAACAAAAAACAATTTTAGAACGATTTAGTTTTGTTGACAGAATTTTTGTTGAAATTTTTTTTTATTATATATTAATATATGTATGTACTACATACTCGGTTACATTGTAATTAATTATTGTTATATAGAATGCATTGCACTTACTAGACATGTCAGCTTTTGGGATTTTTTACCTAAAGATTGACTTTGGCTAAGTGCAAGATAAAAGTGTGTAAACACTAAACATCTGAACCATTGGTATTTGTACTAAATTTACTTGCAAATACTTCACTGATATGTTGGTTACAAAATAATATAAAAATTTGGTGTTGTTATGGGAACAATAGCACACAATTACTTTTACCACTTCTGCTAATTACGATTGTCGGAATGATCTTTTATTTATGCATAACAAATTGCAGTGTCTGTGTATAAATGATTCAACTCTGAAGGAATAGGATCAAGATCGACAATTATAAAAACAATTAATATGGTTATACAATTTAGCATACGAGTATATAACCAATACAGCATCCAGTGCGCTTTTATTATATAAGTAGAAGGTGGGCCAAAAAAAAGTCATCCGATGTTGTTTGGCTCTCATTTTTTTCTAAATGAAAAACTTCAATGATTCTGAATTAGAATTAGAATTATAAAGGTTCAAAAACATGAATATCAAAATACAGATTCATCGAAGTTTTCCATTTAAAAAAAATGAGAGCCAAACAAAATCGGATGACTTTTTTTGGCCCACCTGTTATGTATATTGTCACACTGGATTTAATTACACTGAATCCTTTTCGAACTATTAGGGGGGAGTCCCCTGAGTGCGAAAGAACATTTGGAAGTGTCAGATTGGCTCCAGTTTTTGAGAAATCGGTATATATCAATTTTTCATGGATATTTACCGAATTCTCAAAAACTGGAACCAATCTGACACTTCCAAATGTACTTTAGCACTCAGAAGACTCCCCCCTAATAGTTCGAAAAGGATTCATCGAAGTTCATTTTTTTTCGGGGCAAGAACTATCACAGTGTTATTATTATTATATAGAATGCATTGCACTTATTAGACATGTCAGCTTTTTCGATTTCTCACCTAAAGATTGACTTTGGCTAAGTGCGAAATAAAAGTGTATAAACACTAAACATCTTAACCATTGGTATTCGTAATAAATTTACTTGCAAATACTGCACTGATATGTTGGTTACAAATTAATGTAAAAAAACTGGCGTTGTTGTGGGAATAAAAGCTCGCAATACCTTTTTCCATTTTTAAATAATCCTAAAATTTCGACTCGAAATTTAAAATATGAAAATACAATTGTGAAAATACAAATAGACTTGAGAAACTATTCATAAATTATTGTAAAAATAGTGTATATATGCATGTACATATATGCCTATTAGATAGTTTTAATATTAGTATCGAATGAACTGTAATAATAAATAAATTATCGTAATGGGTGGAATATATCGAGCTTTTCCTGTCCTTTCGAGAGTCGGATCAGTTAAAAATGCTACTTTTGAGTTAATAATTCAGAGTTATTCGCGATACTTTATTAAAAGAAGAATAACTTCTGCATTTTTTTTTAATAAATTCAAAACAAAATGGTTTTATATAAAACAAAGCGTTTTGATTCGATATTAAAGAAAAATTATATGTAACGAATTGTGCAGTTTCTGTGAAAATCTATAAATATATTTTTGGTTTTATTGCAGGAGAAGCAGCTGAACGCACGCAACAGACCTTGACATTCTATGAATTAGATTTGGGTCTCAATCATGTAGTACGTAAATATTCAGAACCATTAGAGGAACACGCCAATTCCCTTATATCAGTTCCGGGTGGTAATGATGGTCCTTCGGGTGTATTAATTTGTTCTGAAAATTATTTGACTTACAAAAACTTGGGCGATCAACATGATATACGTTGTCCCATACCACGTAGACGCAATGACTTGGACGATCCAGAACGCGGAATGATATTTATTTGTTCGGCTACGCATCGTACAAAAAGCATGTATTTCTTTTTGGTACAAACCGAACAGGGCGATATATTCAAAGTAACTCTTGAAACTGATGACGATGTAGTGTCTGAAATAAAATTAAAATATTTTGATACAGTCCCTCCGGCCGTTTCTATGTGTGTTTTAAAGACGGGATTTCTATTTGTTGCATGTGAATTTGGAAACCAGTAAGTAGTTTATACATGGCTAATTTTTACATAATGACATTTTTCTGTTCTTCTGTTCTTTTGCGCGTAAATATAGTTATTTATATCAAATTGCGCATTTGGGTGATGACGACGATGAGCCAGAGTTTAGTTCGGCTATGCCTTTAGAAGAAGGGGAAACATTTTTCTTTGCTCCTAGACCTTTGAAAAATTTAGTTATGGTCGATGAGATGCCCTCATTTTCGCCTATTATATCATCACAAGTAGCTGACTTGGCCAATGAAGATACACCTCAATTGTATGTGTTGTGTGGTAGAGGACCTAGGTCAACTTTGCGTGTATTACGACACGGTTTGGAAGTATCTGAGATGGCTGTTTCCGAGCTGCCCGGTAACCCCAATGCTGTATGGACAGTTAAGAAACGTGTTGACGGTAAGTCGCTTTTATATTTCATGTTAAAAAATTGTTTGACTGGCATTATATAATATACGAACATATATTTAGAAAGTGTATATAAATTGAAATGTATGTTACCCAATCTTTTTATTTCAATTTGTTTGCATTTTGTGCCTATATTTGTTTGGTGTTGTTTAATATAAATTAAAAAAAGAACAAACCTAAATAATATTTGGTTGTAAACAATTTTCTTAAATAAAACTGGTGATTTTTTTTTCAATTTGATAATAGAAAATCCATTTTTTTTAATAAAAACAAAAGAATCGTATTCCGTGCAAAAGAAAAAATAAATCAAACACCAGTGTTTTTTTATTGTTTCAGGCGCTTGAACTCTTGTGTGCTGAATAAAGCCGAGTGGTTTTGTGATTTAAAAAAAAAAAAAAAACAATTTAATGCGAAATTAAACCCCAACCCATACACACTAACATACAAGAGCGTGCCGTCTAGTGTTTAAGGAGTTGTTGTTTGCTCAGAAAACTCTGCTCCTTCCTACTACTTCTTTTGCTAAAATAAAATAATAAAATTAATAAAGCCAGTAACTCAAATATAGGTAAGGCAACATTTTCATAAAGAAAGCTGAGTAAAGAATAAAAAAGATACAGATACTACTACAGCTTTATTAATGTGTATTTCCTAGTTGGAAGAATAATATACATATGTACATATATATTTCTTAAGGGTGATATTGGTGCAGCCGCAAAATGTTTTTGATTTTAAATGATGTGATTTTATCTCCGTGTTTCACCTGAATTTATTTGATTATACCTTTGATATCTGATTACTTTCAAAAACATTTTCCTTCACTCATATTTGTTCTTTTGCCGTAAAGCATATTGGAACATTTTTAACTAAACTTTAGTTTTTGTTCTTTTGTTTTAATCAGATGAATTTGATGCTTACATCATAGTATCATTCGTAAATGCTACTTTAGTATTGAGTATTGGTGAGACAGTCGAAGAAGTTACCGATAGTGGTTTTCTGGGAACAACTCCCACTTTGTGTTGCGCATCCTTAGGAGAGGATGCCTTAGTACAGGTATATCCTGATGGCATACGTCATATTCGATCTGATAAGCGTGTTAACGAATGGCGAGCACCCGGCAAAAAGTCCATTACCAAATGTGCTGTTAACCAAAGACAGGTTGTTATTACATTATCTGGCCGTGAATTGGTATATTTTGAAATGGATGCGGTAAGCAATTTTATCATAACTTAAGCTATTTAATATTTTTTTTTTTTTTACATAAATTGCATTTTTTTAACCATAAAACGTCCCATACGCTCGTACATATACATACATACATATGAATATATGTATGTCTGTATATGAAAATACAGTACTGTGATGATAGTAAAAAGTTTGCTTTTCAGCGCAGTCCTGCATATACGACGAATGTAAAAGGAAATTTTTGTTAAAAAAACAATGATGACAAAAACACTTTAAAGAACAATCGTGTTGAGGCACTATGTGTCCTGCAGTGCTGAGCTTATATACATATTTCACTTGATGTCTACATTCTACTTATATACATATGTATTTCGTTTTTAAATAAATAATTCTTTTGTAGACAGGTGAACTTAATGAATATACTGAACGTTCTGAAATGCCAGCCGAAATAATGTGCATGGCTTTGGGTACAGTTCCAGAAGGCGAACAACGTTCATGGTTTTTAGCCGTTGGTTTATCTGATAATACTGTTCGGATTATTTCATTAGATCCTAATGATTGTTTAACACCGTGCTCCATGCAGGCACTACCATCACCAGCAGAATCTCTTTGTCTTGTTGAAATGGGACATACGGATAGTGCAACGATTGCAAGTGATGATCCTAATGAACGCACAAATGTAGCTTCAAAAGGTGGCACCATATATTTGAATATTGGACTGAGCAATGGAGTACTGCTACGTACAGTTTTAGATCCTGTATCAGGAGACTTGGCTGATACGCGAACACGTTATTTGGGATCAAGGCCTGTGAAATTATTCCGTATTCGCATGCAAGGCTCAGAAGCCGTTTTAGCCATGTCGAGCCGTTCTTGGTTATCGTACTATTATCAGAATCGTTTTCATTTGACTCCCTTATCCTATGAGACTTTAGAATATGCCTCTGGATTCTCAAGTGAACAATGTAGTGAAGGAATTGTCGCCATTTCTACAAACACCCTTCGTATTTTGGCTCTAGAAAAACTTGGTGCAGTATTTAACCAAGTTTCATTTGCTTTGGAATATACACCAAGAACATTTGTCATACATCCAGATACAGGACGTATGATTATTGCCGAAACGGATCATAATGCTTACACCGAAGAAACTAAAAATGCCCGTAAGCAACAAATGGCTGAAGAAATGCGTATGGCTGCTGGCGAAGAAGAACGAGAGCTGGCAAATGAAATGGCCAATGCTTTCATAAACGAAATTTTACCTGAAGATATATTTTCAGCACCAAAAGCCGGTGTAGGATTGTGGGCATCTCAAATTAGAGCTTTGGATCCTATACATGGACAAACGTTATTCAAAATTTCCTTAACACAAAATGAGGCCATTATGTCGATGGCAATTTTAAAGTTTTCGGTGGTCCAAGATGGACGCTATTATCTAGCAGTGGGTATAGCGAAAGAACTCCTACTAAATCCCCGTATTAACAATGGTGGTTTCATTGATATATACAAAATTGATCCTACATGCTCACAATTGGATTTTTTGCATCGCACGGAATTGGAAGAAGTACCCGGAGCTCTTTGTGGCTTCCAAGGTCGTCTTTTAGCCGGCTGTGGGCGTATTTTGCGCATTTATGATTTGGGAAAGAAAAAACTTTTGCGCAAATGTGAAAACAAACACATACCCTATCAAATTGTTAACATACAGGCTATGGGTCATCGTGTTTATGCTTCAGATGTTCAAGAATCTGTCTTCTTTATACGATACAAAAGAGCAGAAAACCAGTTGATTATATTTGCCGACGATACACATCCCAGATGGGTAACAGCCACAACTCTATTGGATTACGACACTATAGCAATCGGTGATAAATTTGGCAATATGAGCATACAACGATTACCACATTCCGTGACCGATGACGTTGACGAAGATCCAACGGGTACAAAATCGCTATGGGATCGCGGTCTACTCTCCGGTGCTTCTCAAAAGGCTGAAAATATTTCAACGTTTCACGTTGGTGAGATAATTATGTCATTACAAAAGTCTACACTTATACCTGGCGGGTCAGAGGCTATGATTTATACCACTCTTAGCGGTACAGTGGGGGCATTTGTGCCCTTTACTAGCCGTGAAGATTTCGATTTCTTTCAACATCTTGAAATGCATATGCGCAATGAAAATCCACCGCTGTGTGGTCGTGATCATCTTAGCTATCGCAGTGCTTACTATCCAGTAAAAAATGTAATTGACGGCGATCTGTGTGAACAATATCTATCAATAGATCCGGCTAAACAAAAATCTATTGCAACTGATATGTTCCGTACAACAAACCAAGTTTGCAAGAAATTGGAAGATATTAGAACTCGCTATGCTTTCTAAAGATGTGTGAGGCAAATTACGTTTCAACTTTTAAATGGCGTGCTTTTATATTTTCTTAAAAGGTAAGATAATTTATTATTATGTAAATTTATTTCTTTCAACTATTTTATGTAATGATGATCAATGTTTTACCTTGGGACACCTATGAATTGTTTTTTATGATTAGTGTAAAATGTTTTAAAACTGATTTTTTATTAGGATGCATAATAACTTACGTACACTGGTGGATAAAGGAAAGTTCGGTAACATTTTTTTTTTCTTTAATTTTTTTATTGATTTCAATAATGTGTTTTAATTAAGCGTAAATCGATCAAATACAAACTGAACTTTCTTCCGTCCAGCACTGCATGTAGCATGCTTTTAATTTACATATTTACCTTTTATGAAGAACGCTAAAGCAATTTATTATTATTTTTCCAATTTTTTTCAGACCTCTTATTTCTGTACATACTGATTGTAGTTATAATTTATATGTTTAATAAAAAAACAATGGAAGAAGTGCTTGCTGAATAAGGAAAAGGTGGGTTATGTTTTATTTGTTTTTTAATATATTTTTTACTACTTTCAATGATGTTATTTCTTAATATGTTAGACTAAAGAATTTCCATTGATTAAAAACAACTTTCTGATTATTTTGCCCTAATAATACACTACGACAACTGTAATTACCATTTATTAATAATTATGTTTTTATCGTTGCAGAAAAACAAACAACTAAGTGAATCAATCTATGAATCCTGTACAATTAATTTTAACATTGTGAAAAAGGTAAGTTTAGAACAAATAATTTTAAATAACGCCCCTATACATTCTATATGATGAATAAAGTTTTTACCTTGGGACACCTATGATAATGACTATGATTTGTGTAAAATTTTAATACCTGAAAAAAGATTAAACAAAAATTTAATATGTTTCACAAGTTTTTTTTTTTTTATTAATTTATATATTTTATTTCTTTGCTAATTTTTTTTTTAAGATCACTTATTTCAACATTGCGCTGTGTTTGTACACATGTACTGGATTTTGAATAAAAGGTAAATATTATTGTTATCGTATAGTTTTAGTGTATATTTTGTGATGTTTTCTACAAAATATGTTAGACTATGAAAATTTTTGATTATAAGTTATGTAGCTGATTATATAGTTTTCTTACACACAAATTCATAGAGTTTATTATTTTTAAAGTTTTTTTTTCTCTTTTTTTTCAATTTACAGGAATTTTCCGCGTTCGTTTTCTCATGAATCAATACAACCGAACATTTGACTGCCAATCCATAATCTTAAAGAAAAAGTTCTTTTTAGTCATTTTAAATATTTAGTATTAAATAACTAGTATTTAAATTTTTTATAATGTACGTAATAAAAATTAATTTATATTAAAGAAATTAATAAAATTCTTGTACTTTCCTTCTTAGACTGATGTCTGGAACTTGGATTAAAATTGATATGTAACGAACAGTTCGAAAATTATTGTATTAATTTAGATGTATTGTAGATATATTCTGAAAAATTACTTTTGTGTTCTTTTGTAGTACTTCACTTCCAGACTTATTTTTTTCTTATTTATTTATTTAATAATAATAGTGTACTGTGAGTATAAATTCACAGAAAAAGATTTAAAGAAGCTTTGTATGTATTTAGAAAAACAAAGATTGAATTAAAAGTTTAACTAAAAATTGAGGTATAACTACGTAATTAATTGAATACTTTAATAAGTTTAAACAAAGATTCGAAAATATATAGAAATTATATAAATAATATCAAGTGTATATTAATCATTAATTAATTAACTAGGCCAAAAACGTCCTCAGGTAAGCTATTCGGCTTAAAAGCGGGTGAATTCAAACATTTATGTGATTGGAACACCTTTTCAAAATATATCTAATGAACGCACGCATTCATAACAGCGTATAGCCGAGAAAATTATTTGTGAATATTCATAAATTAAAATATCGGAAAATTGTTAATGCTATTTTTGTCAAGACGCTTTATTAATCATTGAAGACAAAACCGTCAGAAGAAACCCATACAAGGTGCTTAGTACAATTAAATAGATACCCGAATTGCATATCGGCGTTCATATGAAAAAAATATCTGTTGCGGCAACATTGTCTGCACGTAGCACGAATTTTGTTAAATTTACAAATAGTAAAATGCCAGGAGCCCAGAATAAAAAACAAGCAGCTTTATTTAACTACAACATTTTACTTATCCTTAAGGATGCTGTAAGTTTTGCAGCAAAAGAACATCTAGTGTTGCCAGATCGATTTTTTAATACATTACAAAAAGAGGATTTGCACACATCATCTTTTTCAGGAATTCGTCAAAATGTGAACATTATGTATTATTTTCTATGATATCTCTGCGCACGGTCAGGCGCCTGGCAAAGTTCGGCCACACAGTGTGTAAATTTACATGAAACCAATTGAGCTGTTTCTACCCGCCTCATAACTTTGCTCCTCTTGATCATAATATAATGAAACTTGAAACATAAGGCCTCCCCACAGAGATGACCTGTAAGCTTGGCAATATATTTTTGCCTTTCTAATGTGCTTTCTAATATGAAAAAGAATTCTTTGGAAAATATTGGCAAGCTTATAGGTTGCCTAGAAATGAGATGGTATTTTACCTATCAAGAACTAGGTCCTTATTTTGATCTCGGTACTTTTTACAGCCGAAATTTTTTGGATAGGAACTTGGCCTTATTTTCACATTTATGTTTTTGTGCGGATTAAATATAATTCAAACCTTTTCTACAATAATTGTGTTTTGCTTTTCGAGATCTATTCGCAAACCTCACTGAATTATACATAAAATTAACAACTCTAATTTAATTTATTCTTTCGACAGTTTGTAAACATTTAAGCATACGATTAAAATCTTGCACCATGATTAAAATCTAATGATGAATTACCAACTGCAGGCAGCAAATATATAATTTTACATTACTGTTGTTATTACTTACCACTTTAATCGTACATGACCCTCTTGGCTAGATTAAATTAATTTATATAATCAAACAAGATATTTCTGCCTATGCAAAAAGCCCTTCCTTGCTTGTTCATTTGGCCGTTTTAAATTTTATCGTGTACTACATATTTATTTGTGATTTTCGGAATTATAAAAAGTGGGCAACCGTCTTCCAAATTATTCCTAAAATTAGATCCAATCTTTTTTGAACGATCTTTTATTTTAAGATTGGATAAGAGTTGGAACTTTCTACCTATTGATTTTAATTTTTTTTCACATTCAAATAATAATATTTTCGCCTGTAACTGGTGTCAAATTTGTTCTTCTCTGGAGTAAGATTCAATTTTCTTCCGTCTTGCTATTCTTTTAGCGGGGGTTGTCATAGAATCCAATCTTGTCGTTATTGGATTTGAAAACGACAAAAATAATACTTTGGTGTCATGAAATAACATGTCATCGGTTTTATGTTCGAACTAGAATTTGTGTCGGTTTTAGGTGTCACAGAAACCAATGTTATCGGTTTTGTTATTGGAAACAAACCAAGCAGCTTACAGCTGTCGTTTTTTTATTGGAAATAAATAAAGTAGCCAAAAACTCCGTTCTTCATTTTATTATTTTAAACATTTAGAGTTTTGTGAAGATGTAAGTAAATTACAGTGGATAAATTGGTAAAAAATATTATTTATTTTAATGCTTGATAGGACCCTTCGGCTAAAAATCGCAACGAAGCTGCTTTTTTAATTTAATTTTTAAAAGAACAATTTAAATTATAATATTTTTCAACATAAAAAACTCTTAGTAATTTTGAATTTTCATTAATTCAATAAAACTGAACTTGAGCCTGAATATATTACTTTTCATATGTAAATATATAAATATTAATTAAAAAAAAAGTTTGTTTGATGACATCATTAATACCTGTTAATGAATCATTGTTTTTTGGAAGTTATCATCTAATTAACATACATATGCGCAATAAATAAAAAAATATGTGAATATAAACGTGGACTAAAGAAGTACATAAATAAATAAAATACATATGTATGTACATGTAATGATATTTTTGATAACACAATACCTGTTAAATTAATAAATGAATCATTGGCAATGAAACTTTATAATAAAAAAAGCCACATCATTATATATTTGGAAAATAATGTGTGTATGCCCATGAATTCTCGATCAGATGATTACATCCCCCAAAATTAGTAGGCCAGAAGTTTTCAAATTTTTTGTCGATAGCTAAATTTTAATTTAAGGTTTAATGCAACAAAAATTAAAAAAAAAAACACCTATTTAACTAATTTTAATAAAAATTATATTAATATTTTTATATTATTATTATTACGAATAAACGTAATTATTATTTGAACTTATATTGATGTATATATGAAAAGTAATATTATTAGGCTCAAGTTCAGTTTTATTGAAATAATGAAAATTCAAAATTACTGAGTTTTTTTTATGTTGGAAAATATTATTATTTTATCAATAAAACTGAACTTGAACCTGATAATATTACTTTTCATATATACAAAAATTATATTATTTTTAATAAAAATAAGAAACTCAAATAATTTATTATTGATATTATTTAAGTAATTTTTTTAGCGGTTGCTTGTTTAAAATAACTTCAAACATACGTTTTTCAATTGAATTATGAAGTGGCATTAAATAATCCACACAATTTTCGTTGCAATGTGTTGAATTAGTAATAATTTTTAACCGTCGGATTGTCTTTCCCTTCATTAACCTTGCGGGATAGTGAATATGTTGGCGAAATGAAAAAAAAATGAAAACGAAATACATTCTTTTATAACTCTTGGCATTGTTAATAGGAGCATTATCTTCTTGCAGAATCCAGTTGGCGTTAGCTCGTTTTTGCCAGATTGCTACTTTAGTCTGCCTTCGTTTTCTGTCTTATATATAAAGGTTATACATACATACATATATGTATGTATATCTAGCACCGTTTTAATGATTAAATATAATGGACAATAAGCATTATATTTTTTTAATTCGTTTCAAAACCATTCATTTATTACAATTCTTTATATTAAATTTATATGTAAGTAAAAAAAAAGTTATCTTTATTCGTAGATATTGATAAATAATTAAATTAAAAATTAACAAAACGAAATAGGTCATAGAAAATTTTGAACATAGTATGCTTGTATATCTGGGGTGTTAATCTGTAATTCGCTTCAAAAAAAAAATCTTTCGAACTGCTATCCATGTAAATAACATGCAAGTTCGAACACTTTATTATTCGAATCGAAATATAGAGTATCCCCCTGTACATATGTGGTACATACATATGCATCAAATGAAATACAAAATTTTATTTTAATAATTTTGCCCAAAAGACAACTACATATTTAAGCCACTTAAATTTGAGTTAATAAGTCATTGAAAATATAAATGTTGTTTTTTTTTCAAATTCTTTACCTCTTTTTCATTATTAAAAATTTACTGATATTTAGTCATCCTTAGATCTGCCTTTACCACCGGTACTGCCTTGAGATGCACCACTAATTGTAATTTTCTTTTGAAGTTTACTGTACTCTTCTGTTAGACGATCATATTCTTTGTTTAAGCTTTCAGCTTGCGATTTTAAGGCTTCTTTATCCTTCTTTTCTCGATTTAGTTCAGAGGTTAGTTCATGAATGCGTTCTTTCAATTGTGAATTCTATTTTATGCAATGAAAAATTAAGACAAAACATATATATTTTAAATTTCTTTACTTTTAATGATCTATAGTGATATTGGGCAAAGTAAACACAATTACACTAAATACATAAGTACATATGTATGTATATTAAATATGTTTAATACATTTGATTTTACTCGATTAATAAAAAAAAAAAACGACATGATTGCGGATGTGAATGAGGAGGGTCTTTTTCTAAATATTTTTATGTTTCCTTAATTAAGTTTTTTTTTTTTCATTTTTATAAAAAAAAAATATGTATACATGTATATTTATTTGTCTTTTAATTTTGGTTGTGATAAACGTGCAGTGAGTCCTTGCACCCGTCTCCTCAAATTGGTAAGCTGTTGAAATGAGTATTAAAAAAGTTTGAAATTATATGTAGTATACATGAAATCCAAAAAAAATCGATTCTATTAACATGTTAAGTCAACAAACAAGCCATTCGTCAAGCAATTGAACAGTTACAGGAATATTACTAGAAATTGACAAGAAATTGCTTTAATTTATAAACATTACGCAGTTGATCTAAATTTATAATTTTGATTTTTTTTATGGAAAATTTCTTCCTAATTGATTTTGTCGATTTTTAAAGTTTGAAACGTAATTCTTTAAAGTCGTTTTCTGTAAAACAGTTCTTTCCGAGTAAAGATTCTCTCTCATCAGACTCGATAAGTACGTTAACATGTACATAAGTAGCGAAATTATTTGTACATACATACTTACATATGTATATACTTTTCAAGTCGTTTTCAGCATGTAACGAACAACTTCAATGTTTCCAACAATTAAACATATATACATACTTAATTCAAAAATTTCAAATAATTTTCTTTTGAATTTTACTTAAAAAAATTTTACATTTATTAAGATAAGAAGTTTGAACCTTTTCAAAAGTGTGGTTGAAGCCAAGGCAAATTCATAACAGGTAAAGTTGAAAACACAGCTGATCTACTTTTTTCTTGCATAATGGAGGCTTGCATGTCAAAATTTGTAAATGCAAGCATAGGGGCTGATATGTCAAATGTTGTTGTACACTTGTACTTGTTGTAGTATAAACTTTTCCTGTTACGAATTTGCTTTGGTTGAAGCCTACTGATGATTTTTTAAAGCATATAGACATTACTTAACAATCAACAAATAAATAAAAAACAATTTTTTTTTTTTTTTTTTTTTTTTTTTTAATTAGGACCAGCACTCAGGGGATGACCCCTACGTATGCAAAGCATTGAGCCGGAACTAGGAAAATAGGTTTTGGGAAGGAGGATAAAGGGAGTAGTGTTTGTGGACATTCGATTTGAACTCTGACACACTGAAAGTGGCAGGAAAGACCTCTGCGGGGAGTTTATTCCACATACGAACAGTACGGCCAAAGTACGAATTCTCTCTGTAATGCGTGGTGCGGTTCACTGACATATCGACCACAAAGGGATGCGCTCCTGATGAAGAGCGTGTTATACGTGAAAAGTGGCGGGTTTCAGGAACAAGTTCCCTGATTTCATCAGAGCACACTCCGTTGTAGTAGCGATAGAACAGCGAAACACACCCAACATTGCGTCGATGCTCCAATGAGTCAATAGAGTTGGCTACCCTACTGTCACCGATAAGCTTCTTCGCCCTATCCTGTACGCGGTCGAGTAACTTCAAAATAGATTTTGAAGCACCGGCCCATACATGAGAGTTGTATTCCATTTTCGGTCGGATAAAGGTGGTATAAATATTAAGGAGATCAGATGGAGTGAAGTATGTCCTACACCGTCTTAGAAAGCCGAGGCACTTGAATGCTTCTTTTGAGACATGAAAAATGTGATCATTCCATCGAACATCACAGTGAATTTTCATGCCAAGAACATCAAGAGCTTCTGATTCCTCAATATCTATACCATCCATGTTTACAGATGGAGCAGCATGTTCGGTCATACGTCTATGTGTGAGCATAGCACATTGGGTCTTTCGTGCGTTAAAATTTACCCTATTAGCATGACCCCAATTTGAAATTAACAGGAGATCGCGATTTAGCGTATCATTCATATTTTGCCGCATTGCCCGGATCTCCGACGGTTGTGGCCTGTTGCTGAATGAATACGAATGAACTAAGCTGCTGTCATCTGCAAAAGAGTAGATAGGGTTGGAAGTTTGACGTAGAAGGTCATTAAGAAAAATAAGAAAAAGGGTAGGAGAAAGAACGGAGCCTTGCGGTACCCCTGAATTTAACTTGAACTCGTTTGATGAGACCCCATCTACAACAACTCGTATAGTGCGATCTCTGAGAAAGCTCGATACAAATCGAGTGAAGCCATCACCGACACCAAAAGCAATCAGTTTTGACAAAAGTGCTCCATGCCACACTCTGTCAAATGCCTTGGAAATATCTAGAGCCACCACTTTACTTTCGCCAAAGTGATGTATGCTATTACACCACTTCTCCGAAAGGAAAGCAAGTAGGTCCCCCGTAGAGCGGCCCCTACGAAAGCCGTACTGCCGGTCGCTAAGTAAACTGTTGAGCTCCAAATACTTCACAAGATGGAAATTCAACATACTTTCCATAACTTTGGAAAGCGCAGAACAAATTGCAATTGGGCGGTAATTTTCAGGGTTGTTGGCCTCCCCCTTTTTAGGGATCGGCGTTACATTGGCAACCTTCCAACACTTTGGAAATTCACCAGCATGGTACAAAGTGCTAAACAGGCGTGCCAATGGACGTGCTAACGTCGAAAAGCACTGTTTCAAGACCAGTGCTGAGATACCATCCGGCCCAGGAGACTTGTTTACGTTAAGCTTCGCTAAAACCTTTTTAACTGCACGCGCTCGAAAGAATATTTTTGGCATAGTTACAGATACTCCCTCGAGAACGGGTAGTGGTTGACTGCTTTCCGGCAAGTGAGAATTTCTTGCAAACATTTCAGCCAGAAGGTTAGCTTTATCAACCGGGTCAGTGAATACATGGTCGTCCTTTAAAAGAGGTGGAATTGAAGAACTAGCATTATCCTTGACTCTTTTAACGAATGACCAAAAGCTCTTGCTACCCCGTGGAGCATCAAGAACTTTAGTACGAAGGCGCTGCTCGTACAAAGCTTTTTCGCGCCTTAGTACTCTGGCACATGAAGATCTCGCCTTTTTGCGCAGCGAATTAGTATCGGCGTTTTTATTATTACGCCAGATACTAAATGCTTCCTCTCTGGATCTGATTGCATTTCTGCACGTCTGATTGAACCAAGACTTAACTTTCGGTTTAATCAAAATTTGCTTAATAAGAAAAATGTATCAATTGACGCATTTGTTCATTCACACCCATGATCAGTGATGTTATACACATTTTTGAGAAGTCTTTACACAGCACTTAAAAAATCCCTATTTTTCCCTACTCGATCAAAAAATTGTCTTTACAAAAATCCCTATAACTTTTACATTATAATATATCAAACAATGCAAAAAAAATCTTTGGTTTTAATATATAAACGTTTAATTTAAACTTGTTATACATTATGAATTATTAAATTAGCCTTTTTTTATAAATTAAAAACTAAATAACCAAAAATTGAAAAAAACATAAAAACAAGTGATATATGTACATAAATTCATTTAAAATCACAATTAGTTCATTGGTCAAAAAGCGAAATACAAAAAATATGTATTTTGCACTTTTGAAATTTGCTTGGATACTAAAAAAAATTGTTTGCCCGTGTTAGTTTTGACTGGTGATTTCCTGACATGTCGTAAGGATACCATTTTTTTTTTTAATGAGTTTCGGTACATTGGAAGGTATAACAATTTTTACATTCGTCATGTTAAAATGAGCGGACAGTGCAAATTGAAGTTAAAATATTATGACTTAGATTATTTCTTTTCTTAGTGCGAACATCAGTGATGATGGAAAAAATTCTTTCCCTGTCTGTATTGGCATGTCGCAGTGATAAAGTAAAGGTAGCTAATTTCGACAAAAGGGGATAATGGAATTCTCATTAAAATTTTTCATTTTGGTAACTGTACTCCAAAACTTTTCGATGTCCATATTAAACAAACCACCTATTTCTTGCTCTGAAAAAAAATATTCAAAGGATCTCCACTCTTGTAAAAGAGAATTAGCGTCCACTTTCATAATTTTCGAAATATTTTTATATGAAAATTCATTTTTATTTCCTTTTTTTCCAATATAATATCAGGGTTTAAGAACCCCATTTCTCTGAATATTTCGGTTTTGAGGGGTAATATTTGCTGTATTTCTTACAAGGACAAATTGAAGAAGGTTGCCAAATTGAAAAGTCCCTACATTTTAATGATTTCAACAAATCTGTCATTTTTTCCCTACGGTCATTTTTTTGGAAGAAAATCCCTACGAGTAGGGATTTTTCCCTACATATAACATCACTGCCCATGATCGACATTCATGTTTTAAGAGAACTTAGGCAGAACATCATTAACAAAAATGATCGTGCCGCCTCAATCACTAGTCCTAAATAACAAGTACAATCAATCTGACTTTCGGTGACTTTTTTCCAGTAACAAGAATCTATCAGTCTTAATACTTGGATTTATTTGTTTACAAACTATGCGGCTTGTTTGTTTGTTTGTTTATTTCAGTCTATAGACAAAAAAGTCCTTACAGACTAAGATAATATAATAAGTATAATATAATATAAATAAATAAAATTATGGTTATCTAGCAACAAAATTTAAATCAATATAAAATAAAATAAATAAGAAAGAACAAATAAAATCACACCAAACATAATCACAGTAGATGTAAATATAAAAATAATACTTAAGTGTGCATATACATAACTCTTTTATTAAGACGATTTGAGCCAAACTATTTTAATACACTAAAAAGTAACAATTTAAACTCAATTTTACCAGTGCTGAATTCGATAAATGAGTTAGAGTCTCTTTGCAAATTAAAATTTAAGTCATTTAAAAGACCAAACGCGCGGGTTAGGGTACCATTACGTGCATAATCAGTACGACGAAACGGAACATCGAATAGCTTAGCTAACCTTAGATTCCTCGGCGGAATATAGAACCGTATAGCGTTAAGCAAATCTGGGCAATCAATAGAGCCATTGATAATGTCGTACAACAGCAGGGCAGATTGAACTTTTCTACGTGATTCCAAAGTACGCAAACCAATAAATAAACATTTTGACTCATATGGAACCGCAGACAAATAAGATAGCGAGCGCGTAGCAAACTTAACAAAAATACGTTGAATTCTCTCCAAACGATTGATAAGATTAGCTACGTGAGGACTCCAAATAACAGAAGCATATTCCAACTTAGACCTAACAAACGACGTATAAACATACTTAAGAGTGTATGGGTCAGCAAACTCAGAACAAGTTCTTTTCAGAAAACCCAGCATCTTATAGGCTTTCGGAACTATGTATTCCACATGAGCAACAAACGACAAGGAATTATCAAACAATACGACTAAGTCAAGTTTAGAATTAGATTTATTCAACATAACTCCATCAATATAAAATTCCACCGCAGTAGGGGCAAGAGACCTATGAAAAGAGACATGTACACATTTATTAATGTTCAAACACAAACCATTAAGACGACACCATTCACTTAACTTATTGAGCTCCATTTGCATAATCTGCGCATCATGTATAGAAACTAGTTTACCATAAAACTTTAAATCATCAGCATATAAAAGATGGTTAGATTTAACGAAACAATTACTAATATCGTTTATGAAAAGGTTAAACAACAACGGGCCTAGTATACTACCCTGAGGTACACCTGACGTTTGCAAATAAGTGACAGAACTAAACCCTTCAATTGTAACTGAGCATAATCTATTGGACAAATAGGAATTAATCCAAACTAGGATTTTAGTAGGAAATCCCATTAACTTCAATTTAGATACCAACACCGCGTGTGATACCTTATCGAACGCTTTCGAAAAATCAGTGTAAATCACCTCAACTTGATATCCATTCACCAAGGCATCTAAACAAAATTCATTAAAGAGAACCAAATTCGTTACAGTAGACCTACCAGCAAAGAAGCCATGTTGATAAGGGGTTATCCAGCTCTTAGTAACAAAAAACATCTTCTTATGAATAATGTGTTCAAAAATTTTAGAAACACATGATAATTTAGATATAGGCCTGTAGCATCTAACATTGTCTCTCTTCCCATCCTTAAAAACGGGAGTGACCGTCGCATATTTCCATCTATCAATAAATTTACCCTCATCAAGTGACAACTTGAAAATATAAGTCAGTGCCGGAATAAAAGCCGAGGCAGCCTTCTTCAATAAGTACGTACATAGGCCATCAACATCAGATTTCATCGAGATCTTAGCCTGAGCGATTGCTTCAGCTACATCATCCTCCAACAAAACAAAGGATCCCAGATTTAAGTTAGCAAGAACCCCCGAAATAGGAAAATTAATGCCTCCAGCTGGCTCAAAGTTAGATTTGAAAAAGGAAGCGAACATATTAACAGCCTCATCACAAGAGCTAGAAACATTACCATCAAGACAAACTATCGATGGAATATCAGATGATCTTTTCTTTGATTTTATGAAAGACCAGAAGGCCTTGGGATTACTTTTTATCTCTTGTTCCTTGGACAAGAGAAACTGCTTATAAAGAAATTTATTCAGAAAGTTAAATTCCCGGCGGTAATGAATAAATTTAGCTTCAGATTCAGAGTCACCAACATCTAAAAACTTCTTATGATATTTGTTTCGCAAATTCTTTAGCTTTTTTAAACCTCTAGTATACCACGGAAGCTTAAAAGGCTTAACGCACTTAAAAGGAATATTACTACGGCAGATATCACACACTTTCTGTACAAAAACATCGTAGCACTCATTAGTATTTAAACCCGCAAACAAGTCGATCCAATCTAAGGACTCAAATATGGAATTCAGCACATCGAAATTACATTGATTAAAATTAAAATTTTTAACAATTGTAGTTTGGGAATGTTTAAAAAATGTTAGGTTATAAATTTCAATCACCAAAGGCTGATGATGGATATTAGGTTGAGAAATCCACAGGAAAGGAACATAAATTTGGTAATCAAGACACTCAGACAAAAATATAAGGTCCAGAAAGCGATTTAATTGATTAGCAAACTTGTTAACTTGGCACAGATTCAGCGAAAGTAAGCTGTCAATAAAATTTATTTCATGACAATGATTAACATTATGAGGCATTAGCAAAGAGCTGTCCCCAAGCTTTGACCAAGAAATATTTTTTAAATTGAAATCACCAAGAATAAAGAGGTTATCATTAACTGTGAAGTTCTCACCTACCGATAATATGTTAGAAATATGAGCATTATATAAACAATCAGAGCTATTGGGTGGAATATAAGAAGCACATACTAGAAAAGAACAGCTTAAATCCGATATCGTTACAATTACTTGGTCAACCAAGCCATTAAGATTATTAATGTTGCAAACAGATGACTTAAAACTATTTTTTACAGCAACTAAGACGCCTCCTCCCAAAGATAGGCCAGTAGAAGACGCATCCCTATCTTTGCGATACACCATCCAAAGATTAGGATCAAAAAATTCAGAATCCGAAAAATCACTGTTCAGCCAGGTTTCCACCAATACAAAAACATCGAAATCATACTGTGATGAAAAATCATAGACAGTCTTAGACTTGGACCGCATTCCCGAAACATTATGAAAATACACCTTCAACCCATTACTCCCATTAACTATTTTTGCTGATTGTGAGGCAACGACCTTTGAAAATTTACGAAAGGTCGAACTTTAATACCAGCTGGCCAAATTTCAGGCTTTAAGACTTTATCATAAAGACTATGCGAAATACCAATTTTAAAATTAACATGTTTTATGGCAGACAGATCAGCATCGTTTTTAACCAACTTAAAGCATGCCATATGGCATTTACTAACATTTGCAGTTTTTTCAATATAGCTTAGAATTTGGTCAGTCGTAACAGTTGCCTTAAACGACGAGATGTGGATCCATTTTTTGTAGGAGAAAACACTCAGGTCACTAGATGAATTGGCGCCATAAATTACAGGGCCTTTACTAAAGTTAGCCTTGCTCTTACTGGTACGTGCGGGTGAAAGTTCATTACCAGCATGTGAAATTGGTTGGTTAATAACACCAGCGTAATGAGACGAAGTCGGTGGCGACAGAGAAGCAGGCAAAACAGGCTGCTTACCACCCTTAGCAGGCACTGAAGTATTACTGGCAGGAGAGACAATTAACTCAGCAAGTGTATTACCACCACGATAACTATTAGTGTTAGATGGCTGATGTTGAGAGAAAGACGGAGATGAGCTATAAACTAAAACTTCATCTTGGCGTGGCGAAGCTAAAACAGCATTATTCGAACCAGACAATGCCATATTGCTCTTGACAACGTCAGCAAAAGACCCTTTACAGAAATCAGCACTTGTTTCTTTTATAGTGTTTTTAATAACACTACAAATTGTGCTGTTATTTTCAGTAATTGCGCAAGCAATTTCCTTGTTGTTAAAGTGGTATTCCTTCATCGATTCGCATAAACTATTAATCTCCTTGAGATTACGAGCACAAGACTTATGAACTTCATCCAGCTTATTCAATCGCTCAAGATACCTTTTTTCTATCGCTTCCAACAACTTTTTAATTTCAGTCTCATTCCGCTTTAAGCAATCTTTAAACTCGCCCTTATATTCCGCCAGATTATCGCCATTTTTTTTAACGCCAGCTTGTACTTCTGACATTACCAAATCCACATTGTGAATGTATTGGAGGCAATCATCACATAGGAACCTGATGAAACCAGTCGAATCAAGTATACCCCTAGAATATTGATCCAAGCCAGAGCACTTTTTGGAAGCATGGAAAACTTTCTTGCAGACACCCTCGCACATAATGCCACTTTCACCGCGAATTGCACTTTTACAGTGATGACAATCCGCCATATTCACAACTTAGCACTTGATTTACGAACAATAGCTCGTAAAAAAGATTTAATGAAAAAATTGTCAGCGGGGCTTCGTTTCTGAAATTTCCAGTACAAAGTTGTGATGGTAAATATTCGTATTATTTAAAAAGCTTATGAGAAGATCGTTAAAAATTTGCTATAATTTTTAATTAACTCACTATTCCATTCGAATAGTGGCTTTCTGCATAGTCTGCCTTCGGCCGGATTTAAGGATTTTCTCCTCTATGTATGTAAGTATGACGAATAGTGGATTAGAGGGATAAAGATTTTCTGCCTCGAATAGCAAGTAAAATGTAATATTGTTTGTATGTGTTTACACATTTTATAAAAAATACTCCATATAATCACAATTTTGTACTGAAATTTCAGGGGCCTATAATTAAGAAACAAAGATTCGCTGACGACTTTATTTTTTCTTTATATTTTATTTTTTAATTGTCTATCGGATATGATTTTTTTAAGCAATGTAGCTTTACTAGATTTAAGTCCTAATGTATTTCAAACGACTTTAATTGCACAATTGTTAATTAAAATTTCGTCAGTCGTATTGATGAACCTTTGATTTTTTTTTTTTTGTCTTCGGCTAAGTTTATAATTATACTAAATATTACCATATGAATAAAGCATATTTACACGTTAATCTTGCAGAAACTTCTTAAATAAATGCGAAGCGAAATTCAATTTTTTTTCTTGCTTATAAAAATCGAATAACTTACCTCGCCCAATGTTTTGTCTTCAGTTGCTTCTTTGGCTTTCTCCGTCGGTTTCTCTGCAATTAAAGACCTTACAGCAGCAGAAGCAGACTGAGCTTGTTTTAAAGAGGCTTCGCTCTGTGCCAAAAGGCTTGCTTGTGCAGAAATTAATGTTACCAAGCGACGAATGACTAGAACTAGGAAGATAGCAAAACCGGATATATAAAAGTTGCGTTGTGCTCGAAATAGACGCATGCTGTGCTGCATTTCAAGGTTCAAATGAACATCTGATGAATGGTCGTGATGGGAATATTTGCGCATTTCACGAATTGCATCCAAAAGAAATAGGACTAATACACCCATAATAAGGAAAAAGTATAGATGAGCTTGTTGTGCCATCATGGCCAGAAATTTTGATTTAAAAAAACGGCTCCATTTGTATGGGCTAGCTACAGGTAAAACCAATAATAGCACAACTGCTATTTCGGCATACAAAAAGCCAGCTATCAAAGTCCAAATAAGACTCATTTTGATAGATAATGGGTTTTATTTTGTAGTAATCTTTAAATAGATTTTTTTACTTGGCTGCTGTAAATTAAACTTTATTATTTTAGCACTTGTTTTATAATTAAAATACAGTAATAAACGTTAGTAATAAATATACACATACCTTATATACACAAATTTATCTCTTTTTAAACTTTTATTAAACGCTCGCTGATGAAATATTTGGAGATCCACGTCTTTTTTAAGAAAATTTATAAATCACAAAGCACAGTTATTCATGCAAGTGCAAAAGAGGCTAATAAGAACCGGTTAATTACGCTAATATTTGTCTCTTTCTGTCATCATTAGTATATAATCATGGCGAATTCAAATTTACATGACGTCCTCGATAGCTCTGACTTTAGCCAATAGTTCCCGCCAGGTCATGTTCCAGTTATTACAGACTGACCAAACAAGCAATAAGATTGACAGTTATTGTCATTTTCAAAATAAGCATGAACTTGCTTAAATAAACATTCTAATAAATAAGCATGAACATTAATAGTACTTTTCCATTATGAGCAAATTAAGTATATTTGAGGAAATCATGTCGTTGTAAGTCTAAGGTTACACACGACGATCTTAATTGCCCAACTTTTTCAGAATTCTCTTTTGATTTTAGTTGGGCAATTCTTCTGTTTTGTTTACCTTTTATTTTCTTACAATTTGACATTTGTGCTTTCAGAAAATAAACAATTTCAATAAAATAAACAATATGTAGTAAGCTTTTACTAAAAATTTTTACTCTATAATATTTTTTTCATTTTTACATATTTAAAACGTGTAATTTTTGCGTTTAATTGGTATTATAAATGATGTTCACACCAAGAAGCGAAACACCGAATGAAAAGAAATGTCAAATATTCAAATAAAAAAAAACCAAATTTATTCCCCTCACCGCAAACTGAGAAAACATCTATAAGCTCAAGAATTGCCCAACTAAAATCGTCGTGTGCGAACATAGACTGAGTAATTTGGTGTTCGAATTTTCGAAATCAATTTGACGATTGTTGTTGTTTTAAGCAAAATAAATAAGATTTTCACGTTTTTACTATAGGTACGTTCACATTCATCAAATATTTGTCGAAAAAAACGTGACCAAGAGAGAAACTAATTATTTATTTCCCTTAATTCTAATATTTTTCTTAATTATGAGTTCGCATTTATTAAAAACTGTATAAAAATATATTTTTGTAGATAAATTAATTTTATTTTTTAACATAAAAACCAAGTTAGTTGACACTTTCCTTAAGAAAAACTAGTGGTTACGTTTTTTTTTTATAAATATTTAATAAATGTGAACGTAGCTTAAGTCTATGTTCACACACGGCTATTTCAAGCAATTCTCTTATTCGTTTTTTTTTTATTTGAATATTTGACTTCTTTTCATTCGGTGTTTTGCTTCTTGGTGTGTAAATCATTTATAATTTCAATTAACCGCAAAAATTACACGTTTTAAATATGTAAAAATAAAAATATTATTATAGAGTAAATATTTTTAGTAAAAGCTTACTACATTTTGTTTATTTTAATGAAATTGTTTATTTTCTGAAAGCACAAATGTCAAATTGTAAGAAAATAATAGGTAAACAAAACAGAAGAATTGCCCAACTAAAATCGTCGTGTGTGAACATAAAAGCGAGTTCAAAAGAGAATTCTGAAAAAGTTGGGCAATTAAATCGTCGTGTGTGACCTTAGCCCTAGCTCTGGCACTATTTACATATGTAAATATGTATATGGATTTTAAAAACGCAATAACTTTTATATTTTTGATCCGATCTTGAATTTTTTTGGACTCAGTGACTAATTTCTTATGCTTCGTGGAAAAATATGAAAAAAAATTTAAAAAAGTTAATTTTGGATTAATTTTTAGGCATTTTATAGAAATTTCTTTATTATATGGCACTATTTACATTTGTAAATATGTTAACATTACTACTTTATTTGTATGTAATTCAAATTATTTTATTTTTACAGAGAAACAAACAGTAAACGAAAAAAAGTTAATTATTCTTTTAGGCATTGGTTGCATTTTTTTGTGGACTTTACTATGCTCAATGCAAACAGCTTTCTTACATAGGCTGCATGCTTTTCGAGTCGATCGTTTTCTTTTATTGTTCTCTCGATAGCATATGCATATAGCAAGCGCCCTTCACTTTCAAATATCCACGGTCGTCTTCATCTGGAACAAAATCTTCAGTTGTGTCCTTAATTAGTGATTCGATAGGAACACCCATTATGCATTCAATTGCATTCTTTGTTGGAAAGCATGATAGGACTCGCGGAATGTGTGCCTTTTTTAAAATTATTGGCTTACACAACTGCTCTCCTATTTATTGAAGAAACAGACGACGACCAGCTACATATTCACCTCTCTTGGACTTAAACTTTGGTGGATTATTTTCTGAATATAATACAAAAGCTGCAATTGCTGATACCTCCAGCATGTTATAAAAAAGTGCAAGGGGCCAACGATTTGTTTTCTGTTTCGTTGAATATTCCGTTAATATGTGGTCCATTACGTCAACCCCTCCTTTTGTTATGTTGTAAAACAATATAATATTTGATTTTTTTCTTTGTCTCAGATATTGTGTCATCACACAGCATTGTGGACAAGAAACTGACGGCCTTGTTCTTTTTGGGAACATATGTACAAAGCGTCTTGTTTTCACTATATCCGAAGATAGTTGAATATTCAGCTCGTTGCGAAGATGGTTTGAAATCGGAGGGCAAATATTGTTTATTTTTTTCAATGTTCCAATCATAGACAAGTTCCATTCCGTAAGGGCATTAGCTAACGAAAGGCTTATAAAAAAGTTGTCACAGGTAACATTTCTCCCAGTGTTTTTATATTGTTTAACCAAGTTCTTAACAACCCTCTCTCCTTGATTTTGCTCTGTATTGTTTCCCGATTAGCTAGTGTATATTTGCCCAGTAAGTGGGTAGTACGAGTTTGCATCACATACCTATTGGTTTAGAAGGAATATATTGGGTAAATTTAGTGCGGCCCCTGAAAGGAAAAAGCTGTTCATCCAATGTCAAATTTTCGCCTGGCCTGTAGCTTTGTTGCAAATTTGAATTCAGCATTTGAAAAATTTCAGAAATTGGTGCTGCTTTATCTGTTATAGATATTTCATTTCTCGTAATTTGCTGATCAAATCGAATAAATCTTGAAATATTTAATAATCTCTTTGAAGATATTGTTACTCGATACAGTGGGAATGCTTTAATTTGCCAAAGCACTTCTAGTCTTTCGCTGTTGGAATGATGAGATCCCAAATGCCAATAATTAAAAAGTGTTGGGGGGGGGGGAATATCCCATTCCTCCCCCCTTGTATCCGCGCCTGATAGAAACAACAGAGTTTTGGTCGTAGTTTCCAAAACCACAAACGAAAAACACTTGACAGTAAACATATTTACAAATGTAAATAGTGCCAGAATTCGTAAAAAAAATTGGTGCCAGAGCTAGGGTTAGACTAATCAACACTATCAGCGCTTATTGCATTGTATCAAGGCGAATTCATTACCAGGTGGACTTATGTTGAGAAGATAGGTTAGTTTTCTTTATATATATTTGTAAGCACATTGTTGCATTTGTTTGGACAGGTGGAGATGGTGTTAGCGGCCATAATAAGACCACAGATAACATAAGACTACCTGGTACGAATTCGCCTTGCAATGTATATGAACACAAAAACCCATGGCAAATTCATAACAGGTAGTCTCGACAGCCCAAGTGGTTATTTTAGCCTTGATTCGCCCCTGGTATATTGTGTGCCAGTTACTTTGTCAAATGCTTTTTTTAAACATTTTTCGGTACATTTTTTGACAAAGAAAGTGGACGTTTTTCAAAGCAAATTGAGGCGAGTCTACCTGTTATGAATTTGCCTTGACAAAAACCACAGAGAAATATATCACTTGAATAACGAGGTTCAAGTGTTTATTTTTTGATAAAAAAAAAGCTGCCACATTGCTTGATGTAATTGATACAATTTTAAAATGTGTTTCCATCCTTGAGAAACAATCAACATAAAAAAGCAAGATAACATTGTAAAACAAACAAACAAGAAACAAATCATTTACAATATACTTTAATTTCTTAGATATAATGGCCAGTCATATTTTACAAAAAGAAAATCCGTCTATAGCTAAACGCAAAAGGGTTTTGGCAGCTGTGGCTCAAGAAATCGTAAGCAGCGAGGATGATGATATTGTTGCAGATGGCATGGATATATGCAATATAATAGAGAACCAAACAGATCGTCGTATGCAAACAGCAACTTCTTCTGCATTGCATGCTCTGGGAGAGACTATAAAAAATGCACTTTTAGAAATTAACGAAATACGCGAACAAAATCGTGAACGTCGACATCGAGAGCTATTGCAGGTATTAAAAAAGATGGTTCAGCAAGAAAATATCACAAAAAGTGAAAATAATATCTCAAAAGTAACGAATGTAACCAACGATAATTTGAATCATGACCAAGGCATAGAAATAAGTCAATGTGTTGATGATCAGGATTTTCTGGAAAAAATAAATTTTTCTAAATCGGACGATCTTACAAACAGTTCTTCATCGCTAACTTTTCAAAACAATTTGGATAAAAATCATATCAGTTCAGCAACTTCAGCAGACAGTACTTCCTCAGCGTATATACAAGTGTTACACAAACCTCAGCCAAATAAGGAAAAAGCAAATAAATTAAAAAGCTCTGCTTCTGGTAAAAATGATAATGCTAAAAAGGAATTGGAAAAAATGCGCGCACAAATGTATGAACTGCAACGACAAAAAATGGAAGATCGTGAGAGGAAGAAACGTGAACTTATACAAATAAAAAAGTAGAAATATAAGGAACAAATCATGAGCCAAATTGGACCATGGAACAAATACAGTTATTGCTTAAAAAAAAAAATAAATACCCTATCCAATCACACGGCAGTATATATGTATGTCATCCGATGGACAATTTCCGGCAATTTTCGCATTTATAGCTGCGTAATGCTTTTCAAGTTTTTGGCTTTCTTTCATTTTTTAGAACTAAATTAATTATGCGCTCTACAATCTTTTAAATTTATGCTAGAGTGAGCAAATTTTCATCATCTTCGGTATTTTTACTGGTTTTATTAGCTTTCCCAAATTTTTGGCGATTTTTTTTTTGTAATTTGTTGAAAATGTTGTAGTTTGTAGTTTTTCGCGACAGACCACGTATGTAACTATAACTTAACTCAGTTTTAATTTTATTCAAGGCGAAATCTAGTTTAGGGACGCAGCTCCAAACGAAAAAAAAAATTACTAATGAATGTGGTAACTTTCCCAGAAACGAATTGTTTTAGAGTTATTGGCCTCTGAAGTTTTCATATAAAACGGAATATCCAATACATTTCTGAATGAATTCGGTCCAAAACAAAAACAATGTTGTAGAAAATTAAAAATAAGAAGTAAATATTAAATAAAAAAATGGTGGCGATCCTTATTTAAAGAGTTATGTGCATTTGAATACATATTTTATATAAAACAGTGGTTATACACTATGTTTCTCTACATAGTAGGCCTCCGGCCGGACTTAATTTTCTCCAGCATGGTATTTTCCGACACTGTGGTATATATAATACATTTCCTGCACATCTGGCCTTTGGCCGGGCTTAATGATTTTCTCCACCTTGTACACCCAAACAATGATATAGAAAATATAACATTTATGGCAGTAGATTGTTCCCTGGAGGAAGAGTCTGACAGCAATTCACACTAATCTATTATATTTTAATATAACTACAATAAAAACAATATTTTTTTTAATATCACTGAAATCTATTAAAATCTAGTCAAAAGCTTTAAAAGGAAGCCAGCATTGGTCTTTTACGTTGAAAAATGTAAAGGGAAATCGCACATACATATATATGAAAAATTCCGAGGTCAATAACTTTAAAACTATGTGTTTTCCGGGAAAGATACCACATTAAATTTTCGTCTTATTTTTCGATTTTCTATTACCCTATGTAATTTTTTTTTTGCAGCTGAGTCGCTAAACTAGATTTAAGCCAAACGTTTTTAATTGATAGCAGAATTGACCACATTCCTTGTACATATATATCCATACAATATAACCACATTTTTTCAGAGTCCCAATTACATTACTTCTTGGTTCTCAATCGGATGGGGTATTTGTTGTTTGTTTTTTGAGCAATGCAGCCAAATATAAATATGTATTTGATTGAACTTATTTGTTGCTGCTTGGTAGGTATGCAACTTTTAGCATATTTTTTTTTCATTACAAAATTCGTATAAAGAACTTTGGAGAGCTTCGTTCTCTCACAGAAATGTTAAGTGTGTATGTTGGATATATTTCTGCACTTGCCCAAGTTACAAAAACTTATCCGTAAGCTTTTTACCTAAAAATGTTGTAGAAAGTAGTGTACTTCCTTAAAAAATGTTATGTATCCATGTACGATGTACGATGGATATGTATGTATGTACGTATGTATGAAAATGTATGTTTCCAGCCAATTCTAAAATAAAATTTACGTAAGTACATACATACATATGTACTGCTAAAACTCAAAAGTCAGCCAAGTTAACAAAAAGTTTTAAAAAATATATTGTTTCTAGTGGAGCAGCTAATATATATATTTTTTTTTTTGATAAATTTTATTATTTATTGAATCTTCAATTATGGATTAAATTATCAATAAGTTTTTCAAATCTTAAATCTAAAAAAAATATTAAATATAAGTTTAGCCAATGCTAAACAAAATTTTTAATTTCAACGGCTAATATATGTATGTAGGTTATGACTGCATAAATATACATATGTATGTACATATGTATATAGATTCTTGAGACAATCTCGAATTAATTATTAAATTTGCAATCATTTTGTTTGATTTTTAGTGGTGAATTTAAAATTTGCATTCTCACCAAACATTAGGGATAGTGATGGAAAATAATTTTTCACTGAATTGAAATTATGTATTTGATTTAAATAAATGCAATTTTCAGTTTCTTGCAAGTTTTTTCCTTAATTATTTTGATGGCAACGTACAAATTTTGCAATCAATTTTAAATTTCTATCGATTTATGTTTATTCTTGCGCAATAATTTAAAACTTCCAGGATCAAGTACTTCACTTTAAAGTTTTGTTAAAATATTACGCGGCATTATAATGAGAAACAGGTACAAGATATATTTATTGTCAAAAGCAACAAATTTACTTCTACATAAATTGCTTACTGGGTATCATGGTTATGACCTGCAATATGAAAAGAATACAGGTCGCATATACTATAAAATCAGTTTTTGTACACACATACATACATACAGACATGTCCTTATGGCATAATTATAGAAAAAGCTTTGCTATATAAAAGATAAATACAACGAAATGTATTCATTAGTATTTTGTCGTTACACAGCATAACAAGTTTTAATATAAAATAAAAACCATTCCGCAAGAATTAAAAAATTTAAGGGAGCTTGTCTACCACATACATACATACATAAATAATTAAGAAAGAAAACTTCAACTGTAAAATAAAATGGCCAACTTACCATTTGTATTAAATTTTGATCCGCATCCATTTTACAATCCCGAAATATTTCCAAATAATGTTTATCGTCGCTTACATTCCCGACAACACCATCCCATTGATATGCATACGATGGGATTGATTTCAGCATTGGCTCCACATATCCGCCACTTGGAGGCAAATGGAAAGTCCAAAGAAGACCTCCATCATATGACGTTGAAAGTTTTACAGAAAGACAAAGATCATGATTTTGCTATTCACCTTGATGTGGGACTTTTCGAGCCAGAAGATTTGAATGTGAAAATAGTAAATGACCATTTATTCATTGAGGGTAAGCATGAGGAACGTGAAGCTGATGATATCGGTTTTGTAGCGCGTCACTTTGTGCGACGTTATGAATTACCCAAGAACTTTAACCCTGATGCTATAGCCTGCAAACTGTCATCAGATGGTGTATTGAGTGTTACGTTGCCCAAGTCAACTGAAGAACCAAAAGAGCGTATCATACCTATACAGCAGACGGGTCCAAATGATTTGTTTATTAATAATAAAAATGAAAATGGTATCAAGGATACAACAAAAAATGATGATGAAAAAAAGTAAATAGTGGAAGGACATTTAGAATTTTTGGCACATAAAAATAACTGTGTGAATAAATCAATTAGACAATTTGCATTTACAGGAAACACTGCTTTTTCAAGGAGTTAAATTTTTATCTTAACAAACTAGAACTATAAATGTAACATATTTTAAGGGCGTCGATAATTATGTATGTTTACAACTGGAATTTTCTACTGCTATAATTTTAAAAAAGAATATGAAAGTATATGTACATACATGCATATACATATATATACATAAACATACTTATGTATGTATGTGTGTATGTATATGATTTTTTGTCTCACTGTTAGAGAAAATTCTTTTTTAAACAAAATATGTAGAGTAAAAGTTAATTTTTTAATATTTTCCATGAGTAAATATACATATGTACATATGTATGTGTGTACATTCAAACATATTTACATAAGTATGTACATAATTACATACGTCGACGCTGCCGTAAAGTATGCCATCAAGCTTAATTAGTGTGAATGAAAAATAGGTCTGTATAACAGGCAGTCTCATTTAAAAATTTATTTTACAAATAATATTAAAAATTTTCAAAATTTTTATTCGGAACGTAACTAAAGACTTAATTTTATATCCTTTTATTAATGTGTAGTAATTGTACATTTTAATTGAATTGAAAAAAACACGCTATTTAGCAAATAATATTAAAAACACTTTATGATTGATATTTTAACTCAAAATCTCCTTATATATGTACTCCTCAAATTATTAAAGAAATTATTCATTAAATATACAATATAAAAATTATTATTTTTGTTTTATTTAAAACAGAGAATATAATAAAGTGGTCTAACTAGAGTTGGGCGAAATATGTATGTACATGTCCTGCTGTATTTCAAATACGAAATACTTGATAAGCTGCGTATTTATTTATTTATTCAGTTCAGTAATACAAAGCCCTATGAGCCAAAAAAATTTATTACAGTCTTAATACCTAAGTAGTTACTAATTTAAAATAAAAAATTTATAAAGACAACAATCAGGCATGTTCTGAAAATCACTTTTTCATAAAGTGATTTCAAATCACTGAAAATGTGTTCTGGGCGCAAAACTGTTTGAAATTTCGTGATTTAAAACCGGTCAGCTAACAGCATGGCGATTTCAAATCACTTTAAATTTTTTAATAAGTTTTCTTTAAAACTCTGCAATAAAATTATCACGCACATTTAAAATGATTTGTTTTTTATTTGTTTTTGCAATAAAATTAATTATTTTACTTAGAAGAACCTACAAAATTTACAAATTTATTTTTAAATTTTGCTTTTTGATCAATTATTGCTCTTGAACATGCTCCAGGCACTTTTACGATATATTTACAAAAAACTTTAACTTCAATTCGTAGATTTATTATATTTTTGTGATAAATTATTTAAAAATACCAAAAAAAAAAATTGTAAAGGAAAAAATCAGCTTTTTGCTCGTGATTTAGAACAATGAAATCACCACTAAAAATTAAAAATCACGTGCTTTTCAGAACACCTTAATATTACTTCCGTGATTTTAAAATCGTTCGTAATTTGATATCACCGTGATTTCAGAACATGCCTGAATATTCCAAGTTTGTTTTAATGAATTAGAGTAGATTATATTCCAAACATTTACATCACATCCCCACGCATCAATAAGCAATCAACTACCTATATAGAAGAAAGAAAAAGGCTACACACAAATACATATAAATGTAAAGTATGCATAAAAATGTCAAGCCTTTCAATCGATCCATAAATTATTACATTATAATTATTTCCTTATCTTACCGAATTTTTTGAACTTCATATTTCTGGCGTATAGCCGAAAAATTGAACTATTTATTTCCTTATTATTTATACCAAGAAAGTCAAGTCCTAACGTTTTGTGCAAAAAAATCTTAGAAGTTTTTGTTATTCTAATAATAAAAGCTATTTTTTATAACAAAAACCTTGTGCTTAATTTTTATCATTACATAAACAAAATGAAAAGGTCAGAGAAGTTTAAAAATCTTTTAAAACATTTTGTTTGGTATTTATGATGTTATTTATTTTTCAATTCAGTTCATCACAATGAAAATAAAATTAAACAATTCTTAACATAACAAATGGAGTTTGTTAAAACAAAAAAAAAAAATGATATAATACTAAAAAAATAAGGAATTTATGAATATAAATGTTGAATTATTATGGCGGAAAATACTTAAATTCTATTTTAGAGTTGAGAGATCCATTATGGAACATTCCTAATACCAGCTCAATTTTTTTCTTCTTTGCCACCTTTAGATCCATTGGTAGCATTCTCTGCTTTCTCTTCAGAATTTTGCTTTACATTTAAATGAGCTGGGCCAGTCTGCTGTATCTGTATTACACGTTCATTCGATTTTTGCTCCTCTTGTGGTTTGGGCACACTAACAGTTAATACACCATCTGAAGATAGGGTAGACACCACCTTATCTGCATCGTAGCCTTTAGGCAAAACATAGCGGCGTACAAAATGGCGCTGGATGAATCCATGATGATCTTCGCGTTCTTCATGTTTGCCCTCGACGACTATAGAGTTGTCGACAACTTTTACGTTAAGTTCACATGGCTTAAACTGACCCACCTCCATGCACACTTGGAAACCATCTTTTCCAATTGTTGATACAGCAGTTTCTTTCCTTTCACCACCACGACGAATAGACTGCTGGTCACTTAGGCTACTTAGCAGAGCCAAAGGCAGTGTATGACCAACCAAATTACGGCTTGTTGGTTGACGATGAACGAGATAAGGTGAAACACCAACCCCAAAATCGTTACCGTAATAAGATGGATTAGATTTACGGTCCAATTCATCGACAAGATCCAATAATAGTGATAAACCAGCCATTTTTAAACAACAATATTTATTAACTTTGTTTTATAAAAAAAGAGATAGAGTTTAAATTTTAAACGAACGCTGCTTTACTTTTACGAAAACAATTTGTTTAACTGATACCAGTTGATGTGCTTCGCGGTCTTTTATACCAATTACCGGCAGTAAAAAACCACTCGGGAATTTTCTGGAATTTTTTTTAATTTTACTCTCTCTTATGCGATTTTATTTTTATAATTTCTCTTCTAAAAAATTGAGTGGTTTATACCATGCTCTTACTTCTTAGTTGATTTTTCTCTTATAATGTCATTCATAAGCATGTAGCATTGTGTAATTAGTCCAAAGTACATACATACATACATACTTACATATAAACTTTTTTTTAATTAATATTTTCCATAAATGGGGCTTTTATAGAAAAATCTAGAAGTTTTTCCTGCGGAGCATTTTGTTACCTAAAAAGTGATGAGGACAACATTTTAACAAATAGTGTCAACTTTGTGTGTGTAAGACAGTGATGGAAAATGCAGTACTTTTGTACTATTTTCAGTACTTTTTCACAACAAAAATACCACAGTACCCCCACGTCAAATTTAGTACTACTTTTTTGTTTTGCTTTGTTCCCTGTTTAGAAATCTGCGTTATTTTTATAATCATTGACAATATTGGCTTCAAAACAGGAACTAAGGAATGCACAAATTCTTTATTCATGTTGTTGTTAGTGTGTGTTTTTTGCAAAAGTTGTTAAGGGTCACTATACACTGTCATTGACATCAAGCGCGTGTACGTATGCTTGATATCAAGCATACCCAATACCAAAATTTTTTGATTTTTCATCAAGCGTCGTAGGTGCCACACATACAAACAAATTTTTACTGTTACTACTTTAAATGCTTGATGTGATTTTGGCGAATGTATAGAGCCCTTTAATTTTATTGGTCCAAATTACACGAGATTAATTTTTAGTTCGCATAAGTTTTGTTCTTTCGAAAACACACGAGACTAAATAATCGGCCATAAAATTGTAAAAATATACATATACGATATGTGTGTATTAGTGTATATTGCACACATTTTTTTTTTAATGTTCTGCTAATACGGGGTTGAACCTGGTTGAAAAATTATGCCAACCAAGCTGCATTGTTTTCTTCATTTAATATTTTTTTTATTATAAAATGGATTTTTATTTTTATTTTTGAATAAAAATATATGTTTCACAAAAAGTACCACAATGTTGAAAAAAGTACTCTTTTTGTTGTCGGACAGTACCATTTCAATTTTTCATTTTTCCATCAATGGTGTAAGACAGTGTCGGGCACACACATACTCTCTCATATGTTTTGGTATGGGAAGCAGCAAAAAAACGAACCACCGTCAATAATTATACACTCGAAAAATTTTTCTGTTGCCAAAAGTAAAATACATTTCTTGCCTTTTAGTATTTTTATTTGATTTGAATTTTTTTTCAATAATACTTTTTATGTTAATATAATAATAACGAAAACAATATTCATTTAATAATAAACTAGTTACACAACGAATGAAATAAAATATAATATTTAATAAGTAAAGAAATATCGAGAAAACATAATAAATAAAAATAAAATTTATTAAAAACGAAGCCCTCAAGCTTGATAATTTATTAAATTCGATAATTAAATTAAAAAGTTCGAATAAAAAAAAAATCATTTTCCCATTCTTCATTGAACATTTTGCTTTGAGTGTAAACAAAAAATTATAAGCGAGGTCTTCCTCAAACAAGTGCTGATCAGCGACTGGTTTGATTTACTTTGACGAAATGATAACAAAGCAATAACCGAACGTTAATTCTCATAAGTTACACGAAGATGCTTATAGTATACGTGTGTCGACGTCGCGCAAACAGAATTTTCTTGCTAAGCACGCGTGCTCATAGCTGCCAGATTTGACGATTTATCGTCATTTTGACGATTTTGTGTCCTAAAAATGACATAGTGACGATGGGACGATTGATGCCCTAATTTTGACGATTTTAAATAATTCAAGTTGCAACTTTTATTTGTACTATTAAAGCAACCTTGAACTGCTGAAAATTGTAATGAGAAACTTTTTAAAAACTAGTTTGCGTAAAACTGAAAACTTTTATTTAACTAATTATAAAAACAAAAACAATTTTTTAAATTTTGAAGACATTTATTTAGGAATATTTGCCAGAGACGTATTGGAAGAATCACAAATAAATGCAAAAGAAAAATATGATATTAGTAATAATTGTGTTAATTTTTATATAGAGCTTTGTGATCAGATATTATCATGATTTGATTTTGAAAATAAATATAAAGCTCTTGGCCAAATTAATCCATTTAATATTATTAATGAAGAAAAAAAAGTTGGTTCTCTGAAATTATAAAATAATTGTCCTATTTTGTTGAAGAAACTGAAAACCAAGAGCTAGAAACAGAGTTCAGGCAATTGAAATTATTGTCCTGATAAAAACATATAACTATTGGATTTTTCGAATAAACTATCACAGATGCAAACGAGGGATTCTAGTCTTGTGTTTCCGATTGTGACTAAATTAATTACAAAAATCCTAGTTTTACCACATTATTAAGCAAATATGGAAAGAATATTTAGTCAGCTAAACGTAAATAAGACTAAAATAAGAAATTGAAAAAGTCGTCTTTGGAGGCAATGTTATATTCAAAAAATTATTTAAAGCTAAAGAAATGTACCTGCTATGATCTGAATTAATCGATATGTTTAATTGCAATATATATTTGTAAAATATATTATACATATACGTATGTATATGTATATGTCTATTTTCTTAAAAAATTATATTTTTATTGTGTAATTTTATTGTAGCTTTGATGCATTTTTAGAAAAAGTGTTTCCAAAAATGAAATTTAAAATGCATATTTTACTAAATTGAAAAAAATAACTAAAGGATTTGATTTTTTTTTGTTTTTTTCCATACAATGTATAAATATCTTTCAAGGTATTGAAAAATATGCAATCTATTTACATGTGGTTTTATTGTGAATTCTAAGTGAAGTATTTGGTCTCTGTATTTTAAATAATGCTGTTTTTAATAAGATTCGTTGAATTAAGAGTTTTGTTATATTTTGCCTCTAATAAAAATATGTTTTGTTGGTAAAAAAGCGTTTTTTTTTTCATTTGACGTTTTTATGACGATTTCAATAACCTATATTGACGATAATGACGATTTTTGCCCAAAAATATGACGATATTACCAAAAAAAATCTGGCAGCTATGCGCGTGCTTAGCATTTCAAAAATCGCCCGACACTGGTGTAAGAGAAGGTAAAACGTTTAAAAAAAGGAGCAAAAATTTAAAAGAACAATAATATGTATATGTATGTATGTATATACATATATACATATGTATGTATGTACATAAGTATTTACAATACCCTGATTGTACATAATGTAGTGTTTATTGTAGAAAACAATACAAAATAAATAATATATAAGGGAAGAATATTCATGATTCAAGATTCTCTTGATAACTTTAGAAATATATATTTACATAGATAGAGATATACATATATATATATGTATATGTTGGTAAAGAGAGATTATTGTATGGCAAAAATATTTATTTTATTTCAAATTATTTTATTAAAATAATAATACTACATGTACTACATAATAATATTCTTAATAAATAATAAATAAAGGAATTCGTTATGAAGAAATCCCACAGTTTTAAAGAAGTTTTGAGTGTAAATATGTATCAGAATTAAAATTCTCTTGGTTTAATGAGGAAATAAAAGAAATACAAACAGAAAAGCCGGTCTCTTAAATTTTTAAAAAGAAACTTCTAGATTTAGCGCTCTTTATAAAACTCTTTAAGCAATTTTCCCTTTGAATAATAGCTTCTGGTATTTTTTTTCTCATGATAGAGCTGCCAACGTTCATATTCGGCCTAATTCGACAAACTCAAATACCATTAATCTCCAAAATCACTCAAACCATATTAGTTGTTGCACACAATTGTATGTTCATATGTTCATGTACCAATAACAAAACCTATGCAATTGCTACAACAATATAAAAAAAAACATGTATGTATACAAATATTGTTGCTTTATTATATAAAATCAATGTTTAATAATAAAACAGCAATGTCACAATAATAACATTAACAAATTTTGACAAACACAAAAGGAAAAAAGGGATAAAATATATCAGATGGTTCATGTGTAGACTTTATTATTGGACGATTTATATAAGGAATGTTTTTCGCTCAGCAAATTTTTGTTTGTTTTATTTTTCCCCTTAATTTTTAGAGCTATCGGTGTCCGGAAGTTTCGAAAAAAAAACTCATTTTGTTAATTACTTTAAATATTTTAAGCTACATGAACTAAGGTATGAGCTGAGCACCTTAGACATAATTTGCTTTATAGTCAAGCCGGTAACAACTTCAGGTAACATCTACCACTTATACTTTCTATGCGATCAGAGTTGCATTTCTTGGTATAGCTGCTATGGGGCTGTGCACGCTCCTAGGGGGTTAAAGATTTGTTACGGATTGGAAATTTTGCACTGAAAAATTATTAAAACGCGTTACTGGGGGGGAGGGGGTGAGTTATAAAATCTCTGAAAACAGCGTTATATGTGCACAGCCCCTATGCTATATTATGTTATGGCTAATGCATGCTGTATTAAGCACGAAGCACCAACAACATATGTACATATGTACTTAATTTAGTTCACAAGAAAATCTAACAAGATCCTCATGATACAAGGAATATAAGGTAGTACCTTACAAGCACAGCTGATTGTTGTAAACCACTTGTTTTTAAGGTGTCAAATTTTGATAGGTTTTTATTTATAATATTTAAATTAAAAATTTTTCGTTTATGAAGAAAATTGTAAAATTTTTGAAAATTAATACGAAATAAATATGAGTTTGCATTGGTGCAAAATAGGTGTGATATGTAAAAAAGATTACAGCTATTGGATAGGAACCTTTTTAAAAGATCCCTAAGATGAAGTCAAACTAAAATTGTAGCAATTAGTCTTCAGAAAAAATTTCATAGCAAATGTTTTTTTTTCGTTTATTTTCTTATTTGAACAAATAATGATTTAAATCAATTTCTACTGAAGAAGCCAACCAACGGTGGGGCGAAATATCGAAAAATTTAAATTTAAAAAATTTTTAAGCTATGTATTGCATAGCTTCTATAGCAGGCTTTGAGGCGACCGAATCAAGAAATTTTTAAACGTTTGTTTTTGTTTTTGAAACGAAAAAATCTGGAAAAAATTTGTCAAAAAGCTGTCATTTGTTTTGAAACGAAAAAAACTGGAACTATGTTTGTTTCTTCTTTTCTTTTGTTTTTTGAAGTGAAAACTTCTTTTTTGTATAGTCTATGTATGATGACTATACAGTGTTGCCGCTTTGGAATTTTTTAATTTCCAGGAATTCCCGTCCTGTGTTGCCACCTTTTCCCGGGAAATTTTCCCTGATTTCTGGGTTTTTGAGGCGATTCTTATATATGTACTCGTATATAAAAAAAGTCGTGTTAGTTACACTATTTATAACTCAAGAACGGCTGAACAGATTTGGCTGAAAATTGGTGGGCAGGTAGCTTAGAACCAGGAGAAGGACATAGGATACTAACGTAAGGCACTTTTTACCTGGGGGGACTAGACTGCCCTTCTTTGTATAGGGCACTTCCGTTATAGCTAGAAAACTGAAATTGAAATTGCATAAGTTGATAAAAAATGCTATGCAATAGCTTTACCGCGGCAGTCCCCGAGTGCAACACGTCTTCTTTATATAAAAACGACCTAAAGCTTTAAAAATTATCATACAATTATTTTTATTTATATTTTTGTCACAGTTTGAAACATACACACATATATACATACATAGTTATGATTTTGACTTCCGAAATCAAATTTTCTACCAACAAAATACACAGAGTTAGTTGTTTTTGTATTTCTGCATAAACCTTATTTATATTCATTGTAAGTATTTTATAGGGATTTCATTGTATACGCGTAAGCCGGCGTTTTAAATAAAAAAATCGGTCCATAAATATGAGTTATGATAATCAAGCGGTTAGTTTGGCCATTCAATTCCCCTGGAGGGCAAGTAAATGCATATTGGTGACTATATACATACATCTTGATGCTGTGCTTTCTGGAGAAAAGGGTAATTGGCCCGAAATTTGTGTTCTATGTGCGAAACAAATCGACCGATTTTTATGAAATTTTGTGTGCATATCGGGCAGGCCTGAGAATCGGTCAATATATATTTTTCATTCCCCTAAATGTTAAGGGTGGTCCATCCCAAAATTTTTTTCTATGCTCGAAACGTTTTAGTACGTGATGCAATGACTGTAAGGTAGTATTAGAATCCCAGCTGACAATTCTTGTAAAATACTTGTTTTTAATTTCAGGTGTCAAATTTTTATTTGTATTTATTTATTAAATTTATATGAAAACATTTTTATTTATGAAGAAAATTGTAAACTTTTTTAAATTGAATACGAAATAAATATGAGTTTGCATAATGGGTGTGATATGTACAAAAGGTTGGAGCTATTGGAAAGGAACATTTTTTAAAGTTCCCAAAGATGAAACCAAACTAAAATCGTGGAAAGAAGTCTTCAGAAAAAATTTTATATCAAATGTTTTTTTTTCGTATTTGAATAAATTTTTATTTATATTTTTGTCACAGTTTGAAACATGCACACATACATATGTACATATTTATACTTTTGACTTCCGAAATCAAATTTTCTACCAACAAAATACATAGAGTTGGTTTTTTGCATTTATGCATATATGTACCTTGTATTCATTGTATCATGGTTTTAGTATAAGATATAAAAGGAGATAGGGTAACATATGGTAGTCTGGTAGAAGGCGAAAACTCACCTAACGTCTCTTGTCAAGACCAAATTCAATATAAAGTTGTTCTCTAGTGTTTCTCGTTCGACAAGTACCCTTACACTGGTACCACGGGAGCCGGCAAGCCCCATGCATACCGAGGGTTCGAGAATTGTTGCCCTGCAATGGACTGACCTTGCCGTGTAATGCGAGATACGTACTTTATCCTCATGGGAATAGGTATGGTTTGGGCATATCTCATCTGGTTTTGCTTTTGTGCTACCCGCGATTATTGCACGATTTTGCGATCGCTGTACGATTTATTAGCTTCTATGTGCAAGGTGGGTGGTCCATGCATAAGAAGTTGCCGCCCGATGTGATCCTTGATGTCAAACTTGTATGCCTTCAGGGTGATTCGGGTGCGGTTGTGAACACATAAATTCATACAATGTTAAGAGGACAGTCAATTAACATTTCCAGGTGTCTTATGGCGTAACACCTGGAAATGTAAACTATGAGTTCGGAATTGTTTTTTTAATCTATTGTAATATTATTTCGATTTGTATCAAACGCTCATTAACTAAACGCAATTGTAGTTTATTTATGTATTTTTAATTTTCCAATTACTGTGTACTCGTACATATGTATGTACATACAATATGTACATGCAAATTAATTTTTATATTGTTATAAAAATTTATTTAATAAGTTTAACAGTAGTATGATTGATTACTTGCGTTTGGTTGTGTGCAACCAAATATACAAAAAGTTGCTTGCTATTGCATGTGGATGGCTAGGTGCATGCATTTTCCCGGTACTTATGAATTTATCAGTAGACATTCAAGCAGTGTTGTCAATTTAGCATTTTTTCTGATATATTTCTAAATATATTTGCAAATTTTAAAATTGTTTAATTGAGAAGATAAGATATTTTTGAATTCGAATATAGAATGTGTGTGAAGCCAAATTAATCTGACAAAAGCAAACATATGAAACTATATTCATAGTTATAAACAAATCTTTGATTAAAATAAAGTTAACTAGTTTGATGTCAGGGATAATTGAAAGAGAGAGCGCCAAAAGAAAGCAAGAAATTGAGACACCAAAAAAATTTTGGTAATTCTTGCTAGTAAAATTTTTACTTTTAAGAATTGTCCAAACAGCTGTTTTGAGTTTGTATTTACAAATCAAGGTGTGTCAGGTTCGGCTCAGCTATTGCCTGTACCCACCACGCAATTTTTATATTAGCCCTGATTTTATTTTAAATTGTCTATTTGTAGTATTATTCACTCAAGCTTATGTTGTTAATGGAAAATAAACAATAAGTTTGTTAATAAATATCCATATTAACTTTAATATGGTGAACATAATTATCTCAAATGTTTTTTTTTTATTATTTCCGATTGTTAAGGAAAGATATGATTCAGTGATTAAATTAAAAACTTAAACACTTTAATATTTTATATTATTATTACGAATAAACGTAATTGTTATTTGAACTGTAATACTAATATTATAAATGTGAATGTAAGTTTATTTGTTAATATTTGTACAGGCTAAAGTTCGTAAATGTTTATAATCAGAGACATATTAGGTAGACATTGTTAACATATTTCGAGAAACAAAGTAAAAATTTAATATATACACATCCCTTTTGTAGATTTTTCAACAGCACTAGCTGAATAGAAACAAACCTTGAGTGCTATAATACCGTCGCACTGTATTACCGACAGTCACATCAATATCCAATCCAATTTACTATAGAATGGCTTCAATGCGAGCGAAGCCGCGGGTAAAAGCTAGTAATGTATAAATGAGAAATTATTATTATTAGGCTTAAGTGCAGTTTTATTGAATTAATGAAAATTCAAAATTACTATGGACAATCGAACGCTGATGAGAGGTGTAGCGGCTTTTAAATCGGTATACTGATACGTTCTGCTAATCTGATTGCACATGCTAATGTTTTTCAAAAATAAAAAACTCATAGTAATTTTGAATTTTCATTAATTCAATAAAATTGAACTTAAGCCTAATAATAATAATTTCTCATTAAACACTTTAAGATAAAATTTATATAAAATATGAGTGTGTGCTTGACGTACAAGAGGTAGATCTCTATATATTATTTTGTACGTTAAAGAAATTGGTAAAATTAGCAGTGAACTATTGTACCATATTTTGTAAAGGGCTTAGACTATAGCCACTTTGTCATAACGCAATATTCTCACATTAGTTTTATGTACTAACAAAAAATTAAAAAAATGAATAGCAAAAAGTCAGACCGTCTCTAAACAAGAAAATTCCCAGCCATATAGAAGTTAAGAAATCTGGCGTAAAACTGAAAATATCACCAAATCGAATTCCCAAAATTTTCGGATTAACATTCGTGACTGTTAGGGTGCATCTCTAGCACATTAATGATTTGTTTTTAAAATACAACTGTTCAAGCTTGAACTATTTCTAATTTTACTACACTGAAAAAAAAATCAGATATACTGTGTATCAATTTACGCCTTCCCACAATATTTGTCTTCATATATTAATTCGGCCATACTTAAGAGTAAATGAGCATATAAAATAAATTAAAAATTAATTTCAACATATTGCAATCATGTTGCGAGTCTGTCTCTGAGCCAGATTAGAGGCTTCCTTTATTAACAACTCGTGGTCAAAGTAATCCCAAAATAAAGCCAAACGCGTTTTTGAACTAATCTTTTTTTTTTTGAAGACTCAAGAAAATTCTTACTTAAGGTATTTTCGACAACGCTTGGGATTGCTTTAATTACGTTTGGGGCTATTTTTTTTTCTGTGTACGTTAATACTGTCAGCGTACATGCACTTGATTAATCTATTGTGTATATTTTAAAATTTTAAATTGCATGATTTTAATGTAACACACCTCTTCCCTTTTATCAAGGTACAACCAATTAATTTAAAACTCTTTTGTTTGTTAGGCGACAAAAAATTTTATATAAATTAGATTTTCAATTTCGAGATCACTTCACATTGCAAACACAAATTGTTGTTAACTCAACGTGAACAAAAACATACAGGAAAAAAAGTTATTTGAATAGAATTAAATTACAATTCATTTTAAATCTTTCCCATACATTTCAATATGAGACATTTGATCGTTGGCTGCATCGTGCTTATTGCCGCTTGTCAAGCAGTCGTAGTGGACAATGAAAACAAAGATTTTGCAACTTATGAAGAGGTTAAAGATTTACCAAATCATCCTGAGAAATATTTAATTGATGTTAGAAGCAAGGAGTTGGTGGAAAAGGATGGATCTATTCCCGGCAGTATCAATATTCCATGTGAGTTAAACAATAAGGTTTGTTAACTTGCCTTTTTTAATTTTAATTTTAAAATGTGTGCGTTTTCAATGACAGTTACGGAATTAGAGGCAGCTTTAAAAATGAATGATGCTGAATTTGCTTTAAAATATGGTGGTGCAAAACCGCCCATGGATGCTGTAGTAATATTTTCCTGTCTAGGAGGACAATATGCTCAAATGGGTGCTGATTTGGCTAAAACAAATGGCTGGAAGAAGTAAGTTTAAAAGTTTATAACAGTTATCGAAATTAGCAACATTTCAGTAGTGCATACCGCTTAGAGTGCATTTTAAGGTGTCCGATCACAGATTTAGTCAACTTTAATCTGGATTATCTGTCTTTAAAATGAAAATTAACTAATTTTACTTGAAAGTTTAAGTGGCCAACGTTAGTGGGTTAAACTTACTGAAATATCGTAACACAGCAATATGTATAAAAAAAACCAGCTGTCAAAAACACCAAACACAGTTAGTACTCGATTAAATTTATATTCAGATTAACTAATTATAGTTTGACACTACGCTTAAGCTCTTCCCTAATAACTCACTCTTAGTGATTGCGCAAGTTTACTGCACTAATTTTTATTGGTAAACTTGCCAGGTTTCAGAAAATTATTAAAAAATACTTCACTTAAATTAAGATATTTTTTCGGCGTATGTTGAATATTTCAAATAATAAAAATTGAACTTTCTAATTTCGACTGGCACAGCAATTAGTTCGAGCTGCATGAGTTTTACTCTCCAATTAATTTAATTAAATATTTGAATGTTAATAAAAACAAATTGTTTAACCTAAACTTTTTTCACTTAATTTTCAGTGCTAAACCGTATTTGGGATCTTGGTTGGAATGGTCCAAAAGAGAAGGTCTACAATAAGAAATAAAACGGATCCTGAAAAGCAAACAATGTTATTAATTTAATTGTATAAAGTAAAAAGATTGTAAATAAAGTTATGTGCATATCAAACATAGAGTTTTAACGTCTTGACGAAGCCAAATCTATGAAAGGTGTCAATAAGCCTTCACTTCATACATACGAGTACTTGTTAAAATGAAAGTATTTGGACAACGATTTTTTATATAGTATTTAACGTATACCTGCCAAAATAAAACGAACAGTAAGTTGTGCGCAAGAGAAGCGTTCATTACACAACATTTTAAATCTAATTTCGGAAACACGAACTTCATTTCGAAAATATAAAATTGATTTAAGAAATTTAACAATAGTTTCGCATATTCGAAATTCGGAACTTAGAGTCGAAGATTAAAAACTTCCTTTTTCGTGTGCCAGCTCTAACTGAAGACAAAGAGCTTTGATATTTTAAATTAAAAAATATTTTTAATGGGAACATCCTTAAAATTTCTAGATTTTTTTTTTGTTTGTTTTAAATATCGTGAATTGTTTGTTAATCGATGTACCTATAATAACAACCCGAGTTAATTCCAAATATCAAAACTATTGGAATTTTTTTAAAGTTAACGCACGAGAAATAATTTTCAAAAAAGGGCGCAAACATAATTATTTTTTAAATTAAAAATTCCAAAAAAGGCAATAAGAAACATATATGTATTTAAGCGTTCAGCGCCACCCCGATGGCACACAAGTGCATCAGGTTGCAACTTCTTATGCGTGGATGAGTAAACGTCTTGCTTGAATATTAAAGCTATTTGATCTCATGCTTCCAAACACGCTTCTGTTGTCTAGCAGCAGCACTTTAAGGCTTTAAATTGGCTGTCCGAAGTTCAACCAGGCGATAGCACTGGGCGAGCGTCAGCCATTTCACTAGTACCTCTTCAAAAAAGTACCTTTTCAAAAAAAAAGGGCAAACATAATTATTTTTTAAATTAAAAATTGCAAAAAGGCAAAAATAAACTTATATTTAAGCGTTCAGTGCCACCCCCCAAGTCGCTCCGAACGCACACAAGTGCATCAGGTTGCAACTTCTTATGCGTGGACCACACACTATGAGTAAACGTCTTCCTTGAATGTTTAAGCTATTTAATATCATGATTCCAAAGACGCTTCTGTTGTCTAGCAGCAGCACTTTAAGGCTTTAAATTGGCTGTCCGAAGTTCAACCAGGCGATAGTACTGGGCGAGCGTCAGCCATTTCACCAGTAGCTCTTCAAGCAATTTTGGTAGCAACCTCCCAAAGGAGACCTCACCAATAACTGGTAAATGAATCACGCCACAATCGAGGGTAGCACGATGTCCGCCAGCATATCCATTCATAAGGAGATGGAATATGAAAAGGTAATGTTTGGAAAAGCCAATTACCCTTTTCCCAAGAAAGCACAGCATCAAGGTGTGGATAGTCACCAAGATGTATAAACCTGCCCTCCCTGGGGGGAAACATTGTGTAACCTCCAAATATCTACAAAATAATCACCCCTATTCTGCGTTTCGATTAAGTCTCCGCATTCAGTTCCGTTGCGATCGAAAATTGGTATTCTGAAGAAAAACGGAATCGAAAGAAAAAGAAGAAGACAACAATGTTTACAAAATTAATAGCATCACTGTGGAATGTGGAAATGAAATAGCAAAATAAGCAAGTTTGTTATTATTTTCGTAAACAAATGTCAAATTTAATACAAAAAGTTGTATGTATACATAATTAAAAATAAGTTCTTGATAAAGTTTAATAAAAAAATTGTTAAATAAAATAAAAAATATATAAAAATAAATTAAAATTAGTTGTTCATAAACAATTTTTCATACTGCTCTGGTGTTGTTGTTTTTGACCTGTAATACATAAAAAAACACATCAGATTTGGGTACAAAAATTAACAATTTAAAAGAAAAAAAAATAATTTAATTAAAAATAATTTCAAGTATTTTTTTAATCGTTTCTGCACATTTTATCTCATTTTCTAATTACATTTTTTTCAATTTTAAACTTTTTAACTAAAAAACAGATAAAGAAAACCCCTTCGTTAACAAAAAAACAACTGAGAAAAACGGAGCTCCGATCGTAATGCAGAATACATACAATCGAAAGAAACTGAGCGGAATCGAAACGCAGAATACCAAAGCTGCCAGACGGAAAAAATTTCGATTCGAATCGAAACGCAGAATATAGCCCCCAATACATTTTCGTTGTCCATAATAATAAGAAAATTTATATTGTGATTTGTATTTTAATTACAACCAAAGCATATATTTAGCCCACATGTGAACATGTAGTATTAAAGAATATATCGTCACCTAAAATCCAAAAAGCCGTAATTGGCAAAAAATTCAAAATTTACTTTTTGATAGGCTTTGAAGTAATTAAAAAGAATACACCATTTTTTAAAAAATTGTACTCGTATATTTTTAAAAATAAAATTTTATCAACTGAATTTAAACACATTTATAAAATTGTTTGCATCTCCTGTAAAATATTAAAAAAAAAGTGCAGTTACGGCGTTTTGGATTTTCGATGACGATATTTACATCATCTGATGTACGACGATATATTCTTATCTACCTGAGTTGAAGGGTATAAAAATAATGTTAGAAAAAATGTCTAAAAGCGTACAAATAAAAAACATGAAAACGTATAAATCTTTTGCGTCATCAGTTTTACACTGCACAGTGGGACCCGATAGCAAATTAATATATAATAAATACTTAATGGTACATAGAAATTTCCATCTGCTATAAAATGAACGATTTAAAATTTTCAAAAATAATCGGACCATTTTAGTGCTTCGACCTTGACTACGTATAAAATAATTTAATTGTCTGAAACGTAAGAAATAGGAAGTTATGATTCCAATCGGATTTAAGAAGCGAGCTGTCGATGTTTTGAAGTCAAGAGACCATTTTTACTATGATATCCATGCGGATGTACTATGTGAGTGTGTATGTATGTAAAACTTTCATAACCTTGACTTATGCTAAAGACATTGGCATCAATTTAGTGAGATAGATTTTGAGTTTTCCAACATAAAGCTTTCAAATAAATGTTATTTTTAATAAAATTTAATCAACTCTTAAGCTAAAAAATCAAGTTTCGGCTGCAGAGAGTGTTGGAAAAATTCAGCTGATTTGTAAAAGAAATATTTTCAATAGAAAATTTAAAAAAAAACCGTTATATTAACAACTTTAATATTTTTTGTCAAATAAATTTACAAGATTCGGGTACTTCTTTTGAAATGGAACAACTCTCTTCGAATGCTGCAGATTTTATCTAAGTCGGTTAAATAATTTAAGAGATATCGTTGCGTAGGGAATGTTCCCATGCTAAAAATTGCAACACAATTAATTTCTAATTAAAAAAAAAATCTGGGGCCAAATTACAGCACTCGATATCGATCGAAATTTCAATACAATTTAAATGTAAATTTCGATCGATATCGAATGCCGTAATTTGGCCCCTGAATAATTTAAATATTTTTTTATAACAAAATAATTTTTACACACAGTAGTACTAAAATTTAAAAAACCCGCTTTCAAGAACTTAATAGGCAAAAACAAGCTGTTAAGCATAAAATATGCAGTAACGAATATTAACAAAATTAAATTGTATTTTCTCGCTCTGATAAAAATTAAATGAAAGTGTAATTTAATCAATTAACTCAAACATGTAATGAGGATTTTAAGCGAAAATATTTTTTCGACAAAATGTGGCATACATACTGTAACAGCCTGTGAGTTTACCAAATAAATAAATATATTTAATTATTTTTATTTTTATTAAACAACATCATTCAAATCGAAAAACTAAAATTATTCTATTTTTATACAATCGTTGCCAGATCAACTGGTTATTGTGGCCTGCCACCTTTGGCGGGTTGCCACACATACTCTTCAAAACTACATGATTTTCACACATACAAACATATATATATACATACATATATATATATATATATATGTCCTTTATTTATCCTGGATGGGGTTTTTAACAGAGGTGCACTTCGGTGTGGAACGCTATCTGCCTGCTATTCACTTGGGAATAGCAAGAAGCAATTCCTCTGATGGATTTCCCAAGCAGCTCACTACTTCCGGTCCGTTGGCCAAGTATCCCCTGGAAATGACATTCAGACACCCGGCAGCCCCAACACTAGGATCGCAGTGCAGTGGTCCAATCAGCCCTCACTCTTAAGCTACTACGATTACAGAAACGTCAAACATAAATAATATATTTTTATTTACGATTTCATAGTACATATTTTAGTTAAAATGTGTTGATAAAACTTTTTTGATATATCAGTCGATTCAATTAAAATATTTATAAAAACTATTATTTTTTCTGAGCAATCATTTAATGGATAAAAATTTAATAATAATTTTTTCTGTGTATGTATGTAAATTTTTCCCCAATTTAACCGAAACCTTAAAATCAATAATACATATTTATCATAATTTAATTTGCTGTCGGCACCACTGTAAACTGCCAATTTCGAAAATAGTCTAAATTAAATCTGCTTTATACATATGTATATGTATGTATGTATGTATGTATGTATGTATGTATGTATGTATGTATGTATGTATGTATGTATGTATGCATGTACATATAAATTTTTTTCATAAATACAAAAAATATTGACAAAATTTTAAATTTAGATTTTGTGACCTTGAAAATAGTTTTATTTCCTTTAAATATACAAAGTCAAGAACATTTGTTTTAAGCACAAGCCGGTACATTTATCGGAGCAAAAACCCAAAATGTGTGGCATCCATGATACGATGATTTTATGTATTTGAACAGATTTTAAAAAGTGCTGGACATAAAGGAAATTAATAAGAAAAAGATTGAATAGAAATAGTCAAAAAAACTATATATGGATTATTTTCATTTAAAAAATTGGGGTCTTTTTCTTAAAAGGTAGATAGTTTCTTCAAAAAACCACGGTACTTTTTTAAAATGTACTTTTTTTTTTCAACTGATTCACTTGCTTAAACTATAATTTTCCTTAAAAAATCTCTTTCTGGAATTGCACTTTTTCTTAAAAGGTATATCAAGTTTTTGAAAGCTACTATTTTCAAAAGGTAGTTTTTCTTAAAATATCATTTTTCAAAATTTTTTTTAAGATACTATTTATAAAGATTCTTTTAATTGCAAGAAGCTTGTTTTCGATGTTGCTTCGTCTTTAAAGGTACTTTTCTAAATATGTAAATCTTCTTAAAGAACACTGCTTCTTAAAGGTACCTTTTCTTAAACTATACTTTTTCATAATAATTACTTTTTGTAAAAGGATACTTTTCCTTAAAAAATACTTTTTCCAAAAAAAAGGTAATTTTTCTAAAACAGGTACTTTTTCTTCAATGATATTTTAGCTCAAAAATTATAATATTTTTTCTTTTTAAAATGCATTTTTTTGAAATGTAGATTTTCTTAAAATATACTGTAAAGGGACATTTTTTAAACTACATATAATATTTCTTAAAAATTACTTTTTGTAAACAAGTACTTTTTCTTTAAAGGTACTTTTTCAAAAAAGAAAAGGAATTTTTCTTTTTCTAAAAAACTCCTCCTTCCTTTACATTTTCATGGCCTGTATTAAAACAATGTTCACTTTTCAATTTTGTTTTAGAGAGTTAAATTTATTTCGAATTTTCTTTTTTCAAAACACTTTCATAAATTATACATAATTTCTTTTTAACAACAACATTTGTTTGTTTGTTATTCTTACTTTATTATTTTTATATTCGTATTTACATCCAATGAACGCTACAAGGTTGGGAAAATTTTTTGTTTAGGTCTTTTATCGCGTTCACATGTACTTGCACTTTTCACCAATACATACGAGTACATTCTGGTACTGTTGTTGATCTTTGATCGTGTCATTAATATTTCCAAGGTATTGCATATTTGCCAGTTTCATTGATACTAACTGAGCGTTCAATTGATTTGAATGTTTTTTTAGCTGGTGGTGGTGGTGGACATTTTATGGTCAAGTAGCCATTCGTGGACAAATCCGATATGACATTATTGGCATTGAAGCCTCTGGGCAACAGATACTTGCGAAGAAAGCGACGTTCCACATAATTGTTGCCGCTGTCGGTACGTCTACCATGCTTACCTTCCACAATGATATAATCATCGTTTGTCTTGACCTCTATTTCATGCGGCCTAAATTGACTACAATCGATGTTTACTTGGAAGCCTTTTTCGTCAATACGGACACGTTCACCATTATAAAGGTTATCCCAGACCAGAGGATACGACCAGTCAAGTAAATGGGATTGAATATATTGATTGCGTACGCGACGCGTTACTAATTCGTCCATTGGATTTAACAGTGAACTAGTGGACCACAAGACGCGTGGATCATCCCAAAGGTAGGGATAGAAATGAAAATCGAATGGCGGATAATAGCGCGGACGTTTGAATTCAAGTGCAAGATCACTGTAAGTTGTTGGCACAAGAGCCATTTCTTTTCTTTTTCTATGTGCAATTAACGTTTAAATATTTGTTTAGCCTTAATAAATTGATTACCAGAAATAAAAATAGTATTTTTTTTTTTCTAATTTTATTATTTTTATGGTTGCTCCTGTGTGATGATCAAAAAGTTTGGCCACTGAATGAAATTATATTTCTGCAAGATCTGTTGTTGAAGGTGCGCGGCAAAATTAAATTTTGGTTTATTTTTCTGTTTGTTTGTTAGAATTTGTTTTAAATCTAAAAAAATTTAGCCAAAATAATGTTAATCCAATTTTACTTGATCTGTTGTTTAAGTGTTTGTGAGTGTGGGCATTTACTTGGTACCCATTAGCTTAAAACAGGAGCGCAGATCTGGAAAATTTTTGGGCTAAAAATCTTATTTTTTTTTTTGTGTAAATAACAACAAGAATCGAAAATTTTTGTGATAGAAAAATAAAAATATTTACGTTGTGTTTTAATTCCGCTGTTCTGCCTTTGACTGGCAGCTACACATTTTTTTGTTACATTTTTCTCAATTCTGACGTCGTTTTTGCGCTGTTAAATTTTATTACAAATCTTTGTCATAGTACATCGACATACTATGACTGACTCATTTGTTTTGCTTTTTATATAAAAAAAATATATATGCATTTGTTTTTAATTTTAAAAAGTAAAAGTTGATCGAAAACAGAATTATTCTATTAATAGTAATTCTTAGATAATTTTTTTTACAATTATTCATTAATTAAAAAAAAATTATTTACCAAACCAACGAAATTGTTGTCTGGCAATAACGAATAAGATCCTAAATCGATATAAGCAAAACTGCTGCTACTATACATACTTACTTTTTAAAAAATTTGTGTAGAATTAACTATAGTAGAATTTAAATTCGTTGAAGAAACATTTTTAAAATTTTTTTAATTTTTTTTTTTGTAAAAGTGCATAAAATATGCAAGAAATTGTCCTAAATTTGCGGTGAGCTCCGAAATAGTCACAAATTTGCACTAAAAAATCTCAAAATCAATTTCATATTTCGGAAAAAAAATTCATTATTGTATGTTGGAAATAATTAATGAAAAAATTTCAATCGAAAATATGACTGAAAAACTTAAAAAATGTGATTAGTAAACTGTTATTTTTGCGATTATTTTTTGTGAAATATTCACCCCTATCGTGAACAAAATGTGAAATTTTTGTTCCCATGAAATTTTCATTCCCCATGAAGGGAAATTTGGTATCGTGAATTTCATGCGAACGTTTGTTCCCGCTATCAATTCGTTGTGAATGTAAAATAAGAAAGAAGATAACAAAAATAAAAAATAAAAGAAATTTTTGTTATAAAATATACTTGGAAATATATATTTTAAAGAAAACTTAAAAAAAGGAAAGCTAAATATTCAGTGTTGGAGCGATAGTTTATTTGCAGCTTTTATTTATTGCATTCTACCTTTTATGTGTTTAAATGGTTCGGCTACTTTTGAAAAACCAACAAAACGAAAAAATTCCAACAAATTAAAGCTTCACAAATTCACAGGCAATAGACATGTTGTTTTGCATTTTGTTGACCAATACATCAGTTGGTACCTTATTATTAGATATTTTTCTTTAAATAAACTTTTTAAGCTTTAATATTCAAGTTGTATGAAGAATTACATACATGTTTTGTTCTATTCCCCATCAAAAATAAAGTGAATAAATCGAAGGGAAAAGTGAAAAAAATTGTGGGAAAAAAGTTATTCACGATAAGGGGAATTTTTTCATGGGAGCATTTTTTCACGTTATTATTCTGGACTGAATAAAATTTTTTCATGGGAGTTGTTCACGATTGCCATTAAGGGAAAAGGGAAAAAGTTACGAGGGAAAATTTGTTCACGATAGGGGTGATTATAATTTAAAAAAAAAAATGTCAAAATATACAGGAGAACAGCGAAATATGCCGTTGGATATATGAAAAATCCCTGAAATGAAATAAAATATACTCCTATAAATCAAACAAATCTGGCCCTTTTTTTATAAAAATTTCTAAATGTGAAAAATAGTCTGAAAAATTAGAAAATTATTTGATCAAAAAAATTGGATATTAACATTGAAAAAAGGTCGAAATATACAGGAACGCAAACAATCAAATGTTACAAAGATTAAAAAAAATGGCCTAAATAAGCAGTGCAGTCTAAAACATGCTGCAAAAAATAAAATATGCAATAAAAAATTTAAGCAAAAATTTTAAAAAACTTCTGAAACGTTTACAGGAAACAACATGTAATTGTATATTTTTTGGTTTCCCTGGTGATTATGTACAATTTAAAAATGTATATATAAATACATATGTATGTACATATGTATCGGGTGTTTTTTTTAGAGGTATAGAACTTCGAATTGAAATAAAACACAAGAAAATCGTTTTAATGTCCATCAATTTGGCTTTATTGGAAGGATAATTTTATGCCATTAATGTTTAAATATGATTTCGGGCATGTGGCCGCCGCGGCTGGCTCGAATAAAGCCAATTCTACAGGTCCAATTTTCAACCACTTTTTCGAGCATATGGGGCCGTATGTTGGCAATAACGCCACGAATGTTGGCTTCCAAGTCCCCTAACGTTTCTGGTTTGTTGGCGTAGACGAGCGACTTCACATATCCCCAAAGAAAATAATCCAATGGTGTCAAATCACACGATCGTGGTGGCCAATTGACAGGTCCATTCCGCGAAATTATGCGCTCATCGAATGTTTCCTTCAATAAATAGATTGTGACGTGCGCTGTGTGGCATGTAGCGCCGTCTTGTTGGAACCACAACTCATCCACATTCATGCCATCCAATTCGGGAACAAAATAGTCGGTTATCATGGCTCTATACCGGTCTCCATTAACGGTAACTGACTCTCCAGCATTATTTCGGAAGAAGTATGGCCCAATGACTCCACCAGCCCATAGAGCACACCAAACAGTCAGTTTTTGTGGATGTAATGGCGTCTCAAGGGTCTCATGTGGATTCTCTTCACTCCAAATGCGGCAATTTTGCTTGTTGACGTAGCCATTCAACCAAAAATGAGCCTCATCACTGAACAAAATTTTGCGGGTAAACTTCGCGAACTGAACCATTATTTTCGAAATAAATTTGCACGATTTGCAAGCGTTGTTCTTTTGTCAACCTGTTCATGATGAAATGTCAAACCAAACTAAATATTAATCACTTGACAGCTGACAAAATGGCCGCCAGTTAAAAAAGTGATGCCAACTTAAAGTTCTATACCTCAATAAAAAACACCCGATATATAGGATTTCAAGAATTTCAACTGACGATTTACGAAAATAATGTTGTTGTTCTGTTCCGCTATGTACTACGTTGAAAATGAAACTGATGTGGATTTTTCCTTGGAATATTGTCCATATATTACTGAGTCTACAGAAAACTCTTTAACCAAAACAGTCATTTATTTTGATAAAAAAAAAATTAAACCCTATTAAAAGCTGCAAAACTAAAAAATTAGCCAAAACAAAACAAATCATCAAACTAAACCATATATAAAATATTTTCACTCAAAATATTTGCTCTCTGATATACATTAGAGAATAAATAGTAAAGATCTAATTCTTATCGACAACGTGAAAATAAGCGTAATTTTGTTTTTTTGAAGTGAAAACTTCTATTGGAGCGGTACGGAGGTGTTGGGTGGGCTAAAATCTCTGATTTCGCGACACCGTCATAGTTTTTGACATCACGCTCGCTTCATTTTGAGCGAAAAAATTTAGGTGTTGGGCCTTACTACGGTTCTCGAATCGACTTCGACTGTTGTACTAGATTAAAGGAACACACAACATCTTTCTTTAATCCATTACAGCAGTCGAAGTCGAATCGAGAACCGTAGTAAGGCCCAACACCTAAATTTTTTCGCTCAAAATGAAGCGAGTGTGATGTTGCCATATATGAGAAAAACACAAATTTTTTGGTGCACCAAAGAGGGCGCACTCGTCAATTTGAGTGAAACTGATTAAGAAGAGTACACAAAGATGGCGCTCTCTTCGTTTTGACCGAAAAAAATTTAGGTTGTTAACTTCTCGGGCGCAGTTGCATTTGCGTTTACAATAAGTGGCATGGCAAAACTAGCAGGTATGCAACAACGAGTACAAAAATCCAAAAACAACATGTATTTTGTTGGTATAAAGCACTCGCTTCATATCAAAACACACAAACAAATTAAAAGCATTTTAATACGTATGAGTATCAAACTGTAACCATTTTGTATGTACTCTCTTCAAACTATATTAGTTTGTATGAAAATTTGCTATAAAGCGAGCTTAGTCAGCTGTGATAGTAAGCTCACCTGTTGCATACGCCTTAATAAGTGGTTAAATTTATTGCATGTATTTATATAATTGTTTATATCTACACATAATTTTTTTTGGCAATAGCACGAGTATTGTTGTAATCACAAAACGTTTTCACTTCTGTCGGCACTCCCGGAGTGCTACCCGTAGTTCTTTTTTTTGTGTCGAGATGACAAATAAATAGTTCCCAAATGTTTGTTAAAAAGCTCCTAATCCAAGTCATGGGTAGATGAATGCAATCAAGCGAATTATAAAATCGATTTCTTCTTATATTTCTCATGCAGTGTTTTACTCTATACATTTTTGATAAAACCTTGCTGCTGTTTTTAAATATTTATAAATCATATTTCTGAAAATCATTTATGTTTCAGATTAGAAAGCAATTTTAGAGGAACATTTCCCAAATCAGAATAAAATCTAAATTTCCTAAATCTGAAAACCGTTTAAACTTCAATAATGCACAATCGAAATCAAAGTAATTAATCATTACCTTAATATATAATGGCCCTAAGTCATTATTTTTCAAATCAATAGAGATAACCCTCTAAGTTATTGTAATAATCCAGAAAATTCCATTAGAGAAAAAAACTAAGTTAACTTAATGTAACAGTATACGTATACGCTATACATAATTATTGTAACTTCTATGTAAAGTATACGTACCCAACTTGACTTTATTATACCCGGCATTAGAAATCTGCAACTAGTATGCAACTTCAACAACAACAACAAACATTGATTGTAAACACAACATTCAATTTGAAATATTCAGCTTTAAACAATCGTATTAGCAATGAATATATGTAAGTGTTTGTGATCGAAGCGAACATGCTGTTTCCATCATTCATGCAAAACTCTAGTCGTACGGGATGTTTGAGCTACTCGTTATAATGCACAATACATTTTACAATAGATTTTCGTGCTATTGTAGTCGCTGCATATAAAACAAACAAACATACATACATACGTATATACATATCGCTCATAACGTTATAATTAAAAAAATCCATTACGATATAATCGCAGTTAAAGTTTTTTTATTCGTTCTCACCATCTAGAAAATTTCTGAGTTATTCTCTTAAAGACGTGGAAAGTAGAAAAGACATAAAGATCAAACTTATACACAATATAAAGCATGTAATGGCAAATAATTCTGTATGATTAACTTCACAATTTTAAATTTTGAGTTATGATGTTGTATACGTAAATGAGCGATATGTACTAGTTTATGTATTTATTCCGAACACCAGATATTTTGCAAATTACAGCTGTTCGTACACAAGGCGCAAATAAATTAGTGCAGGTGCAATGTTGCGGTTGCGACTGACACACACATCCATAGATACATACTTATCCTATATGAAACTAGAATGAGAACAAAACTGTCAAAGTATTGATTAGTTTTACTGGTTATTTAACGCTAGAGACTAAGAAGATTCGTTCACGCCTATTGCTAGCTTCTGAGGCGCATACTTGCGTGACACACATTACAGTGCTATAAAGTTTACCTGGATGTTTGGAAACATTTTTTTTATAACAAACATGTTGGATATACATACACTACTAATTGAGCTGTGTAAAACACCTTCAAACGCTTGTTTTTGACACAAACCAATGATAAAACCCATGTTAAAATACAAAACTAATGGGATTGATCATTGGTTTGAGTCAAAAAAGAGCGTTTGAAGGTGTTTTACGCCGGTTTATTACACAGCTCTACTATTGATCGAAAACCATAATTTATGGATTTGAATGAAATTAAGTAGACGGATAGTATATGTACCAGATTAAAACATAGGGTACTTTTGAAGCGGACAAATTGGTACTTTTGGTATTTTAAGGTGTTTTTTTTTTTAATTTTTTAGCATTATCATACCTTGTACTTTCTGACTGGTAAAATAAGGAAGAGGTGGAAATTTTGGTACCTTTGTTATTTTTTGGTTAAATTTCGCAAACACACAGTTTACGCTTTCATTAACATTTGGATCGAACGACGCAACCGGTAAAAGCTCCGGAAAACGCCGAATAGTTAGTTATGATTACGGTGACCATCCGTCCTTTTTTTAAAGGACTGTCCTCTTTTTTGACACAACGTCCTTTAAAATTTAAACAAAATAAATTGTCCTTTTTTTAATTGAATTGTCCTTTTTGTCCTAATTAATGTTCTTCTTTAGTTTCCAAAATTAAAAGTTTTATTTTCTCAAAATACCGAAATTTTAAACTCAATACAATTATAAATTCATAACCACCAAAGACAGGAATTGCCTGGCAACGCTGAAAAGTGTATGTTCATTGTGTCAAATTTTCTGTCGGCTTTCAAATGGACTGTGCAGAATTTATATTATTTTTATCAAATAACATTGATATAATAAAAAAAAATACATTGTTCAGAAAAATATCAATAATAGATAATTATCTATTAGGATTATAATCCTTAAACTATTGTTTTTAGTTATTTTTATTTATTGAATTTTGTTATTTTTGTATTATTGGCTAAATTTAATTTCTTAGTTAATTTTTAAGCTATTGCATAGCTTCTATCGCGGGCTTTGAGGCGACCGAATCAAGAAATTTTGAAACGTTTGGTTCTTAAGTCTTTTGTTTTGGAAACGAAAAAACATGTCACTAAGTTTGTTTCTTAAGTCTTTTGTTTTTTTAAGTATTTAAATCGTCCAATGTATGTTAACCCCTAAATTATGCTATAGATTTTGATTTCATTAACATACAGTATTGCCAGAATAACAACGGAGTTATTAAACAAAACGTAATAATATAATTGCATTATTTGATAAAAAATGCTATGCAATAGCTTTACCGCGGCAGTCCCCGAGTGCCACATGTCTTTTTTTTTGTTGGTATGGTTTTCTTACAGTTTGGTCACATAATTTTTGTTAATGGAGAGGCAGGTGTTCTCCCCGAAATATTGGATGTGCTATTTATTAGCCGATTTAAAATTTGTTTGTACTAAAGTCGGTTTTTTTTCTTCACACAATTATTGTTTAAATAAATCACACTGTGCATTCTAAGATGAACTGTAGAAACAAATTTACCTCTACATAGTAATCAACTTCAAGTGAAAATTAAAAATATTGATCGAATAATTCTAAATCGATTAATACTATTTAGTAGTGCTGCCACTGATTGAACAACAAGATGAAACGAAACAAACGGAAATAGAACACAAATAATTATGGAAAAAATAGTTTCATAATTCCTCCCACCCAAGAATTTTTCGGCTGTTACCCCGCTTGCAACGCGAAGATAAAAAGTAAATAAAAACACATTTGTAAAATTTATTTATTCTCACATTCAATTAATATGTTTATTAAACATCATTCAGAGAATTTATTTTATTAATTATTTCATCATAATCATTATCAGCGTATGTGGTAATCAAGAGGCTGTTGCAATAAGTTTGAAATCAAAAAATTACTGATTTTGTTTTCTTGCCTTTTTATATTCTATATATTTTCATACTCGTATGTATTTTATGTTATTAATTATTTCATAATTAATATTGGGGTTTCTTTTAAATTGTGTTTATATTTGATTTTTTTTTTTTGTTAATAATTAAAAGTTGAAATAGTATTCTTAATTGTTTTCATTTAGTTTTTATTCTTTTCTTTTAATGTATTCATATCATTTTCAATACGTAGTTATCTTTATAATCTTTATTGTTAATATTATGCTTTTTATTTATAAATATATATTATGGAAACTATTGTAAACTTATGTAAATATAAAGAAGAAAGAAAGAAAATATGCACTCGTATGAATGAAAAAATAATAGGAATAATTTGTTTGTATTTGTTTTCTATAAAATATAGGAAAATTGGCTGTTGTATCTTTTAGATTGTTTCATACTGTCTTAGCCAAAAAAAAATGCTACTACACGTCAATAAAAAAAATAAAGAAGAAAAACAAATGAAAAATTTAGTTGAAGTATATTTGTTATTTATTTGTTTAAAAAAGCGTCCGTCCGTCCACTGCAGTTGCTTCTATGTATCATTTTGCAGGCAGTTTTTTGAAATTAAATTTTTTGTTTTTGTTTTTGTTTCTGTGGCTACTACAAGTATGTATGTATGTAGAACTTTACGTTTTTAGAGTTTAATACTAAAGTAGAAGTATAGTATAAGTGTTTGTTGTATTTTAGAGTACACTCGTATAAGATTTTATAAGAGTCTCTGTGTCTACTCATTTTCAGTTCCTCAATTTCAGATTAATTTTAATTAAATTTCTTTAATATACTTTTATTTATTTATTTTTTATTTTTTGCTTTTGACTTTATCTCTCAGTTGTTCGGTCTTTTATCGCTTTTGCATTCAAAATCTCTTTGCTTGTTTTTTTTTTTTTTTTTTTGTTTGGGAAGAGAATTAAGGGATTTGGATGATGAAGAACAGTTGTGGGTGGTGTAGGGGTAGGCATAAGAGCAGGAGGAAGGAAAAGTAAGATGATGGGAAAAATTATAAAATTGTATATATATTTAATTTGCCATTTCTTCTGTGCCCACTAGTGGTGTTGCTGTTGTATTGTTGCCAATTCCTAAATGTGTTTTTTTAGCAAACAGCGAACACTCAACACTGTCGACAGTAGTGGCGGTGCCGATTGTGCTCAAGTCTGTTGTTGTTGTGGTAGTTATGCCATCTATAGATTCGGTAAGTATGACATTTGCATCTGTATTGTCTGTAATAGCAGTTGGGTCAGCTGTTGCAGCTTTAAGCAGAGCAACATCATCGATAATGCCTTTTGTTGTTGTATCAGTACATAAGACAGCTGTTTCAGTTTCTGCCTCTATGTCTGTCACAGATTCAGCCTTGTCGTCAGCTAAGACTTTGGTTTTGTTTGTATTAGTAGTGTCAGCATTATCGAAGTCAGCAGAGTTTGGAATTTCGACTGGAATTTCGCCGGTTACAACACCATTGCCACCTTTAATAGAGTTTGCTGTTGTAACAACTTCAGGGGAAGAATTATTGATGTTTGTTGTAGTATTGCTGGTGTTGGTGCTGTTGGTGCTGTTGGTGCCGGCGCTGATGCTATTTCTGCTTGAGTTCTTGTTAGTGTTGGTGGTTGTAGTTGTGGTGTTACAGCTGGAAGTATCTGTGTTGGTGTTTTTGGCAGAAACTTCATCATTTGCAGTAACTTTTATGGTCGTTTTTGCTTCACTATCAGCCGTTTTAGTTGTAGCTACAACATTTTCAGTATTATTCATTTTTTCATTATCATCATTATGGCCTTCATTTTCATCATCTGCAGCCATTATATTTCTGTCCCCAAAACTTTCTTCAATTTTCATTTCAGCAGGAGTTTCGTTGCTTTTGTCTGTAGTTTCTGCCTTATCCGCAACACTGCACGATTCTTCCATTTTTTCGCAAAGATTTCTTGAGTCTCCATTCGGTTCGGGCATGCACTCATCTAACAATTTATTTTCAGTCTCGTCTCCAATTTTCTGCTCCTGTTGTTGCTTTTCTAATAGTTTTTCTGCCTTCTCAATGATTTCGGATTTTTTCTCTACATCATTTTCAATTTCAGTAACATCTGAAATTTGTTGTTGTTCCGTCTTTTTTTCAGAGTTTTTCTCATCGGCTTTTTCCATTTCAACATCGTTAGATTCGTTTTCTGTTGCTGCTGTTGGAACAGAAGTTAAATCAGTTGCGTTGTCTGTGACCGTGGCTGTTGGTGTTGCTGCCTGTGTAGGCTCTTGCGGCTCGGGCTCTGGATGAAAATCCAACTTTTGTCTCTTAGCCTCTGGCAGCTGACACTCTGAACGAGCCAACGATGTTGTTGCTAGTTTCTTCGTTGTTTCCTTTGCTGGTGTATCCTTTGCAGACACAACCAATACTGGGGTTGGTCCTGGTGTTGGCTGAATTTCTATGACCCGCTCATTGGGTTCGTCATTTTTCGCAGCCGGCGGTGGTGGAGGTGGAGCCTTCACCGTTAATATTCCATCCGATGACAAAGTCGAGAGCACATCATTGGGATCGTAACCCTTTGGCAGCATATACTTGCGTACAAAATGCCTCGAAATAACACCATGGCCATCTTCTTTGTCGTCGTGTCTGCCTTCCACTACAATACAATTATCGATTGTTTTCACCGATAGCTCGTTCGGTGCAAACTGTTTCACATTCATGCTCACCTGAAAGCCATTTTTATTCACTACCGAATATGAAGCCGATTTCCCCGGGGTACCACCAATGCTGGAGGAGCTAGCATCTGATTTTTCCGGATTCGCTACAGTTTCCTCGCCAGATTTTGCACAGCATGCGGTTTTTATACGATTATAAGGATGGTGGCGTTTCGAAGGCATCCAAAACGAAGAAAATGATGATGTCCGACTACGTCTAGGGCTACTTTGCGATTGTTGTTGTTGCTGCTGCTGGTGGTTTTGTTGTGGCTGTTGTGAATCCGTCCCAGTATAGAGTCCAAAACCAAAGTCATTTATATCTATACCATTCGCTAGACAACGGCTGAACTCATGGAGTTCATCTGCCAAATCCAAAATGAACGGTATCAGGGACATTTTAATATTTTTTTATTTTATGCGAAATTTAAATTTCTTAAGTTCACTTAATTTTCTTAACTTTTTTTTCTCTATATTATGTACTTTTTCTTTATATTATATATTACATATATACTATACACATATACATATGTATGTATATGTAAGTATATATTGTGTATGTATGCAGTATATATGTAAGTAGTTTTTATTTTGTAACTATGAATTTATGTATATTTTCTTTTATCTCCACCGCACTGTAATTTAATACTGATTTTTAATTTGGACAGAAAATGTTGTTCTTCCGTCTGGTCTGAAACCGTTTGAATGCAATCGCCGATTGATGCGTCGTTGTCGTCGTCGCCAAAAACACACACGCCCGTGTGATTTCTTAACTGGTTTTTTGAATTTTGCTGCTCCTCTCTGTGGCTGAATTTTTTGTCGTATTTTGCCATTTGTATGTAACCAGTTTGCAGTGCTGAATGGAAATTATTAATGTTGTTGCAGTTGCTGTTGTTGCTTGTGCTGTTGTTGATGTTGTATTGTGAATATGTGAAATGTCTCTGTCGTCGTCGCTTGGTGTTTCATTGTTTCGTTACTTATTAGTTCCTTGATTTCGTGTATTCGTTAGATTGTTGGTTTGTAACACCGGTATTTGTAGATACATACATACATCGTATGTAGTTTGTATCTGTATCACTGTTCTTTTGTCTGCAGAAAAGTGTGTATTTGCCACAGTATTTTACTCTCTTTTCTTTTTTTTATACCTATTTATAGTTGGCTGGTTTTTGGGTTTTATACATACATACATACATATGTATATATGTATGTACATATTTTGTATTTTAAGCATTTTATATTGTGCCCGTCTATCCTGCTGTCTGTTGTCGACTTTGGAATTTTATCCCCTTAACTCTTGTCCTACATTGCATATGAAACATGGAAAAAATTCAGATTTTGGCGACTATCACGAATATTGTGCTGATGCTGTTGTAAAATAAATATCGATTTTCTTAGTTACGAATCGGAAAACTTCGTATTGAAGTGAAAAATTGCAGTAGAAAATTTATTTCTAAATGTAATCAATAAACATATTAATATTGTTGGTGGACTTTAATGAATTGTTTGTAACTTAAAGCTTTACTGCAGACTTTTGGCAAGACTTTCTTCCTTCTTAACTCATAACAAATTTTCGTATTCTTACTTTCACTATTTTGCAAATATGTCATAAAAGAAAGTTTGTCACTAAATTAGTGGAAACTCGTGCATTATTTTTTTAACTTCATCACTCGTTCTCCAACTGCAGTTTTACATTTAATCATACGACATTAATATCGGCATATGTACAAACACATGCATATGTACATACTTGTTTGAATGTATTTTTAATTGAATTGTCTATATCCTAAGGTCCTTTTGCAGAGTAAGGGAATTACGATTTTAATTATTGTGAATAATAACTTCAGATTCTATGAGTTCTGCTAGGATAGTCGTTTGTTTATCCTCATTTACTTCTGTATCTCTCACATATTCGACATTACAAAATGTTGCCTTCGAATAAAATATATTACTACGTATTTCTTTACACTAGTCTTTAGTTACACAAAAATAAACGGGCTCGATTTTCGGTGCTCAAATCTAACTAACTACAAATTTTAGTTAGTATAATTACAATAAATATTTTAAAGCTTTTTCTTTGCTCTTAGCTTCCTATCAACCATCCTTTTTCATAAAGTACAAAAGAACATTTAAAAAATAACTTTTTAAAAATTAACCTTTCCCAAGTACGTTTCTACAAAGTATCCTGAAGTACTAAAAATAGTACGTCATTTAGTATGTACCATCAGCAAAATTTACCATTACCCAAAAAGTATTTTTAAGAATTTTTATATTGCTTCAAAAAATTCTTCTTTTATAAAATAGCATCTTCAACGTACTAAGTTTTTCAAAAAGCACATGTTGTTATAACTTCTATTTTATCAACGAACTATTATTATCCAACAAAAAGCCTTTTCAAAAACTTTATTCATAAAAACCTGTTGAATAATTTAGTTTTTAAAATGGAACTTTCTCCAAAAAGTTTTTATATCCGAAAGTAAGTTGATAAGAAATATATTTTCCAAAAAATATAGTTTCAAAAGTACATACAAGTTCCAAAAATTACCCTTTAAAATAAATCAATTTTTTAAAAGTACCTTGTCCAAAAAGTACCAGGTACTCCAAGAAAATGCGGTTTTCAAACAGCACTTTAAGTAAAATATACCTCTCCAATTAAGTATGTATGTACCTTATAGTTTTTTAAAAGAAAGGCACTTTCTCTTTAAAAATAACTCGGCTTTTTTATTAGTTTTTCTTAAAAGATATTATAATTTTTCTTAACAAAAGGTAGGTAGTTCTTCTTAAAAGAAAATTTTTCTTAAGAGGTACTTTTTTCATTTTTTTTTTGTTGAAAGGTGCGTTTTTGCAAGAAGTAATTTTTCTTAAAAGGTTTTATTTAATGCGTTTTTTTCTTAAGAGGATTTCTAAAAAGTTACGTAGGAAGTAATTTTTCTTAAAATCTACTTTTTCTTAGAGGATACTTTTTCTAAAAAGGTAGCTAAGAAATGCCTTTTTTTTTAAAGGTACTTTTTCTTAAAATCTATTTTTTCTTAGAGGATACTATTTCTGAAAAGCTACATTTTCCTTAAAGCTGATTTTTAGAATGTAGGTACTGCTATTAAAAACAGTTTTTTTCATTTATTGTTAAAAAAATCCTTTTTTTAAAAATGGGTTATCCTGAAAAGAAAATAAAGTATTTTTTCCTCTCCCTCTGCAGATTGTTTTATAAATGAAATTTTTATAAAGGAATTCACACAGGTATTATAAATAAGAAAATCATCAAAAGTCATTGCGTGACACGAAAATTGGCAAACCCGTTCAAACCGATTTAGAAAAAATTAATTTGTGATCTGTTTAATGGTGTAGCAATGTATAACTATTCCGATAAGAGCAGATTGTGTATGAAATAAAAAAATCTAAAATATATACATATTGTCTTGCCGGTCATAATGACCCCAGTTTGATGACACCGGGTTAAGAATATACATAAACTGCATATAATACATTTTATATGCAAATGATCGATTAATGGTATTAATACAATTTAAGATGCGTTCGTATTAGCAAAGCGTATATCTTCAATTCTAGTTCAATTTATTAACACAGTATAATTCAAGACATTTCGTGATGGAATTTTCTTAAGAAAACACATTCTCGTTGCATAAACACCAAAAAAACTTAAAGAGAAATTAACAAAATCATAGACATGGAACTCAAAGAAAGAATTATGCTAAAACAACCGGCAAAATGAGACCGGTTTCGCATGGAAAATGACTGGAAATATTAAAATCGTATGTATCCATTTGTAGTGAATTCAGCGCAGAGTGTATGTGACCACGAACACAATCATTCACACATGTACATACATCTGTATAAGTAAGTATCTATGTTGTTCGCTCATACCGGTTCTACATGTCTAAAAATATAAATTTTGATAACGCAGCGGGCAAATGAACAAGAAATAAGGACCTGTAGTACAAGGCGCTACTCCATCTGCATATATACATATGTACATACATATGTATATAATCGACTAAAATTAATTGTACAGAAGTCTTTTTTATCATTAATCTCCTTATTTAGAAAATATTGGGCTGGTCTCAGATCCGGATCTATCGAAATTGTTCAGTAAAAAGGCCCAATATATTTATGTTGCAATAAATACGAACGAGAGCTAAACGGAATTTCTTGGCACTAGAGGCAGTTAGCTATAATGCAATGGAATCCGTTTTTAAATAAAAAAATTAACAAATCGATCGTAATAAAATCTAATGCTTTATTCACAAAACTTCGATGAAATCGATAGATCGTGTTTGCTAAATTCTGTTGACATGGATATATTCTAAAGGTGTAATTCATAAACGATTTATAAAGTTAAAGAGCACATTTCCCATTCGTACATTAACGCCACAATAACTTTAATAATCGTTTATGAATTACACCTTATATATTTTATGTTCTATTGCAACATCTCACAAAATTTGGGGTGAGTTTTAATCCTGCAAATTTGATAGTCTACAAATATTCAACAGTATTGAGAGGCGCCAAATGGTTCAAAGCTTTTTCAGTGTTTCTTACGTTTTTTCAAATGCCCTGCAATGAGTAGGCCTGACAAACGTTAACGTTTTCATTTAAACCTCGTATACTATAATAAAAGCAAAAACACTCAGAGCAATCAGCAACCAACAACGACAACAAAAAACAGCTGACAATTACTAAAGAGAGATTTTGTAGCAGCAGCAATAAGTACAACAAACTGCATAAAAAGCCGGTCATTGTACCGGCAACAAAATTACAAAAACGAGGAAAAAGTAAATGGTAAAACACCACCAACAACAACAGCTGTTTGGTCGGCTGATTGCTTTTTTGGTGTTTTATTTGTGTTTTACAAATGTTAGGATTACCACCCACTCACAGAAATGATAAATGCGTATTGCACAGATTTTGAACGAAAACTTATCCAAATTAACTTATTTTAATTTTTATAGAATATGAAACAGCATTTAGATTTTGTGTGAAGCTAGATGTAACTAACAGTAAAAGCATTTAACGTTTGATCACGAACGATCTTATACATATGTTGCGCTCAAGATCGAGTTGGTATATTCGCTGAACACCAAAATAAGTGATCGAGAGCCAAAGAATTATTGCATTGTCGTCAGATCATGATATTCTTTTCACGCAGTTAATGGTCTGAATATCGAAAAGTTTACATCGACGTATTACACGTTTTCAGAACTAACCGCAATTACCCGAGTCCCCGGATCGTAAACTCTGTGTTTTATTCAACTGCTATGTTTAGCAATTTTATTTCTGGATTCGAGCTCCAGGTATCGAAGCTTTATTTTCAAGGAAAGCACATTAACATCACAAGACGTGCAGCATTCGAAGCCATGTCTGACTTTTGTTTACCAGAGCAAGTACTACGATCACATCCAGCGAAAATTGTAAAAGGCTTCACCGAGTGAAGAAGGTGATTATAGAGCGTGTGATATATTTAGCACTTTTTTAGAGAATGTCATATGTGACGCACAATTAACAATGAGTACATGACTGCAATGTCGAACAAAGCGAGAAGTAACTGCTGTCTTTGCAAGCATTGAAAAATAATCGGCGAGAAAATCGTTCGAATACAAACCAGATGAGAGATGCCAAATGGGGAAATGAAACCTCCCAGATCTTTATATTAGAAACTGCAGAAGGAGCGTAGAAGACCGAAGTGATTTGAAATATATTTAGCATTTGGATTGAAACACCAAAGCAGGATATAACTTGACCATCTTAGTACGAATAAATAGTAACTGCTTTTAAGCGTATCACGAATATATCAGTTCAAGTAAAGTTAGTTGCGGATTTTAAATCCAAATTTCAGGTTTTCTACCTAAGTACATTATTTCAAAATAATTCCATTAATTAATTATTATACGTATTATTATTGTACTTGGAAGATAAATTTAAAACATTTTCATGTCAATCCCGATTTTTTAATTCTCTATGAAGGGAGTGCAATATTTTACAACAAGGCTCGTCGTCGTATTCAATTCAGTTGTAAGGCAGCGAATCTAAGATAGAAATTTTCACATTCGATAATCGGATGTGGTAGGATCGGACTTTAACATACATACATAGAGCCATGCAACAGAACTCAATTCTGATCGAAAGTGGTTTCAATTCCGAAAGTTGTCTTGAGAAAAAATCAAAATAATTAAAATGGATTTGACAAGGAAGTTTCCTGCTAACTTCATTAATAGTAAACAAAAAAAAGCTTGCATAGTTTTAAGAGTGTGAGGAAAATAAGCTTCGCTTATTAATACAACAGACTAATGTGATCTTTGTTAGTAAGAGCCATTTAAACAAACGCATTTGGGTACGAAAATTTCATCACATAAACGGATTTCGGAGACTGTAAATCAATAAGGATCGGAATACAATTACGGAATTAAAACTATTCCGATTAAAATGTATGACTTGCCCGATAGATATGTATATACTTGGCAACTATGTTTCAGTATTTTTTCTTTTATTCAATCAGAAAAACACATATGTATGCATGTATGTGTGAGCATGCACATTGGTTCGAGAACTAACGCGCTCCTCCAGTTAACTGCACAGCTTACTTGTGTGTATTTTCCATTAAAAGCTTTAACTTCGCATGAGGAAGCAGAGTCGAACACATGCACGCATACATACATACATGGGCATGTTTGTAAATATGTATACGCTCTTTCTACTCACATAAGGGCGGTGAGAGTTCTGGAATAATATTCAAGAGATACGCAATCGCATTGAAACTGCGACACAACATCCAGATACATATAAAATAAAATGACTTTAATGACTAGAGATATTGTACTTCGTACTTGTATCTTTTCTTGCTGCCTTTTTTTTGTTTATTCTTGTACTTCGTACATCATAATGGAGAATAAAATAAAGGAAAATACACACTTATATACACATGTGCATGTATGTATGTACTAAAAAACAAGGGAACATTAATATGAGGGAAAGAACTGGGAACTTCCTGGATGGCACTGGAAATGTAAAGTTTGTAGTATGTATGAAATGCGAGATTATAGGAACACTTTTTAATAAAAAAATAAGTATGTATGTATGTAGGAATGTATATATGTATAAAGCAAGTAGGCACACATAACTGCGTAAATATAGATGGTTGTAAGTACATTCATGCATACATACATATATGTATGTATGTATATCGAAGTATGTGTATAAGTGCGTACATATATAAATATGTATTTTGCAGACTCTTTTCGATTAACTACACGTATCTACATACATAATTATGTATGTACATATGTATGCATGGATATAAAATTTATGTTATTTTAAACAGCTGAGTTTAATAATGACTATAAATTCAAATGTTTGTGCTATAACTATGTAATATGTATGTACATACATGATGTATGAGCCCTAAATCATAAATTTTTCAAATCGTGTGTTTATCATGTTTCAAAATAAGTAAAAATAGGCGATTTGAAAAAAATTGTTTACCTCCTTTCTATTTATTTATTTATTTTATTTATTTATTTACGTATAAAAGTCTACATAATGGTTTCATACAGACTTTAGTGGCAAAAAATACAAGATTATTTATCATATAAACGAATAGGTGGGGAAAAGTACAAATTAACAATTTAGGAAAATTATAATATTTCGCTTGATAACATTTAAACTTAAAGAATAATCAATAAGTTGAAATAATTCGTTAAAATTAACACAGATTCTTCTCAGCGGATCAGCATTAGCATAGTTAGTACGAAAAGTCTTGATTGCAAGAGGATGAAAGTAACGTGTTGGACGGTTGGGGACATTGAATGATATATTATTTAAGAGGAAATCAGATTGCACACATCCATTAATGACATTCATCAAGAACGAAACATTTAACATAGTCCTGCGGCTTTTAAGAGTAGGCAATTTAATAAGCGCTAATCTTTGATGATAAGGAGGTAGATTTAATGCTGGATTCCAGCGCAAGCTTCGCAAGCAAAACAGAAGAAATTGCTTTTGAATAGACTCGATGTGATCGATATGCACATTGTAAATTGGATCCCAAACAACTGAACCATATTCAAGTATAGGTCTTACTAAGGATGTGTATAAAATCTTAGTAATGTACCGGTCAATAAATTCCTTTGCCCATCTCTAAATAAAAGCAAGCACGCCTCTAGCCTTGTTAACAATCATATTAATGTGAGGAATAAAACTAAGTTTAGCATCAAGCATAACACCCAGATCAAGGAAAGAGTTTACTAGTTCCAGAGGTTGTCCACCCAGTAAGAAGTTGACGTGAACAAAATTGCTCCTGAAAAATATCATCTCTCTATATTAAGGTTTATTTCAACAGAACAACAGTCTTAAGCACACCGCCAGATAATTAAGGAATGATTGTTGTTTCACACCCCAAAACAGCTGGACCAGCGCCCACAGTCGCCGGATTCTAAGAGCATCGTATGATGTTTAAGTAACAAAAATAAAGCTTTAAAAAATTTAATATTTTTTTGGAAAATAAAAATGTACACGTTCTTTTGACGCTAACTGTATATGATAGGTGGCACACGGTTACCTACAAAAGAAATAATGTCGATTTACATTATTTCCCCTTCGAAATAATTGTTTTAAAGAATAACAACCTTATTCATAAACGATTATTATAGGTATTGTACACATTATTTTTATCGATTAAGCATCGTACATGTCACTAATAGACACTCAAAATTTGAAATAATAAATAAATTGTTTCCATAAAGCTATAAAATCGTTGATTACATTGATCTGCAACGAAAATGTGCTTTAAAAAAAACTAAGTGAAATATAAGGACCAGAACGAACGTTGCAAATGTGAACCGACAAATTAGCCGACTACGTTTTTATATTTCATCATAACTTGATAATGGTTTGAATTAATTGTCACTGTTTCTACTGTAAATTGTAATTGTGGTTGTTTGTATTTAAAATTATTGCCTAATCAGATTTCTTAATGATTGCAAAGAGATCGTCAACATATTTTGATATAAATTTAATCACAACATGTTTTAATTTTAGTTTTTCAATCACGTCATCCAAAAATGATTCCAGTACAATATAAGCAATTGTCGGTGATACAGGGTTTTCAATCGGAATACGATATACTTGGTTGTAAATCTTGTCGACAACAAATTAACTAATTATTGTCTTAGACAAAGCTGGAAAAGTTTTAAAAATTGTTATCATAAGTTTATTCCATTTGTTCAAAATGTTTCTTCTTGTTAGATGTATCGATATGTTTGCCCGTCGAAGAAAACTAGAATGGCTTCTTTATCTAAGCTAATGCTTTCTAAGTTAAATATGTGATAGTTCTTGCAAGTTTTTGGTGGTTCCAAGATTACCTTCAAGGAAATAATTGAAACACTACTTAATATCGAGCGAAATGCTGCTAAAGGCCGTGCCACACTAGCCTACACAGTCGCACGATTTGCAAAATATGACATGTGTGCTAAAAATGTATGGTAGTGTGGACTAAAATTGCAACTGTTTGACAGATTTTTTGGCAAGACGTGCGATTTATAAAATTTTATGAAAATTTTCATAAAATGATAGTTTTCATGCGATCACAGAAGTATTTATTGTCAACAAGATGTTTTGGCATCAGATTTGTATGATAGTGTGGCACCTACAACACCATTTTGAAACGATTTTTTAAAGTCGGTCAGATTTTGGCAAGATTTTCTGTGAATGAATCGTACGATTGTGTAGGATAGTGAAGCACGGTCTTAAGCATTAACAATTTGCGTAAATGTTGAAAATTAATAGTACATACAAATTTTCGGACCGCACCACGATATCGGCGGATCAATAATGTTGGAATTGTAAACTAAAACTATTGAATTGTTGTTTTTATTGAGCTATCGTAATTGAATAATTTATACTGTTTTTCTCTCTATAATAGGTTTCGAATCGATAATCGAAAATAACATATGTACATACATACATACATACATATATTTTGGTTTAATTATGCGTATACGCTATATGGAATTTTATGCCAACTTTTATGTAACGTATCCGTCTTATTTTTCGATTTTCTATCGCATTATGTATTTTTTTTTTTTTTTCATTTGGAGCTACATACATACGTCGGTAAACTAGATTTAAGCCAATTTATGTAGATTAGCTAACTCACAAGTAAATAAAATTTATTACATACATATAAATTTAATTTTCGGGTTTTGACGTCAAACCTCGCATTTTTATTTATACATATTTAAAGTTGAAATTGAAAACCGTTGAATTAAAAATTTTGTTTAGCACTGGCTAAACATATATTTAACATTTTTTATTATTTAAATTTAAGATTTGAACAATTTATTGATGTTTCAATTTATAATAAATAATAAAATTGGAAAAAAAAAATATTTAAAGTTAATGAAAATGATATATGCATGTATGTACATATGTAATAGTGATGTTACGAATACTCGTATTCGCATCCGATTATTCGCCTATTTTAAGATATTCGTATTCGCCAAATACAAGCCAATATTTCTCGAATAATTTGCACATACATTTCCCAAAGAAAATCATACAAAAAGTTTAAAAATGTACATAAATGTACAAAAATATGTATATTAATTTATATTAATTTTTATTTAAAGAAAGAAATTCCTTTATCTTTGACGCAAGATAATCAGCCATACCGTGGCGTTTGTCTTTAATCTAGTACTTGGCGTAGTCGAAAAACGCCAAACACGATAAGGCCGAATAATCGTCTTAAAAAACTAACGAAAATTATATTTCTTAACTATCATTTAAAAGCTAAAGTCTTATATGTATGTATGTAAATCCATATCATGTTAAGTTAGTAATCAATTCTCCGTAGAGCAAACTTCAAAATGGAAGAACTAAAATTCAATATATGAAAATCCACCGAGACATGTGGCTGCTAATTAAAAGTGCAACCAGAGTAATATAAATTAAAAATCTTCAGTAGTGGTCTTCAAATTCGGCAATGTCAATGTCATAAATTCCTAAAGTATTGTGAGTTTTTTTTTAATTTATTGTTACTGACGCAAAGGGAGGGATTTTTTCCAATTAAATTTTAAATATTATGTGGCACTAAAGCTGAAAATTAATATTCGTATTCGCGAATACTAAAAATTGATATTCGTAACATCATTAATATGTATGTACATACATACACGTACATCTTATGTACATATATTGGCCGCAAATTCGATTATTACAATGAATATGTCTTACTTTTGTTCATTTTTTTATCGTCTATAAAATATGGTAAAAAAATTTAAGTGCTGAAGGATATAAAAATGCCTTTAATGAAACAAATTACAAACATTAGCTTTATTTTCCAAATACGACATGAAATTTAAAAATATAAAATTACATACATACATACATACATATGTATTTGTATACTGATGATAAATCTTAGGAATGCTTAGAACAAAAATTATATACATATGTACATATAAATTAATTTATTTTGTCTCCATCTTGTCGGCTTCTCCATTATCCTGATTCTTCGAGTCCTCTGGCTGTTTAACACTCAAATGGGCAGGACCCGTCTGTTGTATTTGAACGATTCGCTCGTTATTGTTTTTAGTCTTGCTGGGTGGCGGTGCAGCCTTAACAGTTAAAACACCATCTGATGATATTGTAGAGACAACATCTTTGGGATCGTAGCCTTTTGGCAATGAGTATTTACGAATGAAGTGTCTTTGTATAAAACCATGATCATCTTCACGCTCCTCATGCTTCCCTTCAACAACAACAGTGTGATTTACGGTCTTGACAGTCAATTCATTGGGCGTAAATTGCGAAACATCCATACAAACTTGGAAACCATCTTTGCCAACATGTGGAACAAGTTCTGATTTTTGCAACTCATTTAATTTACCACGTCCAGGACGTTGGAATTTGGCAACCAAATACGGACTGAAACGACGGCGTGGTGGTCGCATTACTAGTGACCGATTACAGGGCCGGAATATATCCAACGGATGTATGCCCACACCGAAAGTGTCTTCCAGCAATTGTTCCACATCATTATAGTCGTCAAATTCGTGTAACAGTGGTACCAAAGACATTTTTAATCAAATTATTTATAGAATAGTTAATATGTTTTATTCAATTGTAATTAACGGTCGTTTCAATGAAATTGGTGAACGGAACTTCCACCTCAACTTTAATATGTGTATATTTTTCAGCAGTTTATTCCTTCGCTTTTCAATTAAAACTGAAGAGAATCATGCCACGTTATGCTTTTATACTCTTGACTCTTTAACAACAACGAAGGAACGAGAACAATCGAGATATATATATGTACATATATACACATATGTACCCTACAAGAAATGGTTGACCGAAACTAATACACAGAAAATATTTTCACTAACACATTTGCAGAAATTTTATTTGAGCGAACATATGATTGTCATTGTTGGTGGAGTTATCCATCATCGTTGAAGAAATTATGTTGCAGTTTCATTTTTGACATAAAGTTTTGAAGTTAATCATGAAAAGTTTGCATTAAGCATTTGCGTGTTATAAAAGTTTCAAAATTTTATAAAAAAAAATAAGAGTTTTTTATTTTAAAAGTGTGAACAAAATATTAAAAGGTACGTAGAAAGATACTCATATTTAAACTTTTTGTAGCTTTTTTTATTTCAACAATTTCTGCGAATTTCAGATGTTTTTCAACATCAAGGTGCCCCTGAATTGGAAAAATACTTGAAGAAGGCAATGCAGCATGTTCACCACAGATTACAAATTTCGTATTATTAAATTTTGTCTTAAAATTAATTTACATACCTATATTTAATTTTTTTTTTAATAAAATTATAAGGAATTGAATACAAATAAATCGTGTTTTATTTTTACTACTTTCTGCGTCAAGAGTGACGATTATAGCCATCATGCTTGATAAGTCAACCAATGAATTCATCATCTTTGATTAGTCAAATGTGACTGCTAAATCCGTCAATTTTGATTAATCAAATGTGACCAATATTTCTATCAACGCTGACTCACATGTACACAAGAGTTTCCATCACATTCTTCATATTGGCCTTAAGAATGTGATAGAAACTTTGTTCTACGCGATGATGGATATTTCTGTCAGCAATGACAGTCAAATGATAGGTCAAATGACCGTCACTGTTCTTGTAGGGTAGATACAATCAACGGATAATAAGAGAGCGCATTCCTAAATTTCTATGAATATTTTAAGAGACCGGTATTTTTACGTTATTTATTAAGTGCAAATATAATCAACTTACCCCAAAAAAACTGCCGGTCTCACAAATGTGTCAAAAACCGGTCTCTTAAACAATATACTTATGTACATATGTGTGTATGTACATACATAGATATTTCTTGATTTTTCGAGTATTTGCTCAAAAATTGTTCATCCATGAGCATTTTTATGCCACTGAATAAACAATTGTGTATATACATACATACATACATAAGTATTTATTAATTATTGATCAAATAAAATTTTCTTCACTTTGAATAAATCACATTTTCAAATTCTGCACATTTACTTATTTACATACATATGTACATACATATGTTGAATCATTGGTTCAAGTGATGACGAAAACTGAACTTTTTTTAAGAATGAGAAGACAAAAATTTTTGTATGTATGTACATCAAAACAAAAGTTTGATCAAAATATAAGTATGTATATATATCTCTTACCATCTCTAAATATTAATGAAATTTCATACTTGAGCTATTTTTTGTTTTAAATAAACATACCTAGGTATTAAATTTTTCTTAACCAAGAAGAAAATTAAATATTTTCAAAACTTCATCGCGGTTGTAGTGCTTACTATTTTGACCTTAGCGAATAAGTAAATATACATACATATGTACCTACATACATACATACATATATAGTTTTTTATGCTCTATCGGAGTGTTATTCCAATTTTGATATTTTAAAAAATTGTTAAAAAGTTATATCCCTATGTACATACATACATACATATGTGAGCAATTCCATTTTATTTCAACGAACATATTTTCGGTAGTGTCCGATTTCGATAAAACTTGGTGAATGTGTGTAGTAGTGTATGTATGTTCACAAAACGATTTTTAATTTTTTTGTTTTCGAAAACTGTGGCAACCCTGCAGCTTAGAAATACTGAAAATTGCAGGGTAGGCACTACACTTAAAATTTCATAACTTTTGTTGTGAGCAAGATATTGAAAAAATTCTTTTTGCGTGGGATTAGTGAAGTTTTTAGGTTTAAGAAATTTATTATTATATTTTTTTTTTAAGTTTTTAAAATTCTTTTTAAAAAAATTAAAATTTATTTTTTGAAAAAAACCCATTTTTTAAAATTTTTATATTTTTTGCACAAAATGCCACATATGTGTTCTAAACATCCTAAAAATTTCAGAGTGGAATGCCTCCTAATTTTTGAGATTTTCAATTTTCAATGAATACAAACAATGCTTCTAATGAATTGCATACAAGCAAACTTAACTTATTAACTCAGTGGCACGTAGCAACTAGTAAAAGAGAGTATTTCTTATAAACATACCAGTACATTTTTTAATATATCTCAAAAAGTAGGAGGCATTCCACTCTGAAATTTTTAGGATGTTTAGAACACATATGTGGCATTTTGTGCAAAAAATATAAAAATTTTAAAAAATGGGTTTTTTTCAAAAAATAAATTTTAATTTTTTTTAAAAAGAATTTTAAAAACTTAAAAAAAAAAATATAATAATAAATTTCTTAAACCTAAAAACTTCACTAATCCCACGCAAAAAGAATTTTTTCAATATCTTGCTCACAACAAAAGTTATGAAATTTTAAGTGTAGTGCCTACCCTGCAATTTTCAGTATTTCTAAGCTGCAGGGTTGCCACAGTTTTCGAAAACAAAAAAATTAAAAATCGTTTTGTGAACATACATACACTACTACACACATTCACCAAGTTTTATCGAAATCGGACACTACCGAAAATATGTTCGTTGAAATAAAATGGAATTGCTCATGTATGTACATACTTCCAAATACTACGTAATTGCAATGCAGATGCATAAATAAATACATACATATGTACATATGTAAATGGTTAGGTACATATGTATGTACATGTTTGTAAGTATGTATTTAGATTTTATTTATGGACTTACCCTTTTTAAGCATTTTTCTATTAGATTTAAATACCTATCATCCTTTAATATATGTATGTACATGTATGTATAAGAAATTTCTGGAATAATTAATTATAATAAAATTACTAGAACTTTCTAAATCCAATCTAATTTAATTTAAAACAATTTTGCATTCTTTGCCAATAATCATTTGTAAATAAACAAAAATATACTTGCATATACATACATACACACATTGAATATACATAAATATCTATTAAAATCTCTTTAATACTTGCTCTTAGAATCAGATATTCTCTTTTAAACTAGAAATTTCTGGAATAAATTTAGACTCTCACCACAAAGCACTGCTGCTGTTCTCTTCAATAAGATATGAAAACTTGTGAGTTTTTACAAGAGCAAGAGCGTGTCTAAGTATAAATACCCGCGGTTATTTCGATACCGGCATCAGTTGATAACAAAACCAGAAAACAAACAAATCAAGATAAACTTTATATTTGGTTTCCTAAGGAAGTAAAGAAAGAAGATAATAAAACAAGCAAAAGTTTTTAAAGTGAAAAAAAATGGCAAATTTACCACTATTATTGAGCTTGGCTGACGACCTAAACAGCCTTTCTTTTGCCAACTCGCCATTTTACGAGTCACCGTTCTACTATTTGGCTTTGGCCAATGCTGCTGACAAAAGACAACAACAATTGCATATAAGTGAAAAGCAAAAAGGTGGTCCAGTATCCACCATTGGCAAGGATGGTTTTCAAGTTTGTATGAATGTCCAACAGTTCAAACCGAGCGAGTTAACAGTCAAAGTGGTAGACAACTGTGTGATTGTGGAAGGCAAACATGAGGAACGCGAGGATGACCATGGCTATATATCAAGACATTTTGTCCGCCGCTATGCCCTGCCCAAAGGGTATGATTCTAATAAGGTGTTATCAACACTTTCTTCAGATGGTGTTTTGACCGTTAGTGTTCCTAAACCACAAATTGAAGACAAATCCAATGAACGACAGATTCAAATTCAACAGGTCGGCCCAGCACATTTGAATGTCAAGGAAAATGCCAAAGACGAAAAAGAGAAAGAAGGTGGTGATGGTGATAATAAAAGCAAAACGCAGTAACCTGCCAGCTTTAAATACTTATTGTTGATTTCCTTTATTTTTTTTTGTCATTCATCAACGTCTCACAGCTTGTTGTTAATTTTAAATAAATTGAAAGTTATTGCATTTTGAAATTTGAAAAAGTAAAAAAAAACGGAGTTTTCTTTTGTGGGAACAAATAATACTACATTTGGGTGAAAATATATGTAAGTATTTCTTTAATAAATAGCTCTGTGTAACAATAGACCGTTACAACTCAAAAATCACATTTGCTACCTTCGTAAAAATTCAGAAAATTACCTTAAGCATAATAAATCTGAAAAATTTCACTTATCGAGACTAATATTTGAAAAAAGTTCTTATAAAGGCTGCACATTTTTTAAAGAAGTGCATAACAAACAGTACGTTTTTATAAAAGGACCTGTGCGTTTTTCTAAATACAATACAAGCTCGATTTTCTCGACTAATAAAAAACCAGACCTGTCGCGAAAACTATTTTCGTGATAACAGAATCCAAAATTTTTTTGAATAATTGTATGTATGTCATTTTAAAAATTAGAATTGATTTCATTGGCATTTTAAACATTTTTAAGGAAATTGGAGATTTTAAGTTGCTTTTTTTTTTGGCAACTTTTGGCTGAATCTCATTTTTTCCAGTCTTGGGTACTCAGCTTTCTCTAAAGTGCAACGTATTTAAATCTCTAATTTTTGATAGATGTATTTATAGAAAAAATTATGACACGAATAAACGAATTGAAGATCAAAATTATCCAAAAATTAGTATTCCCCTTTTTTGGTTATAAATATTGTAATCAAATTAAAAAAAAAACAGATAAAAGTCGCAAATATAGAACCCGTTTTTCGTAAACTGGCAATTATAGAACCTGCAATTTTCAAAATTATGCCGTAGCAATAATGGGTTCGCGAATACCGATCTTGCACTGTATATCATTTTCCAAGGGAAATCATTTCAAGTAACTTTTCCAGAAAAACAAACTTGTAAAATGTCCCAAAACCAAAAATTAAAAATCACCTAAAGTTTTGAGATATTAATCAACATTTTTAAGATATCTTACTTTTAAAACCTAAGATTCTTAAAATAAGAAATGGCTCAAATTAAAATGGCCATAAAAGAGGAAAAATTTTCAAAAATAAAAAATGGTCGCAAAATTTTTCCAATAAGGAAACAACAACAACATTTTTGAGTCATTTTTCTTATTTTAGGGCTATTTTTGATAGCTTATAGTTTGGGGCTATTTTTCATTTGGGTCCAATTTTCGAATAGTATCTTATACTGTTCGAAGACATCAATATGAAAAATTTAGGGGTTATGCACAATTCTATATTTTTTTTGGAGGTTCAACTTGCCACTCAGATTTTTAAAAAAGTTAATAGAACCAAATTGCAGCATACATTAAAAAAAAATAAATGGATATTTCAGCAGTTATTCGCATAAATTAGTTTTTAAAGTTCAGTTTACACATACATACATACATATGTATGTACATATATAAATTCCGTTCCTGCATGGAACTTGTCCAAAATCAAGCAGAAACCGATTTCAAGAATCCGATTTTGGAGAACTGTTCAATGCTATACATTACTCACATCCGAAAAATAAATAAATACAATTTAATTATATAAGACACATCAATTTATTCTTCTTAAGATTTCGGTACAAAGTTCGATACAAATTCAATTGGAATTATTCGTTAAACTACTTGGTAACAAGAATTATAATGAAACAAGGAATCACATACATACATACATATGGATGTATGTGTGTACTTACAAAATTAAAAAATCTAACGAGAAATAAAAAAAACTGGCAATTCATGAGCACACGCTTAAGACATTAAAAATTATAGAAATATGAATCACTTACAATCGTGGTGCAATTTTCTTGGACGAAAAAAACAAGGTTTTCACTTATCTGCTTCCAAATGTTGCCCTCCAGCAGCACCATTAGTATGTTTCGGCTGCTGTTTAACACCTTGAGCCGCCTGATCGGGCTGTCTGACATTTAAGTGGGCTGGTCCAGTTTGCTGAATCTGAACGATACGTTCATTGGCAGTAATGGCGTTGTTGGGTGGAGGAGGTGCTTTTACGGTAAGAACTCCATCAGAAGAAATTGTTGATACGACATCTTTTGCATCATAATCTTTTGGTAGTGTAAATTTGCGAACAAACTGACGTTGTATAAGGCCATGGCCATCCTCGCGTTCTTCATGTTTACCCTCAACAATTACTGTATTGTCCACTGTTTTCACATTCAATTCACTGGGCTTAAATTGTGACACATCCATGCATACTTGGAAGCCATCTTTCCCAACAGAAGGTAAGAGAGCGGTGCTGCCATATGTTGAATCTCTTCTGTCTCGTTGCTGACGTTGGCATCTGTTTAACAAATATGGCGAATATAATGATGAACGTCTGAGCAACGAATGGGGATGTCCTGACGATGTTAAACGCGGACGAAATGTATCCACGGGATGTATGCCAAAACCAAAATCATCATCCAACATACGATCCCAGTCGTCCACTAAACCATGATTATAATCGGCATTTAAGCCACGAGCTAAATTCATTAACAATGGAACAAGAGACATTTCTCCTTTTTTAATTAATGAACACAAATTACAACTTTTATTATTTTCTTGAATTTAAAACAACCACACTTGTTTGCTTTATATAAACAACTGAAGAGAGTACGTTTGAGCGCTTTTGTTATATAGTGAAAATTAAATAAAGAGTTTTTAGTATTAAAGAAATATCTTATGTTTGAAGAGAAATTTTTATTACGACTTTTTTGACACTTTATAAAATCACACTCTGAGTGTAACATTTTTTTGTAATATGCTAATTGAAGAAATTTAAGAGTAAGTTACAAATCCATATCGACTAACATGTTAATAATTCAATTAATTTACCTGTTTGATCAAAAAAGATAAGGATTACATTGCTTATAGCAATTAAAGGAGTGTTTCATGAAAAATTTTTGATTCTTTTAATGAAGTGTAGATTAATTACTTCAATATAAAATTTAAACTAACTCAAATATGTATGTATGTAATGATTTTTGTAATTTAAAGCCTTGAAGAACGTGATTAAAATTATAATGGAGGTTAAATAAGCAAAATATACTTTGACACAGCCCTTACTTGTGGGAACTACCATGAGTGACATTTCTGAACCTTTAACGCAGTCAGTGTTACTGAAAAAACCAGAGTCACAACCATATCCTAGTTGTCAAGTAATAGCTACTTGCGTATTCGTCCTTTTACATTTTTTTCATACATACCCATACATACTTATGTATGTATATGTTCTAAAATTGTATTCACTTACCTTTTATGTTAATATAAGTACATATGTATATTAGGGATATAACTTTTTGCAAATATCATAATGGCCCTAGCATAGTCGAATAGGCCATTGAAAATTATATAAAAAAATGCTATTACTTTTTCGCAGTTGTGAAAAAAGTTCACCCACCAAACGCGGTAAAGTTTTTAAATGATTTTTTTTTATTTATTTACCTAAAAGGCGCAAACAAGTTTTTTTATCAATATATCAACCTGCATTTAACATTTGTGTAAATACTTAGGAAGCTGAATGTATGTCATTGAAAATTACGTTATGTACCTTAATTGTTTTTATTATTCAAAGAAAATTATTAATGTGTTTCAAATATTCCGAGTTTGTGTTTAATGCTTAAAAACAATGGATTTTAAAAGAAGTCGTTTAAGCGTTTTGAAAAATGCAAAAGTTTGGACAAAGGCTTTGACCAAATTTAAAGATAGCACAACAATGTCGAGAAACATTCCAGATATCGTCATTCCATTACATGAATTGAACAAAATGCCAACCCAAAAAAAAAAATTTTTTATTTAAAATGAATGTTTTTTTTTGGGAGATTTTAGAAAATCGTTTTCGTGGGTGAGGTTTTTTATCCGAAATGACCCCAAAATTATTTTTTCGTAAATAACACAACCTTCGCCATCGCGTGGTGCTAGGGCCAAAAATTGGTTATACCCCTAATGTATATTCGAGTTTCCAGAAGCATACTCCACATTATTAAGAAATTTTATTTTTATAAACTTTGTAAATAAATGCACAGGGCTTTATTGAATTTATTTAATTTTCTTATTGAACTTTAATAAAAATAGAACACTTTACAACTTTTTGTATATATTTATTTATTAAACAAATTTTCCTTTTATTTTTATTATGCTAGATTATTACTTAATATAAGTAACTAAACTTATATAAAAATATAATAGGTACTGAGAATTTTTCCTTGTGACGCCGTACAAAAAACGCGGAAACTAACTAACGAATAGTTCAAACTGTCAAAATAATAAAGAAACAAAGTGAACAGTAACGCAAAAAAGATTATAGCGAACTGTACTCGTAGTGCCAGATAGAACAAATATTTATATACATATGTACATATATAATAAAAAAAAAATATTAAAAGCACCTTTTAAATACTAATATTAAGCATTTGATACGTATTGAGAAAACCAAAAGATCTAATTTATCTACGATGTATGTGTTGTACATAATTAATATTAACGTGTACCTTGCTTGTTTTGAAATGAATCCATCTGGAAATACTATTGGCTGACTGTGCCTATTTGACTTTGTTTCTCTGCTATGATACGTTAGCTTCCGTTTTCTCTTGTAGTTAGTTTCCGCTAGGGATGAAACGAGTATTGTTGACCGATACAAGTACTTTTTACCGGTACCTACTTGGTACTCGGTATTAAAGCATTGATACCAAAACTACTTGGTTTCTTCGAAAAAGTATCAAGTACTTATACTGGTGTCTATTCCAGAAAAAGTGTCGAAGAAGTGAATATTTACATGGAAACAAAAACAAAAATTCAAGAATTGTTTTTGCTTCTCATACATTTCTTAAATTAAATATACGTGAGAAATTTAACGCGTTTCTCTCTCTATGAAAAGCAGTAAAATTTATTTGATAAACAAAAACAAATTTTTTAAATGTATTCAATTTTGTTTTTGTTTTACATGTAAATTTTCACTTCTTCGACGCGTTTTCTGGAATAGACACCACTATGTTCACACGACAAGATGAAGCACTTGCTTCGCTTTCTGAAGCATGTTTATGAATCTAGCTGTTCACACGACTCATGTACTTGCTTCGATTTGACAGTTCTCTTTTTAATAACAAATAAAATCTAAAATGGACAAAAAAAAAATAAGTTAAAATTATTACGCATTTTTAAAAATGCACAAACATATTTTTTGTTTCCATTGTTGTTTTATCTTATTATAGTTTTAATTCAATTTTTCACTTTTAATTAAAGTTTTTGTTGTGTTTTTTTGCATCTAGTTCAGATAAACTTCCGATAAATTACGATGAAATTTAGAGAAGACAGCAATTTTTCATGCTTCGCAAGTAGATTCAATATGAATCTACATGCTTCGCTCTCAAAATTTTGTATGGCGAAGCATGTTGCTTTGTAGCCTTTTTCCACTAGCATACATTTTAGAGGAATGAATGGAATATGTTGAAAATGTCAAATTGCATTTCCATTGGCAACATCTAACATCTACCATCTTCTCAGCTGTCAAAAATATCAAAATACTTACAGCATAATTTAGTGTGGAAAAAATTAAAATAAAATTAAAATGGATTTTGAAGAAGCATTAATAATTGGACTCGTTCATAATTTACAAGAACAAACAGAATTGTTAATGCAGTGTTCAGAAAAAAGCATTAACGCGAACTTCTTATATGAATTCTTTGGTTTTTTATTTATTTAAAGTTTTTATATGCATAGCAAAAAAAGCGATTTCCTGAAAGACATGAGAGTTCTTTCTTGTGCCTCTCAACTCTTCTATTTTGTCATCCCATAAGTCCAGCAACATGTTTTCCAAATCCTGGTTCCATACTATGCGACGAGCAGTGCTTTTCTTTACTAAAACAAAAAATTAAATATTATATTTAAATATGTACAACATATAAAATAAATTTTAAAAAAAAGTAAAAACTTACGTGTGCCACTCATTTTGATATATTTTTCTTTATTTTTTCTTACACAATTATGTATACATACATATGTCATTCACAAAAAATTAAACTGTCAATATGTATGTATCTGTCATTTTGCTAGAGATGACATTAAAATTATCGGAATATGTTGATTGGAACAAAATGATTTAGGAACATCTTTTAAAGATGTAGAAAGATGTTGACTTTTAGTACTGTGTATTTCTTATGGGAAGATGTTAACATCTTCTCAAATTGATGGTAGATGTTAGATGTTGCGTAGTGGAAAACGGCTATTGCTCATGATTGGGGTGTGAAGCATGAATAGAGAGCGAAGCATGTTCCGTGTGAACGTAGTATTACTTGTATTTACTGGTATCGTCAGCGTTTTCAACTTTGAAATTTCAAAAGGCACTAAAATGGAGAAAAAACGTGCCATTCAACAAAAAACGCACCGAGTTCAGAATTTTTTTTTTTTTTTTATTGAATTAATTTTGCGTCTTTACAAAATCCAAAATCATAATGTTGATACAATATTGTGCCATTGCATGAAGTGAATTATTCTCCACCCATTTTCAATACTAGATAGATAATATTTCGACATCGATATCATATTTTTAATGGGATAAAACATTTTGTACAATGTTGGTTCTTGATGTCGTTTGTAGCTAAATGGGCTTAAAGCTGCAATGTGTTTCCGTGTTCCAGCATGCCGAACAAGGTTGGATATATAGGCGTGATATCGCATTTGCAATATCATCTTGCTTTTGTGTTATTATTTGGTCAAGGCCGAATCCATTGCTTAAACTCACATTGTGATTCCCAAATTTTTTTTGTATTTCGCTTATGATCTCCTTTTTTAGACTCCATTATTGATACTAACTTTAAATATTTCTTTTAGTAAATAGAAATTTTATTAATTTTAGTGTTACAACACTTTATATAAGCGCATTTTTTATGCATTTTATAAAAATCGAACAATGATCGCTAGTCTCGAGAATACTTTGTTTTTGCTAAGCTCTTTAACAGACTTGGCAGCAACTTTTACGACAACAAACAAATTTGTACTCTGAAAACCTATAAGGGACAACAAATTTCTTATAATGAAATGTTAAAAATTATCTATAACAACAAGACGGTTTAACGGTTTTTGTGAATGTGTTTTGGTACCTCTTAAACATCATTAATGGTTGCTCTTATTATGGTCTGTAAAATTGAATGTAAAAATTGTATACAATTGAATGAAATGGTATTGAAACAGTTGTATTCTTTTGTGTTTAATATGCTTTGGAGCCACCCAAAATTAAAATAACGCATCAAAATTAAAAAAAAAAAAGCACCACGCACCAACTCAGATATTTTTCGGACAAAACATTTAGAAAAGCACCAAAAAAGGTGCGAAACGCACCAAGTTGACAACGCTGCGTATCGTTTCATCCCTAGTTTCCGCATCTTTAATGCCCCTATTAACTGTAATTCAATTGAAATTTTTCTAATTGGTATAATCGATTATAACTCAACCTGTTAAAAATGTAAAAGTTGAAATTATTTTATATACCAACTTTTTTTGGTCTTATCGATTACAAATCTATATTAGTTAGATTGACGAAAATGCAAAAAAATTACAACTCATCACCAGCAGTTGTTTAAAAAATCATAAGGAAATAAAATGGAAAGGGGGTAAGTCAAGTTTTTTTTTAAATGCTTCACATGAATTTATTAACGATTGATAAGTAATTTATAGAAAAAATAGAGACAACACAACATTTTGCTCTTCTTCAATTATTTATATTTTGCACAAACATATTGCTCAAAGATATTTAATACATCTTTAATCACTAAACATATTGTAGGCTGTGCCAACCCAATGTTAAAATTATTTCCACAGATTTTTTGATAACTGCCGTCAGAAAGGAACCAAAGAGTTGCATATAGTTTTAGTGTATGAGGTATAGCCGTACATCGCACAGCCTTCTGGAAATGTTCCTTCAACTCATTTAACAGAAAGCAACATTTTTTCTTTATTTAAACGAAAGAAACTTTTAAATCTGAAAACATAAATATGTCTATACATACTTAACCTTTTCTTACATAGCATCGGGAAGTTCCAATGGATTGGAGTGATCACGAAAGCTTTTTCGTATGCTCAACACATCAATGTTAGCATCAACACTTTCGTCAGAGAAAACTAAATCATAAGAGATATCTAATTTTATTACTTATTAAAGAAAACAAACAAACAGCACACTTTATTAAGAAACCATTTTTTTAATTTTTGCCTCAAGAAATACCATTAACTGCATTATCAACTGTCAAATCGTTGCTTTTGAGGCTGGCAACACCAATACAACTGCAACTAGAATGAGTTGTAATTTATAATACCAAAAATTAGTCAAGTCGGCACTAAATTTATAGTGATAATAATAAAATTAAGTGGTCCTAGGATAAGCTAAATAATCTTGCTATCCCCGCACTGGCATGTGGCGTGGAGTAATTCCAAATCAAAAAAAAAAAAAAACAAACAAGTGAAAAATTTATTGATGTGTATTAAAATAAATTAAAGTGTTTTGTGTGTTATTACAGTTCAAACGGAAAATATAAAGTACTTCCGTAAAAATATTGATATTTTGAATAAGAAAATATTGTTTGATTTCATGTTATTCATACATACATATGTATGTATGTATGTGCTTTAAATAACCACGAGACAAATGCATCAAATGAATGATTACAATTTGGTAACTGTAAAAGTGCAAAATCGTGCACGTCATACTAAAGTAAAATGTGTAATTATTTTCTATTTTAATTTGTTATGTTTATTAAGTTTTTTAAAACAATTTTTCTTAACTTTTATTTTAATAGTTATTAAATAAAATTTTACATTTATATTTTAACTACTAGATATGAACTAGATTAATTAATGCTCCCTTAATATCTCCAATTCTTCGGGCAAAGCATATATTCGTAACTGTTTTTCAATTATTAAATCCTGCAAATGTGACAATTCCTGTGGCACATATGTACCACCATCTATATACAAAGCCTTGCTCCATGGGCATTCATCTAATGCGGTGAGTAGACATTTTTTACTTAATTCAAAAGAACAATTTAAATCGGACAAGCAACTCAAATAGCAACGCCAAAATAAGGAGTTTCGCTGTAAGCTGGAGTATAAACATAAAGACGAAGAATTTGAATTTGTATCGCTGGGTATTAAAGCTTTGAAAAGATTTAAAATCCGTTGTCGTACTAACATTTCGTGATAGCCCATATCATTGTTAAGTTCAGGAATCAGTGACTGGTGTTTTTGCATAAAAGAAGTGGACATTGCTAAAGTATTTATGAAACGGCAGCGCGCTAAGGCGATAAGATATATAACTGATTTAATAGAGGGATTTAATTTTATAAAGCCTGCCCTTAATTTATACCAAGGCAAAGATTGCTGAGAGCCCCATTTTTGTAGCAAATACAAATTATTCGGATATTCTTGTAGACCGCTGTAAATAGTTTGCTGTATTAACTTATGGGATACATAACTATTTCCTTTAGGTAGTTGTAATATTTTAATATAAATTTCATATATATGTTCTTTTAGAAAATCGTGTCGTCGATTATTGTGTGTTTTAAATATTTCCAAGAGCATTTGTAGATATTCTAAAGACTGCTGCTTTTGCTGCAGAGTATAACAGAGTAAGCAATAAATACCTATTTGACTTAATGTGTAATCGTTCATAAAATGTTGCTCTAATAGCATGATTTCTACATTTTGTTCAACTTTTATGGTGTTAACTAGTTTTTCCTTTATTTTATTTAATGCCGAAAGTTTTCTAGCATTTGTTATACCTTCCAGTTGACTAGGTTCCAAATTCAAAGCATACACAGAAAGAAGTTGAGATGCTTTTTCATACTGTTGAAATTTAATCAAGATTTCAGCATATGTCAGGTAGACGAAGGCCAGCTCAGATTGTAAATTGTCATCTTTATTGTAGGCCTCCAAAATGTTGTTGAAAATATTTTCTATATTTTCTACAGAAGCTTCAGACACAAACTCAAACAACGCGAATTCTACATAAAGCTGTAGACATTTGCGATTTTGACGCTGTTTTAATACAGATTTAAAACGTTTCCGCGCTTGTTGTATGAAATCTGCTGACAATTTTCCGTTTAGTTTTTCTTGTATTAACAGAAAGCGTTCGAAGCGGCACCACAATTGAAGAAATATTAATCTCTTCGTTTCATCAATCTGTTCATAAGAATCAGCACAATTTATCAGCAGTTTTTTCAAACACTGCGAATAGTTTTCATGTGCAATAGAGTTGCAGATAAAAGTTGGCGCATTGATCATTTGCTTGCAGAGATCAAACAAGCTCGCAAAAAAATCCTCTTGATCCCAGGAGCATATATAATGAGGATTTATAAATACTGCTAATAGATCTTCAATAGCATCTGTATCGCCCTGGAGCTGAATTGCTAAAGTGTGGCTGTTTATAAAAGGTAATTTCAAAAGTTTCAATATTATTATCAGCAATTTAAAAGAATTTTCTTGCGATTTTAATGGATAAACGTAGTGGCAAATATCTTCATTGAATACTATACGCTGAGGATCACTACAATTTACACCATTACCTGGATATGGAAGAAAATTGAAACTCTGTCTTAGCTTTTCTATTCTCAGCCATATTTCGTTCATAGGCAATCCAGATTGCAGTATAATTTCTTCGTACTCTACTAAAGTTTGCTCATCCTGGACTCTTGGCTGTAAGTCTTCCAAAAGTTTAGTGCTCAACGCCACGTTCAACTCAATGGCCAGCTTAATAAGAGCGAAAAATTGTTCGTACAAACCTGCTTGTCTTAAAAATAGACAACAATTATAAAATAGTTCCAACATAACGGCATCGTTGACTTGAGTGCTTGCTGTTTGTTTATGATTGTGAAACATTTTCTTCATACATCTTTCGTAAATGCTCAATACTTCGGGCACCGTACAACGTGCCATAGTACCTTGAGTGCACATTATTAATGCTTGCCACAAAATAAGACAATACGGATCTTTCGATATCAATGGCTCCAACATTTTACTAACATCGTGAGATGTATAAGCTTGAGTTATTATGCTAATATATACTTTGTAAAGCTCCTCCTGACCGGGATGGTAAATTAAAGCTTTCTGAACGTAATCGAGCTTTTTTTCCGCAACTTTTAACCGTGACCATTTATACGGATTTCTATCTTGTAGAGCTATAAGGTCTAACCAGCTTTTTAACTCATGACCTTTTTCTATTGTTTTGCGATTTAGTTCGCCCATTTTTAATGTGTATTCATTTTCTTCTAAGGCATAAATAGGGTAGGCCACATTCCGATTTTCTTTACCATCTGCGTAGTGGTGGCGGTAGTAACGCCTTGGCGTTAGTTTCTGAATACTGTACTTTCTGCCCAAAGTGTGATAGTGCACATTATACCTAGGACAAGCGGGCTTATGCAAAGTTTTGATGAGGTTGTATTGCTTGGCTTTATTTTTATCTACATAGAATTCTTCTTGTCCCGTAAAATTTAGAATGGGCTGGGAAGTCTTAATCAAAGCTTCTTTCGACCTTTTATTTCTAATTTTCTTTTGCGATTTTTTCAACTTTTTACATTTACTGGCTTCTCCTTCACTGGAAGATAGACCGCTTTGTATGCTGTTTGTGTTATCATCGTTGCAACTTAAATTTTCCGAAGATTCGTCTGCAAAATCGTCTTGTGGAGATGTATTACATTGTATTGATGTTAAGTTTTCGGCACTTATCTCAAAACTATTGTTCTCTAGCCAAATATTTGGTTTTTTTCTTGCTCTTGATGATGTAGTTGGTTCATCATTTTCTGCAACAGGTTTGCTTTCATGGGAGTATGCCGGGAAAAGTGACATATCTTAATTATATGTATGAATATAAGAAATATCTTGGAACTTTCAAGTTGCAACAAAACGTTTCTTTACCACCAATGTTTATTATTTTTAACGTTGGCAATCACATTAAAATGTTAGCAACAGCTGTGTCCTCATTACTAACAACAGGGTGCTAACAATTTTTATGTAGTTCCATCATGTTGTAATAAACAAGGTGGCAGCGCTACGAAAGCTGAGTATTTTTTGCTCTACTTATTAGGTCGCTTCAAATCAAGGTTTAAAGTTAGTTTTTTTCTTTTATTTATTATACTAGCGACTAGTGAGAAAGTATGACCCGTTTTCATTTTTGATAGTAGAGAAACTAAAAATATTTACCTGATAACAAATAAATTTCCAGTTTTCTAAAAAAAATTTTGTACTTGACAACTAGTAACATTTTTTACTAGCACACAAAATGAAAATAAATTCTCTGTAATATATAATGATGAAACAGAACACGTCCGCAACTTGAAGCAAAAACGACTCTCAGAGAAAAAATGCCCAGAATTGAAGCGTCGGCTTCAACTTCATTCACATTTCCAATTTTTATCCACAAGTCTTATTTTTGTACATTGATTACTGCAAATTATATATGAAATCATTTTTATGCACTTCTGCAATCAATTTTTCGACAATATTACTCATATTATTTACAAATTTAGAAAATTATAATTATATTGCTCTTTCAATTGTTTTTTTGATTTTCTTTTGTTCTTATTTTTCTTTGGTTTTGTTTACAAATTGTATGAAATATAATAAAAGTGTGGTAGCATTATTGAGAGAATTTTACTCTGAGAGTGAGAGCATAAGCAAAGTCGCTGGCAAAATAAAATAGATTCTATCTCACGACTGCTTTCAGCCGCGTCTTTTATATGCCAAATTGTATGAAGAAAAACGTCAAGCCCCAGTTCTGTTTCATCATATATGATGAAATAAACAAGGTGGTAGCGCTACGAAAGCTGATTATTTTTTGCTCGGGGGTTACTCTGTAATTCGATTCGAAAAGAAAACTGTTCGGATTTGTATCTTATTTACATTGAAATTCGAAAGCATTTGCTTTCGATTCGAAATACAGAGTAACCCCCCTCTACTTTTTAGGTCGCTTCAAATGTCAATGAGCTGTTTTTCTGGTTATATTTTTGACAGCTTAAGTGATACTATGTTCACACGAGAAGATGAAGCACTTGCTTCGCTCTCTGAATCATGTTTATGAATCTAGCTGTTCACACGACTCATGTACTTGCTTCGATTTGATACTTCTCTTTTTAATAACAAATAAAATCTAAAATAGACAAAAAAAAACAAGTTAAAATTATTACGCATTTTTAAAAATGCACAAACATATTTTTTGCTTCCATTGTTGTTTTATCTTTATAGTTTTAATTCAATTTTTCACTTTTAATTAAAGTTTTTGTTGTGTTTTTTGCATCTAGTTCAGATAAACTTCCGATAAATTACTATAAAATTTAGAGAAGACGGCAATTTTTCATGCTTCGCAAGTAGATTCAATATGAATCTACATGCTTCGCTCTCACAATTTTGTATGGCGAAGCATGTTGCTTCGCTCATGATTGGGGTGTGAAGCATGAATAGGGAGAGAAGCATGTTCCGTGTGAACGTAGTATGACCTAGCCGTTACTTTTTCTCGTCCTGCCAAGTTCTTTTTTTCTCCTGCTACCACCTTGTTTATTACATCATGGTAATATATTGTTCAGCAACAATTTCTTGTCAATGGTGTTCCGCAGACGAGTCTAATTATGCTGGCATAACATGGAGTTTTTAGGCGAGAGGGGTGAAGAGAGCGGTTTTTCGTTGGAACAATTTTTCAACCAGCCTCATACCCGCACAAGCAGCACAAAACTAATACATACACAAGCCAAACATCAAATGAATACAAAAAACACTAACACACACAAAGCTGAGCACACGTATACATTTTATGCCAGATGAATTAGTCTCGTGTGTAAAAAAAAGAACAAAAATTGTGCGGCTTAAAAATTCATCTCGTGTGCGGAACCCCAATGAAAACTAGCCATCCACCCAAAAATGCAAAAACACACATATACAAAATATTTTTTCATACAATATGCCGCTATCAAAAATGCCAAACAATGTGTGTATATTTAATACGTAATTTGACTTACAAAAAAAAAGCATAACAAAAAAAAAACAATACTTTTCCTGCAAAATTTACTATTTATTTTTACGATTTTCTTTCTGGATATATTTATGTACATACATACATATGTATATTCAAAATGTGATCACATTTTTTTCATTGAATGACGATGTGAATTTAGTTCAACCAAAAATTCAGATAAGTAAACTCTCAATTAACACAAAAAATCGTAATGATAAATTACAAACACGTCTTCAATTAACATACAAAAAGATTAAGGTTTATTTGTTCTTTTTTTTATCTAAAATAAAATTTATAAAATAGTTTTTAAAAACCTTAAAATAATTAACAAATAAAAGCAAGAGAAAATGGATGCATTTGAAACTTTTGCTCAGTAAACTAGATGAACAGAAGTTAAAAAAAACGAACTTTGTTTAGGCAGCTTCTAAATAACATTAAAAATATTAAACATAAATTTCAATCTCCACTCCAAAATGTTCTTGCTTTTTCTTTTGTTTTATTTTCATAATTCAATTTAAAATTTATTTATTTAGTTTATACTAAATTTTGTAAAATAAAAACAAAATTTATGGTATTGAATTGGAATTTCATATCCATACAGACAGACATACACGTACAATTTTGTTAAACAAACAATTTTTTAAAAATAAAATCAAACTAAAATCTTATAAAGAGAATAAAAAAATTATTTCTTAATAAGACTTTCGCAACTGCTGCTTAAATTTGGCAACGATTTAAAAAATAATCGACTCTTATCAATATGCTGATGACTCTGCTGTAGTTGTTGGTTGTTGCTTCTGCTATTAAAACTACTATGATTGGTTTTAGGAACCACCGAATTGTCTAATTCTGTGCCCATATCTACTGTATGAACTGAACGTCGCATTAGTATTTGACTCTGCGGCATATTTTGTACCATGGAGGGTGACAATGGTGATTGTGGCAATTCCATATCGAGAACGGTATGTTTGCTATGGACTGCCGTAGACGTTGCGGATTCAGAATGTTGTTTAACTAATTGACGCATGCGTGGTGGTGGTGGCGGTTGAAGATTTAAATTTGTTCTATGAACAGTAGTTGTATGGCATTCCAGCATGGGATCACAAGCTTCTACATCGACACTACCCAGTAGTTTCGTATCCGAATATCTACGCAAATCTTTGCCTAAATATTGTTCTAACTTGTCGGTAAAAGTGCCATCGCTGTCAGGCGGTGTTAGAATATTTGAATTATGGCCACCATATTCATGTTTCAAATAAGGGCCCGTATCGAGATCTAAGTCTACGGAGTCATTGAGTATATCACGATTTTCTAGGAATATAGATGAATTAGAATAACGTTTCGTATGGGGTTTGTAGACAAAACCCCCCAATCCATTAGCGACTGCATGTGAAACACCAGAGCTAATAGAGGGAGCCTTATGATCCCCACTGCCTGAAAGTAAAAAGAGAGAAACGACTTAAATTTATTATTTATATCATTTACTCGTTTTCTTGCAATAGCAAGTTTTATTCATTGGTTTTTTCATTATTATTTTAAACTAAAATTCAGTTTTAGTTTGTGATGTGATTTTTACCTATTTTAATTCTATTATTTGTAATAATTTGTTAAAGATTTCTAAAACAAGTTTCTATATATTTATGTCGAATTTGCTTATTTTGTCGGTTTGCTGAGTGAAGCAAAAAAATATTATCTCAATTTTATTTTCTTATTCTGTTTTAATGGTTTAACGAAATTATTAAAAAAAAAATACATTAGTATCGTGTTGCAGATCTTCTTAAAAGGTTTTAATATTTAAATTATTGACCGCATTGTACGAAACATATGTATACTATATACATATGTATGTATGTGCATGTCATACATTCGTACTTACATTCCGGTCATTTTTGATTTACAACCTACAAATTACGTTTATTTTATTAGACATGCCACATCGTAAGTTGCTTCTTCAGAAAACAAAAAAAAAACGAAAATTTTGTTTGCAATCAAGCCACTTTTAAAATTTAAAATCGAATTTAGAAAGACTACAACAGTTGCATACTTTAAAGAGAGTCAGTAAAAGCTTTTGTCATAAACTTTGCATATTAGTGAAAAGCTTATTTTTTTTTTTAATTCGCACTTTCAAAAAATTATTAACACTATAGAACTTGATTGAAAAAATCTAATTTCACTTACCACTGAAACTACTCAATTGCAACGCATGCTCCCGCCCCGTATCAGTCGATAAACCATCAGCACTTAAATCCTGACGGGAGCCTACACATAAATCATTTACCGATACACGACTGGAGTCCTCGGAATGTTCCAGCACATTGTGTATGGAGTCATGGAAGGGTGTCATGCTGCCCGAACCTTGTGGACAAGGACGGAACGAAGAGATCTGTGAAACAACATCGTCCAAAGCAAAATCTCTATCATAATTATGATGCGACTGTGAACATTCAATGTTGGCCGCCACAGCAACCTGGCCGAGTTGTGAATGATGATGAGGATGTTGATGATGCTGTTGTTGTTGATGGTGCTGCTGCAGACTCATATGATTGAAGTGATGATGTTTTCCAACTAATACCCGCGCCGGCAAACCTACCGATGTTTGTGATATCATAGAATCAACATCAAGATCAGCGTGTTGCAACATATGATGAGGCGATGTTGGTAAATTATCACTGCCATCAGCCACATCTTCAACTTCATTAACCTCCACCGTGGAAGCGTAATTATAGCTTGTTGTAGGTCTTGGGTTTGCCATGTTAACATCAATATTTATATTGACACTGTGTGGTATTAAGTTTGTAATGTTTTGCTGAATTGAATGATCATTAATGCGACAATTGTTACGCTGTTCTGCTAATGGAGAGGGTGGTGAATTGGGATGAATCTTTTCAGGTGCATTTTGTATGAGCAATATTCTGCAAACAAATTGACATTAATAATCACACATTATCACAGCCTCATTAATCACTCTTGTCATTGTTTTTTGTTTTCTAAACACTTACCTATTTCTAGCTTTCCAACGATGACATAAGTGTAAATAGGCTTTACATTGTATGTACATAAAGACAATGCCACCAGTTAGACCAACAGCAACTACCGCCAGTTTTGTCCAAAACGGCCATTCTGTTACAATACAAAGAAAACAATTAAAATTATAGTAGAATGAAACACACAACACAAATTCGATAATACATAATGAAAAGTTTTATTCTATTGTGTTATGTACTTATACATATCTGTGGACTTTTTACAAAACAACTTCTCTCGAAATAAGACATTTTTGCAAGATTTTTATATTAAATATAAATTTTTAAGACGGTTCTTTTGGTGTAATCCTTTCATTTCTACGCCATTTGGTTAAAAATCTACAGTTCTTGGCAAATCAACTTCTTTCATTATATTTGAAAATAATATTTGATAAAATATCTTATCTGAAAGAGTTTAAAAATTTTCTAAAATTTAAGAAATAAAATTGTTATTGTTATTTGACAAAACATCTAAATTGTATTTAATATTTTTTTGCATATATACATTTTGTTTTAATAAAACAACTTCTCTTCAAAGAAGTTGTTTTATCAAAACCTAAATTTAATATGTAACTTGCTTGAGATAAGCGCAAAATATGAATCACGTTTTTGTTTAAAACCATTTTAACAAAACAACTTGTGTAATATAAGTTAATTTTTTTTGTTGAAAACAATTTCGACAAAACATCCTATCTTTTTATTCTTAATTTTTCTGAAAATCTGTTGGCATTAGAATATAATTATTGATATCTTCACTTCAATTTAGTATTTAAATTTAATACTATACTTTCACCTTTTCACCAAATATTTCAAAATCAAAGTTGTTATATATTTTAACAGTGTTTTCGTTCTCCTGTAAAATTGCAGTTTTTGAAAGAGGTTGTTTTGTCAAAAGTCCACAGATATGTAATATGTATTTTGGTCAGAGCATGATACGGTATAATACGATGCTCCCGACTAAGATTTCGATTACATACTTTAGTTGCCTTCATAACTAAGTTACATATGTACATACTATTCGTTCTTAGTTAACGATGGCTTAATGTTTGAATTTCGTATGGGGGATAATTAATATTAGAAAAACAAAGTAGTTGTTTTTAATCATGAATTTCGAAATCGGGTTGAATCTTTTTTTTAAATTATTTTTATATGGCGGCACTATGCATAATAAAAACTTGGTCACTTATACTAAATTCATACTAAATTTATAAGTTTTTATTGTGCATACATCCGATAGTGTCTTAGTCATTGAGGTACAATCAGAGCCAATGATAATTGTATCATATAATTCAATTACACATTTTCTAATAAATTCTACAGTATTATATCAGAATGGATGTTATGAATAATATAAACGTTATAATCAAAGTTGTTAAATATTTTGCAATTATAACTAAACTTTTGTAACATATTTATATAAATATATATATATATATATATATAAGTATAAATATATGTATATACATATACGGGCAAGTCACGCATTCCGATCGGAAGGGTTTCATATTCCGTAATTATATTACCATCATTTTTGATTTGAGTCTGTCTTCAAATTCCGTTTATTTTGTATTTCGATTTAACATTGATAAAGTTTGTTTAAATTGTTTGTACTAGCAAAGCGGATATTAATTAAGCTTTTTTTATTGACATACTAAGCTTATTTTACTCACACTCCTATTTCTTTATTTGATTTCCATTGTGAATTTGAAGTGGTTTGATTACAAAAAAAAAATTTCGTTTTATAAAGACTTAACCCTTGGAATTGAAATCACTTTCGATCGGTATTAAGTTCTGTGACATGAATGATAATAGGATTTGTGCATATTCCTAATGTTCTGAGTGCAACTATTATTAGATTTCCATACCTTATTCTACAGAGAAAACTTACAATTTTTGATCTAAGAATTGTGCAATCTGAAAATGTCATTAAATAACAGAGCGAATGTTGAACTCAAAATATGTACTAAATAAGAAAATTTTAGAAAACAAAATTAATTTTCAAATAACGTCAACAACGTGATGTAAGACGCGACATATGTACTTCAAGTGTGCCACCAGAAGTAGTTTTTTTTTACAATCCTAATTTCAAGTAATGCCTGTAAATTTTTCTAAATTCAATTCCTCAAATAATTTTGTAATTTTTACGATTTTAGTTGTTGTAAAAAATTCCAATATAGAAATTAGAAAAAGGTCTCATTTCGATTCCATAAAATGTTCAATATTTTTTTTTAATTAGGAACAGCACTCAGGTAATGACCTAGTGCATTGTGTTAATTTTTATAGCAGTGTTGAGGCGCCCCCGATGTTAAGTAGACGCATTAATTTTGTTAAGCTGTATGAGCAGACATTTTATTATTTGTTTTACTTCGCCGATGTTTCTGCTAACCGACGAAGGAGGACGATGTTGTGTACATTAGCTTGGAACAGTATCAATCGCTGTCGGAACTGTTTTTTAGTGACCAGTGCTATGCAATTAATATATACAATGCCACACTAATGTACATTACAGAAATTAATGATGTTGAATGACTTGCTCTGGCCAGGATTTGAACCCAGACCAGTCATTGTTTGCTCAGTAGCGCTAACCACTTCTGCCAATACCACCACAACAACACAACACAATTTTAAAACCTAAACTGTATGGAATTTCATATTAATTGTAATTTTTTTAAATTACTACGAATTGCTTATTATTAATATTTGTTAATATTTATACAGACTAAAGTTCCTAAATGTTAATAATCAGAGAGAAATATTAGGTAGACATTGTTAACATATTTCGATCAACAAAGGAAAAATTTAATATTTTTACATCCCTTTTGTAGATTTTTCAACCGCACTGGCCGAATAGAACAAACGTTGTTTAAGGTAGAAGCCACTAAACTTCGTCAGTATTATTAGGTGGCTTCGTAGAATGTGATAACATATGGGCATTTCCAAGATTGTAAACGGGACATTCGCACACGTTTATATTGACAAAACTGTAAAAAACAACCTGATTTTCATTTTTTAAATTAATGATTCTTTTAACTCTCAATTAGTTCTTTAATTTCCGCAAATGAAATTTTTCGCTTACTGTCGTGGTTTCCGAGATAATTGCAAAAAACCAGTGATTGTAAACGGGACAAAAAATGGAAGTGGGTTTTAAGGGGTAACCTTTTAAACAGTGATTTCTGCGAAACCTGACACAATATTTTATTGAGGTTAATTTTAAAATGTTGCGTACTAATGTGCCCTAAAAATGGTTTCGATTTCAAAATAAAATATGAATTACATTTTTTTAAATAAATTGTTAAAGAAATTGTAAACGGGACATTGTAAACGGGACAATTTTTTCACCATGATTTAAAATTTTTTTATGTTGCTATTTATAATCCTTTATATAAGAAACTTAATAAAAAATGTTTTTCAGATCATAAATATGCCTTAGATTAGAGTATTGTTGTTCCAAATGCATATTTTCTAATAGACACAAGTATGTGCTAAAAGTTGTAGTACTTCGTTTACCATTTATCTTTTCGCTGGATCACTTTGAAGACTTTTCAGGAACCTCTTATAAATTTTTTATTGTCTTCACACCTTTTATTTTCCATCTGTTTAAAAATATTTATTTAAATTAAAAAAAATTCTTAATTCTTAAAACAAGTATACTAACGATTGTAAACGCGACACACTTTGAGCACTAAAAAAAAAAAAGTTGTTGTTGTAAATGTTTCAATTTTCGATTTTTTTAACAAATTCACTACTTTAGCTTTAAACTTTAATTTGCAAACTGATTCGATCAATGATCACCGAGTACTAAAACTAAATGCCTTTTTTTGATGTTAAACGGGACAGAGAAGTAGCATGTAAGACATAAGTAAAATTTTTACCGTTACTTAGACTTTTTTCGATCTGTTCTATTCTTTTCTTTACTCTTTGGTGTTTGTACAATAACTTAGTAAGAAGAGTGCGAACTATATTATACTAAACACTGAAAAAAAAAATTGGAAAAATTAGACAAATGGAGGTCAAATGCAATAATATTAATTTTACACCATTCAGGTCGATTTTTTCGAAATAAACAAAAAATAAAACCAAAAAATTTTTATATATTAAAAAATATAAGCAATTCTCTAAATAAATCTTGAAAAGAAAATTTTTTTTTCCATTTTTTAAATTTGGTCTGTGGTTGACGTTTTTTGGAAATAGCCATATTCTATTTATACACAACTAGCCTATCCCGGTGTGCTTCGCTACCCCCCCTCGTTATAAAATAAAATTAAAAGTGTTTATACATCCTATTGTGAAAATTTAATGACGATCGGTTTAGTAGTTAAGACTATATTACGATTTTTAATTTTCCTGAAAAGGGGCGTGGTCCCACCCACTTTTCTCCTGGTACGTATTCCATATGTACCAAATATCATCGACGTAGGTAAAAAATGCCCAAAATAGGGCGATTAAAATTTTTGGGTTATATGGGCGGTGCCACGCCTCTTTGTCCAATCAAAACTTCATATAGCTTATTATTCCTTCCAGACTCACAGTAACATGCTGTGAAAATTTCAGGAAGATCGGTCCAAGGGTTTGGTTTTCCTAAAAAGGGGCGTGGTTCCACCCACTTTTCTCCTGTTACGTATTCCAAATTATGCCAATACCATATGTACCAAATATCATCGACGTAGGTAAAAAAATGCCCAAAATATAGCGAAGTTATTTGATAATCAATTATTGTGGCGGCCCATTTGCAACGCCCTACCGCCCCGTTCGATCCAACAAACAATTTCTAAAAACAAAAAAATATTCTGGAACTTTTCCATATGCAAAAAGAATTTTAAAAATTGATCCACAAATGGCGAAGTTATGCTCACTTTACATTATAAAATCTGTTAAAAACTACGTGGTAGGAGTAACATAATTTAAAAAAGTGGGCGTAAAAGCGGGTGTGGTTGAAAAAAAAGTAGCCTATAATTCATCCGAGAGTTCCAGTTAAATACTGTGAAAATTTCAGGAAGATCCGTCCAAGGGTTTGGCCTCCTATAAGGAACAAACAAACAAACACACAAACAAACACACATTCTGTTTTATATATTAAGATTACAAATACAAATAGAATACGCGACTTATTTCTACTAATGGATGTTAGCTGGGGAATTTCATTCGAAAATGGCATAAAGCAATAATAAGCCACCCTTACGATAGGCAACACTTTCTGCAGTTTATTTATACCTTAAAAAGTGCAAAATTTCAACCTGACTTGAAGTACATTTTTCCAGTTATTAGTGCAACTTCTTTTTTTTTAGAAAAGAACACAATGACTTTTTAAAAGTTTTGTATATTTTCTAGAATAGAAAACAAATATTATCGAAATGTAGCATTAACATATGCAACATTTTTATCCGAAATGAAAACAACATTATTAGTTTTACAAAGAAGGCACGTTACTATAACAAATTTTTAGGAAATACTAATCACGTATACTATTCGTCCTCAATATTTTCAACTACCAGAAACCTAACTATTTGCAGTAGTTGTAAAATTATGATAGCCACTGTATGTATAACAGAATGTAGTACACAATTTTATCATTTAGCTCGAATGTTTTATAATGACTGTATTAAAGAATATAATCAATAATATTGTAGTGTTGGTTTTAAGAATTAAAATATCCCAGCGAAATTGTTATTTATCTACAGATTGCTTTAAAGATTTTTCGATGTAAATAATAATATTTCCGTTAAACTAAAGTCATTCAAGCTCCTAGTTTATAACAGAAACACACATTGTTTTAAAAACCATTTATTGGTTAAATATAATCGTATTGTCTAAACATTTCTATACTCGTAATACTTTCAAATTACAATAACATTTTGCTGGATTATTATCTTTTCTATTTTTGCATTTATTAAGAAATTTTATTTTTGTACCTATATGTCCATGTTGTACATCTTCTGCAGCCCGTTCAATTAGTACACAAAGAGACCAAATGACACACAAAGCGGCAGCACAATGAAACAATACTGAACAACATAATCGCCTTCTTTCAATACCAGATATATCAAGGCTGCGCCACTGTAATAAAACAAATGAAAAACCATATACATATGTATGTATTAAAATAATAAATAAATATGGCTGTAAAGAGAAAGAGATACAGATATATAGTGAAACTTCGATATAACGAAAACCACAAATATAACAAATACTGTACTTATAGCTGTAACGAAAAAAATCTGTGCTATAAGACCGAAGTGTTCATTTAAAAACCTCTATTTAACGAATTCAGAACAACACGTGCTCATCTTGCAGAGCTGTTAAAGTTTGCAGTCACGTGATTTCAATTTAATTATTGCTACTTTTTTTATTGTCTTCAAAATCCTAGAATCAAAATTTCACTTCTCTTCAAATGAACCCCCTTAACATTCTTAACATTCGTAATTTGCATTAAAACCATTATTTTCACCCTGATTCCAGTAATGGCCGTCATTTTTCAGTCAAACATAATTTCGTTTGTTTTGATTTGTAATTTTCGCCTTGTTGGCAAGTTCTACCGAACTTTCGCTATTATCGCAATTTTTTACATTTCCTAAAATTTTTATATATTTTTTATAAAAAAAAAACTGCAATTTTTCCAAAATTTATTGCTTTCCTTAATTTTTAGGTACTTTTAATCAATATTGAGCCTTGTAATAGATAGAATAGGTGCCGCCGTGGCTGCTAGGCAACAGTGCTAGCCTAGTAGTCCGGAGGTTGTCGGTTCGATTCCGGCCAAAGATACTGGGTGTTTCCTGCACACACAAGCTAATCGCTTTGCGGATTGCAATTTTTCACGAATTTTCGTTTATTTTGTTGGACTTTCGCTATAGTTATGATTTATGAGAGTAACTGCTTGAATTCGAATGATTTCAACAAAAATTTCGAAATCGAAAATTATTGCAATCATAAAAGATAAGACTTAATTTTGCAATATGAAATCATTTTGGATGCCAAGATTTTATTCTTTGGCTTGGTTGAAATCAATTATATTTCAATGCCAATTGATTGCAGTTTTTACAGCTCTGTTATATTGTGCAGCCATCTTTTAGTTTATTTCATTCAATATTGAATAATATGATACTAAATAGAAAAAATTTCGTCAAACTTTGGACGATTTCGTTAATAAAATGGACGATTGGATATGGTTGTTATGACCTTCGTATACATTTTTTTAAATACAACCTTATTTTAATTATAATTTATATAAATACTAGAGTATGCATTTATTTGACTCTTTGTTTTGTTCAAGAAAGGAATTAATCGAAATTGGTATTTTAAAATTGCTCGATTAGTCGAGTAAGTGTTTTAAATTCTTCGAATAACTCGAATAATTCAAATAATTCAAAAAATTTTCAAATAATTGAATCCAACGTAAGAAATATACATGTGTGCTTGATTTTATACTTTTATTATATTAATAAACAAACAAAAAAAATAACAATAAAACAAAAATGTAGTTAAAAATAAACAATAAAATAACAATTCATTTGTACTACGTATAAAGTCCTCAAACTTTTAAAAAATAATAGTATGCATATAAAAAATTATGTTTGATGAAAACAAATTGTACTGTTGTCGAGACTTCAATCAAATGTTTTAAATTAGTCTTTTAAAAATACTATAGAGTTTAGATGTTTGCTTCTTAACCATTTTTTTGTTTTGTTTTAATAAAACTTGATGTTGAAAACACCCTTTCACTTAAAGGGACATGATTGCATTAAAAAGATTTTCTAGTTTTTCTGATCATTTCTTTGTCTTGTCTAAATACATGAAATCATTTATTATATTAAAACAGCTTGTACTAGATTTTTTTTTTTAATTTGTAAGACCTTGTATTAGGCCTTATCACGAGTGTCGTAGTCGTAGTCGAACTTTAACGACTCCCATGGAAAACATATAGCGAACGTTGCCACATTTTACGGATTTCGTCACGACTACGACACTTGTGACAAGGCCTATTGTTTTGTGAAGTTCACACAAGAGATTGTTTTCATTTAGATCCTGATTTTCTTCTTCTAAAATATCATCGTCTGATACATTTTGAGCAGATTCAATGCAAAACAATCGATTATAATAAATTGATTGCAAACTCTTTTGTTTCAACTTTTGAGCTTTATTTTAAAAAGTTATTATTATTGGGGAACCTTGCGGAATTAAGATAAAGAGTAAGTGTACTAAGTACCTTAATTTGCCTCTCGTTTATTCTGGCCTTATGGCAAGCAAGTAAATCTTTTGAAAAGGAATTATTCGCCTTTTCCAAATTGTTGATTAAGGCCCAAATTCACAGTCATTAGTTAGCTAATAGCAATAGTTTAACTAATAATATATGATTCACAGCTTCTAGTTTAACATTAGTTAAACCATCAAACGTCATTGGTTAACTAATAGTTAGTATTTTTGTTTTGTGAAAAATTTTAGATATAGCATGTGAAATTGAAAACGCGGAGTTCGATATTGAAAGTGACACTGATACTGATAATACGCGGAATATTGTTGCTGAGCGTCGCCAACGTAAGCTAAAAAGATTTTATGGAAAGATTCCGTCTTAGCAAGTAGGTGGCGTGGCAAGTTCTTGAATGTGTACGCCATTTTTTAAGAAATAATACATCAAATGTAAACAAAAATCATATGCTATAACGGAATTGCCAGTACTGAAAGTTGATAGGGTTACCATTTTTTGTTCATATTAAGAGTATTGGTTAAATAATACACTGTGATTATGAAGTATTAGTTAAACAATAGTTATCATTTTAGTTTACTAATAGCAAACTAATTACTGTAAATTTGGCCCTAAGAACCTTATTATTTCATCCAACTCAATTAATGTTGCGGAATCTTGCGGAGCTCATTAATGGCAACGTCCAGCGAACCCATAATTAAAAAATATTGGAATTATAGGAAATAAATGATTAGTTTCTTTCTTGGTGACGTTTTTTGCGACAAATATTTGATAAATGTGAACGTACCTTTAGAAATTAATTATTCATTTTACTCGATTAATTGACATCAATTGTTCGAGTTATTTGTTAATCGAATTTAACATTTTTCATTATTCGATCAAATAATGGAAAAACTTTACTCGATTAATCGAACAAAGATTAATCGAGTGGATACTCTAATGAACACTTAATCATTTGAGGCGCTTAATTTATACATATTTTATCTTCAAATCTTATATTTTATAAATAAAACGACAGTTTAAAGTATCATGTGTAAATTTTTAATTTATACAAGTTTACAAAAAAAAAAAGGTTACAAAAAGACAGTATGTGAATATGTATGTATGTAATAAATTTAACTTACAAGTGAAAAGACTTTGATAATTAGTACAATTGTTGCGATATTTTTAAGTTTTATTTTCGAATTTAATGTCTGTCTGGCAAATCCTTTGTTAACAAATATCCATTATAATAAAATAAAAAATTGCATCACTTAATTGTCCTGCTATTGAATAAAACAGAAAAGTAATTATTTTTTTATAGCTTTACATTTTGCTGCAGGTTTATTTTTAAATCAAAAACTTTAATATCAGCAATCGACAGATTATGAGTGTCAAATGAAATCGGTTGTCAGTGGATATGTAATTAATTTATGTGTATTGTTAAAATAAGGCCAGATGCAGTAATAAAAAAAAAACTTGATATGAAAATTTCACTTTTGCGGTATGATTAATTAAAAAAAAAGGTTTGACAGAAAATAAATTAAATGTTTATACATTCCGTCTGTCTGTCGGTCTGTTTCGCGCAGGCTTCTATAGCTTGAGAGCCACAAGAGGTACAGACCTGAAATTTTTAAAGAATATTTGAATATTACAATAGCCAATGGCCGCTATAATAACCAATAAGTGATTAAAAAATCCCGATACTTAAAAGTTTAACGATGTGCTAAACATATCAAAATAAGTGTTAAAATTGGTTATGCCGTATCTTACATACCCTTCACCAAGCTATTTATATGTACTTATATACATTTTTTTTATATATGTATATACATTACGAGGACGCGTAGAATATAATAAACCGAAAATTTTGGGGTGACCGTCATTTCGAAGTTGAATGATTACGTTTAATTATATATCTTCTCAGATAACCCTTTCGTTTGATATCCATATTATACGCAAAAATAAAATAAAAATCTGCAAAGTTTGTGCGATCGGTGTGTATTTGGGATGGCCGGATAAAATTAGTTCTAATACTCTAATAAAAGTTTATTTTTTTTTACACATTTACCCATTTTTTTTTTCATTCCATATCACAAATAAAATTTTCCATCCCTGAACAAAAAGGGCGACAAAAAAAGGTGAAGGGGCGGGGGTAGAAGTTGCTATTATTAAGTAAATATACTCGTATACAACATATTATAACAAGTCTCTGTAGCAACGTCGCAGTGTGTTGAGTTTTGATCCCGACGATTCAAGATTTAATACCAGGGGCAGAGTGGGTTACTTTTGCTGCATCAGAAAAATACTTACATATCACTCCAAGACCCAATTCTTCAACTCATCAAGTGGGTTCGGAAAACCGATTTCACGTACAGACATACAGACAGACGGCCAGACTGACTGGCGGACGTGAGTCATTCTAGTTTTCTTTCTACTACGATCCAGAATATAAATACATATCGATGGTCTTAAGTAGAAAGGCCCTAACTTGGATTTTTTTACGAAATTGAGTTTTACAGTGATTCGAATACATTTCACTCAAATACACCTCGTCACCAAAATTTATTGCCATAGTGTAAAAAAAATAACGATTTTACAAGCAATTGTAAAATCATGGTTGTGTTGAGATCGTTACAGTTTCTATTATGTTTTTAAATTCTCCTGTAAAGTTTAAATTATTCGAGTTAGGGCCTTTCTAGTTTGAGACCAACGATATATACTTTATGGGTCTTATATGAATATTATACAAATTACACACGGTATAAAAAACCTATAAATACCCTTCATTTTTTGGTGAAGAGTAACATTAAAGGATATTTTAAAATATTCTATTATTACAAAAACTATCATATGAATCAAATTTAATAACTAGATGATATCCCTTTCCCCTTTGTCTCTTTAAATCGGCATAAGTGAAAAAATGTCAAAATGTCCCTTTTCTTACCAGGAAAGGCGCCAAACCGTAAAAAATACTACATACTAAAGAAAAGGTTTGAAAAGAGTTTTCAATTAAAAAAATTTTAATATCAATATGCCGCCCGCTGCTTCAATTGTTGAAAGAAAGGGTATTACTATTGTCGTTAAAATTACAATAATGTGAGACATTTCTGCCGATATGTATGTCAGAAAAAAACTGAAACCGCTAATTTGAAAGCAGCCGTTTCATACTTCAAATCAATAATAAGTTTTGCCAGTGCTGCCGAAAAAAAAATCATTTTCAAATTTAAACTCGATTAGAAACAAAATTGTACTTTGTACGATCTTTTATTAACCCGAAATGATGCATAATACAAAAACATCATCTCGTATATGTATAAAATATGTATGTATGTAAATGTGTACTCACCTCATTGAATGGTTTAATTTTTGTATGCATTATAAATGGAAATTTGCACAATTCGCAGGAGTTTGTCTCAGACGCTGTTAGCCATTGTTGTAGACATGCCTGATGAACATACTTCAGACTGCCCGAACAATAGCATGGAGTTAAAAGTGGATTCTGTGGATCACTTTCACAGTGACAAATGCGGCAAATATCTCCGCTACTTTGTGATGCTTGACTACTGGCTGAACCAAATCTGAAAATAAATAAAGAAAAAGAAAATGATTTTTAATTAAATCTACATATATAATTTATAGCTTTAGTAATGCTGTGTAAAATTTTTTTTTTTTTAAAGAAAAAAGAAACAGAAAGAAACACGGGCGGAGCTAGCAGTCCAAAAGACTATTATAATCTTAGAACGTCTGATAAGTTTAGCGGCCAAGAACTCTTATTGTGAATTTTTGAGATGTCATTAAAATTCGAATTTAGTTAATTTTTGTATACGGCATGGCATGTCCACGGCGAACGATATCGATCGCTGAATTTGTAGATGTAAAAAAACTTGCGTTTCACTATTATTTTTTATTTTACTGGCGCAAACGCTAAATAAATCTTTTACAATTTCAGCATAATTCATCGATCGACATCGTGGGGTAGGCGGTCCGTTAAGCTTAATTGTATTTAAATAATTTTCCAGTTCTTTACTATTATTTAAGGGCGTTAAAATATGGCAGCTTCTAAAAAAAAAAACTATAAAATTCCGATATATTTCCAAACAAAAACTGCTGCCTTAATTTAAATAAAAAAAAAATTCCATTTAAATTATGCATTTTTATTCGAACTGAGTGATGTTTAAGCAAAGAAATTTTAAGATTTCTGGCTTAAGTTCGTTTTTTTTGTAAATTTAATTTTTTAAAATTAAATTATTATTTTTATTAGAAATAAAAATCTGGAAGCTTGTTATAATTTGTTTTTTTTAATTCGGACCAGTACTTAGGGGATGACCCCTACGTGTATGCAAAGCATTGAGCCGGAACTAGGAAAATAGTTTTTGGGAAGGAGGATAAAGGGAGTAGTGTTTGTGGACATTCGATTTGAACCCCAATACACTAAAAGTGGCTGGAAAGACCTCTGAGGGGAGTTTATTCCACATACTAACAGTTCGGCTAAAGTATGAATTATCTCTGTAATGCGTAGTGCGGTTCACTGGAAGATCGACCACAAAGGGATGTGCTCTTAATGAAGAGCGTGTTGTACGTGAAAAGTGAGGGGTTTCGGGAACAAGTTCCCTGATTTCATTAGAACACATTCCGTTGTAAAACAATGAAACACACCCAACATTGCGTCGATGCTCCAGTGAGTCAATATAGTTGGCTACCCTACTGTCACCGATAAGCGTTTTCGCCCTATCCTGTACGCGGTCGAGTAACTTCAAAATTGATTATGAAGCACCGGCACATACTTGAGAGTTGTATTCCATTTTAGGTCGGATAAAGGTGGTATAAATACTAAGCAGATCAGATGGAGTGAAGTATGTCCTATGAAAAATGTGATCATACCATCGAACATCAAAATGAATTTTCATGCCCAGAATATCAATAGCTTCTGATTCCTTAATATCTATACCATCCATATTTACAGATGGGGCAGTATGTCCGGTCGTCATACGTCTGTGCGTTAACATAGCACATTGGGTCTTTCGTGCATTAAAATTGACCCTATTAGCATGACCCCAATTTCAAATTGTCAGGTGATCGCGATTTAGTGTATCATTCATATTTTGCCGCATTACCCGGATATCCGACGGGTTTGGCCAGTTACTGAATGAATACGAATGAACTAAGCTGCTTTCACTGCAAAATAGTAGATAGGGTTGGAAGCTTGACATAGAAGGTAATTAAGAAAAATAAGAAAAGGGATAGGAGAAAGAACGGAGTTTTGTGGTTGCCCTGAATTTATCTTGAAGTCGTTTGATAAGATCCCATCTACAACAATTCGCATAGTGCGATCTCTGAGAAAGCTCGTTATAATTGAACAGCACATCAAATATGTAATTTCTTTCTGTTTTAAAGATAGATATGTACATACATACTTATAATAAAGAACTGTCGTTAGAATTTAGTGGAACACACTATAAGTATGACATTGAAAGATGACAGCTTCAATTTTATTTCACGTTAACAGAAAAAAATCAATTTTTCAGAATTTTAAATGTTATTTATAAACAAGTGATAGACTGCAGAAAATGAAACAAAACCAGAGAAGACTTTATTTTATTAAATAGAAAACATTATTAAAATACTTCCACCACTTGGTTAATAATGATTATTGCGTGTCATAGAAATGCATAGAAAACAACGACAGTTTCAACAACACACAAGTGATATTGAACTTGAATATTTAATATGTAAAATTAGTTGAAATAAATTAGGACAGTTGCATTTATTAAGTAACTGAGAATAGTGATGACATAAATGAAAATAAAATAATAAAAAAAAACATTCTTACTGACTGGGACGCTTACAATTGGAAAATAAAAATCAATTTAAAAATATATATGTACTTACATACATATATATGTACATACTCGTATGTATGTAATAATTCATTAAAAAGAAATACAATAGAATAAAATATGTAATAGAAATATACAGGCATGTTTCAGAAAAGTAAAAGTAAATGAAGTTTACTTTTTTCACTTTTTTTTTATTTTCAATTTTACATAAAAAAGACAGATCACTATCATGAATATACATACATTATGTATATTCATTACAAACAGCAAACCTTTGGTTTTGCAAAAAATCAAAAATAAAAAGTGTGAAAACTAATCTTCATTTACTTTTATTTTTGTGGAACATGCCTGATAATTATGGTATGGATCAGAACAATGAGGGAACACAAAAAAGAGAATATTAATAATATTTCTATGGTCAGCTTTTAATACAGGAAAAACAGGAAAGTTCCAAGCTAACAGTGAAGGCGAAATAACTAAGAATAAAATGTTTTCCAATAAGTTATCACCCGTATTCTGCGTTTCGATTAAGTCTCCGCATTCAGTTCCGTTGCGATCGAAAATTGGTATTCTGAAGAAAAACGGAATCGAAAGAAAAAGAAGAAGACAACAATTGTTCAATTCACAAGCTCAGTCGTATGTCTTATGGTTTAAAAAAGACGATATTTGTTTATGTGCTTGTGAACAGACAAATTTGTTGTATCGTTATTTTGTCGTATTTTAAATTTCAGTTTAATGTTGTCAATTCATATGAGTAAATAGTTTATGTCAAAAAACAAATTTCTTTTTATCAAATAAAAAAAAAATGAAAATGAAACCAGGTGTGGGAATTATAATTTGACGCGAAATATAAGTTTCTTTTTTAGCGACAAGCAATTTTGATGAAATTAGTTTGAAAATTAAGTTGAAATGAATCACGTATATATTTATCATTAAGAAGAATGTATTTTCTGGTGTTACTTATCACATATATAAAATATTTTTACAAATTAATTTAACAAATAGAATATTCCCAGACCCGGCCTCAATATAACAATTGAAAAACATATTAAATTCAATCGTATAATTATAACACAATTTTGTATGAAAATTACCAACAACAAAAATACAATATTGTAGAATTATACGATTAGACAACACATATGACGTTAATACGAGCTTGTGAATTGAACAAATGTTTACAAAATTAATAGCATCACTGTGGAATGTGGAAATGAAATAGCAAAATAAGCAAGTTAGCTATTATTTTCATAAACAAATGTCAAATTTAATACAAAAAGTTGTATGTATACAAAATTAAAAATAAGTTCTTGATAAAGTTTAATAAAAAATTTGTTAAATAAAATAAAAAAATTTTTACATTTATATGAGCATGTACTCAAGTATTTATGTTTTATATTTTTAAACATAAAGGGTAAAACATCTACTGATGAATTGGTATAGCTACCAACGAAATATATATCTATGTAGATATTGCTAACCCGCAACAAATAAATAAAATATAAAACATAAAATAAAAAAATATAAAAACAAACTAAAATTAGTTGTTCATAAACAATTTTTCATACTGCTCTGGTGTTGTTGTTTTTGACCTGTAATAAAAACAACTGAGAAAAACGGAGCTCCGATCGTAATGCAGAATACATACAATCGAAAGAAACTGAGCGGAATCGAAACGCAGAATACCAAAGCTGCCAGACGGAGAAAATTTCGATTCGAATCGAAACGCAGAATAGCCACCTATATGATTTCTTAAAAAAAAAACACTTATTTATACTAAAAACAAAAACAAATTTAAATATTTTGTTTTTGTTTTCAATATATAAATAAGAGAACGACATCAACTTGTCGTCATTGTGAAACAGGCCGTTATTGTTAAGGAAATTCAAAAGTTTTTTATTTAATGTGAACTACAATCGATACAATTAAGTTCTAAATAAAACTTCATTCCATTGGCCTCCACGACTTCTTCTGCAGGAACGAATTCGATGAACCCAATTTTCGAGAACTTTTTCTACTAAGTCAAGTCGTATGTCATGAATGGCACGTTCAATATTGACTTGTAAAGCTTGAAGAGAGTCTGGTTTATTTCGAAAGACCAATGACTTCAAATAACCCCACAAGAAATAGTCTAATGGTGTTAAATCACAACTTCTTGGAGGCCATTTAATATCACAATTTCTTGAAATAATCGAATCTCCAAACTTTTCTCGCAATAATTCAATTGTTTCAAGGCAAAATCAGCAAATTCACGACGTTTACGGTAGTCCAATGGCTTCAGTTCTTGAGTGAGAACAATTTTATACGGATACAAACCCAAATCCTTTGTCAAAATCCGCCAGGTTGTGGTTCGAGACAGTTCCAATTGTTGAGAACGTCTTGGAATCAACAAACTGCGGTCTTCAGCAACACTTGCCTGACCGGCAGCAATATTTGCATTACTTCGAGCGGTTCTTTGTCTTATTGGCACTTGAAATTATGTAAAGCAAAATGTAAGCTTAAAATTTTCAAAAATTCGACGAATAGCGAGCACACTTGGACGATTATTACGACCATAAAATGGCAAAAGCGCATGAAAAGTTGCAATTGGAGAACGATTATTTTGATAATAAAACTTAATTGTTTGTAAACTTTGTTCATGCGTAAATCTCTTCATGATGAAATTGTACACACTACTGAATACAATGAAAAACAAATGACAGATCATGCATGATATATTACAAATGCCGAAACGTCATTTCAAAATCATATCATCCCTATTGGAAACCCTTATACTTCTTGACTTTAAACTTTCATGAGAGGTGAATAGATTTACACAGCAATCATAAGGATAAATCTGACATACGGGGCATTAGTGTGTTAGAATGTTATCAACAAGAGTTCATACCAATGTAGCATGTGGTAAACCCAAAGACTGGTCTATATCAAGCCGGGCTGGAAGCGATACCGAACTTCAAAACAAAAAAAAAAAAAAAAGACATGCACTAATTAAATTCAAGTTAAAAACTCCATGTGTGTCAAGATAAATTTTAATTTAACTAGCAATGATTTGAACCAAAAGTTTTAGTCGAGCCAATTTTGCAGTTAACAGAGCAATGTTAAACACTTAACAGTCGTAGTAAAAGTTTATGAATCTTATTTAGGATGAATATTATTATTTATTATGGGAAAAATGGGGAGTTGTACCGATAACCCACTATATACAAACAGAGGTATAGGTGGTCCACTGACATGCAGAAAAGGTGCGATATCTGAAATAATATTGGATCTTTGAAAAATTGTCGTTTTAAATATTCATATAATGAAAAATAAAGTAAAATTTCTTGTCGCTTGCTAAAAATTTTATGAAGCCTAATGATCATCTGGAAATTTACGTGGACTGTGTGCAAACTTCTAAATAAAAATACATATGTACGTACTCACTGGTACTGGGCTGCAGCAAGTGTTTAATTTTCCGGTATACTTAATTATGCACATTGATTTTTATGATCTAATCGTTTTTGTTCAAAAGCAAAAACACTTGTTTACGCAACCGTTCGTATCAAACATTCAGATTTATTCACTTGTTGTTTTATGCTAACATGAATGTTCTGACTGTGTCGTTTCGCATCAAATGATCGAAATGATTTAGACTTGTTTCTTTAGAATTTTCTGCTTGTGCATAAAAAGCGATCGAGTATAAAATTGAATAATACTTGTTTGTGTTGTTCTTAAAATTCAACGTAAGGGAACAAGTAGGCTCGATCATGCTTGTTGCAGCTCACTGATACGTACATTAGGGCAGGTCGATTTGTATGGAGCCGAAAAAAATTACAAATCTAAGGGGGAAATTATTCTACGCAGAATTCTGAGCAACTTTGAAGAAGAAACCATAGGTCTAAAATGGATTTCGAGTCTCCGAAAATTCAAAAATATGTCGTAGGTAGTACTTTACATAAATTCTTCTGAAAAAATTTTCCCAACAAGTCAGTATTGTGAATCAGGATTATAATTATGTATGTATATATTTTTAGGTAAATGTCATTAATGGATTTTTATTCTAAAAATCGGGTTATATTGTATGTTCAATGTAAGTTCAATGTTCTAAATAAAATGCATGATTAGGTCATGATTAGTAGCGATTTTATTGGTTTTTGCACAAAATGACAACGGAAAAATAACAATGCAAATTGTTGAATTCAGAACTATTAATTTAATTATTTTATTTATATAAATTTGCTGTTTCGACTCCAGCCATAATTCGATTTTATATCTTGGATAAAAAAATGTTGAAATTTAAATGAAAAGCAAAGATACCGCAATTTATAAAGTAATACTAGCAATATATTTCTGAAATCCATTTTAGACCCATGGTTTCTTTGGTGAAGTTGCTCAAAATTCTTCGTAGAATAATTTCCCCCCCCCCACGATTTGTTATAAAAAAAAAAATCGACCCACCCTAACGTACATACATGAGACATACATATGTACATACATATATAAAATTATCTGCTCTTGTGGAATTTAAATATCGTTAGCTAAAATCCAAAACCATGTAACTAACAAAAAAAGAGAAATCGGTTTTTTGATTGATTATAATGCACATCATCAACATCCATGCCACCACCAATTTTTTCTCCCATGTAATAAAAATTAGACATTTTATAAGGGAAACCCGAAAGTACGTAACTACTTATAAAGTACGTAACATATAATATATTTTGTTTCTACTTTCTTTGTTTTGCCTTTTGTAACATTTACATATGAATGTTAATCTAAATTTAAATTTTGAAAGTTTAGAACACTAAACTTTAAAAGTTAATAAAAAATAAAATGTTTTGAATAAGCTAATAGATATTTCACCTATTACTTTTTTTTAGTTGTGAAAGCTAAAAAAGTGTGAAATATTATAAGTGATGAAAATTAATTGCAAAAAATTAAATTTCAAATATGGTTTTTTTTAAATCTCTCTTTTTGAGTACTAGCCACCAGTGATGGAATTTGAGTTTTTTTGTTTTGGGCCAAATTGACAATTTAAAAGGGCCAAAATAGCTTCGAGAGGGTCAACAAAACTTTTTTATAATATATTTGATAACAAGCTTTTTATTGAAATAAAACAGTAGTACCTAATACTAATACAGTATATGTCGAGCCTTTGCTGCAATAGAGTCATAACTCCAAAAAAATGAGTTTAAAGTTGCGCATTCGCTAACAACTTAATGGTAAACGAAAATTTAATATTTGTCTCAAAAGTTTAGTATGCAAGATATTTGAATGAAATTTTTACACATTCTGAAGCTCGATATGAGAATTAATTCTGCATTATTAACTCAAAAATCACTTTTTTTGAGTTATAACTCTATTGCAGCAAAGGTTCGATGTGTTTTAAGTTAAATAAATTTAAACAAATACCATTACTCAAAGGCAACACGAAATTTTATTGTTCAATACAAATTTTACCGTTAGACAGTCAGTCTAGTTAGTATTTTTGTGTTTACTTGATATTGGTACTAGTCAAGGCGAATTCAGATGCATATATGGTGATCGCAATAATAAAACAAGTACAACATGTAAGAAAAACCACAAGCATTTTGTTTTTGTAAAATCATTGTACAATGTCAAACTCAAGAAGCAAATAGTGTATTTTGACATCCCAAAATGATGAAAATGAAAAAAAAAAAAGTTAACAGCTGTACTTACAAGTACACCTGTAATGAATTCGCCTTGGATACTAGCACAAGACAGGTTTGTAAATAAAAGTAAGGGTTTTTTCTTGACAAACAAAGCAATGTTGTAAACAAAACTAGGGTTCGAAACAGGGAAAAAATTACATTGAAAATGTACTGAAGGTTTTCAGTACATTTCAAACCGTTCTAACGATTTGAAGCAGTTAGTTGAATTTTGAGCTGAAAGGGCCAAAATAGATTAGAAAGTACCACAGGGCCATCAAACATTCAAAAGTGCCACAAATGGCACAATTGTGCCACATTTTCCATCACTGCTAGGCCCTCATTAGGACACTACTAGACACCTTCTCCGTAAAAAAATTTCACCTCATCTCCTAACATTTTTTAATTTTTAAGTCACTGATATCCGCTTATTATTAAATATTTTCTTCTCATAACAAAGTTTATTAAAAAATTATATCGTAAATAACTTATTTTTAATAAAAAAAAATCAATTTTTGAAATGTCTAACAGAGTAATGTTAAACTGTTAACAGAACCCTGTTAAGATTCTTGGTTCATGTCTAGGGTTTCAAATTTTAAAATTTAACTTCACACACATTCGAAATATGATAAATACGGAATTGTAAAAAATAAATAATGAGTTGGGGCCTTTCTCTATTAGATTATGACTAAAATAACATTGTTGCTTCAATGGATATAATTATGTGAGAAAAGTCATTCACGATCTCATCTCTTTCCATAAATTGCAGTTTCTAAACACGTACATACATACGAGTATGTATATGTACATAATTGCAATTATCATTGTGATCAAAGCCCGGTTAACTTGTAGTCTATTAGAAAGTGTATCTGTCCGTCTGCTTTTAGCGATCAAACAAATTATTATTGTTGATTTAAAATGTATATTTTTATTATTTTATTTATTAGCGTGTAGTTAACTTTTACATATTTAAGTAAATATTTATTGACTTGTTTTCTTCCGAGATTGTGATAATAATCACAATTGCATACATACATACATACATACGTACCTACTTATAATTCACGCCCAACAGATAATCACATTTTATATTTTGAAACAACAAAAATTAAATTAATTATTTAAAAATTGTGAAATCTTACAACAAAGAAAAATTTTATAATGTCTATATTTGTAGACTTAAAGCAAATAAAATTTATAGATTGTATATTTTTCAGCAATTGCGCAGTTTTCGTTTAACTTAATAAACACTGACAGAAGCCACCCACCGATACCTTCTGGAAATTGCAAATATTTGGGTTTAATTTCAAATTAAAACAAAAACAGTGTTTTTTTTTAGTTAAATATCCTATGGAATTTTATTATGGAACTTATCATAGTGGCACACTGCCTTTGAGCGACTAGAGAAAGTATTATTGATTTAATAGCTGCCGACTCAGACGTAACGTCAAAGGCGGCAAACTATTGCGTTTATTTTATGGCCGGGTTAAGCATTTTAGTTGTTATAACTTATGCTATTGAAACACATTTTTTTTTTTAGAAACTCGAAAATTTCGGCTTTTAGAGATATGACTATGTTTCACTAAAGGAGCGCTCTGGACTATCTATCTATGTATACTCGTATATGTATGCTTTCGACAGCCTGAATGAGGATGCTGGTGATATGCGGTTTCATTCATTACTTTTATAATCCTAAAAAAATAGTAGCAATGTGACCAACCTTTGTAGAAATGTAAATTATAATCATTGTTAGTGCACAACACAAATGTACTTGAATTAATTTGTTAGTGGAACGAATATTAAAAGGAACGCCAATTTAGGAAAATGCCACGTGATAATATTAGCTGGTAACTTAAACTGCCAGTTTCTGTTGCTGTTAAGTGCTTTTCTAACAACCACAAATTTTTAGTTGCCTGCTGGCAACGCAGCTGAATTTCGGTTGCTATTCATAATCAGGGTTTAAGAAAACTAATATATTTAGTAAAAATTCCCCTCATATTCCATAATTTTATGTGAAAACTAGAAAAATATTTACCTGATAACAAATAAATTTCCAGTTTTCTAAAAAAAATTTTGTACTTGACAACTAGTAAAATTTTTTACTAGCACACAGAATGAAAATTAATTCTCTGTAATATAATTGTTCAGCAACAATTTCTTGTCAATGAAAACTAGCCATGCACACAAAAATGCAAAAACACATACATACATATATACAAAATATTCTTTTCATACAATATGCCGCTATCAAAAATACCAAACAATAAAATATGTATATGTGTGCCAATACAACCAAACACAACTTCGACTAGTTGACAAACATGTCGATCTTACAATGACTAGTATTTAAAAATTTTTCTCCTTGAATCAACAACTAGCAAGCCAAAAATTTTTCAAAATATGCGTTGATAATAGCAGATTTCAAGAACGCCACATAAGCAAAAAGCAGTTTTGTGTCATTTTTAGAAAACTGGAAATTTATTTGTTATCAGGTAAATATTTTTAGTTTCTCTACTATCAAAAATGGAAACGGATCATATTTTCTCACTAGTCGCTAGTCAGATTTGGGCAAAATACATGGTTTGCGGTATTTAAAATACAAAATACTTGCTGATCATGTATTTAAAATACAAAATACAAAATACTTTCAGGTTATGTATTTAAAATACAAAATACAAAATACTTACACATCATGTATGTATTTAAAATACAAAATACAAAATATGTATTTGTATTTCAAATACGTATTTCAAATATGTACATGTATTTCAAATACTGCCCAACGCTGAAGATGTATTCACTTTACAGGTGGTGTTACTAACACAGGCTCACACAATTCTTGCTAGTGAGAGGCACGTACATACGTTGAAAATTGTTCGCCCTTATGTTGACTCCCAATGCAAAAAGAACCATGCTATTTTTTTCATTGTTAAACTTGTTGTCGTAACAGTACTACCTGCAAAATAAAATCGCATTGTGAAAAAATGCTTTAGAGTTGACAGCTGAATTGCGTTGATGCCAACTCTAAGAATTTGTATAGTTACGTTTTTTAGCGATTCTAGTTTTTGGTTATTGGTTTGACGCATGATACATTAAGGATAATCACGATGGGTAGTGCAAAGTGTGCAAACGATGCAAATGTGTGCAAATATAGACACATTTGCACAACATAGCAACAAAAAGTATGTATTTGCAATTTGCTTAATTTTGCTTCGTTTGGACTAAAAAAACCATGAGCAAAGATAGTACGAGTAGTGCATATTTTATCAATTGCAAACGAAAATAAACAATAACTTGTGACATACTCGTACAGACTATCATATTTTTATGTTTAGAAAAAGAAAATTTAATTTTGTAACTAATTTTAATTTAATTTAAAAAGTTTTAGTCTTCTTTTTTTAATTTATTAGTAAATAATAAATTTATGCATTTGTAACTTGACATCTGAGGTCAGTGTTGCCAGAATTTTTGATGGGCTGCCTCATTTTTGTGAACAAAATTACATGCTCTTCACAAAAATGCAATAAATTTAAAAGTACGCTCACGAAGTACACTAATATGCACAGCAAATTTGCAAAATGCATATTTGCACAATCACCATCGTGATTACCCTTATTATAAATAGATCAAAATGCAAACAACCATCACCGCACTATCCTACACAGTCGCGCGATTTGACATGTGTGCTAAAAATGTATAGTAGTGTGGACTAAAAATGCAACTGTGTGACAGATTTTTTGGCAAGTCGTGCGATTTGTAAAATTTTATGAAAATTTTCATAAAATGATAGTTTTCATGCGATCAGAGAAGTATTTATTGTCAACCAGATGTTTTGGCATCAGATTTCTATGATAGTGTGGCACCTACAACACCACTTTGAAACGATTTTTTAAAGTCGGTCAGATTTTTGCAAGATTTTCCTGTGAATGAATCGTACGATTGTGTAGGATAGTGAAGCACGGCCTTAAACTGACAAAATATATTTTGTTAACTATGTTTTTAAAATACAAAATACTGCCATTTTTTGTATGTATTTAAAATACAAAATACAAACTACTTCTATTTATTGTAGGTATTTAAAATACAAAATACAAAATACTTGCAGGACATGTATTTAAAATACAAAATACAAAATACTTTCAGGTTATGTATTTCAAATACATGTATTTCAAATACTGCCCAGCTCTGTCGCTAGTATAATAAATAAAAATAAAAAAACTAATTTTAAACCCTGTTCATAATTGAGCCATACATTTTATTTACTGCACTGCACACATGTGGTCCCCGGAGGTACGTTTTGCATTTTGGTGATATCCACACCTTGGTGCTGTGCTTTCTGGGGAAAAGGGTAATTGTCGTTTCCAGACATTACCTTTGGCCAATTACCCATAAAACTTATATGTTACTGCCCAATCTCTGAAACAACAGAGCAACGGATGTACATATAAGGTAAAAAAGGAAGTAGGTAATCTATGATAGTCTAGTAGAACGTGAAAAAACACCTAACGCCTCCGCTGAAGACCAAAGACGATAGAAAGTTAATCCCTAGAGGTTCTCCTTCGCGACTTGCCCAGTAACATAAATAACACAGTTACAAAGGGAGCCAGTAAACCCCACGGGAGATCTTTTACCGGCGCGTAAAAGAAAATTGCAAAAAGTAAATTTTGCGTGTCTAATTATGTGTGTGAAGATAAATTTAAATTTAACTAGCAAAGATTTCAACCAAAAATTTTAATCAAGCCAATTTTGCAGTTAACAGAGCACTGTTAAACACTTAACAGTTGCTGTAAAAGTTGATGAAACTCATTTCGGATGAATATTAGTGGATATTATGGAAAAATGGTGATGTATAGGAATATCCCACTATATACAAACGGTAGTCGACTATCATGCAGAAAAGGTGGAATATCTGTAATAATCTTGTGACTTTAAAAAGCAAGAGCACAGCTGATCGTGTTTTTTACATATTTTCATTGACTATTGTCAAAATTTTTGATTTTTCTTTCTACACAATTTTCTTTAAGTTTTGCTGAGCAGTGCTGTAACGGAATGAATAAAATTTGGTTTTTAATTCCAAATGATTTACAAAAAGTTTAAGTGATTAATTTTACACAAAATGTGAATTGAATTAAAACACGAATGCATTCCTCATGAATTAAAAATTCGCGCATACATTCAAACACTAAAAAGATTAATTGAATTAAATTTTGGGTGAATTTATTGGTGATTTAAAAAAAAAGAAATTTTTTAATTCACTGTTTTCACTAGGATGAGGATCATTACAAAAAAAACTCTTGAATGTTTTAAAAAAATTTCAAAAGAGTTTAAGATTCGTAGATTCTTTTAAAAAGGAATCATTCCTTTACAGCTCTGCTATTGAGCTATTTTTGGCAATTGTAAATTTATTTTACACAAACACAAAGCCCGTTGCTTTTTTTTTATTTTTTATGTTGTTGCAGAGATGCATGCATATACTTGATATTAATATACTTTGGTCCAGAGTATGTCCGCAGGCAGTCTATATATTCTGCTGACTAAAAGCAACCCACAATTTGTATCTTCAACACAAACTTTGGGAATTTTTCACCAAATTCTCTGAAATACTGCGTTCATATTCACGAGAACATTTGTAGAATATGAGACCATCAATACTATTTAGTATTGATGAATTAGTAAATAAAATGTTCTTTGTTAATCCAAAACCATTCCATAGCTCAATAATGAGTCGGCTTGGTTTGGTTTAGTTGGTAAATAAATAAATAAATATTCACACATACCTTTGACCTCTGATATTTCGTGACGCGCACACGATATTATATTTATAAAAATATTTAAAACGAGTTCAATTGAAATTAATTAATAGAGTGATAAACAATACTGATAACTAACTGATAATTAAATTAAAAAAAAATTATTATTTCATACGAAACCACTGTACAGTCTTTCAATACAATGATAATATTTTATATGAAATATCAAGTAACAGAGAACCTCGTAAAGATTGCAATCTTTTTGCAATTGACAGACGTTTCTTTGGTAAAAAAATAAAACGAAAAGCAAAAACTTAAAAATGGAAAAAAAAGAAAACATTTTTATACCTACAATAGATGTATGCAAATCGTATAAGCTTTCCATTTTAGAAGGGAGCACGATTAACATCAATCGAAAATGCACAGCAGGCTGAAACAACTTGACAACGAAGCCAGTGGAATCAACTCAAATGTGTGTGAGTGCGTGTGTGTGAATGTGCTGAAGAAAACAAACACAATCACAATCGCTATTAAGTATTCAAATTGGATTAATGACTTATGATTAATTGGTAGTATGATCGATAAATGGACAGATGAATAGTTTCTTTTACACTTGATTAAGTTGTTGTTTTTGTTGTTATTACTAAACAAACAAATTAATTCCAGTATCTTTGGGGTTCTAAATTCTTATACATACATACAATACTTTATTATGTTCATACCTATACTGCAAAAATGGCTTAACCTTGGATATTTAATAGTTTTTTTTTTTTTTTTGTTTAGAAAAAAAATTTACTTTTCTACTGTTTCTTTATTGTTAATAGATTTCTTCGGTTTTAGCAACAGTTTCAATTTCATTTCAGATGAAGAGCCGCAATTAAAGAGAAATAAATTTGAAATATGTTTTTAAATCGTTAAAAAAAAACAACTCACAATATTTACACAGAACTTAAAGTAACGTTTAAATAAGACTTAATATAAATATGAAGGTTTAATTAGTCTAAAGGAAATGATTTGATCGCAATTACAAAAGCTTATTTTCTAACAATAATTATAATAATATTATGCACGAAATATTATATAATAATTAGTTGCGATCGATATCGGACAAAAATTATCGCAAATTCTTTGTTTTGTGTAAACTTGTACCTCGTATGTATGTATGTATGTCTCGAAAACAAATTGCCATATTTTAATGAATTTTTTTTTTTTTTGGAAGTGAAAGTTTACGATCTCAGCTTTAACTTTTTAAATGTATTAAAATTTAACATGGTATTCGAAAAAAGCTATTTAAAATTAACGCCCACTTGTTTCTTTAAAAAGGAGGCGTGGTTCAAACAAGGTCTCAATGCACGCTATTCTTCATTTCGAGTTGTATCAGCCTACCAAATTTCGTGAATATGGCTTAAAAAACAACTAAGATATGCAACATACAATCTTGCACATTTGAGATTGCAAATTTATTCAATTGTAAATATTTTCTATCAATTGCGAATAAAGTCTTTCGCTTAGGTTGCAAACTTAAAATTCCCATCTGATTGATAAATAGCAGAATTATTTTCCAACTATTTTCGGTCTACTTTTTATTGAGTCTATGTCGCACTGTGGTTCAGCTTCATATGATTGGTGGCATTAAATACAAGGAAACATCGCAGGGCCTTGAATTTTGGTATAGACTAATATTTGGTTTTGGTAAAAAAAATACTGCAAATATGAAAAAAATTCGAGCACAACCACGCCTACTTCCACACAAAAGTTAAAAATCATTGTAGAGTCACAATTTTTTGCTCAATGCAATTTTATGATAATATTAACCAATGGTGAAAAAATTAGAAAATTCTGCTAACAACCACGCCTACTTCTCATACAAAATGATGACATAAAATGCAATAGTTTCCTTGTGAACAAAGCCAGATCGCTTAAAAAAGCTGGACAGGTTTAAATTTGCGTGTTTTTTATTTGATTAAAATATAAATAAAATGCAACAACATAATAAATGAAAATATCTGTAAATAAATGAAAACAAAAATAAAGTAATTCGTGTACCTTTATTAACATAACAAATTTTTTACTTCATCAGAAAATTCAAATATATCCTTCTTGAACTGTTTACGGTATGAATTTATATATGGATCTGAAGACGCTAGTAACATATGCATTACATCTTCATTTGTTGATATGCGATCAGTTTTCCTGGAGTGGCTTAGACGATAACTTCTGTAATCTTTATTACGAGCTTCCTGAGCTTCCTCCGACAACATGCCAAGTGGCAATATTGCTGCCGACACAATTTTACTCCCATGAATTACAACTTTGTGTACAGTAATAGGCATATAGTACCAGCTGTACAGTTGTATATATCGTTCTGCAGTGTCCAAACAATAAACATTAATTTTTTCTGCATCTATTTCGGAATTACTATTTATATCCGTTAAAATTGTACTAAAGCGATGAATTAAATTTTCATCAACACCATGAACATCTGCCGTTATAGAAGGATTTGCAAAAAAACGTGTAGAAATATTGCCATCGTTCGTGGAGCCCATTCCTTGTTTGACCATGTGCACATTTATGCCTAGAACCACTTCAAAATTTCTTTGTATTTCCGCTTTTGCTTCTTTTCTTTCATTTTTGTATCTTTAGTTACTCTCCACTTTGAAAAACTTTTGTTGATTGCTATATACAATACGCACTCCATAAATTTTATCCTCGCATGTAAAGGGGAATTTGAATTTGATATTGTCTTTTGTGTGTTTTTTTACAACAAAGCAACATAGCAAGCAAAAAAAACAAAAAAAACCTGTTATTGCATGCGCAATAACACGCTTGTGAAGAAAAATTTTCCTAACTTCCTTTAGTTTTTTATACCGGAATTGCTTAGGGACAAAAATGGGCAGCTGAATTTTTAATAAATCGTTAGCTGAGACTTCAAGCTTTAATTTGATATAAGTCTCGGGCTAGAGGTAGTTGGAGATCAATATATACAAGCCATAGAATTTGGAGAAAATAAATATTTTTGGACAATTTCTAGTAGTAAAAAAAATTTTTTTTTTTTAATTTTGAAAATTTTTTTTATTTGCAAATTTATCATTTATAACATCCAATTGTATAAAAAAAATATTATAGTGTCATTAAAAGAGTATTTTAAAAGCATGAAGCGATAGAAGGTAGCATATATAATATAGTCATTTCAAACGCATTCACTTAGGTCAACTTTGAATGCCTCTGGACAAAAAAGTAATAAAGATATAATCCTAATATTTTTGGCACATGATAATTAGATTGTTTTTTACAAACTGTAGAAAAATCAGGTAGATCAGAAGACTTGAAATTAATGCCGCTCTTAAACCACTGTGTGTGTCGTTACATTCCATTTTTAGTATTTAATAATTCTCATTTCTTACTTGGGAATTTCTACAAATGTAAGTAAATGGCAGTTTGAAAACTTTTCCAACATGGTGGAAAAGATTTATTGATGAGTTGGTATTTAGCAACCAACGAAATGCAGCATATAGATTAGCTAACTGATAGCAAATAAATTACTTTTTTTTTGCTAATTTCTTCTAACATTTAATTAGATTTTCAATGAAGGTTATGAATGTGTTAAGAACCAGTTGTGATTGCTTTTAATATATTCTTTATATACCCTAAGTTAAGTTTTTGGTGCTGTGTTCAACTATTAAATTTGTACGTCAACTGCATTTTATGTATTGATTTTAGAACTTAAGTATAGAAGATCATTAGCCATAAATGACAACTATTAACAGCAATTGTCACGTTTTTAAGTTTGTTTTTAGCTTACTCGCCTTTTTTTCCCATACGTATCGAAATAACTACGATAATATGGAAATTCATATAATTTTTCAATAAACAATGAACGAGTATAAACATTTTAGTTACGCTACGTGGATTATAATGGAATGTGTACTCAACAAAAAAAAAAAAAAAAAATAGTCATGTCGGCCATAAATGAACAAAAGATGAATTTGAGCAACCTTAAATATTTCATAAAATGTCTGCTGCTTAAAAATTGCAAAATTTAATGCATCAATAAGTAGTTTAAGTAGGATTTTAACAAAAAAATCGTGAAATACATATTTTCTTATTCATTCTGTTATGATTTTTTAATTTTCAAAATGAAAACGGATTTGCTTAAAGGAAACAAAGTTACAGTTGCGTATTTTAAAAGTTGAAGTCGAAAAACATCAACCACAATAAGGATGATTGTATATTAGTTTACCTAAAAAAACGCTATAAAAATCGTTGGCATTGGGGTGTGTGAGGACAGAGATTGAGAAGGTCACATGTAGTCTTTGACGTCAGTGTCAAATATAATAAAAGCATGAAGTGAAGCCATTTAATCGCTGTATGTTGTGAACAGACAACAAATGCCGATGCAATTTATAAAAAACCAAGACTATGTTGGGGTGTGACCAAAAACTAACTTCAACTAATCTTTAATCCTAGAAATAGCATTTTTTTTCTTGCAGTGCAGAATGACGTCGACCTTCCACAACAAATTTTCGCGCACTACTAGCATGTGCTCTAGAGTTATGATAGGAAATTACAAGGATAGTTTTTTAGTTCAAATTTAGTAAATATTTAAAAAAACGAAGAAGTTAACAAAAAATTCACGAAACTTCGGGAAAATATGTAATAAAAACTACGCATTTTTATTAACATACAGAATTTTGGGCCTCATTAGCTTATATACAATAAACAAACTCTACGAAATTTTATTAAATTAAATTAAACTCTATGTTTAACAGATCAACATCGAACTTTATTTTTATTTTTTTTTTAACAAACAATCTGCAAAGCGATTATCTTGTATGCAGAAAACAACCAGTATCCTGACTACTAGTCTAGCATTGCTACCTATCAGCCACGGCGGTACCCATTTTTCGGGGGCTATTGCCTTCCGTCATTGCACAGTACATCATAAACAGTCGCAACTTCAAATTTATCAAATTCACCAATTGGAATTTCTAATTTTTGAAAATATGTATTTGTTTTTAGCATTAAATGAAATATATATGAAAAGTAAAAAAAAAAAAAAAAAACTTAGTAATTTTGAATTTTCATTAATTCAATAAACTGAACTTGAGCCTGATAATATTACTTTTCATGTATACATCAATATAAGTTCAAATAATAATTACGTTTATTCGTAATAATAACAATATAAAAATATTAAATGAAATATTTTTTAATATTTATACAGGCTAAAGGTCGTAAATTTATTAATCAGAGAAATATTAGACATTGTGAACATATTTCAAGCAACAAAGGAACAATTTAAAATCTAAACATTACTTTAGATTTCAACAAACACGACTGAATAGAAATAACGTTATTTTCGGTAGAAGCCACTAAACCTTGTCAGTATTCATGTGTAAATGCTTTCACTACTTGTTAGGTAGGTCTTTTGAACGTGATTACATATCGCATTTATTCACATTTCCAATGCAAATAGAATACGAGACTTCTCACTATTAAATTGATGTTAGCTGGTGACTTTTTATTTTTCACCGTATACATATGTATTAAAAATTACAGTGTCGCCAATGAATTATATCCCACAATGTCCAAACTCCCTGATTTTGAAATATGTATTAATAAATGACATATTGTGTCCATTTAAAAGTTATGTGTAAATACCATTCCTAGTAGGAAATTTCAATAAAAACAGATGAAGTATGATCGAAAATTTAATTTTTTGGATTATAAGATGATGCTGACATGTTAAAAATTTACTGATAACATACTGCTATATTTAGCGTCTTGACTGTTTCTATAGAAAACCCACAAAACTGCAATAAAAGCACAAAACAAAAAATTTTTTATAATGATATCATCAAAATAAAATATTAAATTCATATAAAATTGCACAATTTATTGTTTTAGTCCGTTAATTTTCATGATCCAAAATGCATTTACAAAGAGATGTGTGTAAAGCACAGCAACATTTATGGCGATAATGGCAATTATTCTTATTATTTAAAAAAATATGTACACAGAGAAAACAGATTAGTTGTGGCAACCGAATTTGTTGCCAACCGAATTGTTTTAAATTATTTTACTTATTCATTTGAATTTAAAATTATTTTTGTCCATTATTGGTATTGAACATAGAACTCACATGTTTGAAACACATCGCCTTAAGGTACGGTCACATCTGTCAAACATTTACCCAAAAAAGCGTAACCACTAAATAACAATGAAAAACTTTTTGATTTATGCATTTATTTATTAAGTTAAACAGCATCTAATAAGATAAGATTCTATTACATTTTCTATAAATTATATAGGAAACTGTTTAACGTAATAAACAGGTATCTAAATCAAGAGTTTTGTCATTAGTATTTAGTGGTTACGCTTTTTTGGGTAAATGTTTGACAGATGTGACCGTACCTTTAGACAACTCAGCCCATATTTTAAAATGGACAAATATTGAGTTAGTACATATTTTACTATAATTGGTTATGTTAAACGATTAATCGGTTAGGAGTATTAACCAAACCATATGCATTGCCAATTATTCAGTTGTGGTCGCCATTTTGGGATTTATTAACAGCAAAAGAATACATTCGGTTGACCAAATAAATATAATAATTGCCTCAACCGTTATTGTTACAATTTTGGTTTTATGGTTATGATCGCGGAATGTTAGTTAGATTGAATATTGATAACGGTAACCGATATATAGTCTGTGCAACTGATATTCTATTGACACAACCGATTTCCAAACAATATTTTCTCTGGGTGTATGTAAAATAATGTATTCTCATTATAATGGAAATATGTATTAATTAATTATAATGTACCCATATACATATCTATTAAATTGCATTGGCTGACTGACATCCCAGATCATCAACGTCATCACTGTCACATCATCGAATCATCACATTAACTACATCATTGCGGGGCTTCATCATTGTTGTCGGTGCGAAATAATATGTTTTGTACTTCTTATCATTCCTCGTTATCCTCAAAAGTAAATACTTTGTATTATCAATTAATTTTAATTAAATTTAGCAACAAAAAAAAAATAAATAAATAAAGAAATAAAAAATGTAACGATAATTGTGAATAATGTTTGTGCTGTACAGCGTATGGCCTGCCACACCCCAAATTCTAGAGTAATTAAATCTGAATCAGTGAATATTTGCGCTAATTGCCATTTAAATACATAATGTAATTTGTTCTGCTTTTGGGAAAAAATTACATTTTGTACATTTTCTACAATATTTACAAGTATTAGTCATACATACTTACGTTGACGGATTCATACATTTGGGGTATTCACAGTGTTGTCATTAAGTCATATGTCATAAAATAATAGCACACCAAAATATGACAAGTGTGAAGACCCCGTCATAATTTAGTATGCTATGTCATAATTGTGCCAGCTGATAAAAATTAAAACATTTAAAAATACCATTTCATATAAAAATGTCATAATTAAGTGAAAAAACACCATTTTTTTAGTCGAATTAGAGCGCATACGTTTGCATTTTGGCTTAAATATAAATATATATTTTTTAATTCAGTCCTACTTGTTAATAAAGAATATAATAACTTAGCTGCAAATCTTCTAAAATGTCCATTATTAATTAAAATTTTCAAATTGTTTTCTATCTATACGAACTTGCTGAAATAAATACAAACAAAAACAGCTGTTGTCGGTAACATGAGCTGAACTATTTTTTGGACGGCGCCAAGTGGAAAACGTTCACAAGCTGCCAGGCAGAAAACTTACACAAACACATATTTTTATTCTTGTGTTTATTATAAGTAGCGGCGGCTTGTAAATATTATTGCCGGTTAGACTAAGGTTTCTACTGTTATTTTATGACAAACCATAAACATATCTCAAAAACTCTTATTATTATATGACTTTTTTTTTTTTTTTTTTTTTTTTTTTTTTTTTTTAATTAGGACCAGCACTCAGGGGATGACCCCTACGTATGCAAAGCATTGAGCCGGAACTAGGAAAATAGGTTTTGAGAAGGAGGATAAAGGGAGTAGTGTTTGTGGACATTCGATTTGAACACTGACACACTGAAAGTGGCAGGAAAGACCTCTGCGGGGAGTTTATTCCACATACGAACAGTACGGCTAAAGTACGAATTCTCTCTGTAATGCGTAGTTCGGTTCACTGGCATATCGACCACAAAGGGATGTGCTCTTGATGAAGAGCGTGTTGTACGTGAAAAGTGACGGGTTTCGGGAACAAGTTCCCTGATTTCATTAGAGCACATTCCGTTGTAGTAGCGATAGAACAACGAAACACAACCAACATTGCGTCGATGCTCCAGTGAGTCAACAGAGTTGGCTACCCTGCTGTCACCGATAAGCTTCTTCGCCCTATCCTGTACGCGGTCGAGTAACTTCAAAATAGATTTTGAAGCACCGGCCCATACATGAGAGTTGTATTCCATTTTCGGTCGGATAAAGGTGGTATAAATACTAAGGAGATCAGATGGAGTGAAGTATGTCCTACACCGTCTTAAAAAGCCGAGGCACTTGAATGCTTCTTTTGAGACATGAAAAAAGTATGTATTGTAAAATAACACTGTTGAACAAATTCAGGTTAGCAAAAGTTAGGTCGATTCTGAGAGTGAGCGGTGAAATTAGAGGCTAAATTAGGAGACCTGTATCGCGGCGTTTGTTTATGTTAGTTTGAATTTTTTTTTTAATCGACCTTCGAACTTTGCAGTCAAATGCCGATTTTCAGCATATTGTTTATATGGTTTTTTGGCTATAACTCGTCGACTAATTTTTATTTTTTAAATCTGTAAAAAAGCCAAATTATTGCTAGAGACCTGTGCAACAATTAACATTTTTTAAAAAATTGATTTAGAAAATTTTTGTGGTGCTTATGAAGCAAAATGTTGGAAAAATTATTTATTAAATGCTTATAAATGCTCTATAGCGTATACTTACAATGCTTGTACATTAAATACTTCAATATTAAGCTTAGATCCCACTATCGGCTCAATATACCGATTTTCGTCGGCTCACTGAAATAAAGTTATATAGTAATAAGCTAAATTTACCTTATTTGTCAACTAATTTAAATATAAGGACAAAATTGCACCACACTGCATTGGTAATAAAGCCATATAGACTTATTCCAGAATTAATTGAGTTATAATGCAATTTTGGTTTAGTACTTATGACTTTATTGCAGTGAGCTGACGAAAATCGGTACATTGTGCCGATAGTGGGATCTAAGCTTTAATCATACGACTCCATGTATAAAGTGTTTTTTATAGAGTGTCACAACTTTGAGTTGGCATCACTGCTTTATTTGAGCATCCATTTCTAAATCAATTTTTTAAAAAATTTTAATTGTTGCACAGGTCTCTAGCAATAATTTGGCTTTTACAGATTTAAAAAATATCAATTAGTCGACGAGTTATAGCCAAAAAAACATATAAACAATATGCTGAAAATCGGCATTTAACGATACGGGTCTCCTAATTTAGCCTCTATTTTCACCCCTCACTCTTAGAATCGACCTAACTTTTGCTAACCTGAATTTTTTCCACAGTGTAATAAGACATTATGGCAATATGACTGACAAGACTACAGTGTGAACACCCCAAATTGACTTTTTGTAGAACAAAAATTGATTTTATGGAATACAAATCAAATAACTTTTATCCAGTCGTTTTAACGTATCGCATATTCTGGTAGGAGAGTGAAGTATGTACCTCTATTGACTATCAATATCCTCTATCAGTTTAATGTGTTGTATTTTTCGATGCTTTATATAATATTTACAACAATGGAATGATTCGGTATTACATATTTTAAAGTTTAAATTAAATGTTTGCAAATACCAGATAGTCCCTCTGTTCTTTATCGGTTAAAAGAAACTTGCACGATTTGAAGTCACCACAAGTGTCCTGGTCAAAAGAACACTGAAGCTTGTGGAATTCTTTTATCTCCAGTCTAGATTGAAATGTGCGAATTTAGCAATTTAAATTAATATATTTTCATTTAGTTTCAATTATCCGATTTTTGATAATGAGAAAACAAAGCACATTCATTACTTTTGATAACGGCAAAGTATAAATTTCTTTTAATAACACGTATAAAAAGCCAAGAAGAAAAACGTGTGAATTTCTAAAAACACATGCATAAATACTCGTTCATAGATATTTATTTAATATTAAACAAATATAAACAGATTTGTTTTGACAAGAAAACAAACTTGAGTTATAATATTTAATAAATTTTCTGTTTAAACATTTAAGCGAATCTTGTTTATAGTCAGTCTTTCATTCACACACAACAGTTTTTATTTATAAAGTGTGAAAAAAAAAATTTTTTTTCTTTTTTTTTTTATCTTATCATTAAAAATTAAAATGTACATGGGAAAAAGTAATGAAATAAATTACATGAGAGCAGATGTCGTGTATAAAAATTTGCTTCAAGTCCAGTCAAAAGTTGAAATTTTTTTGTTTTTTCAATAATTTGGAGCAACTGGAAATTGGATTCCATACAATTCGAGAATATAAATCTCATTTCACAAATATATTTGTATTTTTTTTCACACAACTTTAACTATTGATCTTAAGTAAATTTTCGTTGATCTCGGAGGGGTTTTACACATATTTGACCACATTTTTCTTTATCACTCAGTTGGAAATTAATGATATTTTGTAGTCAAGGATCAATACAAATCGGAGATATGTATGTATGTCTCATTTCTCAATAACTCTTTGTAAATTTTTTTACAATAATTCAAAAATTTATTTATTTTTTTTTTATTTAATTTCGCCAATGGATAACACTCTCCTTACAGGCTAACAATAAGTTAATTTTATTAAGTCCTTATTTTCTAATAACATTCTAAAATTATCCACAAAAAGGAAAGAAAAGTCTGTTTTAACAAAATTATTCACATTATTTAATGTATTTAATGCTCGCAATATAGGTTCAGGCATAGCATAATTAGTACCATGTGTTGATACATAAAATAAATTTCTACATTTAAGCGATTTAATAGGTATACAAAAAATTAATCAAATTTAACTGGTATTCGCAATCAATTAAACCATTTATCAAGTTATAAATAATCATGACACAGTGAATAGTCCTTCTTAAATAAAGAGACTTTAAGCCTAAAAGCAAACAACGAGCATGATATGAGGTTGGAGACAACAAGAAGCGATTATTACGCAAAACAAATTTAACAAATTTCTTTTGAATTCTTTCAATTCTATGCGAATGGACGCCGTAAATGGGGTTCCATACAAACGAACAATATTCTAATTTAGAGCGCACAAAAGCTGTATACAATATTCTCAATGTTATAGAATCCAAGAAGTCTTTACAGTTCCTTCTTATAAATGAACACGCCGAATAGGCCTTAGGTATTATATAGTCAAGATGTGCATTGAAATTTAACTCAGAGTTCAAAACAATGCCAAGATCCAACAGTTGGTTGACCACTTTTAATGATAATAAAGCTATTTAATTTTACAGCAAACAATGACTTTTGGGGCCTGGGTTTAAACCATGGTCAAAGCAATTCAATCAATATCATTAATTTCTCTAATGTACATTAGTGTGGCATTGTATTAATTGTTGTCGGACTATTTAAGTGATGAAGGCATAGCACTGGTCACTAAAAAACTGTTCCGACAGCGATTGATGCTGTTCCAACCTCATGTACACAACATCTCCCTCCTTCGTCGGTTAGCAGAAGCATCGGCGAAGTAAAACAATTAATAAAAATGTCTGCTAATACAGCTTAACAAAGTTAATGCGTCTACTTAACACCGGAGGCGCCACAACACTACTATAAAAATTAACATAACGCGCAAAGTAGAGTTGTAAAAGAGTTAAGTCTTCTTCCTATCCCTCTTCCTGAGTTCCGGCACAATGCACTACATACAAAGGGGTCATCCCCTGAGTGCTGGCTGGTCCTAATTAAAAAAAAAAAAAAGGAAATTATCAGCGAAAATGTGAACTAAATTACCTCTACAATAAATGCTCGAATAGGTTGAATTCTTGACTACGATTTCTAATTGGCCCAAATGAGTTATCAAGAAAAAAAAACTACGGGTAGCACTCCGGGAGTGCCGACAGAAGTGAAAACGTTTTGTGATTACAACAATAGACGTGCTCTTGCCAAAAAAAATTATGCGTAGATATAAACAATTATATAAATACATGCAACAAATTTAACCACTTATCAAGGCGTATGCAACAGGTGAGCTTACTAGCACAGCTGACTGAGCTCGCTTTATAGCAAATTTTCATACAAACTGATATAGTTTGAAGAGAGTACATAAAAAATGGTTACAGTTTGGTACTCATACGTATTAAAATGCTTTTAATTTGTTTGTGTGTTTTGTTTGATATGAAGCGAGTGCTTTATACCAACAAAATACATGTTGTTTTTGGATTGTTGTACTTGTTGTCGAACTGCGCATACCTGCTAGTTTTGCCATGCCACTTATTGTAAACGCAAATGCAACTGCGCCCGAGAAGTTAACAACCTAAATTTTTTCGGTAAAAATGTAGAGAGCGCCATCTTTGTGTACTGTTTTTAATCAGTTTCGCTCAAATTGAAGAGTGCGCCCTGTTTTATGCACCAAAAAATTAGTGTTTTTCTCATATATGGCAACATCACCCACAAGAGAGGGTGCTTGCTTCATTTTGAGCGAAAAAATTTATGTGTTGGGCCTTACTACGGTTCTCGAATCGACTTCGACTGTTGTACTAGATTAAAGAAACACACAACATTTTTCTTTAATCTATTACAGCAGTCGAAGTCGAATCGAGAACCGTAATAAACCCCAATATCTGTAGGTTGTTAACTTCACTCCGACTAGGCATTCGCACAAACAGAGATGCTACAAGCGTGACGGTGTCGCGAGTTCTGAAGTTTTGTCTCATTCAAAACCTTCGTACCGCGCCAATAGAAGTTTTCACTTCAAAAAGTACCCAAATATGACCAAAATCTCTCGGAGATCATTGCAAATTTTTCTTAAGTTAAATTTTAAGAATACAATTGAGAAATTTTTATTCACATACATATAGAGCAGTATCTGCAAGCGGATTTTTATTAAGCATTAATTATTTTAAGCTGTTATTTTTTTAATTAAAATAGATACCACAATTTCTTACGCAATAAACATACGGTGTTTTGAGCAAATATTTTGTTATCAAAACACTTGAAATATACATATGTGGCCTGTTATGCAAAATTGCTAAATTTAACTGAAAAACAAAACTAGTTTGTTACCAGTATTAATTATTATTTTGCTATTATTTTCTTATACATATAAAAGAACTTATCGAAAATAAAATTATTTGAATATATTAGAATGCGTTCATATAAATTTGTGTTTTATTGGAAATTGGCCAACAATAGAAATGTGAAAACTGTGGTGATAAAAGCTTTTATTAGGCGATAGTAGAACGCAAAATTTCCTATTAGTCATGTACATCAGACATCTGCAAGAAGTGCTAAATTTTCCAGCATTCTTAATTATGCACATTGATTTTTATGATCTAATCGTTTTTGTTCAAAAGCAAAAAAAAAACTTGTTTACACAAACGTTCGTTTCAAATATTCAGTTTTATTCACTTGTTGTTAGCGTAACAAGTGTTTCAATCAGTTGTTAAGGTAATTTTGTACTCGTATTTGAATAAATAGTTTTTACTTATATTTTTGTCACAGTTTAAAACATGCTCACATACATATATATGTACATATTTACATATTTATAATTTTGGCTTATATTATATATTCATTGTATCATGCAATCAGATCATGCACAACAAAGCCGTCCTGCAAAAAAACAAACTGTCTATGAAAAAGACTTTTTGTTTTTTATACATATCAGTTCGCATCAAATGATGGAAATGATTTACAGTTGTTGATGAATTTTCTGCTTGTGCATAAAAAGCGAACGAGTATAAAATTGAATAATACTTGTTTGTGTTGTTCTTAAAATTCAACGTTAGGGAATAAATAGGCTCGAACATACTTGTTGCAGATGTCTGATGTACATACGTATGTATGTTCAATTATAGGATTTATTTTTTATTTGGGTTTTTTTTAGGCCTGCACCATAAACTACATATTTATTTCGGAAATGTTACTGAACAAATTGCGGCATATCTATCGCAATATGTATGTACAATTTAGACTGTTTACGTTAATCGAATTGTACTAATTTTTCGTTAATCGATTATGTAGTTATTCAACTAATTCTTAACAGATTTCTGAACTACTGCACTTACAGTTTTTTTTTTTTTTGTTTTATGTTATTTATTTACTTTTCGTTTTATTTTTTTTTTTTAATTTACTCTTTTTTACTAAATAAGTCAACCGAATGTATTCTTTTGCTGCTAAATGCCAAAATGGCGAGCACAACTGAATAATTGGTAATAAATATGTTTTGATTGCTACTCCTAACCGATTATTCGGTTGACATAACCAATTATTGTAAAATAAGTACTTACTCAATATTTGTCGATTTTAAAATAGTCATGTGGCTGACTTGTCTATGGCGATGTGTATCAAACAAGTGAGTTCTATGTTCAATACCAATAATGGACAAAAATAAATTTTAAATTCAAATGAATAAGTAAAACAATTTAATTTAGTTAAGTATTAAAAATATCAATTCAATTGTGTATGTTCCGGGATAAAAATTAGCGTAAATAATACCGATTAGCTTCCATTTAAGATTCGATGTTGTTAACCAATTTTATCGGTTAATTTATCGAAAATTGTAGTTGCAGCAACCGAATTCTATGATAGTTAGCACAAATTCGCTATTTTGGCTTATTTTGCTTATTTTTTAATTATATTTAAATTTATTGCTTATTATATATATTATATCTATTGTTAATATTAATAAAAATAACTCATGTAGTAGCTTTAGTGAAACCAAATATGGCTTTTAAGCTCGGTTTCGTAAATAAGAATGAATAAATTAAATTAAATTAAATTCGGTTGCCATAACTAATCTGTTTTTTTCTGTTAAATAGCAATATACACATTTGTAGATTAAGATTCTAAACTTTAAGAGTGAATTTTTAGGTGGCTGAACAGAGATTAAAACAACTTTAATCTGGATAAACTATTTTTAGGATGTCAATTAACTACATTTATTTTAAAGTTTAAGCGGTCAATGTTGGTGGGTTAAACTTACTAACAATATGGTAACACAACATTTCTTCTTCTTTTTCTTCATCAAATACAGTGTTGCTTGGGAAAAAAACATTGCCATTAGATGCACAGTGCTTAAGCTATCACTTAAAAACTGCAAACACGATTAAATTTATATTCAGATTAACATAAACGTAGTTTGAAACTACGTTTAAACTCTATCCTAAAAACTCACTCTAAGACTAAAAACGCTCTTTAAACCATTTCATGAAATGTTATGTGAGAGATTTACAATAAAATTATTTTCTTGTTTAAATATATCAACGAGTTTAGAAATAGTTGCAAAGTATATACTCAAATATGCAAACTTTAGTTAAAATAAATACAGTTTTGAATTTATTTTATCAATAATATAATTTTTTTTTTTCAAGTATTTTATACTCAAGATAAACAAAATGTTTTTCTTAAACAACACCTTCAATATGCAAAATCAACATGCATTTGCTAAACACTAGGGGGGGTTAAGTTGTTTAACACTTTAGTGGACAGAAAAAAACATATTAAAAATTATCTCAACTTTATTGTAGTACATACTCGTACATACATATATGGGCATACATGGGCATATGTATGACCCTAATTGAAATATTTCTAATTCAAGTGACAGTTAAAAGGTTTCTAAGACAAAATGAAAATTATTTATATATTTTTTTTTGGTTCTTCAATACTAGTTATTGCTTGTTTATTTAGATACGTTTATGTGGAACAATAATGTAGGAAAGCTAAAGCTGCAGTCGTCCCACTATTTTGCAAGCACAAAACTAAATACAGCGCTTTTTAGATAGATTTATGAAATTTCGTTAACATTCGTATTAATGATATTGGTCTTCGTGTATAAATTAATTCATAACTGAATCCAATGTTCCACATAAGCTTTAAAGACAAGTTGCATACTAACACACTGGCTCATACACAATTGATAAAATTTATGCCCCTATTATGATTCACAACTCAACTAAGTTGAGTTGTCAATGTTACAACTCAACTATTTCATTGCATTATGGTTTACAACTAATTTTCGTCGTCTTCGTTAGGTTGTTGTCAACCTTAATATGACAACTTTAATCAACTATTAGGTACATACATGCATATGTATGTACATATATTCAAAGTGTGTTGATAATAATTTTGGATATTTTATATAAATTTATATATTAACGAAGACAACTTATTAAACAGCTGATTGGAAGTTGGGTTGAGTTGTAATCCATAATAAGAATTAGGCAACTAGAACTCAACTATCAATTCAGTTGTGAATCATAATAGGGGCATTAAGCTCACAATAAAACTGGGTTTTGCATACAGAATTCGTAAATCAAGTCCACAATAACTTTAATAGTCGTTTATAATTAGTTAAGGGTGTAAAACTGTTGAACCAATTATTTAATACTTACAAGTTTTTTAATTACAAACAACAATTAAAATTAGATATTATTTTTCTTTGGCAAGTCTTTAGGAAGTAAATTTAAAAAATTAATTTTCCATGAAAATTACCATGACCTCTACATGGCTTCTTTCTGCCAGAACTTAGGGAAGGGAATAGAGTAGAGAATATAGATGTTGAATATATTTAGAAGGCTTAATTCTTTTACAACTCTGCTATTGCGCGTTTTTAGAGCACTGTTGCAGATCCTCTAGTGCTAAGTAGACGCATGAACTATCTTAAGTTGTCTGAGCAGGCATTTTATTAATTCTTTTGTTTCTTTCTTTGAACATTATCAATCGCTGCCAGAACAATTCATAGGGACCAGTGCCATACTTTCACCCCTTTAGCAGCCCGACAAAAATTAATACACTTTTTTTTTTTTTTTTTTTAAACACATCAGCCTCGGCGGCACCCCATGTATATTAGAGAAATTTACGATGTTGATGACATGCTCTGACCAGGGATCGAGCACAAGACCTAAGTCATTAGTAGTCAACGCGCCAACCAATGCATCCAACACCACCTATTTTATATATTTTAAGGGTAACGTGTTAAGGGGTGGACGAGTAGACGTGGCATCTCCGATTGTAACCTTTTTCTATGGTATGAGGTAAATGATCTGAGATTTTATAGAAGTTGCTCTATTATATTGGTGCATTATTGACAGAAAAAATTGTGGGCGTGGCGCTTCCTATATAAAAAACTCTTTATTTTATGGTAATAATTCTGGAGCCAAATCACCGCATACGATATCGTATTAACTATCGTATCGAATAACATTACGATACGTGTCGAATAAGCAAATTATGGCATACGATGCGTCAAATTACGCAATATATTCGATATCGTATGCGATAATACCAAAATGAAAAATTTCGATAAATTTTGATCGATATCGTATGCGGCGATTTGGCCCCTAATTATGCACATTTGTAAAGTCAGCATTCTAGAACGTCCACCTTAAGAACAAATGAGGCGATAGACGACTCAGAAATGGCCGTTCAAAAATTGTTGCTTCGACAGCTGTTGTTTTTGAGATGTTTCAGCTGGCGTAGGGACAGTTTCAACGTATTTATTGTACCATAATTGATGGGAAAAGTTTTCAATTTAAAAAATTTCTAATATCAAATGCACAAGATTGTGAATAAAATTAAAAATATTTTAAAAATATTTCTGGACAAGAAAACTTAACTAATGGAAATTTCCATCGATATAAAATAATAAGAGTTGACAACCAGTATGCGACGCGGATTCCAATTCTAATAATATTTTACTGTAACTTTTCCATTAACCGGATGTTAACTGCTTCCGAAATAAATGTATTCTAACAACAGAAATTATTAAATGCATAAATTACAAACAAGTTTTACCTATTAGCCGTTAGTGGTTAGTGAAAAATATAATTGACGGTGGAACTAAAATAAATAAAGATTATAATATAAAAGTGTCTTAATAGCGATTGGTGTTGATGAGTTTTATTTAATTTTTAATTAACTGTAATTACTTTTGATTACAATAATTATTACGATCACTTTATTAAAAAACAATATATTTGAATAAAAGGCAAAACCTCTATTCACAATCTTGTGAAAAATGGTTAATAGTAACTGATTAATAGTACTAACTAATGTACACTGCAGTGTAAAAACATACACTGATTCACATTTCCATAAACGCACACCCCACGTGCGGTCTTCGATGTCAGCCTTCTGAGGACTTGACGGTTTGAAGACGGTGGCAAGAAGTATTCTTAGGCCCAAATTTAAAGTCTTTAGTTAACTAATGATGATAGCTTAACTCATGACATTTATATGAAAAATCTTTGGTTAAACCATTGTTATTAGTTAACTAAAGACTGTAAATTTGAGCCTTAGACCCTTAAAAGCAGGGGCCAAATCACCGCATACGATATCGAACAGAATTTATCGAAATTTTTCATTTTGGTATTATCGCATACGATATCGAATGAATTGTATCGTAATTTGACGCATCGTATGCCATAATTTGCTTATTCGACACGTATCGTAATGTTATTCGATACGATAGTTAATTCGATATCGTATGCGGTGATTTGGCCCCAGGTTTGGTGAGGAAAAGATTACCAGGCAACACAGTACATACCTTTGAGTTTACGGTAGCCAAGGCCGCTGGTCGGATAGGAACTTTTAGATAAAATCTGATAAGACTGTACGAGGGTTGCTCAGTCTTTACAGACAAAGTTGAAAAGTCATTCGTAATCTTTTAGTTTCACGAATAAATGTTGTGGCCGAAAATATAACTTATGCGTTGATGCAGGAAAAAGTTTTTCATTAGTATGTAATGGATACACCTTTTTGGGCATTTGTTAGCCAAGTGTGACCGTACCTTTAGGTTATGTACGGTTCCTGGTCAGTGCAATATAGAAACCTATGTTGGGCTGGCAACAATAGGTTCAGTACTGGATTAGGAGGTTAAGAACATATCGGTTATATTTCCAATGGGTCACTACCATAGAGAACTCAATAATTGATAATTGAGTTATGAGTATGACCAAATATTGCTGGAGGAGTAAAACGGAGTGTAGAGTGTCGAGGGCTATGTGACCACAAGTGGATTCGACAAAAAGTGACTTACTACTTGAACGAACAGGATGGTTTTAAGAGTCTTCATAGGTGCCTTGAATGCCCATTACTCGATAATAGCGAGGAGCAGCATATGGGGATAATGGTGCTCTTTTGGAATATAGTTAAATTAAATGGTAAAAATTATAGTACTTGGGGTGGACTCCTTTTGTTGTTTTTTTTTTTTCTTAGGCATATAAAGCAGGTCAAATAAATTAACTAAAAAAAATTTTATCAAGGAAACCCCAATGGATCCAAGTGGGACTCCGAGTGGAGGTGTGCTCCACCATAACCTTTGTAACGCAAACAAACTTACCTAATTTGAACCCTGTTGCTGGTCTCATAGTTATATTCCAATAAAATTAAAAGTTTATATGTTTAGAAGTTTTTTGTTTGTTCCACTATAGCAGCTCGAAAACCTCTTAATGGATTCGGATGAAATCTGGTAGACGGATAGCATATGAAACAAATTAAAATATTGGGTACTTTTACAGGGATAAAAATGGGGAAATTGGTACAATTGATGCGTTTTGTTTTTCACATTAACATACAGTGTACTTTCGTTTACATTAAAATACATTGTATTTAATTTTTGGTTTAAAATGAGGTAAAACTGGTGCTTTTAATGCTTTTGGTACATTTTGGTGTTTCGATTAATTTGACACACAGACTGCTAATGAATTCATAAGCTCGTATGTACGTATAGATAATTTATATTTTATTTGTAAAGTAATTTCGAAGCAGAATAATAATAGAGCAGATAATTTAAAGTTTTCGAATAAAAGGCTGAAACATTTTATTTATTAACATATAAAAACAGGACATGTATTCTTTTTTAAAACACGTAGCTGTATTGCATTTCAGATACTATATCTCTAATTATTATATATATGTTTTTATTAAAAGGTTTCCATTCAAATACTAATAGAGGGTAATTGTATGTATGGAGGAGAATTCTATAGTATTTTAACGATTTTATTTTTCATTAAAGTCAAACACGTAAAAGATATTCCTTACATTACCAACTTTGTTGTTATTAATCCTTTTTGCTTTATATCTGATTTTGAGTAAAAAAACAATGTGTTACATACTATTCATATATTTTTTTTTTTTGCTTTAGAGTGACAATTATTTTAAGTGCTTCATATTGATTGCTTTTTTGTTTGCTAATTGGTGTAACAAAATGTTTTTTTATCACTTGTGTGGCCTTTTAATAAATCCATTAAGAATTAGGTTATTGTCGTTTTGGCCCACCGGCTATTTTTTTAAATAAATAATTTTGAATTTTTGTTATAACCAAATAATGTATGTAAATATATAAAGCGAAATTGGAAAGCCGATTTAACAAAATTTTTCGAAGATATTATAAAAACGATGGCAATAAAATGATGCTGATCGACGTTTTGAATATTGAGTTTTTGGAATTAATTAAAAAATTAATAATAATAATAAATGCAAGCTCGAAGATTTCCGTATGGATACTAAAAATTTAATAGGGCGTATTTAATATACAAACACACAAATAATCTATATATGTATATGTATATAATAGCATGTATATATATGTATATATTGATTTGTATATAGTGATTTACGAATATCAATTTTTAGTATTCGCGAATACGAATACGAATATTACTTTTAAGGTTTAGAGAAACCCAATATTTCAAATTGTTAAAACTGTCACACTACTTTAGGTATTTAACATTATTATGACATTAAGATGCCGAATTAGAAGACCACTACTGAACATGTTTATATTATTTTACCTACATACATTCATACTTTGAGATATTGTTTTTTTTACTCTGTTTGCACTTTTAACTAGTAATTCAGTGTTGTTTGAGAGAAATTATTTTCGCAGTTTGCGTAGACACATGTCTCGGTTGACTTTCACATATTAAATTTTAGTTCTTCCATTTTTGAAGTCCAACATTCCTCTACTGAGAATTGATAACTAACATAACATGATATGAATTTACATACAAGGCTTTAGCTTTTAAATGATAGTTACGAAATATAATTTTCGTTTGTTTTTTAAGAAATTTATTATCTTGCGTCAAAGATAAAGGGCTTTCTTTTTTTAAATAAAAATTATTATAAATTAATATATTTTTGTACATTTTATGTACATTTTTTTGGGAAAATGTATGTGGAAATTATTCGAGAAATATTCGCTTGAATTTCGCGAATACGAATATCTTAAAACAAGCGAATAGTCGAATAATCGAATACGAGTATTCGTAACATCACTAATATATATAAATGAATTTGAGTTTGTATGTTTGCATGTTCCTTATAGGAAGAAAAACGGTTAGACCGATCGTCTTGAAATTTCGAAACCGTAATACGGATGACAAGGAGAATTAAAGAGGCTATTATATTTCTAAATTCAATGGGGGATGGGCAATTAATAACAAAACACAACTTCCAGCAAAATTTTGTGGTGGTTGGACGAGGGGAACGGGCAGCCCCATGCATATAAAATATTAATATTCATATATATATGTACATACTGGTACAGAGAATGGTTTTAAAATAAGTGTGTTTTTTTTTTAATTGTAATGAATTTTCAAAAAAGGATAAAATAATAATCAATTATTTATACTGCTGCTTTTATTTTGCAACATATTTGGGCAGCAAAGCGCACCGGATACATCTTTAAAGTCAAATGAAAAATAAAATTAAATTTCCAGAGTGTATTAAGTGGAATTGATGTGTTCCAAAAAAATCATTTTAATTTAATTTCAATTTTTAGGAATTTAATAACGTACATAAAAGCTTAACTAATTTTTTCAACTTAAGTTTCAAAGTATCGAGACATGTAATCTGTAATAATCGGACTTCGTTTTCGTTATTTTGAGTGATGATATATACATACGTTCTTATTTAGCTTGATTAGGACAAGTACTTCATAATACTTTATTTTGAATTTGGTTCGAAGTTGTTTGTTTTTGATATTAGAAGCATGAAATTTTGTACACGCACCTGACCAAATAATATTTATAAATGTTTCGCTTCATGATTCCCCCACCTTTATATACATACTAGTATATACATACATACATATGTACATATGTATGTACATATATCTCAAAAAGATAATTTTAATATTTTTACAAAAAAATCTTTTTGTTTAAGCCGAGATAAGAAAATAGGTGTTTATTTAACACGATTAGAGGGGCAATTAAAAAAAAACTGAAACTTATTCTAAATAAACAATTCATAGTTTATTTAAAAAAAATTCTATTAAATACTTTGTACAGATTTTGTACGTGACTAACAAATTGATTTTCAAATATTATTAAGTTATTTTACAAAAATTTCCTTAATAGGTATGTACCTATCTAAAAACAAAATACCTATGTATACTTATAATTACATAAATAACTTACCTAACGTTATACGGTTGACTAGTAGTGCCAGTACTCCAATCGGCATGTTCAATGTCAGATGAATTCTTTGTTGTATTATCGCAGGGCATTGTTATTTGTTGATACGATTTCTTTTTGTTTTACTTTAACAATTAAATTTTACTTCTTGTGTTTATTTATTTATTATAAAATTTTATTTTTCTCTCACAATTGCAAAAGAAAGCAATTGAAATTAAGAGCAAGAAAAAATTCATTCATTCATGTTTTGTTATTGTGATTAAAATTTATTTTGTTAAAGCAATTATTAAAAGCGGCGCTATTTTATAAAAAAATTCATATCTATTACATAATTTAAGAAACACTGATATTTTTTATATAAACACACTCTTTTTTTGTTACAACTATTTAAAAAAAAAAAAAAAAAAATTATCTTTACGAATAGTTATTGAGTGAACGGTCGACTATATATGTACATACATGACCGTTGTTACAAACGTGCTAAAACTTTAGCAACACAAAGTATACAACATATGTATGTATGTATATCGTTACCTTAATAAACGGAGGTGCTAACTCATAATTTTTTTAAAAACGCGTCTTTACGTTTGTGTTTTGAATCTCCAAAACTAATTTTCGTGCACAATAGGGCACCTTTTTTAAATTATATACATACATACACTTGTTATTTAGAACTATGCCATAAGTGTATTTACGTACTTTTCAAGAAATAATTAACTATTTAATTTAGATATGGGTATTTCCATAAAAAGGTGGACCGAAGAGTATTATGCATTTCGATGGCTTAATATAGAAAGGTTGTATCTAAACTTTTAGCTACTTTACAGGAGAAGGAAAAAACTCAATAAAATCTTTAGTTAGTTAGTTAGGATTTTTTTAAATTACTTTTACTCTGTTATTCGTCAACATACATACATATGTAGGAAACTGAGTTTTTTAAGGGTGGTGTATTTGAGTTTTGTCTACCAGAACATGTTAAAAAACCCGATTTTCGACGAAACGATATGCGACCTTTTTATATTAAGCCATCGATTTGTACTCTTTTTTTAGTTTACATGCTTGAGTATACCGGGGGAATGTGTTAATAGATACGTTAAACACTGATAGCTCCAAAAATCTTCAATATTTCGTTCACTTCTGTGAATAATTATTTTTAATTGAGTGAAGTTTTATTAAAATCGGTTAATAATAATGTCGCCATAAAACAAACATTTGTCGTTTTAACAACGGCTAAAATCATGTTGAAAGTTTGTGCATAACAAAGAGGTTTGAGGCATTTCAAAAGTTTGAGTTTATTGATGAGTTGGTGAAACACCATCAACAAATATGTATGTACATATGTATATAAAATTGCTGATTTGTAAAAATTTCATTCGTAAGTATGTATGTATGTATATTGAAAAATATTAATGTATGTACATATGTATATACTTGTATGTATTATAGTATGTACATAATAATTAATACGGAAAGACCTTAATTCGGTATATTTTTCAAATAAGTAACCCTCCAAGTTATCGAAATAAGTCGAAAACACGCTAATCAGAAAAAACATCAGTTAGGACACTTCTGTATTAAGGTAACGATATCTGTTTTTTTTCACAATTCTGAAAATTAAAATTTTATATTACATATGCATTGCGAAACCCATGGCAACTAATCCGTAGGTGGCGAAATTTTGTGTAAGTACCAAAATACACACATACATAAATATGTACATACATATGTAAGTATGATAAGATAAACTTTTTAGCTAATATGTGCTTATTTATTTCTCTTTACCGTATTTTAAACTATTTTTTGTGTTTCTTTTTGCTTTTTTATTTGTAACATTACGTTTTGTTTTTATTCGATTTTTCCAATTTTTTTTCTTCAAGAATGTGTGCACTGCACATACATATGCATGTGTGTGTATGTATATAGAAATACAAGGCAACAAATTAATCTACAGTATTGTATGTATGTATGTATGTACATATTTATGTATATAAGTATTTACGTATCCATACGAACATATGTACATACATACTTATATATATGCATGTTTGTACGGATAAATATAATATTGTGCAATTTTTGCATTTATTAATTATGACAAAAAAAATTTGAAAATCAAAATCAAAAACGCATCCTATTTATGCACATTGTACAAATATACATACATACATGCATATTTATTTTTATTTTAGTCACATTGTTGTTGTTCTTCTCTTTGTTATTTTCTTTATGTGACCAAGCTTTAGTACACATATACACAGCCACGGAAGTATATGTATATAGAAATAGATATGTTTATTGGATTTTGTATGCGTGTGCATAATGTCTGCAAGAATGGGCGTAAATAATTTTTTTTTAAATTAAAACAAAATTATCGTTTTACCAAATACAAAATATTAACACTGGTCAAATATCAAGTCCGATTTTCAAAATCAATTAAAAATAATTAAACATATTTATGTATGGATTTTTCTAAAGTGTACTAAATATGTTGTATATATGTATGTATTTACAAAGCAGTACGCACATCATCATAGAAATTTTAATGCATTCAGAAACAAGTATTTTGCACTTTCATTTATTTGAAAAGCAATATATGGTAAAAACATTTACTTATGTATTTTTCATAATATTTTAATTTTAAAACCTTATTAACACTAAAAAATTCATCATGTATTATCCATCTTTAAATGTTTCTTTCGTATATTTCTACACCACACGCACCGTTCGACTACTTTTCAGGAATGAATTAAATCTAGCCAGACGGGTAAAATGAATACTGGTTTTATAAAAAGAATGTTTTGTCCAAAACACGTAATGATTTAGCCCACAGTTAATGGAAATGGAATGTAACGTTTTCTTAACGTATAACGTTTTGGCGTAGTGCAAGGTATATTTACTTACAGGTATTGTTGATAGCACAGCTGATTTCATTAATTGCCTGCTGCTGTCAAATTGCTACCAAACTGTAGTTCTGAGAAAGAGAGGAGGCTTTCATCAAAACAAATAAATACCACGTGAAACGCTAGACTACAGCTAAGTGCTGTCAGTTCAGTTGTCATTAATTTAAAATTTCTTCTTTCTATGAGTCAGTGTGAAAAATGGATACATATTTAAGGAACAAATCTAGTTTAGTGACGCAGCTCCAAATGAAAAAAAAAATACATAGGGCGATAGAAAATCGAAAAATAAGACGAAAATTTTATGTGGTAACTTTCTCGGAAACGCATAGTTTTCGAGTTCTTGGCCTCCGAAGTTTTTATATATATGTACGATTTCCCTTTGATTTCTCAACGTATAAGGACAATTTTGGTATCATTTGAAAGCTTTTGACTAGATCTATATGAATTTGCAAATTTTCTATTTAAATTTTGAAATCTTAAGGTGTCAAAGCAGTTTTTAGATTGTCTGCATAGCCGGCCTTTGGTCGGGGTTAGTGATTTTCTCCACCATGGTATATCCCGAAACGGCGGTATATAGAGGGCAATAACTCGAAAACTATGCGTTTCCGAGAAAGTTACCACATGAAATTTTTCTCTTATTTTTCGATTTTCTATTGCCCTATGTAATTTTTTTTTTCATTTGGAGCTGCGTCACTAAACTAGATTTAAGCCACATTTAATTTACATATTTAACACTGCCTTTACACATGAAAGTACTTTCTTGAAATTTTTGTATAGGTATTATCAACGAAAATTTCAAAGAAATAATAAAATTTCATGAAAGTTAGTTGAAAGTTTACACAGGAAATTGAAAGTTTATATTGAAAATGTCGTCATAGGGAAAACTTACATACTATATATATTTTCTTTGCTTAATTTTGCGTCCATTATTACTGTTTTATTTATTTTATCATTCAGAGTTGCCAAGATCATTACTTCAGTCGATTTTTCGGTAAAGCGTTGGCAATAATAATTATTGTTATATATTTTCATGACATTTATGTCTTAAAGCAATAATAATTGCCTTCTTTATATTTATTTGAAAAAAATATTTAAAATTTTTTAGTATATATTCACAAAATAAGTCAAATTTATAATTATTATTTAACACAATCCTGATATTTCCTAAAAATATTTTTAATGGGCAACTCTGTTTATCTCTTTGTCATTTTACTTTCAGAAAGTGTCAAATAATTACTGTCTTGAAAAATTCGTTGAAAGCTGAGAGGAAAGTAGAGAAAATTTAAGTGTGTTAGTGAAAAAGTGTGAGTGTATTGCGACTTTCTTGCAATTACTTTCATGTGTAAAAGCTATGTAAGTTACAACAAAATAGAAAAATATTTTGATGGCGAAAATTCCTCAACTCAATATGGTAATACGCATAATTTTTGGCATATACAATCATGCGATGAAGCAATTACACGTTTCTCCGCAATCGCTATTTTATTGTTCTGCCGAAGATTTGCTTGTGCTTAGCAATAAAAATTTCTACTGGCTGTCAAGGCAAATTCAGTACGAATTCGCCTTTCGAGCCAAAATAGTAAGATATTTTGACAGCATCAGACAAAAAGTCAAGAAAATCAGCTGTACTTTAAACACTACCTTGGTTGTGGCGTGGAAAAAATCATACATTTATACGAATACCGCCGACGGTAATTAATTAACGGCCACGACTTCTTGTTCTGCATGTGTTTCAACTTCGTAAATAATCAGAATACCAGAGAAAAGAAATAACATTTTTTTTAATACAAACATAAATTTAGGAAAGTAAAATGGTCCAACCACTTACATACGAAAGTTTAAAACATATTGCAGCTAATGATGCGACTGCACAAGATAATTTGGAGGACTTAAAGTATTTATTTCGAAATGAAATTGGATCGGCCCGTAACATGTATCGAATACATACGATGGATGATTTAATTGATTGTCTGGAACGTCATGACGCATTATCCGAATATAATATTGAACCTCTAAGAGAAATTGCCGATGAATATGGTGGTTCACTGGCCGAAGTTATTGCTTTCTATAATGCACCTAAAGAAATTTTAGCTGCTCAACCTTATAATGAATATCGGGAAATGCGTCTGGCTCATGAGTGTGCTGCACGTTTGAATATCAGCGGTGGAATAAATCGTTCTGGAGGAAGTACTGTTACCTGCTCGAAACCTGCTGAGAATAGTGCTACACCTCAACCAGTTTTTGCACAAGATCTGACCAAAGAGAAACGAGCTGCTATTTACAAGTTAATAGCCGGAGACATTGGTACTGGCTGGCGTTGTCTTGGAAGAGAATTGGAAATAAAACAGGGAGCCATGGACGATATTGAAATACAGTATCGAGACCTAAATACTCGTGTATACAAATTATTTCAAGCATTCGAAGAAGATTATTCAATAGACACAAAAAAGCATTTACTAATTATATGTCGTGCATTAGATGAGTGTCGTCGGAAGGATCTACGTCGCAAAGTTGAAAGCATAATGTCTCATTGATTCTACGGGTAGGGTTAATCAGCCTTATTCAAAACACTTGCGTACCCATTCAGGACAATAATATACTCAGCTGAAAGCCTCGTAACTATTCAAAGAGATTCGAAGTTTGAGCAATTGTCGGAACGAGAGCCTAATTATTCTTCCATCAAATTTGTAAAAATTGAATCTTACTATAGGGGACATTTTTTTTATAAATTTGTAAATTATAACATGGTCTATTAATTCTCAAAACTTTATGGTTTAAATAATTTCATTTATTTGGTAGGGGTGAGCTAAAATATATATGCTGCGTTTGTTTGGCCACGCTTAAAAAGTTTTCAAACTCATTTGCCATATAGAACGCAGCAATTTTGTATATTTATTTACAAACTTGTTGTAACAATGACATCTTGATACAACGATGTTAAGAAATTTGTCAAATTTTTATATTTTTCGATAAAAAATTTTTATTCTGCATTTGTTTTTAACATCGATTTGATGAGTGTTTCCATTTACAACTAATTATTAAAATTACATTCAAATATTCGTTACAAGTTTAAATGAAAAAAAAAAGAAAACAAAATAGTAGAAATTGATATATAAACTTTTTAGTGTACAACACATGTATTCAGATCAAAGCATTGATTATTATACGAACAATTTTCATTATTTTAAAATTCATGGAGTTTTCGAATTTGTTACTACAAATAAGTTTTTTTAAAACATTTGAGACCGGCTATTTTCCCCGAAAAAGTTTATAAAAATTATAATAAAAATAAAGAATTAAAACAAGTAATTTTCGAAATAATAAGCATAATTATTAAAAACACCTTCAGCTTTTTTTATATCCAGTATATTTCTGCCGTTTTTTTTTTTTAATTTAAATGGAATTTTTCTGCTGCTGATTGAGTTTGTTATAAATGTGTAAATTTTTGCTAAAATTTAAGTGTTGTTGTGCAGCAATTTTAATTTAAATTGATTTTGCATGACAAATATATTTCAGATGATATTGATTTTTTTAATATAATATTTATTTTGTTACTTTTCTACTACACACTCCTATTTTGTTTTAAAAGAAAAACAAACTGATCTACAATGTGTAGACGGATTTTACATTTGATCCCGTTTTAACCATTGTGTCCTTATGCAGCTGATAATGCAAATTCTGACGACCCAAACGCAGTGTATCTCTTAACTTCTGCCCAATTTCTAGAGCAGCTTCTTCATTGTTGCCATTTGCAGTCCAAATAGCTAAGAAAAAAATAAAAAGCACATTTTTCATAAAACAACCGTGCGTTTAGTCATAAGTATCAGTAAAAGATGGAAAGACATATCCATTTATAATCAAGTAATTCTAAATTTAGGAAGTACTACTTACAAATTTTAGAATTTTTATTATGACGGATATTAACAACAGCTCCGCATATTTGATCTGAGTGGTCAAAAGCTTCTCCAATTAAACACAAAAGCTAAAAAAAAATATTAACTGTGAAACAAATGTGTGTAATACGCGACCAGTGCTAACTTACCACATCTAACCACAATTCATTTATTTCATCTTTATGGTAACGATTTAAAGTTATAACCCAACGACCACCTTGGTTATTCGCAGCATCTTCCCACATTGGTCGTATGCCTTTTTTGAAAAGTGAATAATCGCTGCCAACCTTAATATCAGATGGAGGTTTAATGTGGTTGTAAAGGCTGGAAATACAATAAAATCTTATATAAATTCTTTCGAACTAAAAATATTTTTCTCGATTTATAAATTCAGCGTTTGGGTAACTCAAGTTTCACTATTGATCTCTTTGTGTCTCTCTTCATTATGAGTGCCATACGAAGGACTTCCGTAAAACTTTTTTTAAATAACATTTTGAGGCGCGGTGAGTCATGGAAACGGTCCCTTTTAAACCCTATTACGCAGCTATGTATGTACATATTTACTTTTCGAAAACAAAAAAAAAAATGTCAATACATACTCGTATATGTATGTGGCTAAAAAACAGGAATTATCACAAATTTAAATACGAGTAGCCGACATATACTACATCATTCACAGCCAAGGGACAACGGAATTTTTCCACTAAAGGATGGCGGTAATGGAAAATAAATTTCCATGGTCGTTATTGATCTACCACCATATTCATTATTGATTGAGTTGATTAATGAACTTGAAAGCATTTTGAACAATTTTGTGTTGTGACTGTATCTGATGCATGTATATATGTATACATACATACACATGTATATTTACTCGTACATATGTATGTATATACGTATGTACATATGTATATATGTAGCTAATGAAACGAGAAGGTAATAGAATGAGGCATCCTCACGGTTGGAAAAATCTTTTCTACAAAAATATAACTAACTCACCTCCAGAAATCTTCAACAGTATCAAAGCTGGTTATTTCATTTTGCATATCTTCCCAAGATTTATTACGATCATTTTCTAAATACCATAAAGTCCATGTGTTCTGCAGAGGATGTTTAAACAAATGTTCAGGACGAACTTCTTCTTGATCGGTTTTAGGAGCACTTTCTTCTTTGACTTCTGGACGACCGGCTGCTGGTGTTTGTTGATTTGCAGCTGGTGACGATTCCTTTTGTGTGGAAGTGTTCTACAAATATACGGGAACGAAAATGCAAAACTTGTGAATAAATTTAACAACAAAAACTAGAAATATGTCAAACATGAGGGATATCTTACATTAAATAAATTTTTTGGATTTGCAAAATCCTTCTTTCTATGAAAGTCGCTTTGAAACATCATGACACAAATATTTAAAACGAATAAATTATAATGAGTACAAATGAACGAAGAATAAAATGTTACTTTTTTTTCTTCTTCTTTGTATATTCAACGAGAGAGGAGATCAAGTCAAAAGAGAATATGATGTTCTGTAAATTAATTTTGCTTTTCTCTTGATGTTGTTGTTCTTTTTAATGCTACCACACGAACAATCCAGCACAAAATATATTTCTGTTGCTTTTCAACATTGGTTTTAAGGTGGGGTACATGCAGATTTGTTAAACAAGCAGAGAATATAATAAAAACACTTTTAATACCACGAAATAAGAGTAAAAGAATAACTAGTCGCACAGATTTATGTACATATAGGTAAAAAGAAATAAGAAAAACACAAACTGGCAAAATTATAAATTTTATAGTATAAACAATATTATGTATGTACATACATATGTGTGTACATGAATTAACAGCAATTTACAACAGAGCGGGACGCCTATGTAATTAATAATTACATATGTACACACATATTTACATTAAAATTAGGACGACTGAAAACACCGTAAGTTGAAATCAAATCTGTTACAATTCTATAATCATTTATACATATAAAGCTGATGCTTTTGGCCTTGTTTTGCTTTTTTTTATTTCTTTGTGTACTATTTTTGTGGGACCTGTTTTTACGTTGTGCTCCAAAAATATTTATTCACGTCTGCCTTTCCTTTATTCGCACTCTTCTTGTTATTGTTGTTATATTTTCATTCGCTATTTCTCTTATAAGTCTGTTTAATTTTTTAGTTTTCGGCTTTTTCTGCAAATTTCCAAAACTTTTCCTTTATTTTTTATTTTCACGAGTTTTAAGAAAAAAATTTATGTGATGGATTAACGAAACAATTAAATAAAATTTTTTATTAAATTGATCTCTGTAAAATTTTTAAAAGCAAGTGTCAGAAAACTAAACTTGAATTCCAAGGCAGTCTTGAATTGAAATAAAACCCACTGAAGTTTTTTAAATAAATATAACTGTAGTATCACTTATGTATGTATATGTATGTACATACATATGAATGCAAATATGTACTTGAATTTTTTCTGGTAATACAATCACTTTGCAAGTGAGAAAGCAGTTGCAAAGTAAATTTGAAATACTGCTTCGGATCACAAAGTACTAATTTCGATGTTTGGGTGTATTGTTGAAATTAAAACGATTCCAACATTAGCATCGTATTGTTGTTTTTTGTCTGCTTGTCAAAGATATTCTACAAACAAAACTTGGAGAAATCAGCTGATATTTCAACACTACCTTGTTTGACAGACACAAAAAAAAAACATGTGAATTATAGACTTAAAAAAACACAAGCAAAAGCATGTATTGTATTGGTACCTTAAAGGGCTATTAGACACGCATACTTGTCTGCAGACATGTACGATGGCATACCAAAACTCACTGTCTAATAGCATGTATGTCGAGTACGTCAGACGTGTCTGTTGGTTTTCAAAAATTTTTGATTTTCTGATGTCTGTCGCACACCAACATACACACAACATATATAAGTACTGAAGTATGCCGTCAGCGTTCGATAGTGTAATAGCAAAACGCAAAGTATGCCATCGTACATGTCTGCAGACAAGTATGAGTGTCTAATAGCCCTTTTAAGTAAGTATACATTTTTCTGAACGATAACGATTTAGCAACACTTCAAAAAACAGATAAACCAGAGATGGAACATTGAGACTTGAGAATAACGTACTACAACTTACAGACCACTTAAGGCCGTGCTTCACTATCCTACACAATCGTACGATTCATTCACAGGAAAATATTGCAAAAATCTGGCCGACTTTAAAAAATCGTTTCAAAATGGTGTTAAAGATGCCACACTATCATACACATCTGATGCCAAAACATATGGTTGACAATAAATACTCCTCTGATCGCATGAAAACTATCATTTTATAAAAATTTTCATAAACTTTTGCAAATCGCACGACTTGCCAAAAGAATCTGTCACACAGTTGCATTTTTAGTCCACACTACCATACATTTTTAGCACACATGTCATATTTGGCATATCGCGCGACTGTTTAGGATAGTGAAGCATGGTCTTTACGCTAGACAAAATGGCCGACTTTGTAAACGCAAGTTGCAATGCATATTTAAAATGCACACCTAAAATTATTGGCAATGCCTAATGTTCCTAATCTGTTGGCAACTCAGTTTGAAAGATATCAGCTGTCAAATTCTTGCATCCATTTTATTTGGTATGCAGCGGTTGATACTTGGACAATGGCGGAGTAAGTAATTTTTTTATTTATTATATTTATATTGTTTTTTAATTTTTTATTTTATATTTTTATAAACAACTTTTATTTAATTATATATTTTTATGAACAACTGTTGTTATTAAAGTGAAAACAATGCATAGTAGCATTCCTTAACACCGTTTTTATGCAAAGCATTTTTCTACAATGCAAAGTTGCTGCTACAAAATGCTTTGCATTGCATACGCAGTTTTTCAAATTATGCTACGCAAAATGCGTTTAGGAAGTCGGCCAATGATTAACAAAAATATTATGTCCCTTGAACAGTAGGTATTTTATTTTTAATATTTAATATAAGGGTGCCTATAGTATATTTATGAAGTCGCAATAATTTAGTAACTGTCTACAGGGCTACAGGTGCGGCCCGCTGGAGCCAATGTATTTAAATCATCACGTTTAACTATATTATGGCACTATTAATACTTAGTAATTAATGGAAGTACAAACTTATGGACATAACAAAACATAAGTACATATTATTTTTAAATATACTTAGTATTCCATTCTTTTTAAAGTCTAATGGTTTGCTGCCAATTTAGATATAATATAAGATCACTTCATTGTTTGTTGTTCTAATTGAAAACAAAGTGATTCCAATTTTATGAAATGTAGAGATTTTCTGGATTTTTAGATGGTCCTATAGATTGGTATCTTATCTTGCGGACAATGGTATTTGGTGGGTCTATGCGATTTAGTGAAACTTGGGACATTATCAAAATGTTGTGTCCTTTCAAAAACGAAAGTATTCCACTTCAGTGATGTAAAAGAAATGTTACAAATTTGTTGAATTATGCATTAAAACACAATACGTATGCACACTTTTGTGTGTACGAATGTGCACTTGCACGTAACCACCCCCACCAACCCAATATCTAACAAACAAAATATACATACATACATACTACATATGTATATAAAATACATAAAAACATCAAATATACTTTTGTAAATCTGTATACAACCGATGTAATGCTTCCAATATTATTGAATGCTATTTGTAAAAACTATTAAGTAGAGCAAACTATTGCTTCTCAGAAAAAAATACCTAAAAGCAACAAATTAACCAAAAAACACATTGCTGATTATGTACTACATAGAAAATTCCACGACGGCTGCAGTGTCAGTTAAAAATTTATAATTACCTTCTCGTTTTCTGTTAAAACCATTATGCAGAAGAAAAATATTAGCTTTACACAATTTATACACTTCACTTGTGTATAATTAACTCAATATTTTACTTTGTAGAAATCTATTAGTCCTGCTTTTTAATTTTATCCAATTGCAAAGATTAAATAGATTTCATTTGACACATGTAGAAAAATCACAGAGTTGTAAAATTTACTACTATTTTACTGTATCAGGGTTGCCGACTCAGATGATATTCCATCATATGTAACAAGACCCATCGAACAAAACATGACAAGACACCGGAAGAGCAACGGTAATTCTATGTTCATATTACATGCGCATACGTGCATTGTTTTTGTTCTGGTTGATGAACGCGTTTAGCAATAAAGCAATAGAGATTACATTTTTATTTTTGTGTAGTAAGTTTGTTCCCCAATAAAAATGGCGCATTGATGCTCAGCAATATGTTCGGGCATCGATGTTCGATATGACACCCAATATTCGCGAGACATAAGTATGTTTAGAAATGGGCAAATTTTTCGGATAGCATATATACATATATTTTTTATTAATTTCAAAATTATTAAAAGGGATATATCGAAAAACAACACCAATTGTTATGCCAATTGGTGATACCTATGAAGAATTCAAATCGCACGCGATATATTTTTTTTGAGCATTTTATAAAAAAAGTAGTAGGAGAAATGAGCAATTAAAAAGCGAAAAAAAGAATAACGTGAAGAGCTTATAAAACATTTGGGAGAAACACATAGCAACAAAAATTTTCGGTTTTAAACGCCTGTCATGTGTTACAAGAGCTTATTGAACTGTTGCGAGTTGGTTTTCTGCCAAAAATTGTCGTTCACTATTTAGAGCCATCACACTTTGTTCATGAAAATGAAAATTGACGTTTTAAAAGAGAGGGAGAGAGAGAGTGAAAAGGTTTAAAATTCTGACGTATATTTGATTTAAGAAATGTATGAAAAAAACAGTTTTTTAAATTTTGTTTTCATGTAAATTTTCACTTCTTTGCCGCGTTTTCATGACTAAAATTCATATAATTGTAAATATTTTTTATTGTTTGTTGACAAAAAATTAGTATGTTGTTAATTTCCATTTCATTCCTAAGCTACAAAGGTAAATCATTAGATGAAGAGGTGCTAAAAATTTTGAAAATATTTCCGATTGATGGCAATACGGGATTCATATGCGTGTTATATTTTGGTTTGCATACTTAGTTAAAAATTCCATATAGGACATTGCGTTGCACTTTTTGGAGTGACATGCCACTGAGTTCCCAAACATTAAATATTAAAAAAGCTAAATAGATTTATTGAAATCTCATCTATTTTCTTCCTCTGCCGTTTCTACAATCCTCCCGTATCAAATAATAGAAGAAAATGTTTAATTCTTGTTAGTTTCTTTGGAAAACCACATATGTACATACATGTTTAGTTTATTATTTAACTGAGATACATGATTAATATGTACGTGTGTGTGCATGCATTAGTAGCAACTTCAAAAGCTTATATAAGTACATAATAATCCCAGTTAGACCAGTTCTAACAAAATATTGATCATAAAATTCCGTATGCATAAGTTTTGTCAAAGATGTTTGTATAATGTGTGCATAAAGTCCATAACAAAAAATAGTCTTGTCTATTAATTATATACATATGTACATACATACATATGTACATATGCAGATTAAGTAAAGAAATAAATCCTAACGATCTCATAGGGATAAAAATTAGATAGATTATTCTATTGCCGAGTCACTATAAGTTCTGCCTTCGTGATCTTTGCTATCGTATTTTATTTTATTCAAACACATTTGCAAAATTGTAAATTATATAATATTCATTTATCTCTCCTTTTTTAAGAATATACATTTAATAATTTACAATTTTTTGGTTTTTGTTTACTTTTGATTTCCTTCCATCATTAAATAATGTAAAATTAAATTAACCACCCCTACCATGTACATATACTTTTTTCCTCGAAACTTTTCCCCTTTTCCTTAATTTGCAATCGTAAAAAAAATCCGCCTGAAAAATTTCATGCCAAAATAAAATTCCCCTAATTGTGAATGAGATCTTTCCCGCGAGGTTTTTCACTTTAATTTATTTACTTAATTTTTGATTGGGAACAGAACACCTCGTGTAATTAGTTCTTCTTATAATTCGAATATTAAAACTTACAAAATTTATTTTAAGGGCAAAATCCGTTAATATCGCTCCAATACTAAATATTTAGCTTAAGTTTACATATGTATGTATGTAGTATATTTTTTATTAAACATTTCTTTGATTTTTACTTCGATTTTATTATCGTCCTTTTTTACATTCACTGACAACTGATAGCGTGCAATAATTTTTCTCGGGTGATTCACGATAGCATTTTTCCTTGCGAGGGGCATGGTGGAATAATATAAGGTGTGCGTAAGAAGGAATATGGTTTTTTGTAGGGTTGTTTTTTGACCGTTAAATAATCTGCAAAAAATGGAAAGTCTCTTCGGTCTTGTCAAAAGTTGTTTACATTTATGGCCGCCATCATGAATATTTTTGTTTACTTTATGCTTTTTGTTTTTGCATAACCACTATGTATGTTATGTATACAGATTTTTTTGACAACATTGGCTAATTTTTACACAAACAAAATGCATGTCGTTTTTTATTGTTGTGTTGATAAGCGCACCTTATATTATTCCACCATGGCGAGGGGGATAAAAATTTAATGGGAAGAAAAAATTCTCTCTTTATTCACAATAGGGGTGAGTAAAATTACAATAAATGTATTTATTTAACAAGTTTCAAATTAATCAAATTAGGAAATACATACATTATTCAAATAGTGTTTAGAGGAGATTTTTTTACATCGATTAACAATTAAATAATTTTCTTAGTTACATTTTTAAAGCCATTGCTTTCTTAAAAAAAACGTGGTTATGGATTTGCTACAAAATTGATATAAAGGAATTTTGTTTATTTAATAGATTTAAATTATAAACAATTATATTGTTTATATATAATTTTTAGTTGTTAGGATAATAAGTTTAAAGGAAAAAAAATAAAAAAATATCGATTATTTTGTAACTATTTGTCAATGTGCTCCCCGACACTAAAACAAAATTTGCATAGTCATTCTCGCATAAAATTAATTGGCTGGTCTTTAATAATCAATTGTTCTTGACAGTATAGGGAAAGGCGTAAAGTGAATTCAAGTGTTGTCGGTTAGACGTGATCTTGACAAATAGTTAGAGAATAAGGAGAAATATAAAAATAAAAATTAAATGTTGTATAAAAGTAAGCAAATAATTAAAAGGAATAAATATTAAATAAAAAAATACATTAAATTAATGTTTATAACTATAACCCAAGGTTAGAAAAAGCATAAGAAAAATTAACGCAATCACACATTTTGCGTCAGAGACGAGTGATTCTAAATCTAGCAATTTGTTTATTCTATTTTTACTGTTTCGGATATTTTTTTATATGTAAATAATTCGAACTTAGCTTTGAATGTGTGATTTCAAATCACTTGATTTACAGAACAGATTTGAAAATTAAAGATGTAATTCATAAACGATTATTAAAGTTATTGTGGCGTTAATGTACGAATTTTGTATGGGAAACCGGTTTCAATGTGCACTTTAACTTCATGAATCGTTTATTAATTACACCTTAAATATTTATTTACTGCTTATTTCACTATGTCGAAAGAAAATTTCCACATGTTTTCATTCGTATAATTACATTTGAAGCAAAAACAAATTCTAAAATTTTGTTTTTGTATCAAATGTATTTGTACGAATGAAAATAAAATTCAAAATTCTTTCGACATCGTGAAATCGGCAGTTAGTTTTTTTTTTTTTATTTCAAAACAACTTAAAATAATATTTCTATTAAATTTAAAGATATTTTTGTGCATTTATGTTTTATTTTTTTTTTTGAAAATATTTATGTATTGCAAAATATGTTCTTGTCTGTTTAATTTTTTTTATTCTTTCGTATGAAATGCAAGTTATTTTTCATAATTTTATTTATTTTATGCGGAAATTTGTTTAAAGTTTAACGGCTAATTTTAGAGCGCATGTTGCGAATTAGTTATAACATTTGTGTTTTCTAATTGAAACTATATTTTCGCGTAAGCATTAGATAGGCGACATCAGCTGTACTTGGGAAAGGGTCTGAAATAATAATAAAGTCGTTCCTAAATAGCCGTCTGTAGTCTCTTTGAAATCTCTCTTCTGCCAATTTAAACATACATATATAAATTTAACTGTCTTGTTTGCATTGAGCAATTTGGTTTTTTGCATATAAAGCCGTAAATAAATAAATGAAATAACCTATAAATTTTTTAGTTTTTGTTCCATGTGCAACTTTTTCACTTGAAAATCAGGTTTTTCTTTTAAATTTGCCGTAAAAAAAATATTATGGCAACGTTAGTTGTAAGTCAATTTAAGCCAATTATTCCATATTAGATAATAAGTTAGAAAAATAAAAAAAACATGTAATTATGTGCAGAACTTCGTTAAAAATCGTCGTTCAATATAAATAAAACTTTGTGTAGAGTTACTTTTGAATATGGAGAATGCGGTGGTGATATTAAAACAAAATTAGCTTATTTCGACTTAAGCCCTTTTTCCTTTTCGCCACAGATATGTTGGCGGCATTGTGATTAACAGTCTGGCTTTTCATACAAAATATTTGTAGACGCATCTGTTTACTACAGTAAAGGCAGAATTAGTAAAATCGTAACGTAATGTTGCGGATCAGCTGATAAAATCCGTCGCATACATAAAACATGTTAGTGATTTTAAAAATGTAGTGGCAACTTTTGAAACGTAGGAATCTACAGAAAATAGATTTCTATGTATCAAACGTCTAAAAAAATCACTAACTGCTGACACGTTTCATACTATATATACGTTTTAACTAACTATGCCTCAAAAGTTGTACGATACGATTATACTAAATCCACCTTAATTGTGACATCAAATATAATTAATCATTAAGGACTATTAAATCGGTACAATTTAGGCGCATAAGCTACCAACATCAAGACCATATGCTTATGATAGATATCCCGCCTCAAAAACAATTATTTCTTGACATTTGTCGTAATGCTGCCACATGTTTATTTTGTTTAAACTAGACTAAACTGACAACATAAAGAAAACGTTCCATAGAATGAATGAATATTGTTATTTGAGATATTCTCCCAGTTTTATTAAAAAAAAACAGTTTTCATATGTATGCCACACTTTTGCCATATCAAATTACAATAAAATATTAAAAATCGATAAGAAATCTGTAAAATGTGACACGTTCGCTATATGTTTTACATTGGAGTCGTTAAAGTTCGACTATGACAACAACACTCGTAATACGACCGCTTTTAAACGTTTCGAATATAGTTTTGGCGCTAAGAGGTCGATCTTACCTGGATATTTAAATTTTATTAACTAGATTTTGTTAAAATTTATATTAAATTTTAAACAAATTTCTTAAGTTTAAAGTTTTATTAATTACGGTTGCGGTTTCTAAATCTTGATTGTTATTTTTTTTTTGTTGTAATAAAAATTTTATTGCTCCAATTTGTTTTAGAATTTGTATTAATTTACTTTATGCAGTGCATTAGAATTTTAATTTTTTGTTGTTTCTCCTGACAATTTACATCAGTTTTTGTTTGGCGCATTCGGGACATATTATATCGGGTCCATCGGTTATAAAACCGCGTCCGACTAGACTAGTCTTACAGCTGGCACACACGAAGCAATCATGATGCCAGTGGCGATCTTCAAATGATATAAAACGAGTGCCGCCGATACCTTATAAAATTGAAAAAAGAAAAATTTTCTTTTAATTCCACATGTTTGAAATAATGCAAAGTTTCTTTTAATTACCGGTTATGGGCTTGACACACGAAGTGCAACGTTTAGCAAATAGCTCACCAAAACAGTCAGCACAATAGGGTTTCTCATCACGACTAGTAAAACGTTGTCCGGCTAAAGTGATGTTGCAATGAGTGCAAGTGAAACACTCACGATGCCAGGGTTCATTCTTGTAGGTAACACCACCTGAAGTTATAACCTGGAAATAAAATAAGTTATAATGAAAAAAGTTTCAATAAGATGATTGATAATTTAATTTGAGCCTGTAGCTCTCAAGCAATTGAATCAATTTGTTTTAATCATATAATTTTTTAAAATCTATATAAAATCGGTAAATTCCAAATTTTTTTGCAACAGAAATTAAAAAAAAAAAAAAATACATTAAAACAGTGGAGTCCATTCTCTGTACTTCTGTGGGCTTGTAGGCAAAAAAGACTTCGATCCATTTTTCTTTATATGATTCTTGTGTGGAACACCTTAACGTTAAACACAAATCTATATATGTATATATTCTTCATCTTAAAGACCTAATAACCTTAGAGCTGTGTCGGTCCGGAACGAACGGGTACAAAGGAACGAATCACTGAAGTGAACGAAAGGAGCCGGTTACTTTACGGAGCGCTTTTGGCTCAGTGAGCGGTTTAGTTTGGTGTTTTGGTTTCATCGTTCATTTCGTACATTCGTTCGCTCATATGGTATTTTGTTATGATTAGCTTTTGCTTTTCAGTGTGACCAACACGAAATTACATTATTAGCGTAACAATTTGTTAGTTTTTTTTATATTATAGTTCAATGGGTACATATTTTTAATCTGCATGTACACCAGCATTTACAAGTCCAGCATTTATCATTTTTATATACATAGTTAAAATGTGGACATATTAACTAATATTTTATTTCAGTTGCGTAATAAAATTTTAAATATAAAATAGGCTTAAGTTAGTTAAGCGATACAGCTACGGATTTAAAAACTTTTACATATCTTCTAGCATTTATTTATTGACTTTCGCCGTATTTTTATACATAACATATGTATATTTTAGAATTAAATTTTCTATCACATAAAGCTACGTTCACATTTATTAAATATTTCTAAAAAAAACGTAACCACTAGTTTTGCTGAGGGATAGTGTCATTTAACTTGGTTTTTATGTTACAAAATAAAATTAATCATTCTACAAAAAAGTATTTTTAAAAAATAGGAACCCATAATTAAAAAAATATCCGAATTACAAGAAATAAATAATTAGCTTCTTTCTTGGTTACGTTTTTTTCCGGCAAATGTTTGTTAAATGTGAACGTAGCTTAAGATTAGTGTTTTTTATCCGGAACCTTGTAGCTAAATTAAATTTGTTTCTTGAACAATATATAATGGCAAACTAATGGATTTTGGTATTTGTTACTTACATGTTTAAAGTATTCGAAAAGTTAAAAGTAATAACTTAAATACCATTTTAAAGCAACTCTGGTTTATCATACATATATTTTCTGTTACTATCCTAATTACAACTATGTACATACATATATACAGAGGTGCTTAACTGAGTACGATTTTCTGCCGTTGAAAATTTCAATTCAAAATATTTAAAAGTGTGAAGTGCTGTGTTTTATTATATACTTAAATATAAAATAAATGGCATCAAAGAAAAGTAGTGAAATATGGCTACATTTCGCGGAAGATGGAGTAGATCGTGCCAAGTGCAACTACTGCAAAGCATCCTTAAGCGTTGCAGGTGGATCTACTGGGAATTTGAGCCGACATATAAAACGCAAACACCCGCTAACGCCCCGGACACTACAGCTACAGCCAACTGTCGAGCCATCTAGGACAGATATGCAGAATGTCTTCAGTGCACAGCGTTCTATCAGCGCAGAGCTTCCTACCAGATCGGAAACACCTACATCTTCTGGAATCGCTCAAAGCCGCTTGAGTCAACCAACCATTTCCCAGTACATCTGTAAGCCTCCACCAATCCATAAGGTCAAACGACTTAATAGACTTGTGCTAAAAGCTGTGGCTGAAGGTAATCACCCGCTGCGTATTGTGGAGGAGCCAGCAATAAGGCAGCTAATACATGAGGTGTCATTTTGCCCTGGTTATCAACTGCCATCCAGAAAAACAATATCGAAGCAACTACTCCCCAGTGTTCATAGTGAGATCCTGGAAAAGGTGAAGTCGAGCATCAACGCATCTGTGGCAGTATGCCTTACAACAGACGGTTGGACTTCAAGAAATAACACCAGCTTTGAAGCAATAACTGCACACTTCATAGACGAAAACACTGAAATAAAAACATTTTTGATTGCGTGTGAAGAGTTTTCAGAAAGGCACACATCTGAAAATTTGTGCAAGTTCTTAAAAAAAACCATGGCCGAATTTAATATTCAAAATAAAGTAGCCGCAATAGTAAGTGACAATGCTTCCAATATACTTGGAGCAGTGCGTTTGGGGCAGTGGCGTAGCGTGCAATGTTTTGCCCACTCTCTCAACCTTGTAGTACAAGCAGCAACTCGCGAAGTTGATTATACCATATTGAAGGTGAGAAAAATAGTGGAGTATTTCCGTAGGAGTTCTCAGGGTATGAGTAAGCTTTTTGAAACTCAAAAACAGATGGGGCTGCCTGAGCTTAAGCTTAAACAAGACGTTGCAACACGCTGGAACTCCACGTATCTTATGCTTGAGAGAATTGTGGCTACAAAGGACGCTGTTATAGCAACCCTATCATTGAAAAACCCTGATTTGATGCTCTCCCTGCTAGACTGGGAATACATTAACGAAATAATACCGATTTTGAGGCCTTTCTATGAAACGACTGTTGAAATTTCTGCCGAAAAGTGTGTAACACTGTCAAAAGTAACGGTCATTTGTAATATTCTGGATGGATTTATTTCAAATTGTGTTTCAACTAATAGCAAGATATCGGCATTGAATCTAAAATGCAGACAGATTTCAAGTATCGTTTTGGCGATTACGAAAAAAATCCTCTTTATGCTGAAAGCACGTTATTGGATCCCCGGTTTAAGAGAAGAGAGTTTAGGAATGATAGCTAATTAATGATAGATAATTAAAAAAATATCCGAATTACAAGAAATAAATAATTAGCTTCTTTCTTGGTTACGTTTTTTTCCGGCAAATGTTTGTTAAATGTGAACGTAGCTTAAGATTAGTGTTTTTTATCCGGAACCTTGTAGCTAAATTAAATTTGTTTCTTGAACAATATATAATGGCAAACTAATGGATTTTGGTATTTGTTACTTACATGTTTAAAGTATTCGAAAAGTTAAAAGTAATAACTTAAATACCATTTTAAAGCAACTCTGGTTTATCATACATATATTTTCTGTTACTATCCTAATTACAACTATGTACATACATATATACAGAGGTGCTTAACTGAGTACGATTTTCTGCCGTTGAAAATTTCAATTCAAAATATTTAAAAGTGTGAAGTGCTGTGTTTTATTATATACTTAAATATAAAATAAATGGCATCAAAGAAAAGTAGTGAAATATGGCTACATTTCGCGGAAGATGGAGTAGATCGTGCCAAGTGCAACTACTGCAAAGCATCCTTAAGCGTTGCAGGTGGATCTACTGGGAATTTGAGCCGACATATAAAACGCAAACACCCGCTAACGCCCCGGACACTACAGCTACAGCCAACTGTCGAGCCATCTAGGACAGATATGCAGAATGTCTTCAGTGCACAGCGTTCTATCAGCGCAGAGCTTCCTACCAGATCGGAAACACCTACATCTTCTGGAATCGCTCAAAGCCGCTTGAGTCAACCAACCATTTCCCAGTACATCTGTAAGCCTCCACCAATCCATAAGGTCAAACGACTTAATAGACTTGTGCTAAAAGCTGTGGCTGAAGGTAATCACCCGCTGCGTATTGTGGAGGAGCCAGCAATAAGGCAGCTAATACATGAGGTGTCATTTTGCCCTGGTTATCAACTGCCATCCAGAAAAACAATATCGAAGCAACTACTCCCCAGTGTTCATAGTGAGATCCTGGAAAAGGTGAAGTCGAGCATCAACGCATCTGTGGCAGTATGCCTTACAACAGACGGTTGGACTTCAAGAAATAACACCAGCTTTGAAGCAATAACTGCACACTTCATAGACGAAAACACTGAAATAAAAACATTTTTGATTGCGTGTGAAGAGTTTTCAGAAAGGCACACATCTGAAAATTTGTGCAAGTTCTTAAAAAAAACCATGGCCGAATTTAATATTCAAAATAAAGTAGCCGCAATAGTAAGTGACAATGCTTCCAATATACTTGGAGCAGTGCGTTTGGGGCAGTGGCGTAGCGTGCAATGTTTTGCCCACTCTCTCAACCTTGTAGTACAAGCAGCAACTCGCGAAGTTGATTATACCATATTGAAGGTGAGAAAAATAGTGGAGTATTTCCGTAGGAGTTCTCAGGGTATGAGTAAGCTTTTTGAAACTCAAAAACAGATGGGGCTGCCTGAGCTTAAGCTTAAACAAGACGTTGCAACACGCTGGAACTCCACGTATCTTATGCTTGAGAGAATTGTGGCTACAAAGGACGCTGTTATAGCAACCCTATCATTGAAAAACCCTGATTTGATGCTCTCCCTGCTAGACTGGGAATACATTAACGAAATAATACCGATTTTGAGGCCTTTCTATGAAACGACTGTTGAAATTTCTGCCGAAAAGTGTGTAACACTGTCAAAAGTAACGGTCATTTGTAATATTCTGGATGGATTTATTTCAAATTGTGTTTCAACTAATAGCAAGATATCGGCATTGAATCTAAAATGCAGACAGATTTCAAGTATCGTTTTGGCGATTACGAAAAAAATCCTCTTTATGCTGAAAGCACGTTATTGGATCCCCGGTTTAAGAGAAGAGAGTTTAGGAATGATAGCTGTTATCAGAATGCTGTGAAAAACTTAAGAGCACGATTATCGACAATGCAAATTCAAAACAGTGCTGATGAACCTATTTCTAATGAGGATGAAAATGTTGCAAGATCAGCTGGAGGGTTTACCTTATGGACGTTATACGATGAGCAATTTAAAAAAGTAGTTCATCCTGATAACAATTCGGCCGCAGCCATTAGAGAGTTCGACAAGTATCTCAACGAAGAATACTTAGAAAGAACCGAAGACCCTTTAAGTTGGTGGAACGATAGGAAAAAATTATATCCTAGAGTTTATGGTTTCGCTCTTAAACGGCTTTGTATATTGGCGACGTCTGTGCCATGTGAGCGAATTTTTTCCGCAATGGGTCAAATCTTAAATGATAGACGGTCTTGTTTAAAATCATACAAAGCTTCAAATTTAATTTTTTTGCAGCGAAATATGGAGCTCTAAGGTAAGTTATTTCAGCGAACTTAAAAATGTTTAGTTAACCTTATTTTTTTCTATTATTTAGATAAATTCCACGAAAATTATTAACACGTTACCTTCTTTTTCATCACCAAAAGGTTAATGAAAAACATAATCCTATGTTAATTTTGTTGTTTTTTTTTTATTATTTTAATAGAAATAAATGAATTTTTTAAAATGTTTTGTTACATGATACAATGTCTATATAGTCATTCATCTTTTAAAATTTCAAAAGAAAAGACATTAATTGATGCTATACAATGAATTTTTTTTATTTTTAATATTAAATTTTAATTTTATTTTTATAAATACATATACATACATACATACATACATAAATATAAAACATCCCTTAACAATAGGATTAGTTTTATTAATTCAAACCATATTTTTACTTTCATATATTTTATTTCTAGGAAGAATACTTGTATTAAAAGGGAAAAAAACTATGAAATACAATCAATTTATAATTCAAACGGAACAAATCTAGTTTAGCTACATTGCTCAAAAATTAACAAAATCAGATGGAGAATCAAAAAATAAGAAAAAACTAAACAAATTTGTCGTGTTATTGGCCTCCGAAGTTTCAGTACAAATTTGTGATTATGGTGTATTTATAATTAAATGTGGTCAATATTAGTATCATTTAAAAACTTTTGAGAATATCAGAAAATGCATAGGATCTGTACTACATACCGCCGTGTCGGGATATACCATGGTGGAGAAAATCTACTCAGCGAAGCAAATTAATAAAAAATGTTTTAAATTATTAACGATCTTCTCAAAAGCTTTTAAATGATACCAATATTGACCACATTTAATTATAAATACACCATAATCACAAATTTGTACTTAAACTTTGGAGGCCAATAACACGGAAACTAAGCCTCGCCGACAAATTTGTTTAGTTTTTTCTTATTTTTTGATTCTCCATCGGATTTTATAAAATTTTGAGCAATGTAGCTAAACGAGATTTAAGCCAACAATTTTATTTATAATTTATTTATTAATTACATTAATTGTCATTGTATCATGGTGTTGTTATGTACAAATATACTTATAATACAATTTTGTTAACTTAATAAATGTTACATACAAAACAGGCTTGTTTCGTTATGTACAAAAACAGAATACAATTTTGTTAATTTAATACAATTTCACATACAAAGTAGGTTCAACTTTAACTTTATTACTGATAAGCTACGGATTTAAAACAATTTATGCAAATATTGCAAACTTTCTCAATAATACACAACTTTTTTATTTTTATCATTTCTTTGGATATAAGTGTGTGTGTATGTAAATATTGTAAACAAAACAATACTTTAGTTTGAATAGTGTTGCATTTGATACGAAAGGAGCGGTGGAACGAAATGAACGAACGGGTCCGGTCCTCTGAATTGAACGAAAAGGAGCGCTCACCAAAAGGAACGATTTGGCACAGCTCTAAATAACCTATCTGCAAAAATTTCAAAATTGATGTTTTTATGGATTATTATTCCCTATATCATAACGCATAAGTATGTGTGCAAAATTTTGAACATCTAATATTACAAATGATGAAGTTATTACCAAATCAAAATAGTTCCAATTTTGTAACGTTTTTTCCCTCTCCTGTAAACTTTTGAAAACTGCAGATGGGTTATTTCGTCTTTAAGGTGACGATATATAAAAATGAATTGCTTTTCGTTAGTCTCGCTAAAACTCGTGAACGGCTGGACCAATTTGGCTAATTTTGGTCTTGAATTCTTTGTGGAAGTCTAGAGAAGGTTTAAGAGTACTTTTGTTACATTTTTATTTTTGAAACTTTTTTTAGTGGATTTTGATGAAATTTTAAGTGTTAAAATTTGTACTTTTGGTACGTTTTGTTTTTATTAGTTTTTTTTTTACATTGACTTACAGCGTACTTTCTTGAGGGCAAAATAAGGAATATCTGTCACTTTTGGTACTATTATAACTTTTTATTAAGAAAAAAAGTAAAATTGTTTTTACAATAACGTACATTAATATAGTATACTTTCTTGGGTGTAACATAAGGAAAAGCAGGTACTTTTGGTACGTTTTGCTCTTAGTACTTTTTGTTTTTTCATTAACATGTAGCGTGAACGAAGTCACGGGTAAAATCTAGTCTGTAATAAAATCCATACAGATTTTAAACTAATTCGATCACAGGTTTGTGTGTCAAACGTGCTATTCTGATGGAGTTCCACTCATTTTTATATCATTCGTTCAAATTCGAGTACAAAATTTTAAAACTAAATTTGTTACGAAATCTTTCGGTCTATTTTCTGTTAAAAAACTACGACCCAAATCTGTTCCTCTCAAAACCACTCAATTGAAATTGCTTTCACTCTAATCGAATCAAACATATTTATGTGCTGTTTCCACATGACGGACGAATAATTTGAGTGTAAAATTTGTATGAAAAGCGGTCAGTTTTTTGAGTGATTTACATACAAATTTTACACTCAAATCAATCGTACGTCATCCGGAAATAGCACCTTAATTTACGCTGAATTTTTTACTTTGACTTCGGTTCAATAATTTATTTAAGGTGCTGTTTCCATATGACGGACGATCGAATTGAGTGTAAAATTTGTATGGATTTCAGCTACAATAAACAAAGTGCTTTTCAAAAATATTTTACATTCAAATCATTCGTACGTCATGTGAAAGCAGCACCTAAATGAGGTTTCCATAACACAAATAGTTTGTTTGTATGGGAATCACTTAAAAAAATGAGTGCTTTTCATAAAAATTTTCGCGTACAAATTTTCTACTCAAATCATTTGTGCGTATACAAACAATTTGTTTTAGGTGCGGTTTATACAAGCCGAACGAGTGATTTGAGTGTAAATTTTGTATGGAAACCACTCAAAAAACGGAGTGCTTTTCATACAAAATTTACACTCAAATCATTCGTTCGGCTTGTATAAACCGCACCTTAGTTGAAAACTTTTATGAAAAGTATTAAAATTTCTTGACTAATTCCCATAAAAATTTTTTACTCAAATTATTCGTGCGTATTGTATAAACAACACCGTAATTTTGAAAAGAAATTTTGTGAAATATTTGGCATCAAACTTTTTTTTTAGCGAGAGTGGGTATGTCTGCGATAGAAAGACGCTCTACAGTGGACGTTTTTAGATTGTGAAAGTAAATTACGAAGTTAGATATTTCCAAGGAGTTTTTAATAACGATTGCTTTGCATTCCGCTTGGTAATGTGCGGTTTCTATAATACAAACAATTGGTTTGAGTACACAATTTTTTTTGAGTGATTCCCATACAAAATTTCTACACAAGTCATTCGTCTGTATTGTGAAAACAGCACACAAGATTTTCGTATTTGTGATGAGTTTTTTTTTTCTATTTGTATCGTGTTTTCCCGAAGATTGCACACGAGTTTTATTCGATAGAACACATTCCTAATATGCTGGTAGTGAAACAACATATGTAGACTTTAATCATAATATGTTTGTTACTCATTGATTATGGTCAAACATGTTGTTCGCTTTTTTGTGTGTATTGTAGTGTTTGGGATGATTAACGTTGTAATCATTTGCCCTTTTTGATTCTTACCTTGTTGCATTTAATGCACCTGGTAGCAAACTTCTCCTCATAGCAACCAGCGCAATAGATTTCTTGTTCCCGGGGGATGAATGACTTTGTGCCAATGGCAGTTTTGCAGACGCAACAACAGAAACAATTCTCATGCCATTGCCTGGTCTTATATTCCATTTTCTTTGTGCCTAAAATGAAAAAAAAGAAATAAATTGAATGTTAAAAAACATTTAAATTTTTAATTTAATTGTTTCCACGTAATTTTGCTTTCTAAGATTCGTAAAACATATTTGATTTTTCATTAAATTAACAAAATAGTTAATATCAGATTTAGAATGATTCAAATAATATACATATTCAGAATAATATCGTATTTTAGATTAGACTTGGGTCGAATATGCAATTTTTTTTTCGTCGAACTTATGATATGATTTAGGTATTTACATGATAGTTGGCTACAACGTAATAAACGAGTTCGACACAAGCCTCTGACCTTAAAATTAGTTTAACGTCTGTCATGAGCCATCAAACAAGTTCGACCCAAGTGAGTGAAAGTTCTGTTTAAATTTGTTTCCCAACATCCATTTTTCGAGGTGGCGTTTTCCACAATACAGACAAATGACTTGAGTAAAAATTTTGTATGTGAATCACTAAAAAAATAAACTGACTGGTTTCATAAAAATTTTCCACTCAAACCAAATGTTTGTATTATGGAAACCGAACATAAGAATTCTGTAGCCCGTTTCTATAACTTTTCGTTACGCATTATAACGAATGATATAACGAATTTAGTGGTGTAACGAACGGCGGTGTTTCTATAAGTGTGGTGGTATTCATTTTCGTTAAAGTTTTCGTTATTATATGTTCAACAGAAAGTGTAGTGATATTTGGCGCAAAAACAAACATGAGTGAGGTAAGGTTGAAAAATTATACTATTGTGTGCAAATTATAATTATTAAAACATATTATTTAAAACATATTGTTTATAGAGGTCACACCCGGTTGAAAAGGAGGGATACTCTTTTTCGCAGCCGTACACGAGAGATGTAAAACAACATAAATTAACCGTTGAAATTAAAAATTTTGTTTAGCATTTAATATTTTTTTTTAGATTTTAGATTTGAAAAACTTATTGATAATTTAATCTATAATTGAAGATTCAATAAATAATAAAATTTATCAAAAAAAAAAAAAAAAAAAAGAAGGAAGTACGTACTTGTAAAATTTCCAAAGGAAATTTTATATAGCAACAGAAATGTGGCTATGGGGCAGTTTGGTGGACCAAATAGCGGCAAATCGGCACAGGCTGTTTGGGAAACAGTGGCGGCTGAGCTTAATGCATGCGGACCAGCATGTAAGAGGAGCGACCAGTTAATTTTTTTATTTATTTATATAAAGTTGTATTCAGCAAATGAAAAACAGTATATTTATATTATATATGTTATATATATTCTGTATAATATACATATACACTGTATATGTTTGAATTCATCATAACCGTTATATATTTATTTTTACAGTGTTGGGCAGACTGGAAATCTACTGTCAAGAAGCACCAAGCCGCGGTTAATAGATTCAACCAAGCCACTGGGAATCGTCCTGCCACCGAAGGTCCGCCGCCGCTAGAAGGGATGGACCAGGAGGTGCTGGAGATCTTTCCAGCTGCTCTTGTTGGTGGCGATGGTGGAACCATAAAGTCGGGATTCCAAGAGGTAATTTATGTTTTTATTTAAAAAGTTAAGTTATTTTCAATTACAATTTTTGAAATTTAGAAGAATAATTCTGATATGGAAGTGCAGAAAACACTGGAGGAACTTTTGGCGACGCCTGGTAAAGAAGTGACATAAGTGGCAAACACAACAAAAGTAGCACGGACCGCCACTTCCTCTTTCTCAAGTGCTTTTGAGGAAGTGAAGGAGTTAATGAAGAAGCAGGAGGAGAAGAGGTGTAGTGAAATGGCAGAGCACATGAATGTACTCAAAACGATGAGTTCCTCTCTGCAATCAATTGATGCGTCGCTTAAAACTTTGGCTGAAAAAAAGCAAATTTAACTTCTATTTATATGTACATACATATATTAATTTTCATTTAATTATTTGTACATACATATGTTGAATTGTGTTTAATTTTTTTGTTTTTTTATACCTATTTTTATTTTAAATGAATTAATGAATTGTTTTATTTTGCTATAAATTTGTTGTTTTATTTTTCTTGTTTAATTGAAATAGTTCCTTACAATAGTTTCGCGAACTCTTCGTCCTTGATTTAAGACATTTGGAATATCTTCGTCGATAGCTTCCTCATGCAAGATTAAAATATCAGATCCATTTACGTCTGGAATGGTTTGCTTATGAATTAGTCTGAAATTGTGCAACGTCAAGCAGGCATTGATTATAACCGCAGAATATAATGGGGAAACTAAAATCCCGCGCTAATGCGACAAGCACGTAAAACTGCATTAAGCCTTTCCACGCAATTGCGAGCTTGGATATGGACCTTGTTATAATTTTCTTGCCCAACAGATTCCGGATTTCGAAATGGTGTCATGAGCCATGGCTGAAGTGGATAACCAGAGTCTCCTATGAGCCAATTGGATTTTGCATTAGCATTATATTGTGATTCCAAATACTCCTTGCATTTCGAATTTTCCCATATGTAGGCGTCATGGGTACTTCCACCGAATCGTGCATATTCAGACAATATATTAAGGTCGTAATCGCTTATCAACTGTACATTTTTAGAAAAATACCCTTTTCTATTAATGTAACAGCACTCAAAATCCATTGAGGGTTTTTTTTACTTTCACGTGCGTACAATCGATGGCCCCAGTGGATCCTTGAAACCCAGTGCAAGAAAAAAATCTACAATTATGCATACAATATGGTATAGAAAGTGAAATTATATTATCATATATTACTTCTGTTTAATTCTATCCAATCGAACAATCGAAATCCTGCCCAATATCCCTTAAGTAGGATCCTGTCGCAAAATAATGCAATGCTGCTGCCATCCTCAATGTTTTTGGAATAAAAGTTATTCTTACTCCGTCTTTCATGTAAGGGCAACGCTATTGCTGCATCTTTTTTAAATCTAAAAAGCTCTTCAAATCGCGCTTCCGGGAGGTGAAAAGGGTCGGTTGAATCCCTTAGGTAGCGTCTATGTACACGCAGCATATTTCGCTGGTCAACTAATATTGCTAGTGCGGCAGCTGCAAGCATAGTCACAAGCTTCAAAAAAAATTAAATATGTAAACAATTCACATTTACACACTTACTTTATTTATCTATACTTACTTTTTTAAATGAATAATTAAGCAAATCAATACAATACAATATGTTCAAGTAAGTACAAGTAGAATTGAAGTAAACAGAACAACTCAGCTGTTACACATAACGAACAGTGTTTTGTTTCCACTGTTTCATACACTTTATAATAACTCGCCACACTCGTAACAAAAGGTAAGTTTTCTAAAGCTACGTTCACATTTATCAAATATTTGCCCAAAAAAACGTAACCAATAGTTTTGCTTAGGGATAGTGTCATGTAACACGATTTTTATATTACAAAATAAAATTAATTCTTCTCCAAAAGAGTATTTTTATACAGTTTTTAAAAAATTCGAACCCAAAATTAAAAAAAATATTGGAATTAAAGGAAATAACTTATTAGTTTTTTTCTTGGTTACGTTTTTTTCGACAAATATTTGATAAATGTGAACGTAGCTTAAGTTGTAGAAAAACTTCGAAGCAAAATCTCTTTTTGACCCATTCGTTATGAAAAAAATAAAAATCATTCGTTATCATAACGAAAAGTTATATAAACGGGCTACTGTGCTGTTTTCAATGACAAACAAGTGATTTGAGTGTAAAATTTTTATGAAAAAGTCTGTGTTTTTTAGTGAAAATACTATTTTGTATTATTTTTCTTAAAATAAATTATATTTTCCAATTCACGACTTATGTGCGGTTTCTATAATACACACAATCAGTTTGAGTAGAAAATTTGTATGAAACCAGTGTAATGTGTGGATGTATATTTAATAGGTTATTCAGGGGTTTTTAAAATAGACCTGCCTATTAAGGTGCCGGCGCTTAAGAACGCCACTGGCCTAAAAATATTTAAGGCAGTTGGATGCCTGTTTAGAAAGAAGCAGTTTAATGCTCCAAGAGATAAAGCCGATTTTAAGGCTAAATAATGATTGATTTATTTTATAAATATTTGTTCCTTATATACTAAAATAACAGTACCTTAAAACTACAAAAATTCCTTATACAATAATATAATTTGTGGTATACACCAACAATGTAATGTATAATAAAAGTAACAAAAGTTGTTGTGTAAAATAACAATTAAAATAATGTATACTAGTTGTTGTATTTTTACATTACAGGAATTTGCTTAATTTTAGCATAGCATTGTTGTTGTGTATTGTTAATAAAGGAATTTACTTAAAACTAAGGTTACGAGGGCAGTCCTAAAATTACAAATAATATAATCAAAGTAAGATTCACTACACCCTACCCCTTAAGAAAAATTTTACAATTTTGAGGATTAAAATTTTAAAATTTCTAACTAATATTTTAACAATTAATATTTTTTTAAATTATTATTATGTAGTTCTTTTGTTTTGCCTCTTATATCTATGACAGAGTTTACTCCTTTCGTTTCAACAATTTTATACGGGCCATGGTAAGGTGGCTGATTCTTTTTTCTATTAAAGTTTTTTACTAAGACCATGTCTCCTATATTTAAATTTAATTTATTGAACTTTACACACTGGTCGACGCGTTTGATTTTAGATATTTCTAATAACTCTTTTGCTTTTTGCAATGAAAATTTTAACCTTGCTTTTAGTTCTTTCGAATAATTATCAATATTATATACCGGTTCGAAAGTTAATATTTTGTCATTAGGCAAATTTGGTAATCTACCAAATATTAATTCATATGGAGTGTAATTAGTATCCATATGTGGTGTTGTGTTGTACGCGAAACAAAAATAAGGTATCCAATGGTACCATTCATTATCTTTACAGAAGCCTAAAAGAAATTCATTTAGCACTCTGTGACTCCTTTCAACTGACCCAAGAGTTTCATGGTGGTATGGTGTACTAAAAACTTGTTTTATTTCTAATAATTGGCATACTTCCGACATCAACTCGTTTACGAATTCAGTACCTTTGTCTGATTTGAGAACTTTGAAGTGCCCGTACCTTAAAATCAAATTTTCTACTAGAGCCTTTGCAATAGTCTTAGCTTCTTTCGTTTCAATGGGGCATGCTATAATATATTTTGTTAAATCGCACTGTATAGTTAGCACGTATCTATAGTTATTCGAAAATCTAAGCGGGCCTACTGTGTCTATTGACACTGTTTCAAAACTTGTCCCTGGCGTATCTGTTATGGTTAATTTCTCTTTAATGTGCTTTGTTTGTTTATTGATTTTGCACTCTTTACAATTTAATATATATTGTTTAATCATCCTATTCATATTCTTCCATACATATTTTTGTTTAAGCTTTAATGTTGTTTTTCTGACACCTAAATGTCCTCCTATCGTTGAACTATGGTACTCACTAATGAGACTATTCTGTACTTCTCTATTTGTTATTCTTTCTGGTTCTTTATATATCAGAATTTTCAAAATTGATTTACTTTTACTTCTTACTTCTTTAAATATTCCTTTAAACTGTTCTTTTGACATTACTTTAAAAATTTCATCATTAGCATTTAATGCTAATTCTTTCACGTTCTTTAATAGTATTTTTGATAATAGCTTCTCCAAATACATCTGTGTGTTAGTTGGATTATCACCACATCTCACTACTATTTCCAAATCGTGTATTTCTACTTGTATTAATTTACATTTTTTTATTATTTCAAATCTAAGTTTCTTCATCCCTTTAATATCAGAGATTGAAGTGCATTCCCAAATATAATCTTCATCAGTCTCTTTACTGGAAGTATTAACTATATGTTTTTTATCTTTTCGCGCATTTAATTTATTCTTCATGTTTCTGGTTACGACTAATATGTCTTTACGTGTATGTTCATTTTCACTTTCGGTAGGAATTAACGTTTTCAACGATTCGCTGTTTATAACTATTCTAGATAATGCATCGGCATTGGTATTCATTTTACCTTTTTTATACGATATTTCGAAATCGTAGTCACATAAATCCAATCTTATTCTAGTCATCTTCGATGATGGATTTCTGTGAGAAAATAATGATACTAAGGGTCTATGATCAGTAATTACGTAGAACTTTCTACCGTAGAGGTATGGCCGGAAAAAATTTATTGCCCAATGTATGGCTAGCAATTCTTTTTCTATAACAGGTTTATTTATATCGTGTTTATTTAACGATTTGCTCGCATATGATATTGGTAAATCTGTCCCAATTTCACCTTGCGACAATACTGCTCCTAGTGCAAAATTGGATGCATCTGTTGTTAATATAAAAGGTTTCCTAAAATCAGGATATTGGAGTATTGGTGGTTTAATTAATTTTGATTTTAATGTCTCAAAAGACTTTTGACAATTTTCATCCCACTTAAAAATTTTATCTTTTTTTAACAAAGTATTCAAATCTTTAGCTATTTCTGCAAAATTTTTAACAAAACGTCTGTAGTAATTACAGAACGCAACAAAACGTCTGACTTCATCAACATTCTTAGGAACTGGATAGTTTTTTATTACATCATGCTTTGCAGGGTCTGTACATATTCCCTTATCAGTTATCAGGTGACCTAGATAGACTACTTCTGTCTTTAAGAAACAACATTTATTTGTATTTAATTTTAAATTATATTTTCTCAACTTTTCAAAAACCTTTACTAAATTATCATGATGGTGTTGTATACTACAACCAAACACAATAATGTCATCGACATATAAAAATGCTTCGGCATCTAATCCACTCAATGCAATTGTGAGCATTCTCTGAAAACTATTGGATGATATTTTTAATCCAAAGGGTAAACGAGTAAATTGAAAATGACCATTTCTAGTAGAAAATGATGTTACTGGTCTAGAATCTTTATCTAAACTGATTTGATGGAAGGAACTAGTCATGTCTAGCGTAGAAAAATATTTAGCTCTACCTAGCTTGTCCAATACGTCTTCAATTCTAGTTAATGGAAACTTATCACTTATGATTTTTTCATTTATCTTTCGAAAATCAACTACTAATCTCCATCTCTTCGTGTCATCTGCTGATTTTTTTGGTACTACCAACAATGGAGAGTTGTACGGACTCACGGACGGTTCAATTATGCCATCTTCTAGCAATGTATTTACTTGTTTGTTTATCTCGCTCATTTGTGACTCAGCGAGCCTATATGGTTTTATATAAACCGGTGCCGAATCGGCCATCTCAATTTTTTGACTATAAAAATTATTAACAGTTAACTTGTCACCCTCAAGGTGGAAGACATCGCTATATTTTGCAATTATATCTTTCAAAGATTGTCTTGCTGACGGATCTATTGATTCTATTTTTAAATCTTGCAAAACTTTATGTACTCGCTCTTTGTTTTTATCAGCTATTTTGTTGAAACTATAAATCTTGTACTTCGATAACGGTTTAGTTTCTAATTTTAACTGATTCAAAACTACATCTTTGTCAGTAGTATTTAATAATTTCACGTGTTTTATTCCCACGGCTGGTATCACACTATTTCCTACGAAAATTCCAGGACTTATTTCCTGATTTAAAACGATGCTTTCCTCATCGGTACATATATTAACTGGTGCTATTAGTTCTGATCGCGCTGGTATACAGATTTCAGTTTTATAAACGCGTTTAGGGGTTATCGGTAGAATAACTTCTTCATTATCTATATTGAAAGACGTTGTATAAGTTTCGAAATCAATTTTACATCCATATTTTTCTAAAATATCCCTACCAATAATTCCATTAGTATTAATTGGAAAATTATCTTCAACTATGTGAAATTTGTGTATAATACGTTTGTTATCTAATTTTAGAGTTAATCTTGCAGTACCAAGACTTTCTATAGTACCTGCAGTAATACCACTCAGTGATGATATATCACGTACATCTATATTATCTATATTATCTTGTTTGCAAATTGAAATATCGGCTCCAGTATCTATTAAAAATTTGAGCTCTTTATTAATTGTGTTACAATTAATTGCTATATAATTATCTGTATTGTTTGAAATTTTGAAACATTTTTGCCCTTCTGGATAACAAACTTTGTTATCCGGGTTTGTTAGTTTCCCTGATTATTTCTATTGTTGCCAGATCTATTCGAGAAGCTGTTTCTATTGTTATTATTAAATGGATTATTACTTCTTGCTGCACTACTTCTATTTGCACCATTGTTATTATTTCTATGTCTATCAGGGTTATTGTTATTATTGTTATTTCCGTATCCATTACGATTGTAATAGTTTGTTTCAGCATGATTAAAATTATTATTATGGTTATTATAATTTCTATTATTATTTTGATTATAATACCCTTGATTTCTGTACCCTGTGTAATTTCTATTATTTCTCTGTGAATTGTAGTTATTAATGCGTTCATTTTCACGCCTGTTTATTCTGAAAATGCTATTATTATTATTATCTATTTGTAACGATCTCTCTATAGTTACACATTTTTCTACTGCTTCGCTAAGCGTTTTGGGACTACTTGCCACTAATACGTTTTGGTATTCTATATTAACACCTTTTGTAAATACATTTAACGCCATATTTTCGCTCATTTTATAAATCGCGTTTTTAGTCTCTGTTGACGGATTTTCTATCGCTTTTATTTCAAAACTACTCAATTGCTCTGACAGTAATGCAACTTTTTCCCTGTAAGCTAAAATACTCATGTTTCCTTGTTTCATTGTGCCTAACTCATTTAAGACTTGTTGCAAAGTTCTAGGGTTTGGGTACGCATCAATTAACAACTTCTTCAACTCCGCAAACGTAGTTGGTCTGTTGGAACGCCCTAAGACACCTCGGACATGCGCAGCTAGTTTGAAGTTATAGACGTACTTAATGAATATCTCTCGGTCTTCTGTTCTCAAAATATCATGTAACAATTCTGTTTGCACTATAAAATCTTCCAACACCTCATATGAACCCTTAAAAACATGTAGGTTTTTACCTACGACATTTATGTCAAAATGTGCCATATTGACAATTTTTTCTTTAAGTGTATCTCTTGGTAATTCTTTAGTTTCTTTTATGACCATACAATTGATCAATTTCTCAACCTTTGTGTATAATTCTCTAAATTTTAATATAACTGACTTAGTCTCTTTTTCTTCAAAATGTTCACTAATACTCTCTACTTCTTCTTTAATATGCGACAAACGCGATAATTTTTCTAATTTATACGCAGAGGTGTAAATTCTGTCTTTACTCTTTTTTAAATTTTTCTCTAGTTTATCTAATTCAATACAATATTCGTGTACTATTTCCATTTAAAATTTAATATATATAATTTAAATTTTATTTTTATATTTTAAAATGCTGGCAACTCTTTTTAATTTATTTTTCTAACATTTTATATTTCTTTGTGAAATTCTTATTTCATTTCTATTGCTTTTAGTGTTTTTTTTTTTTTTTTCTATTTTAAATTCTTAATTTTAAATGTTTATAAATTTTTGTTCTTTTTTTCATCATAAAAATGATAATGAATTTGTTTAATTTGTGCAAAAAAATTTTGTGCTTCTTGCATTTAAAAGAAAATTTAAAAATAATGTAAAAAATGCTTTTTATTTGTGTTTGGGGCCTTCATTTATTGGAGTGGCCATTTATTTCGGTGCTTCTTTTTGGCTGCCAGTTGGGATGTATTCTTCCATATGCCTGGTTTATTGGTGCCATGTAGGGTTCGTGCGCAATATCTGATCTACCTCTTCTTTGTTTGCTGGCACGTACTCCTCGACAGGTATGAAATTTTTCTTTTGTTCGTTGGGCAGGATCGCCATGTAATGTGTGGATGTATATTTAATAGGTTATTCAGGGGTTTTTAAAATAGACCTGCCTATTAAGGTGCCGGCGCTTAAGAACGCCACTGGCCTAAAAATATTTAAGGCAGTTGGATGCCTGTTTAGAAAGAAGCAGTTTAATGCTCCAAGAGATAAAGCCGATTTTAAGGCTAAATAATGATTGATTTATTTTATAAATATTTGTTCCTTATATACTAAAATAACAGTACCTTAAAACTACAAAAATTCCTTATACAATAATATAATTTGTGGTATACACCAACAATGTAATGTATAATAAAAGTAACAAAAGTTGTTGTGTAAAATAACAATTAAAATAATGTATACTAGTTGTTGTATTTTTACATTACAGGAATTTGCTTAATTTTAGCATAGCATTGTTGTTGTGTATTGTTAATAAAGGAATTTACTTAAAACTAAGGTTACGAGGGCAGTCCTAAAATTACAAATAATATAATCAAAGTAAGATTCACTACACCAGTCAGTTTTTTTTAGTGATTCCCAATAAAAATTTTTACTGTATTGTGGAACCAGCAACTTAATTCTTTACTTAAGTTTCCTTACTTGTTAAGTTTCAATTGTTTTTATTTGAAACAAAATAAAATTAATAGATTTTTACCTGCATTTCCTTTTTAGTTTTTATACAAATGATGATAAAAATTTATATTTGATGGTTTTATATCACGCGATTGTATAAGAAAAAAAAACTCAGAATACAAGACAGTTGAATTAAGTCTTACCAAATCAAATAGTAGATCTATTGAAAAAAAAACACCAAATTAAATCGAAAGTTTTTGACATTGAACTATTTATTGACACACAAAATCAAAATCGTTTTATTTAAAAATTAGTTTCGAAAATTTTATTACATGCAACGAAAGGGTTTTTTCAAAAATTGGCCTTAAGGGTATTGATTTTGTGTAATAATTGGGATTTATTGTTGTTAAAATAAACCCAAGGAAAACTTTTAATGTTGTAATTTTGCCATTTTTATTTTATTATTGATCATACGAAATAATACGCCGAAAAATAAAAAGAAAATAGTACCACAACAGCCAACCAAAAAAATAATTTTTTTTAAAATTTTTTTTGTTCACTTCTGGTATTGAACAGAGGCAGCTTAAAAAGTGTTTAATCCCTTTTGGAATAGATTCAAGTACATTTCGTACGATTCGTACTCAAAACATTTAGTTCGAGTAATTTTTTTTTGTACTTTTTAGAAAAAGTATTTTTTTTAAATAAAGAATTGAAACGCTGAGCTACAACGTTATTGTTCGTTCGAGATGGTGGGAAAGAAAGCCTGCGAAGTTGTACAAATTTTTTGCTTTCTTTTTTGAGATTGTCTTAGCTGCTGTTTCCACAAGAAAATGAATGATTTGAGTTGAAATTTTGTATGAAAATAACTCACTTTTTTGAGTGACTTCCATACAAATTTGACACTCAAATCCTTCGTCCGTCATGTGAAAACAGCACCTGATGGTAATTTTTTAAAGTTTTTTTTTAATATGTTTATGTGTGCGGTTTCTATAATTCAAACAATTGGTTTAAGTGGACAATTTGTATGAAAACCACTCACTTTTCCTATGAAAAATTTCTACACAACTCATTTGTCTGTATTGTAGAAACAGCATCTTAGTGCCTGTCCATATCAGTCAACTTTGCTCAACTTTTGAGTTTGTCAACGGGAGAGGAATAGAAATTACAAGAAGAAGAAGAAGAAAAATACATCATGCTGCTGCATAAAAATTTCATTGCATGGACTTAATTGTAATTTAAAAAAAAATATAAAAAACTTGCAGCAACAAAAGTTGAAAGGTTTCTTTTTATGACGGCTGCATTCAAATTAAATCGTTTTTTTTTTTAATGGAATTTTTTTCGATAAAGGTACTTTTTCGAATAGTTTTTTTAGGGGGAAAAACTGTGTGAAAGTGTTGCTTTTTTGAAAGAGGTACTTTTTCTGAAAAATTGTTATGAAAATGTGTTTAATTTTTTTTAAAATAAAATTGCTTTCAAAATGCAATTTTCAGGAAAAGTTCTTTATTTTTTTATAAGGAACCTTTTATGAAATAAAACTTTTTTTTGCAAAATTTCTCTTGCGAATGTGTAAGATTATTTACGGGACGTAATTCAGTTTGCTTAGAGTTCCAAAGTCTGTACATTTTAATACATTTTTAGATTTTAGATTTTAAGACTGCCTCATTTTGTTAAAGAAATTAAAAATTTTTGTTTTCCTTCTATAAATTTGAAAAGTTTTCGTTTTATAAAATTTAGCACGAGAAATATTCAAAATCGACAAAGCGTTTTGAAATATATAATTTATGTATGTCTATACGAGTATGTATGTATGTGTGTCTGTATGTACGTGAGGCTGTTGTTACCCTGCAGTCAGCGTAGCTAGCGAATGACTAGCGATTTCTCTAACTACCAGTCGTTAGCACTAACTACCAGACGTATGTATGTATGTGTGTCTGTATGTACGCGTGGCTGTTGTTACCCTGCAGTCAGCGTAGCTAGCGAATGACTAGCGATTTCGCTAACTACCAGTCGTTAGCACTAACTACCAGACTAACTACTCGACTGACGATTTTAACATGGGTATGACATCGACGGTAGTCAATTGACACGATCAGACCGGTGAAATCACTAGTCAGCAAGAACCAACTATTTCGTTAGTCATAATGTACCAGCTAGATCGCTAATGATATTTCCTCAATGAAAATACAACAGAAATTTAAATTTTTTGGATTTTTGTTTATTTATCAAATTTCTTTTTCAATATTTATAAAATTTTCAATTAATTGTTCTTTTTATTTTTTTATGAAAAGGTTTAGTTGCCTTCTGCTGCTCATTTTACATTTCTAAAAAAAAAAAACACTCTTTAATAAAAATTTAACATTCACTGACCACGAACTTCCAATTGTACGCCAACACAAAATCATAACACTTTCATAAAATCTTTTTATTTTTTTGTTGATTTTCTTTCGAATAAGGGCACAGTTTTTTTTTAACTCGTAAAAACAAAAATTGAGGTTGAAGGCATTAACATTTATGCATGTACTGTGTGCGTGTACATGTACTCGTACATGAGTGAGAGAGTCAAAAGGCGAACTCTTGCATTACTTGTAGCTAGTGAAGTAGTTAGTCCAGCGAAATACCTAACGATTTCGACTAAATTTCTACTTTTAAAACTGGTGGTTAGTTATTTGCCTACCCCCTACTGAAAATAGCGAAAACGTATGATGCCACCGTGAAAATCTAATTTAGTATTAATAAATATTTATTTATCTATTTGATTCATTATTAAAAATCTTTTTATTTTTTATGCACGAGTATCTACATTAAATAGGATGTCGTGTGTAAAATACATTTTTTTACGATAATTTTAGTGCTTTTGTTATTTATTGTTGTTGCTGTTTTATTGTTTGTAAGCAACAAAAGTAACAAACAATAAACATACATACAAGTATTATGCTAATTTTCAAAAATAATTGCCAACAAGCATTTGGGTCTACGAACTTTTGTTAAAGAAAACTATTCGTACAACTTAAATTTTGTTAAACATGAAAACAATTAAAATTAATGAATGAACAACCGTACGTACAGGTTGTTACACTTTTAACTGGAATCTATTGTTTTTGTTAAGTTTAATTATACTTTTTTGTTCACATTTCACACAACTACAGAAGAAAGATACGGGATTAAATGTTCTCGAAAAAGACAAGAGCGAAAGAACTTTCTTGAGTGGAATGTAGTGTGTCATTTGAGACCAATTAGTCATTCGGCTTCTCTTCTAAGAACACTAAAATACCTGATCGATCTACAACTTTGGAACACAATAGATATGCGGGTGGGTCACCAGTAATGATCACTATGCGTATCTAAGGGACAAGGTTGTTGGGAGTGTGGTTTTTGATTTGGTTGTAGGAGTCATTAGAGAGTCGCTGGAGGTACTTAGGGTTCGAAATTTCTTAGTAGAAAAATTGTGAGTAGGTGCACGCTACAGGCAGCATTATTGTCACCTCTACTGGCTGCTAGCGCTGAACGTAATTCTTAGGCGTTTTGAGAGGAGCGGTCGGAAAATAGTCGCCTATCCGGATGGTGCAGTCGGCATTTACCGAACTATTTTCCTAGGATAGCAGCAAGGAATTGGTTGATAAAACGGAGCTACTTCTCTATAATAGGAGCTATAAAATATATGTATAGATTGGCGCTACCTGGGATTAATTGCATGGAGCTGATATTAACTAATGGGGGCCAAGCAATCAAGAAAGGCTTAACAAAAGGATCTCTACGCGTGCAGAAAATAAGTTGAAAGGAACTGGGATCTGCAACCGAAGCTGATAAACTGACTTTATATATCGGTTGGTATACCGAAGATATTTTATAGTTGTGTACTTTGCAGTTAGGCATTGAGGAAGGTCCAGAGGTACTCGTCACTGGATATCAGCAGCAATCCACTGGCTTCCTTAGATGTCATTCTTCACCTACTTTCCATGGAAGACTTTGTGGTGAGAATAACGGCAAGAAGTTTGCTTAGCCTCTTAGAGGCTGGTTCGGTGAGAAAATGATTACCAGGTCAGTTTTAGTGGGTGGCTCTTTAAAGATCCTGGGATTACGGATTCCAAGGTCATTAAAATTGGTTTTTAGTAATTCGGATAGGGACTGGACTTATGGGTCAAATCTATTAGATTGTAAGAAAGTTGCGCGAAAAATTGGAATTGTCAGCGGCGATGGTGTCTATATTTTATTTTTTTGGGAGAGACATTCGTAGGACTTTAACTACCTGACCCACGATATCGAACGATGTCGATCGCTTGATTTTTAGACGTATAAAATTTATCTTGCATTCCACTAATAACCGATTTTATTTAACTTATTAATTGTTTACTGAAAGAAAAGCTAAACAAATAAATAAAATTGTTTATTAGTGGATCGCAAGATAGATTTTTTACGTCGAAAAATCAAGCGATCGACATCGTTCGATATCGTGGCTTAGGCAGTAAGTCTGCCGAATAAATACGGCTGAGATAATAGCGATCCTCAGTTCCACGTAATTGGTGGGCAAACATGTAACTGAAGGCGTGCAGGTAGCCTTCTACATTCAAAATCAGCCATTGCTGAAAGCTTTGAAGAGACTCATAGCCGTATTCATAAACGATTATTAAAGTTTTGTTGTGTACTTTGACTTCATTGAACAAAAAAAAAATTAGTGTCAAATTGAAGTTAGTCAACGAGGCTTTATTATGGGAATTAAGTGGCTGAATGACAGTTAATATAAATTTTTTTTCTGGGCATAAACGAGTTTAAGAAACTGATCAATAACAGTTCGATGAAGGGAATCACTATTGTACCGACCGTTGGCTCGGTACTGACATCTTTTCAAAAATATATTTTTTTTCAAAAGGATACTTTTACTACCCCATGCTTTGATCTTTGTAAGTGTTATATTAAAAATGTTATATAAAAGTGTTATATAAAAAAAAAGAACTGACTGTATCATGAAGCACAGCTGAACACATTTTATTATTGATCCAGTTTTACAAACTTTCTTTGCAGAATGATGTCACGTTTTTTAATTGTTGTGTGTCATTTTGTGAAAAAAAAATATCTGAATAAAATCATTAAACATAAATATTTTTTTTTTCTTAACAACAGTTTGGTTTTTTGGTAAAAATCATATACAATTTATGGTTTATTAAAATTTCATATTTTTGACACTCGTGCTGTGCTGTTTAACGTAAGTAGGCGTTTTATCTTGAAAATTTAAATATTGTTTTGATAAAACGAAAAACTACAATCGAATTGATTTTAGAGAATTTCAAAATCTGATGTCATACAAATTGTAAATATTTTTGATGAGTCATTTTTATCTAAATTTTAAATTATGTACGAGTATATATGTACATACTCTTGTACGTAGAATGTATATTTACCTGGTTTTGTCAATTTGGGATCTCCCAAACGACAATAGTCGCCGAGAGCACAATAGAATTTGAGATTTTCCTCGCGTGCCGAAGCATTTGGCAGGAACATACTCAACACGGCAATATCTTCATTATTTTCTTTTGCTTTTTTAATGCGATCGGCACCGATCGTTTTCGTTTGTAAATGCAAACGGGATTTCATGCGCGATGATAAAACATCCACATCGGTCATTTTGTTTGATATATTTTTTTTTTATTTGAATACACTTTTATTTGTTTTGTTTGTTTTTAGTTTATTTTGTCTTTATTTGAAGACAACTTTTAATCTAAATTAGTAAAGATATTTTTACGAAGAGGAAAATTTTGTGTAGTGTTGGGATTTTAAGCTTTTTGTTTTAGTTTCAAAACCTTAATATCTGAAAATGTTGGAAAACGAAGGATACAGCGGAATATGTTTAACTGGCAGCATACGGTTTGACAATACAGACTGTTAAGATTTATTTTCATTTGTTGCATCTGACTAAATGTAATGAAAGTAAGTAGGTAGGGTGTTGATGCGAAATAATTTATTAAGAAATAAATTTTGTACTGCCGGCGTAGAGCTTAATCTTTCCGATTAGTCCCGCAAGTGATGTATTTTATATTTTACTGACTTCTTTTAAAATCTATCATATTAATTGAAATAAAAAATAGTTTTATTTCTAATTTCTCTATTAAACAAATTATTTTTAAAATTATCGATTGAACGCGTCTAATGAGAAATGAGCTGGTACGCATGCGCACCAACATTTCATTTTAACATTAAATGCGCCTTAAACAACTGTAGGAAACCAATTTGAAAATATATAGTTTATTTTAAATCAAATTTTAATTAAAAATTCAAAAGGAAATTTTACAAATAATTTGTGTGTAAATTAGAATTTACCAAATTGGTGTTAATTTCCTTTGGACTTTGATGTGTCGTCATACGCGGTATCATTTCCTCTCAATTAGACTTGCCTTAAAAAGTTAAATTTTTATTTGTATTGAAAATATACCAGAAACAGTGTCTGTCCACTAAATAAATAACTTGTAATTTATTAAAAATATTTTAAAACTTAATAACAAAATATTAATTTATCAACATTTTTTTTTGTAGTACCTATTTTATTTTACGTTTTATAATCTTAATCTTTTTGAAATGATGTCATCTAGAGATTTAGATTTAACCATTTGAACACAATTTCTGTAGACTTATAGTCTAGAGTAAAAAAGTTGTCAAAAAACAAAAGAAATGTTAATTATATAAGATAATAATGATGAATGAAATGAATCTTTAAATGATTTAATTGTAAAGTAAAAAATAAATGAAAAGTTTTCCACAAAAAAACTGCGTTCGCATCGTATTCATCACGTAGTTAAAAAATTAATTTCTAAAGGTAATTGCGGATATAAAAATGTTGGAACATGATGTTAAGTACTCGCAATTGTTAGAAAAATATTTTGTAAAGTATTTGTAATTTAACGTCTTCTTGGAATTGTTTTTAATTTTTCTAAATAAACTAATTAAACAAATTATCTCTTATGCTTCTTTCCTCCTCTTACATTCTATTAGACGACGCATTATGGCACATTTTGCAAAAAAGGCGTTTAAAAGTATTTTTATTTCTAGTCAACGAATAAAGTTTGCTTTCCTTGATTCAGTCAAATTTTTATATTTAATTGTTTCAAATTCAAAATACATAGAATTTTTCCAAAAAAAAGTTGGCAAAAGTAAGTATAAGAGAATAAAGAGAAGAAAACACATTTCGCATGTCCCAAAGGGTGGTTAGCAAGCTATGACTTAGAGCCTGGGTTTGATCCCTGGTCAGAGCAAGTCAATCAAAATCATTAATTTCTCTAATGTACATTATTGTGGGATTGTAATAATTATTGTCGGACTATTTAAGTGATGAAGGCATGGATGGCATTGGCCACTTTAAAAAATATGCGATTGATACTGTTCTAAGCTAATGTACACAACATCACCCTCCTTCTTCGGTTAGCGGCAACGTCGGCGAAGAAAAACAATTAACAAAATGCCTGCTCATAACTTAACACCAGAGGTGCTGCAACACTGCTTTAAAAAAAAAATAACAAAATGCGGAATAGCAGAGTTGTAAAAGAATTAATGCCTTCTTCTAAATATCCAACATCTAACCTCTCTACGCTGGCATAAGTAGAGGTCATACCCTAAATGATAGCGGATTTTTATATATTAAACAGCATTTTACTCGGACACTTATATTTCGATGGTTCCATAATGCCAGCGTGCATTTTGAAAATCGGCCCATAAATGTAAGAGTTACGCAAAAATCAGTATATCGAACGAATTTTTCAGATCAGCCCATAAATTAAGAATTTTATGTTTTCAGGGGGTCGCAACTTTCCCCTATGGTTTCCAAAAGATATTAAGTACAAGCAGTCCTTTTCAAACTAAGAAATAATTATGAAAATCGGTATATAAATGGAGCACTTATGCTAAAAATTAGGATGGGTTAATTGCCCCTCCCTCATTTTCAACAAAAATTACAGAAATTATGGCATCAAATGCTTTCAAACAAAGATATTAAATTGTTCCTTTGTTGCTCGAAATATGTTAACAATGTCTACCTAATATTTCTCTGGTTATAAACATTTACGAACTTTAGTCTGTATAAATATTAAGAAATATTAATAATAAGCAGTTCGTAGTAATTTAAAAAATTACAATTAATATACATATACAAAAATAAATAAAATTGGTTCATAAATGATTAAATTATGCGCGTACGAAACAAAAAAGACGTGTGGCCCTCGGGGACTGCCGCGGTAAAGCTATTGCATAGAATTTTTTTATCAACTTATGCAATTTCAATTTCAGCTTTCTAGCTATACTGGAAGTGCCCAATACAAAGAAAGGGCACCCTAGTCCCCCCAGATAAAAAGTGCCTTACCTTAGTATCCTATGTCCTTCTCCTGGTTCTAAGCTACCTGCCCGCCAATTTTCAGCCAAATCAGTTCAGCCGTTCTTGAGTTATAAATAGTGTAACTAACACGACTTTCTTTTATATACATATATAAAAATCCCCTCAAAAGCCCAGAAATCCCGGGAACAGGTGGCAACACTGGACGGGAATTCCAAAAAACTTAAACAAAAATCCCCTCAAAATCCTAGAAATCCCGGGAAAAAAGGCAACACTGTATAGTAATCATACATAGACTATACAAAAAAGAAGTTTTCACTTCAAAAAACAAAAGACTTAAGAAACAAACTTAGTGTCAGCATTTTTCGTTTCATATACAAATTCCAGGTTTTTTCGTTTCATAAACAAAAGACTTAAGAAACAAACTTTTCAAAATTTCTTGATTCGGTCGCCTCAAAGCCCCCGATAGAAGCTATGGAATAGCTTAAAAAATCTTTTTCAGGGATTGTTGTTGGTAGCGAAATATTGAAACAAAAATTATTTAATAATTTTTTTGTAAACAAAGTGATCTTAAAACTTAATAAAACTGAGAATCTAATTAATCTTCTTTACAAACTATACATTTTTTATTATATTATGTTGATATTTTTAACAAAATAAAACTAATTTAGTGTCATTTTATTTTTAATTTCAGATTATCCGATCATCATTTTTAAATTAGAAAATTAATCAAGTGTGTGTGTGTGTGTTTTAGTATTATTTCCGTCATAAAGAAAAATGGAAAATATGTCCCATCCAGGTTGGCTCTCTATGCTGCTGATCGTTTTGTGCGTTTCGTTAGTTATTACTATTTTTATGTTTTACGCGTTTCACACCAACACGGTAACGACATTTTTATATGTAACGGTACTTTAAAGCGGCTTTTTGAAGCAACGGTAGTGAAGTCGGTAACGGTAGTTACGCGTTAATGCCATTTGAAAATGAAAGTTTAGAGTATTTCCGATCAAAATATATTTAAAATTATTGCCTGCAGCAGTAGCCAACCTTAGTAAAAAAAAATAATTTAAGTGATAAAAAAGAGCCAGTCTTTGTGTAAAAAGTGTTTAGTTTAAAATTATAAAGAAAAACATAAAAAAATAACTGAGAAAGAAGGTTCAGTCTTTTTGTAAAAAGTGTTTATTTTGTATTAAAAAAATTGGGAATTAAATGTTCTGTCACCCATACGAAGTAAATAAAGCAAAGCATGTCGTAAGTTTATTTTTCTATTGTAATTGAAAAAAATAAACATCGATATTTATTACAACAAAGGCAATATTCATATCGTTGGTAACAATTACTGATATTTGCAGTCAAATATTCATGTTTCGGATTTTTTATAATTTACAGCTGGCATTAATTAAGGGTAGATCTACAAATCTCCCCCACCCCTTTTTCTTAAGTTAATCGGCATGGGAAACATTTTAATTCCAACATTTTAAGTATGTATGTACTCGTACAAGCGTTCAGCTCAGCCCTTTTAAGAAAAATAAAATACCACATCTGATTTACTACCAACCATGCCCCAAAGCTGCAAAGATGCATAAATTATTTAATGGTAACGTTTTTTTCATCAAAAACAGATAACATCCGCAAATTATTGTTATATTCCTACGCTAATGCACAGTTGTTGTTCTTCTTCTTGTTGTTAGTCTTTTCTAGCAATTATTTTATAAATAACAACAAACATTAATTAGAACGTGTTCGGCTCGGTCAATACTTATTATTTACATTTAACAAGAATTTTTTAAAATTGGTCCATATCAATAAAATTTTAATTAAAAAGTTTTTAAAAAATTTAAAAACTTATTCATTTATCAGTTGACAGCATAGTTAAATTTCCATACTATAAAAAAAAAATGATTTAATTAAAAAAAAAAATCTGGTGATAATTTTTTCTCTATACCATTAATTATTTGATTAATGTGATCTGCTTTAGTTACAAATTGAATATTTATCAACCAATTGTATGAATATACAGTCTGTGGGCAAATTATTTGCAACAAATCTTATGACAAGATCAATAGGAGATATTTTTATTTGGATTTTTAACAGTTCCCAGCAATTATTTCAATTTGTTACATCATATATTTTATTTATTTTTTAAAATGCGGCTGACCCAAACTAATTCCATAAAACTACTTATTTTCTAAATAATTTTTGTTCCCGTAAAATTTTTATACCACTCGAAGTGAAAAATGATATCATGAATCTCACGTGAAAAATTAATCTTGCTATCAAATCTCAGTGAATGGAAAAAAATAAAAAAATAAAAGAAATTTTTGTTCAAAATATATTTTAAAGAAAAACTTAGACAAAAGCATAGCTAAATATGCAGCATTAGAGCGATACTTTATTTGCAACGTTTGTTTATTGCATTCTAACTTTTATATGGTAAAATAATTCGGCAGCTTTTTAGAAAGCCAACAAAACGAAAGAATTCCAACATATTAAAGCTTCACAAATCCGCAGGCGCTTGCCTTATTATCAGACAAATTTCTTAAAATAAACTTTGTAAGCTTTAATATTCGAATTATAAGAAGATCTACATATACATATGTTCTCTTCTATTCCCCATCCAAAATAAAGTGAAAATATCAAAGGTGAAATAGAAGTGAAAAAATTCCGAGGGAAAAAATTATTCACGATAAGGGGAATTTTTTTCAATGAACATTTCTTCACGTTGTTATTCTGGACTGAATACTCTTTTTTCATGGGAGTTTTTCAAGATTGAAAATACGTGAAAAATGAAAAAAATACGAGGGAAAAGTTATTCACGATAGGGGTGAACATGTATTTTTGAATATACACTATTGTAAAGTGTATCTAATCAATTGGCCAGAGACTGTCTGTCTGCATATGCCACACACAAACATACAAAAACAAATAATTAATATGAATACCACACATTTTGCCTACGTTTGCTACAAAAGTGTCTATTTGTTATATTTAAATGAATTTGTTGTTAAATGTTGTACATACGGGTACATACATACGTACATAAATATATTTCAAAGTATTTAATGACAACAAATATTAATCCGATGTAAATTTTCAGTTTTAAAAACCAGTTGCATGATTATAAAACCGTCTGCGACATACATACGAGTACGTGCATACATATTTAATATGTATATTGAACAAAATTTTGTGTTTATGTACATTTTTTATTTACAATATCTGTCACAAAGGTTTTATAGATTAATCAATCAATACATACACACTTCTGTATATATTATATCTGATGATATAAATCTATTACAAAAAAATTATACTTTCCAGTATGAGTTCCCACACACATTTGTCAACAAAATTTATGTATGTATATTAAATATACATATTTCGAATTAAATATAACCTATAATTTATAATATTATGCCTTTGCATTTTATATAATAAAATTATGTAAAGCAAAACTCGGTTATAACGAACTCCATAGATTGCGCAAAAGCACTGTAACAGTAAACAAACTTCACAAAAAAGTGATCTTACATCACCAAAATGGGAATTAAAAAATGCAATAGAAAACATTTCATCTATAATCAAAGTCCACGTCCAGACTTGCAATTTTATTGGCTGCAATTTTTGTTTTTTTAGGTGAGAGAGGTAAGAAGCTTGGGGAGGAGTACAGAGTTTCTTGTGCTCGGCAATTCTCTTTTGCCTTGCAATTCGCACTGAGCTAGCTCTATGTGTATTTGACCGTTTTATTGTATTTCTTCAATTATATGAAAAACAAAACAAAACGAAAATTAAATTAATATGTGATGCATTACATTTTTTTAAGTTAAAAATATTGAGAATAAATTTTTCTGTGGTGGTGTAAAATACAAAAATTGCATGTGGACACTAATGCAATTTCACGACAGAATTTTGAAGAATTGCAGATAATAAAATTGTAAGTGTGGACGGGGACAAAGTAGTTATGGAAAATTGCAAAACGGAGTACGCCTTACAATATGTTTTATGGACAACACCCGGTTTTATGATTCTAAAAATAGAACAATTAAAAGTAAATTCATATAAACGTCAGGGAATGCGGAGGATGATCTCAACTGTAAAGGATATAATTTTTCGATACCAAGGACCACCAAGGTAAAGACGAAAAATCGTAAAAACACACACAAGGTTTTATGTGTTATTTGTGAAAAGTGTATTAAAAAAGCAATGTGATCGTAAGGTTAAATAAATATGCAAATCGTAAAAAATACTTAGGATCGTTCATCGAGAACGTTTAATTTTCTAACAACAAAACATTCCCAACTCTGAGGACAATTTAGAGGCTCTAAAATCTATTTTAATTTAGATCAACAAGTTGATGAGATAACATATTCTTCTTATAAATATTTAAATATATTCAACTTTTGGTTGAAATTATAACCCATACTGTTCCTGGTAAATAAGAAAAATTATAAAAAAAATATTAGAGCATTTGGCATAACTTCGGCTTACTGATGCTCTACTGTTTGTACATTCAATCTTGTTATTGTATTGTTGTGTATTTCATACAAAAAATTTTTTTGTTGTTGTATTTATTTCGTTACAACAGGTAGATTGAAATACGCCCCTGCATATTTTTTTTACCCGATTTTGTGTTAAGGCAGTTATGTTAAGGCAGTTATTTAGATTTAAGTTTAATTTTCTTAATGACCAGCAGATTTGGAAAAAATACGACTGCCGGAAATTTAAATGAAAAAAAAAAAAAAAAAAAACATTTAAAAGCATTGTGTTGTGGAAAAAATAATATCCGACTAGCTTTTGCTTTAATCAGACCTTTGAAAAGTTTCAAATCTCTTATCTTCTGCACAAACTTGAAAAAATGATTTGAGAATTTAAAAATTACTTTTGAAAATTACAAATAGAAAAACTATAATTTTAAAATTATTCTATTAAATGTATAATATCTCTTTTAATTATAATCCAAGTGTGATTTTAAATTTTGAAAAATTTTGAGCACAAATTTCTAAAAACAAACCAAAAATAAATTCCTGAACAAGATGAAGCAAACATTATTTTGTTAATGAAAAATTTCTATTGTTGTTGTTGCATTTGATTTGCTTCAAAAAAAACAAAAGAGTATTGAAAATCATTGTTGTTCATTTAACTGTCACATTGACATACAATATTTTAATGCATTATTTATGCCAATTGTTGTCTTTATTAGTTTCACATGAAATTGTAGTAAAAGTAAGTTTGGTTATGTTTTAATTGACCGTTAAATGAAATGTTATGCGCCATTGGGTGTACGGTAGTGTACGACTGTATATGAGCTAACGATGAAACAGAATATGAATGCAACTCAAGATGATCGCTAATAGCTTTGTGAGAGAAATTAGACATACTCGTACATACATAATTAAAATGATTGTCATAAAAGCAAATGTTCTCATTAGTTAATGATCATTTAATTGATTTTATTTTCTAATAAAATTTTTATTAGATGCAGATGTAAGTAACAAGGTAATAAAATATTGTACTATTACGTTTGCCAATTTCTTGACGACTTTCTTGTACACTTAAATTTATCATAGGAAAGGTGGGCTGCGGCACGCCCATGCTAGCTAAGCCACTTAAAGTTTTCTGATTTTTATGAAATTTTAATGTAGAAAAAATCGACTACACGAAAATATAATTTAATAGGAAAAGTGGGAAAAGCCACGCCTATATCCAGTAAATATTCGTACTCAGTTACATCTTCTGCGTAAACCATTCTCATGGAACTTTGCAACCAACACCTCTGGCAACACAATTAATGGCTCGATTATGGATAGCAACCGAACCCCAGCTGAGTTGCCAGCCGGAAACTGAAAATTTGTGGTTGCCAGAAAAGCATTAAAGACAGTTTTCAGCTGTAATATGTAATGCATGTTTCAGCAATTGCCAACCCATTTGAGGTTCAATTACCATCTATATCGAATGTCAGTACAACTTAACTTCCACACAAATTTAGTTTTTTTAGAAAAGGATAATTTTACTCGTAAACTGTTTTCATTATTAAATTATCATTATCTATATGGGCATTTGCACAGAAAATCCTACTTTTTGTCACGTAACGACACCAAAGAATAAGCTTGTAGTTTAGTTCCATATGGTTCGATTTTTTCCATTACTGTTTACGCCAAAATAAAAAAAATAAAATAAAATACACATTTAAAATTTCGTGTCGCTACGTGACAATATGTAGAATTTTATGTGGAAATGTCCATATCTTTTAATTAATTAATTTGATATGAAACTTTGCACACACTATGCGTTCATCTGGCGAATAAATTTATTAATATCAAAGTGGGCATTAGAAAATGAGATTTTTTAAGAATCTGTTAAGCAGAAATAGTAGAAAAAATATTTATTTTAAATGCGGGCAAGGCTTTGCATAGTTTTCCTTAAACTGTTTTATAAAAGGATCTCAAAGGTTGTGTACGATGTTACATGGCAGTAAGTGAACACTAGTATTAATTTGTGTGGGCGCGTGTGAATTGCCAATGTTTTAATAGTAAAATGTACTCATATGTGCAAAGTTTTGTTAGAATCGCTTTATTAGAACTAATTGCGAAAAATATTTATGCACTTTTAGTGCGAGTGGCCCTGCCAAATTTTTCTGATATTAAATTGTAGTGTAAGAGCCGACAAACATTAAATACAATTGAAAATCGAGGTGAAAATATTGCAGCTATCGAAAATAACATTGTTATGTTGTGCCGTGTGGACTATGGAATTAATTAATCGTTTGTGTTATTTCTCCACTCTTGGAATATTAAAAACAAGTTTGAAGTTTTTCAGTTGTGAATGCCCTTAATATTTTCTGCACTATGTGCTAATTCTACTCAATGTTTTGATGTTTTAATTTACACATTATACTCGTACTTAGCTTTCATTGTTGACAAATTTATAAAAAGTTAAAAACAAAACATAAAATAATTAACGACAATACCAGCAACACAAATACTTTGAGGGCAAATAAATATTTACAAAAAAGGAAGTTAAATAAAAACATATTTTTTTTATTGTAATAGAGAAATCAAGAAAATATATATGATATACTATTACATATGTATGTTTATATGCAACACACAATACATGGTTATAATAATGCATTTGTTGTGTGACTTAAATCTCAAGTCAGGAATTTAAATTGATTCTTATCCGGTGCTTAACATAAATAAATAAATAATTTGATAATAAATTAAATCATTTAAATGTGTGTATTTGTAGAAAATATTACTTTACAATTTCGTACCGCCCTAATAGTTTTCCTGCCTACATGCTGCACATAAAATATTTCCTATTATGTAAATAAATATTTTCATATTAATAACAAACTAATAAAACCAATAAAATGAAATGCCATAAAATATGAATAAAAATAAAAATGCAAATTTTAATTAAAATCAAAACACGCATTAAATTTTTACTACAAACATTTAATAACATTTTGATGATTAAAATTGGTTGTTGGTTGGTTGATTGAATTGATCAGTTATTCCGAAGGTGTCATCGTCGAAATATTATAAAAACTTTCAACGCCAAAAATAAAACAAAAAAGTACTTGCACTTTCATTTCTTTAGCAGGTGAATAGTTTTGTTAGTAGTGGAGTTGTAACGGGTTTTTTGTTTTAGGGAAACATGGCACTTTTTTGTGGAACTTTAGTTAAGATTTTCAGTGGCGATGAATCGATTAAGTTTTTGAAGAATTTGAGCGATCGTCCATGTGAAATCTTCAAAAAGGAAGAAAATTGGCCATATGAAATATTTGAACAGACGATAAGAACAGGTAGAAACGTAAAACGAAAAAAGAGAAAAAATACATGAAATGAAAAAGTACGAATTTGAACCGCTCCTCGAGCAGCTGGTTCGTTTTGGCTACTTTTTTGCATTTCAGGAATTTTAGTTATTTTGACGACTTTTTTTATTGTATTGGAGAGTTTTTACGACGATTTTTTTTTTACTTTACGTTTTTAAGTTTCGGAGATTTCTTTGTTTTGGCGATTTTTTTCAGTTAAGCAAATATCGGAGATTTTTTTTGGTTTTGGTGATTTATTTAGTTTTTTATTGATTTTTTTCGTTTTTTATTGATTTTTTTCGTTTTTTTTTTGGTTGAATTTCTTGAGGGGATGTCCTTTAATTATAAATAAAAATATTGGAAAAAGACAATAGAATGAAAATAATCTCCCCAAAAAGAAAAACTATTACCAGAGTTTTATGTTAAATATTTTTGTAAAACATTCCAGCCCTCAATATGTCTGAAGCAGGGGATATTTTTACTCCTTTTTCAAAGAAAGGGACAAAAGAGGCCAATACACCGAAAAGCTAAAGGGCAAAAAATGTTCCACTAATATGTGGCGTGTGCTGTTACATAAAAGAGCTGAACAGCGAAAGGAGAGAATTTTTTAAGTTGAGCCGTAACTGCGGCCGCATTTAAAAAAAAAGAAGTTTCAGTAGATACAAAAATAACAATTCAAATCAAATGATACTTTTTCGCTTTCATTCTAGTTAAATATATAAATTTTGTAAGTGTATCTATTTTATATTGAAGAATGCAAGCTATTTGAGATCTTCAATAGTTTTAATGATCTAGCAATCGCTAAGTTTTACTTTATTGTCTTTGAATTAGATAAATCTCTATTCAATATTTACTATAAATAAATCTTAAAATCTTTCATTTGCCTTAATTTATTTGCATCAATGCCATTTAAATCAATTACAAAGCATCGCCACAATCTACATACAAACTTCTACGTGATGATTGAAATCTTTCGAAATATTTATTGAATGCCAATTGAAAACTCAATTTCGATCTTTTAATGTTTTTGTTTCTTAAACAAAAAATATTTAATTAAATATTAATATGAGAATTGTACAATAATTTGTTTGACCTTAAATTTTTTTTTTTTGCTTCTCAAAACAGAAACATACACCTACAAATTATAGCGAACAGAATTTGATTCTACTTTTGTGAGTGACGGACATTGAGTGGAAATATTTGTCTATAAATTTTCTGTGTGTCATTGATTAAAGTTTCGTTTAAGAGATAAAAACATATAGAAAAAAGTAATTTACAAAACTATTATACGAGTAGTATTGATGTTGAAAGATAATTAAGTTGTTTTTGGTCTTGTTGTCAAATACGACACACAGATGTTGCATTATTTTTTGATTGAAATGATATTGAACTTCAGTATGGATTGTGTGTATTTTATAAAACAATAACAACTGGAGTTGTAAGGCGGTTGGTACAATTTTGATTCAAGTAAAATTTATTTCATGAAATTCAATTGATTTTGTACCAATGGAATTCGCTAATGTTGCAAAAGTTATTTAGAATAACATAGTAAAAATTCTTTTATTTTTGACCAGTTATTTAGTTGAGAATGCAAACAATTCTCAATAAGTCAGTCAGTCGAAAATGGTGGTGGTATTCACTGATTGCTGTAAATTGCTTTTTTACGCAATTTAACGGCAACTCTGTATGTTTTGTTAGTGGATTTTATCAAAAAGCTACAACACTGTGCTTTTGCACTTTTGTTTCATCTAGTGAATTACCCTAGTATGTTTTAATTTCCACCAAAGTACTCAATAAAACTAATTATGGAAAGTTACTGATTTTAACACGATTTTTAAAAATCATTTTGAGGGTATTTCAAGCTATTCCGACAGAATGTCGGTCGTGGCTGGTATGTAGCAATGCTGGCCTATTATTCCGAAGGTTGTCGGTTCAACTGCTTCCCAAAGACCCTGGGTATTTTCGGCAACAAGATAAGTACTTTGCGGGGTTTGTATCTTTTTAAAAAATCTATTCTTCCGATATATATGTATGTATGTACATGTGAGTATGTATGTATGTATGTATGTATTTGCGGGTGCCCGCTTGTTCGGCAAAACTGCTATTGACGTTTTTTCTGTAATAAATTCGTCACTCATAATTGCCAGTACCTACTTGGTGTAACAATATATTACATATAAGAATTCGTTGATCGTATATAAGCAAGCGAGCAAAATTTATTTTTCTTTCATTATTTAACTCCGGCTTCAGTGTTCGTTTCATCATAGTATTTTTGTGAATGAAAACTATGATGAATATTCGTCACTGTTTTCTTCAACGGAATGTAAGCGATTGTATACTTCCAATGACATCCCCATGTTAAATTCGTCACTCAAACGCACTGCGTAGGTATTGCCGAGCAAGTATAGGTCATTGCTTTGTGCATAATGGTATAATGACTTATGGAATGTATCCGCGGACAAGCGGGTGTATATTACGTGTGTATGTATGCGAGCAAAAATCGCATACAATTTAACAGATTGTACTGATCGTGATACAATTTTTAGCATTATAAAAGGTTTGCAAAAAGAAAAAAATTTTAAACTAAATTTTTTCGATCTTAAAAACACACAAGTCAATTTGCAGAAAATTCAATAAAGCCATTTGATGCTTTTGAAAAAAAATCGTGTAAAAAATTATGTATTTCCTTTATTACTATTATATAAATTACACTAGATAACACAGTATTCACACGACTGATCGCAGAAGTAGCATTCATATAAAAATACAACTGGGATTAATTTAAGTGGGAGCTAAATTGTAATTCTTAAGTTTCAACTAAAAGATACGTTCAACACTTTTATGTAAAACACCACGAGGAATTTTTGTTGAATATTTTAAACTTTTAGCTCTTTTTTAGTACCATTTTTAAAGAATTCTACATTTTTAATTATGGGTATGTATCATTTACATTTTTACTAAAAAAGTTCGTTAATATTAATGTTTAGATGTCGCTTATATAAATCTAATGTGATATTAAATATCATAATACCGAATTGAATTTTTTTTTTTGAAAATTATAAAAAAATTATGAATTGACTTCAGAAAGGAAGAAGGATTGGATAACATATTTGTATGTTTTATTATAACTTCAATTTTTTTTTTTTTGTTTCCTTGTACTTTGATAATATTTTTTTTTTTTTTTTTGGCAATCAGAGCGGCAAACTTGCCCCCACGATATATTGATTTTCGCGCAACTGCTGCATGCATGAAGTGAAACAAAAAAGGTCAATATAAAAATATAATCGACCTAAGAGCTATTTTGTTTTTGATTATCACATCGTCGATTTGAATTAGCAGAACTCTAAAATGTTTAGGCTCTTGGTAACCAACAAAAAAGCGGATTTTAAACTGTTTGTCAAATCATTTTTTGTATACCCTGCGTATACGTAATATGAAAGGATTAAATATCAAACATACTTTAAATTATTTGTGAAAATATTTCGACAAGAAATTTTTTAAAATTTTTCTTTGAAACTCGCAATAAAATCCCAAACACTTGTTTTAATAATTAAGTTCTTGATGTTTCAAAAAAATTTCGTTATAATTGCAATATATTTTCTAAATTGTTTATACAAAACAATTCATTTCACACATAATTTGTGATTTAAAAAAAAAAATCTTTTTATTTGTTGTTTTTCTGCTGCTTGTTAGCCAAAAACCATAAATTAGGTAGCAAACTGTTTTGTTTATTCTTACAAATATCCGATAACTTAATACACACGCGCTTCACTTTATTACGTTGATAATTTGTTACAAAAATTTATTAATTGTTTGTGCTTTTTTAACAATACATTTAATAAAATAAGTTTATTTTTTCTAATTTAAATTTTTGCTAAATATTGTTTTTGTTGATTTTGCTGTTAAAATTTCAGATTTCCGTAAAAATATTCCACGCTCATTGAATGCCGTTTCAGTACTGAATTCATTTAAGCCGCTTGCTGCTTTAAACCAACAAAACATTACAATAAAAGCATGTTTATGCCTGTTTTTATGTTATTTTTTTCTCGCTTTGTTTTGTTTACTTGCTGTGTTTTTGCTGTTTGTTTGATTTGTTTTCAATTGTTGCGCACAATTTTCATTTGTGTTGGTGTCGAAGAGTAAATCAAGAGTAAACTTAATATTAATATGTATGTATGTATGTACTTTATATGTACGTAAGTTCTTTGTTGGGTTTATTGTTTACAGGTATGTTTGATGAGTATGAATTTACTGTTAACAATGCTACCGGATGATTTCAATTTACTTAATTGCAATTTAAATTTTTATTTTGCACCGTGCTTAATTGTAAAATAAGAACAAATTAATTTAAAAAAAAAACATCAGTGGAAAAAAACAAAGAGCACAAAAGCGCGTAAGTGATGTAACCAAACAAAAATTTGCATGAAAAGGATTTTTTTCTCACTCAATTCTAAATAACTCCCACACAGTTGAAAGTGGAAAAAATTATATGAAAGTGAGGTTATTTTATACCGCATATCCTTAGGTTATGATAAAATATATTAGGGTTAGCGCATAATTTAGACGGTCCATATTAAACATGTATTTGAACTGAGTTCATTAAAGTCCTTACATTCAAGTTACATTTTTGTGAAGGAAATGACAAAAATTAGTATTACAATCCAATGTAATTTACAGACATGCATATGTATGCATCAGATAAGCAAGCCTAAATTAACCTATTAAACTAATTATAAAATCGAGTAATTAATCGATTAGCACAAACCTTCAAACTTTTTGAGATCTTTTCAATCAAAATTGGACGAGTCCTTCTTAAGTTATGATAAAATCTGTAAAGCAGATTTTCGAAAATTCGACATTATTAAAAGAATCAGGCAAAGTGAAAATTCTTCATTATCACTAAATTAACATTTCGCCATCGATTTATGATACGCACAGCTTCTTGGAAAGGGTATAAAAGTTAAACTTTTTCATCGCTTGATATATTTTATGAATTTAAAAAATTTTTTTTACACAAAATAAGTCTGCAAAAATAAAAACCGACTCCCAATACAAAAAGCCAATCGGAACAGATTAAAAAATCGACGCAACTATGCAAAAGATTAAAAACCGATATAATTCCTTTCTAGTTTATATTTTAATCCCACGAAAGATTAAAGTACATTAAAAAAAAAATAAAATTAATTCCGTTCATAAATAGCGGATTTATTTTTTAAAAAATATTTTCACATACATTTCTATGGAACCAATATTGTCTCTCCAATAAAAAAAAAAAGTTATTGCACCAAACTGCAAGAATACCCGACTAAACAACAAATAGAATTTTGAAAATCGGCCAATGAATAGCGGAGTTATGAGATAATCCATATTTTAGGGAAACAACTTCCCCCGATTGTCAAAAAAAAAAAAAAGAAAAATTATGGGACCCAACTGCAAGAAAATCCTTTTAAATCAAAAAAGACTTTTTAAAAATCGGTTCATAATTGACAAACATTAAAAAAATACAACATTCTTTTTTTTTCAAAGTCGGTTAGAAATTCAACTTTGCTCTTTGATTGTATAAAAAACGATGATAATATCGATGGCTTCATTCCAGAGTACGCTAAGTCTAAAAATTGAATTTTACAGGAGACGCGTTCAAAGTTTATTTGGAATTTCTCAAAGGCCATATAAGATAGAAATTCACTTTTTTCGGCGTTAAAATCATATTTATTGTAGAATTTTTTTAGTGTGTACGAATTATAAATACTGGTAGTAGAACATGGTTACATATGACTTAGGCCAATTTAGAATGTACAAAACTTTTTGCTTTGTTCATCCAAGTGGACTTAGCATCTTTTTCTTTTTATACGCTGACGACTTTCTCCAAACTAAACTGTTCTATGTTTAGTTACACGCGCGAAATGTTTTTGTTTATTCAGGGAATAACATGCTAAGTACACATAGCGACATTCAAAAATGTACCAAGTGTATGCTAAGTAGGCTTAGAAAGCATAACAACAATAAATGCCCTTTCTAAAAAATGCTATGTTAACTTAGTTTTCAAAAAAATTTTACAGTTCTCTTCCAAACAATACTGACTGTACTTAGCCCTTTTCGGAATGGAAGTTTTTTAAAACTTTAGTCGTAGGCTAAGTACAATTGTGAGCATAACTTTTGATAGGGTTGTCCGATAAATTCGAGCTTTTGACAGGACTCAAGTTACATCTATCCAAATTCAAATAAACAAACTCCTTCAAAACATGCTAAGTCGACTTAGCATACTCTGGACTTAAGCCATCCATATGACTTCCATATAAAAACAAATCTACTAGTTATTATCTTTGATCATTTTCTTGTTGCCTAGTGTAATCAACAACGACTTCTGGCATCGTTGTGTGAGAACATACTTCACAACAATTAATAAACAATCACCCAGCGGCGAACTTTGCATACCCAAGTTTGTCACACTTTGTATTCAATGAATTCTAGCTTACAATGTGTGTGAAGTTGTGCGCAATGCGCTTTCTACTTTCGCACGAAGTAGGCGAGATTGTGTATAGAGTGTCTACTGCCTATTTACAAAGTATGTGAAACAGTAATGAGTTTTTATATTTAGTGAATGAACACTTCACTATCCTGCTTACATTGTGTGCAAGTGGTAGGCGTTCACTCCAGGAATGCGGCAATGCATTCGAAAAAGTATATTAGGTTGTAATTGAGATGGTGTGCGTTACCGTCTTACACGTGTGCATCACAACATTGCTTCTGTAATTGAAAAATTCGCCCCTGGGCAATGAATGAAGGTAATGGCAAAAATTCTTTAATATTTTTAGTTATTTATTTTATTATTTACGATGTCGAAATGCATATTAATTTAATTTCATATTCGCTATCCGTTTGAAAGCATCTAACATTCGTTTTAAGCCTTATAAACGTTATTGTTGTTATTTAATGATAAAAGAAAAATATTAGAATATGAAACATCAAGTTTTAGTTTTCACATTTGTGTGGTGAACAAGAAATTTAAGCCCTGATTCTGTTAATTCAACTGACAATTGTAATACACACAAACACACACCCACATTTATGTGCATGAATTTGCTGAAGAGACAGTTTAACTATTCGAATTTGTAACAAAAGAAAACATTTAACACTCGTTATACGGCATGAAATAATGCAAATGTAACAAATTCATTTGGCAAAAAGTAATATGTCATTGCAAAAATCAAGTTAAGTTTTCAGAGTTTTTTTTTTTAATTTTTAATCTAAATTTAACGACATTGTCCTCACATATCTTCAGTTCCAGAGTTTCAATGCAATATCAACACTTTAAAAAAAGACATGTATTAAATTTAAGTAAAGAAATTTCAAGTTTCTAGTGCCAAAAGTTTTATAAATTTTTTTCGGCACACCTCATTCCATATAATAATAATAAGTTTTCCGGACGTTCCAGCGCTGTGATGACATCAAAAGCTTCGATGTAGCAGATTGACAGTTTAGAAGAAGGTAAAATACGGAAATGAGAAATGCGCAGCGAGATCAAGAAACACACTTAGTAAGGAAATTAACGCACTTCACTGATGGCAGTTAGCCACATGACGAAATTTTGACTAATTTTTGGATAAACACTGAACTAGTTTTTAGTTAAAATGTCCTGTTAAGGACGAAATTTCTGTTTCCTAACATCAACGAAAATTTTACTGACAACCATTTTGAACTCAAATTAAGTAAATTTTCCCAAATTTTAGTTAATTTTTTTTTTAATATGTCCAGCATTTTCGGAAAATAATATAGCACAAAAGTGGGTTTGTTTTAGAAACAGCTAAAATATTAAAAATCTATTATTAATTTTTTTGTTACTATTTTCAATAAGTTAATTCATAATTCTTGTCTACTTTGACTAATAGTACGTTTCCACTATGAGCAAATTATGTTGATTTGAGGAAATCATCTCGAAGTGTTTCCATTATGTTGAACTAATTTGGTGTTTAAATTTTCGAAATCAAATTGACGTTTGTGTTGTTTATTTATTTTTTAGCATTAAAAAGTTTTAAGTAGCAAAATAAAAAAATTAATAGAAATGGAAGATAACAGCAAGTTTTTATTAAATTATATTCAACGCAACAACGACTTAATGGCAAAAGTATGTAACTACTTTTCAAATGCTACAACTTCATCAGAATCAGGAACTTATCTTGATGGCCACAAAAACAATGTATTTAATTTAATTGTGTTTTACAATCAAGGTAACTGAAATAAACTACAAACAAATAAAATGTCCATTTACTTTCTTGTGTTTTCTGTTTTTAAGTTTTGTTGTACTACTTTTATTCACGTATTAAATATGTATGTACGTTTTATGTGCAAACGATCTTCTGTTGATGGCCGCAAAAACCATGTATTTAATTTAATTTAGTTGTGTTTTACCAAAAAAATTCCTTTTTAATTTATTTTTTTAATAATAATAGTTTAAACTTTGGCAAACACAAGTATTTTTCCAAGCGTCATTTTTATTCTTACTTAAATGCCACTTTTTCGGATTTGTAAGCCACTAATAATGGATGCCCCAAGGTTGCATTTGTAATAATAGCAGCCGCGCAGTGTTGCATAGACAAAATTCGAAGTAATTTTGAGCAAATTAAGTCATTTGAGATAATTTGCTCATATGAAAAATTGTATGGGAAATCATCTCGAAAATTACTTTATTTGACCAAATGAGATGATTTGGCGCAAATCACGTAGATGGATACGCACTATTACCTCACTTCCGCAATCACAAGAGATACAATCAATCAGTTAAATATCATTTGCGCCTTTACCTTTAGTGAATTTCCGAACCATAAAAGTATAAGGTCCATAATAAATAATCAGGCTAAATAATTATTTGAAAAATTTATTTGGTGTAGAATTTTACATAAAACACTTTTGTAATTACACACAAATTTAAAATTCTTTTACTAAACTTAATTAAATGTCAAGCAATTTGTAAATGTTTTTGTTATTTAAATACTTCCTAAAGACAAAATTTTTAAGCAAAAATTGCCAACGCACAACATTTTTAAGAAACATGTAAAAAAACAAGACTCAAGTTACCACAAGACAACTTAAAACATTGATGCGACGCAAACCAACAACTTCAACAATTATTTATAACAAGTTCATTAATAACCCGAGGCGCAATGGTAGAAGCAAATATAAAAGTATGTTCACACTAAGAACAAAAAAAAAAAAAATAAAGAAACAAACCAAAAATTAAACCAATAATTTTCACTATCAGACTCGGTCGTAAGATCTGGCAAAAAATTCATAAGAGGTCAATACCGATTATGTACATATGTGTACATATGTGTGTGAATCCGACAGGATTCTATCAAATTATTCTGCGAATGAATCTCTCGATTGTGTAAAAGAGAGAAGGAATTAAGGTTGTAAATGAGATCAAAAACAATTATCAAAATAAATTCTCTTCTTGAATTATTCTTGGTGGTGTTGTAGAAAGGGCTCAGAACTAAAACCGATAAGAGTTTAATAAATTGAATTAGATTTTTTATTTTGCTGCTGTGTATATCATTAATCAATTACTGGTCCATTATATTTAACTAGCCGCTATTTACAACCAGATTATTTTTTTTTTTTTTTTTTTTTTTTTTTGATAAATTTTATTATTTATTGAATCTTCAATTGTTAATTAAATTATCAATAAGTTTTTCAAATCTTAAATCTAAAAAATATTACATATAAGCTTAGCCAATGCTAAACAAAATTTTTAATTTCAACGGTTTATGAATACTTAAGTCATCATCCATGGAGTATTCTAGAGTGAAGAAAAAATAAGCAAAAAAAAAAATATCTACGACAGTAAGTGTAAACGGTGATCACTGATCAGCATTTTTGTTTTACTACTAACACGGTTGGACACTACTTTGCAAGACTTTTTTATACAAAACAAGGAAAAATTGATTTTTTTGTGGTCTTGATTTTAGTTGTAATTTAAACGAAGTTTTTTTTAATACCGGGCTTTTAAAGAAAATTGTATGCAAATTTTGTTAAAATTTAACAGAAAGAAAGACCCTGGTCAATAAGTTTTATAAACTTGTTTACAACCAGCAGCAACAGGTAACAAATAAACTTTTTTTCTAAATTCAAACATATATCTAGACAATGTTGTCTGTTGCACGCTTTGTTTGGTGCTGGTGTGTTTAGTCGTATCAAGGATATATTTTCAAGTGAGAGAACAAGTATTTTATTGCCTATTTTTTTGCACATTTATTTATGCATTTAATATGCAACAAATAAAAGAAGCATTTTCTTTAATGCCTGGCATTGCCGTTATGAGAAGTTTTGAATTGCAACTTGTTTAAGGTCTTAATATGTTAATAATAGTTATTTAGAAGTCTTCTTTGACTGCAGATAAGAGAGTCTTAAAATAATGTTACATGAAAGGCAAAACGGCCTAACTAACATTTTCATTCTTTTACGAGTTATTGTAAAAAAAAAAATGAAAAGTATTCGAATGTTCGAAAATTGACATTTAATCGAAATTGTGTCAACTGTCGCTTACAAACATCAGATAGCCAAAGATTTTCTAAAGAATTGAAAAATCCAATTTATTTCGGAAAAATCAAAAGTATTCAATTACATCCAACAGAAGACCATGATTTTACTAAATATGGGAAAAAATTGTACAGAATCGAAGGTAATGGGAAAAAATTAAATATTTAAGGAAAAATTCTCCTAAAGCGTCTAAAATCTAACAAAACCCTACAGTACCTTTTAATAACTCAGAAGCCAAAAATTTGATTAAATCAGATAAAAACTAAAAAAAGCGGAAATTAACTCCGAAATATCAAAAATTCTCGAAACATTTCCGATTAGTTTCGCAAAAAACCTCGCACTGAAGAAAACTAAAATTCGAAGGTAATTCGAAAATGTGTCATATTTAAGTTTTAATTATTGTGAATGTTGAGCCTCTGAAGAAAAGTGTTAGGCGCAGGTATCCAGCGTTTGTCTAACTGTTGGAATTTAGCTTCCCTCCCCACCTTCTTTGAAATGATCAGGTAACATTGAAACGGGTAAAGGAAAAAAAAAAATGCTAGACAAACGTCATATTTATTTTAACCCCATTTGTTGCAACACTCGCAATGTCAACCCTCGCAATGACAACAATCACAATGACAAGTAAGCAAAAAAAAAAAAAAAACTTTTCCACGCAAATCATATAGAGATCTTCAAAAGTCATCAGAAATTGCATGGGCAACTAAAGTAAACAATGGAATAAATATTGAATGCACTGTAATTAATGCCTTCTGTTTACGATCAAGTTCGACCTTTTTTGGTGAAAATAAAATTAAATGATGTTTTTTATTTTTCTGAAAACCACATTCAAACATTAAATTTGTTATTAAGTACTATTTGTTTTTGTTTTATTAATTGCAATTTATTCAATATATAAATAACAACAACAAAACCAACAACAATAATAATTATAAATGTAATAAAAGCATCGCAAAAGTTCAGTTTAATACATATTGTTTTCTGTTTTTTTACATTTAAAACTTTTTAGATTAAAATTTAAAACCCACATAATCTCTGTACAATTTCACTTAATTTTGTAGTTTTTTTCCCATTGCGTGTTTGTATTTAATGCAAGCAAACACATGTACAAATACATCCGTACTTATAAACTGCAGTTCGGTTCATGTGAATGTACTCGTATGTATGTAAGTGACAGCTTTATGTTAAGTGAGTAAAAGTGTTACATACTTTTTAATACTCATGTTAATAAAAGAAGAAAAAAAAAAATAATATCTCAAATAACAAACAAATGTCATTCAACCATCCATCCGAATAATATTTATTTATTGTGTACTTTAAAATATTTTGCGGTTAAAACATATTTATTTCATTGAGAAACAATATAAGTAACTTAAAGTATGTATGTGAATGTAAAAGAATGCAATCATTAAGTGCTGTTGTTACTGCACAAGTAAAGGCGTTGGACAGGTACTTAAAGGCGTTATTCAGTGGAAATGATTTTGATCAAAAGTGCAAATGGAAAATATCATAACTCTTTCATAAAATCCGGAAACAAATCATACAGAGTTGCATTCATATTAAATAAAAAAGAAGCTGTACTGCATTTACATTTTCGCAAGACCATTTGCACGAAGTGCTGAATACAAGAATTCCTGTGTATTTTGTTACTATTTTTATAAGATTGTGTATAGGTCTAATGTACTACTATTTAATACTGGGCCTGTTCGGAAATGCATCACTGCGCCGCATCTGATGTGCATGTTTGATTAATTCGCTCAGCTGATACAAAACAGCATATGCCGTTGATTTTCAGAACGTACAACGCATCAGATGCGGCGCAGTGATGCATTTCCGAACAGGTCAACTATGTTCAAATATGCATTCTTACCCAAATTGGGAAGATAAATTTAGTGTTCACACATATTTCAATTTAGCTTACTAAATTAGCATTGTACAGTTCCCTTGCAACACTGATTATAATGTATTTTTTCCTCCATACTTCTCAGAAAGCGTGCTTGTGACAAGCTGAGGATAGCAGAGTTGTAAAAAAATAAAGCCTTCTATATTTTCAACATTTATAGTCTCCACTCTATTCTCTTTCTTCCTAAGTTCTGGCATAACGCATTGCATTAGTGGCGGTCATCCCCTGAGTGCAAGTCCTTCAACAAGAAAAAATAATAGCGGATTTATATATTAAACAGCATTTCACTCGGCCACTTATATTTTGATGGTCCCAAAATGCCAGCGTGCATTTTGAAAATCAGCCCATAAATGTAAATAAAAGTTACGCAAAAATCAATATATCGAACGAATTTTTAGATCAGCCCATAAATTAAGAATTTTATGTTTTCAGGGGGTCGCAACTTGCCCTTAAGAAATAATTATGATAATCGGTTTATAAATGGAGGGGATAATTGCCCTTCCCTCATTTTAAACAACAAAATACAGAAATTATGGTATCAAATGCTTTCAAACAGAAATAAATCTAATTGGTTCATAAATGATGAAATTATGCGTGTAAAAACACAAAAAATAGCTTTTTCAGGGATTGTGTTGGCAGCGAAATATTGAAACAAAAATTATTTAATATTTTTTTTTTTGTAAACAAAGTGATCTTGAAACTTAATAAAACTAAGAATCTAATTAATCTTCTTTACAAACTATACATTTTCTATATTATATTGATATTTTTAACAAAATAAAACTAATTTAGTGTCATTTTATTTTTAATTTCAGATTATCCGATCATCATTTTTAAATTTGAAAATTAATCAAGTGTGTTTGAGTTTCAGCATTATTTCTGTCATAAAGAAAAATGGAAAATGTGTCCCATCCAGGTTGGCTCTCTATGCTGCTGATCGTTTTGTGCGTTTCGTTCGTTATTACTATTTTTATGTTTTACGCGTTTCCCACCAACACGGTAACGACATTTTTATATGTAACGGTACTTTAAAGCGGCTTTTTGAAGCAACGGTAGTGAAGTCGGTAACGGTAGTTACGCGTTAATGCCATTTGAAAATTAAAGTTTAGTGTATTTCCGATCAAAATATATTTAAAATTATTGCCTGCAGCAGTAGCCAACCTTAGTAAAAAAAAAATAATTTAAGTGATAAAAAAGAGCCAGTCTTTGTGTAAAAAGTGTTTAGTTTAAAAATATAAAGAAAAATATAAAAAAAAATTAACTGAGAAAGAAGGTTCAGTTTTTGTGTAAAAAGTGTTTATTTTGTATTAAAAAAATTGGGAATTAAATGTTCTGTCACCCATACGAAGTAAATAAAGCAAAGCATGTGGTAAGTTTATTTTTGTATTGTAATTTAAAAAAATAAACATCGATATTTATTACAATAAAGCCAATATTCATATCGTTGGTAACAATTATTGATATTTGCAGTAAAATATTCATGTTTCGGATTTTTTATAATTTACAGCTGGGATTAATTAAGGGTAGAACTACAAATCTCCCCCGCCCCTTTTTCTTAAGTTAATCGGCATGGGAAATATTTTAATTCCAACATTTTAAGTAAGTAATCGTATAAGGGGTCAGCATAGCCCTTTTAAGAAAAATAAAACACCACATGTGATTTACTTTCTTTCAATTGTCAAAGTTAAATTTTGATATATAATACTCTTAAATTGATTCCCATTACCATACGATTAGTTAACGATTTCAGTATTTTAATTTGTGAAATAAAACTTGAAAAGGCTTTTAAAAAACAAATAAGCGTGTCGGAAACATCAGTGTGTTATTGAAACGTAAAGAAACTACTTTCGCAAAATATAATTAAATTTCAATATTTTCAAATAGAAAAGCCCACCATAAATACGAATATTTTAATTATCAAGTATGTTAATATGTGTAATAAAATCAAATAAAAATTAACAAGTGAAATATTTGTAGAGGGAAATTTAAATTATATTCGGTGTAGGATTTTTGTTTTGAATTTTTTAACAAAAATTATTTTTTTAATCATTTTTAATAAGCAGTCGAGCACTTGTTATTGATTATAATGAAACGACATTGTTGTTCAATATCCTTGTAGGGCTAAACAAATGAAATGCATAAATTATTTGCATTAAGTAGAGTTTAAAAACAACTCATAATACTCAAATTTTGTGTGTAGCCTAATTGGCAACACATAAACAACTAATTACAATTGACACCGCAGCGACTATTATCAATGACCAAGTCGCCTTCATTAAAGTGATATTGAATTATCAGCATATAGTTTTTTAATTCGGAGTTTTACTTGTTTTTTTTTTTTTTTTGATAAAAATTCCAAGTAAAACTCGTTAAATAATAATTTGCCGAAACTCTGTATTAAACATTTAAGGTTAAGTAAATAATAAGCGGACATTGGATATAGAATTTCAAATGAAAATAGAACAGCTGGTAACCTGAGCAAGCTTGATAAATGACAGTTAATATAAATCGTATGTATTCTCCTACAAGAAGGAATATTGGGAATTCTCGTATTCTTTTTTCATATATGTGACCTGCTACACGAAAAGGGACCTCTGCGCCGAAATTTTTTTTTTTTTTACTTTTTGAGTGATTGTTATAGGAAAAAAACGCTCTTTCAAATGCCGTAAACCGCAAGTTTCTATGTCTTTTAGTTTTTTTTACAAATCACCTGTAAAGATGAACATAATTAATGAAAATCATCGGTGCAGATACGTAGCTCAAAACGAAGCGTTTTTTTAAACGCGTTTTTCTCAATAACTTCTTTTCGGCGCAGAGGTCCCTTTTTGTGGAGCAAGTCACATACATATGTTATTTGTGAAAAGCAAGTTACTTTTTTTACATCTAAAAATCCAGGAAACGATAGCTCTCGAAAACGTGGGAAAGGCCATTAATCCACAGAACTCTTTTTAATTATTCAGGCTTAAGTTCGTATAATATTAATTTTAAGTAAAAATAGTAAATTTTCGAACTATTAGGAAGGAAAAATCTAACGATAAAGAGCAGATTTAATTAATGATATTCAACTGATTGATTTCAGCTGTCATAATTGACAAGAACTCTAATGATGAGACCGTGGTTGGTCTCGCAACATCATGATGTCTGTTTAATCTTCCGTACAGTCAAAAAATTTAATTTTTTTCTGATAAAGAAATTATTTAATTAAAAATTTTAATTAGGCGAAATTAAGCCTGAATAATTAAAATTTTTACCTTAACGGTGAAATATGGGAAATTCGGTGTTGTCTGTTTTAAAAACAAAGATATATTATGTGACGTATACGGTGATATTTTATTAATTTTTTCCTTTGATCCTGTCTATTGTCTTCATGATCAATTCCAAATGTAATTTTCAATAACAATTTACAAGGTTTTGTGTGTTTATTAAATAAATCTATTGTACGCGCTGCATAATTTCAGATTGGTCGAATGACATGACCATTCAAAGTGCAAAATTCTTTTACAATTACATATTTCTACTAAAATGATTTTTATGAAAGTTCGTGTACAAATTTACTTCTCATTCTCATGACAATATTATGATTTGAAAAAGTGGGCAATGTCACTCCTGCTTTCTAGTCTAGTCACTATTATTATCTTGAACAAATCGATGTTGGGCTTCGGTATGTGAGCCACTTTAGCAGGTTCGTGGGCTTACTTTATTGCTTAAACAAGCAATTTCAATACAATTAATTATAAAAAAAAACAATAAAAGTTCTACGACCTTTTCAGTGATGAAACATTAAACATATTTCTCAACAAAGATTTTAAACAATTGTTAAAAAATAAGTGAACAAAAATTTACTTATTTTGGTTTTTAGTCATAAAACGTCCATCAGAGTAGTGGGAGGTTTTACCAGAGTACATACCACCACAATACGAGTACATACTCGTACATTTGATAATACTGAGTGCTTTACTTAATCACTCAGTTTTACTTAATCACTATTTGATTTGAGTCATTTAGAAAACAATGAATCATTTTTGAAATTTTTTGCATCCATTTTGTGAATGTGATATTTTCAATGCACTTTTTGGTTTTAATTTTATTGCAACACCAGTAGCGAACGAAAAAAAAAAACAATAACATTCAATTGTTTAACGTTCGTTGTCTTTGGATTACATTTCAACCATTTGCACGCTCATAAAAGTTTGTTTGGGATTTACATAAATATACAATAAAAGAAGTAAAAGAATAACTTACCAGCACGAAAAACTTCACCACAACCATCGCAACGCGATGCAAATTGAGCATCGTAACAGTTGCCGCAATAGATTTTATCGCCCTTAGCGCCAAATTGTTTGTCAACCAATGACAGGTGACACTTGAAGCACAAGAAGCAGGCTTCGTGCCAATGTTTGTCTTTGTAGGAAAGATCCTAAAAAAAAAAACAAAAACAACAATCAAAAATCAAAAATATATATAAAACAATATATGTATGTAAACAGAGAAACTAAATAGAAATGTTTACAAACAGAAAAGTCTATAACTGACAGTAAGTAGTACTGTCATGACAGTACTGTCATATAAATTTTCAATTGTCTGCCTGACCACCCATGTCTTAGATATTATGAAGAGCTTAAGTCGGACAGTTTAATTTATTTCCACTATTATTTGAAGCTTTGTGGATAAATCAGGAAAAATTCAAATAGCAACAACTTATTATACAACAAAGATACCCTGATCTCGATTTGTTATATTTTTTGCATACGTATTAGCTTCGCGAAAAAAAACCTTTTTAATGAATTGTTCTAGTTATTGTCAGGATATCTATGTCAGAAAGATAATTATCAACTGTTTTGATAACTAATAGGTCTGTTCCAGGTGCATAACGAAACAGTCCGAACTTGCACAAAGTTACGCAAAGCGTTCCAAATAACAATTTTTCTTAAATTTCGGTAGCGAATAAAGTAGTACGGAGTTTTTCTTTAGTTGGAGTTCACACGATCAAGTTTTGTTTCAAGTTTTGTTTCAAATTTTATTACTCTCTCATTTTTTTTACCAATACACTCATACTTTTAAAATTTTATGGTAGCTTGCTTTCAAATTCTCTTTCAAATTATGCGTTTCATTTTGCTTTCAAGAAAGCAGGTGATTCCCATTTTGATTATAAACTTAATTGGGGTGTTCACACTGTTGTCATATCAGTCATATTGTCATAATGTCTTATTATTTTACAATAGTTTAAAAAAATTGTTGTTGTGCTTCAAACAAAAAAGTCATATAATAATAATACATTTTGAGGTATGTTTATGGTTTGTCATAAAATAACAGTAGAAATCTTAGTGGAGCAGCTGCAACTCCTAATTCGAGCCGGCGATAATATTTATAAGCCGGCGCTACTTTTAAATAACACAAGAATGAAAACAAGGCAAATTCATTACCAGGTATATGCACGACCAAGGCGAATTAATTATAAGGTGGATGCAGTGGCGAATTCACGCGAATTTATACATTACCTACCGAGTCAAATTTGTTACATATTTTCCCGCGCCATTTACAATTACGGTATTTTGAATTGGTTTTTTCGCAAAACCATTTCCGCTAAACACTGAATACCGCCAATGAGATATTAAATTCCCCAGCATATGGAATACAACATTAAAAATTAAAAGAATTATATATTTTTCAATTTTGGGTAACTTCTAGGAATTTAATGGTGTTTTCTTTTCTACACACCAAATGGCACCTTGTTGAAAGGTACATGTATAATATGTCTTGGCAACCCTGTAATAATGCAGCTTGTTATTTCACTAGCAAAACACACAACTCGTGAATAAGTGGAACGCCCTGTTTTTAACAGCTGACAGCTAAGTCTTACAGGGCACTATCAACACTGTCGATTTTTGCGGGGCATAAAGTGCAATGCCCTCCGCCATTAGTGAGGGCGACTTTTTTAGAATCAAACACACTGCCCTTTTAAAGAGCAAAACATTTTTAAGAAACGAACACCAAAGTACATTTTCTGCATGGAGACGTACCATTTCTTTGTAGAAAAGAAAACACCATAAGACAGCGATAGCATTTTTAACCTTTCGAATATTTAATCTGAAGAAGACGACAGCTTTAGTGACAACTGGTTCAAGCTCAACTATCCGTATTAGTGGATTTGTAAATATAGATTTGTAAAGTTTCCAGCGTCAGTCCTTGTCCAGTCTTCTTTGTAATGGAGCTTTGCACTTCACCTGTCTTTTGAGAACTCTGGCAGTTTGAAACAATGCATAATCTGTTTATTGTGTTGTATCGAGTTCGTGCAGAAAGCTTTGCAGAAATGCGTTTCTACGGTGACATAATAATTTTTCTAAATATTTTTAAAAATTTTTCGTATAGTGCAGTACCAAATCAAAAGGCTTCCACAAATGTTATTTTCTACTCCCCCTCTAACTGGTGTCAAAACACAATTTTCGGTTAATTTCTCGGAAATCTTCAAAAGTTTTTTTCTAAGGCCAATTCGGGACAGCATACCTGATATAAATGTGGCTTAAATGAAAACAAACAATTTTTTTTGTTGCATACTTAGAAAATCTTTTTTTAAATGTTTTTTGGATTTTAATTCCTTGACGGATTTAATAGACACGCTGATTTTTTCAATAAATTTAAATTGTAATTTTCGCCTTGATTTCCTTCCAAAAGTTTATTTAAACTATCAGAGCTAAAGTTCGGAATCGAAATTTATTTCGAAGATGTGTGTGTATCTTCCAAGTTATTCGGAATCGGAACTTTAATTCGAAGACGTGTATCTTCCAAATTATTCTATCAGAAAATCTGTTTGGGAATCTTAACTAGAATAAAACTGCTAATAACAGGTCATTGGATCTTTCCATCAAAAACTATCAACAGAAATATTAGAATTCATTAGGAGGGTGGTGGATCCGTTACTCTTTTCAAAGAAAATATTAGATTGAGTCTTTAAGACTACCGCCGAGTCATACATGTCGAGTACAGCGCAAAATAAATTGAAAAAAATCAGGGTACGAATGGAATCAACTCTTCCGGTCGATATTTTTTTTACATTTCGTTTTACAGTCATCTCATTTTAAATTTGTTTATTATCGTTATCAGTTTCGGCCATGCGCAATTTTAGTTTGATATTCGGTCTTGATATCATTAAGTCCTTCTGTACTGTTTGAGCTTCAGATTCTTATTTTTTTCTTCATTAAAATTCACAAATAAATTTAGACTATTACAACATTCTTTCGAAATAAGAAAAGATGAAACATGCAATTAAAAAATTCTTTAGAATAATATTCTGCGGATGCACTTCATTAATTGCAATTTACAAAATTGCAGATATATTTTTTTTAAGGCAAAAATTAAACGAAAAAAATTAATATGGCTTTTTGCCTGCAATGGAATCCCCAACTGATCTTGCACATTTTAGTGAAATTATGCAAACGTTTTCTTGTTTGTTTTTGTAGTTGTTGTCTAACAAAAATCCAAAAATAAATAAACGAAAATTATGATGCAATAACGAATAATTTTATTTTGATGCGCTGCACACTGTGTGCTGTGTCAAGAGAATAAATAGAATTATTTGAGATAGAAATTCACTTACCTTGGAATCGATACCGATGATCTTGTTGCACTCCTCACAAGTGTTGGCGAACACATTCTCGTAACACTTGATGCAATAAGGATGATCATCGCGTATTACATAACGTTGGCCGGTAAGACTTTCATCACATTGCCAGCAACAGAAGTGGCCAGAATGCCAATCCTTATCCATGGCCTTCGTATATTCACCACTGAAAATTAACTGCAAAAAATATAAATAAAAATAGGGAGAATATTGTAATCCGGTTTGAAGATTTCACAAGTTTACTTTCACAATTTTTTAAATTAGATTTTTTTTTTGGACAACATTTTGTTGCTTGTGTGTGTGTGCTAAAGTAGATTGGTTGTTGGTATTGGTATTTGGTATCGGTGTTCTTATTGATTTTTGCTGAAGTTTTGTTTGTGTGGTGAAAGAGTATACGAGTATAAATAATAGTAGTGTGGTGGGTAACAGTGGTGAGTAGTACAAAAACAAGGTTTGTAAATCAGATGATCACTATTTTTTTAATATACAATTTTTTTTTGCTTTCAAACTTCTCTTGTTTATTTATTTGTTTTTCATATGCAAACTTTCTTAATTTTTTAAATTTCTTTATAACTTTTTTTTCATACTTTTGTGGTGTTTGTTTGTTTGTGTCTGTCTGATTTTGTGTAAATTTAATTTGTTTAGGGAATACAGTGTTTCTTTGGTGTTTCCTTGATCATTAATTAGTGTAAATTATTTGTTTAAATATATTTTTATGTATAAATATTTCAATACCTTTTGTTTGGTTATAAAGGGAGTTACGTGTCGTTTGTAAAATTCATTTTAAAGTTTTTTCTGTTGGAATATTGAATACTGTTTTGATGACTTATTTGAATTTTTATTTGAGATTTTTTTTGGTTCATGTTTACAATTCGTAGTATTTTTTCTGTTTGTGTAAAATGATTTCTTTTAATTTTGATTTATATTTAAGTGATTTTAAGTTTTGGGATAAAAAAAAAACTTTATTGATGTTTTAGTTTTGTGTAAAAAGCAATTTTATAAATTTTAATTTAATTGTTTTGCTGTTTCAATAAAAAGCAGCAGCAAAAGAAGGTTTCCGCATACAAAAGCTTACAAGTATATTGAACTTGACGAAAGAGAAGAGATTTAGCTCTCCTACTCGCCTCTTTTAAATACATTTCGATAAAAATAAAGTACAAATCGGTTATAAAAAACTCCATGGTAACGAAAATAGTTCGTTATAAGAAAAATTTGTAATAAGCGTGGTTGCTTGCATGTTTTTATAAGTTCGTTGAAAAAGGGGGGAAAATTCTTGAAAATTATTTCGTTGGACCGTGAAAAATACTACGTTACAAACGAAAAATCGGTTAAAAGACTTTTATATAAAATAGCTACTAAAAGATTGTTATTACTGTGTATACTCGTGCAATTATAAAAACTGAAGTATTTATGTTGGATAAAGCTCGCTACATTTCCAAAATATGTAAATTAATCAAGCAAACAAAAATTTTTAATAAGAAAATATCAAGATCATATCTATCGTTCGTTTTTGTGCATTTTTTCTATTGGGGGTATTCAGTGTTTGGTGGAAATGGTATCGTCGATTCATTCAAATTAATTTCTTATCCACCGTAAAAAATTCTAATATTTTCAAAGCTGCGACATCTAAGAAATTGTATTTTTAAATATAGGAGACGAATTTTTTTCTTGTAATTTCTTTGGTAACTCCTATTTTTTTACGACAAAACGATATTCCCTTGTATTATTTTTAGCCATCCTAATTTTTATGGTTTAAAAAAAAATTATATGCAAATTCTGAATGAATTTCTAAGTAAAAATAACATTTTAAACTGACTGATATATTTTTTAATAAAAATATCAATCAAAGTTTGACCAAAAGTTCTGTGGAAATATGAAACAGGCGCCTATGTCCAGATAAGGAAAATATCGCTCATATTTTAATTTAGATTTTTAATCAAATAATTTCAGTAAACTTTTTAGCTTTTTTTATAAAATAGAAATAAAACTTTAACTGAAACTATTATTGTATTAAATCGGTTGTTCGTTGATCTGTTAACAGACTAAATTCCACTGCAATTCGTTATCCACTTTATACTTTCGCTTAATCGGTTAAATCATAACTTCTTTTAATTAATCGTGCAATTGACCGATGAAAACAGAATGTCCAATGAATTGAAGGCTCAAAGGATGATGTTGACTTAAAAAATACTGCTGTACTCGAACTCAAATGTCGTATATCCTCCTTTTTGACATTTTACAGTGTTTTCTTAAAACTAATTTATTTTTAAAATTATTAAATTAATTTTTTATAAACATTCAAAAATTATAGAAACGTATAATTTAAACAATTTTTAAAAAACGTATTGAGTTTTTATAAAAAATCAAATAAAATTCTAAAATTTTTTTAGCCGCAAAATTTTATCAGATCCAAATTATTTTACCAAAGAAAAAAAAAAAACACACATTGTTTTCTACCAACAAGTTTTTGTTGAACAGAAAACTATGATTTATAAAAAGAATAAATTCTCAAGAATAAGTTTTTTATGTAATTCAGGAAAAAAAACTTTCAAATGAACTTTATTTTTTTCGCTTTTGGTGAAAACTTTAGTTTTCACTTTAACGACACGTACCCCCTCTCTTCATTGGTTTGTTCAACTTCGGTTATTTGAACTTCCGATTCGCGACGTTTCGTAGTTTTCTTAACTTTCTTTGTTTTCTTAACTTCCGATACATTTTGAATAATTTCAACATCCGCCATTTTTAAGACTTAATTTTCTTTTAGTTAAAAAAAAATATTATTAAAATCGAATTACTGTAAATAATTTTTTGTGTGAATCGTTTTAACCGTTCAACGTAAGTGTACCGCCCGCGTTTGACCGACTAAACTTTTTTGCTTGGAATTTTCTATTTTGGCCAATAATTTTTCGGATTTTTCTGATTTTTTTTTCTGCACAGTTTTTCTCTCCGATCTTTTTCTTATTTATTTTTTTTATTTTTTTTTTTTGTAAAAAACTTATTTTCTTTTAGAATATTTCCTTACGAACGCATTCTTTTTTTTACTTTCTCAGCGCCAGTATTTCAACTGTATGATTGCATGTTTATTTCAAAATTAAATGACTTTTAGGAAAAATAGAGAAAAAATATACACATTTAAATTAAAATGTTAAAAAAAAGAAACAACAATTTTAATCCTACAGTGAGATACACAATCCACTCAGTATTGATATTTTTGTGTTCACTTCTAAATGAAACACAGAAAATTTTTCTTATAAATAATTAAAGCAAGTGAGGCGAAAGCTTTTGCATGTGTGTAACCGAATTAGAAATACAGTAACAATCAATTTCATTTTCTTTCTGGAAGTTAGAAGTTTGATGGGAAAATTGTTGATATATAAAATTTGGAAAATGTTTTCTTTGATTTTCATTACCACGACTTATTAAATTATTGTTAAGTCATCCCCCTTCAAAAGCAAAAAACAATTGCAAAATATTTATATTTTCAAAAATTTCAGAAACTACGCTTCAGTATCGAAAGCAACATTTTGTCCGATTAAAAATTCGTTGTAAAACGACATTTTCAACAGTGCTATCAGCTCATAATTCGAACTTTACATTCGATGCTTGAAGATCGGACATCGAGTGCATCTCAAAATATTTATTTAGCACTTGATCTAACTGCGAAAAGCGAATACATACCATGATCCTGACCATATAAATAAATGATCCGGCTAGTTACTACATTAACACACTGCAATAAAATATCTAGGCGTTCTTCTTGATCGTCATTTAACGAGGAAATCGCATAAAAATAATTTCATCACACCTCATTTCAGATAATACATGTTGTAAATAAGCACCCCGTTCGTTGCAGCGCACTGATGACACAAATGAAATTAAAAGCAGTCCAAATGCATTGGCTTATTGGAAGAAATTCTACACTAAGCCTAGACTGTAAACTTATATTATACAACGCGATCCTGAAACCAATATGGTCCTATGGAATCCAGTTATGCGGCACTGCCTCAGCATCGCGTGTAGAAAAAATCCAAGGCCGACAAAATAAAATTCTACCTGCAATTACAGCAGCCCCATGGTATGTCAGAAATCATCGAATTCATAAAGATCTAGTATTTTCCAAAAAATATATAAAAAAGCTTGAGTTGAACCCAAATCCATTTGCGCGCAATATTCTAGAGTATAGCGATCACACACCGGCCTGAGGAGGAGGGATACTCTTTTTCTCAGCCGTACACGAGAGATGTAAAACAACAAAAATCATCCGTTGAAACTAAAAATTTTGTTTAGCATTGGCTAAACTTATATTTAATATTTTTAGATTTAAGATTTCAACAACTTATTGATGTTTCAATTTATAATTGAAGATTCAATAAATAATAAAATTATCCAAAATAAAAAATTAATTGCGAAAAAAAATCTTAACTTCCCATCTTTTATTTCCATTTGAGCCGAGCTGCTGGAAGATTGAATTGATATTTGCATCATTCAAAATTGTAATTCCGTCAAAACATCATTTTATATTAAAAACCTATTTGAGTTGCCTTCATTTGTGAAATTGTCTAAAACTGTTGGAAGGTATTATAGGAAGCTGTCCAATTTTTTACTCACAATGACCGTCCCTCCTATGTGAAGTTTCTTTTCATGCAAAGGTGAGCAGAAAAAATATTTTGCCCCAAATTTTTAAGAATTATGCAAAAAAAAAGCCAACACTGATTGTAGGGTATACTTCAATTTTACCACGAAAATAAAGTTCTATCATATGATATAATAAAACTAATAAAATCAAGATGTTTTGTACCGTTGCATTCTGTGTTGGCTCTCCCTCTCTCTTTCCTTTTTACCAGCGGAGTAGTGCTTTTGAAGAAAACCGTTAAAAAGTCTACCTCTCTTGTATGGCTCTGGCAGAGCAAATTATCTCTTGCTTCATCAAATTGTTGCTTGAATATAAAAATTATCTTTCATTTAACTTCTGGGCATTTAATTTTCTAAGATTTTCAAATTCGATAAATTTTTAAATTTTATTCCTTAGCAGAGACCACTGTGCGTGTCCCAACATTTTTTGTTAAATTAGAGACAGAGAGAGCCTACAAAACTGTTAATACGAGTACGTGTATATTCATTTCTCTACATCTTATCCGAGTTTTGCTCGACAAATGTTTAATTTTTATTATTTTGGGAAATTTAACGAGATTTTCTTGTTATTTTTTTTTTCAATGGATGAAAACTCTTGTTCGTATATTTTTACGAATTGTAAACGCAACAAATCGTGTAAATAGTGAAAATGGAGCAGCAGATTGTTTCTCTCAAGAATATTTAATTCTATTTTATTTCGAAATTTTATTATATTATTTTTATTTTTTTTTGTGCGAGTGGGAATTTCTTATTCTATTTGGCCCGATTGACTTAAACATCTGTTTTTTGATTTTAAACGAAAATAATCGAGTAATCGAGGGCCACTAGACGTTATATTGATTAAGTGTATGTTCATGAATGAGTATAGGTGGTGTGTATTTGCCTGTATTTGTGCTGGTTTTTAGCCAACGTCAGTCAACAAGTTTTTATTTTGTAGTGCTGTTTCTGTATTTGGAAACAAGATCAATATGTAACAATGAAAATATTGTTGATTTTTCTGCATTTGATTTGTTTATTGGTGTTGGCAATAAAATAAAATATTTAAGGAACAAAAAAAACCATGTTGGCATAAATTAATTAAATTTATTGAAAATAAGCAAATTAAGAAAATATTTTTTTCTGCTCTAAATAATATTTAAACAGTTCATTAGCCCGCTGTGACTGGATTAACGATGGATGGATAGATGGGCTTTTTCATTTCCTTTTTGGAAGGTGAAGGTTAAATTAATATTTTCATTGGTGGTGAGTTTTCTAACGAATTTCTATGCAAAATTTTAATTTATTGTATGTAAACACACATACAGTGAACTCGCGAAAACGTGAACTAATTTTTACCAAGGCTGTTCACGTTTTCAAATTTGTTCATGTTTACGATTTTGAACATTTTAGACCAAAAAAGCACGGTTTACCACCAGATATTAGCTTCTAGCAAATAAATCAAAACCAAATATTCAAAATTGGATTACAAATTGAAAATGTTTACATTTATTTACTTTACTCAAAAAAATACGTAAACAATTCAAGCAAATCAGATGCTTAAAATTGTTTTACAAATATAAAATGTTACAATTACACTTCCTGTAATTCGCAGCAAATGAATAAAAGTTGCTTAAAAAAATTAAATAACAAAAATATAATGAATTCAACAATGTACATGTAGTACATATAACTAAATTTAAAAAATAACGGCCTGTTCCACAATGTCGATCGAACGAAAAATTTGAAATTGCAATGATAAAAAACTGATAACGCTAATAACGCATTTTAATTTTTTATTCAATTCAGTAAATAAATAAATTAAAGAAAAAATAAATTTGGGTCATAGTAGGATGCAAATCATTTTTTTTATTGCTTGCAATTTAAAATTTTTCGTTCGATCGACATTGTGGAACACAAATTTCATTAGACGGATTTTTTCACCAAATAGTTTTTTACAGAAAGAAATCGCTTATCTTTTTTTGGAATGTGTTTTGTAAGCATCAGTCCACTTACTGGCATTTTTTATACCTCATGTTCACAAACCATTTATAGAGATTTTTCTCCATTCTCGGGAGCTCAGATGCGCGTAATGTCTTGCGAATTCCTGGACCACAAAATGTATTGTTAACACATTTTTTGCTTTGTCCTTCTTTTTAATTGAGCAAACTGTGGATTTTGCCACTTGATATTTCTTGGCTAAGCCAGTTACACTGCAACCCTTTTGCAAAAGGTCAACAATATCTGCTTTGTCTTTCAGACTCAAAACTTTTGGCTTTTTAGAAGACATTTTTTTTATTCCCTTTCACAAATTATATTTGTACTTTAGCGCAAAATAATATGTACGTAATTCTTAACTTAACCGTTGTGTTTAGAGATCAAATATCATATAACAACTAAATCAGAAGAGCTACAAATACGTATGCATGTATTTGTTGAAAGCACTCTAACGTAAACATAAAATATGTATTCTAATATGCTGGGATTCCCAAAATTAAGAAAGAATGCAACAAATAAAACGGAAAAACTCAGAAAATTTTGTTCACGTTTTAGAGTAGTAAATGTAAATATAAAAGTGTTCACGTTTCCGAGTTGTTCATGTTAACGGGTATTCACGTTTTCGCGAGTTCACTGTATACGCAAGTACGTAAGTAATTTCCCCTTAGAAACATTTTGCCCATAAAAACAAATAGGGAAATCCAAAAATTATTATGCAGTTGAAGCAGAATTTAACTACAACCCTGTTTACAACGATTTCATCACCGTTTCGATAAAAATCCGTTAAAAAATGCAAAAATAAGTTGTTCACATTTTAAAGCCTTTCGCACTAAGTTCATATTTTAGAGTAGCCAATGGAAGAAAAAAAGTGTTCATATTTTGGGGTGTTCATATTTTCGCGAGAGCACTGTATATGAATGTTTTCAAAAGTTCAAGTGAAGTAAATAGTAGGCTAGGCGATTTTTTGTGGTGGACTTTACGGCCAGATTATTGAACCCATTTTGACAAAACTTATGCAAATGAAAACTATTTTTTTTATAGAAGTGAACGAGATATGGAGGATTTTTGTGAGTTCAGTATTTTGGGAGCTATAAGCGTTTAAAGTTTCCGGTAATAAATGCACACGTAGTACCCCTGAATGTAGGAGAAAATCACATTCATGCGTTTTTCGCCAATTGGTTTTGTAAAGAAATTTGTTTCGTATCTTTGGATGTGAAGGAATTGTATTCAAGCTTAACAAGATCTTTGAAAATCTTATTATAAATAACTTCGTTAGATTTTTTCCCATTTTTCTTCACTTAATTGAAATAAATTTTAAAATTTTGTAAAGTTTTATAAAAATTTAACTTTTTGATTTAGCTCTACATGACGATCAGCTTTCAGAGTGATTTGTTTATTATTATTGTTTATATGATTACAAACAAAACAAAAAAAAAAACTATAAGAAAATTAAATAAACTTTTATATTGTTTACAATACAAACCACTAATGTCAAATGTGGAAATTTATATTAAATGATTTAAAACACACCAGTAAAAATTGTTTAAGATAAACTGTGGCCGGGAACAGAAATCCCTGTAATAAAATTGTTTTCAAATCAATTTATGAATACATAAAATAAATGATTAAAAAAAGATATTGAAATTTGATGACCAGGTAGGAACTGCGTATAGTGTTGTGGAAATTTAAATTATTTCGATAAAATGCACAAGAAAACGTTACTAAATATGGAAAAAATAAAGTGATAAGCAGGGAAGCCAGAAATATGCATTAAAAACTGCATTAAATATGCAGACAAAATTTAAAAATATGCTCCCAATTATACCAAAAATATCAACTTACATACAAATAATTTGTTTTCGTAATTTTCATAATACTCGTATTCATTCCTGACACCACGAAGCACAATTTGACCCCAGCCTGTTCTTTCATCTATTTGACACCAAGACCCCAAACTAATTTATGGACTTACATGTTTACTAATTCATTGTAAAGTCTCCTAATTAGATTAAATACTCACAAAACCCGATTATTGTATTTTATGTTTTCCAAGAACAGAAAGAAGTGGCATTTCTCCAAAAAAAATCACTTCACTGAAACAAAAAATTGTTGACTCTATGACTAAAACACTTCCTATATATGCATTGCAGTTCGAAATAAGCAAAATTATGATATAAAAAGTAAAATATGCATAAATATGCATTTAGAAATTTGAATCACTAAAATCAATGCAAAGCTTTTAAATCTGTAAACAATTTCGGAATAAAATGAAAAGGAAATGTGGAATAATTTTTAGAAAATCAGAAGTAAATTACAGTAATTTAAAATCACTAAAATAAACATTAAAATAAGAAAAAAATGTTCAACATATGCTGGGAAAAATCAAAAAATACATACAACAGAAAAATATGTCGTCGGAAATGTGCAAAATTATGCTGTAAAGAATAAAATATGCACTTACAAATTGAAGGTAAAATTCGTAAAAAGTGCTGAATTTTATTTGGGTTTAAATTAATTACATAGGGAAAAACATGAAATTGCATATTTGCGGTTTCCCTGCTCTTAAGTTTTCCATTTGAACATCAACTCCAGAAATTTTACTAAAAAAAAAACTACTGGTAGCACTCCGGGAGTGCCGACAGAAGTGAAAACGTTTTGTGATTACAACAATTCACGTGCTATTGCCAAAAAAATTATGCGTAGATAAAAACAATTATATAAATACATGCAACAAATTTAACCACTTATCAAGGCGTTTGCAACAGGTGAGCTTACTAGCACAGCTGACTGAGCTCGCAAATTTTCATACAAACTAATATAGTTTGAAGAGAGTACATACAAAATGGTTACAGTTTGGTACTCATATATATTAAAATGCTTTTAATTTGTTTGTGTGTTTTGATATGAAGCGAGTGCTTTATACCAACAAAATACATGTTGTTTTTGGACTGTTGTACTTGTTGTCGAACTGCGCATACCTGCTAGTTTTGTCATGCAACTTATTGCAAACGCAAATACAACTGCGCCCCAGAAGTTAACAACCTAAATTTTTTTCGCTCATAATGAAGAGAGTGCCATCTTTGTGTACTCTTCTTAATCAGTTTCGCTCAAATTAAAGAGTGCGCCCACTTTGGTGCACCAAAAAATGAATGTTTTTCTCATATATCAACATCACCCACAAGAGAGGGCGCTCTCTTCATTTTGAGCGAAAAAATTTAGATGTTATCTGTAGGTTGTTAACTTCACGCCGACTAGGCATTCGCACAAACAGAGATACTACAAGTGTCAAAAAGCGTGACGGTGTCGCGAGTTCTGAGGTTTTGTCTCATCCAAAACCTTCGTACCGCGCCAATAGAAGTTTTCACTGCAAAAATCGTAAATTCAGATGGCACAGGGCTGAAACCGTTCGGGCTGATAGAAAATCCTTCATAAAATTGGAACTCTCTTTTTATGAATGTGTTTAGTGTGTATTGAAGCATGTCTATATAAGCCTGCATTTCATTGGTGCTTATAAAATAACATCAGTAGACTTTAGCCAGATTTTGAAAAAAAAAAAATAGAAAGTCAAATTTAAAAATACAACCTCTAAGAATTACATAAGAAGAAGTTTAGTTGTTGTTGGAAAATTATCAAAATTAAATACAAAATGTGGTCAAAGTCTACTGATGATTTGTTATAAGCGCAATTAAAATGCAGGATTATGCTAACATAGACATGTTTCACCCACAACCCTCTAAATTTAAAACCGCAGGTGTAATCTTTAGAAACTTCTATGCCAGTGTAGCCAGGCGTGGGGATTTGTCCCCAAATTGGAGATTTTAGCGGATTTTTGGGACAGATTATCGTGGGGAGGGATTTGCGGATTTTTAATTTTCAGTATACCTATTATCAATTTTGCTTTATTTTACCATATTCTTTCATACATATATTTGCATATATGTTGATGTATCTTGACGTTTTTCTTCTCCATATGAGTCTGAACACAATGCTGCGATAATTTCTTGCGGTGCGGTTTTTCATACGATTTTGAAGTAAAAAACCGCAGTCCGGAACTGCATAAAATTAAAATCTATTTTATTTTCATTGCGGACTTTCTTATTCTCTCAATTTTTGATACTCTTTCTCATTCTGATGTTGCCATAGTTTTTGAATAATTGGCGGTGTTCACAACATTATTGTAAACAAAAAACATGATTTTGGTTTTTATAACAATTTGTTCAAAATTTTTAAAACCAGAATTTATTGAATTCGATATTGCCAAAATGGATGTACTAATTTACGATAAGGATAATTTAATTGTTGCTGAAATTGATGTTGGCATAGAATGTTCAAAGAAATTAGAAGCAAAAGCAGTTCAAACAAATTTTTTTAGATTATTTAACTGTACTAGCAAAACAAATGCTTACAATATTCACTGAGAGTATGGAAAATTTTGAGTTATTTATAAATTTACAACTCGAAAGCATAGAAAAAAGAATAAATTTGATTCCGTGTATGGAATTTTAAAATATTCTATGGATTCAAAAGTTCCATTGAGCACATACGAATGCATTAACTTAAATAAATGTATGTAATAAAATTAATAAAAAAAATTGTTTTTTATGATGCTTAAATATACATATCTTTATTGGGGACGAAATTGGGGATTTCCAGTTTTAAAATGGGGATTTTTGGGCATAACGCTCCTTAATTTGGGGACATTAGACAATATATACCTGGCTACGCTGTTCTATACATGTAAATTTTTGTTGTTCTCTTGCACCATATAAGTAATTAAAATCGTCATTATGTTTGAGAAAAAAAAAACTCTGATTTTGTTGAACAGTGTAATTTGTAATTTGTAATTTTTTTTTCCCTAATTCAAGTCTGAATATTTTGTTTTTTTAAATTTAATTTAATTACAAGAATAAAACATTTACAAGCTTTATTGAAACTTATTTGTTGAAAAATAAACAATTTAATAGTCAGTCATTCCACGCCAAGAAAATAATTGAAATTTTTAATTGATAAATTTTAAATGCCAAACTATTTTTAATCGATAAAAAAAAATAAAAATGAAAAATAGTTTAACTAAAACAAAAAAAACAAACATAGAATTGTAAATATAGAAGTTCCAAATAGATGACTAAGTTGTATAAAATGAAAGGGAAAAGAGAAAAGCTAAAAAAAACATAGAAAGACTCATGTTTCTAAGTTAATTTAATTGAACTGAGATTTTTATACTTCTCGTAGACTTTTCCATGTGTTGGGAACTGATCGCCTGAAAAATTTTCACGAGTTTTAGTGCCATATTTTTTTCTTAAAAAATTTTTAATGGTGCTCTGATAAATGCCTATCGACTGTGCAAAAAATATAACCGTTGCGAATCAATAATAAAGCCCAAAGTGTGAAGTATTAAATGTTGAAAGTAATTACCGATCAGCCCTCGTAATAAATTTGAAATTTTTACTATCACAGTGCCGCAGCTCATCAACAAATAAATTTCGTATTTTCTCTAGTCAGTTTTCATTCAATTTTAATGGCAAATTTTTCTATATAAAATAAATAAAATATAAAAATATTTGCGACATGATCATACGCGGGCGTACTCTTCTGCATGAAATTAAAGTAAATTCTTAAAAAAAAAAATACTATATTCTTTTGTTTAAGAAATTATTTATTTATTTTATTCTCTTTTTTTTTTATCTGATTTTAATTTCTGTTGTGCACACGACACACTTGTTCATACATTTCAACTCAGACCGACAGACAACAAACACTTAAAAGCGACTGGTGTCGACTGCACGGAAAAATCTGATCCATGAGATACAACTTTGTAAAAAAGAAGAAACCAACAAAAATCTGAAAAAAATAAAAATGAGAAATGTACGCAGTGTTTTTAACACACGTTAATACTTCATACCCATTCAGGCCATACATAATTTTTTCTTCTCGAAAATCCGTTTTATTTACGTTTAGATTTTTCTTTTAATTTTTGGCATTTTAATTATTCTTGATGAGTTTTTTTTTTCTTTCCTTTTAGTCTTAAATTATTATTTTTTTGTGGCATTAATCGACACATTTAACCCAACAATGACGCCGTTTTTTTGAAATGTTGTCATTCATAAATTTTATTTTTAAAATCACGTATTGAATGCCATTAGGTGATCAATTGCCAGAGAAAATTGGAAAAAAATGGGAAAATCGAAGAGAAGAGGGAAAATAGTAGATATATTTTTTTGATAAAAATCGCTGAACATTTCTATTTCATTACTTAAACTAATTTTCAATTATTTAAATGAAAAAGAAAAATCATTGTAAAGAATATTTAAGAGAATTCAAGAAATACTCCCAGTTAAATATCTGATCATACCCTTCTACTCTGGTAATCCATAAGATCAGCAAGGCTAGAACGGCATCAGTTCTCTTTTAAAACAAAAAAAAAATGCTACATACGAGTGCACTGATCAACTGGAAACCATTCGGAGTTAGAATAATCTTTGAAAAATTCACTAGAAATACTAGAAAACTTTTAAGCACGCAATGATATGCCACGCCCCTAATTAATACAATTATGTTATTACAAAAAAAGGTAGCTCAGTTTAACCGAGTAATGCGAGTCAAATTAAACTCAGACTTGGGTTCGCACATCAAAGTTCGTGAAATGATAATTTCTTCTTATGACAAAATATTTACCAAAACAACTCAACGCTACTAACGAGGTTACTTTTTCTCCCCAGGAAACTGGGTACAGATTTAAATGGTTGTCAGCAAATGATACGACAAGACACCAAATCGACTATATTGTCATCAGCAAAAATATGGCGGCTTTAGCATTCTCCATGCTTGAGCTAAAAGGGGCCAGATAAATTTTCAGATCACTTGGTACCTCGCAATTTGACTGATCGATTGGTTATCATTTAGAGCACCCCCGGGGGTACGTTTTGTTATCTTGGTAGTTGTCTTTTCCAGACATTACCTTTGGTCCATAAAACTTATATGTTACCACCTAATCTCTGAAACAACATGGCAAGATGCCTTACCAGTAATCTAACAGTGGTACCAAGGGAGCACATAAGTGCCAAAATTACCAACTACTTGGCCGCCATTACAGACTTCATTAAAGAGCGTAACTTGAAGCTATCGCCTTCAAAGTCGTCAGTGTCACTATTCACTTCCTGGTAGTATTTGACAGCCTCCTTCACTTTGCCTCGCACGCCACATATATCAGCCAGAAAGTGAAAGCCCGGAAGAAAGTCCTGAAAGCCCTTTCTGGTACCTCCTGGGGCATGAGTAAAGAGGTACTCGTAACGACGTATAAAGCCATCAGTCGTTCTCCTTAAACTATGCTGCAGCAGTATGGACCCCGTTCCTTAGTGACAAACAGTGGGGATCACTGCAAACAATACAAAACAATGCTCTTAGAATCGCTACAGGATGCGTAAAAATGACCAACATTGACCATCTGCATGAGGAGACATTAATGCTACCCGTCAGGCAGCATAATGTGATGCTTTCAAAGCAATTCCTGATGGCATGTCAGCTGCCAACACACCCGAACCACCAACTGGTGTTGCAGGACCCTCTCCCGAGACGCATCCGTAAGGACTTCCGGCAGTATACTGAGGACATCAGAAACGCTATTCCACCAGATGTTACACAGGTGTCCATCACAAGTGCCCTCAAGAGGTTGCATCAACAAGCGGTCATAGAAACAACAAACGGGTACAGATGCAACAAGGTCCTTAACTTGAGACCACCTGCGATCGCTGATAGCGAGCTGCAGCTCAATCTCGCTCAATCTTGGCGCAACTTAGAGCCGGCTGGAGCAGTATCCTTAACTGCTACCAAGAGCGCATAACCCCCGTTACTATAGATAGATGCCCAGATTGTCTCCAGAGCCCGCACAATACTGACCACTTGTTCAACTGCCCCAATAGGTCAACATCCCTTAGCCCAATAGATCTATGGCGAAGACCAACTGAGGTGGCAAAGTTTCTCCAACTCCCAACCCCAAATTCACCCAATGACACTAATTAATATAATTAACACTTGCAATTCTTCCCACTGCAATATTTTCAGGAAAGAACTCCCGTTACCAACAGCATCGGAGCTGTTACAACAACAACCAAGCGAGCACTTAAGCCCCACGTAAGATTCATATCTGTCCTACTTTCTTTTATAAGGTACTTTTATCTTATGGTACTTTTATATTAAAGCAACTTTTGGAAAAATATGAAAGCATAGAAATTAGTTGCGTTTAGGGTCATCCACTATTAATGACTTCCTTACTTTAAAAGAATTTAATAAAAAATTAATTGAAACTAATTAAAATTTTAATTGAATATAAAATCATTTCATTAATTATTTTCCACGCTATTATACAAGAATTTTCAAAAATGAAATGAAGAAGAAATTATTGAATTCTTTTTGTTCGTTTAATTTATTTTAAATAAATTTGTTTTTATATATTTTTGAAATACTAAGAAAAAAAACACTAATTAAAATAAATATTTTCACTTAAACTGTTACGGTTTTCAAGGATGTTTATTTTCAATTTTAAATATATAATTATGATATTCTTTTTTAATATATTTTAAGTATACAATTTAGATTTTTTTTCACGAAAGTATGAAAGTCTGTTTGTGCAGTAAAAAAACCACTGAAGAAAGAAAGCAAAGTGAAGAAATATTTTTGGCTCATAAAAAATTGCATTTAAGTTAATACTTTTTATATAAATATATTAAACTAAAAAAACAAGAAAAACCATCTTTATATGATGGATGAATCAATAGCACCCAATAATATTTTACTATTTAGTACATTTATTAAAAGTTGTATTGCCAACGGACGATACAATCAGCCGTATTCTAGATGTAATAATAATCCTTGTGCTAGTCAAAGTCGGACTTTACTAAAAGTTCCTCCGAATTTTAGGAATTTTTAAACGAAATAAAAGTTAGTAAAAATAAATCAATGTCATTGATAACACTTTTTAATAAAAACTTAATTTGAGCCTAAAGAAACGACTTTTGGTTGGTTGCGTAAATCTCTGTTGGCTTTCCACCAACAAAAACTCTGCAAAATGTTTGCAGACATCTTATCACACACATCTTATTACATTTTATTGGAAAATCAAAAAGCAAATATAATTGAAATTTATATATTTGGCAAACATTTTTATATTTTCACATATCTTTGTAAATACGAGTATGTATGTACATATGATTTCTATTTTTTAATGTTCGAATGATAGTTTTCTTGCTTTGATGCCATGCCTACTCATAAAAAAAAAACATTATTTAATTTTTCAAAATTAAAATCTAGATCAAATTTTGTTTTATGAATAATATTTTCGTTGATTTTGTTTTCCTCTTAAAATGTTTTTATTATTGCAGAGAAATATAATTTTGGTAAAATGCAAATAGAAACTATTTGCATTTAGCATCATTTTCTAAAAATATAAACTACATACGCACATACATGCACACATATTCATATGAAAGTTCTTTTTTGAAGAAAGCGCATGCAGGCTCCTGTTTAATAATTTGCACTTTTGTTTTTGTTTTTAAGAACATAAAATTAAGAATTTTTCAAAAGATTAACGAGCATAAAACTTTGTATTGCTTTTGAAAAATATTGCTGGGATTTAAGAGAGATTTCAAATTTTAAGAAATGTGTGTGAACGATTTAAATGGATTAAATTAATTACAGTAGTGTTAATTATAGCTTTGAAGCATGACGGACAGTCATAGAGAATGTGATACAGAGTTACCAATGATAAATTTTGTATCATCAGAGACTACAATGTCCAGAAAGTTTTTACATTTTTTACACCCTTCACCAAAAATGGTAAGGTAAGGTAATATTTCGGCCGTAAAAAGTACTGACCAAGTTCATGATAGGTACAATTCCATCTCATTTCTAGGCAACCTATAAGCTTGGCAATATTTTGCCAAGAATTCTTTCCCATATTAGAAAGGCAAACAAATTTTGCCATGCTTACAGGTTGCCTAGAAATGAGATGGAATTGTACCTATCATGAACTTGGTCAGTACTTTTTACGGCCGAAATATTTTGGATAGGAACTTGGCCTTATTTTCACATTTGTGTTTTTGTGTGGATCTCACTTCTTTTTTCTAAGTTGTATTTGTATAAATATTTATGTGTATTGCTTATCTGGGCCTACCTGTGTACGAAGTTTCAGCTTTCTAGCTATAATGGAAGTGTCCTATACAAATAAGGAGCACCATAGTCGCCCAGATGAAAAATGCCCGTTTAAAAATCATTTTCGTTAATTTCTCATCTGTGTACCAAATTTAAGCTTTCTAGCTCTACTGGAAGTGCCCCATACAAAGAAGGGCCACCCAAGTCCCTCCCGGGTGGAAAGTGACTATTTTCATATTTTTCTGCTTAATTTCTCACCAAGACCTACCTGTGTACCGAGTTTCAGCTCTGTAGCTATACTGGAAGTGCCCAATAATATTGATGAGTCAGTGAATATGTACTAAAATATAGACTTTTCAGCTCTGTAGGGAAACCTTATGTTTCAAGTTTCATTTTATTATGATCAAGAGCAGCAAAGTTATGGGGGGTGGGGTTAAAAACAGCTTGAATGGTTTCGTGTAAATATACACACTGTGTGGCCGAAGTTGGCTTGGCGGACCACTGTGCGCCTAGATTTCTTTTTATATTCTTGCACCTGATTAGATGTCCAATGAGTCGTATGCTACAATTTTACAAAAACGTTGTCAATTTTTCGAGGAAACAACCAGAAAGTCGCAATTGAGATCCTACATTATTTTTTCATTTAAGTTTAAGACCCTGCCGTATAAAAAAAAGTATAAAGAAAAGTAACACTTTTACAGACCTATGTTGGGTTATTCTGATATATATATCGACATAATTCGTTTGGATCACTTTTTACGGGACACCCTGTATATATTCCGAATCCTTATAGATAGGGAAGTTAAATGAGCCATGTCCGGCTGCTCGTCTATCCGTGTGGTACGTGAAATCGATTTTCCGAAGATACTAGAAGAGTTACAGACTTGGGTCTTAGACAGAAATGTAAGGATTTTTCTTAAGATGATTCGTATTGAAAATCAGCAAAAATAAAACATCGGTTCTGATATTGGATTATATACACAAATAAAGGTTGTTATACGGATAACCCTTTCAGAAATGAATTTATAAATACATGAGTTGCACCAGTATTGAATATGGAATCTTTCGATTATAATTTAACGCATGAACCATCGTGCTACTGAGGCTTGTTACTGTTATGTGTATAATAATTTTAAAAATTGTTGTTATGTACTTCTTCATCGTTTATTTGCTATTTCAGCCAACATAAAATTCCTAAAAAATTTTTAGTATATTCATACGAGTACATACATATTGTTGCATTAATATAGAAAAGCCCCAACTCAATTTTTTTCAAACCGCGTTTTTTGCTTATAAATTCGCGATTTGAAAAATAAAATTAACTAGGTCCTTTCTGTTTTAAGGTAACGATATGCAGATTAATTATACATTTAATCTTCAACACAGATGACAGAAAAAAACAACATTATTTCTTGAAAACCATAACTGAGAATTTTTTTAGTGGGTGCACTTGCAAAAACTCTTGAAAATCGCCTAAAACGAAAGAATCGCCAAAATGAATGAAACGGAAAAAACGAATATGGAAATTTCACCAAATTTAAGAAAATCATTAAATGGAAAAAAAAAATCCGCCAAAACGTAAAACGTAATCATGACAAAAAGTTTTTTTTCAGCCAAAAAAAAATTTCCCAATGAAGGAATACTTTAAAAATCACAAGACTTCAAATCACATTTGTGATTTTTTGGCAAATGATGTGTTCAAAAGTCGTCCAAAAATCACAGATCCGATTTTAATCTGTGAAAGTTATGATATCTTTGAAGGCGGTGCGTTAATATTTGAGTGTGCGATCACTAAAATCTCCTAAATGTACAATCGTCATACATTGATAGCCGCCTTTCAAATGGTCTTGAGGATTGTCTTCTCCAGGTATGAAGAAAAATTTCTATGCTGAATAAATAAATTAATTCGGCCTAAAGTGAACTGAAACGTGTCTTTGCTTCAGACATATCGAGAAGTGACTTCTCTCAATATTTTCTTTCCCATTTAAGAACTTCTGAAGTGTTAGAATCGGTATTAAATATTTTCTGTAAAAACATAAATTAATTGATATAAAGCAAGCATGAGAGTTGCAAGCTCGTTTGTTGTCAATAAGTTTAGACTGTTTTAGCATATCAGGCATCATCTGATGATCAAATAGAACAACAAAGAATACAATAGTTTCTTATTTTAATGTATAAGAAGTACAATATCTTTTTTTGGCAAGAAAATTTATTTAGTTTTAACTAATTAGTGAATCACACATTGTAACAATACAACAAAAAACTATTTAATAAAATTATTTATGAAGGCATGTTATTTTATGTTTTCAAAAAACTTAAATCAAATAACACTGTCCACCAATGGAAAATTTTATCACATACAAAAAATAAAAATTGAGTTCAGTGCGATGTTGTGAATTTCATAATTTAATTTTTGCAATTGTTAATTTTTATTTATTTTTATATTTGGGGGGTGGGGGACATTTTCTTTTTTTTTTTGCCATTAACACAACCTTCACACAGCTTAAGGTCATAAGTCGAAAAGTACTAAAAGTACGCTGACATCCGAAGTTCTAAGAAAATTTATGAGAAATAGTACTGCCGATCGAAACAAATTATGAGTAACATTTGAATGACAATATCTTCAAAGCATAATCTGAACATATGTATTTCCAAACTATAATCTTAATTTTAATAAAACCAAATTTAAAAAAAAAAACTATTCATTTTAGAGTGATCAGTCGAGATATGCCATTAAGACTTGCTGCTATATTTAAACGATCTTGTCGCAGCAGGACCATTTACTAATCAGAATATATTTATACTTTAATAGTTGAAAGACTAATAAATAATAAATTCAATGTGATAATGAAAAAATATCAATTTAGATTTAAACGCACACAGCAGAACAGATTAATGTTGATTGCAAAAATTGCCACACAGGCACCGTCAAAATTTGTGTTAGAAGAAGCTCTAGTTTTAAGGATTTTAAGAAATTTTAAAACAAGAATTATCTCACTACTAAATTGATAATAATCTGTTGTTTTACCACATCTCATGGCAGTGTTACCATTTATTGATTTTTCTCTATCAGCATTTTTCTGATTTACATTCTTTTGTTAATTTGTTTTGTTCTGTACTGTTTGTTGTTTATGTTGAAAATTAAATTATTGCAGTTATTTTTTCCTCATTTCTCAGAATATTGAAGATGTTGAATTTGTAGCTGAATATAATTTTACGAACTTTAAGCCAAATTTCCCTAAAAGATATTTATGAGATTAAGTTTTCACTTGTGACTAAAAAAAATCTCAAGATGGGATACTTTTGCTAACGATATTCGGAATAAAATTTTGTTTTAATTGCAGATTTTTATATTTTAGTCTGGCATATTTATCAAAAAAAAAAAAAAAAACAATTAATATTTTTTATAAATTATGTTAAAAATATCTGACGATATCTTCTCGACATTGCACGAAAGATGGAAATTTTCTTGTTTAACAGTTTAATCCTTATTAATTTTGCATATTCGTTATTGAGAACTTAAAATTGAAAATGAAATGGAGGATAGTACAGAACGCGTAAAACATGTTTTATTTTTGGTAGACAGTGTAATTAATGATTTGATCTACTAATGACGGTCGTTAAGAAATAATGTTCACAAATTAAATAATTTATTAGACAGCCGTTTGATTAGACACAATTTAATGATTCATAATTTGTGTGAACAATTTTATGTTTTAAAAAATTTATATATTTCAAATATTCACAGAATTTATTTAGATGAAAATTTTTCATTAGTCGATATTTTGTTGATGGTTTTAAAAAGCCATCATGTTTAAAAGTTTTCAAACTCGTACTTTTAATGCAAAACTTTCAAGAGGAGAAAATGAGAAACTCGCAAATACTTTTGTATTGTAAATCTGTAGCAAAATATATTTAATAAAAACTTTTATGCTTATCAGTCTTAGTTTTGTTCGCCATTGTTATCTCACAATAGGCACAAATCTTTAAATTCTTAAGAATAGTTGTTTGCTTAACAAACCTTTTTTTGAATTAAATTAACTGAACATTTTATTGATCCATTAATTTAACGATATTTCATTCAAAATATTAAATAATCGTTTTCAAAATCTCTTTTGCGCTCTGCAATTTATAAAATAAAATATATGTAAGTGTAAACGATTTAATTTATTGGCAAATTTACATGATTAATAAAATTTATTTATCGGTTTTGTTAAAAAAAAAAACAAACAAGATATTCCAAAAATATATGAAAATCATTTAAATGTTGCCAAAAATAAATATGTTGAAAATTTGCTGTGATTTTAGTCATAAATCCTTTGCACACGACGAAAAAAATCTGAATCATTTTAAAAATTTTTTTTACACAAACACAAAAACGTTTAGCATTAAATTTAATTAAAACGACAACAACAAAATTGTTGTCATTATTTAAATGCGATCGTCATAAATTAATTAAGCAAATAAATGTGAATCTCCTAATATTTTATGAAAAATAAAATAGATTTCATTTTCATAATTACGATAAAAGAGAAATTTTTATATATTGGTCAATACGACTTAAAACAATACCCTACACCTTTTAACTAAGTTGAAAAGCTAAGCCACACCCTCAGCGATACTTTAAATATTAAGACAAGACATCTGTATTATTCTGTTTGAAATGCTTTCGAAATACCAATTTTCTGTTAGAGTTTTTCTTTAACATGTCAAACATGTGGCTGAATGTTTGCTTGCAGCACCTAAGGACGGCTAAATCAGTACAATATCATCTCTCGTTTTGTGGTAAAATGTAATTAAACAAGAAAATCAGTGAAAATATATATTATTTTTAAGCACACAAAAATGTGGGCGTTTAAACTATACCAGTACAAACCACATTTTTTTTTTATCGATATCCCATCGTAAAATCAGCTGTTTTTGAAATTTTTTGTGGATCGCTGATTCACGAGTACTAGGATGAATTTTACAAAGCTTTATGCTTTTTATTTGAAGAAGTTTGCAGTAAAAACGTTGCATAAGTTCTCAAAACATCTACGGTAAGTCTTAGAAACGCAGTAAGGAAGCATTCGGGCATTTTCGTTTTTAAAGTTAATGACACGATCATTATGTACACGATCGAAATACCACAACAAAGCTTTATACAAGCTTTTTATTGATACAATTTTCGAAGTAAAAACTACAGTTGAGCTTAAACTGTATTTAAATTTAAAATTAAATTTAACTAGAGTTTAAACGTCCACCGATGCTTTTGAGCCATAAAAGTGTTTCGCGTTTTTACTTTTTCGAACCAAAATATAAGAAGATTTTTTTATTTAAAACTAAATGTAAAACTGAATAAGAAAAGATATGTAAGTCTAATTGTTGAAATAATATTATGTGCCTTGTTGTTGTTATTAAAATATTGTTCTTTTGTTAATGTTGCCAGATTTAATAAAAATTCATCCCCTGAAGATGTTGGCAAAATACCAACGAAACGTCGGATAGAAAATGCATAAATAAAGTCTTTTATTTACATTTAGGAGGAAAACTGACCTTAAAAGCCTGTTTTAGAAATAATTTCTATAAAAACCAAAATAATTAGTATAAAAAGGTCGATTAACTTATAAAATCATAAGAAGATTTTGTTTTGCTTTAAAAACTAAAAAAAGTGTTTTGATGGCGAGCTAAAACTACTTGCTGGGGAATAGTAATCAGGAATTGATATTTTTTCGGTTAAAAACGAGTATTAAAATTTTATGGAATTTTTTTCGCTCAAAAATATCAGTTCAATTTTGATCCATTTGCAAAATTTTATAGCTTATCAAAAATCATTAACTAAAATGCAAAAATAACTTTTTTTGAAATTTTATTGGAGAGGGAAAAAACCTAATAAAATTTTTTCAGGGAGCTGAAGAAAAGTTTTTTTGTAATCAGTTTAAATTTATGATCGAGGTTTGAACTTTTTTTATGGACATGCATATTGATACAATTCGCAAGAATTTACTAAAAATGTGACTGTGAATTTTATGTTTGTTACGTGGTTTTGGATTTCAGCTAACGATATACGGGTACTCCCATGAGACTGCAGCCTGGCTCTTTTCCATACCAATTTAATAAATAGCGACGAAGAGAAAATTAAAATATGTATATATTTTTATAAAACTTAATCTTTTAGGAATAATTTATGAGGGAACGGTCACATTAAACCACATAATAACGATTCATGCATGACCAATATTTTGGCCGAAAGGTTTTTTGACCTTTCAACTTTTCTTTTTAAATCAGACAAAGACTATAAAGAAATTAAAAATATTGTGTTTTTTTCAGTTTCGAGATAATATAATTATTTGATTTTTTATAGGGAAACTCAGAGGCAGCTAAAATAGGACTAAACACCTTTTTTGATTGATTCATGTAAATTTCACATTAAAATTTGTAATCCTACAATAAATAAATTTAGAACAAGTTTTTCTTTTTTTGGTATGGAAAATAAATTCATGAAATCACTTTCACAAGGGCTTTCGTTGTCACTTCAAAAAGTCCTAAACATTATTTACTGCCGATTTCACGATATCGAAAGAATTTTGAATTTTTTTTTCTTTCGTACAAATACAATTGATACAAAAACAAAATTTTAGAATTTGTTTTTGCTTCAAATGTAATTATGCGAATGAAAACATATGGAAAATTTCTTTCGACATCGTGAAATAGGCCGTTAGTATTTACAGTGCATTGTTAAATTATACGTTTTAAATTTTTATTTTTATTGTTTGTGACAACTTTTGCTACAATTTTGCAAACGACCTCAAAATCCAGCACCTTAAAAAATATTCAAGAAAAACCATTGATGCCTTCATCATTTTACGCTAAAGACGGTTGAAAACAATTAAAATATTACATTGCCTTGTCTGCCTTCTGTCATTTAATATATTTTTAAATTATGAAATAGAAACAAAAATAATTTTTTTATTCAAAACAATGCACAGTGGTATTAAGTGCGAAATATATACAAATGTTCTACTTCATAATATTACAAATTTGAAAGTATGTATGATTCTTTGTTTGTTCCACTTTAATACTAAAAGTGCACAAAAGGCTTCATAGACGGATAGCATGCGATCTAGATTAAAATATATGGTACTTTTTTTTAGGGTAAAAAGGGACATACTCGTGTAAGTAGTTTTGGAAGTTTTTGATTTTGTACTAATATTTAATAAGTTAACTGATATATTTTACTAATGGTACTTTTTTCTAATGGCATGTTTTTGCTTTTGGTGTTTTTTTACTTTTGGTACTTTTTCTCTTCAGAAATTCTCTCAATGGATTTGGATGAAATTGGGTATACTGGTAGCATGTGAGCTAGATTAAAATAATTAAAGTACATTTTAGGGTAAAATAGGGACAAATTGGTACTTTTGGTACTTTTTATATAGAGTGCAAGCACGGCTAAATTTTTAATAGTGCAGGTTCTATAATCGCGATAGTTTATGAAAAACGGGACTTTTATCTGTTTTTTTTTTTAATTTGATTACCGAGCTTTTTGGATGATTCTGATCTTTAATGTTGTCATATTTTAAAGCCAACGATCTCTCAAAAATTAGAGATTTAAAAAATTTAAATAAGGCCAAGAATAATACCCAAGAATTGAAAAAAATGCAATTAAAAATTAAAAAGTTTTCAAATGTAAATGTATCAGTAGAAACAATTCTAACTTAAAAATTACATGCAATTATTTAATAAAATTTTCGGTTCTGTTTTTGCGACAGGTCTGGTTTGGGTGTCGCCGTGGCTGATAGGTAGCAATGCTAGACTAGTAGTCCAAAGGTTGTCGGTTCTATTCTGGACAGAGATACTGGGTGTTTTCTGCAGACAAGCTAATCGCTTTTCGGGGTTGTGTTTGTTTTTTTAAAAAAATAGCCGCGAAAATCGAGCTTTTACTGTAACTTTTTTTACATACAGTATAATTTTTCAGGGGTTATATAAAGAAAAGCTGGTACTTTTGGTGCTTTCAGTAATTTTGTAGTTTTTGTTTTTTCATTAACACGTCGCGTGAACGAAGGTCATGAAGTAAATCGTGCTCATGGAAAATCAAACAAGAAAAATCGTTTTCACATTCTCTTCTAAGTTCGTGTAAAATATTTGGAACATGGAAACTAATTACGAAATCAACATTTACTTGAACTTCTAAGCGAAACTGGTAAATCTGGTTCTAGTTTTAAAAAGAAATACATTCACGAGAATATTAACTGGTGACTGTTCCTGTCTAAAAGTTGACTTCGATTATTAAACTTGTCGCACGTTCATAGACTGTTCCACTGATAGAACATCGAAAAGTGATATGAAGTAGTGAAGAGGACTTCGTTCCAAAAGAGTATCCCCTTCCAGACCTTTTGGACTTTTTCCATGCCATAATTCAAAACCGTAGAAATCTCTAAAGCCGACCAATATTTACTACGAGTATAATTAAAAGTCATGACAAGTTTTTCCCAACCGGCAGTTAGCGGTTTTGGCTCACTAAACTTCTAACAAAAAAAAAAAAAAAAACAGTTTACAAATTGAAAATTTAGCGAACAAGACCCACAGTGCATTGCTTAAAAAAACTGAAGTAAGAAAATACTTTTTCTCTTTTGTCGAGAAAAGAACATAAATTATATACGGAACGACTGACACACTTTGTTTGTTCAATGTCAGTTTTTATTGAAATAATTGCGAAATATGTCAAAAAGAAAAATATTCACCCTGTTCTGCTATATATACATACATATACATACATATATGTATATTTACATACTTATGTATGTATGCATATTTGTTTGTTTTATTTATTTTTAATAATTTTTTTCCCTTTCAAACATTTTTTATGGCAGAATGATGAGGTTGGCAAAAACAAGTTTAAAATTTTTAAAAAAATATTTTTATATGATTTGCGAAAATACGACTGACATGAAATTGATTGAAGAAAGAAAGATATTTTTATTATTCCGACATGAAATATCATCAAGATGTTTATTTAAGAAAAAAAAAAAAACAAATTTGTTTAAATGAGGCCAACATGAAATTATTTAATTGTGCGCATTTGTTGAGTGTATTATTCATTTCAGTTGATCATTAATTTTTGAATGTTGAAGCATACCTGTAGGCTGCAGATTAATTGTGATGAGCAATGAAAAGAATGATTAGGAGTTATATTTTCATTTTGATATTTCAGTTTGATATTTGTCAGAGCAGGTATATGAACATGAAAAGGTATTCGTCATAGTATTTTATTGCTGGCAAACATAATCGAAGGGGTTATAAATTAGTAAATTATTAAATAAAATTGAATGGCAAAAGAATCTGTCTAGATCGAGCTTAACATGTTAAAAATATGATACACAAAATATGTGTGAAATTCGTTATTATTAATAAAATAAATCGGGAAAAAAATAATGAATTCTTACTTCTGACAACATTGATTATTATGTTTGTTGGAGAATTCATACATTTATTTAACATTATTAGATTGATTCAAAGTATATCACTACTTGATACATGCATCCCGGCAACAACATAAAAAATAAAAAAGCAACTGGCTTTTTGTTTGTGTAAAATAAATTTACAATTGTCAAAAATAGCTCAGTAGCAGAGGTGTAAAGTAATGATTCCTTTTTGAAAGAATCTACGAATCATAAACTTTTTTGAAAACATCAAGAGTTTTTTAATTATGATCCTGATCCTAGTGAAAATTCACTCAAAATTTAATTCAATTAATCTTTTTAGTGATGTGAATGCATGCGATAATTTTTAATTCATGAGGAATGCATTCGTGTTATAACTAAATTCACATTTTGTGTAAAATTAATCAATTAAAATTTTTGTAATTCATTGTGAATTAAAAACCAAATTTTAATCATTCTTTTACAGCTCTGCTCAGCAGATCTTAAAAAAAATTGGGTACAAACAAGGCGAATTAATCCAGGTGACAGCGGAAGAAAACAAGAACCTTGCAGCACGAGAAAAAGTAATGCCAAAACAACTGAAGCTGTCAAAAATATAACCAGAAAACAGCTCTTTGACGTTTTCAACTAAAAATAAGTAGGGGAAAAAAATAGTCAGGTGTCGTAACGCTGCCACCTGGTTTAATTCGCCTTGGGTAGAAAGAAAAATGAAAAAATTTTGACAATAGTCAATGAAAATATGTATACAAAACACGATCAGCTGTGCTCCTGCATGTACTTGTATAAATATACTTTGATTTGATTATTATGATGATTTCAATATTTAATGGTGCTTGAAAATTTTTAAAAAAGATAATTGATCGAAATTATGCGATTTTACAGCTTTAATGCAGCCGAGTTGGTTAACATGTATATATACGGGTATGTACATATGTATATGAATAGACTAGTGATGCTACGAATACTCGTAATCGTCTTCGATTATTCGACAATTCGCCTATTTTAAGAAATTCGTATTCGCCAAATTCAAGCGAATATTTCTCATACAAAAAGTTTAAAAAAAGTACATAAAATGTACAAAAATATATTAATTTTTATTTAAAGAAAGAAAGCCCCTTATCTTTGACGCAAGTAATCAAAATTTTGTGTCTAAATAACATTTAAAAATAAATGACATATAAATCAGCACTGAATTATTGGCCATAAAAATCATAATATGAGATACATATATCTAAAGTAGTGTGACAGTTTTTTTCAATTTATTGTTTCTGACGCAAACGGAGGGATTTCTTCAAATTTAATTTGAAATATTATGTGGCTCTAAACCTTAAAAGTAATATTCGTATTCGTATTTGGCGAATACTGTTTCAAATATTCGTATTCGCGAATACTAAGAAATTGATATTCGTAATATCACTAGAATAGACCTGATAATTTTTTTGTGGTACACTTTTAAGTATGTTATTGTCCAACAATATTGATGCAACTTATCTGCTTTGAAAGTCCTTTTTCTCTAGATATACACAATTTAATTGGTCAATTGGTCGAATTTCGACCACTAGGCGGTATTCTAGTATAAAATAAATACATTACTCGCAGTCTACATTAGCCATCGATTTGTTCGGCCAATGAACAAATGCTTGTTCGCACATTATTTTAGCTAATGTAGACCACTGTTGTTCATGTTTTGTTTATGGTCAAACAGCGTTGTCAGAACATTTGTTCGTACAACCATGTTCAACCATCAAATGTCATTTTCCAATATGAAAATTGAGACAACAAACAGAAGCTATTTGCTGTCTCTGCCACTCCACCTTAAAATTGTGGTAAAACAGCACATGAACATTTACTAATATTCCCCACATAGAAAAACATGAACAAATTTTGTTCTGCTATTCTGCTGGCGCTTTGTTCATGTGCAAACAAATCGATGGCTAATGTAGACGGCGAGTTAGCGAAAATATGTAGGATAAAAAATATTCGCTGTAACGAATTATCATTCGCTTCTTTATACACTTAAGCATCAAATTTGGGCGACCGAAAAGCGCTAAGTTGGCATACCGAATTTTACAGTAAGAAAATTGTGTGATTAGAATTTAAAGTGAACGCTGATAAATAATAATTTATCTACTCGGACTTGAAGTGGGTCCACTATGTATAAATTTTTTTGTCCATAATCGCATTTGACTTTTTTCATTGGCTTCAAGGCATATTTGCTGGCCTTAGGAGCTGCTAAATAGTTTCTGTTGCATTTCAAATTCGAAAGTGTTGGAAAGAAATAATTGTTAAATATCAAATGTGATTTCTTTTCAATGGCTGGGAATTTCTATTTGTTCTCTCTAAACGAAACGATTACACGCAGGCAACTTTGCAACAGTATGTCCGCATTCCACAATAAAAATAAAATCAATGCTAAAAATAAATTTCGGCAGAACAAGCTTCAATTGTACAAAAGACAGCTGTAAAAAATTTTATTTTTGTATGTTTTTTTTTTCGTTTTTGGGATGCAAGGAACTAATGAAACAATAAAAGGTGAAATTCGTTGTAATAAAAAATAATTTATTTAAAAAAATTTGCCAAATATATAAACACTAATTTTTATTTAAACTATTGTTCTACTGTGCGTTTTTATAAAAGAGCAACAATTTATTTATAATTTTTTTTTTTAATATTTTCTGGAAAATATAAAACATAAATTCAATTCATTCATAAACATTTCAAAACATTATTGCTTGAGCATGATGCGTTGAAATTCTGTCAAGGAGATGGAACCTTGATGTCTGTTTGTTGGTTTGTTTGGTTCCACACTTGAACAGAAGAGCATTTTTGTGTGTCTTTTCTTTTGGTTTTTGTTGTAGCATGTGTCGTATTGATGAAGAGGCTGATTTTTATAGCTGTCGTGTTGTTTATTTGCTTTTTGCATGAAAATACACTCTCAAGTGCAGTTGCTGATGATGGCACAAGGCTGGCAACAGGCAGGAAGGGACAGACGGTCGGGAAGCGTATAAAGAACAAACAAAATATATGTATGTATATCTTTGTGCAATTTTGCTACTTTGGGAATTTTACTTTATTTTCTATATTTTGTTCAAATTTCATGATCATGTCTAAAAAAAAAATCAAAAAATTAACGTAAATAAAAAAAAGATAAAAAATTAAATATAGAAAAAAATTAAAGAAAAACATAAAAACATTGAGCAACAACACAAGGTGACAAGCGAAAAAAAAAAATAAAAGAAAACTTAACACTGCCACTTCACAGACAAAAATTTCCACCCACGAACAAAATACGATCACACTCTTTTGCACAAAAAATATTTACTTTTTTTTTCCTAAACGACAAACCGCCTTAGAAGAGTGGATAAAAGTTGGCATCCTTTAAAATATCAAATGTATCTAGAGGGAGAGCCGCAGAAGCAATGGATGAGGTTCGCGATAGATTTCCACTAGAACTACTATCTGCAGTCGGCGAACTCTGCTTAGTAGTGGGGTCTTTTAACTCTTCCGTTGAAATATTAGCATCCAAATCGATGGAGGCTGGTGTAACGCAAACACTATTCTGAGGACTTAGTGTTGAAAGTATATTAACGCAACAAGATTCTGGTGTTATGGCCGTGGAAATTGCGACTAAATCATTTAAAGGTTCTAAAATATATTGAAACTCCTCTTTGTTTTCAATGAGACTTTCGGCAACATTGGCCATGGTTTCCTTTACCTTCTTGCGTTTTTTCATTTTCTTGGGCCTGACAGGCTCTTTGGCCACATCCGTAAATTCTTCCATTATATCGTCAATGGCTTCATTACGAGCGACACTGTTGCGTGATGGTGAAAACACACCCAAAGCATCTTCATTTGTTAGACTACTTTTAGAGGTGCGTCTGGAGCGTGATTTCCGCTTCGGTGAATCTGTGTCCATTTGTAAGCTGCTGCTACGCCGGCTGTATACCTGATTGTCATATGCATCCTCATCTTCTCTATTCATAGTTTCTTCTAGTTTGGCCTTTGATTCTTTATGTGACTTCTTTTTGGTTTTCTTTTTCTTTGGTTTTTCCACTTTTTCTACTTCTACTTCCACTTCCTCTTCCTTAACTTGTTCTATTGTTGAATTTCCATAATTTAAAACTTCATTAGTTTCACACTGTTGCATCGGTAAATTTGTGCTGCTTTCTGGACTGTGACTAAATAAAGTAACACTCTCGCCGCCTAAGCTAAACTTACGTAACTCCATCATTATTTGCTGATCTTTCTCATTGCGATTCATTTTGCCTTCTTGCTCCTCTACTTCGTCATTCAATTCTTCATTATATATTTCATTCCAAGTTATTTCCTTATCTTCCTTCACGAGATCCTCATCCAGTTTAAAATTTCTACGCCAGTTATATTCTTTTTTTGGTTTGTAATTCATATCTACCTCTAAGTCCTCCTCTAGGCACTTTGCCTGCAATACTGGACTATAACCGTAGCGGGAGCGCAAACGAGCCGATTGACGAGCCATTACATTGGCATCGCCCAAGTAGCGCATTTCAGTGTCTTTACGTTCGTTATGCAGAAATTGTGTATTGAAGTCGATATTCTTGAGACCCTTTTTCTCATTGGTTTTGGACCACAGCAAATACTGTTCATCGATGTCACTGTTCACGGACGTTTGCCTTAAGATGTTCTCATATTCACGCAAAATGCCCGATTGTTTGCGATTTTTAATGGCTTCATCATAAATTTGATCGATAGCAAAAGAATCCGAGTCGTAGGGGGAATTGCTTAGACCGCCTACGGCTCCTTCATCTTCCGCCATATTTAGGATTTCATTAGCACGATTTTCGCTGCTGATAATATTATCGGCATGCACTACTTGATTCCAATCACTGGCTTCACGACCGGCATAGCGATCCATTTCACGTTCAGCTTCTTCACACTCAGAGGTTTCATGGTGAGATTCTTCAGCCGGACCACGTTCATTGAAATCCGATATATCTTCGTCGATTTCATCATCTATTTCAACTACTGTTTGTCGATCGTCATCACTACCATTTGAGTATTCATCCTCATCATCTGCTGCAGGTTCTTCTGCCGGATGATCATGGCTAACCTGTTCTTCTTCGTTCATCAACTCCGTACTATCTCTTTCTGCAGAATTTTCTTTAGCCACTTCCCGTCTTGTTAAATAATCAGCCACATTTTCACTATAAAAATCTTCTCTTAACCAAGTCCTAGAACCACTTCGGGTTCTCACCTCAACTTGTTGTATGAAAATATAATCATCGCCAGGATATTGCTCTACTGGCTCTTCTTGCGCTAAAGAAAATCTACGATAATGATGATACTCCTCAGGCTCCAAGTCCTGAACATCGTTATGCTGCACTAAAATCTGAGGAAGTTTCATTAGAGCTGAATCAGAAGCTCTACGATCGTTGTCAAAAAAATCAGGATTTAAATTTCGGGAGAAACCTTGCAAGTTTGAAGAGTTACATGATACCTCGTCAAGCACTTTGTCTTTAAAAACTCGTTTGGCTGCCTCCTCTTCAATGATGGCCAACTCCTCTAATTGGGATTCGGCAGATCTTCTGAACTCGGCATTTTTAAGTTTCATTTCTTCAAAATTATCGCTTGTAGATTCCGAATATTCAACATATGTATCGCTAGTACTGGTAGTGGTCAATTCTTGCAATATCATGTCTTGGATTTTACGATTTTCTTCTGTATTCTTCTGGGCTGTGGAATTTTCAATGAACGAAGAAGGCGAAGGGCTGTTTGATCGTTCAAATTTGGATGTTTCTTTTCTTAAAGGTTCCAATTCGCTACCAAAATCCATGGACTCTCCGACGTATGTGGAACGTTTGAAACCTTTTTGTAGCCTTTCGTTTTTAATACGTTGTACATCGCGCATTTCTTCCGATATTGTGCGATCATAGTCCGGTGTTGTAGGAGACTTCCTCAAAAGTTTCGCCCTTTCCGTTAAAGGTAGCTCAGCCAAATAATCTTGGCTTAGTTGCTCATTAAGCTCATTGCTATCTACGATCAATGGAGATAAAGTTCTTAATTCAACTTCTTCCGAAGCATTTATTAATTTCTCTAAGGCTTCTTCGTCTAGTTGCCTTTGACGATCGGCCAACTGTATAGAGGCCTGCTCTTCGCTACTAATCGAAAGTGTACGATTGTTTGATGCCTCTAAATTTAACAAAACATTGAAATCATAAAATTCATCATGTTGAGGTGACAACGATCTAGATGGTGTATGAGAACGATAGGCAGCAGCTACTTCGGGCGAATGTGAATGTGAACGTGAGGGTGAATTAGATCTGTAATGACGAGAACGATCACCCTCGAATAGCATTTCTGTTGTAGCTGATGAAGGTTCGGGGGTTTTGGCTCTCTCTTCCTTAGACAAACGCATTGGACTTTCAAATGTCGATGGACTTCTAGCCGCGCGTAAGGACTGTATTAACAAATCCATTTGTTCTCGCGAACAATCATCTTCATCCTGTATGTTCGGCGATGTACTTGATTCACTTTTAGCTTCTGAAAAAACAATCGAAATGGTGGGAACATTTGAAATTTCCACATGCTGTTTAGTTTCCACGTATTCGGCATGTTGAAATCCATAAAATGTTTTCGCTTCAGAAATTTCACTAAAATTTTCTACTTCTTTTATGCGCATTGGACTTTTTGATTTTGTTCTACTGCGAGCAGCACGTAATGATTGCACTAATAAATCCATTTTTTCTCTTGAGCACTCTTCTTCCTCTGAGGGAAACATAGGTTCCTGGTGTTGTGGCGAACTAAGCGATATGGCAGAAGATTCTTCTGCAGACTCTATTTCATAAAGATGTTCGACAAGTATAGTTGGAGATCCGGGAGTCTGTGAACGTTCTTCCAACTGCTTGATAAACTCATCGTTGCGTTCTATTAATTTAGAACGTCGTTTTTCCAAGCCTTTACTTAAATTTTCTGCCGTTGGGAGACGCATAGGACTTTTGGATCTAGATCTTCTTTCGTCTATTTGTAACGATTGCACTAGAGAGCTACTTTCAGTGTCTGCCACAACCTTGAGTTCGGTAGTTTGATTAATTTTCATGCCATCCTGCTCTTCTGGTTCCTCCGCTGGAGCTAATTCGGGTAGTAATTTCGTTTCAATAAGTTTTTCCAATATATCTTCATTGTGTTTTATCATTTTATAACGACGATTTTCTACACTGCGCTTTAAATTATCCGGTGTAGGCAAAGGAGATTTGGAACGTGATCTTGAGCCATTAGAACGTTGCAATCTTAAATTGCTTACCAAAGTATTCATGGCCGCATCAGAAGATTCATTGTCTTCTAGGTTTGTCGCATCATCGGTAACAGAAATATCTATTATATTAACTAAAGGAATCAAATTTCCTTCATTGGATGATATTTTGGATGGATCATCAGCCATATTCTGAAGTTGATTGGAAATACCAACTTCACTTTCCATGGCTGAATTATCATCGTTTTCTTCTATTGCGTTTATTTCACTGCCGTCCAAAGAGTCTATGAATTTTATGATGTTCCCCTTTTTAAATTCATTACTCTCTAAATCATCAGTGTCATCGTATATTTCAACTGAAGTTTTTTCATTATTCACTTTTTCATTTGAGAGATTCAAGTGACATGAAACATCTTTAGGCAGCGGTGTATTGGGAGCTGTATTGGCTGGTGAAACATTTCTCGATGTAGATCTAGAACGTGATGGATTAACCGATGCTGTAAAATCATAGAAATCACTTAAGCCCTCCATCATCAGACCATATTCATCGCGCCATGGTGCATAATCCAATGGAGTTTGTATATTTATAGTTGGTGTATTTTGTGCTGTGCTAAATGCACTTTTATCCACAGTATCCCTGGTTGCTTTCAAACTTTCTTCATATTCATCCATTTCTTCTACATGTGGACTATGTCTCAAGCGTAGCGAGGATCGTGCAGGTGATGCTTCTTTTTCCGCTATTTGGGAGATTTGAAGCTTAGCATTATACAGGTGCGAAAAGCATTGAAATAGAAGCGCAATTTGTATGGGGAAAAAGGCAAAATATTAAAGATTAAAATAAAATTAGTTATTAAAGCTTTGCTGGGGAAACGAAAATAAATTGAGGCGATGGATGACTGAAGGCTCTTAAAGATTTTTATTTCTATATTATTAGTTAGCGATTTTTGTTAAATTTTAAATCAATAAAGTATTGTTTTATTTACCAAGGATTTTTGTATAGCTTCTGGTATTAAGATGAGTTCAAAGTCAAAAGGATTAGATCTGGTAGCCAGAGTGGTTCTTCTAATTAAAAAGTTTCAATTACTTTACTATCGATTGACAACAAAAAAGTTGGTTTCGTGTAGAAAACTCTCACTGTATTTTGGGAAGATCTACCTAAGCTCAGGATTAAACAAGATGGAATCGTCAGAGTGGTAATAAACTGATAATGACTTCCTAAAATGTTCTCAATACTCCCTTTCATTTCCACCGAGACAATGAAATGAATAGACATTAGTTTCTTTCTTCTGGTTAAAGCATTGCAGAGGGTGCGAATGATTATCGCCCAACCTAGTATACACTCTATGTCCTATGACTAGTGGGAACAATGTCACCATACAAAAACATTTACTTCTTTGTGTAAATTATAGTGAGCCTGCCGCAGGGTTAGAATTTTTAATTTAGATGGACAGCCCATCACTTGACCGTGGATAAGGTTAAAGCCTCATTAAAGTGATAGATTCTTCTTATTATAAAGGACTAGCAAAATGTTTGAGTTCTAATCAAAGTTATTGTGAGACTTTGAGAATCAGTCAAGTTTATTGCCTTGTAATATGTTTTTATCCCTCTAGGGATCTAAAGCGTTACAGTTATGGATAGCAAAAAAGGAGGTCGGAGTATGCATCTTATTAGAGCGTGACTTTTGAAAAAAAAAAAAATTAATTTTGCACTGTTTGGAGAAAGCAGCAGCAAATTTTTTTTATTTGATTTAAAATAAAATTTAAATCTATTTAAAAAAAGGAACTCCAGTCTATCCCTTCTTTGAACCAGAAGCTTATTAATAAATAATAAAAAAATAACGAAAACTTACATTTGTATTGTCACTTCTTACAGATTCTTCTTTAGTCGCCGCTTGATCAACGGATTTTCCTTCCTGTTTGAGGACAAAAATACCAAATAATTTGACTTTTGTACCTTCAACATTTTGCATACAAACATACCTGAGCATTCTTTTGAGCAGAATGTTTTTGTAATGCTGTCAAAGCCTCTTGATTCTGTCGTTTGTTTGCTTCTTCAAAAGATGAAGTACTTGGCATATTGGTAGCTGTATCGTATGCCACTTCTTCACTTGAAGCTGGCTTTTCGAATTCCATTTCTTCGTCAATGGACAAGGCTTTTTCTCTTTTCCAGAATTCTGTATGTTTATATTGTTCGGGTTTTACTTCGCCCCAGGGATCACTTGTCTCTTCGCCCAAACGTTCCAAGGAACTTCGTAAACTATCATCACCACGTCTTGCGTCTTTGGCAGGGCTTCGTTTGTGACGTCTGTGATGACTTTTTACCTTCAGTGTGGGCTCAGTAGAATATCGTATCGGTGTATATTCCGGACCAGTAGTATCTTTCATTTCTTCCTCCTCCAATGAGGTGAACATTTTTAATTCTTCATCACGAGAATGTCGGGACTCACGTGATGAATTCGAGCTGTTGCTGGAACGTCGCTTTTTAAAAGCTCTCCGACGACCCGATCCGTCTTCGCGCATAAGTGGTCGTTGCTTTATGCCATCCAAAGATCGCAAATAATCATCTGAGTATTGCAGGTTGCCTAAATTGGTATCCTCACCATCGGGTTCTTGCCGTTCTTGTACAAGATAGTGAGAATCCGTTCCAGTTGTAATTTCTTCGGATGGTTGTGTGCTAAACGAAGACTTTTGACTCGATGCAGGATCTATGGAAGAAGTGTCGTCTGATACGCCGGGAAAAAGCAAAGGTTTCGTTCTCACTGAATAGGGTTCATCTAAATCCTGGGCCAATTGAGTTTTCACTGTAGAATGTCCAGATTCTCCGCCTGATAACGGGGAAAAGTTTCGTCTTATGCAAGGTGCTTCTATGATCGGTGTTTGGGGAGCACTATCTAAACTGCCGCTAAATGCTCGTTTTTCTACAGCATCTAACATTTTGGACTGCAATTCGGACATTTCTTTTTCCGCTTCCATAAACAATAAAGCATTTTCTTCAATACGCTTTTGTTTAGCCTCTTGATCGCGTTCACGTTGTACGAGTCTTAGAGATTGTTCTTCTTCGGATTCTTCGCCCAATTGCTCACGTGCTTCGAGAATTTTTCTTAAAAGTTCATCTTCTTTGTGTTCGTTACCCTCTTCTGGGTTTAAATCACGTTTCCTAATCGATTCTATTAATTGCTGTTCTTTTTCGGTCAGTTCTGCTTCTTTTTCAGCTGCTCTCAGTTGTTCTTCTAAACGATGTTCAATTTCTAAAAGTTTTTGAGTGGCTAGCTCTGCTGCAGCTTCTTCTTCTTCTCTTGCTTGTTGTTCTTCATTGTCTTTTTCTATTTCCAATAGACGACGTGCATTTTCGTCTGCTTCACGTTGACGTTCTTGTTCTTCTTCAAGCATACGTTGTTCAATTTCTCTTTGTTTTTCCGCCTCTAATAATTTGCGTGATTGCTCTTCAGCTTCTTTCCTAATGCGTTCTTCTTCTTCGCGTTTTCGTTGTTCGGCCTCTTTTTGTTTTTCTGCTTCCGCAAGTTTTCGAGCTTCTTCTTCGGCTTTTTTGCGATGTTGCTCTTCTGCCTCTTTGTGAATACGTTCTTCTTCACGTTTTCTCTGTTCGACCTCTCTTTGCTTTTCCTCTTCTGCCAGTTTACGAGCATTTTCTTCGGCTTCTTTCTTCGCGCGTTCTTCTTGTTCACGTTGTTTTTGCTCTTCAAATAACTTTTTAGTCTTGGCCTCTTCCTCCTGTTTAAGCTGGCGCTGATAGTTCGCTTCAGCTTCGGCCAATTCTTTGCGAAGTTGCTCGGCTATTTTCTTTTGTTTCGATAACTCCTTCTCCAATTCCTGGCGTTTCATATCCGATAATTCTTTATTCTTCAGCTTCTCTTTAAGCTGATCTATTAAAGCTTGTTGGGTTTCCAGCCGAAATCCATCCTTGTAGGGAATACCATCTTTCATAACTTGTGTACCGGCTGCATCTTCTCTGCTTGTGGCATTGACCAGCTGTTGGTGCATGCTATCTTGCAGCTGTGATAAATTTTCAGCAGAATCATCGCCTTCGTTAGCGTCATGATTGCATGAGTAGTGATACAGATGACGTACGACATACAAAAATTCAATGGCACTCATGTAGCCAATGACCAGTGTAAACACTATATCACCAATTTCAGCAAATAGTTCGCCCATTTTTCAAAAAAAAAAAAAAAAAAATTTTTCCTTCTTATGCTGTGAGTCAAATTGTTTTTGGGTTTGTTTTCTTCTTACAAATTACTTTTTCGTTATCTTTTTTTGTTTTTTTAGGTTTTGCAATTGATTGTTGATGTTGTTGCTGTGTTGCTTTAATTAAATTTGTAAGTTTTAAGGCATAATGAGAAAAAAAAAACACAATTTAATTTATAAAATTTCTCCTTCAAAATTTCACTTGCGTAATCGGCTAATGAGTTGAACGTTTTAACTGATTTTTTTTTTGTTCAGTGGAATCAAGTTAAAAGTTATTTTCTTTTTGCTCTCTAATAAATTCACAACACTTGAGTGTTTTAAAAACACTATTTTCCTTTAGTATTCAATATTCTTTTGATTTATTTTCCAATATTATATAAAATTCACCACAATTGTGCAATTCACCAAATTTTCATTTTACACATGAAATATAATTTTATTTTGATGATTTATAATTTTATAGATTTAGTTAAAAATTCAACTTAAATTTAATTGAAATTTTTTTTTTTGCAATAATTATTGAAGAAATTTTTGATAAATTTGCAAGATTTGCGGAAAATTCGTATGTGCTTTTGAAGCAGCTTCTTAAAAACTGAATAAATTGGATTGAACGGCTGGCTGGCAGACTAGTTGATGAGCAGACAACAACGACCACTTTGCGTTTAATTTTATTTTACACAAATTAAAATTAGATTTTATGTAAAAAGGAAAAAAGTAAATTGTTCGAAAATGTTTCGTGTTAATCGATCGATTTGCAACTAATCAAATTGTTGATAAATCGGAAAAATTTTAATTTAATTTATTTCTTTTTTTTTTCAATCAAATTTTTTAATTAGAAACACCGCAGTAACTATTTGCCATAAAACAATTTATAAAAAATTAGGCACTATTTCAAAAATGAATCACGTATTGAATCGATGAAACCGGTCAATTAAAATGTTTCATTACAAGAAAAAAAAAAAAAAACAATAGGTATCGAGTGAGACCATAAGTGTCGTATTTATATTTTGGTTTTTATTAAAAAAAACGAATAAATGTTTGATTTTGAAACAATTTTAGAAAATAAATAAAAACCGCACACACCGTTCGAAGTATTTTCAAGGTATAAAACACAGTGTTTTCTCGCTAGCAAATGCCAACAAGAAAATTAAATAAAAATATTATTGCTGCACCTTCCGTTCATTTTCTTTTTATTTTCTTTTGAAATTCTCAGAGAATTTTCACAAGTTTGTTACATACATATATTTTTTTTGTTCGATTTTAGGTTTTTATTCTTTTAAGAAATAAAATCACATTAATTTATTAAATGCACCTACAGGCGAAATTTGCGTTTTCTTTTAATTACTTTTCGTTAATTTTCATTAAAATTAAAAGAATTTTTCACAATTTATAAAGCAATTTTATTTGATTCTATCAAAAATTTAAAAAAGGAAACATTCGTATGTGAAACGTAAAAATTAATGGCACGTAAACGTCATTGTTGGCTGTTTCTGAGCACAATATTTAGTTGAGTTATAAAAAAATTGTTGGTTGTGAGCTTAAATAAAATTCTATCTTTTTTTTGTGTACATTTTTTTGTTTTTGTTGTATAAACACTTAAATTTTTTCACTTTTCCAATTTTCCAACTATAAAAATAGTGAAATTGACTACCGTTGCTAGTACCGTGGTGTGTGTACCAGTAGTCGACAGTTTAAGAATTTGGAAGTTTTTAAGCTGCTGTCTTCGCTTGTAAGGGGTTTCTATTTTAGATTAATTTGAACTTATTATAATTCATCAATTTGTATATTTTAGAACAAAATAAGTTAAATATAACAATATAAACATTAATATTGAAAAAGTGCAGATTTGCCAATAGTCGGAATTAGTTTTCCACTTCTCGTCGTGTTACGTTCCTATTTTCGAATAGAATTTAAACTCTTATTTATTTAAAATCAAGTATTTTGAACTTCTAAATATTTGCTAAGATCAGACAGGTACAAGGGATCATACATGGAAACTTTGCAGTGTCAGTAAATTTTCAGTAAAAATTAATTTTTACTGTTACCATTAAATTTTTACTAATTATGAAAACCAGAAAATTTTTAATGCAAACTAATTTTCATTATAAGTAAAAATTTACTAATTACTACAATATTTTTCAGTAATCAGTAAAAGTTTTCTGCTCATGCAAATGAAATATCATCATCAGTAAAAACTTACTAATTAATGCAATTTTTTCCAGTTTACCGGAAGCGAAAATTAAATTGCATACTGCAATTTGTAATGCAGTACATATTTAAATAAGTGTGTGCCCATGTACGATCATATAGTGACTGTTCTGACGATTTTGTGAATTGAACTTTTTCCTCAGGTCTTCATATTTTGATTGGAAATATATCTGAAAAAGTTCTTTCTTGGTTTCTTCGATTCATTTCCGCCCTATAATTAAACAAAACAAATATGAAAAGCGCCTGTCTATATTAGGATAAAAATTGTCCGCCCCTCAGTAGATTGTAAAGAACTCCTTAGAAATTATGCCGACTACTGCTTTAACTTGTTTTAAACAAATTTCTTACATGTATCCAACGACTTGGAACGTGACGAATAAACAATTTTCTCAAGTTTGAGTTAAATTGGAAGATAACACCTGTAACACTTGTTTTCTAGTTGCCGCCACCTCAATGCCGACTACTGAAAAAACTAAATATGTCATCAATTAAAATGAGACAAAAAATATATTTTCTTTTAAATTTTCTTAAGGTACGGTCACATCTGGCAAACATTTGCCCAAAAAAAACGTAACCACTAAATACCAATGAAAAACTTTTTAATTTATGCATTTATTTATTAAGTTAAACAGCATCTAATTAGATAAGATTCTATTACATTTTCTATAAATTATGTAGGAAACTGTTTAACATAATAAAAAGGTATCTAAATCAAAAGTGTTTTCATTAGTATTTAGTGGTTACGCTTTTTTGGGCAAATGTTTGCCAGATGTGACCGTACCTTTAGTAATTATTGCAAGAGTTATCTGCCTTTTAAAAACTTTTACGATTGAAAGTGGTTTCACAATTAAATCTTTTCTAAAATATAAGCAGTACCAAGAGTCATGAGATACAGTAACTGAACAAATATTATATATAGTGACAAAAACTATTTATCTAAAATAAAGTTTTCTTATTTGACAAACATAAAGATTTGCCGATCTTACTTTAATACATAATCATCGTACCTCTTATTTATTTGGTACAGGCCGACTACTGGTACATGAAACTTTAGACACACTTGCTCTAAACCAAATGTAAAAGTAATCATTTCGTATTAACATGCATATTAGTTTCTAAATAAGATGGTTAAGAGTTGATATTATGACAAAAAAAAACTGCAGTCATACAGACCATTTTATAACCAACAACGAATAAAATTTTTTTATACATTTTTTTTAAATCAGTTCTTTTCAACTTGCTTGCAGGTCCGCTAATAGTTTATTTGCACTTGCTTATTAATTTTAAATAATTAAGAAATGTCAATTAAAAAAAAGATACATTTTCTCCCACCCAATATCAATTTGTTTGCTTGCATTGAAAACAATTTGAGGAAAATGTGTTTGTTTTGGTTTGTGCGTTTTCTCAAACTAATTTTTTTGAGCATAAAAACTTTTATTTAAAAGTAAAATAACAAATATAATAATTTCTGTTTTTGCGAAGTTTAAAAAAACACTGACCTTAAGCACGCATGAGAACAATTTTCTCTCTCTCTCTCTCTCCCTTGATTTGTTCTTCTTCGTCTGCTTTTCCTTTTTAGTTTATTTTAAATTGTTTTGATATCGATGTCAATGTCTACTACAAATTGATTATGATCGTGTTTGTTTATCTTCTGTTTTCTGCTGATGCATTCGAATTTCTTAAGTGATTTTATTCGATGCGATCGGTGTTAAAAGAATGTCGCTATTTGCTATTTTTATTGTTTTCATACTAAAATTGTCATTAAATTATAAATAAAAGTGTTTATTAAACATTTTGACCAATTAATTTGTGAATATTTTATGGGTCATTTTCCTGTCATTATAAGAAATAACTTTCACTGCAATATTTGCGTTGGCTTTGTTCTGACATCATCACTAATTGTCGCTGGCTGTGACTGTAGTTGGTAAAGGGGCGAATTTAACAACACTTAGAAACTCCAAAATATATAAAATTACTTGACAAATACGAGTATTAAAATGAGTGCGTGCGTAAGTGCGTAAGTGCGTTTATTTCTAATAATAAAAAATATAAAGTTATTTTACAAAATATAATATTCTACTTTACGACTTACCGCAGTGCTTTTCCTTTACAAACTGAACTTTAATATTTAACATTCTTTTGGACAACTATTAATATAAATGTATACTTGTATGTATATATGTATGTGTGTATAAGAAACACACGAAAACCAACGGGACTAACTTGACGAAAATAAGCACTGCAGTTAGATAATGTAAAAAAGAACAACAACTTTTACATAAGCATCACAAGGAATTTAAGTAAATAAGACAAATAAGACTACATTAAGGGGGCTCAAATTGAGCCAAACAAATTAATTTAAAATAACAAATCAAAATAAAATAATTAATTCAAATACAAAATCAAATTAAATGAACAAACGAATAATCATTTTATACGCCATTTGGCGACATTCCCACCCCCGTGGATCGGCTACGATTCACTACTCCAAGTCCAGAACGGCAAGTTTCGACACTGGTCGCTTCAGAACTCCACTGTTCGTTTGGATGTCAGCCCTTCTAATAACACCATCGGCTCCAGGATATACACGAACAACACGTCCTCTTTTCCAGTCTCTTCTTGAAACTGCTGTATCACACACTAAAACAAGATCACCGATGCCTATGGGCTTTACGTGTTCACACCATTTAGAACGTCTGGTAAGCGTAGGCAAATATTCAATAATCCATCTCTTCCAAAAATGATCTCGCAATTGGCGAGCAATGCGCCACTGTTTCTTCAGGACCACGGGCTTCATAATTTCAGTTCCTTCAGGGGTTTGTGCAGTATTCGCTGAGCCTAACAAGAAATGATTAGGCGTTAGTGGCTCTTCATCTTCATGGCTGACAGGCAAATGAGTCAGCGGACGGGAATTTAATATATTTTCTGCTTCGATCAGAAAACCTTGTAGCGTGTGCTCTCTTGGGGCGACTTCTTTTAGCGTTACTTTTAGCACTTTTTTAACGCTCTGCACCATTCGCTCCCATATGCCACCTTCTGCAGGATTAAGTGGACAATTAAACTCCCACACAATACCCTTCGTTGACATTTCATCCTGAATTTTAACCATGTCAAAAACCTCATTGAACCGTTTAGCTTCTTGGTTGGCTCCAACAAAATTCTTCCCATTATCACTGCGCATTTTGGATGGCGTGCCACGTCGATTAATAAAATTTCGTATGGCCAAAATACATGCATCTGTGGAAAGATCAAACGCTACTTCCAAATGTACTGCTCTTATTGTCAAACACGTAAAAAGAGCCACCCAACGTTTCTCGTGACGTCGACCAATTGTGATGTTAACTGGGCCAAAGTAGTCTACACCAGTAAAAGTAAACGGACGAACATACGGGGTTAATCTATCATTTGGCAACGATCCCATAAGAGGCGGTACTGGGACGGCACGACGGAGTTTACACATACAGCAATTTTGAACCGTTTTCCTCAGAAGTCTTCGTAAGCGAGGCACCCAAAATTTACTTCTTATTTCGCCAATTGTTGCCTCGAAGTTTTGATGTTTCATTCTGTTATGCACATGTGCGGCAAAAATTTGCGTGAAGCGATGCGAGGGCGACAATATAACAGGCCTCTTTGTATCTAAAGGTAACCAACTGGCGGCATCGATACGACCATTTACTCGCAGCAAATTGTTTTCATCAAAGTACGGTGAAAGCTTGTACAAATCGTTGTCTCCTTTCAGAGTACCACCAGACTTTAAGATTTGCATTTCAAGGGCAAAACTTTCCTCCTGTGAAATACGGCACAAAACAACTTCTGCAGCTTTTAACTCTTCAGTAGACAAACAAGTGGGTCTACTAAATTTTAGCCTTTTCTTGCAGCTGCTTACAAATCTCATAACCCAAGCCATTGTTCGAGTTAGCCTGAGAAATGAAGAAAAACGATTAAAATCAATAAATAAATTTGTACTAACCAGCAAAGTAAATTTTGGTCGTAGTTCCTCATCGCATGCAAGGGCGGTTCTTATTGGGCCATTCTTCGGCCAGTCATCTTCATATTTATATAAAAATTGTGGTCCTTGAAACCAGCGAGCATCATTAAAAAAATTAATCTTGCCCTTAACCCTCGTAGTTTCATCGGCAACATTGAGGTCAGTAGATAACCATCTCCAATCATTTGGCCGTGTAGAATCTAATATTTCTGTAACTCGGTGGGCCACAAAGGGTTTATATCTCCTGCTTTCAGAGCCAATCCAGCTGATTACAGTCGTAGAGTCGCTCCAACATATTCGACGAGAAACACCAATCTCGTGCTCTTTTAGTATTGTACACATTAACCGTGTCCCAAGTACAGCAGCTTGCAGTTCCAATCGTGGTATTGTCATAGATTTCAACGGAGCACATTTTGTTTTAGCGGCAATAAACGATACTCCGATGTTTCCGTCGACTGTAATGTATCGCCAATAAGCCACAGCACCAAATGCATCTTCACTAGCGTCAACAAAAATGTGTAACTCAAGATCAGAATGCAAACCTTTTCCAAAATAGTATCGTGGGATTTTTAATATGACAACATTTTTTAACTCTTGGCGCCAATTATTCCACATCTCTTTTAGCGACTCAGGTACTTTCTCATCCCATAGCAGACCATGTCTCCACACCTCTCGCATTAATAGCTTAGCCGATATCATAAAGTTGCTCAAAAATCCAAGCGGGTCGAAAACAGACATAACCACACTTAAAAGTTCGCGTTTTGTAGGACACTTTATGCCTTCTGGGACCTCAGCATTCACATTGTGAAACTTCAAATTGAACCTAAAAGTATCATCTTTTGGTTTCCAATACATACCAAGAATTTTTTCTGAATGGGGCTCATTGACATTATCGGAGAAGTTCATTGGGGCGTCTACTGAGCCTCTGAGAGCTTCTACGACGTCGGAAGAATTTGACGAAAAATTAGTTATCTCGAACCCAGCTGATTTATGTATGTCACGAACTTGTGACGCAATTTCAATAGCCTTCACTGCCGTCGGAAAACTGTCAACAAAATCATCTACATAGTGATGATCCACAATAGACTTTACTGCTCGGGGATATATATCACGATATGTTAGGGCATTTGTGTTTTTGACATAATGGGCTACGCAAGGCGAACATGCAGCTCCAAATGTCATGACCATCATTTCGTAAGAATCAGGTTGGACTTTATTATCGTCGCGCCATAGAAAACGTTGCGAGCATCTATCTTCAGAAGCCACAAGAACCTGGTGAAACATTTCTTTAATGTCTCCACAAACTGCCACAGGGCCAGTACGAAAATTAAACAAAACTGATGGTAGCGGCTTATATTCTTGCGGACCTTTCAATAAATTTGTGTTTAGCGAGATGCCTTCAACGGAAGCAGCAGCATCAAAAACCAAACGAATTTTTCCCGGCTTGTTAGGGTTGACTACTCCAAAATGGGGAAGATACCAAGTCCTAGGGCACACATTAGCAGCTTCAATAGGGGACAATTTACGAATATAACCCTTAGACAAATAATCCTTCATAATAGATTTATAGGCTTCACCAAAATCAGGATTTCTCTTCATTTTTCGTTCAATACCATTTAGTCTGTTCAGAGCCATAGAGTAACTGTCAGGCAACACAATATCATCACTGCGCCATAAGAGCCGAGTTTGAAATCTACCATTAACTTTAAATGTAGATTTCTTCATAATTTCACGAGCTCTTAAATCATCTAATGATTCAATGACTGGTAAAGCCTTTACACCGAAGTTTTCCGTTTCAAAATAATTTTCAACCAAGTCATGAAGCATTTTCTCTGGTTGCACTGACAATAAACACAAATGGGAATCAGATGACTTACCCCTCATTTGACCAAATACTACCCATCCCAATGGCGTGTTGGCAGCATAAGGACCATTTTCCTCTAGCGGCACGATTTCATCAGGTAGACCCAAGTGGCAGTGATCCAAACCAATCAAAACTCTTGGAGCAACATCATTATATAATTTAATTGGCAGACCAGAGTGAGCGCTCAAATCTATGTTAAGGCTTTGAGCCGGCAATTTTAGATTTGAGACTCCATACACGTTTTGTAATGCATATTTTCTTTTACTTCCAATTCCACTTACATGCATATTTACCACTGTTGCTATTTCCTGTGCTGCCTTTCCAGCGTACCACTGCAAATTCAATTTACTTTGTTGCCCTTGGATACCCAATTGCTTCACCAAAGAGGTGTCCACCATAGTAACTGAAGAGCCTTCATCCAACAACGCATAGGTTTCAATTTTGTTACTAGGACCATATAGTATTATTGGTACCACTCGAAATAACAGCACACCCTTTTTTCTTGTATTAGACACACAACTGAGAACAGATTCACGATCATTTTTTGAGCCACTTGTAGTGGCTGACTCAGATGGGACGACGTTGTTAACTTGGACATCATGTAACAATTTGTTATGTTTTCTTAAACATCCATCTACTGAACAAGGCTTACGAACACGGCAAAATCTGCTCGAATGTCCAGTAGCGAAACACGAAAAACATAATCTCATTTTTTTTACTTCATTCCAACGATCTCTTACGTTTAATGCAGCAAATTTCCTACAATCAAATAATTTATGATTTGCCTGGCACATAGGGCACCTTTGTTTTCGCTGATCTTCAGTAGTATGAAGCACGACCTTTCTTTTCTGATCACTTGTAGGACGACTGACTACAGTGTTTGTTGTTTGTATACTTCTTACCAAATTTGCAACTCGCTGAAGCCAGGTACTAAAATCCAACACGGTAGGCCACTGTTTCAAAGTCGATGCGAACTGAGCCCAATCTAAACGTTTACTCATTGGCAGCTTCTGAACTAATTCTTCCATCAGGGTAGGATTCGACAAATGTTGTTGACCATTTGCAGACTCTAAAAACGCTGCTAAATTTCTCACCTTTACGGAGTACGGCACTAATTTGTCAACAGCATTTTCTCCAATGGGCTGAATCTCTCTAATTTGTTGCAATTGGGATCGAATTAGAACATCGGGACGACCATATTGTAGTTTAAGCTGATCAATAACTATGGGCACATTGTTCGGATGAATGAGCAAAGACTTCACACACTCCCTAGCTTCACCTTTTAGGGCCTTCTGCAATCTCAAAGAATTTTCAAAATTAGTATAAAAATAGGCGGCAGTAGAATTTTCAAAGGCAGAGAAAAACATAGGCCAGTCCTCAGGAGCACCATAAAATTCGGGCAGATCATATATTTTACGCGGCATAGGAATGGACTGAGTAAGAGGTTGCATACTGATAGGCTGTGTTGTCGACAATTGCTGCTGGGATTGGTAACTAGGTGTCGCAGTAGAATATGGCGTTGGACTACGGCGTTCAATTACATGTTCATTTCCAAAATTGTTACCACTTACTACTGGTATATTTTGCTGAATATTCAGCACATTTGTAGTTTCAACAGCTTTTATTGCTCTTTGAGCATCCTGTAATTGTGCTTGCAAACTTTGTATTTGTCGTTGAAGACACTGCATATCATTACTTTCATTAAATGATTGTAGCCTAACGCTAGGGCCAGGTACCAATGGTGGCAGAATTTGTTGCACATCACCAATTGTGCCAAATATATTTGGTGACGGTGCTGCTGTTGTTTTAGCAGAAGCACAAGTAAATGTTGTTGTTGTCTCGGCATTAGAGACTCTATACATTTCTGTAGGTATAGCTTGAGAAATTTGTTCAGGAATGGTCATTGCATCAGCCGCAGCAGATACACTGTTTTCTTCACTTGCGGCGGTCTGATGGCCTGAACTTTTCTTTGTTGGAGAACGTTGCATCTTCAAAAATGACATCGTTTAGACGTATTCGGCAAGTAAAAAATAAATTTAAAATGTTCCGGCAGGCAAGGAACCACAAACAAATAAATTTATCCTTAATAAAATATTCCGGCAGACGAGGAATCAAAATCCAATAAATTTATTTTTCAACTGTTCCGTCAGGCAAGGAACCACAAACAAATAAATTTATCCTTAATAAAATATTCCGGCAGACGAGGAATCAAAAATCCAATAAATTTATTTTTCAACTGTTCCGACAGGCAAGGAACCACAAAGAAATAAATTTATCCTTAATAAAATATTCCGGCAGACGAGGAATCAAAAATCCAATAAATTTATTTTTCAACTGTTCCGACAGGCAAGGAACCACAAACGAATAAATTTATCCTTAATTAAATATTCCGGCAGACGAGGAATCAAAAATCCAATAAATTTATGTTTTGTATATAAAACGTTCCGGCAGACAAGGAACCACAAACTGACGTAATTTTATTTTATATGTTCCGGCAGGCAAGGAACCAAATTTCGCCAAACAGTAGTTGCGAAATAAAATTTGTCGCTGGCTGTGACTGTAGTTGGTAAAGGGGCGAATTTAACAACACTTAGAAACTCCAAAATATATAAAATTACTTGACAAATACGAGTATTAAAATGAGTGCGTGCGTAAGTGCGTAAGTGCGTTTATTTCTAATAATAAAAAATATAAAGTTATTTTACAAAATATAATATTCTACTTTACGACTTACCGCAGTGCTTTTCCTTTACAAACTGAACTTTAATATTTAACATTCTTTTGGACAACTATTAATATAAATGTATACTTGTATGTATATATGTATGTGTGTATAAGAAACACACGAAAACCAACGGGACTAACTTGACGAAAATAAGCACTGCAGTTAGATAATGTAAAAAAGAACAACAACTTTTACATAAGCATCACAAGGAATTTAAGTAAATAAGACAAATAAGACTACATTAAGGGGGCTCAAATTGAGCCAAACAAATTAATTTAAAATAACAAATCAAAATAAAATAATTAATTCAAATACAAAATCAAATTAAATGAACAAACGAATAATCATTTTATACGCCATTTGGCGACACTAATTTTATTTAGTTGAATAACAACAATTGAGGGAAAAATTTGAAAATTACTTAAATATATTTAATATAAATTTGAAATGCATTATTTATTTATTATCACACTTGTGCGGTAAAATGTGTATTCTTTAAAATTGGCGATTTTTAAAGATCGTAAAAAATGTGTCATATTTATGGGGATGATTAAGTGCTCGCGTGAAATAAATTAAAAACTAACAGGAAATTTTCGTAAAACAACAGGAAATTTAAAAGTTCTAAATTTCCGTTCTTTTAACACGATTTCATGTAGAACACTTAAGATTTAATGTTTGAAAGTAAATTTTCATATTTTTCATAAAGTTCAAGTAATTAAATTTTATTGATTTATGAAAGAAATAATAGACTTGTGATCATTAAATAACGAAGTTTACGGTCATCCAGCTCTAGGAAAACTTATAGTTTTAAAAACTTTGTTAAATGTGTGAAATTTATTGAGATTAAAATTCAATAAATAATCATACTTTAATAAATATACATTTAATAAATCATACATAAAAAATACATAAAATTTTTTCGAAAACTTTAATTTCGAAATCGATTTATTAGTTGAGGTCAAGACAATCCTATTTTATGACGAATCACCACACGGACATCATCGTAAAAATAGTCAGAATATATTCTCCCATGACCTCAAAACGCGATTTTCGAAAGCTGGGGTGAAATCAGAAACTTCCTTTTTCTTTTGTAGAGGGAAGTTAAAAATGTTTGAACGTTAAAGAATCGACGATAAATTTTTAAACCCCTTTTTCGAAATTTAGCGAAGCAAAGACAACAGAATATCTAAATGCTTCATTGTTTTCATGCCAAATAAAAAAGGTCCTTTGATCAAATGCTCCCACCAATTGAGTTGACTGGACGCATGGCAAAGCATTACACTGTCATGATCAAAGACTTTCAGCATCAGTTGGAAAATGAATCCAAATATACCGAACAATTTTAATCAATTAGATGTGGGGAATCTTATACACCTTTCTGGGATGGTTTAACTTCGTCTTTTGAATCGACAGCAAATGCTTTCGAATTACAATGGAAATAATTTGACATTTAAGTTGAATAAAAGAATTTCAAAAATTTCTCGAAATTTATTTCTGTTAAAAAGTTGTTTAAATAGTTGAAATTTTTGGGCAATTAGCATCCACTTTCATGAGTGGTATATAAAAACGAACAAATGAACGACGGTTAGATGTTGCAGTGGCTACCGAAATCACTACTTATGTACATTATCTAGAAGACTGATTGGATATTCTAATACTCCAATAATAATTTTAATTTATTATTAATTCAAATAGATGAACACATTTCAACTCATTAATTTACTTTAATTTATTAAATTCATTTTTTTCTTTGTACTGCACTTCTCTTCAAATCCAAAGAATGTGAATTCGAACATCAAATAATGAAAAACTAATATTTTTAGTTTAATTTTTTAATGATTCGTGTATTTAGCAAAGAATTTTCGTTGTGTGAAAGAACGAACAATTTTTTTTAATACACTTTACGAAAAGTGTCATGCTTCAGTCCACAAGTCTATGGAATTTTTTTAACGACACATACACACGATTAACGAAACGATTTTTTTTATTGATCCATTAATTTTTAATTCTAACAATTTTCATTATTTCTTTGGTTTAGAAATAAAATAATATTTTTAAATATTTTGAAAAATTTTAATACCAAAAAACTTTTCCCACATTTGCAAAAAGAAAGCCAGAATTTAAAACCATATGTTTCTTTTTGTAGCAACAATTACAACAATAGAGTATGAACTTTACACAACAACTACACACAATAAAATGAACGGAGTAACGGTATTGCGTTTAGTTGATTTCCGTTTCCTTCTCTTTTTGTAATGGAAAATTAAAAAAAGGTTTTCACCTCAACATTAATTGTACATAAAGTAATCAAAGTTCAATGTCAAAATGATAAAGTAAAGAAAAATTATATGGAATAAAAAAAAACAACTAAAAATAAAGTTAATGTCGTTAGGTAACAAAGGATATGCAGGATGATGACATCCTCTCGACCACTCCCTAAAATATAATATAAAAACGTTACAACATGAATTTCATGTTTCAAAATACTAAAAAACAAAAATTAAATTTAGAAAAAATATGAAGAAGCAAACTTTTCAAGTTGGCTTTTAAATATTTGTATCTATTTTTTACTTTCACTCTTCCGTTAAAGTTAAATTAAGAAAATAACATGCCAACAAAAAAACGTTTAAAATTTGCTGATAATTTTAAGGAAAATTATAAAAAGAAGGTGTGGCATTTTTATAACACATTTTGGCCAATATTTATAGTGCATTACACACACACACACACACACTATGCCAACACATTTTAGCACAAAACAAAATTTTAATTCCATAAAAACATTTGAAAAAATTTACCTCATCACAGCCAGCACAGCGAGGTTTTAATAGTTCTGCATAATGACGTTCACAATAGATTTTATCCTCATGAACGCAGTATGTTAAATCGACCAGCAATTCATTGCAAGTGTTGCAAGTAAAACAACGTGGATGCCACACAACACTTTCCACAAATTTAGGAGCAGCTACTACCATTTCACCAACATTCACTTCGCCATCACAGTGGGCACAATGCTCATCATAGGGAGCATCTTTCACATAACCTAGAAAAATAACACAAAAAATTTAAAATTAAATTTTAAAAAAATATAAAACTAAATACTAATCACTCCCCCGCTTACCAATATCCAAAGCTATTTCATTACGCGCCGTTACAAAATCCTCATACGATGCTTCATGCAAATCTTCTAAATGTTTACAGTGTTCCAGCGATAGATCCTGTTTGGGCAATTGATATGAGATCTGTTGTTCCCTATAACGTGATCCTTCACTACCGACTTTTGGCACTTTTTCAATTGGCAATTGTTCGAAATATCGATTGATGCGTGATGACACACGTATGCCTGGCGGTACCCATGTGTAGCCAAGATCACGTGGCTCAACGCCCGATTCGGCTGGTGACACCACTTTGAAACCTAAACGTTCGTGGACGTTTGTAGTTTGTTGTTGGTATATGGCATGTGCTTCGCGGGGACATTTGCAGGATTGGCAAGTTTTTCTGAAAAAAAAAAAAAAAATAATGTGAAATATTTACATATATTTTTTATATGAATGTAAATTATAGCGAACTATTTTTTTTAATCAATTTATATTAATTTTAATACGCCAAAAATCGTAACCTAAATTTCAAGGGACATGGGGTAAAATAACATCTAACATCAATTTACATTTCAACCATACACGGCAGAATAGAAGAACGTTTAAACCATCAGCAGTATTCATGTAACTCTGTTGATCGTGATTGCAATTCTTCGATTCAACTTCAACTTTTTAAAGAAAATTGAATACGGGAATTATTGTACATACATACATACATATATCCCAGTGTTGCCATTGAATTATATTTTACAATGTCTAAGCTATTTATAATTATGTTAAATGTCTCAAGAAACTTAAATTTAGAAATAAGAGGCGGAAAAACATTGATTTCTATATATCGTCACCTAAAATCAAAAAGGCCGTCATTGAGAAAAAACTCAAAATTCCCTTTTTGATAGGTACTGATGTAATTTACAAGAATATATCCTTGCTCAAAATTGTCTCGTATACATATTTCCAGAAATAACGATTTTAATAACTGAATTTAAATGTGTAAATAAAATAAAGTATTTTGCTTGTCCAGTAAAATAATAAAAGAGGTCTCCCTGAAAAATGGCACCAAATAGCATGGAAAAATTGAAAATTGGTCTAAAATGTTTACATTGAAAAAGACAATAAATATTTTTGGGGCCATTTTTCTCTTTTTTGATTTGGGGACATTTTTGATTTTTCAGTTGGATTCATTTTTTTTCACTTTTTAGCTTGCGGCCATTTTTCATGGTGCTAATAAAAAATGCGGTTATGGCCTTTTGGATTTTAGCTGACTATATGATGTATGTATATATATATAAAAAAATTTTAAATGGACTTTGCGCTAAAAACAGCACCGATCACCATTAAATTTTTATTGCATAAATTTTTAATAAATTCTAACCAGCAAAACTCTTAAAGGCAAAGTATTAAATTAAAATACTAATCTTATCTGCATACACTTCACTTTTTGGCCATTTTAATAAATTTCTTTAATATGCTCACCACCTTGGCCTACAAAGATCAACTCAAAAATTTCAATATTTAAAAGTCAATCACCTCTATTGTGAATAACAAGTGGAATTTTTGTTCAAGTGAAATTTTTATTCCACCCGAGGTGAAAAATCCTATCATGAATCTCAAGTGAAAAATTATTCCCGCTATCAGTTTTCACGTTGTTATTCTGGACTGAATAAACTTTTTCATAGGAGTTTTTCATGATTGAAAATACGAGGGAAAAAATATTCATGAAAGGGGTGAATGAATTTACATTTGGATACCCCAGCCACTGGCTGAAACTTAACCTACATGAATTTTTTTCTCAATAATAATTAATATTAATTTTGTTGTGGTCAGTCCTACTGTGCAAAGTTTACTTTAGTTATAGCGTCATAAATATTAGTTGCAATGAAAAGGTATTACACAGTTTACTGATAATTATTTAATCAAACTTATTTCATTAAAACATTTACAATTATAAAAACTTTTTGTGAAAAATATAAAGTTTGATTAGATGTTGCTCATACGCTCCAATGGCACAAGAAATGTGAAACAACTTGCTGTTAAAAAGCTTGTACACAATGTACGAATATATGACATTATGTTAATATGAATTTGTTATTAAAGCTTTCTGTTAGTTGTTCTACGTACAATTGTACATAGATTGCACAAGCAAGTCCCAGAATAACGAACGATACATTATTCGTTATTTCGTCTAGCATAAAAGTTTTGGTGTTTTTACTAAATGTATGAATTTAATTTATTATAAAAATAGATTGTATTTTTATTTAAATTTATGTCTATAGAAAAATTTAACTATTGTCCTCTTCGTAGAAGCTTTAAGTGTTGACCAATAAAAGTACAAAAAATGTACAATAATTTCGCATATTTTTAATAAATACTAAAATTGCATCACACAGATCAGGGATGGCATCGGGAATTTTTAAAATTGTACCAAATAACTTGAAAAATTGTACTTTTTTGACCCTAATTGTACTAAAATACATTTTTTTTAATTTTATATTATTTTTATTTAGATTTATTAAGAATATAACAAAAAAGGTACATTAAATTTCATTTGTACTATAATATAACAAAAAGCAATTCAGCATTGAATATGTATATTTACATATATAGAAAATTAAAGTACTACGTACTACCTTTCAAATCGATTTCGACATCACAATTACAATTTTTATAATAGCTTGTTTGATATACTTATATCACAACGATTCCAATTTTGTGAATTCAGTAAATCCTTTGTTTGGATTAAGCCGCAAAGAGTTGCAGTTCGTAATCTGTTTCTCTCTTTGGTTTTAATTATATTTTTGTAAGAAAATATTCTTGCCACATTTGCTGATGAATGTGGAACTCACAATATTCCTCTTAGAATTTTTGAAAGTTTTGGAAACATTAATTCATTTGCTTCATTTTTTTATTTTAGCAACTGTTGCCCAGAAATCGCTAATATTCGAATCTTTGTAAAATTTTAATATTTCAACATCAGCAAGAGCATTAAATTGCGAATTTATGATATCAAATTTTTAGTACTCGTTTGGAAACAATTTTACTAATCGTGGTACTATATTATTAGTTTTTCGACTGATTACGTTTTCTGAGCTAAATTTACCGAACCACTTTAATGTAAAATGAATTGTACCAAAATAAGTACAATTGTACTAACTTTGCCATCCCTGACACAGATTCAGACTTCTTAAAATGACAAATGCGTTCGTCTCTTATAGTATTGTACTAATGGTTTTTGCGATTTTTATTGCATAAATATTTATCCATTTATTAATGGCTGCCCAATACATTCTATAAATTTTAGTTTTTCATCAAAGTACCTACACTTTATCACTCACTTATCCTGTTAGTACAATTTACTGACTTTATTACTGAATTTGATTTATTTGTTGATGATGTAATTTTAAGCTATTGCATAGCTTCTATCGCGGGCTTTGAGGCGACCGAATCAAGAAATTTTTAAGCGTTTGTTTCTTAAATCTTTTGTTTTTGAAACAAAAAAACCTGGAAAAGATCTGTCATTTGTTTTTGAAATGAAAAAACCTGGCACTAAGTTTGTTTCTCAAGTCTTTTGTGTTGTTAAGTATTTAAATCGCCCAATGTATGTTAACCCTTAAAGCCGCGGTGCCCACAAGTTCCTTATGGAAGAGCAAACACCAATACATTTAAAGAAAAACAAATTTTTATTCAAAATTTTTTGTTGTAAAAACAAATACATGCAAAGAAAACACAAAAAATATATTTCATATATTTATTTCATATCATACGTTAAACAAAAACAAGCATACGAAAATATTGTTGCTTTGCTCTTGCGTGTATTTCGCATTGAGGTTGCTGAGTGCTGTATGAGTATATTAAAACACACAGCCTATAGCTAAGAGTATTACAAAAACAAATGAGCATGAAGAGCATAGGGCCTGGGCACCAATGCCCCTAAAGTATGCTATTGATTGCCAGAATAAAAAAGGAGTTATTAAACAAAACGTAATAATATAATTGCATAAGTTGATAAAAAATTCTGTGCAATAGCTTTACCGCGTCAGTCCCCCCCTCGAGTACCACATGTCATTTTTTTACTTTGATGTTTAGTATAAAATGTAGTTCGTTATAGAGAGCTTTATCTGTATTTTTTTAAAAGCTTTGTTATGCATAACTTTTAAGTGTTTCGTGTGTGTGCATGTATGAAATAATAATTATCCGTTAATTTTTAAAAAAAATTATCATACTTTAAATACTGTGAGTTGAAAACTATTGTCAAGAGTAAAATATGCAAAAATATGCACTAAAAAATTGTTGATGATGATGTATGTATGTAATTTTTTAAATTTGTAAATAAATTTGGAATTAATCAGAATTATTTGAATTTTTTTTTCGGGAAATTATGGAAAAATCATTTAGTGTAAATTTAAAATCCTTAAAGAACTTTTTTTTTAATTTTCTTTTTGTAAATGTGGATATTAAAGTTTACAAAAATATTCAAAATTATTATACATATTTATTATCATAAATATGCTGTGAAATACGAAATACATACATTAAAAATAAGCATAAAAAAATTCTTAAAATCAATTGCGGATAATGTAAACTTTAGTTTCGTTTGTAAAAAAATATTTTAACTTGGAAAATATGTATTCCAACATTTTTTTTAATTTTTGTTGATATTTGTACAGGCTAAAGTTTGTAAATTTAATTATCACAGAAATGTTAGATAGACATTATGAACATATTTCAAGCAACAAACGAAAAATTTTATATCTAAACATTCCTTTAGATTTCAACTACACGGCTGAATGGAACAAGCATTGTTTTCGGTAGAAACCACTAAACCTCGTCAGTATTAATGTGCAAATGCTTTCACTACTTGTTAGGTAGCTTCGTTGAACGTCATTACATTCTCTATTTATACACAATTACAAATACAAATAGAATACGCGACTTATAAAAATTTACGAATTTTAGCCTTGTATAAATATTAACAAATATTAATATTAAACAGTTCGTAGTAATTTATTACAATTAATATATTTATAAATATTTCGTTTGGGTTTGCAATCAACGCACAGGAAAAACCATGCAATTGCCTGTTTGCGGCTTCTCTGATCCTTAAGGAATTGTTGTATTTTAAACAACAATATACTAATTTTTTTTAAAGAAATTTTATTAACTCAATTTGGGTTTGTATACAATTTAGTAGACGGATATCATATGGCCCAGATTAAAATATACAGCCATGTCACAGAGATCTATTCCGTGCGGAAACGGAATTCAATCCGTATTTTGATTCTTAAAAAATCCGACAAAAAATGATTTTTCCATATGAAACCATTTTTAATTTTGCAAACAGAAAAATTTTATTTATCTAAAAGTGATTTTATTCCGAAAGTTGTTTTCGTTATTCACTTTTTGAAGAACCAAAATACAAATTGAATTCCGTTTCCGAACGGAATAGATTTTTGTGACATGGCTGATAGTGCACTTTTTAAGGTGTAAACACGGGACAAAATGTCACTTTTAGTTATTTTTACTAATTTTGTTTTTTCAATAACATATATGCAGTGTACTTTCTTGGTGTGGAGGTCAAATAAGGCAAGACTGGTTCTCTTGGTACTTTTTTTTTTTTTTTGTTTGATAAATTTTGTATACAGACAATTTTTATGAAATTGAAGGGAGGGAAAAAATTGTGACACCGAACTCCATTTCTTATTAAAGTTTTCGTGTTCGAAAAATTAATGAGAGCATAAAATTGCAATTGTAAAATTAAAGAGGGCCAATAATTGACTTCGTATTTAAATACTGATTCAGCTAATTTTCATTTAAATTTACATATCTTGCATTTAAGTGCTACTTTTGTTTTCCAGTCGTATTTAATTGTTCTTATTAAATGATATTGAAAACTTGGTAGCAGACGTAAGATAAAAAATTTCCCACAAATTTCCCTACAGAAAAGCTGACTAGAAAAGTAAAATCCAAAAAAATATATTTTTATTTTAATTAAAATTACGAATAATTAAGAACTGCTGAGTTGTTTGAAGAGTATAAAAGCAAATTACAGAATGATTAAAAGGATAATAACGACAAAACAAGCCAAAATTGCAAACAACTTGTTAGCAGCCACAATTTTTTTTTTTATTTGCTTTGTTTTGAATAAAAAGACAGTCAAAAACATATGGAAATTCGTAAAACTTATGTAATATTTAAATGCACAATGTTGGCTATTTAATGTTGACTTAATTTAGCAGTGAAAAACTCTATTTTATATATAAATATCATTTAAAAATAAATGACATATAAATCCGCACTGAATTATTGGCCCTAACTGTAGTAAAAAGATTAAAAATTTTTTTTTTTTCAAATAAAATATTTTTACAAGTACAAACTTACCTTACAATGAGATCATAGATTTCTTTTTTATCAAATACTTTACAATACGCATGTAAAACATTAAGGCAGGCATAACGCATACCAGTCCAAGGAACTTCATTTGAAGCCAATGCCTCCCATACGGGGCAATCAGCATGACGGTCCATGTCAAGCATTTTTACCATTTTATTTTAATCAGAATTATGACAATGTTTATAATTTCTTAGTTTTTATTTTTGATTTCAACAATTTTCACTTTAAAGACATTTTGATTTTAATTTAATATCACATGGCGTTGGCACGCTTAAAAGGGACTAGATTTTTTTCTTTTATTTTTATTCGTCTTTTACTTTTAAATCTAAGAAAAATACATCAAATGTTTTTTTTTTGGTAAATTTGTTAAAATTCTATGGAATTTGTTAAATTTTTACCCACAGGTAATAAAAATATAAAATAAAAATTTGTATCAGCATTTTATTGTCAACAACAAGACAAATAATGAGTGACAAAAATATAAAAATGGAGGCTGCACGAGTATTCGAGGCATAATTGTGATTTTTGATAATTAAAAATTGTTTGTTAATTTATTAAACATGTGTTGGATTTACCTCATATGTTTATGAAATTGTTGTTGTTGCTGTTTTTTTAGTGCTCACACCCACTACCGAGCAGCATCTCATCATTTGTTAATTATTATTTTTTTTTTAATTTTTAACGTCATCATCGTAATCATCATTATTTTAGATCAGTGTACAAAGATTATTATCGTTTTTTTATTTTTTTAATTTTTTTTTTGTTCTTTTGTCGGTTTTTATGATGATATCGTTATCATCGTAATGATGCTGCTGCTGATGATTAACAACAACAAAAGTTTATAGCGTGAGTAAATTACTTAGCACAGTGGTAAGAAACGATTTAATTCAGATTTATGAATGTTCCCAGAATGATGTTTGAAATTTTTCTTTCGTTCCTCCCTCTATATGTCGCGTTTTCTTGCAAAAACATTTTCTTAGTATTTATTTATATTTTTAAATTTTCAAAAATAAATTGACAGTGTGGTCTAAGCGGACAAGAATTTTGATGCTTGATCTATTTTAGTAAAGAAAAATTTGCATTATCATTGTGGCCCTCAAAAAAATAATATAATTTTAAAAAATTTTAAATTGAACGCATGATCAAAAATCATATAAACCAAACGGCCAAAACATCTAAGTAAAATCCATTTTTCTAACGACATACATACAGGCATATAATGAAATGGTGTAGCCACCCTCCAAATCCCTTCTGTTAATTTTTGAAAGTCTTCATTCGTTTTCTTTTATATTTACAGACAAAATAATTTACTAAAATTTGACGATTGACTTTTTTGACTTAAATTAGGCAACAGGAAATACATACATAAAACACTGTGCAACATTATTAAAACAGATTTTGAATAATAATTTATTGAATTTCAATTACGCTGCACTTTTTTTCAATTAAACACATATAAATCTTATTTTTACTAGAGTTCGATTAAGATCTAAATAAATTAAAAGAAATTGTTTGCAAAGGAAAACAAAACAAAAGATATTAAAGAAACATTTTAATTTTAATACGTTAATTATTAAATAAACATTTTGCAAAAAGAAAAAAAAAAATAATAAATAAGAATGAAAAATAAAAACTCTTCTTTTTTTTTTTTTTGCTTCAAAACTTCAAATAAACTGGGTAGATTGATTGATTCTTAATCGCTTAATTCCGAAGAAATGCCAGATGGAAACAGTGGCTTTCGTATTCTGCTACACATCAAATTTGACATTAAGTCGCATTTACACGGCCGGTACTTTCGTAGAGTCAAAAAAATCCAAAATAAATTTATCAAAAGGAAATGCATCTCGTTAGAGTAACTGGTATTCCTGAAGTCTGCAGGCGTAATTTATCAATTACGATTCTTAAACATAAACTCTGTTGCTTTACATTTTAATATAGAACTCGTAATTTTTCACGTGCCATAAAAAAATAAACGAAAAACATGAAATTGAAATGGAATATAAAAAAAACCAGCAAAGCGAGAAAATATTGCGAAAAAATATCACCGATTATGTATTAGAAAAAACTCCCAAAACCGAAAAAACTTACGTATGTAAGAAATCGTCAAAAATGGGACACGTAAGTCGCCAGTCGCAAAAATTGTTAGATAAAAGAACAAATGGATACATCAAAATATAGCAGTAGAAGGAAACATATATATAAAACGGAAATAAATTGACAAATAGAACAAATCGACAGACTAAAATAAAGTCGTCAAAGCTACAGAAATCTCCAAAACGCAAAAATATTAGTAACACTAAATATTGCATATATATATATATATATATATATATATATATATACATTTATATATATATTTTTATATATATATATATATATATATAAACTCCTAAATGGAAAAGCGCCAAATTCAGAAAAAATCGTCAAAAAGTAAAAAACGAAAAAGGTATGTATAAAAAATGTCAAAAACCGAAAAACTCGAATGAAATATGGAAAAAAAACGAAAATACGAGCCAGAAAATAGCAAAAAAAAAATTCTTCAAATAGAGGAAAAGGACCTAAAGCAAATAATTGACAGAAGGAAAATGGATAACAAAAAACAGGGCCCAAATCGTTACATCCGTGAACGTAGGACTCGTCACGTAATAACTGCAAAATTAGATGGGAAATTACGTGACTCGTACGTTCACGGATGTAACGATTTGAGCCTAGAATAAGATCGGTAATTATAAAAATTGCCATTCAAAGTTTATTTAATAAATCTTTGATAAGAAGAAATGATCTCTAATGTCATTCAAACAATGACGAAAATTAAAGAATTACAGAAAGGACTTCAGAAACCGACAGGATATTCGGAATTGTTTTTATCAATTTCACTCTCTGTTGCTGAACACTTTATTGCACTGTCATTCATCATTCATTCGGATATTCGTAATACAAGTTTAAAACTATTCGATTATTCGAATAGAGATGAGCACCAAAAACATGCATTCGATCAAGTTTAATCGGAAAACATTATTTAGTAAATTCTTATTAAAAAAAAAGCCGAATTAAGTTTAATAAAATTAGACTTTAATGTTTAACGTTTGATTTTATACATTTTTAAAACGAACTTATGTATCTCTTGTCTCAAATAAGCTGCGTGTAAGGGTGTGTATGTTTTCCTATAAAATTGCTTCTGTTTTAATTGCTTCTACACTTTTAAGATTCTTGCTGAGAGTATTTAATAAAATTAAGCTTTCTTTTTTTTCAAGTTTTTTTATTTCATTTTTGCAATTTAATACAACGATTATTGTTTTTGTTCATTATTTTTTCTACTATTTTTTCTATTATTTTTGTGATAAGATTAAAAAGCCATAAAAAAAGGAATGTGATTATATATTTGGTATGTTCGAAAATGTTATTTTGTTTCTTTTATTTATCTGCTTGTCTATTTTACGACTTGATGTATCGAGTCATTTTTAGGTTTTATCCGTAATAAAGTAAAAAAAAAAAAAAAAACAAAAAACGAACGATAAAATTATGTTTGTAAAATAAACCTAGAAAAAAATAAAATTTTTTTAATGATACTTTCAATGAGGAACAGAAAAAAAGCGTTTTATATTAATTAAAATTTTTGGATGGCTTGCTAACATATGAACTTTTTTTTAGAAATACTACACTTTAAAAAGCCATTAAAAGATCGCATTTATTTGCGTCTCTATGTCAATTCAAAAGACAACCAACCCTTAACTGCCAAGGATCCAAAAAATACATTCTTGGTCGTTTTCTGTGTATCCCTCCAGTTTTCTTGAAAATATCAAAATCAAAAGCAATTTATCACCAAATAAATAATAAATTATAAAATATGAAGAATGAAGAATGTAAACAGTAGAAGACATTTATAACGAATTTAGGAGAAAAAAATACTTATATTCACATTGAGAAAATACCAGCCATTAGACAGAACTCAACTCCAATCGAAAATGATTTCAATTGCGAAAAATAATAGAGTCTTTAGAAAAAGATATATTAAAAATTTGTTCGTAATTAAACCTTGTAGATATTTGATAAAATCCAGCAACAAAATATACAATATTTTGCATTTGCACTTTCGTCAGACCATTTGAACCACATATTCAATATTGGGGCACCTCATTTATTTATATATACTCGTATCTGCATTTATTTGTATATATTATCCAATATGAGAATCGATATTTTATTCTTGCTGATTTTCAATACGAATCATCTTAACAATAATACTTACATTTCAGTCCAAGACTCAAGTCTGTAGCTCTTTTAGTGTCTTCGGAAAATCGATTTTACGTACAGAGAGACGGATAGACGGACAGACGGACATCGCTCATTCAACTTCCCCATCTATAAGGATTTAGAATATATGCACTATATGGACCTCATATAAATATTGTGGAAATTACACACGTAGTGTCAAACCTATAAATACCCTTTCCATTTTTGGTGCAGGGTATAATAAACGAAACCTACAGACAGTAAATCACTGACGGAACTAAAACCATTCCAATCGGAATGTGTGACTTGTCCGAAAATGGTGTAGAGTGAAATGTAAATTATAGAAAAAGACCCATAATCATAGTTATAAATAAAATACACTTTAAAAAAATCTTAAAAAAAACAAGAACAAAAACGAAATCTTAATTTGACATGGGACGGAGAAGTGTCGTTCAAAATTAAACCAAACCTCATTTAACTACAAACAAGGGAAAATGTTTAGAAAACATTAAAGTCTATTTTATGGCTACATGAAAAATGGCCCCAATGAAAAATGGCCTTAAACTAAAAACTGAAAAATGGCCCCAAACTGAACAATGAAAAATGGCCCCAAACCAAAAATGAAAAATGGCCCCAAAATAGGAAAAATGGCCCCAAAATAGGAAAAATGGCCCCAAAAATAATTATTGTTGTTTTCAATGTAAAAAGTTTGGGGCCATATTTCATTTTTCAGTTTGGGGCCATTTTCCTACTTTAGTAAGCAACTCAATTTTTTGAAAACTTTTTTCTCCATGTTGGCTCACAGCGGCAGTAGCTTACTAACGGGTTTTTGCATTCTAGGCTCCTCGGCGGGGCTCAAGGTAACTCTACTCCATAGAACTTCGAGCAACGTCGCCGTTTAATAATAATACTAATTTTGAAAACGCTTTATTTGATGTTAAGAGTTTTTTTTGTGGTATTTATATCATTTACACTATTTTGGGGCCATTTTTCATTTTTCGTTAAATGAAAAATGGCCCCAAAACAAAAATGAAAAATGGCCCCAAACCAAATATGAAAAATGGCCCCAAACTTTTGTACTAAAAACAACAACACAAACGTTGGGGCCATTTTTCCTTTTTTGGGGCAATTTTTCATTTTTTATTTTTAAGTTTTGGGCCATTTTACCTAAAGTTTGGGGCCATTTTTCAGTTAACGAAAAATGAAAAATGACCCCAAACTCGAAAATGAAAAATTACCCCAAACTTTAGGAAAAATGGCCCCAAAAAATAGGAAAAATGGCCCCAAAGTTCGTGTTGTTGTTTTTAATACAAAAGTTTGGGGCCATTTTTCAATTTTGGTTTGGGGCCATTTTTCATTGGGGCCATTTTTCATGGAGCCCTATTTTATATATAAATGGCTGAAGTTGTTCATTTCGAAAGCCTATCTAGAAGTTAACGCTGTTTGTTTAACTTCATGGCAGGTGTCATATAGTTCGTCTTTTTGCCCCAGAACTCTTACAAACTTTAGAATTTTGTACCAATTATGTCTTAACAGAATTGATTCCAACACAGTTTTACGGCACGATTAGCACTTGCGTGAATTCACTTTGAAGAGTTTTTTGTCGCACAATTTCTTTTTGTATTCATACCCGTATCTACGGGAACCGCCGTAATTGATAGGCAGCAATGATCGCCTATCTTAAGGATGTCCGTTTGATTCCGGCCAAACTTCCTTTGGTGTTTTCTGCAGATAAACTAATTGCTTCGCGGGTTGTGTTTGTTAAAAAAAATGTTTTTGCTGATTTTTGTATAAAACTATAAAAAGAGGTTGAAGATATTTCCAAGGACTTTATTAAATTTTTTTTAGGTTTTCAATCGAGCTGGCAAAAAAGAAGATTAAAAACTTCATAACAATAACGTCTGCACGAGGAAGAAACAACTGCATACAACTGTTCTATCGGTGTCCATCTTTTTCTACAAAGAGGGCAATAAATTGAGTTGATTTAATACCGACTACTTCGTATGCGTTTCAAGAATCAGCAATTGATCAAATGCGACTAAACAGGGAGCCTGCTTAAACGTCGAGTATTTTCTAAACTAAGTTTTGGCAAACAATTAATGGAATTAGAAAATTTTTTTGGGTCTGTAAAAAAAATAGTTTGGATTTAGATGGGATCACTCTAGATCAGGGATCGGCAAGTAAATTTTTTTTCATCTTTTGGTAGGACCAGCACTCAAGGGATGACCCCTTCTTAAACAATGCATTGTGCCAGAACTTAGGGAAAGGGATAGTATATAGAACCTGATACGAGTAGATGGTGAAAATTTAGAAGAAGTCGTAATTCTTTTACACCTCTGCTATTACGCGTTTGTCTAATTTTTAGAGCAGTGTTTTAGCGCCTCTGGAGTTAAATGAATTTCTTAAGCAGCACCAATTTTATTGATTGTTTTATCTCACCAATGGTTGTGCCAACCGACGAAGGAGGCGCTGTGTTGTACATTAGCTTGGAAAAGTATCAATCACCGTCGGTACAATTTTTAGTGACCTTCACCACTTAAACAGCGCAATAAAAATTAATACAATTCCACACTAATGCACATCAGAGACTCTGATGATGTTGATTAACTTGCTTTGACCAGGTTTCGAACCCAAGCCGTAAAACATAGTTTAAAGAACGCTATAAACCACTTTTAAATTTTATACATATTTTACTCCCACCTTCTTAACTAAAAAAGCAAATAAATAGCGGATTTATTTTATAATCAATAAAACAGATGGTCAGGCCACTAAATTTTCTATTGGACTGCAAACTTTCGAACCCGGTCCATAAACGGTGTAGCTACGCCATCTATATATATATATATATATATAAAAGAGTTGCGTGAGTAACTGACTCATTCATCATCGCTCAGCCCAAACCGCTGAACCTAGAAACTTAAAATTTTGCATGTAAGTTCCTTTTACAGAGTATAGATCCACTAAGACGGGATTTTTGGATATTCGAATTTTTAGGGAGAAAAAAAAGTAAAAACGTCCGAAAAATGACATTTTTAAAAAAATCTTTAAAAAAGGTCCCACGAATATCAAATTTGGAACGTAGGTCCTTTTACGACACAGACTCGAATCAAAATATGTATTTTTGGAAATTCGCATTTTAAGGGGGTAAAAAGGGATAAATACGGCCCAAGAAAGGACATTTTTACACATGGTCCCAGGAATATGAAATTTGGAATGTAGGTTCCTTTCAGGACGTAGACTCGAACCAAATAATACATTTTTAGAAATTCGCACTTTAAGGGGGTAAAAAGCGTCCCACAAGGGAATATTTTTAAACATGGTCCCAGGAATATGAAATTTGGAATGTGGGGTCCTTTTGGGAAATTCGCGCTTTAAGAAGCTAAAAAGGGGAAACTACGGCCCAAAAAGGGACATTTTTAAGCATGGCCCCAGAAATACTCGATCTAAATATATGAAAAATAAGAAATTTTTAATTTTTCAGGCTTAAGTTCGTTTTCTCTAAATTTAATTTTATTATAAATTAAATTATTATTTAAATTAGAAAGAAAGACAAATCTAGTGGCTCTTAATACTTGAAACAGACAAAGAAAAAGTTTTTTGACTGCGCGGAGGGTTGAACTGACATCGATGTTTCGAGACTAACCACAGTATCATCATCAGAGTTGTCTACCGCTTAGACCTCACTGCCACCACGGCAGCTGCAATCACACCAGTTAAAGATCCTCTACATTAATTGAATCTGCTGAATTACATGTAAGTTTTACACTACAGCTTTTTATAATTTTTAATGGGTTGGAACTTTACTATACTTTTTTCGAAGTCTATCTTGTTCAAGTTGAGCTTTATTCTAGTGTCTCTTATTTATATAATAATTTATATATAATTTATTTATTTATTTATTTATATATAATTTATAATAAAATTAAATTTAGAGAAAACGAACTTAAGCCTGAAAAATTAAAAATTTCTTTGATTAAACATCACTCAGTTCGAATAAAAACTTCACAAATTAATTATATGAAAAATATGTTATTTATTTTTTTACTTTAAAAATTACAGGTAACGAAGTACCGGGCGGGTATGCTAGTAATATATATTTCGAACGGGCAGTTTCCCCTTTCAAATTAAAAAATTACATGTCGAACTAGAAAGAGAAATTTGAAAATCGCTTCACAAATGTAGGAGTCATGTCAATGCGTCAACCTGCCCCTATAAATTTCCAAACAAAATATAAAAAAATAAATACAAGCAACGCCTCTCAAGCAATTTAAAAAAAACGTTGGTAATCGGTCAATAAAACGATTACACAGTGCAACACGAAAAAATATAACCATATACGGACACCACTGCGTGATAAAAGACCACAAAAAAAGACCCGTGTCCCCAGTTTTGCCCCAAGTCATGCACACTTTTTTTTGAGGACCCCCAAAGATTTGGGGCCTCGGTGTAATTTTTGCAAACAACTGATCATATTCTCAGGCTCATATCCTGCAAACCGCTCGGTCCCGCTCGGTAGTGCATGAATTGGGGCAAAACTGGGAGACACGGACCTTTTTTTTTTGGTCTTTTATCACGTAGTGGTGTCCGTATATAGTTATATTTCCATGACTTGAAAAATTACACACAGTGTTATTTATGCGATAATCAGTATTTAAGGGGCAAAACTACCCTTTCCGGTTTTCAAATAAATCTGGTATTGCATTTGGTATTGCATTTGGTCAATAAATGGAGGAGGAAGGAGTATACGAAAAACAATATTTTGCACCGATTTTCAAAATCTTTCTAGAAATAGGCCGTTAATCAGGCATCGAAAAAGAACCAGATTATTTAAGTGGATCATTTGTCAAACATATACAACCTAAATCTAACCCACATTCCCCTTGTTTATTACAATAAATACTTATCTAGTCTGATCATAAATTAACTTAAACCCAAAATAAGAACAGTTTAGTGAAATTATATTTATAAAACTAAAGTATAAACAAAAATGAAAGTATTCAATGTAATCAATTAAAAATTATCTAACAAATTTGTTTGTTTTTCCGTTATCTAACTACAACTAATGGTAAATACTTTTATTTGTTATCTTTTTGCATTCTTTTTATATGACTACAAGTACACACAAACAATAAAATGTATCAGTGTTGGTACAGTTTATTAAACATTTTTTTCATTCAATTTATCCATAAAAGTTAATCGTTGTTCTATAAGATTATTTTAATGTACTTAATGATTGTTTGAATGTATTTTGTTATCAATTAAAGAAAAATAAATGCTACGATTTAGCAGATGTTATTTTTTCCCATTTTTTTCTCATTTTTTTTCCTCCGTAGAAAAATAATTGTAATTTATGCGGAAATCAAAGGAATTTAATTTTATTAAAATTGAATTATTATTTTTCCATTTTGGCTTTAATTGTAATTTCTGTTTTTCTTTCGTGTTTAATAACATTTGTTTTTTGTCTTTTTTCTGTTTTTCTGTTCTTTTTTTGTGCTGGTTTTATTTATTTTGATGTATTTTCATTAGCATTTTAGTTGTTTTTGTTTATTTTGCACCGTCTGTTTGTCTGTCTGCCATTTTTGATTATTCGAGGTGATGGTTTCGTTTCGTTTGGATTTTCGTAATTCCATAAATTTATTTTCTTCTATTGATGATTTATTTGCTATTGACTTTGATTTTATTTAATAAAACGTAAAATTAATTTGCGGGAATTTTATTTATTCTTTTTTTTTCTTTTTTTTCAGGTCCTGCCGTCAGGGTATGACCCCTGAAAAAAAATTATAAATTCAGGTGAGTGCACGTCATACATTAAAATTATGTTAAACAAATTTTTTTCAGTGTAGATTCAAAATTTTTCGCTAGGCAGTAGTTACACATGTTATGTTACACAAAATGTTTATAAATTTTTTTTAATTTCTAGCCCACATTTATTAATATTTCACAGCATATCTTAGGAGTGCTCTGCTATTTATTAATCTCATTATAATAAAGTATACCATATTAATTAATTTGTATTGTTTATTTAATATAAAATTAGTAAATTAATAAACATTTACAATAAATATTAGTGGATGATCACATTAAAATCTCACAGCGTGCTGTTAAACCGGAAATAAATGTTGAAAACTATAAATCAATGAATCATGTTGACAATGATGTTTAAAGTCAAAAAATTAAATTGCAATGATGAGGACAGGTAAACAGACGATAAACGGACAGACAGACGCCAGCAGTACAAATCGCAAATATTATTAATATTAAAAAAAAAAACGTATTGAACTTGAGTAAAATGAAGCAACAACACAAAGAAACACTATTGACATTTTATGCAAATATTTTTAAACATTTTGTTGGAAAAAAAATGAACATATGTGGACGCGAGTGTAACAAACAGAATTTTCACTAAAAATATGTTTTAAAGCTCTAAACTCTTTTTCAAAAATTTTTTTCCTGTTAAACAGGAACCGCATAAGGGGCTGTGCACATATTACGTAACGCTCCAGGGGTGGGGGGGGTGGGGGGTTAAAGATTTGTTACGGATTGGAAATTTTGCACTGAAAAATAATAAAAAGCGTTACGAAGGGGGGGGGGAGTATAAAATCTCTGAAAACAGCGTTACGTAATATGTGCACAGCCCCTAACTTCCATACATTTGATCTAAAAAATTTTGCAATTTTTAAGCAATTTCAAATCTTATTCCAAAGTATGTACGAGTATGCATTTCTTTTTAAGCAGAAGAGAAACTGTTACATTTTGTTCTAATGGCATGCAGTCTGTCCAGTTTGAACCAATTTTGCGTCACCCTAAAAATAATAATAAAAAAAAAATAAACGCAACCAAATTTTGTTTTTGAATAACAGAAAACGTATTTCCAAACTCAAGCAAACTTCATCTGAAGAATCAGAAAAAAAACAACTAATTGTGCTACACCCTGTCGAATAATTTAAATGCAACGTGAATGCACTCTTGAAACGACGTTAATACGAATAATTGTTTCGTGTTTGTTTTTCTTAATTCCTCTTGCAGTTGTTTGTTATGTTCATACTTTATTTGGATATAAAAAAAAAAAATACTCTTATCGCTCATTTACTAACATACTGTCATAACTCAACAAAAACGTGATTGTTATATTAAAAATGCAAACAAACATCACACAAATTTCAGACTAACTTTATTATTATTATTAATATTATTTTATTGAAACTTTAAATTTATTTTCTGAAGTTTCTGAGTTATGACATTCGCTTAGCAAATAAGAAATAAGCTGCAGAAATTATGGAGATTTATGACTTTAAGCTAAAAGTTAATGATATTTAATTTCTAAAATTAAAATTCTTAAACAATGATTTTCATTACAAATTTTGTTTCCTGGAAGACTTTATACAGAAAGTAAATTATTTGCTTTGTGTACAACAAAAAAAAAAAAAAGCTATCAAGGTTCTAATGACTGATTTTGGAATATATTTATTTGTACTAATTGTAAGGAAGTACGAAGTAAGTTCTTAAACACTTTTTAAGTTTTGAGTTAACACATTTTTTTTAACATAAACATATTAATATCGAATAAAAATTGTTTGTTGTGTTTTTGTATATTTAAATTTTTTTTTTTTTTTAACTATTGTAGTAGTACTTTAGTGATTCTCATTTCTTACTAGGGAGTAGTAATGTTGCGAATATCAATTTTTAGTATTCGCGAATACGAATACAAAGATTTGAAACAATATTCGCCGAATACGAATATTACTTTTAAGTTTTAGACACACATAATATTTAAAATTTAATTGGAAAAAATCCCTCCCTTTGTGTCAGTAACAATAAATTGAAAAAAACTGTCACACTACTTTAGGTACACTCCGCTTCACATATTTAAAGGCACTAAAAATTCCATATTCAGCTGCCTGTATCTTTTGCAATTTTTAACCGATTGCAGAATTTTAACATAAAAATGGAAGCTAGACATCTTGAGATATAAAAAAAAAATCATGACAATAGTGGTTTCTTTACTAAAGAACTTTTTTAAGCAATTTACTCGTATCTAAAAAAGTCCAAAAATGTGCTATTTTTTATCTTAAGATATCTAGCTTGCATTTTTATTTTAAAATTCTGCAATCGGTTAAAAATTGCAAAAGATACAGGCAGCTGCTGAATATAGAACTTTTAGTGCCTTCAAATAAGTGAACCGGAGTGTATATATTATTATTATGAAATTGAGATGCCGAATTTACAGACCACTAGTGAACATTTTTAAATTACTTTACCTACAAACATACTTTGAGAATTTGTTTTTCTTACTCTGTTTGCGGTTTGAATTAATAATTCAGTGTTGTTTGGGAGAATATATTTTCGCAGATTGCGCAGCCACATGTCTCGGTGAACTTTCACAAATCGAATTTCAGTTCTTCAATTTTTGAAGTCCAACATTCCTCTACTGAGAATTGATTACTAAATTAACATGATGTGAATTTACATATAAAACTTTAACTTTTAAATGATAGTTACGAAATATAATTTTTGTTTGTTTTTTAAGAAGATTATTATCTTGCGTCAAAGATAAAGGGCTTTCTTTCCTTAAATAAAAATTATTATAAAACATTTTATGTACTTTTTTATGATTTTTGTATGATTTTTTTTTTTTTTGGAAAAATGTATGTATTCGCTTGAATTTGGCGAATAGTCGAATAATCGAATAATCGAATGCGAGTGAGTGATTTTGTGTTGAGTTTCAAAACTTTTCCAGCCTGGTAAAGGTCTACTGATAAGTTGGTATGAGCAAACAATGAAATTCAGCATATAAATAAATTTTTGCTTGTGTAGAAAATTTAAAATAATCTCCAATATTATTCTTAGAAGACGTCCACTATAGATAGGAGCCTTCAAAAATCCATGACGAAATTAAAAATAGCACAAGAATTTATTTAGCCTCTTTTCGCAATTGAATATTTGTTTATGATTTTATCAGATTAAATAGATTAAATTATTAAATTATTTTTTAACTCAAGAAGAATAAGCGCTTCATAACTTTCTCCAACATCTGAAGGCTGTGAAAATTGTATGCTTTAAGTAGAAAAAAAATTTTACCAAATAGAAAAAATACACCGAAAGTTTAAACATTCTACGTTTCCAAGTGTGGGTAAATTCAGTTAAGATAGAAATCATGCCCGTATTGCTGCTCATTAGATAATTCCAACTTAAAGTGTTTGTTGGGATATTATCTTTACAAATCGGAACACACTTACTTTACCAAACTTTTACAATAAATTGAATTTTTTTTTTTTGGATGGGTTCAGAGAGTAATAATTGAACTATAAAAAGTTAAATATTTATTGTGTTTCTATATTCTATTACAAACAATTTTGTTTACTGATTGCTTAATTCAATAAATACGTATTTGCTGCAATAAATAACGTTAAACGATTTAAAAAAAAATATCTCTTGATCATCATTTCTGTTGTGAAATTGTTTCAACCTTATTCAAATGAAATGTCAATAATTCTAAAACAACTACATACATACTATGGTTTTAAATGTAAAATATTTTTTCCGAATATTTGATGTATAAAATATTTTTATGATTATTCTAACGAATAATCTTCTTTCAATCGAAGAAGACGTATTATATAAAATAAAATTATCTTGGAATTTTTACGACACGGGTTATTATTTGATCCTGGCTGTAAACATTTTCTGGACTTAACATTGTGAAATATCCTGAATCCTTCAACAACTTCAAGTTTAACGTTGGTGCATAAAATTTTTGAACTTCTTGCAAGAACAAAATTATTTAAACGATTTCCATATAATCCAAATTTTTATCACTCGCTTGGCAGTTTCTGAAATATAAAATCTAGTCGTGGTATAATTTTCGACAGCCCTAATAAAAAAAATAATTGATTAATTCGCAATATTCCGCAAATTTAAATCTCATCTAAGAGAGAGACTTTTAATTAACAAGTTCTAAAAATTAAGTGATTTCATAATAATAAATCTATCAACTTTTAAATGCCCTTTTAAATTTCATTTAAGTTAGACGTCAAAGAATTCTACAACATAATTTACAATTAAAACAGCTGCAAGCGTTGTTACTCTTTAATGCACAGGAAAACATCAATAAAAGTATTTTAGATGAAAAGTGTCATCATAAAGAAAATTGCAATAAAAATCTTAGAAGATGAGTAGAGTACTCGTAGTTGAAGTGGTTGTAGCAAGTGGTTCTGTTATTGTAGTCGATATTAGGGATGCGACAAATGTTCAGATTTGTGAAAATATTTTCAACATATTGTCAAGTAAATTTACATCGTTTTTGGTTTTAATTAATTCTTATTCAAGATATAATTTTTTTTTAATGTGTTAAATGTCCTTTCTCGCATTTACATTTGCCACCCCCTAATGGCGGCAACATATATGTATACGAGTAGTGCTAATATACGGTTACAAGTATCAAAGCTTAAAAGTTGCACTCAAAAGTTAAATGTTTGTCGAGCAACTTAAATGATAAATTGCTGTTGAAATCTAATAACTTTTCAAGGTAATCACATACATATATATATGAGAATGTATGTGTACATAAGTACATTTTAGATGCATTTTGTCGGAAGCAGTTTTACAAATTTACATAAGTACATTTTAGATGCATTTTGTCGGAAGCAGTTTTACAAATTTACTTGAAGTCTTCTTTTATTTCAAAAGATTTGCACATGTTTCTCAAAAAAAAAAAAATAAAAATAATAAAAATTAAAAACGTTAATCCAATTCGAAAGTATACCATTTGTATTCACCTATTTGTAATTTTCAGTTCTTGCTTGAGAGTTTGCGTAAAAGAGTACAAATTTGAAAAGTTTTCAAACATGTTTAAAAGTCTACAAAGATGAGTTGGCATTACCACCCAACAAAATGCATCATATAGATTAGGTAGCCCACAACAAATAAAGTGAATTTTCAAAACCATAAATTCTTGGGAACATCTCGAATTAATTATTATGTATTTTTTTTTAATATTTAAAATAATAAATAATGTTCATCTTTTTGTGTATTGTCATGGTCTTGAGTCTAAATTTGCTTCAGTTTTGAAATTTTTTAACAAATTTGAATTAGAGAATCGTATCAGCGCTAAATTTCCCACTTTTTTCGTACTCAAGTTTATCACTAAAACTGCGATCACATTTAAGCGTACCATCTAGCAAGTAGTGCTAAACGTATTTACTCGTGAAAACTGAGGATGACAGTGTTTCGACTCTTGAAAGCAATATTGCAACTATTTGTCGTGGTGTTTAAAATTTTATTGATGCTAATTTTCTATTGTTATTTTAAATATTGATAATGAAGAATTCCTTCTGAACATCACGTTGTGAACTTTAACCTATTGCAATAACTTGGGATATGTGTGTGTGTGTTCATTTATTTGAAATTAAAAGAAAACTTGTTTGTTTAAAAGGAAAAAAACGAAATATTTTAAATATATAGAAAAATAATCACTTGAAAATACAATTGTATATTCGCTTCACTAATTTTTATAAAGTCCAATCATGACATCTTGGCAAAGTTAACAAAAATTTTTTTTTTCATATTAATTTGACAACAATTATCTTTCACGTCGAATTATGTTGATTAAATAACTATAAAGTTTTAAAACATTTTTTAAAATGTAGGTCAAAAAGCAAACTAAAAGAAAAAAAGAGAAAAAAAAAATTAAACGTATAATCAATTTATCACACTGTGCTTAGCACAATTTCAAAATATTTGAAATTTTTAATTTGTCAACATTCTTCTAATTATGAAAAATAATATGTATTAGAAAAATATACATATGTATGTATGTTTAATTCTCACTTTTTTCGACTACTAAATACACAATTAAATTTTTCCTACATCGTTTTGACATCGAAATCATGTTAAAATTTTATAAATTTTTAAGTTTTTATTTCTATTCAAGTTCAAAATTGAAATTATTATTAAGAACGAAATATTAGTGTAACTAATCATAAGAAAAGCAGAACGTATCATTAATAATTTTAAGGCAGATGCTTCTTTTTCAAATGGCATTGGTGCAATACCTAAAATACGGAACATTTTACGAAATGAACCCTTAAAAACATTTAAAATTTTCACCCATTAATGAAAAATATTTATCAAGGACATAAAAAACACTCAAGCATTCAAATGGTCTACAAAAATGCTGGGCTAAATATTATGTCGATTCACTCAATAAATCTGCCAAAAAAAACCTTGAAACCTAATTTGAAAAAAAACAATCAGAGAACAATTCTAAAAGCGTTCACACAAAACAGGAATTGTTGCAAATCAGTCCATTTATACATAATACAGTTAGTTATACGACAATTGATATTTCGGATGGTGGTCAAGAACTTGAATAGAACTAAACCACAACCAAATCCATGTTGGAAATCTCATCACATAAATGGAGAAGTAAGGCGATATGGAAGGAGCGTACAATTTAGTCTCGATTTTAAGCGACCATGACAAACAAATCCATTCATACAAAAAAAAAAAAGAGTTTTGAAAATCGGTTTATAAATAGAGGAGTTATGCGATAATTAATATTCCCGCGGAGAGGGTAAAATTTGTCCTCGATTTTATGGGCCGGAAGGGCAAGTGAAATCTTTGAACTACAAAAGAAAATTTCAAAATCGGTTTGCAAATGATTGATTTATTCGGGCACAAATACCCGAGTTAATAACCTTCTGGCATATTTTTTGAAATGAGATTATTTTTTTATCTTCCTCTAAAATAAAACTCCAACGTAAACTTTAAAAGTATGTACATATGTATGTATTTACCATCCCATTACCATCAATTGTTGCAATTTACCGTTGCATACATACTCATAATTAACCCATTAAATTAGCAAACAAAGAAGGATGATAATAAAGCAGTTCAAGAGCTTTCTCATAAATTTATTTACTTATTTCGTCAATAGTTGTTGCTGTTTTTGTTTTCTATTCATCTTTATGTGCCTCTTTTTGTTTTTGCTGTAGGTTTTTATAGTAAATATTACAGTGATCTGAATTTCATAATTAATCTGTTAGAAGAGAAGGGTTTGACAAATATGAAAAGCATATTTTTTATTATTATTATTTTGCTTTTTAAATTTTACGCTGCATTTGCTAATTTTAATTGGGAAAAAATAAAGATTTTTTTATTGCAACATTTGTTTAGAGTTTTCGTTAAGGCCCCCATAGAACACTTGTAAAGAAATTAAAAATTTCAATACAATTTTTAATTGAATTAAATAAATAATGTTATTTAATAAAATATCTTAGCAGGTTGGTACTTGTTACTTGTTCACTTCACATCATCTATAGATTTCTGTTTTTCTAGTATTAATTCGCTGATTTTTGCAATTTTTCAATGAGCTGCAAACAGATTTGAAATATGAAATAACTAACAAAATTTTATTGATTATTTATGATGCCACATATGCCATGTTGCTTTAACATTCCCACAAATTTTTCATTACAAATGCAACCTTTATCTAGTAGATGAGATTGTGCGAGGTAAACAAATTTAGAAAATATATTCATTTGTTAGTTGCAGCGAAACTTTTTTAAATTTATAATTAAGCACACTGTTTCCCTTCAAAATGAAAAATTATTGTTGCACAGATATAACGAAAATCTTTAGTTCAATATACACATGTTTGTTGAAAAATAATTAATATAAAACAATATTTACTGTGCGAACTGTTAATTCGAAAAAACATTAGCGGATTTTAATTTGAAGGACTAATACTACACTATTAACGTTTTTATGAATATCATCTGCAAACGAATAAAATGTCGATTTGCTGGTTTTCGAAGTGGCAAATCAAGCGTCGATCGACCTCACCACAGGCGTTAGAAATGCGTTCGCCTTTACACATTCTATTCATAAACAATGAGAAAACATTCGATTCTAGGTAGAATATGGGCCGAAATGAAGATCATATGATAGGTTCTCAGGTTGCTGGTGATCAGCCTACTTGGGTACCGATATGGTAACTTTCTGATACCTATAGGAAGGCAGGAAAAGCTAAAGAAAAGCTTAAGGAGTATAGAAGAATGGGTATGATGTAGAAGAAGAATAAGAGGAAGAAAGACGCAGGTGCACAGATCCTGCAGAAATGGCCATTTAGTAGAGCTAAACGCCGTCTGGGTAGTCAGCGACAGAACCATCCGCTACTACGTATAAAGGAACCTAAGTTCCTAAATTCTGTAGCCAAAATCTCAAAGAAGCTGTTAAAGGATCTATCATCTAGAATATGTAGAACTGATTTCCTGCAATTTTAGAAAGTATTTAAAAAATTGTTTTAAGTAAATAATATTTTTATTGAAAAAATTTTGGACTTTTTCAATGAAACGTCACAAATTATCTAAAAAAATTTTAAATATGTAAGTACAATGTACATACATATGTATGTACGATAAATTTTTAATTTGTTTTCATTCAATTCGGACAAATAGCTTTTAAAAGTTAATGTAATTTTATCTTTTTTTTTTCTGTGTGTTATAAAACTGTAAAACTAAATAAAGACAAGAAAACTTTTAACAAATACCATAGAATTTATAATTTCGAATCATATACGAATTTTTTCAGTACATTTCGAAAATTTTATGTTAAAAGCAATTTAAATACAATTAAAAAAAAAATTATACGGTTTTTGCATTTATTGCGTGTTTATACTTTTTAGTTGTAAATATGTGGAAATTTCTTATAATTCAAATTGGCTCAACACAGCAAAAGTAAATATTTGCATTTTAAAAGTCAACATAAAATTATCAAAAAAATTAAACAGCACTATAAATCAGTTTATGTCAACACTTTTATTAAATTAATTTATTAATTAATTTGGTTACATTTAGCACATATTTCTCAGCATATAAGTATGTATGTATGTATGTACTCGTACATATATGCAAGTTCATACTCGTACATACAAATGCACTATTCTTTTATCATTTTTAATTGGCACAATAATTCTTTTTTCTACACTTTTTAAATGAATCTATAATTTTATAATTACAAATAATATTGTTGAACGCTACAAATATACGCCCGCTTTTTTTCAAAACAGTATTTACGCGCGCGTAAATTGAATTCGTTATAAAATTTATCAACAACACGTATACGCCACTTGTGACAAGATTTAGAAAAATGTCAACAAACAAATTGACGATGATACACTGCCCACACGAGCCAATCCACTCGTCGTGTGATCAGTTCAGCTTTCAAATTCAAACTGTTCTACTGAATTTATTCAAACATAAAATACAAGCAACAACACGCACACATACACATCCTAAACAAAACTGAAAAGCAACGGTTGTTTTGTTTATTTACTGGCTGAATGAATGGCTGGCTGGCTGGCTGCAAGACAAAACAAGAACATACAGCAGAAAAATCGTAAAAGGAGAAGAATTAAAAAAAACAGCAACAACAACAACATGGTAAACAGCAAAAACAACAGTAATCAAGCTGTCGAATTAATAATTTCAAAAGGTAAAGTGTAATAAAAGAGCACAAGAGAACACCATCGGCCTTCCCCCGCAACCAACACAATCAAACACAGATAACATTTTTATAATAATCACAATGAGAAATTGTCTGTGTGTGTGTCTACATCATTTGTGAGAGAGTTCAACTTTCATTATAAATATGGATGGATGTATGTACATTTATCAATATTTTTTAATAAAAATTAATTAAATTTTTTTTTCTTAATCCCATATTTTTCTTCGGAGGCTAAAAAGTTGCTGTAACTTTAAGGGAAAAGCAGAACCTTTTTAAAATATAATGACGTCAAATATTTTTAATAAAAAACAGCGTTACAGCGTTAAATCATCTAGGGGAGCATTCAAAAATACACATGTACATACATACATACATACATATGTATGTTATTTTTAGCTTCACCGTCCACGTCATTGAAAACAATCCCCTTTTTAACGTGTTCGTGTCCATTTTATTTAAGTCCGTTAATGTATTACGTTGTTATAACACACAAAAACAAAACGCAACATTGACATTTACACTACAACTGTGAATTAGGTTGTTGTTTTTGTTGTTATTTGTCTATTGGGGTTAAAGCTAACGAAACAGCTGATAAAAGACGAGTCAATCGAAGTCAATCAATTTATTCAATCATTTGTTTTTATTATTCTTTCTTTACTTTGATTGTAAAATGTTTATCTCTATTGCTGTTGTTGTAAGTGCAATTGTTGTTGTGAACTTTATTGTTTTTGTTTTATCACGTGCAGTAGTGTTTATATTGTTTTCACACTAGAGTTGCCCAAAATAGTAAACAATTAATGATGCAAGAATGCAAATTTTATGTAGTTTTGTGGAGAGCAGTAGATGGATGCAGCTTTTGTAAAAGTGAATAATAATTCTACAGAAGGTTGTAACCGACAAGATCAGATAATAAAATATGTTGAAATTTATACGCCAGTAGAAGGGTTTTCAATTAATGGAGTTTAGGTTTTATCATCTAATTTTGAATTAAACGGTTAAACGTTTAAAAATTGTATACTTATATTTAATTCAACAGTTTTTAACTTAGAAAATACATACATACACGAGTATAATTGATTTGTTATTTAGATTTTACTACAAAAAAGCCAAAAAAAAACAATAGCTAACTTTTTTTTTTTTTTTTTTTTTTTTTTTTTATTAGGACCAGCACTCAGGGGATGACCCCTACGTATGCAGTGCATTGTGCCGGAACTCAGAGAGAGGGATAGAGTAGAGAAGATAGATGTGGAAAATTTAGAAGGCTTAACTCTTTTAGAACTCTGCTTTGCGCGTTATGTCAATTTTTATAGCAGTTTTGAGGCGCCTCTGGTGTTACGTAGACGCATTAACTTTGTTAAGCTGTATTGGCAGGCATTTTATTAATTGTTTTACTTCGCCGATGTTTCTGCTAACCGACGAAGGAGGGCGATGTTGTGTACATTAGCTTGGAACAGCATCAATCGCTGCCGGAACAGGTTTTAGTGACCAGTGCTATGCCTTCATCGCTTAAATAGTCCGACAACAATTAATACAATGTCTCACTAATGTACATTAGAGATTTTTTTTTTTTAATGATGTTGATTGACTTGCTCTGGCCAGGGTTTGAACCCAGGCCCCAAGTCATTGTTTGCTTAGTAGTCAACGCGCTAACCACTTCAGCCAACACCACCCTCATTGCCATACTATTAGCCCAGAGAGCTGGTTTGATTCCGTCAAACACACTGAGAGTTTTCTGCAGACTATATATTTGTTTTAGGGGTTGCATGCAAATGTTTCTTATTTCCATTTTATTTATTTTTTCATTTTGGCGATGTTTTCCTATTAAACCAAACTATTTTAATTGAATTACATTTTGCTGTTCAGCGCTTTTTATCTTTTCGCGAGTTTTCTTTTATATTTTTTTTCTAAATTTGACGATTTTTTTTTGGCTCCAGCGCTTTTTAATACCGATTTTTACATTCGCTAGTAGAATTAGTAGATTTTTACATTCGCTAGTAGGGACGGACGTTATGTGATAAATCAAGTGTAAATAGCAGAAAGCGTCTACATAAAAAATCGTAGTTCCATATAACTCATACGTTATGTAGACTAAAAGTTCTATATTTTTCAGTCTAGTTTGGCAACCCCAAAGCTTTCCAAAGTTAGCAAAGATAACAGAGGTGTGTGCATGTAAGTGAGTATACAACAAAGACCAGTATAAATTACAATACTTTAGTGAATGCTCAACCAGCATGAAATTTTTTTTATAGCATTTGCCTTCTTCCATACGCGAGCATGCATCATTTATATGCAACAGGTTGGTTGCACCCATCAAGAAATGCTGGAAAAAATTATTTTAATGAGCTGAACAACGTTGACACAGTATTTGTTTGCTATTGATTAAATTAATAAATTATTGCCTCTGTTGGGGAATAGCGAATGAACAAAAATGTCAATGTGTCAACGTGACATTTACAAAAGAGCACAGCCAATAAAATGTGTCAAGCGATAATAATATACAAACATACAAACATACATGTATCCATGAATTCATTCTCATTTATGTAAATTTTAAACTTTTGAGCATATATTACATGTTTTTATATGCAAGTATGGGCATGTGTGTATAGATATGCATATACATACATACATATGTACATAATTATGCATGTGCAATATCTAAATATGTATGGATGTATGTATGCAAGCATTTGTTATTTGTTTTGTAAAATCCACAGAGACGTAGAGAAGAATCGTATTTAATAATTTACAAAATATTTTTTGCTTTTTCATCTAGTAGAGGAAGGAAACTTATGGTTTTTATTAGGTATTCTTATTGATTTTTTCAAAAAGGTTTTTTTCTTGATTTTATTAGGTTATCTTATTGATTTTTTCAAAAAGATTTTCCTTATTAAAATAATAAGACTTCCTTTTTGAAAAAAAATTCGTAGAGATATCTTATCAATTTTGTTCTATTTTATTAGGTATTTATTAGGCCCTGTTTTCTCTGTTGTTATGTTAGGATATACAAATTTGGTGTCATCAGAACGTCATGGTACGTCCGGAATGCTTATTTACAACATGTATTTGTATTATCTGGATGGAGGGGTGATGAAAACATTTTTATAAAACTTACGTATTCAGGGATTTAAACCAAGGAACTTCGGTTTAGTAGATTGGCACTCGAACCACCTCACTGCTACACCTTACAATAGTATACATGTTAGCAGCCAGTTTAAGAAGATGATTTATTGTAGCACCAAAAAAATTATGAAAAAAATTGTTCCTATGTTGATTTATATGTATGAAATAACAAGCAAGTTAATATAATCAAGAAGATATTCTTATTAAAAAAATTAAGAAGATGATTTACACATGATAATACAGGAACCTAATGAAATCAAGAAGAAAACCTTTTTAAAAAAACAATAAGATGGCCTAATGAAATCAATAAGAAATCCCTTTTATTTACAATTCATATGAAAACCAAATAGATTAAAAAAGTTTTCTCTATGGATTGTTCTTTTGGTGCCAAAAATAACGGAAATTGGGTAAAAAAAATTGTGAATAACAAGATTTCTTCTTGATTTTATGTGTTTTCCTCATTGAAAAAATTAAAAAGATTTATAACATAAAAACAATAAGGAATCTCTTCAAAAAAAATCTGCGCTTCTTTCTGCTGGGATACCCCTAAGCCTAAAAGCGTTTCATAGAGAAAATCTTCTTGATTCTATTAGGTAGTTTTGGCTCTGTGTTGATAAAAAACAAATTTGTAAAACTCTTTAGACAGTGCAAAAGCTTCTCGCCAATCAATCAATGGAAAACTTATTAGATCCACGAAGCTTTTATCAATTATTACCCGAATATGATCGAATTTGAATTAATTACCTACTTGTTAACATTAATGAAGGAGTTTATCAAATTGTGTGGTAACTTTTTTTATGTTCTCACAATAATACCACTTATCATCTATGAACAAATTTTTTAAATTCTTTTTTGTTTCTTATTTGCAAGCGTTTGCTTTGAGTTGGTCACATAAAATTTATTTTGGAAATCGGGTGCAAGTTCTTCTCCCAAAATAATGAGCATCAACTAACTTCTCCATTGATGGAGAGATTGTCAAGTTGTCACTTCTCTCCTCCATTATGGGGTGACTTTTAAAACTCTTTATCGTAAATATGGGTCATGTAACTCCATTAAAACACCACCCCTTGATATAAATAACATTTATGGACAATTTTCAATTAATTTTTTTATTAGAAAAGAGTTTCTGATTGGTGCTAATTTTTTTTTATTTATAATGCTGTTGTCTAGTGTAATTTTTCATTTATTTAAATTTTCTGTATATTTTGCAATATGAATATTTACCAATCATATGATAAAAAATAAAATATTCTAAATTTCGACGTCATAAAAATTTATTAATGCAATAGAAAAAATTTTTACCGCCGGAAATAAATACAAAGAAGAAAATTATTGCAAGCAGGATGATCAAAAAAAAAAAATTTTATGTACAAATGTATGTATGTAGTTCTTTATATGTTTGTATTCAGAGAATATTAAAATTAATTTATCAGAGACAAAGTAAAATGTTTCGATTTCCAAGACACTAAACAAAACGAAAATTATATGACAACTAAAAATTAATCCCTTAATATCGACAATACATAAGGCCGATTCACACAATATAAGAGACAAGTCTTAAGTACTTTGAGAAAAATTAAACCCTGACGTGGTAAGCTGTTAATGTTTTTTTCTAAAAATGTTCAAGCAATAACTAACAAGAGGAAGAGGAGCATTAGAAGTAAATACAATATATTTTTAATAACAAATATCCCTGATGAGTACAACGGGAAAAAAGCAACAATGAATACAGACAGTTGCCGCTTAAAGCCACAGATTTTTGTTGTATGATTTAGAAGATAAATCTCTTTTGACACGCAAAGATGATTTATTAAATTTCATTTAAATTGTTAATGCTTATAAGCATTTGCACTTCAATCAAGAAGTTTCAACTAGATATAAATTAAATATTTAGTAAAAACACAGAGTAAGATTAACATCGAAAGTGTTTTCATTTCCATCAGGTTCATTGTCAGAAAATAAAAATTTTCTTAAAATCGCAATACAGACGTTTAATATTGAAATTGGAATGGGCGAAAACTTGCTAAAATCAAAACATTTTAACAAATATCTCACTTCATTAAACAACAAACACATTGACGACAGCAAGCTGCCCACACAAAAAAAAAAAAAATTTATATATGAAAAGTAATATTATCAGGCTCAAGTTCAGTTTTATTGAATTAATGAAAATTCAAAATTACTAAGAGTTTTTTTTTTATGTTGGAAAATATTATTATATATATCCTTGAAATCAGTACTGCATGCATATCCCACCACTACAGGGTGTACACGGTCGAATTGCTTTGAAGCAGCGGCACATACAAGTATATGACATACATACATACAAAAATTCTTTTTTTCTGAACTTTAGTTTAGGAGATATACTTAATTAAAGTTAAAAAAAATGTGATTCCTTATTCAAGTGACAGGCAGTGTACATACATGACATTGGTCGAATATATGTAGGTTGTATTAAGGACATGCGTAAGCAAGCCATATTGAATCTCACGTGCGTTAATATCGACCCTATTACTTTTCAGCACTCAGTGCTAACTATGTAGTAAACTACTTTCTAGTACACAGAAAAAAATAAAAATTGATTTCAATTAAAAAATTTGTGATATCAAATAAAAATGTAATTAAATTAGCACCAGTAAACAAATTAATAGTAGCAATTAAATTGTTATATATTTATTAACTAAAATTATTTATTACAATTAAATAGTTAATTAAATGAATTAAATATTTAATCAATTTTTTTATATTTTTAATTAAAGGGTTAATTGAAAAAAAAATATATATTTTTTTCTGTGTAAATAATCAAACCATTTCTCAATTGCACAGTAGTAGTATCTGTGCTTATTTATTTGCACTTTTTTTAATTGTGTGCTAAGTTTGATAAAATAAATTTTTCAGCCAGCAAACAAATAACTCTAGACTCTAGAGTCTAGAGTAGACCAGCGAGTAAGAGTATTGGCATAAAACACACTGGGCCCGTGTTCAATGCTCAGCTGAGATTTTAAGCCTTTTATTATGTTTTGAATATTTAATAATTTCTTAAAATTGCCTTTATTTTTTTTTGCATATTCAACAAACAACATCTCAACAAAAAGAAAAAATCAATTTAAAGAAAACTAGTCGTTATTGTTTATTAGCAGTCCATTTGTTGATTTTTTTTTTCTCTTAATTTTATTGCGATTTTAATCTTTTTCAGATTTTGGGTAAAAAAAAAACCAAAACAAAAGGAAATCTTTACAGCAAAAAGTGCGTACACGCGAAAGTATAGACAGATCGTGCACATCGAAACAATAAAGACGTAAATATTTCTAGGGCAAATGTTTATAGAACCGTAAAAAAGTTGTTTTATGTTTAAATGAAAAAAAAAAATTAAAAAGTGTAATTAAAGGCATTTGTATGTAAATAAATACACAACCAAAAAAATAGAAGTGAATATAAATTTGTTAATGGCAATTTCTTTTTGAATTGAGGCTATCCTTCCCTTTTCTTATATTAAAAACAAGCGTTCTATTTAAATTGCCCGGTCAGCAGTAATACAGTTGCAAAATTTCAAACCGATCGGTCTTAAATTTTGTCTACCTGTAATAAATATACAAACAAACACAAACACAGATTCATTTTTGGACATATCGATAGATAATATTACTAATGCGGCTCACTGTGATTGCTTACAATTTCTTTTAAAGTTGGAGACTTGCAATCCGAAGAAGAATTATTTCTTATGCCAATATTTACACTAAAGATGATGAAGATGATGATAAACTAAAAGTATTTGGACTTAAATCGACAATAATGGAAAGCAAAAATTACTATCAGAAAAGTAAACAAATAAAATAAATCACTTTACATTTTGTACATACTCGTACATATTGACAAAGTTAGTGAATTTATGAATAAAAGGACAGACGAGCACCCAAAATTGATACGCTCCAATTGAACTTTGAAAATAATAAAGACTTTCGTGGTATTTAAAGCAAAAATCTTTAATCAGTAGATGTATGTACAAGTTTGTATGTATGTTAGGACTTTCCCTAATTCTATTTAGTATTTGTAGTAGTAGTAGTTGTAGTTTGTATCAACTTTATTACTTCAAGCACTTAACTTTTGAAACTCTCCCCTCCAAAACAATCACCACTACTTCAACACTTTGGACAGAATTTCTATCTTTGAACAGCAGGGATGATAAATTCAGTACGATTTGTACTTTTTTCTGTACTTTAACTTTTATGTAGTGTTTTTTATTTATCGTTCTCATTATAATTGTTTTACCGACTTTAAAAAAGAAGTAGTGTATTTTTTTTAATCTCCTTTTTAATACTTGTGGCCGCATAAAAAACCCTTTGTGAACCAATTTGCAAAATTCTTTCTTTTTTTTTTTTTTTTTTTTTTTTTGTTTTAACGGGCTTGTTCTCGGTTTGGTGTTTTGCAAATCCCCATCCCAGGAATATTTATTACTTATCGTATAACTCCCCTATTTATGAACCGATTTACAAAAACACTTTTTTTTGTTTGAACGGGGTTGCTTAAATTTTGTCCTAAACTTTATTATTAAACATTATTGACACTAACTTTAAATATTTCTTTTAGTAAATAGAAATTTTATTAATTTTAGTGTTACAACACTTTATATAAACGCATTTTTTATGCATTTTATAAAAAACGAACAATGATCAGTAGTCTCGTGAATACTTTGTTTTTGCTAAGCTCTTTAACGGACTCGACAGCAACTTTTACTACAAAAATATTATGTACATACTATGAAAATCTAAAAGGGACTGCAAATTTCTCATAATGAAATTTTTCATAATACAAATTATCTACAACAAGACGGTGGGTGGTACGTCTTCAACATCATTACTGGTTGATCTTATTGTGGTCAGTAAAATTGATTGTGAAAATTTTACACTTTTGAATGAAATGGTATTGCAACAGTTGTATCTTTTTGTACAAAATTTTTTTTCTCTTACTGAAACAAAAAGTTGTGTTGAATTTTCTTTGGTGCCACCCAAAATTAAAAAACGCACCAAAATTTAAAAAAAAGGGCACCATTCACGAAATGAGAAATTTTTTGAACAAAACATTTAAAAAAGCACCTAAAATGATGCGAAACGCACCAAGTTGACACCACTGACAATGAGGATTAAATAATAAAATTTTGTACGGAAAGAAGAAAAAATGTATACGTGTTATTTACCATCCCTGGTCTAGTTTACTTTTTTTAAAAAGTCTCACTTGTTTAATTTAGTTCATATTTAGAATGAATTGTTAATTGTAACCAAGTGTTAGCTACAAATTTGGTTACCAAAATGAATATGTTTTCCATGTGTGTTTGAAGCAGCCATGGAGAGTTTTTTTTATGCAAATTATAATTTATTTTTATAACTATTTACCCTATTTACTATGTACCCAAGCAAATACAATTTTCTAAAACTTATATATCATCCCTGGTGAATGAACACATACATATATGTGTGTGTGTGAATGCGCTGTGTATGTGACACACTGACATTTCCAAGTTCAAACAGTATCTTTCATTCATTGCTTCTACAAAACAATTTATATTTATTCTTTTTTTTTTTGCCCCGTTCAGGAAGGGGTGTGTGGACGTTTCAAATATACGAGTATGTCACCTGTTTGCACTGTAAGACGTTCTTTTGATGACATTTAAAAAGGTTGAGCAAAAATTTCACAGACATGCGGGTGTCATAAAAATAAAACAATAAACTTAAAATGTTATTTATCACTCACTGTACCTGCTGACTACGAGTAATTTCATATTCTTCTTACACAAATTTTATTTGTGGTTAATTTGCAAGAAAAGTTTAGTGATAAAAATAAATTAAGCAGTTGCACTGCAAAGGAAGGGTTGATTGGTTTAAAGTTATTGCAACTAAACTGAAGGTGATGAAATAGAAAACAAATTATCATTCCCTTTTCTTCTTCTTCTTCTTCTACTCGTACGAAACGTGCAGGTACAATTTAAAATTATTTTTATATCTTTCCAAAAAATTATTGATTAATAGACTGGTAACATATTGATGAGTATTTTACTTTAAAAATTTTTACAATTTACCACCCAAAAGTAATAAAACGCACAGTCACCGAGTGGATTGAACTTTTATAAAAAATTTATAATAAATAAAAAATAAAATGAAGACGTCATTTATAAGAAAAACAATCGTAAATTTTATGCAGCATCCTAAGAAAATAAAACCCAACCAAATCGGAAAAAAACAATTTGCGGTAAAATGTTCTTTACACATTTCTTTTTATTAAATTGAAAATTCATTCATTGTTTTAATTTTAAAACAATTTAGAGTTTTTTTATTTTATCCATCTGGTGGTTGGATTTGACTTTTTAATTGCAATGAACGCACGAACCAAATTAATGAAAAAAAGGTGAACAAATTTTAATTGCAGGAACATCCAACTATATATTCAGCACCTACCTACAGCAGTTTTATATATTTATTTATTTATATTTATAAATAAGTAAAAATTTGATTTAATTTATAATTTATCATTTTCCCCATAGTATGCTCGTGTGTAATAATGGTACATATATCTTTGATAATTTCTTCTTGTCTGTAAATAAAATAATTCGTATTGTTTTAAATCAAACTGACATAAATTATAACCAGCAAAATTTTATAAATTATTTATAATTTCTTTTTTGGCATTTTTAAATAAAAAGCAAATATGTATTGTTGTGTGCACGTTTAAATAAAATAAATATTCAACCTTAATAAATGCGGTCTGGCCCGTATTTATTGCAAAAAACATACATATTTGAAAAAATGACAAATTGGGCAACAAAAACAAAACAACTGTTTAATAGGAAAATGACAGCTCTAAATGAATATTATTGGCTTATTAGTGTGCATGTGTGTGCGTGTGTGTGTTCGTTTCTTGTACATTCTCAAATGCTTATGAAATTAGTTTGAAAAGGATTTTAAAGTAGTGCATCTTCCTAAATTAATTTTTAAAATCAATTTTCAAATTGATCGCCCCCTGTCATTGAAAATTGACATCAATATGATGGCAACTGTCATAATTACTTAAGCAATTAACTATCATCAAACTTGTGATATAAACCTCGTCTGAGAATTTCGAGGTATTCAATATGTCATTTACAAGGGTATATATCCAAATTGCAAAATTGGCTCAAACAATGGCGTATTAAAGTTAACGAGCAGAAATGTGTGCACGTAACTTTTACGTTGCGCAAGGAAACCTGCCCGCCTATAAAAATTAACACCGAGACCATACCGCAACACACTGTTGTCAAATATCTAGGCGTTCATCTTGATCGTCGTTTAACATGGAAATCGCATATAGACGCAAAGTTAATACAAATGAAATTAAAAGCAGCCCAAATGAATGGGCTTATTGGAAGAAATTCTATATTAAGTCTTGACTGTAAACTTTTGTTATTATGGGGCACTGCCTCAGCATCGAATGTCGAAAGAATTCAAAGGCGACAAAATAAAATCCTACGTACAATAACAGCAGCCCCCTGGTATGTCAGAAACCATCGAATTCATAAAGATCTAGACGTTCCGTTGGTGAAGACAGTATTTTCAAAACACGTGAAAAAATATATAAAAAAAATTGAGTTGCACCCAAATCCACTCGCGCGCAATATTCTTCATTATAGAGGCCACACCCGGCTGAAAAGAAGGGATACTCTTTTTCTCAGCCGTCCACGAGAGATGTAAATCAACAAAAATTAACCGTTGAAATTAAAAATTTTGTTTAGCATTGGCTAAACCTATATTTAATATTTTTTAGATTTAAGATTTGAAAAACTTATTGATAATTTAATTAATAATTAAAGATTCAATAAATAATAAAATTATCAAAAAAAAAAAAAAATCAATATGTCAACTATGCTATGACGATCATAACTAGAAGTTTCGGCGAAAAAACGGCACACGATCGATTGAATAAAGGGGTATTCTTAATTAACTCGGCTTTAAAAAATATGTTATGATATAAGTTCAGATTTTCAAAACATTTACACATACACCCTTCTCTATGAACTTAGAAAACAAACAGTTCCACCGAAGAACTGGGAATAAATTTGCTGTGGGATTCACGTATATTTTCTTTTAAGCCAAATATTATTTAAAATAATGAATATTTATTTGAAAAGGTTCAAAACAGAACATTAAAAATAAATTAGTAATAGGGGATCTGAGTAAACTAAATCAAAATTAAATATGAAGATAATAAAATTATTACAAAAGTTCGGGTATTAAGGCCCAAAAATGCACCGTCAATTTGCAAAATGTGCAATAAATTTTTAAACGTCCACAAAGGGGGTGCTCATAAATCGCGAAAATCTCGATTGGAGATTTTGCTGTTATAAATATTTATAAATCCTGAATTCGGGGAATTTCAAAAACCAATACGCACTGGCAACCCTATTTATAATTCAATAGAAACATATTTAGATTCGTCAGGAAATGTTAAGTGAAATTTGATTCACATATTGCAAGACGGAAGGGAAGAAAACAAAATAGTCCTTAAATCGATAAAAGCTGCGAAAAATCTCTAAAGCCCAAATTCACAGTCATTAGTTAGCTAATAGCAATAGTTTAACTAATAATATTTGATTCACAGCTTCTAGTTTAACATTAGTTAAACCATCAAACGTCATTGGTTAACTAATAGTTAGACAACAGCTGATTCGTTGGAATTTATTATTAGTATTTTTGTTTTGGGAAAAATTTTAGATATGGCATGTGAAATTGAAAACGCGGAGTCCGATATTGAAAGTGACACTGATACTGATAATACGCGGAATATTGTTGCTGAGCGTCGCCAACGTAATCCAAAAAGATTTTATTGATAGATTGCGTCTTAGCAAGTAGGTGGCGTGGCAAGTTCTTGAATGTGTACGCCATTTTTTAAGAAATAATATATCAAATGTAAACAAAAACTATATGCTATAACAGAATTGCCAGTACAAAAAGTTAATAGTTTGATAGGGCTACCATTTTTTGTTCATATTAAGAGTGTTGGTTAAGTAATACACTGTGAATATGAAGTATTAGTTAAACAATAGTTATCATTTTAGTTTACTAATAGCTAACTAATTACTGTAAATTTGGCCATAAGAGACAAGAACCCTCAAACTTAAAAAACCACCAAAAACAAAATAATTTTCAAAACGAGAAAAACTCTTTAAACTTTAAAAAAATATACACAGAACGAAAAAGTTTTTGGCTAAATGAAAAGAAATCGTTAAAAATAATGCAAGATCACCAAAAAGCAAAAATGCCAAAACTAGCATAATCGCCAAAAAAAAAAAAAAACAAAAAGACTTAGTAGAACGAAAAATATCATAAAAATTGTATAAAACCGCCAAAAATCAAACAAAGCCACCTAACGAAAAAATAAATCGCCAAGACAAAAAAAAAAACGCTAATGGGTAATTTCAAAAATTCAACAAAACGAAAACAATCAAGGAACCAAAAAAAAAACCTTGCGTGCATGTCGCAGACGCAGTTCAATTTATTTATTTTTGTTTATTGATATTTTATATTTTTCAAATAAATTTACACATTTCTTCATTTGTTTTACTTACTTTTCGCATTCTCCTGAGCAAAGATGTGGATGCACGCATGGTTTTTTGCGCCTGATGGCTAAATGACGTTCACGTGTAGGAAATTTTGGTTGTTTACGTATAAAAATGGGTTGAACTTCATTGCACAAATTAACACATTTATCACTATGAATATCATTCTCATTATCCACAATTGTGAACAACAAAGGTTCAACTATGCTTTCATTAAGATCAGCAGCCGTACGCATATTTAAATTTATTTACTTCTATTTTTATTTCAATTATATTTTTTTAGAACGACTATGAAATAAGCTTCACTTTTTACACTCCACTGCTTTGAAAAGTTGAAAACCGACTAAACAAAAAAAAAAATGGAAAAAGTATATAAAACAGATATGGACTTTAAAACAACTGAATAAATATTTCAGTTAAAAGATAAGAAACAATTGATTGTTTCATTTCACTCAGCTATTGTGACCTTTTTGTATGTATTTTAAATTTAGGTTTTTAAATGACACTCACACTCACTTAAATGTATGAATGTGTTAAATTTTCTTATCTGCTTTTGAAGAAATGCGTTTTAAATTATTTGAAGCACTCATTTTTATTATCATTTATTATTGATAAGATATTTGTAATTTCTTTTATTTTTGTTTTCCTTCAGGTAATTATATTAAACAGTATGGCAGCACTTTTAAAACAACACTTATTTAAAATAATGCAAAAGAAGAGAGAATAAATTGAAAATCATGTATGGAAAAATCAGTAGTATTAAAATTGTTCTTATTGACCAAATTGTTTACCATTCGTATACAGTTCGTTTCGAAAACAGTTCGTTTTAAAATTTATTAAGTTCGAGAGAGGTATTAGCAATTTTAAAAACTACCTTTCAAATTGTTTTGTTTTTTGTATTCAGTGTTTTTTATCAGGTTTATTAAAATTAATTAAGTTACTTATAACGGCAGATTCAATAATATTTGCAGTGACTCTCAATTGTAAAATACCCTACAAAAATTATTGAAGTACATGGTCCGTTTTAGATAAAAGTAGTAGTTTTTGGACTACTCCTGTGTAATGCAGCCGTGGACCATTTCATTTGTACACACATTTATAGTTAAATACCATTTGGCAGCACTAAAAATGTTTGGAGTTAAATTGAAACTGTGGCAGCTCCCCTGGTAGAATTAAAACAAATTCATGAAAGCTTAAAAAAAACACAAGTTAGCTCGTGTTTTTTCAATTTCTGAATTTTATTTTGTATTTTCTTTATATAATGTAATTTAAGGGCTTAAATCACACATTTGTATGTACTTAAAATATCATTCAATTTTATTAGTGACAGAGATACATACATATGTATGTATGTATACATTTTTACCGGAGTACTCCTGTGGGTAGCAAAATAGAGTAGTTTCGAAACTAATCCCTTTGGGTACCCCTTGGATTACGTGGTCCAGCTCTAGGACATCGCAATGTAAATTGGACCATGTGTTTTTCATACACTTTGGCTACATTTGGAGTACTCATACTCCATTGTGGACTAGTCTATACACGCATGTATAGAGTACACTCCTTTTTTTTTTGGTAAATACATACGAATTTAAAATAAGCTGATGTCAGCAACGAATCCCATTGGTGGTAGTCAGTTCGCTAAATTCGTGTAAAAATTTGAATAAAAACTATTTAGAATTTTTCAAAAACAGGCAAAAAATGTCCACAGCCATAGTGGGTGAACTGTAGTAGTCGTTATATTAAAAAATTAGCTTGTAAAAATTCAAACCTTAAAAGCTGCCAAAATCTTTTACATAAAAATTTAATATAAGTGAAAATTTCATTTTATTTTGTTAGTATTTCTTATATCCTTTCGCAGAGATTTATTGACTTCAACTTATTGCTTGGTACATTTGCGTGCGTGTGAACAGTCTGTACTAAACGATCACTTTTATGGTTTGAGTTCTGTATTATTTTAAAATATCAACTTTCCATGCCTGATTAAAATAGATTTGTTTTAAATTTGGAGATTAAATTAAACATCTCTTACGTTTTGAAATTATTTTATAAATTTTTTTCATACATTTATTATTGTATTTACCACAAAGTTTTTAGCGAATTATTTTTGAAATATCATTCACACGTGACAATTTGCAAAAAGCTTTTCTAAATTCACTTTTATTTAATCTTCATAGCGAAAAAAAACAACATAAAGAGACACACTGATAACACGCGTGTTTAAAAGTCTAATCGCAACTGTGTTTCAAATTTTAAAATTCCGTTCAAAAACAATCGACGCTGTTTAATACTATAAGCTGTGCTTCGACCCTTAACAATTGCCTCTCACTTCAATAAAATGGAAAAAAACATTAAAATAACAATAAAAAAACGCACAAACAATGAAACAAAAGTAAAACATACAACCGGGCAATTATTTATTTAAGAAAATAAAAACCATCCATATGAAATATGACTTTTTTAGTTTTTCTGAACAATTTTTATTGGATTTTTTTTTTCTGTGTTATTGACACATACATTCATACATACACTGTAATCGTTAAACAAAAATTAATACAATTTGCATTTAAATAAATAATATTGAGTTGTTTGTAATTTTTTTGTATTGCGTTCAAGTACATCGTACACATTAAGCTGAACAATAATAAAAACAGCAGCTTAAATAAAAAAATAAATAAAACAAATAAGTTTAAACATCAACAATTATTTGCAAAAACGAATAGATTAATAAAACTAGTGTTGTTAATTAAGTCATCAAAAGGGGTTGAAAAGAGCTTAAATAGTTAATAAGCTGGACTTTGAGTGTAAGTAATAAAAAGCCGATAAAAATCTGATTTGTGAGAATACGTTTTACGAATAATTTGCAAAAGTTATTAGTTTTACGATAATGTGGCTTTTAAGTGGAAATAAACAAAACGTTTTTACAACCCTGCAAAGTGTTTCAGAATGGATATGGTAACAAAAATTAGGTAGTATTGTTCCTTAAACAAATACTACGTCACAAAAACAACAGGCATTTTGTTAGTGTAAAATGTTTTCTTTGTGTCAAAAACACAGAAACGCGCCGAACGCTTCGAAGTCGGCCACCACCGCTGCTTTTGTAAATTCGAGACGCTGCCACATCATTTGAAAGTAGTTGGCTGTTAAAAATGCATTGTTAGGTTTCAGTTTCGTAATGTGATATTAAATTTTTCTTTACAGCAGATATATTTCTGTTTAATATATAAAATTTCCAAATAAAATTTTGTACTTCACCGACGGATTGAAATAAATTTTTGGCATAGACGCCGCTACAAAATTTTTGATCAGCTTATTGCTCTGCTTCATCCAATTTGACATTTGTAAAACAAAAATACACGCCTACAGCAGGTAGTACGATTTTACCTGTTTTTATTATACCATGAGAACGAATTTGCTGTGGAAATACTGGCAAACGATAAATAAAGAAAAATATATTAAACCATTTTATATTTGGTGTGAAATCGAATAAAGCAAGAGTTACAATATTGTATATGTAGATATGTTTGTATGTATGTTTTAGTGATGTTACGAATATCAATTTTTAGTATTCGCGAATACGAATACGAATACGAATAATTAAAACAGTATTCGCCGAATACGAATACGAATACGAATATTTCTTTTGAGGTTTATATTTCAAATTTAATTGGAAAAAATCCCTGCCTTTGCGTTAGTAACTATAAATGAAAAAAAAAATTTAGTGATTTAACATTATTATTGCATTAAGATGCCGAATTTGAAAACCTCTACAGAACATTTTTTAATTATTTTACTTACATACTTTCAGATTTCGTTTTTCTTACTCTGCGTGAAATACAATGGGTTTTTTTTAATAAAAATTAATATATTTTTTTACATTTTATGTACTTTTTTTAAACTTTTGTTTAATTTTTTTTGGAAAATGTATGGGAAAATTATTCGAAAAATATTCGCTTGAATTTGGCGAATACGAATACGAATACGAGTATTCGTAACATCACTAGTATGTATACCACTGATAATCGATTTTAGTATTCTTCTTTTGTATCATTTCTTTGTTATTGAGAGGAAAATGACAGAGAAGATTTTTCACATTCTTTTCCTTTTTAGGAAAATTTCCATAGCAATTATACGTTAGATTCAATCCCTCCTTAAAATTTGCAGATCCACTTATTAGTTTTAATTATCCTAAGCGAAGTTCGTATCATTTATTTCTTTGTTAAACTATTTGTGATTAGAAAGATATTTTGAAAAATTCGTAACAATTGAACAGACCAAGTAAATTATGACTGCGAGGAAAAATATACTGACATCATGATGATTCGAGACCAAACACGACCTCATCATTGCCAATCACGGCAGTTGCAATCAAGTCCATATACATACATACATATGTATATCCTTTATCATTAATAAATCCGTATGAGTCACTTGAAAAATAATCGCCTGATTTTTATGGTTCAGAAATTTACTGTTTTCTTCAATCGATTCCTACCAAAGTGAGAGTTTATCTCTGGGATTTATTATTATTGTAAAAGTGTAGACAGGTTTTACACACTCTTTCGCTAGCGTTAATATATTTTTATTTTTCTGTACAAGTTTTCAAAAAATTCATAGCCTACAAGCCCATCTAACTAACGATCTATCAATACGCATTTGATCAAAATCAGTAGAATAGTTTCGCAGAAGTAAAATTTTGCCATACTACACACCTCTTGATAGATTTCATTATAATCGGCTGAAAAGATTTATCAAGTACTTCATCCAGGTTTTATATGTTCTGAGTCCATTTAAAGAGGCATCTATCTGTAGTTTAAATTTCATGGAAATCTGGTAAATAATTTCGGAGGTAGAAAATATTCCTATTTTTTTTTCTCAACTTAAAACTGAGAATCTTAGTTAAGAAAATATAATTGCATATATACATATGTATTTACATATATAAAGATATATTAGGATGGGTCAATTTGTTCGGGGAAAACAAGAGTAACAGTCGTCTCAGTTTTGAAAAGTCATAATCATCAATAATTGAATCATCATCAAAATCGGTTCAGGGAATTATCAGTTAAAGTGTAAACAGTTGCTTTCGCATTTCAACAGGGAACGGATGTACAGATGAGGTAAAGGGCTGACAGATGGTCTGGAAGGCAGATGTCGTACTTATATTAATTAGGTACTATTTTTATTTTGAAGACTCTTTACTTTAATAGATCTGCAGTAAAACGATAATAAATATTTCCTGCCGAACATGGGAATTTGTAAGCACTTTAACGGGCCAATGTACAGATGTTCTATGTTCGTTTCAATACGAATTACCTTTTTAAAACACCATAAAATTTATTACAAAAATCGATCATTTATGGGATGCATTTCATTTATTTTGGTTTTAATTGATTTTATATGGAATAACTAAGACCAAAAATATATTTAAAAAAACTTAAAAATTAAAAAAAATTAATCAAGGTCATTTCAATTTTGGTGCAAATGTAAAACTGAAATACGTAAAAAGAGCGTAACAATATGATTAAAAATTATTATTAACCATTAACAACATATAAATATAAACAAATAAAAAGAAAGAAAAAAACTATTAAAAATCATTGGCTCATACCCGAATGAACGTCGAGCTCTTCAAACATTTTGCTCATAGACTTGAAGTGATCATTTAAATGCTGGTCACATGCAATCCGACGAGCAAACTAAAATTATATGCAGTTTCTTAAAAAGCAGCATAATAATTTAAAGTTTGGATTATGATTTGTAATAGAAAACCCAACAAACAAAATAACATGACTCGCTAAGTACATAATTTATGTTTCTTCGGAGACTATTTTTTTATTATTTGTATTTTTATACAAATTTATAAGAGTGAGAGAGAGAGAGAGAGGAGATTTTGGTTTCTATAAAATTATATTAATTCAAAAGAACACTTTATTGTTACAACCCCGCAAAAAATATTTTTTTTTTTTTAATTATTATTACAAACAAACATACAATTAACAAATAATCCAATCTTCCAATTCGTTGATAAATTAATTGGTTTTTCACTACCAAAGAAGTGCACACAGATAAAATAATATTTTTGTGTTGAAAAAAGAATCCTAGTTTAATACTCGCAACACAAAGTTTTGCTGGGTAGTCAGAAAAATTTTTTAATGGGTAAAAACAATCAATTAAATTTGTCTATTTATTTACTTATTTTTATAGCAAATATCGTGAGTCGAAAAATTGCTGAAGATAGTTTTTCAAATAATCAAATTTTTACTGTTCTTGAGAATTTTCTTTTTAATTTAGCCGAGAGAACAAAATACATCACACATTTAGAAACAATTCAATTATTTATGAATTATTGTCTGTGTTTTTGTTTAATTGTTTACTCTTAATAGAATTTTATTTTATCATAAAAAATATACAAAATTTAACATTAACCGGAATAATGAGGTGTAGTTAAAGCCAAAATAAATAATTAAAAGAAAATTAGGAGAATTAAAAATTTTCAACTAAAACCGCGAGTATTTTTATTTAATTTTTTCTTGTACATTTAAATGCAGATGTGATCAAATAAAAAAATTTGTAAAAAGAACAGAAAAGTTAAAAGAAGTCGGAGCACAAACACCAAAGTGATGCAGAACAGCTGATTGAACGCTTATAATCAGAGCTTTGGTAACACTGGCGATAACCTATATACGGGTCCTCGAACCATAAGTAAATAATTTTTGACTATTGAAGCTAATAAATACTAATTTAATTCGTTAGATTTTAGTTCAAGTTCGAATATAAGATTCTAAATTAGTGACAATGACACGATTTGTAGGTTGTAAAAGCAAAATACAAGCAAGATCGTAAGGTATCCGATTTGATGCGGATCGGTTCTGCTATACGTTCAGAGGACCTATTGGGATTCGCTTCAGCTCGTCGCTCATGTGATATCTTTTAATATTATCGGAAATAAGCGTAATCAGGACTCGTTAAACCATCTGAATGCTGTTGAAGGAATAGCTGCTGATATTAAGAGCGCTGCAGGTGGAATTGGCCTCAAGTCTACTGAGTGAACAGTTGGCTTGCAAACTAATTGATCAAGAAAACTTAGTTCGAAAACTACTAGGGCAGAGCTACATATACCAAAGATTACTGAAGAAAGAGTCGGATTGGCTGCTACTGGGCAAAAATTTAGAAATCGGTTTGGTAATATGTTAGAAGCCCAAGTTTTGGTGTTAATAAGAGCACAAAGATCATTTAAATCTCATTTTCGAATTTAATTTAGAATTTGATTGTAAGCTGAGGGAAAGTGATTCAATATAATAAAATTCTATAATGAACATTTGTGGATCGCATTAGGCTTTTTTAATGATTCTGTTAGTTTAATGTTCACTAAATTCACCATCTATAATTTTATTATTTATTTTATTTGCGATCGGCAATCTGCCCAACCATGTCTTCGACTTGTGGAATGACAAGATCAAAAATAAATTATGCGCTGCTGTACAAAAACTGTATTCTATTGGTTTAAGACAAACTATAGGAGAGAGTTCTTTGGGCATAGTATCCCCAGAACTTCCAAAGAAATATTTTAATTTATTTTTTATTTTTTCTTTTTCACTTCTATGATCTTTTGGAAATGAAATTTTAGCCACAATGCAATTGTTTGCGAAGAAGTTTATTAAAAGATATGATAGAAATTTGTATTTTTAGAAAACGAAAGGAGAGAAAATACACGGCATTGGCCCCCCCTGTATGCAGGCCCTAGATAAATATGTTTTGTTAAATCGCATTCTATTTTATTTACTTTAATTAATTTAAATCTGTTTATATTCGGTTGTCTACGTTAAATTTTAGTTTTATTTTTTCGCCTTTAATTTGCAAACCAAATAAATAATCATCCATAAATAAATATTTGAAATAAAATTTGTAAACAATTCACATTAAATATTCGTACACCGGGTTACTCACATTGATAATTGTGTAATTTCAATTTCAAATACCACATTTACAATAAACATTCTATTTTAATTTTTTTGCGTTTAATATCTGTCTATTATTTTTAGATTTGTTTGTGCGAATTTTTCACCAACAGTGAAGAGTAAAAGTCGTTTAATTTTGAGGGAGAAATTGAAGTTTATGAAAGCGAAATTTCGAACTCTTCGGGTAATATCACCTGTACAGTATTCGTAAAAAGTAAAATTGTACTGTTCGGAGTTAGAAAAGATTTTTTTTAACAAATGCTATTGTTTTGTTTGCTGGTCTATTTCTAAATACGCCCGTCTAAAAGAACTAAACTAAATCGGGTATGAAACTAACAAACTAATGCTTTTTGCATGAACCTGTTTTTTTTTTTTTTTTTTTTTGGAAATAATCATCGAAAATTATCTCTTCATTACAATTAATAGAAAATGTTTTTTTCTTTTTAATATTTATTTTTACAACCAAAAATTAAAAGAAATAAGTATGTACAAATTTTTTCAGCAATAAATTTTATTAGAAAATGAGAAAAATTCAAAACGGAAACAAGTTGCATAAATCTACAATTTGTTTTGAATATGATTTTATATTTACAATATACATTAGGACATACATACACACATACATGTATAAAAATTAGTCAGAAGTATTTGGCTGTGTCGATTTTTATACACCTTTTACCCATGACATAATGGAGCAGGATGCAAAAATTTCGTCTAGAAGAATAATTTAATATTTTTGCAAACTCATTCAGTTGGGACAGCCTTGAATATTTTTAGAAAAATTATAAAAACAATTTGGCGGATATATGTAAATTTGATTTTTTCTAGCTTCAAAGCTCATTATTATTCGCAACAAAATTTAGTGCAAGAGATCACCGACGGGCTTTATGGAAGTTTTTTGGTCCCGCTTTACGATTCCAAAGGTAAAATTTAAAAATCAAAAATTCTTGCCAGAATATGGCGATGAAGAATTTTTAAAATACTTTCAGCCACTGTAGCATGGACGGTACTTAACCTAAATACTTGAAAAATTAAAATAATTGTGGATATTTCGGATAATAATTTCATTTCACAAGTTATATTCAGAAAGTTATCGACATTATCAGTATTTTAACAATTTAAAAATTTCAATATTTAGAAATTATTAGATTCTAGATTTTATCCGCGACTTCGTTCAAGCCAAACGCTAATGAAAAAGCAAAAGTACTAAAATCAAAGAGCACCACAAGTATCGGGCTTTCCTCATATTACTCGCAAAAAAGTACACTTTATGTGATTTAAAAAAAAAAAAAATTATAAAAAAGGCACCAAAGGTACCAACTTTTCCTTATTTTACCCCACAGAAAGTACAATTTAAGTCAAAGTAAAATAAAAATAATAAAAAAAAAAACAAAAAGGACAAATTTGTCCCAGTTTTCTAACCCCTAAAAAAGTACTTTATAGTTTAATCTGTGACGCATGCTATCCGTCCACCAAATTTCATCCGAATCCAATAAGAGAATTTCTCCAGATAAAAAGTACCTAAAGTAAAAGCAAACACCATAAGCAAAAAAAAAATTTTACCCAAAAGTACCAGTTTTTTTCACATTTCAGCCCCAAGAAAGTATGTTAATTAATAAATAATTTCTAAAATATTAGTACGAAAATAAAAAGTATAAGAGCAACCAAATTTTTCATTTTTATCCCTTAAAAAGTACTCTACAGTTTATTCAGGTTCATATGCTATCTGTCTGCCAAATTTCATTCAAATCCATTGATTTCTTCTTACGTTATAGTGGAACAAACATACAAACTAACACATTTATAATATTAGCAGGATTGCAAAATTAAAATTCTCTGCTGAGTATTGAACTCATGCCATGTGTTTTTTATGTCTACTCAGCGTTGCCAAATGTGTAGATTTATCTGTTTTTGCAGTTTTTCGAAGCATTGTGCAGTTTTGAATTTGGTTTTTTGTACGTAAAGCAGTTTTTTTATATATAAAATAAATTAAATAAACTATAAATTTTTTGGTTTTTGCTCTATATGCAGTTTTTTCACTGGGAAATCAGGTTTTTTTTTTTCTAGATTTGCAGTTTATTTAAAAAAAATTATGGCAGCATTGTGTCTACTCTACAATTATAGTTTTACTAGCTTAAAATTTAGTTTTACAAACTGGGTTATAAAGAAAAAAAAATATCAGTTTGCTTCGCCAGAAGTTGAACTCCTGACTCTACTACTTCGCAAATGAGTGAATAAATGCCTCATTTGTTTATTTGTTATAAGTATTCTGTGTATATTCAAAAATATTATTCATTAAGGACGCAGAATACATACCACATATGTATGAACATAGATACATATATATGTTATACATGTGTGCGTACATTGTCCCATATCACATATGCTGGCTGAAGGGTATGAAACCAAAGAAAATTAGTGACGAAAGTTGTCCAAATCTTCAGACAAAATAAATTATAGTTTCTATTTTTTTTTTTTCAATAAAAAGTAGTGCAAAAACGGTAATTAATTCATACACATTTTTATTTGTTCACAAATATTAACGATCCTTAACAATAATCAGTCAGATTGCGCAAAACGATTCAAAGATTTATAAAGTGGGGTTCTGCTAAAAGCTGTTGCATTGTAAGTTTTTTTTTTTTTAAGTCACTTAACAACAACAATTTTATTATCATTTGTTTTTGCAAATCACTTGTTTGGCGGAACACGGCAGATGAGTTTTTTTATTACAGTTGTAAATATTAAGTGTTTCTTTTTTTCTTTTTTTTTTTTGTAAACCAAGGAAACTAAAAGTTATAGAGTAATAAAAATATTTTATATTATTAAAAATTTGCTTTTAATTTTTTGTTCACTAAAAATAACCAATCAAATGAAAGTGTGCACGAACAGCACCATCTATTGCATTTTTAATGACAATTTTATACAAATAAAAAAGAAGCTTTTAACAGTGTTCTGCTATTAAAGCTTTTGATTGTACAGTGCATGTTAACGATTTCTAATGTTAATACTTGACGTTGCAAAAATCAAAATTCATTCGAATCAACTTAGAAACCAAAATAAAATTGCAATGAAATCAAATTTCAAGAATTTTTTTAATGCAAATATATCAATATAAGCAAGCGTTCTTATAAAAAAAAACCACCACGCCCACACAAACTAGTCCTTTTGTGTTGAATTAGAAATTTAAATATTAGAGGGTGTGCTAAAACGAGCAACTTAAAAAATATGTTGTAATTGTAAAATATTTTGTGAGCCAATTGACATTTTTCCAGTAGATAATAAATTCAAGTTAAAATTAAAGGGTGTTCTGTCAGGTAATGTTATTTTGCCAATGTAGTTTTGAAAATTAGATGTACATATTCTGGTAATGGTAACAGGTAGGGATGCCAATTGGGACTGGATTTGTGAATCCCGGGATTTTTGGATTTTTTCGGGATCCCGGAATTTTTCGGGATTATTATTATTTTATATTGCATTGTTATACGATATATAATTATAAAGTATTCATCAAAAAGCAAAGTACCAAAATAAAATTATTTAAATAAAAGTATTTAACGGCCTATTTTTTTATAATTGCTAAACGCGTTTGAAAAGAATAATAAAGTTAAATTTGTTTCTTTTAGTGGCCACACGGTGGCAATAGTGGAGTTCTATCTTTGGTGCATTTTCTTTTGCAATTATTTTAAATTGCATCAGATTTGTTATTAACCGTTAGCATTTTTGTACTATATTCGGTCTAGAAATTAGATATGTACGTGTCCATAAAAATTATGAATGAAAACATCCAGATGAGAAACATTAATGCGTCGTATGCATACAAATGTCTGTTAAGGGTGTTATCTGTTCATGTGTCCGTGCTATAAACGCAATTCAGAAAGCAATAAACAGCAAAACTGTGGATTTTGTTGCTGGATTATGCAAAGGCTATTTATTATATTTTCATTTGTCTCTCGCAAGAGCAATGGCATCGACAATGAACTTGCTTATGTGCTTTTAGCGGAAAGTTATCATGGCTTTGTTTTAATAATATATAAGTAGATATGAATAAAAATATATAAAAGAAAAAAAATTAGTAAACAATTTCGAAATTGACTGATCCAAAAAATCCCGGATTTAAAATCCCAGGATTCGGGATTAAGCGAATCCCGAATATCCCGGGATTTTCGGGATTGGCATCACATTAAAAAACGAACATGAAACAATTTAGATGGTATTCTATCAGATGATGTTATATGAACATATTGAAGTTAATCTGTATATTATTAAACGTATTATGATGTTAAAGAAAATTAAAGCTGAGCCAATTTAATAGTTTAAGAGGCATCCTTTGAAATAATGAAAAGTAGAAGATGAAAAGCTAAATCTCAACAGCGAAACAAAAAAAATCACAAAAATCGACATGTTTGGCGAAAACAGCACAAAATAAAAAAAAAAAGGAAAAAAAAACGCTGCAACGACATAAACGCTCACACGAAAAAAAAGGCTAAAACGGAAAATAACCCCAAAAAGACAAGAGAAATTTTGGTAAATTGGAAAAAATGCTAAAACGACAATAAAACAATATCTAAGAGGCATACTTACTAGCATTCATTGGAAACCTTCATTAAACTTATTTCAATCGCTTGTGTTTCATCGACATTCGATTGCAATTGATTGCTGTGACATGACTGATAAAATAAATAATAAAAATCAGGTCTTACTCTGCTGTAATTCATTTATTACTTGTAATTTTTTACAAAAAATCAAAGTGAATAGAAAGCACGACCTTGATTTGTAGTAATTTTTATGGGAATATTTCCTGTTCACTTACCGCCAATCGTGCGCAGCAAATCCAGAACAATTTGTTTTGCATTGTTCACAGCGAACACCATCCTCCACTTCACGTATAATGACACCCTGAAAATAATAATAATAATGATACAACATTATACAAAAATTACTTCAATGGCAGATAATTAAAACAAAGCCTTGTGTTCATTGCAGCCGTTGTACGACAAGTCTGTTACAATTAATGTTTGTCGGACTGCCTTTTATAGAATGTTGCAAAATCATATTAAAAATGTAATTGAAAATATGAAACACCAATGAAAGAGAATAAAAATTATATTAACAAATATTAAATGTTGTGTTGGCCTGGTACACGCAAACCGACAATGCACAGTGGGGCATTTTGCAAAATATATGCGAATAAATCTGAAACGTCTAAACTGCTAATTAGATTAAGTTGAAACTTAAAACACAGCTTTAGAGGAGGGGTCAGGCTTTATAACCCGTTGCTAAGAGGTCTTCCAGTTCAAGCAGGATAGGAACTACATTCTGACTATTCGAATAATATAGGAATTTCCTTTGAATTTCTTGTATATCATGAGATCAGGGTCTACACTCCACAGTGCGAAAATGTAAACAATTTTAAAGTTAACGAACAAAATTTTATTCGAATAGCAATTAGTCGAATAAAATGAGCACAACTAAAACAATTTTAATTGAAATTTACAGACTATGATTACTTGGATAAAAATTATTCGAATAAAAGTATTCGTGGGTTATTTATTCTGGTAACAGAAAAGTAATGAAAAATGTTAGTAAAATAAGGATTTACTAATAAAAGATTTCGAATAAAACTATTTTCATGTAATTAATCGAAAATGTATAATAAAAAGTTTTAGTAAATAGTTACATGACAAAAGATTCGAGTACAACTAAGAGTCATAAACTTTGTATGTATTCAGAACATATTACACATGGTCAAGATTAGAAAGAAGAACTAGACAATTGAACAGCAGAAAATTTTTTCCGAAAAACGCCATACTTTTAGCACTAGTTCCCATTTAAATCTTTCTATTGGTTCTAAATAGTCACATTAATAGAACATTTAAATAAATAGTATAGGAAAAATATTTAATTTTTCTTTAGAAATTTAATCGAATAATATTATTCTCAAAAAAAAATTAATCGAATAAAATAGAAAACCTAAAATAGAAATCGAAAAGAATTGTGAACATTAATTTAAAAAAAAAAATTTTATTCATTCAAAAGTTTTGTTAACATTAATCGAATAGCAACTATTCATTGGAAAAAGTAAAAAAAAATATATATATTTCGGCAAGTTAAAGTTATTCGAATAAAATTAGACGTATAAAGGTAATCGACAGGGGCTTTAAAAATTTTCATTTAATAAAAACATCAGAATAATTAAGATTTCTTTGGATCAAAGACCAGTTCGACTAAAAGTTTAGATGTAACCATTTATTCCACCACAATATGTTTTTATTATAATTATATGGTCACCTCAATCATAATTTGTTTTTTTCATTCATTTTGCTCTGCTTTAATCACCTTTTGACTTTTGTATGAGTCGAGTGCACTCATCACTACAATTACATATGGGTGCGTTTCCTTGGCTTTTCTTCTATCTTTTCGTGTTTCAGATTCATGTTAATTGTGCTTCAAATCACAACAATAACAAAAATATTCTTTGCCAATATTCAATGCCAAAGACAAAATGAATAAAAATGAAGGGTATAAAAAGAACGTAAAGCATAAAAATAACGCCAGCCTCTAAAAGAGCGCTTTTAAGAAAAGAAAAAAAAAATCAAAGCATTTTAAGTTTTTCTTTTATTTTATTTTTTATTTTTTTTTATTAAAGCAAAATAAACAAAAGTCACACATGAAACAAAAAAAAATTGAAAAAATACAAGAAAATTGTATTAGTGAGTAATTGTGTGTGTGTGTGTATTTAGGACTCGTACTTGTATTTACGTACTAGTGCTGGCAAATTCTACTACTTTTCATTACTCAATAATATTCGATACTTTTCATTTGGGTACTCAATACTACTCGATACTTTTAACGGATTTTTTGAATTTGTAACGCATAGTTTTTATCTGCATATTGAAGTAGTTTCTTCAAAAATAAAAATCTACAACTATTATTGGTTTTGTATGTCTGTATTATTAAATCAAAAATAAATGTAAAGCTAACTTTTAATTCAACGTTAACAACCTAAGAAATAATTTAATTGTTATCAAAAAAAATTTAGTTAAGCCTACAGTACACGGCATGTCAAAAGCCACATTCGCATGTGGCTCTGACGTCACGAGAATTTGCAGCATTTTGTTTACATTTAATGAACATGCAGAAGTGCCTACATGCTTCAAAATTTTGGTAGTACATGAAATGTTGTTTTGTCCCAAAATTTATATGTGACAAATGTAGCCGAAGCGTACACATTTGCAATGGCAGCATATGTGTGAGCTTTTGATTGGCTACATATGTATTGTCAGTACACCGCATGTAACATATGTACACATTTTTTATATTAACATGTACAACAGTCATATGTTTATGGCGCTTGTTTAATTTTTAAAATTTTGTGTGAAGTCAAATTTATAAAATGTCGAAGAGAAAGAAGAAATAAAACAACATCTGATAAAAAGTAAAATAAATTCACTTTTATCGTGAAATAATTCCCATGAACAATAAAATGGTGAAAAACTTAATAATACTGCACTGACACAAAAACAACGCAACAATTGGTTTTATTAATTATTGAATAAATTTACTATTTATACATGAATTTTTTCATCTTAGCTTTGAAAGTATCTTTTGCATGGTTTAGAACAAAAACGAGAAATAATAACAAAAACCCAAACTAATTAAGCTGTTAATTAAGATATTAATTAATAAAACAAAAACCCCAAAGCAAAGAGAAATACAAATAAATGCATGGAAAAGAGAAAATATGATCAATTTTCTACCCTTCTTTCATCTCTACCCCGCTCGCAAACCAAAAAAATTATCATGAATCTCAGTCAACGTGTGAGTAATAATAATAAAAAAATTTTTTCGTCATTAAATTCCTACCACATTTTGTTGGAGAAAATCAACATTGGCAAAGAGTGCCATTGGCTACATACTATTGAAAAATGTTGTGTAAAAATGTTTGCTGCCACATGTTTGGGACTGCTACATGCGCATGTAAAAATATTACAAATGTCAAAATTCAAATGTACCAAGCTAGTACACGACATGTCTAAAATACGCATGTTTGCATGTCTCTACAAAGGAACATGTGGCACACATATCAATGTGTGCCGCATGTGAGTGTCACAAAAAGTTGAAGTACACGACATGTTGCCAATTTAGCTTCATGGTGACGTCAAAATTACGTCAGAGCCACATGCGAATGTGGCTTTTGACATGCCGTGTACTGTAAGCTTTACGCATATAAGGGTTCATTGGAAAATTAATGTTTTGTTTTGTTTAAAGAATTGAAAATATTTACAAATGCATGAACATACATATGTGCCTGCATGTGTAATACATTGTGTATGTATGTAAAAATTAAAATATAATATTTACATGTATGTATACATATATACATATTTAACTAATATACATTTTTAAGTACATTTAAAATGTAATTTATCACATGTGGTTGTTCTATTTTATTGACTGACCGCTTTATTTCGGCGGTTGGTTTAATTTTGTACAGTGATGTATTTTTATACACTATTTTAGCCACTCAACTGCTTAAAAATACAACTCTGAAAGTATCGAGTAACTACTTTTGAGTATTGAGTATCCAAAAAAAAAGGGCAAATACTCGATACTCCGTACCCACTACTCAATACTTTGCCAGCACTATTACGTACGTACCAAATAACATGTTCTTGTTAAACATATACAAACAATTTCTCAAACTCATGAGATACAAAATATTTGGGGTATTCACACTATAGTCATAAGTCATATGTCATATGTCATAAAATAATAGCACACAAAAATATGACAAGTCTGAACACCCCGTCATAAATAAGTGTACTATGTCATAATTGTGCCAGCTGATAAACATTTAACAACACTCTATTTTTAGTCGGATTATTGCGCATACGTGTGCATTTTGGCAATGTTTTTTAATTATTAATAAAGAAAACAATAAATTTCCTGTAAATTTTCTAAAATGTCCATTATCAATTAAAATATTCAATTTTTTTTATCTATACGAACTTGCTGAAATAAATATAATCAAAAGCAGCTGTTGCCGGTAACATGAGCTAAACTATTTTTTTGGACGGCGGCAAGTGGAAAAACGTTCACATGCTGCCAGGCAGATCAGTTACGCAAACACATATATTCATTCAAGGCGAATTATGTTATTATAAGGTGGATGCAGTGGCGAATTCACGCAAATTTATACATTACATACACTGTCAAATTTGTTACATATTTTTCCGCGCCATTTTAATGTAATATTTTATGCATGGAGAATTTTGACAGCGTAGGTAATGAATTTGCCGTTTACACAAAAAAAATGCCTGTTGTTTGCTTTGTTGTTGAATTATTGTAGCCGTAATGAATTTGCCTTTGGCACGAAAATTCATTAAAATTTACTGTGTAGATAATGTATAAATTCGCGTGAATTCGCCACTTATTCATCCACATTATTATTTATTCGCCTTGGTCGTGCATATACCTGGTAATGAATTTGCCTTGTTTTCATTCTTGTGTTTATTATTATTATTATAAGTAGCGGCGGCTTGTAAATGTTATTGCCGGCTAGACTAAGGTTTCTACTGTTATTTTATGACAAACCATAAACATACTTCAAAATGTCTTATTATTATATGACTTTTTTGCTTGAAGCACAACAACAATTTTTTTAAACTATTGTAAAATAATGAGACATTATGACAATATGACTGATATGACAACAGTGTGAACACCCCAATTGTTTCTTTTTTATTAATAAAAAAGAAAAGACAACATGTTTCTTGTTGTTGCTATTTTTAAAGCGGCTCCATTTATTGTCAACCATTTAACCGGATGTAGGTCATCGATTTTTAGCGTGAACTTTGAACGGAAATTGTGCCGTCACGTGCATGATAAAGACTTATAGAAATATTTATGCACATACATACATGCACATACATAAACGCATTGACAGATATTGCATGCCTCCTAAATAATACAGATGCCAGAATATTGAGTTATAAGATCGGAAATTAGATTAATTTTTAAAAGGAAGCATATCCCTCGTTTACTTCAACATCGTTATAACTAATTTTGCAGGAAAAGCATTTATCTATGACAATCTTTAAGAAAAATGTGAAAACATCCAACAAAAAGAGAAAACGAGAAAATATTATTCCGTGCTCGTGCTCCACAAGGAAGTTTTAAATTTTCTTCTAATAATAATAACTATAGCCGCTGACACGACAAATACTAAGGCCAACAATTAAAAGGTAAACTAAAGCTGGCAACGTAACTTAGCATATTCACAGTTAGTGTATTACATACTGTTCATTATTCATGTCAGCCGTTTTATTTTGAAAGTGGCATAAGTCTTTTTTTTTTGTTGATTGCATATTTTTTAAAAATGAAAAGATACCGTTAAATTTTATTTAGTGTTGCCCTTAACTCGATTTTTTTGAAAAAGTGACTTAGGCCACATTCAAAATAAACGGCTCATATAACCATATACATACATACGCTTATGTTTATGCTAAATTATCAGATAATGCAATTTTGCGTTGCATATTTGATAATAAGTTTTATTTAAAAAAAAAATCAAAGGGAAAGCTCTTAAAATTTTCTTAGCTTAGAAACAACAATATCGATTAATAAAAATCTAATCTAATAAAAATTAGGGGGGAGAGGGGTTTCTATAAGGTACTATAACTTCGAAACTGAACTGTATCTTGCGAAACCTGAAATTTTGTTAATTAGTGTGTGTATTTAGAAACTCTAACATGACTGCTTAGTAGTGGTGTTACGAATACTCGTATTCCAATTCGATTATTCGAATATTCACCTGTTTTAAGATATTCGTATTCGTATTGGTTTTTGCCAAATTCAAGCGAATATTTCTCGAATAATTTGCACATACCTTTTCACAAAAAAAAAAAAAAAAAATCATACAAAAAGTTTAAAAATGTACATAATAAATTTTACTTATTTGTTGCGGGTTAGCAATATCTAGATATATATTTCGTTGGCAGCTATACCAATTCATCAGTAGATGTTTTACCCTTTATGTTTAAAAAATTCGAAAGCTCATCTTTTTATACAAAAACTCACAAGCATATTTTTGTGAATTACAAAGCATAAAAATAACCTTTAAAAAAATTTTTCAAACACACACAACAATAATTTTCCATTATAAATGTGTTTACTTTTCTACACCTATACAATTAGACAACCGCTGGTTGCCATTAAAAGTATTTTATAAGGCAAAAATGAAAAGCAAATCTCCCCGTTACAAAATTTTACATTTATTTGAGCATGTACTCAAGTATTTATGTTTAAAATTTTACTTATTTGTTGCGGGTTAGCAATATCTAGATATATATTTCGTTGGCAGCTATACCAATTCATCAGTAGATGTTTTACCCTTTATGTTTAAAAAATTCGAAAGCTCATCTTTTTATACAAAAACTCACAAGCATATTTTTGTGAATTACAAAGCATAAAAATAACCTTTAAAAAAATTTTTCAAACACACACAACAATAATTTTCCATTATAAATGTGTTTACTTTTCTACACCTATACAATTAGACAACCGCTGGTTGCCATTAAAAGTATTTTATAAGGCAAAAATGAAAAGCAAATCTCCCCGTTACAAAATTTTACATTTATTTGAGCATGTACTCAAGTATTTATGTTTAAAATTTTACTTATTTGTTGCGGGTTAGCAATATCTAGATATATATTTCGTTGGCAGCTATACCAATTCATCAGTAGATGTTTTACCCTTTATGTTTAAAAAATTCGAAAGCTCATCTTTTTATACAAAAACTCACAAGCATATTTTTGTGAATTACAAAGCATAAAAATAACCTTTAAAAAAATTTTTCAAACACACACAACAATAATTTTCCATTATAAATGTGTTTACTTTTCTACACCTATACAATTAGACAACCGCTGGTTGCCATTAAAAGTATTTTATAAGGCAAAAATGAAAAGCAAATCTCCCCGTTACAAAATTTTACATTTATTTGAGCATGTACTCAAGTATTTATGTTTAAAATTTTACTTATTTGTTGCGGGTTAGCAATATCTAGATATATATTTCGTTGGCAGCTATACCAATTCATCAGTAGATGTTTTACCCTTTATGTTTAAAAAATTCGAAAGCTCATCTTTTTATACAAAAACTCACAAGCATATTTTTGTGAATTACAAAGCATAAAAATAACCTTTAAAAAAATTTTTCAAACACACACAACAATAATTTTCCATTATAAATGTGTTTACTTTTCTACACCTATACAATTAGACAACCGCTGGTTGCCATTAAAAGTATTTTATAAGGCAAAAATGAAAAGCAAATCTCCCCGTTACAAAATTTTACATTTATTTGAGCATGTACTCAAGTATTTATGTTTAAAATTTTACTTATTTGTTGCGGGTTAGCAATATCTAGATATATATTTCGTTGGCAGCTATACCAATTCATCAGTAGATGTTTTACCCTTTATGTTTAAAAAATTCGAAAGCTCATCTTTTTATACAAAAACTCACAAGCATATTTTTGTGAATTACAAAGCATAAAAATAACCTTTAAAAAAATTTTTCAAACACACACAACAATAATTTTCCATTATAAATGTGTTTACTTTTCTACACCTATACAATTAGACAACCGCTGGTTGCCATTAAAAGTATTTTATAAGGCAAAAATGAAAAGCAAATCTCCCCGTTACAAAATTTTACATTTATTTGAGCATGTACTCAAGTATTTATGTTTAAAATTTTACTTATTTGTTGCGGGTTAGCAATATCTAGATATATATTTCGTTGGCAGCTATACCAATTCATCAGTAGATGTTTTACCCTTTATGTTTAAAAAATTCGAAAGCTCATCTTTTTATACAAAAACTCACATGTACATGCTCAAATAAATGTAAAATTTTGTAACGGGGAGATTTGCTTTTCATTTTTGCCTTATAAAATACTTTTAATGGCAACCAGCGGTTGTCTAATTGTATAGGTGTAGAAAAGTAAACACATTTATAATGGAAAATTATTGTTGTGTGTGTTTGAAAAATTTTTTTAAAGGTTATTTTTATGCTTTGTAATTCACAAAAATATGCTTGTGAGTTTTTGTATAAAAAGATGAGCTTTCGAATTTTTTAAACATAAAGGGTAAAACATCTACTGATGAATTGGTATAGCTGCCAACGAAATATATATCTAGATATTGCTAACCCGCAACAAATAAGTAAAATTTTAAACATAAATACTTGAGTACATGCTCAAATAAATGTAAAATTTTGTAACGGGGAGATTTGCTTTTCATTTTTGCCTTATAAAATACTTTTAATGGCAACCAGCGGTTGTCTAATTGTATAGGTGTAGAAAAGTAAACACATTTATAATGGAAAATTATTGTTGTGTGTGTTTGAAAAATTTTTTTAAAGGTTATTTTTATGCTTTGTAATTCACAAAAATATGCTTGTGAGTTTTTGTATAAAAAGATGAGCTTTCGAATTTTTTAAACATAAAGGGTAAAACATCTACTGATGAATTGGTATAGCTGCCAACGAAATATATATCTAGATATTGCTAACCCGCAACAAATAAGTAAAATTTTAAACATAAATACTTGAGTACATGCTCAAATAAATGTAAAATTTTGTAACGGGGAGATTTGCTTTTCATTTTTGCCTTATAAAATACTTTTAATGGCAACCAGCGGTTGTCTAATTGTATAGGTGTAGAAAAGTAAACACATTTATAATGGAAAATTATTGTTGTGTGTGTTTGAAAAATTTTTTTAAAGGTTATTTTTATGCTTTGTAATTCACAAAAATATGCTTGTGAGTTTTTGTATAAAAAGATGAGCTTTCGAATTTTTTAAACATAAAGGGTAAAACATCTACTGATGAATTGGTATAGCTGCCAACGAAATATATATCTAGATATTGCTAACCCGCAACAAATAAGTAAAATTTTAAACATAAATACTTGAGTACATGCTCAAATAAATGTAAAATTTTGTAACGGGGAGATTTGCTTTTCATTTTTGCCTTATAAAATACTTTTAATGGCAACCAGCGGTTGTCTAATTGTATAGGTGTAGAAAAGTAAACACATTTATAATGGAAAATTATTGTTGTGTGTGTTTGAAAAATTTTTTTAAAGGTTATTTTTATGCTTTGTAATTCACAAAAATATGCTTGTGAGTTTTTGTATAAAAAGATGAGCTTTCGAATTTTTTAAACATAAAGGGTAAAACATCTACTGATGAATTGGTATAGCTGCCAACGAAATATATATCTAGATATTGCTAACCCGCAACAAATAAGTAAAATTTTAAACATAAATACTTGAGTACATGCTCAAATAAATGTAAAATTTTGTAACGGGGAGATTTGCTTTTCATTTTTGCCTTATAAAATACTTTTAATGGCAACCAGCGGTTGTCTAATTGTATAGGTGTAGAAAAGTAAACACATTTATAATGGAAAATTATTGTTGTGTGTGTTTGAAAAATTTTTTTAAAGGTTATTTTTATGCTTTGTAATTCACAAAAATATGCTTGTGAGTTTTTGTATAAAAAGATGAGCTTTCGAATTTTTTAAACATAAAGGGTAAAACATCTACTGATGAATTGGTATAGCTGCCAACGAAATATATATCTAGATATTGCTAACCCGCAACAAATAAGTAAAATTTTAAACATAAATACTTGAGTACATGCTCAAATAAATGTAAAATAATGTACATAATATATAAAAAATATATTAATTTATAATCATTTTTATCTAAAGAAAGAAAGCCGTTTATCTTTGACGTAAAATAATACCCTTCTTTAAAAACAGACACAAACAATTGAAGCACAGCCGCGAATAACGTTGTAAGTGACAAATTGCAAATTGTTCAGGAGAGTAAAAAAACCTTTTTTCAAGGCAAAATTATATATTTTTTAAATTTTTTTTTACCTTCTCAAAAATGATAATAATAAAAACTTATATTCAAAAAATCAAGAAATTTTAATTTGAAATTACATGTTAATTTACTGTTTAAACATTTTTTTAGTGGAAAAACGTTTTATATCCAAAGCGCGATGTCAGTTAAAACGTTATTCCACTACAGCAAGCATCATGGAAAATGGCTTTTAAAGCGTTATTCCACGTTGCAAAATGTTATTGTCGCAAAGAAAACATTCCTATTAAAGACAATTTTGTTTAATTGATTTGTATTCTTTAAATAAAGGATAAATTATAAAATTTTATATATTTATAACAAATAAAAATTAATTCAACATCAAAACAAAAATTTGTATCAAGAAAATTAAATTCGTAAATTAATTCGATTAAAGACGATAAAAAACCTGTTTGTTCATTGTATTTTTTTCATAGAAATGATAAAAATGTTGCTGTATTTGACTTATGCTAATTTTTTACAAATTAAGTAGCATTGGCAATCACAAACCTATATAACAAAAATTAATATAAAAAATAAAATGTTGCGGACTTAAAACGTTCTTCCATGTTACCTGCTCTGGAGCGTTTTTATTAGGTATACTTTTATTTTTTCTTGTTATATACGCATTTCCACTATTTCTCAACCTTATAATTTTATTGTCTTTCCAATTTTCAACATCAACTTTCATTTTTGTACCTCTGTTCCACTTATCAATTACTTTCGATAATTCCGTTCGCATCATTTTGAATGTAACTTACAACGTTCTTCCACTGACTGTCTTTTTCCAATTGCATTTCGATAGCGATAAGGAGCATAATTTTGGCTAATTTGGTGTTTGAGTAATGTAAGAGAGTAATGTTAACGGTAATATACAAAAAAACATGTTTTGCAAAAAATGGCATTTGAAACGTTATTCGCGGCTGTGCTTCAATTATATATTTTGCAACTATCATTTAAAAGTTAATGTCTTATCATATGTATTTATGTAAATTCATATTATTTTAAAAGTTAGTAGTAAAATTTTCAATAGTCGTCTTCAAGTTCGGCATCTCAATGTCACAATAATGACAATTTAATGTTACTGACGCAAAGAGTGGGATTTTTTTCCAGTTAAATGTGAAATATTATGTGGCTCTAAAACTTAAAAGTAAAATATTCAAATATTCGTATTCGTATTCGCGAATACCAAAAATTGATATTCGTAACGTCACTACTGCTTAGCAAAAAATTAATTAGAGACACCCTCAAATCGTTAAACAAGAAAATTTCGAAAAAAAATTTTTAAAAAGCTTCAACACTAAATCGCATATACCAAAAATATACCCGAAATAAATAAAAATAACACCCACCAAAAATAGTATGACTACAAAACACTAAGCAAAAAACACAAAAAGTCCAAGCCAAAAAACAGCTAATGGTGTTTTCTTTTCTACACATAAAATGGCACCTTGTTGAAAGGTACGTATAAAATGTCTTGGCAACCCTGTAATAATACAGCTTGTTATTTCACTAGAACAAAACACAACTTGTGCAAAAGTGGAACGCCCTGTTTTTAGCAGCTGACAGCTAAGTTTTACAGGGCACTATTAACAATGTCAGTTTTTACGGGGCATAAAGTGCAATGCCTTCCACCATTAGTGAGGGCGATTTTTTTAGAATCAAACACACTGCCCTTTTAGAGAGCAAAACATTTTTAAGAAACGAACACCAAACTAGATTTTCTGCATGGAGATGTACCATTTTTTCGTAGGAAAAAAACACCATAAAAAAATATCCCAAAAAAAATTCCCCCTAAAATAAAAGAGGGAAAAAACGATATCCCTTCAATTAACTCTGCTCACAGGACGAATAGAAAATCATCAAAAGCCAGCTAAATATAAACTAAAACGCCCCAAACCTCAAATATATCACTCGAGCGCAAGAAAATTGTTAGAAATAATTTAATTTAAAAAAATATTTGCTGAACAAAATATTGGCTTAAACGAGAAATTCGGCAAAAATTTTTAAAATCTTCACAAAGTATAAAAAACAGAAAATGGTTTAAAAAATGGCTAAATATGGCTAAAAATATCGCCAAAAACAAAAAAACGAACATTTGTTCTATTCAGCCAGTGTTGTTGAAAAATCTACAAAAGGGATGTATAAATATTAAATTTTTACTTTGTTGCTCGAAATATGTTAACAATGTCTACTTAATATTTCTTTCTCTGGTTATAAACATTTACGAACTTTAGCCTGCATAAATATTAACAAATATTAATAATAAACAGTTCGTAGTAATTTAAAAAATTACAATTAATATACAAACACGAACATTAATCCAAAAATATACTTAAGTTTAAAAATCAAACCAAAAAAGTTTGTCTTAAGTAGAACAAAAAATCAGGAGATTGGGCATTGTAGCATATAATTCGCTGGCAACAGTGTAATGTTTAATATATGATATGTAAATAAAAAACAAAACAAAAAATTCCCCAGCTAGCATCCATTAGTAGAAATAAGTCGGGTATTCTATTTGTATTTGTAATTGTGTATAAATAGAATATGTAATGACGTTCAACGAAGCTACCTAACAAGTAGTAAAAGCATTTACACATGAATACTGACGAGGTTTAGTGGATTTCTACCGAAAACAACGTTTGTTCTATTCAGCCAGTGCTGTTGAAAAATCTACAAAAGGGATGTATAAATATTAAATTTTTCCTTTGTTGCTCGAAATATGTAACAACAAAAAATACAATTAATATACATATAAAAAAACGAACAGTCAAATCATCAAAACAAAACAAAACATTCATGTACTCTTAACTCTTTTTCTTTTTTTTTTTAAAGATTTTTAAACAACACGGTTCGTATATACCCAGCTAGCATTTTTAATCTTAAAACACTCTTCCGCGATCGGAGAAGACGATTAAACCGATCGTCCATAATGTTGCATTCCGATCGCAGAAGTTAAAGACAACGGGAGAAACTGTGTCCTAATGGCGACTCTTCCATACAAATTTTCTACGATGCACCATAATTAGTCGCCTACGGATCTTTTAAGACCCTTTAACAGAACACCCGCCCAACAGTCGTTTAAGTAACTTGCAATGGTATCTCTTCGAAGAGTGAAACACGATTGTTAACTATTAACAGCCCTCCAATGCCCGTCAAAATGCGTAAACGACGATTTACTTATCCAACAATCGTAAAAATGGCTCGCAAAACCATCTTTCTAGAGAGAAAAATATAAATCCAGTCCAACACTCGTTTGGACGTTTATAAAACGAGTCGCAAAATTATCGCGATCGTCAAACAATTATGCAAATGCCAGCTGGGTAAGAAGAACTAACTTTTATTTAACGAAGTTTTTTACCTCCATTTATGGTCCGATTTTTAAAATTCTTTATTTGTTTAGTTGGGTTTGCACCCAGTTTGGTCTCAGTTTATTTTTTTTTTTTTTTTGGAAAATCGTAGTGCTACTTCTCCCCGCTTCCAAAATATTGTTTATCACATTCAATTTTTAAAATTCCTTTTTCTTTTTTTGTTTAATAAAGGTTAGGGGGAAGGTACCCCACTAAAAAAATTGATTATCGCATAACTCCCCCACTTACGCAACGCTTTGGTACCATAAACCTTTGCCGAAAATCGGATAATTTAAATTTTTTTTAATAAAACTCTTTAATACTCAATTATTTTATATCTCTCTTACTCATTAAATATATAGTTTTTCTAACTTCCGCAATTTTTTTTAAACAAGAAAATAATCCCTAAATTTTACATGTTCCGCTTGTATTTTTTTTTTTTTTGCAAGTTTTTTTTTTTTTTTAATTCCGTATCTTTCGAGTTAAAAAAGAGTTGGATGTGCATGAAGTATGTATGTATGTCGATTTAAATATTTGGTATTCGTATGAAACCCATCGTCTGCGAGTCAAAGTTGCACGTCACTAATTTTTTTAATTTCATTTAAAAGTTGTTTTTTAAAGTTTGGGGTTTTTTACATAAAAATATTTGATGACATTTCGCAATACCATTCAGGAAAATTGAGTATTTAATCCAGTTTTTTCACGACATTTCTTTTTAGCACGACCCTAATATAAAATCACTGCATACAACAATTCGCCAAAAAAGAAAAAAAAAACGTTTTAATATTTCGTTTTCGCGGCAACAACAAACCTTTTAACAAAAGAAAATAAATCCATGTTTCAAAATAAAAAGAATCCCATTTTATGGCTTGTCTAAAACGACACGAGAATAATAAGAACTTTTGTGTGCCAGTAAAAAAACTACTGAAATGACAATAGACTGCCAAAGGACCTCCAATATGATGTTTTAATTTTAAAAATTACATACTCATATAAGAGATGCTTTTGCTGCTCGTACGTTGTATGCTTAAACATCCCACAGAGAACGTGACCAAAATATATTACGAAAAAAAAAATCAAATTGTGAACAGTGTGACAAATTTGAGTTTGTGACAAAAAAATACATTTTTTCGACTCTTAGTATGATGCATTAATACTCTCATGTAGTAGACGTCACACAGGCAATACTCAATTTATAAAATTTAATGTTGAACACATTAAAACCATCAAAAATCAGACAGAACACTTTGAATTCGTATGTCCTTTTTTTTGGCTGTGACATAAGTTCAACTATCAACATGTCACTAACAAGATGTTTAAGTTTTTTTGTTGTTGTTGTTTTTGTTGTTGTTGTTGCAAGTGGTAAGAGATGTAATTATGTGAACATAATGGAATAATTTTTTAGCGCAAAGTTCCACTCAATGAAGAATTTATGTGAGGAAAACATTCCGGGTTTTTTTTTTTTTTTTGTTAGGGGCTGTGCACATATTACGTAACGCTGTTTTCAGAGTTTTTATAACCCCCCCCCCCCCCCTCCCCCCACCCCATGGAGCGTTACGTAATATGTGCACAGCCCCTTAGTTATATTCAGGGTGCGCAAAATATTTATATTCAAGGAACTTTTATATCAATTTATTAGCTGCACAAAGACCGATCTATGATAAAGTTTTATATATTATTTTTCTAAAACGTACGCTTTGTTTTCAATTTTAAAATTCAAAAATACATTTTTCCAACTTCAGTATTGAACTCATACGAATACTGTGTGTTATGCTGCTCTGAAGTCTTCATATAACATATAGATGAATTTTGTATTTGTAATAAACATTTTAGAAATAAAACTTAACAGCTCAATCGCTTCACTGTTTTTAATTGTTACCATAGAAAAGTTTTCTAGATATTGGTGTGGTTTCTTTAGTTTTTTAATTATTATGCTTTTTTTGGAGACCGCTGCTCCTCTTAATTGCAACACACTAAGCTGCTGTTCAGAAATCTGCATTTATATTGTTGACCCCAATACAACTCACCTATACAAAAACAATTTAAATGCATCATGCATTCTTATCTCCTTCATCAAATTACACTTTAATGTGCAAAATACCTTATTAACTAACTCTCGCCGCCTAAGCAAACGTTAGGACTCTTAGGTTTAGAATAATTTATATTTTCAAGTATGACACGGATTAGTATAACATTTACACACCCATACACACCCATTTCAAAGAGTTTTGGAAACTTTTGTTGAAAACTACGATATAAATTGTAATTCGTATTGAAAAATGTTTTTAATGAATGGGCGATACTTGAATATACTACAGAGTGCGACTAAAACAGCACTTAAGCGCCTGAAGATTAAAAGTACCTACGATGCTGTTGGAAGTACTCAAAAATACATAAAATATTCATTTATAACAAAAAGAAATTGAGAAAAAAAATTGAGAAAAAAAAAATAGCACACAATTACAACAGACTGTTTTAAATGAAGCAAAGATGGCTGCATCTACCCTGCAGCTCTGAGAATAAAAATTGATTCACTTGTAGACACATTTTGTTTTGTTTTGCTTCTCTCAAAATAAACAAAGTGACTTAAAATTAGTCAATAGCAAAGGATTTGCGGCTGAAAGAGTAATCGAGTAATCGAGTAATCAATCTGTCAGCAGAAAATATTGTGGAGCACCTTAAAAGTCTTAAAACTGCATAGAAGCAAAAATTTTGTATCTTAGCAAATGCTAACACGGACTTAGTTCCTTGAACTACAGGTATAATTCATATGTACAGCGACTTATTTCTCTTTTTTATTGGGATTTTCTCAGAAAATCTTGGCTTAATGCCAAATAAATTTGAAATATCAATTCAATTTATATCTATTTAATTTTTTTTGTACAAGTTTCCATTATATAAGTGTAGCAGCAATTTCAAGTTGCAACCAAAAATAAAATAATATTCCAAAACACATGTGCATTTCAATATTAAAGAAAAAGAAATATTTCAAACTTAGTACATGAAAAAAATAATTATTATAGAATTCCATGCGGAAATAAATATCCATAAGGGTTATTAGTGTTCTGGAATTGCTTTCCCCTTAGAAGTGGAATGGAAAATCATTTTTAAAGAATGACTAATGCAGGTTTTACACTCAATACTTATTGAGTACAAGCAGGGAGAAAGCTCCAAATACGATTACCCAAAAGCTTAAAAACTTTTATAGAATAATTGACCTTTTGAGCGCTTTTATACCCCCGATCGTTTATAAGCTTTTATCACTCAATTGCTAAAATTAAGCGGAAATATAGTACATATGAAATATCAATTACATTTTTATTAAATCTATAAAAATCGATTTAAATTTTTTTCTTATATTATTACGAATAAACGTAATTATTATTTGACTTGTTATAATGTATAAATGAGAAATTATTATTATTAGGCTTAATTTCAGTTTTATTGAATTAATGAAAATTCAAAATTACTATGAGTTTTTTATTTGTGAAAACATTAGTATATCTAATCAGACACTAGCAGAACGTATCAGTATACCGATTTGAAGGCCGCTACACCCCTCATCAGCGTCCGTATGTCCATTTTTACAACTTTTGTAAAGTGGATACTAATTGGGAAGAATATCAACTATTTAACCAAGTTTTCTGTTCTATTCAAAGTATTCCAGTTTGTAATTTAAGGTGTTGTTGTATTTTCACCCTATATTTGGGTTATTCACATTACTGTGACCCTATTATTTGGTTGTTTGACAAGCAAATAATGAATGGGCGTAATGAATCAATAAAATCAGCAGGCAAATTTTTAACCCAGATATTTGTTTTGTCAAGACAACCTTCACATTTGTGACCTTATCCTGTCAATAGTTTGTTTCCCCCCGGCGGTACGTTCTGTCATCTTGGTGATATCCACACCTTGGTGCTGTACCTGCTGGGGAAAAGGATAATTGTCTTTTCCCGACTCATTTGTATGCGCTCGAGGTAACTCAAGGGTGCTTGTGAACACTTACATTCACACGGTGTTAAGAGCACGGTGGGCCTAGGCCGTAGTGGCATGTTCTTACCTTAATCTGTAACACATCTGTCAATAGTTTGTCTATCGTTTTTGATTTTGACGTGTACATGAATACGTTTATATCAAAATTGAATCATATTGACGAATCATTATAGTTGTAGAAAATACTACGAGGTTATAAGCTCTACCGGCGATACGAAACTCCTCGTAAAGATCTTATCCATAAATTGTTGATCACACATTCAGTGTATCATTGTTGTTGCTAACATATGCTTTTTAAAGTGGAGTAAGTTTTTTGTAGCATAGCTTATGGCGTAAACAGTTTGTATGTGGCAATGGACATACAGTAATACTCTCAACTTAATTTAAAGCAGATGATGAGTAACGATTTTTCTTTGAGACATAATTCTGTCACAATAGAATTCTCGCAAAGACCTATGTATATTTAAAAACATTATAGCAAATATAGCACCTGTTCATACTTATGCAAGCAATTACAAATAGAATTAATGGCATAAAGTTTGCGATATCTCTATTCATACATACATTTCAAATAAAATATGAATTGAACAAATGCTTAATAAAGAGTTTAGCTGATGTGAAACATATTTGCAATATATGGGCATGTCATACATTTTGATCAGAATGATTTTCATTCATTTTTTATATTCCGATTATATCTAGGCGCACGGTAGTGCGCCAGGCCAAGTTCGGCCACACAGTGTGTATATTTACACGAAACCATTCGAGCTGTTTTTACCCCCTCATAACTTTGCTCCTCTTGATCATAATAGAGTGAAACTTGAAACATAAAGTTTCCAAACAGAGGTGACCTCACAGGTTAAATTTGAAAGTTCTACCGTAAAAGCTTCCCGGGATATTAAGGTGTGAAAAGTCCATATTTTAGTACATATTCTTTCACTGACTCACTGACTCATCAATATTATTGGGCACTTCCAGTATAGCTAGAAAGCTTAAATTTGGTACACAGGTAGGTCCTGATGAGAAATTAACGAAAATTATTTTTTAACGGGCACCTTTCATGCGCCTTCTTTGTATGGGGCACTTCCAGTATAGCTAGAAAGCTGAAATTTGGTACACAGGTAGGTCCTGATAAGCAATACATATAAATATTTATAAAAAAAAAAACATCTTAGAAAAAAGAAGTGTGATCCGCACAAAAACACAAATGTGAAAATAAGGCCAAGTTCCTATTCAAAATATTTGGGCCGTAAAAAGTACTGAGATCAAAATAAGGACCAAGTTCATGATAGGTACAATTCCATCTCATTTCTAGGCAAGCTGTAAGCTTGGCAAAATTGTTTTGCCTTTATAATATGGGAAAGAATTCTTGGAAAAATTTTGCCAAGCTTATAGGTTGCCTAGAAATGTGATGGAATTGTACCTATCATGAACTTGGTCCTTATTTTGATCTCAGTACTTTTTACGGCCCAAATATTTTGAATAGGAACTTGGCCTTATTTTCACAATTGTGTTTTTGTGCGGATTTGATTTACAGTCTTAATATTCCGTTTATTTATATTTCTATTAGTGATGTTACGAATACTCGTATTCGTATTCGACTATTCGCTTGTTTTAAGATATTCGTATTCGTATTCGCCAAATTCAAGCGAATATTTTTCGAATAATTTTCCCATACATTTTCCAAAATAAAATCATACAAAAGTTTAAAAAAAGTACATAAAATGTAAAAAAATATATTAATTTTTATTAAAGAAACCCATTGTATTTCACGCAAAGTAATAACCTTCTTAAAAAACAAACAAAAATATATATGTATTTTGCAACTAGTATTCAAAAATTAAAGTTTTATATCATGTTAAATTAGTAATCTAACCTCAGTAGAGGAATGTTGAATTTCAAAAATAGAAGTTTTGAAGCCTTTTCTCCATCAAGCCTATTACGATGCGGTGTATAAATAAGCCTCGCACCACTAAACATTCGCTCGCTTGGAACACTCGTTGGTGGTGTCACTAAATATTGCCTGACTATAGGTAAAAGAAGCTCGTATTTTTCCTTATTTACTTTCCACCATATCAGTGGGTTAATGTCATTTGCCGCCCGTTTTTCCGATATACATTCCGCGATAGTTTTTCTAAGTAAATGATGAATGGAATCTGGGAAACTAAGTTGAGAAATTTCATCTCCATTTTCACAGTCACTGTCACTTGTATCCATGAATAAAGTCATCATGTCTCTCATTTATAGTTACTAACGCAAAGGCAGGGATTTTTTCCAATTAAATTTGAAATATAAACCTCAAAAGAAATATTCGTATTCGTATTCGTATTCGGCGAATACTGTTTTAAATATTCGTATTCGTATTCGCGAATACTAAAAATTGATATTCCTAACATCACTAATTTCTATATTAAAGTGATGGTTTTTTGTTTTGTACCTATAGGCGTTTCTTGAAATCGTTTTAACTTGCTAAGCTTACATTGAGCTTTTATTTAACATGCATAGTTTATGGCAAAATATCTTACTGGCGCTCCTTAAAGTATGCAATTATTTTAGTCTTTTCTGCAAGAAGTCTATTTTATAAATTTCATTTTAAATTTTATATGTGTAATTCATAAACGATTCATAAAGATATTGTGGCGTTATTGTACGAATTTTTTATGGGAAAATAGTTTTTATGTGCACTTTAACTTTAGGAATCGTTTATGAATTACACCTTAAAAGTGGTTTGATTCCAAAAAAAAATTCGTTTTTTTTTGTTGTCTGAAGCAGCAACCTACGGAAATGAAATCACTTTCGATCGGAATAGTGCTCTGTGACATGGCTGTATATATTTTTGAAACTTCCCATAGTAAACAACAAGTTGTCATGAATGATTGTGGCTCTGCATTCCAAAACTAATTTATTTTATTAAAGCAGCTTAGAAATTATATCCTCAATGTTAATTGTATTTAACGTGCAAACTCTAAATTGCATGCATTTTTTTTTTGTATTCGAAATGGTCAGTGCAAGCAGCCATCAATGCCATTTTATGTGCACTAAAAATAGAGCTCACAATGCAGCATTATAGACTAAGTCGACCAACAATTTAATTATAATTTATTGAAAAGCAATTAAAGATGACCAAATTGGCCATAAATTTAATTACATTCAAGTGCATATAACACATGCCTGTGTATGTGTGTGTTTTGTGTTTAGATAATATTTAAAAAGGATTTTCTACACCATTTCTAACATATTTTTAAAATTGTGTATTTGAGCATTTTATAAAAAAACATTTTTGAAATTCAACAGAGTCACTGATTTCCAACACAAAAAACTAAGAAATTCGTACCAAAGAAGAACTTTTATTAGGAGCCTATGAATAGAGTTTTTTTTACTTCTTTCGAATTCTATTCGCTTTGTTCTAAGGAAGTTTAAGATTTTTTCTAAATTTCTTCAAAGCAAGAAACTATTTTGTAACATATTAAGGTTTTTCCGGAAAATATTTAAAATAAATTTTTAGATTTCCGCCCATCTGTCTATTTGTGTTTACTTCAAAACATTTTAGCCTCAGAATAGCATTAGTTACAGACCTAAAATGTTCAGTGAAAATAAAAGTAGCAATGAAAGTAAAAAGGGTATCCTAACACCAGCAATGTCGTAAAATGTTAAAATTTCAATGAACCTTGGGTATATCGGCACTTGACATTTTCACAGTTTGTGTGGTATTTCACAAACTATAACAATAGTTACTAAAATTTGAAGCTAATCAGAAACTAAAGGGTATTCCATCAGGTAATGTAATTTTGACAATCAACTGAATCCTGAAAACATATAAAGTAAACTCGTGATATTAACTTAACTAGTGCAGAATTTAACAGTTAACAGTAAGAAATACTAAGAAACAAACACAATAAAAACTACAGGGTATTTCATCAAGTACTGTAATTTTAAAGTTTTACTCCATCTTATGAACTGTAATAATTAGACACATGAAATTTTCCCAATTAGTATATTATTATAAAAATAATGCAACGTACAAAAGGCAAAAAATAACGTCAATACGAATAAACATAAATTGCTAACTTTAAAAATTGATCAAACCAAAGAAAAACACTAAAACGCAAAAAGACGCCAAAACAAAAAATGTTTCCAAAAACCGACTCTGCAAAACAAAACAAAAAGCACGTAAACGAAACAAGTAGACAAAAAAAAACACCGAAAAAGAATGCGCAACAGCAAACTTTTTTTACAGGATGTGAAATAATCCACGACAATGCAAGGGCGGACACATGTGCAGCTGTCATAGCAAAAATCGTAATATAAACAGACTATTTTATAACATCATATAAAAACAGTCGGCAAATAAAATAATATATAACAGTTATGTATCACAATTTATTCGAAAACCTTTCAAACATGGTTAAGGATCTACTGATGATGAATTGGCACCAGCAACGAACGAAATCCATTAGCGATGCCAGCCTATAACAAATTTATTAAATTTTTTAAATAATTTTAAATTTTTCTTAAAGCATTTGCTGGCAACAGTGTAACAACTGTAATTAGTTTTAGTAACTCTTTTACACACCAAAAAAAAAAAAACGATTTCTATGAAAACAATAAATTGCAATTTAAACTTTTCAAATCCCTAAAAATTTAAACAATATTAGATGTTAAAGGTTGTTAAAATAACAAACTAAGCTCTGATACTGAGCACATGGAAAATGTATTTAATTTTTAAAGAGCATTTTAAAATTAACTGCCGATTTCACGATGTCGAAAGAATTTTGAATTTTATTTTCATTCGTACAAATACATTTGATACAATAACAAAATTTTAGAATTTGTTTTTGCTTCAAATGTAATTATGCGAATGAAAACATATGGAAATTTTCTTTCGACATAGTGAAATAGGCAGTAAATTAGAATTAGAAGGAGTAAAATATATCAAGGGAATGTCCAAGTGATTTTTTTTAATTTTATTTGATAGGCGAGAGGGCAAAAGAGAAACTTAGAACACAAGTTGTCTAAATTGTATGTGTTTTTATTTTAATTTTTATAAAAGTCAACAAAATTTATTTTCAAAATGAACGCAATCAAATAAGCAAACTTAAATACACAGAAATGATCTCATATTGAAGAGAAAAGAGAAATTTAATGATGAGTGATACAACAAAATTATTAAATATTTACACTAAAAACAATAACAAGAATATCTATATTGAAATATTGTTTTTGTAAAGAATACCCTATATTATAACTGATATTAAATATGTATCTACATTAGAATGGGTAAAACAAAAAAAAAAAAAGGAACCAAATGATCCGCAATGCTACAAGTGGTTTTATAGTCGTCGATAGTTGTGTTGTTTGAAATTTTAATAAACGTATGTGACTTTTAAGCCACCTACGCTGGGTAAAGATAATTTATTTATGAAAAATTCTTATTAAAGCGTGTCAGCGCTACAAAAATATTTTTTTTTCGCTTTATTCATATTCGTATGCAAATTAAAAATCTTATTAACATGATACATTCTTTTTATTTTTAATTTTTCTAATGTTAGTAGGGCAGCATTTGAAATTATGTATAAATTTAAAATTTCAGGCGGGAAATTTAACATATGTATATTTCTATTTGAAAATACTGCTATTAGTTCTTTAATAAAAAAAATAAATTTAAACTGAAAAGTTAATGTTTCTTATTAGAGAGTTTTTTGATTCTCCTATACATATTTTTGTTTAATGTGAGTTATGGGTTTTATGAATTCATATGACGATATGTATGTGTTTGTTCCGAACAGATTGTAAACAACAAGTGTGATGTTGTTCGTAATACAAAATCAATCAAAATAGACATCATTCATATACAAATCAACGATCACACTCGCTTAATTTTAATGGGTTGAATCTTTGGTCTTTGGAATCTAGAATAGAGCTGTGTCCAATTCGCTTAGTGTATCGTTTTAGAAACAAAGCAATGATCTAATCCATTTAATTAACATGGGTTTGATAATTAGTTTATGTCTAAAACTACTAAACTACTACTATGACTGATCGGTTTGGAAACAACTCTAGTTTAAAACGAATAAATGAACGAGTTCGATACAAGTCTAAATACAAGAACAAACTCGTTAAGTTGTTCGTTTTAGAAACAATCCCAGCATCAAACCAATGTTATTTAAACTGGTTGGGTCTAAAACGTAAATGGAACTATGTACTGTCAAAATACTTGACATCAAGCTTGTGTACGTGTGCTTGACATCAAGCATACCCAATATCTAAATTTTTTGATTTTTCATTAAGCGTCGTCAGTGTCACACATACAAACATATTTTCACTGATACAACTTTACATGCTTGATGTGATTTTGACGAATGTATAGTGCCCTTAAAACTGAATGAGTTCGACAGAAGTCAAAAATGTTGTGACTGATATACACGAGGTAGTTGAAACTTATGGTGTTTTCTTTTCTACACACAAAATGGTACCTTTTTGAATGGTACATGATTAAAATGTCTTGCCAACCCTAATAATGCAGCTTGTTATTTCAGTAGAACAAAACACAACTTATGAAAAAGTGGAACGCCCTGTTTTTAACAGGTGACAGCTAAGTTTTACAGGGCACTATCAATACTATCGATTTTTACGGAACATAAAGTGCAATGAATCAAATCAAATTATTTTAGAATCAAACACACTGCCCTTTTAGAGAGCAAAATATTTTTAAGAAACGAACACCAAAGTACATTTTCTACATGGAGATGTACCATTTTTTTTTTTTTTTGTAGAAAAGAAAACACCATTAGTTTTTTTTTTTTTTTTGTTCATTTATGAAGCTCGAATGGGAACAAAGTCGCAAAAAGGTTCTTAATTGATTTGTACTATTTATTTAGGAATAGTGAATGAGACGACTCGCTTTTACTTGTTGCTGGTCTCTTCTGATGCCAATTAGAGCTTATACTCGTAAATTTGTGAAGTACTACAATATGATACTGTTCATGAAGGAGTCATGGTTCTGCTCAAAAAACTTAGATTTGCTTATTATTCTGCTACGACATATCGCTCCTTTATTGCAACGTAGTCATATCTCAAAGAAAAACTTAAATGTGACAAAATGCATTTAAAATTTTCGAAACGTAAGCATTTATATACGCGGCTTGAGCATATAAGTGGTTATAACTTCGGTTTAGAAGGAGATATGTTTATGAAAAATTGACAAACAAAGAAGGTATTGTGAAACTCTTTCATCAGTAAGTGAAAAATTTTATTTTTTGAGATATGACTATGTTGCAATAGGGGAGCGATATGTACTCGTATATATATATATTTTTTTTTTCAATTGAAGAGTTGATATTCATCTATATTCATCTCTATTATTTTCAGATAAGACCATGTTCCACTGTATATTGGGTAAGTTGTTTAATTTCTTTACTTTTGATTCATGAATTTTTAGTTGAATTGTATGATGCTTGATTCAAAGAAATTTTATTTATTCAAGCTTAAGTTCTAAAAATTTAATTTTTAAATAAATAATTTTTTTTATTAGAAAGAAAACTCCAAAAAAATATAATAATTAAACAGAAAACAAAGAAAATATGTATATACAGCGAATAAATAAAAGCTCAACTCAATAGTAAATAGTAAATTTCCAAGCTATTAGCATGAAAAAATGTGTTGATTAACTTTGAAGTGACTCAGCAGAATTATGAATGCAACTACTTAATGGCAGCTGTTATGACTGGTAGTGAGGTCTAAGCGCACACCAACTCCAGCGAAGATCTCGCGGGTTTTCTTTACTTTGATATAAATGATTTTGTAATGATCCATTCCTGCTGGAAATTTCTTACTCAAAAAATCTTTAACTAAACAGTTGTGTGCAGTTAAGCCAACTCATTCAATAATGTTAAGTTAAAATTTTTAAGCAAAAATTACTTTAAAAAAAAAGAAAAATTGAGAATTGCTGCTTTGATATTAAAAACATCAAAATTAACTATTTTTGTTTGAATTTCATGTAGGCATTCAAGTCGGGCAGTTAAAAATCTGGTTTAATATTAAAACCAAAAATTACTTAGAATCTGTTTTTTTTTTTTATGTCTACTTTTCTAATTCTAATGAATTTTTTTAACAACTATTCTTAACATGGTAATTGTAAAAAGCATAGAACAACTCGTATAATAAAAAAGTATGTACTCGTATGTATATCTTTCTCTATATTTTATTTTGCATTTTAAGTTACAAAATCATAATTATTCATTCGTTCATTCATTCATTCAGTTACCAAAGAAAAACACTTTGTGGTTTTGTTCTGCAAAAGTTGTTTTGTCTTTTTTGTGCACAGCAAAAAATAAACGAAACTTTTGGTTTTCATGTGGTTTTGAATTTCATAGACTTGGCCTCTTTTCATTTGTATTGTTGTTGTGCCTTAGAAGTCATCTATGAGAATTTTGCCTCCAAGTAATTCACATTGTTCTTCACTATTTTGCAAAAAACAAAATGCAAAATAAAAAAACTATTAACTACTTACTTATCTTTTTAAACAAATACGACTAGTAGCCTCCAGCCAAACACAGTGGAATAAGAATCTGTGCTATTGTTAAATTAATTAACACAATTTAAGGTAGAAAATTTGTTGTCTATTATTTTGTTTTTAAATCATGATTGATGGATGGTTTTTTTTTTTTTTTTTTTTTTTTGAGTAGACAACAACCAGTACAAAGTTTAGATAATTGAAGTTTTGTATTTAAATCAATATAAAATCATAAGAGTTTTATAAAATTTAGTTGTTCCTGTTGTAAATTGCTTTGTTGTTTTAGTTTTCAAATCAAAATTACTGCTTGTCATAACATTATGACACTAATACTTAGCAATTAAGAATTTATTGGTTTTTTATAGTTTTCAAAAAGTTTACAATCAGGCCAGTTCTATATTAAAAATTATTTCAATGTTAAGTTTATTTTTTTTACAATTTATTTGAAAGCAAAATTTTTAAAAGGAATTTAAAAAAAAATTCGAAATTTTGATAGTTTGGCATCTTTGTTGGCAGTTTAGATGTGGACACTGTGTTTAATTGGGTTCAAAGTTAGTCGCATTGTGTTACCTGAAACGAAAACTTGAAAATAAATAAATAGTCCTGCTCAATTTCTTCATTCAGTTGAGAATCTGAACACAATTTGCGCGGTGCGGTGCGGTGCAATTTATCGCTGCCGGAGAGAAAAATACATTGTGTTCAGACTCAATGTTGTGAAGATCGTCACTTATTCAAAAACTATGGCAACATCAAGAGTGTAAAAAATTTACAGAATAAGAAAGACCGCAATGAAAATGCAGTTTTTTACTTTAAAATCGTATGAAAAACCGCACCGCAATAAATTATCGCTACATTGTGTTCAGACTCTGGGTGCTAAGCCAATCCGACAACCGGATAAACGTCCAATCTAAACTAAATCTTACAGCACCCTTTTATCACAGAGAAAAAGAGAGAGAGAGAGAGAGATAAAGATTAAGAGAGAGCAGGAAAAGGACGCAGGCAATTCTATACAGTCTCCTGTTACTATTAAAACTTCACCAGAAATCAATAATACAGGAGATCAGAAGTCTCAATAGCTAAAATAGACAGGTGTGTCCGTTAATGTTTGTGTACTTTTTTTAAAAGGTAAATAAGGGCGAAAACCCGAGTTCTTTGGCACTTTTTTCGTGTATCGCATTAACAACCAGAGTGAAAATGCACAGAAACTAAGTGTTATAGGAATTATTTACTAAATTTAAATCTAAATATAAGTCCTTCTAAAAAATTTTAAATGCATTTTGATACTTTTTCGAAATTTTAACATATAAGGGGTAAGATTTTTCCCCTTTTTGGTACTTTCTTTGGCAAAATTTCCTTTGTTTCAACAAATAGTGTTTCTTTACATATTTTTTTAGCTGTAAGTAAGTAGAATAATAATTAGTTTGTTGCTGCAAACATACAAGCAAGTACATTTGTAATGGGTGGTTGTTATTTTTCAAGCTCTTCTCAGATGAAAATCAAATAAAATTATAATATAATATTTTCAACGCTACAAAATTTGGGGTTTAGAATAGTTTATTGCGAAAAATTTTTTATTTACTTCAGTTGGATTTTAAATAGATAAGAAGAAAAAAAAAGGAGTGTTCTTCTTTTATTCTATTGTTTCTTAACTAACAAACTCTAAAATATATTTTAATTATCATGATCCATTGTGGAACGCTACAAGAAGAAAGTGACATATTTTACTTCTCCCCATTAAATTTAAGAAAAAAAAAAACATTGACAAATTATTTTTTACGTTTATGTTTTTTATTATTCTAGTTTAAATTAAAGTAAAAACTATTAATAAAATTTAAGATAATTAACAATCTATATTATTTTTTAGAAACACAAATTAATATAAACAAGTTTTATTTAATTTAACAACTTTAATTTAATTGCTTACAAAATAACAATTTTTATTCATAAATGAAAACAATGCTTTTTGTAAAGAAATAAAATTAGAAAAATGATTTGTAATTAGAAAAAATTCATGGACTTTATCTATTAAAATCAAGTACAATATATTACAATGTCAGAAGTAAAACAAATTCATTACGCTACACTGATTTACAAGTAGTTACTTAAAAACTCTCTTTTGAGTGGAATGAATTCAAATTAAAATAACATATGTATTCTTATTGTAGTTAGAATTTCAAAATATTTAAAAATTCCAGCTAAAAAAAATACTTACGTATACTTGGTTTTAAAACTGCCACAGTTTGACGTTTTCCATATTAATAATTCCATATTAATAATTTCGTTTTACTTTTTCTTTTGCCTAACGAACTTTAAGCCTGATTTAATAATTTTGAAGTGAAATTTTGTGCATGAACTTCGAATACTTCCAATCTTCACTCTATTGTTTCATTCAGTTATTCGTTCATTCATTCTTTAATTTATACCAAAACGTACTTAAGATTACAAACATTAAGCCAAAAATTAAATTAAATTCAAAATTTAGAGAAAAAAAATTACATTTCTGTTTTATTGCTTGTCCCATTACACATTTCTTCGCATTCATTTATTTCCCTTTGTTGTCTGCGTTGCGTTTTTTCATTTCCTGAAATCTCGTTTAAAAAATCGTTTCACTTGATTTTAGTTCAATATTTTAATTCTATTTTTATTCATTTCGTTTTATTAAGTATCAATCAGACGCTTAGCTGATCGTATGTATATGGAAATCCCCCGGTTTTATTTTTAAAACAACAACAACAACAACTACACAAAATACATATCCATTGATGATTCACTACCAGACTATAATTGAGTTTTTATAACATTTAATTTGCTTTTTATTATTTTTTTGTATTTATTGCAAAAGTGAGATTTTTAATAGCAAACAGGCACACAAACTACACGAATAATAATATTCAAAGTTGTCATTAGAATTAAGTAAATTAATAAGGGTTTGGGTTATTTTTCTCCCCTAAAGTTTAGTCCAGTATTTATTCATTTTCTTTATGTGTATGCGCGCTTTGCGAGCTTGCAAGTTCAGTTTAGGATCAAAATTATTCCGTTATCAAAACTTAGCAGAGCTACCAACCTTAAACACAACCAGAGTTGCTTTTCCTTACTTTCACCCTCATTTAAATCAATAAAATTTCCTACTTTTTCTTTTTTCTCTTTCCAAAGGGTTTTTAATCTATTTCTGACTTTGTTTAGATAATTCTCATTTCTTGCATGAAAGCTTTTATAGAAGTATGCAAGTATAAAATATTTTTAATGGTTAAAATGTACGTACTCCCTAGTAACGATTTATTTGCCTCTAGAGAGACTACAATAAGAAACTCGTTGCGTCCTATAACTTTGTATAGGAAGCCGAATCACTCAAATTCCTCTTCTATGTTACAATCAAAACTAATATCTCCCTTAGAAAGGTAAGTTTATCAAGAAGTTTTTGCATATTTCAAATTGCGACTGTGTATCGTTAACGCTAATCGTCGAAGACCACTAAAACCATACGAAAGAGCAAAAAAAATAAATCTCGAGTCTAAAATTATTTTCAATCCTCCTCGTTTTCGTCTGTGTAATATTTAAATTCCAAAGTTATTCTAAAATACGGCTTATTTTTAGTAAAGAAGTCATATCATAAAGGGGGCAGCGCTTACGAGACAGGAATCTTCAGCAATTACAACTCTACATCGCTAATCGCTTTCGATATTTTTCAAAAAAACACATTTAATTCGACGTATTTATCTTCACATCTGTAAATAAAATCATTTTTCCCATTTTTTTTTTCAATCATACAAATCCGGCAAGTTTGTGCTTTTAAAATCGGATCATGTTTAACCCTACACCTCGTGTTCAAATAAATTGGAAAAACGATATTTTCTCAACGTGTATTCCCATAAGCCAACAACTAAATCAAATGCAGAAAAACGAAAAAAAAAAAATTCTGGTTCTATTAAAATTATTAAAACAATTTAAAAACACAACGCAAATTAGCAAAAAAAAAAAATAAAAAAACACTAAAACTTTGTGTGTCTGTCCGTCTGTCTGATTCTACGCCTAACGCCAGGGTATTTTAATTGGTGAACGAGAACGCCTCTGTCCTGTTACTACAAAACGTGTATGTTGTTGTTGTTGTTGCTGCTGCGACGGATGCTGTTGTTGTTGTTGCTGGTAGTGTTTGCTGCTGTAGGAAAGATTGTTGTTAGCATTGCTGTGTATGTTGTTGACAGAATGTGCAGGCGTTGTACGTGATAATATGGCTGATGCTGGTGTCAATGAGCTGGTAGAGGCAAATATTGATGGTGTATGATATTTGTAACCGCCATAATGAGATGCAGCCGTTTGTCGTGTTCTCAGTCCACTTGTTGAGCTGCTCAAATGGGAAGGGATTTGTGAAATTCTTGCTGTTTGTGATGTTTCACCAAAATATGTTTGTTTAAGAGGTTGAACCGCTTTACTCCCACTGTTGCTAATCAGTTGAGAGGAATAATAACGTTTGCCAAATGAAGGTGATTGAATTGCAGTGCTGACTTTCTTATCTGGATTATAAGCTTCCAATTTAATGCGTGTAGATAGACGACTATTGCGTACTGTAATGGGTGAGGCTTGTTGAGATTTTTCATTTTTAATCTGTACCAAGGTTTGATAACGTCCCATTCGGTTGGGATTAGAATTTATCAGACGATTGGGTGATTGGGATTTTAACCAAGGAGATCTTGTGGGTGAGTGATTATTTAATCGAGTGCTGCTAGTTCCCGTCGAAGATTTATTGCCATAATTACTATTCGAGGGTGTTGGCTCGATTTTCCGATAGTAGTTATTATAAGTTAGCTGAGAGGGCATGGGTTTGGCCACGCCTACTGGTACCATGCGACCTGGTATGTGCGGAGTAATGGAATTCTTAAATTCTATATGTATGGAGTTATTATTTTGCTGGGATTTCGTTTTGTTTTCCTGTTGATCTAAACGACTTAAACGTTCCACCTTAAAGGTTTCATTGCGTTTTACTGGCGAACGTGTTCGTAATTCTTTGCGACCACTTAAATCTCTGATGGGCGATTTCGATTCTGGCCTATAATTTTCATTTTTGAATATAAACAAATCACGTCGATTTTCTTTTGAAGAATCTCTCTGATCGTTTTTAGTTTTTTGCATTTCAGGTGGTTCAACCTCGACAAACCAGGCGGGATTGTGAGGCGCCTCCTTTTGCTGCTGCAAAAATTTATCTCTAAAAGATCTGCGAAAGCTATTGAGAGTAACAGTTTTATATTTCTCAGCTTTTATATCGTCTACCTCTTTAGTCTCTTCTTCCGGCTCGTCCTCTACTATTTGAACTTTCTTTTCCACATGATGCAAAGTTTCGGGGCTGTTTGCATCCTGGTCCTTTAACATTTTCAATTGTTTTTTCAAATCAGCGGGCACTTTACTCTTACGATAAGTCGAGGAATCAAAACTGCTAGAAGGGGGCGAACTGTTTGATTTTAGGCTCGACTGTTGTTCGTATAGAAAATTAAAGGGATCATTTTGAGAATCATAATCCAAACTATTGCCACCACCATCGGCTTGCCATTTGTAATAAGTGTTGGTAGCATTATCACTGGGATGATGTTCAAAGGCAGCACTATCATTCGTTGGATTCTTCTTTCGCTTTGTAAATGTACTAAATTTCTCCAAAACTTTAGATTTTTTTAATTTCTTTTCCAAAGTAGAGCAATTCGAATGGCTGGGTGTAGCATCTGGATCATCTAAGATGAAAGTATCGCTCCGATTAAGCAAAGATTCAGCACGCGATTCAGTTGAATCTCGTCTTTTGCTGCTGCTACTGCCACTGTTAAGAGAACTTCTGACACTGCCGGGTCGAGAGTTGCGTACAGGAGTGGTATCACGTGATGTTGAACGACCTCGAGTTAAAGATGAACGTAAATTGCGAAAGAATGACATGATGGTGAAGCGGGCGTTAAAATGTTTCAATTGACTGTACACACGCACACACTTATTACACAGTTTTCTTATTTATTTATGTTGTCTTTTTTTTAGTTTGTTTATAGTAATTTTAAGATCTTTTTTACATTCGGTTTTATTTTTCAAACTTGTAACACTTTGTTTCGAGCAATTAACCTTTGTAACTTTAGCTTGTTAATGACTTTAATGATCTTCCCATTTATATTTTATAGAAAATATTTTGTGTTTTTTTTTTTTTTTCTTATTTCTGAAGCGCACCCATTTAAGGTTTCTTGTGTTTCCAAAAATTTAAAAATAATGTGAAGAAAAAATTTTAATTTACACTCTCCACAATTTTGAAATGCAAAACAAAAAAAATTAAAAAAGTATTCAAGCGTTCTACTTAACCGAACGCGTCAACTGTTAACGATCAACTGAAAACTTTAATCTAGAAAAGTTGTTGAAATTGTTGCGAAAAGTTAAGCTGACTGTGTTTTTAACTCAAACAGTCTTTGCATGTTGTTTTTCTATCAGTATGTGTGAGTACGTGTATCTTTGGTGAGTGCTAGCCGGCACAGCATTTGTAGTTAGAAGTTGTAACTTTTAGAAAAGACAACAACAATTAAATGCTTTTAGCACCGGCTGATTAGACGTACTTGACAAAAACTGTTGATTCAAAATGTATCGGTATCGGTTTCTTTATTTTTTTGTATCTTGTTTTGACCATTTTTAGTTTGAACTTCAATTATTACATTTTTTTTATTAGATTTTTTTTTATAATTAAGAGATCAACTATAAAATAGAAATAAAATTGTAAGCAAACATGAAATAGCGAAATTAATTGCTTATTTAATTGTTTCTCTAGATTTTAGATGTCATACACGAATGAAGTTTAATTTTTATGTAACAGAAAGTAGTTTAAATTAAGAAGAATTAATTAAAGCTTTTTTTAAATATTTTGCAAATACCCAACAAACATTTTGATAGAATATTTTGATAGCGAACATATCCTTCACTACTTCTGCTTTGAACAAATTATTTTAACATTTCGATGTGACTGGAAGCAAGCAAGTACTTGCCTCATTGAATTGCAAATAACAACTTAAAAATTTACATATTTGGAGTTATAAAATATTTAAGACACAATTAAAGCTAAAAGTCTCTGCTGAGAATTGAACTCGTGGGAAGTGTGTTTTATGCACAAACATTTCATTTCGATGCGAAATGTAAGATTCTGAAACGAAACTGGCACCACCGTAATTACTTTATAGACAAGTTAACGAGCAGGCGCTTTGGAGATTGGGGAATACAATCCTCGCTTGGATGTCGTAAAACTAATAGAAACTTTTTTAAAATCTGATGCTGAAGCATGAGAAAAGCCCAAGTAAGGATTGTTCGAGTCCGGGTGCGACTTTAGCAGTTTAAGCGCCAACAACAACAAACAGCCTTGGATCTAGCTCAACTGCCAAATGAGTAGATTTCTCGGTCATATCTCGAATAATCTACTGGATAACCTTCAACCCTCGACGGTGACTGATGAGAGCACACAAGAATTGTTACACGGTTGCATTTTGATATGCAAGCATACAGAGAAATGGGATATTACCCACGATCTGAACTGAAAGATGTGCCAAGTATTCCATGGAATAAAGCAAGAATTTTAGCCTCTTTGAGAAAGCTTATGCGAAATTGAAAAGAGCCGAAATGAAGAAATATTTTTCTTTTAAAAAAATCTCATGTAAACATTTCAGCTCCTTTAAATTAAATTAGTAGTAAATTTCCATATCGGGCTTTTTGAAAGCAAATGCAACTCATATTATTTATATTCGTGTGATAGTCTCTTATACTGAAGACACGCAAAGCATTTGCAAGTTGTTTTTAGCATTTTAATGCTTGAACTTTTATGGATTTTAAAGTGTGGGTGTTCTTTTTTATTATTATATATTTTTTTTATCTCACTTTAAATGGAAAGTCGTTTTTACAGATGCCATCAAATGTACTTTTAAAAATTGTGCGCTAAGTCATGACTTAGATGAATATAAAAATTATAAAGCCAAAAATATTTATAAAATACTTTCAAACAAAGGAATAACACATTACGAGTATTCGTTGTTCTTATGGTAATCAGATCACTAACAATTGATTTGATAACAATAATTTTATTGATTGATTGTACGAAACACTGGCTTATTGAATTAGAATTGTTGTTTGTGTCATGTTTTACACCTAATTCAAATTGTATTTTGTACTGATCAATACAAAATTTAATTGGATTTAAATAGACTTATTGTCCAATTCATTTTGTGAATACATTTAACTAACATTCAAATAATTAGCAAATAATGATAAAAAATATCACAGTCGTGTACAAATGGTCTTGCATCATAGTATTTGTTAAATGCTAAATATTACAATTATTTGCAATGACAATTTAAAACACTAAAATATGGAATTAAAATAAAGTTTTTCGCTTTTGTGAAAAAAAATCCATTATTTATCTCATTCCTGGTAGATCGCTAGCAAATGTAGGAATTATGCTAACAGCAGATGCTGTTATTAATTTAACAGCAAATTCTGTTATTACTTTAGCAGCTGATGCTGTTAACAATATCATATTTGCTTTTAATTTGCTTGTTGATTTTTTAAAGCAAAAAACCATTCATTCCACTTTTATAATTGGCTGACGTCATCGTGTTTCAAGTCGATATTTTAAAGATGCTAAAAATATTATTGACACAAAAAGATGAAGAAAGAAAACATGTCTTTCATTTGTCTGACAAACAACCAAGTGATATTCAATGCATTTTTAAGTACCATTTTTGGTCGTTTAATTAAAATATAATTCAAGTGATTGCATTTTTAATCTGCTTGTTTTCATTTACTTCTGAAATCCATTATGTAAATAATAAGTATTGAAAACCAGCTCTTTCAAAATGACAAGACAATGGTGGATATTCTTAAATTATCACTAAGTGGTAACGTTTTTAAGTGTCAATTTAAGTTATTCACAGTTGGTTACTTTTAGCAAGAGAAGTTTCCACTTAAGTTTGGGTACATCTGTCACTAAATGCCATCTAACTAATACATTCAAAGTACAGCTGATGATTGCTGATTGCGTCCATTTTTATTGCTAGAGATGTGTTTTTGGTCAACAAAATTCTGTTGAATAATTTTATTTTTACACGACGTTATTTTAAATGATTTATATACAAACTTTAAACAAAAATTTACTTTTTTTTAGAAATTATATGAATCTTTTAAAGAACAAAAATTGTTTTAAATTGCTTTATAATCTTTTTAATTAATAATTTACTGTAATCGTTCAAAATATTATCGATATTTTGTTTTCTCTATTTGCCAATATGCAGGGTTGCATTTCTTTTACCATCTGAGAGCAGTTGCTACGCTAGGGGGCTGTGCACATATTACGTAACGCTCCAGGGGGGAGGGGGGGTTAAAGATTTGTTACGGATTGGAAATTTTGCACTGAAAAATTAGTAAAAAGCGTTACGAAGGGGGGGGGGGGTATAAAATCTCTGAAAACAGCCCCTAGTTATGAGTTGTGAATAAGATCTATAACTATCTATTAACTAAGTTGTGAATTTTTTATTCGAACTGAGTGATATTTAATCAAAGAAATTTTTAATTTTTCAGGCTTAAGTTCGTTTTCTCTAAATATAATTTTGTTATAAATTAAATTATTATTTCAATTAGAAAGAAAAATCTAGTGGCTCTTAATATTTGAACAGACAAAGAAAAATTAGACTGCGCGGAGGGTTGAACTGACATCGATGTTTCGAGACTAACCACAGTCTCATCATCAGAGTTGTCTACCGCTTAGACCTCACTGCCACCACGGCAGCTGTAATCACATTAGTTAAAGATCCTCTATCATTAATTGAATCTGCTGAATTACATGTAAGTTTTTACACTACAGCTTTCATCATTTTTTAATGGGTTGGAACTTTACTATACTTTTTCAAAGTCTATCTTGTTCAAGTTGAGCTTTATTCTAGTGTTTCTTATTTGATTCCTAGGTGGCAGCCTTCGGATACCAATACTCTAGAAGTTATGGAATGTGATACGTTATACGAATTACGAATGTGATATTGTTTGTACATCACAGTTGTTTATACAATAAAAAAAAACAGTTGTATATACATATGTATAACGTATCACATTCCATAACTTCTAGAGTATTGGTATCCGAAGGCTGCCACCTAGGACTCAAATAAGAAACACTAGAATAAAGCTCAACTTGAACAAGATAGACTTTGAAAAAGTATAGTAAAGTTCCAACCCATTAAAAAATGATGAAAGCTGTAGTGTAAAAACTTACATATAATTCAGCAGATTCAATTAATGATAGAGGATCTGTAGCTGCCGTGGTGGCAGTGAGGTCTAAGCGGTAGACAACTCTGATGATGAGACTGTGGTTTGTCTCGAAACATCGATGTCAGTTCAACCCTCCGCGCAGTCTAATTTTTCTTTGTCTGTTCAAATATTAAGAGCCACTAGATTTTTCTTTCTAATTTAAATAATAATTTAATTTATAACAAAATTATATTTAGAGAAAACGAACTTAAGCCTGAAAAATTAAAAATTTCTTTGATTAACTATCTATTAACTTTTTTTAGTTACTGTTTTATTAGTTCCGACTTTGGTTATGATTTCTGAATATGCGCCAATAATATTATTTTTGGTGGTCTCTCTATCAAGGGTGACATAAAAATTTTGTTTAAATCGAAACAAAAATTAAAGTTTCAATTAAATTTATTATTTGATAATTTTTTGTATTCAACACAAACTGCATGTCGTCTGCATTACATTGTATTAGTTAAAATCCATTACTAGTAAATAAAGAAACTGTGTATGTATTCTGTTAGTGGCATAGTCGTAATGTTTGCGCTTATCATACAGATAATCAGCAGTTTAACTCATGGTTTTTCTTTAGTTATTCCCACGAAAAACTAACAATAACAAAAAAAAATTCAAAAGTTTCAAATGCTCAGCAGAGAAAAATTGAATTTTATTTTATTTAAAGCTGGTGGCAAGTGGATTAATTTTTAGTTGTTAGAATTGTTTAAAATACTTCTCAGAATTTCTTTATCTTTCATGTACAAGTATATGAAATAAAAAGTAATTCAACAAATTTATGCAACTCTTAAAATTTTTTAATTTAATCCACTCAACGATCAGTTTTATTCGACAAATGCCTAAAAGCATACTTTAGAAATTGTCCACATTTACGCAATATTAATCACGAATTATGTACTGACATTAACATTAATAATGTTAAAATAAATGCTGTTAACTTGTGTGTTGTTAATACAACATAACAGCGGTGTTCAGTGCTGCCATTAATAATGATATTAATTGTTTTTGCCGGCTATTGAGATGTTCTTGTTTTTTTCTTTAACGTCTTTGTTGTCATACATATCACAGCAAAAAAGCCATTAATAGATTTTTTATCGAAAACATTAAAAAAATTAGAGTTTAAGGATTTTCTTAAAAATATTATGCGAGCTTTGGTAATGGTGTTTTTATTATTATTTTGTGAATACAATAAAACTTCCAGTAGAAATTTTCTCTGTAGAAAAGGTTTTCATAACAAAATTTTCTTCAGAAAAAATTTGGGATAAAAAGAACTTTTCTGGACAAAAATACGACAAAAAGAAAATAAATATGTTAGGTAAAAAAAATCGATAAGAGGAATTTGTGTTGGAAACATATTTGCAAATAAAAATTTCTTATAGAGAACATTTTTTAATAAAGAAATATTTTACAATAACTAGTTTTGATAACAACATTTTCTACGGCGAATAATCTTCGAAAAAAATCTGCCAATATAAAAAGCTGCGATTACAATCATTTTATTATGGGACATTTTTGAACTTTTCTACAAAAATTTAAAAAAAAATAACGGTTACAAAAGTGTCTATAAGCAAAATATATGCGACAAGAAAGCGTTTCAAAAGCTAATTTAGCAAATAATTCTATAACAATATTTACTTAATCTAAAGATTCCAAAAATATATTTTCTATATGGAAAAATTCGCATTACAAACTTTTACTTAGAGAAAAGTTTTAATAGAATTTTTACATTTATTTGAGCATGTACTCAAGTATTTATGTTTTATATTTTATTTATTTGTTGCGGGTTAGCAATATCTAGATATATATTTCGTTGGTAGCTATACCAATTCATCAGTAGATGTTTTACCCTTTATGTTTAAAAAAATTTCAAAGCTCATTTATTTATACAAAAACTCACAAATATATTTTTGTGAATTACAAAGCATAAAAATAGCCTTTAAAAAATTTCTCAAACACACACAACAATAATTTTCCATTATGAATGTGTTTACTTTTCTACACCTATACAATTAGACAACCGCTGGTTGCCATTAAAAGGGCAAAATGAAAAGCAAATCTCCCCGTTACAAAATTTTTACATTTATTTGAGCATGTACTCAAGTATTTATGTTTTATATTTTATTTATTTGTTGCGGGATAGCAATATCTAGATATATATTTCGTTGGTAGCTATACCAATTCATCAGTAGATGTTTTACCCTTTATGTTTAAAAAAATTTCAAAGCTCATCTATTTATACAAAAACTCACAAATATATTTTTGTGAATTACAAAGCATAAAAATAGCCTTTAAAAAATTTCTCAAACACACACAACAATAATTTTCCATTATGAATGTGTTTACTTTTCTACACCTATACAATTAGACAACCGCTGGTTGCCATTAAAAGTATTTTATAAGGCAAAAATTAAAAGCAAATCTCCCCGTTACAAAATTTTTACATTTATTTGAGCATGTACTCAAGTATTTATGTTTTATATTTTATTTATTTGTTGCGGGTTAGCAATATCTAGATATATATTTCGTTAGTAGCTATACCAATTCATCAGTAGATGTTTTACCCTTTATGTTTAAAAAAATTTCAAAGCTCATCTATTTATACAAAAACTCACAAATATATTTTTGTGAATTACAAAGCATAAAAATAGCCTTTAAAAAATTTCTCAAACACACACAACAATAATTTTCCATTATGAATGTGTTTACTTTTCTACACCTATACAATTAGACAACCGCTGGTTGCCATTAAAAGTATTTTACTATTTTTTTATTTTATATTTACTTTCGATAGCAATCTTTTCCAATAGAAAAATAAATCATTAGCAAAGTTTTTTCAAAAAAAAGTATAATTTTCGATAAAATACTTTCTATAGAGGAAAGCTATATAAAAATTAATTTGGTTCAAAGGGCAAGAGGAACAATTATATTTAAAAAGCCCACTGTTAATTTAAAAGAAAATTATAAAAATACCAGCTTCTTAAACGCGTGTAGGGTCCCACTTGCTTTACTTGACCGACTGAACCGCATATCCGAATGTACCTACACGTGTTTGCAAAAGACTATTGTCTTTTTTATAATTCCAATTGTTTGTATCATTGTCTGTCTATACGAACGCATGCGCAAAAAGCGACTCATAAACCAGATTTAAAAGAAATACACAAAAATGCTGTTTCATGTATTTAATTTTTTTTATAAAAGTTTCAACTTTTTCATTAACATTAGCCGCAGTTTTATAAGTAAAAAATTTTGTTTTTATAGTCAATTTCATGTAAAATACATACATTCATTCATAATCGTAGCAGCTCATTCAAAGTGGGCGATCATGTTTTTCTTATTATTTTTTTCCTATAGATTTTGTTTTGCCTGAAGTCAATTATAGCCAACTTTACGAATCTAAGAGAGAATTGCTTAAAAATAGTCAACCAGATCATTTCTACATAATTAATTTAAGTGAATGTGGAGGCCAAAAGAAGTAAATGAAATAGAGAAGAAATGGTTTTTTATATAAAATAACAAAATTTTTAAAACCCACGCTTTCGTAGAAAACATTTGTAAATAACCAATAAAAATTTTTATTATTTCTGGAGTTTCGTCTAAAGTAATTGAACATAAAAGTAAACTATAAAATATTTTATATGATAATATTGATCAAAGAGATCGTTGAATTCTTATTGCCTCTCACCTACTTCCTTAGGAGAACAAACAAATTTACTTTATCGTCTCTATCAGCAGCATGTTTGTGGCTAGCAACTTTAAGTGTCGCCCCAGTGATGTTAAGTTGTTTTTTTGCAATTTTCGTACAGCCTTAGACAATTATCGTACAGAAAGGTGATGGCAAGCCTGAAAAAACAATTCGACGGCTCACAGTTTAGGGTTAATAAACACAGAGCGTTACACGATCCCTACAAAAATTATTGAAGTACATGGTCCATTTTAGATAAAAATTTTAGTTTTTGGACTACTCCTATGCAATTCAGCCGTGGACCATTTCATTTGTACACACATTTATAGTTAAATACCATTTGGCAACACTAAAGGCCTCTTTACATGGTAATACATGTATACCGGTGTGTCAAAAATTAAAAAAAAATCTTATCATGTAAACGCAAATTGTTATGAGTAGGAGAGAATACGGATGAAAAATCTGACAAGCGTTCGGTAAATGTTTATTTTCTAAACCATTTTAGAAACTTACGTATACTCATTTTATCAGAGATGTCTTTTTAAGCAAACATTGGCAGCTTTAAGAGCATATATTGAAGGTGGCATCATTTCTATACAATATTTACAAAAACAACTAAAACATATTCATGTTGTTTTTGTAAATATTGTAGAACTGTAACCACCAGCTATTTCGTAGCGCAGACTTTTATTTTATTAATATTATCCGTGTAAACATAAAAAATACCTGCAACAGACTTTTGTTCTCTCTTCTTATACACAAAAAGAATTTCATAATATTTTGATTCTACAAAGTGTTAATACTTTGTATTACCATGTAAACTCACCTTAAAAATGTGTGGAGTTAAATTGAAACTGTGGCAGCTCCCCTGTTAAAATTAAAACAAATTCATGGAAGCTTAAAAAAAACACAAGTTAGCTCGTGTTTTTTTCAAATTCTGAATTTTATTTTGTATTTTCTTTATATAATGTAATTTAAGTGCTAAAATCACACATTTGTATGTACTTAAAATATCATTCAATTATATTAGTGACAGAGATACATACATATGTATGTATGTATGTATACATTTTTACCGGAGTACCCCTGTGGGTAGAGTAGTTTCAAAACTAATCCCTGTGGATACCCATTGGATTAGTAACATAGAGTAGTTTTTCGGTTACGTGGTCCAGCCCTAGGACATCGCAATGTAAATTGGACCATGTTTTTCCCATACATTTGGATTAGTTTTGAAGTAGTCTTACTCCATTGCTAATACACAATACACGCAAGTATGGACTAGTCTCATTTTTTGTACGGATAGAAGAACGTGTCTTGAAAGGTTGGTCGGAATAGTGTTTTAACTTCGAACTTAAGGTGGTCAAGTTTGGGATTTTGAAATTCATGTGGTTTTTAAATTGATGTTTATTTACTTTTAATAAGGGTAATCACGATGGTGATTGTTCAAATTTCCATTTTGCAAATTTGCTGTGCATATTAGTGTACTTCGTGAGCGTACTTTTAAATTTATTGCATTTTTGGGAAGAGCATGTAACTTTCTTAACAAAACTGTGGCAGCTCATCAAAAATTCTGGCAGCACTGATCTCAGATGTCAAGTTAGAAATGCAAAAAATTATTACATATGTATTTACCAATAAATTAAAAAAAAAGATGAGTAAAACTTTGTAAATTAAATAAATTAAATTAAAATTAGTTACAAAATTAAATGTTATTTTTCAACACATAAAAATATGACGTTCTGTATGTCACAAGTTGTTTTGTATTTTCGTTTACTTGATGCACTACTTACTATCTTTGCTCATGGTTTTTTTTAGTGCAAACGAAGCAAATTGCAAATACATAAGTACATGCATTTGTGTTGTGCAATGTGTGTATATTTGCGCACATTTGCACACATTTGCATCGTTTACACACTTTGCACTACACATCGTTATTACCCTTATTATATTTTTTTTTTTGTAAATAATGCTTTTGAATTCAAAAAGAAATTTAGTAGATTTTTGTGAAGCAAAGTTAAAAAAATAAAATCCAAAACTCATTAGAGGCTGTGCACATATTACGTAACGCTGTTTTCAGAGATTTTATACCCGCCCCGCCCCCCCCCCCCCTAAGTAACACTTTATACTAATTTTTCAGTGCAAAATTTCCAATCCGTAACAAATCTTTAATCCCCCCTCCCCCTGGAGCGTTACATAATATGTGCTCAGCCCCTTAATGTATACTACAAAAACGGAATTCGGTTTGATATTTAAAACAACAAGGCTTTAAATGGCGAAAACAAATTCGAAGAAAACATTTTGACATTTTTAAATTCAAATTGCATCAACAACTTTCAGAAGTTGAAATTTTTAGATATAATCAAAAATATTGAAGAATATCGAAAACCTAAAAAAAGCCAAAAAATATCAATTCATCCAAAAAAGTGTATTTATGCAATCATTTAAAAATTCTAAAAATAAATAGCAAAACTAATTCATCTACCGATTTTCGATACCGGACAGATAATAATATGTGAAATACCGTAACAAAAATTCCAGACTTTTTTTACAAAGTACGACCCCGCCTTCATCGGGGCATAAAATTTAATGGGAAATAAAGACAATAGATTTTATTCTAGTTCTTTTGGCATCCCTAGCGCGTGATCGGTTTGTATTTAGTACTAAAATAGAAATGTTTATTATTCCTTTAGTATTTTTTTTTCTTTTTAATAAATAAAAATTCCGGATATAATTGTTTATGTTTACGTTTCTGTTTTTTTTTATTAATTTTTTATTTTTAATTTTTGTTTACATTAATTTTTGTAGAAAACCTCAAGCGGATATAAATGAATTGAATTTAAAAATTATTTGTATGACCATTAAATTTTGTTCGTTGGAATATTTTTATATCTTTATAGATTTTATACTCTTCTTTTTAGGGTTATTGACCCCCATGGCGGACACCTTTCATTCCACATTTTTTTATAAAGTTGATTTGCAACACCATAAATATTGTAAATGTTTGTATGTACTATATTCCATAACTAATAAGGGCTGGTGAAAAAATTCGAATTAATTTTACGCGAACTACATTTTTATTGCCTCCAAAGAAGTTGTATTAATGAAATGATGCCAACACAAAAAAAGCAGTTTCTAATGACTGATTCTGGGCAGAGGGAAGAAAAAAATATATTTACGTGTTTTATCAGAAATTTTATACCTGGCATTAGCATTTAAAGTCCCTCCTATCCCTCCGTTGCACTTCGTTATAGTGATGCATTTTAGTTACATATAAGGTGTCTTCAAACTCTTTTATGTGAAACAGTACAACCAATGCTGCCATAATTTTTTTTAAATAAACTGCAAATTTTGAAAAAAAAAACTGACTTTCCAGTGAAAAAACTGCATATAGAACAAAAACCAGAAAATTTATCGTTTATTTAGTTTATTTTATATATAAAAAAAACTGCTTTACGTGTAAAAAAACAAATTCAAAACTGACCAATGCTTCGAAAAACTGCAAAAAACATATAAATCTGCACATTTGGCAACAACCAACATTTTTGTAGAACATTTCAAAATTTCCGAATATTAAAAAAAAAAAAATGTCTCTAAAAATGTTGCAAAGGAGGACGCCAACAGTCAGGAGTACACTTCGATTCCCGGACATAACCATTATGAAAATATTGGGGACACTTTTCAAACAATCCATACAACAGGATGTATGATCAAACACAACAAACGAGACAAATAAACTGAAAGGAAAAAAATGGTGAACAATACCATACAGAATCATTGAAATTATGGCCCCAAAGTACAAAGTAATTTTTTTTGCATTCCTTAAAGATTTTGGAAGTTTTAATTTCAATTATGAATAATTTAATATTTTGCAACTTGTCCCCATTTTTTGCGGCTTTATTCGCAACAGGCGCACAGGCGTCTTTTAATAAAGGATACACGACAAAAAGAGGGGATGGGGCGATGTGTTGATATTCCAACAAAACCATTCATTCTTTATGCCCTAACAAAATCCTTTAAAAATAAAATAAACGCTACAATTACATTACTGCTCTAATCTAAACAAAATTGTGTGCGTGTATGCGTATGTGGGTTTGTTTATCAATATGACCATTTTCCAAAGACCAACCTTAAAATTTTATTGATCTATTTTTGAACAAATATTAGTCTTATTTTAATGCACATCACGTTTAAACGGTTTTTACAAATGTTACATACAAACTATTGGAAAACGTAAAACACACAACATATCCATCCATTCTTTATTTACAATTAAAGGCTAAACTACACTCCTGTGAAAGGACGAGCTACATGTTTCCATCACGTGCATAATTGGAATAAAGTGTTTTAATGTTTCTCTTACTTATTCGGCACGTACGAAACTATTTTATTTTTTTTTTTTTGTTTTATTCGTATTTAAGGGTTTATTTTCGCCATAAATGAAAAATTATGAACGTTTTAAATTAAGATTAATCATAACCAATAATTAAGGCAAGTTTTCAGATACAACAAAAGAAAAGAGAATAAATGCAGTTTTAAAGGTTTTTCATGAGTCACTTATTTTTTTTTTTTTATAAAACAACAGTTAAGCTTTAAATTTTATGCTTCATTAAATATTTAAGATTACAACACTAAATTCAACAAATGATCGAAATTAGTTTCTAAAATGATTTATTTGAATCAAAAATGGCACAGTGAACAGCTTTTGCCGCACTCAAGAACTTACACGCTTTGGTGCCACTGCTTTTTGACAGTTTTTTTTTCTTTTTATATCACAAGTGCAACATATTTTGCGGTTCTTATGTTTTCATGCCAAAGTGTTAAATTAAAAAATAAAAGCAATAAATTGTTTAACACTTTTGTCCAGCAACCAAATGGAAAAGTATTTATTTAAAAAAATGTGGTCAAATAAATCAGAAATAACAAGATTTTGAACACTTGTGCTTTTGAAATTCGATACATTTGAACAATTTAAATTTATTAAAATTTCACAAACGGTGTTTCAAGAAGATTAAAAGTCGGAATTTGCACACAAAAACAATTCCATGGAATGTAATCCCAAACGTACTTAAATTAATTCCAAACGGTGTTAAAAATACGATAAGTACGGATTTTCTTCTTGATTGTGCTGTTGACTGAAATTGTTAACGCGTTGACTACTAAACAAAATATGACTTATGACCTGGATTCGATCCCTGGTCAGGGGAAGTATGTATAATAAAATCGGTTTGCAGACATGTCGTCGAAGTCAAACAATTAATAAAATGCACGCTCAGACAACTTAAGAAAGTTAATGCGTCGACTTAACACCAGAGGCGCTGCAACACTGATCTAAAAATTTAACAAAACGCGAAATAGTAGAGTTGAAAAAGTATTTTTCGCGTATTTTCCTTTCCCTAAGTTCTTACACAATACATTTTATAAGTAGGGGTCATCCTCTGAGTTCTCGTCCTGCAAAAAAAAATTAACATTTAATTTTTTTTTCTGTTAATTTCCAAAGCTCTCCGCTTTAAAAATAAACACACTGTACTTAAATCTCAATGAAATTATTTTCGCTAATTTGAATAATTGAAAATAAAAACGGCACACACAAAAACTCTGTCGAAGAGAGTTTCAAACGTTAAAACCAAATAAAATTTAATTATTTTAATAGTCGTTGCTGTTCATGTCTGTGCATGAGTGGGCCATGGAAATTATTTAAATAATTTTTATTTGTCTTACATTTTTGTTTTACTTCAATTCATTTCATTGCACTAATTTTTTACATATTTTTCTTATTTTAAACTGTAATTTATAAACTCATAATCCACAAGTTTTATTTTTCCATGTCTAAAGTTAAATTTAATTTGTATTTTATGTTTTTTTTTTCATATAAAAATTTAATTGTTTTTTTAGAATATCATTGATTTTTTTCTTAATAATTTCTTTATTTGCTGTAGTTTTTGTCCCCATTCTTTCTTTAGGTTTTGCATTTCCTTACTTTTTTTCAATATTCATTTTTAATTTACATTTTTTTAACATCAGAGCTTATGCTGCTGCAGATGATCTCATCAACTGCCGATTGCATCATTATATTTACGGCACAAATAAGCAAGAGATGTTTAAAAAAAATTGTTTTTAATTCTTAGTATTAAATTCTTCTTTTATTTTCAAAACTAATGTCGTCCACACATGAAATTCCTTGAAACTTAAGCATTCCTTTGAGCGAGATACTTATTTTTTTTGGAATAAAGAAAAATATTAAAAGATTGATGACCCCAAAAAATCGGAAGAACTATTGCAAAATAGTTTTTTTTAAACACCGACAAAAAAATCTTTTTAGTCCAAAGTAGTGTATTATGGGGTTAAAGTTTATAATACATACTACTCGCTTATTAGACAGAATGAATTGCCCATGAGAATTTAAGAATACATATTTATAGAAATTACATATATATGGATAACAGAAGAATACGAGACTCATTAAAGTGAGTGAAATATGTTTTGACGTAAGTCCTAAGGTCGCTTTCCAAATATGTTTTTTTAACTTTTTTCTGCGGCACCAGTACTGCTTCTCTGAGGGATTTTTTTAAATTCTGGAAAAATGACCACAGTTTGCGGAATGGGTCATACCACGTTTTGAAGCTATTTAATCCTACATGTATAATATGGAAAGAAATTCCAATTAAACTAATCTGTGTGAAAATAAATATAGCGATTTAATTATGTTTTACGTAAGAGTTTACGTCATGACATATTTAACTCAAAAGTTAATTTTTGGTAATTTTTAATTATCCCTACGGGAATTTGGCATTTTTCTGGGCACATTTTTGTTTGTCACTCATTTGTACCAATGGGAAATTAAGGGCAGGAATCTATACTTATTGACTACGTAAGTCCGAATTCTCAATTGTATTTGAGAATTTTTCTATAAAATTTTGAAAATTAAAAATATGTGAATTTTGAAGAGCTCTACGGAAATTTGGCTTTTGTAGGCACATTTTTCTTTGTCACTCATTTGGACCAATGCGAAATTAAAGCCAGGAATCTATACTTATTGACTACGTAAGTCCGATTTTTCAATTGTATTTGAGAATTTTTCTATAAAATTTTGAAAATTAAAAATATGTATGTATGTACGTACATATGTATGTTTGTATTTGAATTTTGATGATCCCTACGGGAATTTGGCCATTTGTGAGCACATTTTTGTTTGTCACTCATTTGGACCAATGGGAAATTAAAGCCAAGAATCCATACTTATTGACTGCATAAGTCCGATTTCTCAATTGTATTTGAGATTTTTTCTATAAAATTTTGAAAATTAAAAATATGTATGTATGTACGTACATATGTATGTTTGTATTTGAATTTTGATGATCCCTACGGGAATTTACCCATTTGTGAGCACATTTTTCTTTGTCACTCATTTGGACCAATGGGAAATTAAAGCCAAGAATCCATACTTATTGACTACGTAAGTCCGATTTCTCAATTGTATTTGAGAATTTTTCTATAAAATTTTGAAAATTAAAAATATGTACATATGTATGTATGTATGTATGTATGTGAATTTTGATGATCCCTACGGGAATTTGGCCATTTGTGAGCACAGTTTTGTTTGTCACTCATTTGGACCAATGGGAAATTAAAGCCAAGAATCCATACATATTGACTGCATAAGTCCGATTACTCAATTGTATTTGAGAATGTTTCTATTAAATTTTAAAATTAAAAATATGTACATACATATGTATGTATGTATGTGAATTTTGCTGATCCCTACGAGAATTTGGCCATTTGTGAGCACATTTTTGTTTGTCACTCATTTGGACCAATGGGAAATTAAAGCCAAGAATCCATACTTATTGACTACGTAAGTCCGATTTCTCAATTGTATTTGAGAATTTTTCTATAAAATTTTGAAAATTAAAAATATGTACATATGTATGTATGTATGTATGTATGTGAATTTTGATGATCCCTACGGGAATTTGGCCATTTGTGAGCACATTTTTGTTTGTCACTCATTTGGACCAATGGGAAATTAAAGCCAAGAATCCATACTTATTGACTGCATAAGTCCGATTACTCAATTGTATTTGAGAATGTTTCTATTAAATTTTAAAATTAAAAATATGTACATACATATGTATGTATGTATGTGAATTTTGATGATCCCTACGTGAATTTGGCCATTTGTGAGCACATTTTTGTTTGTCACTCATTTGGACCAATGGGAAATTAAAGCCAAGAATCCATACTTATTGACTGCATAAGTCCGATTTCTCAATTGTATTTGAGAATTTTTCTATAAAATTTTAAAATTGAAAATATGTACATACATATGTATGTATGTATGTATGTGAATTTTGCTGATCCCTACGGGAATTTGGTCATTTGTGAGCACATTTTTGTTTGTCACTCATTTGGACCAATGCGAAATTAAAGCCAAGAATCCATACTTATTGACTGCATAAGTCCGATTTCTCAATTGTATTTGAGAATTTTTCTATAAAATTTTGAAAATTAAAAATATGTACATACATACATTGCTGATCCCTACGGGAATTTGGTCATTTGTGAGCACATTTTTGTTTGTCACTCATGTGGACCAGTGGGAAATTAAAGCCCAGAATCCATACTTATTGACTGCATAAGTCCGATTTCTCAATTGTATTTGAGAATGTTTCTATTAAATTTTTAAAATTAAAAATATGTACATACATATGTATGTATGTATGTGAATTTTGCTGATCCCTACGGGAATTTGGCCATTTGTGAGCACATTTTTGTTTGTCACTCATTTGGACCAATGGGAAATTAAAGCCAAGAATCCATACATATTGACTGCATAAGTCCGATTACTCAATTGTATTTGAGAATGTTTCTATTAAATTTTAAAATTAAAAATATGTACATACATACATATGTATGTATGTATGTGAATTTTGATGATCCCTACAGGAATTTGGTCATTTGTGAGCACATTTTCGTTTGTCACTCATTTGGACCAATGGGAAATTAAAGCCAAGAATCCATACTTATTGACTGCATAAGTCCGATTTCTCAATTGTATTTGAAAATGTTTCTATTAAATTTTAAAATTGAAAATATGTACATACATATGTATGTATGTATGTGAATTTTGATGATCCCTACGGGAATTTGGCCATTTGTGAGCACATTTTTGTTTGTCACTCATTTGGACCAATGGGAAATTAAAGCCAAGAATCCATACTTATTGACTGCATAAGTCCGATTTCTCAATTGTATTTGAGAATGTTTCTATTAAATTTTAAAATTGAAAATATGTACATACATATGTATGTATGTATGTGAATTTTGATGATCCCTACAGGAATTTGGCCATTTGTGAGCACATTTTTGTTTGTCACTCATTTGGACCAATGGGAAATTAAAGCTAAGAATCCATACTTATTGACTGCATAAGTCCGATTTCTCAATTGTATTTGAGAATTTTTCTATAAAATTTTTAAAATTAAAAATATGTACATACATACATATGTATGTATGTATGTGAATTTTGATGATCCCTACGGGAATTTGGCCATTTGTGAGCACATTTTTGTTTGTCACTCATTTGGACCAATGGGAAATTAAAGCTAAGAATCCATACTTATTGACTGCATAAGTCCGATTTCTCAATTGTATTTGAGAATTTTTCTATTAAATTTTAAAATTAAAAATATGTACATATGTATGTATGTATGTATGTGAATTTTGATTATCCCTACGGGAATTTGGCCATTTGTGAGCACATTTTTGTTTGTCACTCATTTGGACCAATGGGAAATTAAAGCCAAGAATCCATACTTATTGACTGCATAAGTCCGATTTCTCAATTGTATTTGAGAATTTTTCTATTAAATTTTAAAATTAAAAATATGTACATATGTATGTATGTATGTATGTATGTGAATTTTATATGATCCCTACGGGAATTTGGCCATTTGTGAGCACATTTTTGTTTGTCACTCATTTGAACCAATGGGAAATTAAAGCCAAGAATCCATACTTATTGACTGCATAAGTCCGATTTCTCAATTGTATTTGAGAATTTTTCTATTAAATTTTAAAATTAAAAATATGTACATATGTATGTATGTATGTATGTATGTGTGTGAATTTTGATGATCCCTACGGGAATTTGGCCATTTGTGAGCACATTTTTGTTTGTCACTCATTTGGACCAATGGGAAATTAAAGCCAAGAATCCATACTTATTGACTGCATAAGTCCGATTTCTCAATTGTATTTGAGAATTTTTCTATTAAATTTTAAAATTAAAAATATGTACATATGTATGTATGTATGTATGTATGTGAATTTTGATGATCCCTACGGGAATTTGGCCATTTGTGAGCACATTTTTGTTTGTCACTCATTTGAACCAATGGGAAATTAAAGCCAAGAATCCAATTGTATTTGAGAATTTTTCTATTAAATTTTAAAATTAAAAATATGTACATATGTATGTATGTATGTATGTATGTGTGTGAATTTTGATGATCCCTACGGGAATTTGGCCATTTGTGAGCACATTTTTGTTTGTCACTCATTTGGACCAATGGGAAATTAAAGCCAAGAATCCATACTTATTGACTGCATAAGTCCGATTTCTCAATTGTATTTGAGAATTTTTCTATTAAATTTTAAAATTAAAAATATGTACATATGTATGTATGTATGTGTGTGAATTTTGATGATCCCTACGGGAATTTGGCCATTTGTGAGCACATTTTTGTTTGTCACTCATTTGGACCAATGGGAAATTAAAGCCAAGAATCCATACTTATTGACTGCATAAGTCCGATTTCTCAATTGTATTTGAGAATGTTTCTATTAAATTTTAAAATTAAAAATATGTACATACATATGTATGTATGTATGTGAATTTTGATGATCCCTACGGGAATTTGGCCATTTGTGAGCACATTTTTGTTTGTCACTCATTTGGACCAATGGGAAATTAAAGCCAAGAATCCATACTTATTGACTGCATAAGTCCGATTTCTCAATTGTATTTGAGAATTTTTCTATTAAATTTTGAAAATTAAAAATATGTATATACATACATATGTATGTATGTATGTGAATTTTGATGATCCCTACGGGAATTTGGCCATTTGTGAGCACAGTTTTGTTTGTCACTCATTTGGACCAATGGGAAATTAAAGCCAAGAATCCATACTTATTGACTGCATAAGTCCGATTTCTCAATTGTATTTGAGAATTTTTCTATTAAATTTTAAAATTAAAAATATGTACATATGTATGTATGTATGTATGTGAATTTTGATGATCCCTACGGGAATTTGGCCATTTGTGAGCACATTTTTGTTTGTCACTCATTTGGACCAATGGGAAATTAAAGCCAAGAATCCATACTTATTGACTGCATAAGTCCGATTTCTCAATTGTATTTGAGAATTTTACTATTAAATTTTAAAATTAAAAATATGTACATATGTATGTATGTATGTATGTGAATTTTGATGATCCCTACGGGAATTTGGCCATTTGTGAGCACAGTTTTGCTTGTCACTCATTTGGACCAATGGGAAATTAAAGCCAAGAATCCATACTTATTGACTGCATAAGTCCGATTTCTCAATTGTATTTGAGAATTTTTCTATTAAATTTTGAAAATTAAAAATATGTACATACATATGTATGTATGTGAATTTTGATGATCCCTACGGGAATTTGTCCATTTGTGAGCACAGTTTTGTTTGTCACTCATTTGGACCAATGGGAAATTAAAGCCAAGAATCCATACTTATTGACTGCATAAGTCCGATTTCTCAATTGTATTTGAGAATTTTTCTATTAAATTTTAAAATTAAAAATATGTACATATGTATGTATGTATGTATGTGAATTTTGATGATCCCTACGGGAATTTGGCCATTTGTGAGCACATTTTTGTTTGTCACTCATTTGGACCAATGGGAAATTAAAGCCAAGAATCCATACTTATTGACTGCATAAGTCCGATTTCTCAATTGTATTTGAGAATTTTTCTATTAAATTTTAAAATTAAAAATATGTACATATGTATGTATGTATGTATGTGAATTTTGATGATCCCTACGGGAATTTGGCCATTTGTGAGCACATTTTTGTTTGTCACTCATTTGGACCAATGGGAAATTAAAGCCAAGAATCCATACTTATTGACTGCATAAGTCCGATTTCTCAATTGTATTTGAGAATTTTTCTATTAAATTTTAAAATTAAAAATATGTACATATGTATGTATGTATGTGTGTGAATTTTGATGATCCCTACGGGAATTTGGCCATTTGTGAGCACATTTTTGTTTGTCACTCATTTGGACCAATGGGAAATTAAAGCCAAGAATCCATACTTATTGACTGCATAAGTCCGATTTCTCAATTGTATTTGAGAATTTTTCTATTAAATTTTAAAATTAAAAATATGTACATATGTATGTATGTATGTGTGTGAATTTTGATGATCCCTACGGGAATTTGGCCATTTGTGAGCACATTTTTGTTTGTCACTCATTTGGACCAATGGGAAATTAAAGCCAAGAATCCATACTTATTGACTGCATAAGTCCGATTTCTCAATTGTATTTGAGAATTTTTCTATTAAATTTTAAAATTAAAAATATGTACATATGTATGTATGTATGTATGTGAATTTTGATGATCCCTACGGGAATTTGGCCATTTGTGAGCACATTTTTGTTTGTCACTCATTTGGACCAATGGGAAATTAAAGCCAAGAATCCATACTTATTGACTGCATAAGTCCGATTTCTCAATTGTATTTGAGAATTTTTCTATTAAATTTTAAAATTAAAAATATGTACATATGTATGTATGTATGTATGTGAATTTTGATAATCCCTACGGGAATTTGGCCATTTGTGAGCACAGTTTTGTTTGTCACTCATTTGGACCAATGGGAAATTAAAGCCAAGAATCCATACTTATTGACTGCATAAGTCCGATTTCTCAATTGTATTTGAGAATTTTTCTATTAAATTTTGAAAATTAAAAATATGTACATACATATGTATGTATGTGAATTTTGATGATCCCTACGGGAATTTGTCCATTTGTGAGCACAGTTTTGTTTGTCACTCATTTGGACCAATGGGAAATTAAAGCCAAGAATCCATACTTATTGACTGCATAAGTCCGATTTCTCAATTGTATTTGAGAATTTTTCTATTAAATTTTAAAATTAAAAATATGTACATATGTATGTATGTATGTATGTGAATTTTGATGATCCCTACGGGAATTTGGCCATTTGTGAGCACATTTTTGTTTGTCACTCATTTGGACCAATGGGAAATTAAAGCCAAGAATCCATACTTATTGACTGCATAAGTCCGATTTCTCAATTGTATTTGAGAATGTTTCTATTAAATTTTAAAATTAAAAATATGTACATATGTATGTATGTATGTATGTATGTATGTGAATTTTGATGATCCCTACGGGAATTTGGCCATTTGTGAGCACATTTTTGTTTGTCACTCATTTGGACCAATGGGAAATTAAAGCCAAGAATCCATACTTATTGACTGCATAAGTCCGATTTCTCAATTGTATTTGAGAATGTTTCTATTAAATTTTAAAATTAAAAATATGTACATATGTATGTATGTATGTATGTGAATTTTGATGATCCCTACGGGAATTTGGCCATTTGTGAGCACAGTTTTGTTTGTCACTCATTTGGACCAATGGGAAATTAAAGCCAAGAATCCATACTTATTGACTGCATAAGTCCGATTTCTCAATTGTATTTGAGAATTTTTCTATAAAATTTTGAAAATTAAAAATATGTACATATGTATGTATGTATGTGAATTTTGCTGATCCCTACGGGAATTTGGCCATTTGTGAGCACATTTTTGTTTGTCACTCATTTGGACCAATGGGAAATTAAAGCCAAGAATCCATACTTATTGACTGCATAAGTCCGATTTCTCAATTGTATTTGAGAATTTTTCTATAAAATTTTGAAAATTAAAAATATGTACATATGTATGTATGTATGTATGTATGTATGTGAATTTTGCTGATCCCTACGGGAATTTGGCCATTTGTGAGCACAGTTTTGTTTGTCACTCATTTGGACCAATGGGAAATTAAAGCCAAGAATCCATACTTATTGACTGCATAAGTCCGATTTCTCAATTGTATTTGAGAATGTTTCTATTAAATTTTAAAATTAAAAATATGTACATACATATGTATGTATGTATGTATGTGAATTTTGATGATCCCTACGGGAATTTGGCCATTTGTGAGCACAGTTTTGTTCGTCACTCATTTGGACCAATGGGAAATTAAAGCCAAGAATCCATACTTATTGACTGCATAAGTCCGATTTCTCAATTGTATTTGAGAATTTTTCTATAAAATTTTGAAAATTAAAAATATGTACATATGTATGTATGTATGTATGTATGTATGTGAATTTTGATGATCCCTACGGGAATTTGGCCATTTGTGAGCACAGTTTTGTTCGTCACTCATTTGGACCAATGGGAAATTAAAGCCAAGAATCCATACTTATTGACTGCATAAGTCCGATTTCTCAATTGTATTTGAGAATTTTTCTATAAAATTTTGAAAATTAAAAATATGTACATATGTATGTATGTATGTATGTGAATTTTGATGATCCCTACGGGAATTTGGCCATTTGTGAGCACAGTTTTGTTTGTCACTCATTTGGACCAATGGGAAATTAAAGCCAAGAATCCATACTTATTGACTGCATAAGTCCGATTTCTCAATTGTATTTGAGAATTTTTCTATAAAATTTTGAAAATTAAAAATATGTACATATGTATGTATGTATGTATGTGAATTTTGATGATCCCTACGGGAATTTGGCCATTTGTGAGCACAGTTTTGTTTGTCACTCATTTGGACCAATGGGAAATTAAAGCCAAGAATCCATACTTATTGACTGCATAAGTCCGATTTCTCAATTGTATTTGAGAATTTTTCTATAAAATTTTGAAAATTAAAAATATGTACATATGTATGTATGTATGTATGTGAATTTTGATGATCCCTACGGGAATTTGGCCATTTGTGAGCACATTTTTGTTTGTCACTCATTTGGACCAATGGGAAATTAAAGCCAAGAATCCATACTTATTGACTGCATAAGTCCGATTTCTCAATTGTATTTGAGAATTTTTCTATAAAATTTTGAAAATTAAAAATATGTACATATGTATGTATGTATGTATGTGAATTTTGATGATCCCTACGGGAATTTGGCCATTTGTGAGCACAGTTTTGTTTGTCACTCATTTGGACCAATGGGAAATTAAAGCCAAGAATCCATACTTATTGACTGCATAAGTCCGATTTCTCAATTGTATTTGAGAATTTTTCTATAAAATTTTGAAAATTAAAAATATGTACATATGTATGTATGTATGTATGTATGTATGTGAATTTTGCTTATCCCTACGGGAATTTGGCCATTTGTGAGCACAGTTTTGTTTGTCACTCATTTGGACCAATGGGAAATTAAAGCCAAGAATCCATACTTATTGACTGCATAAGTCCGATTTCTCAATTGTATTTGAGAATTTTTCTATAAAATTTTGAAAATTAAAAATATGTACATATGTATGTATGTATGTATGTGAATTTTGATGATCCCTACGTGAATTTGGCCATTTGTGAGCACATTTTTGTTTGTCACTCATTTGGACCAATGGGAAATTAAAGCCAAGAATCCATACTTATTGACTGCATAAGTCCGATTTCTCAATTGTATTTGAGAATTTTTCTATAAAATTTTGAAAATTAAAAATATGTACATATGTATGTATGTATGTATGTGAATTTTGCTGATCCCTACGGGAATTTGGCCATTTGTGAGCACAGTTTTGTTTGTCACTCATTTGGACCAATGGGAAATTAAAGCCAAGAATCCATACTTATTGACTGCATAAGTCCGATTTCTCAATTGTATTTGAGAATTTTTCTATAAAATTTTGAAAATTAAAAATATGTACATACATATGTATGTATGTATGTATGTGAATTTTGATGATCCCTACGGGAATTTGGCCATTTGTGAGCACAGTTTTGTTTGTCACTCATTTGGACCAATGGGAAATTAAAGCCAAGAATCCATACTTATTGACTGCATAAGTCCGATTTCTCAATTGTATTTGAGAATTTTTCTATAAAATTTTAAAATTAAAAATATGTACATATGTATGTATGTATGTGAATTTTGCTGATCCCTACGGGAATTTGGCCATTTGTGAGCACAGTTTTGTTTGTCACTCATTTGGACCAATGGGAAATTAAAGCCAAGAATCCATACTTATTGACTGCATAAGTCCGATTTCTCAATTGTATTTGAGAATTTTTCTATAAAATTTTGAAAATTAAAAATATGTACATATGTATGTATGTATGTATGTGAATTTTGATGATCCCTACGGGAATTTGGCCATTTGTGAGCACATTTTTGTTTGTCACTCATTTGGACCAATGGGAAATTAAAGCCAAGATTCCATACTTATTGACTGCATAAGTCCGATTTCTCAATTGTATTTGAGAATGTTTCTATTAAATTTTAAAATTAAAAATATGTACATATGTATGTATGTATGTAAGTGAATTTTGATGATCCCTACGGGAATTTGGCCATTTGTGAGCACAGTTTTGTTTGTCACTCATTTGGACCAATGGGAAATTAAAGCCAAGAATCCATACTTATTGACTGCATAAGTCCGATTTCTCAATTGTATTTGAGAATTTTTCTATAAAATTTTGAAAATTAAAAATATGTACATATGTATGTATGTATGTGAATTTTGCTGATCCCTACGGGAATTTGGCCATTTGTGAGCACATTTTTGTTTGTCACTCATTTGGACCAATGGGAAATTAAAGCCAAGAATCCATACTTATTGACTGCATAAGTCCGATTTCTCAATTGTATTTGAGAATTTTTCTATAAAATTTTGAAAATTAAAAATATGTACATATGTATGTATGTATGTGAATTTTGCTGATCCCTACGGGAATTTGGCCATTTGTGAGCACAGTTTTGTTTGTCACTCATTTGGACCAATGGGAAATTAAAGCCAAGAATCCATACTTATTGACTGCATAAGTCCGATTTCTCAATTGTATTTGAGAATTTTTCTATAAAATTTTGAAAATTAAAAATATGTACATACATATGTATGTATGTATGTGAATTTTGCTGATCCCTACGGGAATTTGGCCATTTGTGAGCACATTTTTGTTTGTCACTCATTTGGACCAATGGGAAATTAAAGCCAAGAATCCATACTTATTGACTGCATAAGTCCGATTCCTCAATTGTATTTGAGAATTTTTCTATAAAATTTTGAAAATTAAAAATATGTACATATGTATGTATGTATGTGAATTTTGCTGATCCCTACGGGAATTTGGCCATTTGTGAGCACATTTTTGTTTGTCACTCATTTGGACCAATGGGAAATTAAAGCCAAGAATCCATACTTATTGACTGCATAAGTCCGATTTCTCAATTGTATTTGAGAATTTTTCTATAAAATTTTGAAAATTAAAAATATGTACATATGTATGTATGTATGTGAATTTTGCTGATCCCTACGGGAATATGGCCATTTGTGAGCACAGTTTTGTTTGTCACTCATTTGGACCAATGGAAAATTAAAGCCAAGAATCCATACTTATTGACTGCATAAGTCCGATTTCTCAATTGTATTTGAGAATTTTTCTATAAAATTTTGAAAATTAAAAATATGTACATATGTATGTATGTGAATTTTGCTGATCCCTACGGGAATTTGGCCATTTGTGAGCACAGTTTTGTTTGTCACTCATTTGGACCAATGGGAAATTAAAGCCAAGAATCCATACTTATTGACTGCATAAGTCCGATTTCTCAATTGTATTTGAGAATTTTTCTATAAAATTTTGAAAATTAAAAATATGTACATATGTATGTATGTATGTGAATTTTGCTGATCCCTACGGGAATTTGGCCATTTGTGAGCACAGTTTTGTTTGTCACTCATTTGGACCAATGGGAAATTAAAGCCAAGAATCTATACTTATTGACTGCATAAGTCCGATTTCTCAATTGTATTTGAGAATTTTTCTATAAAATTTTGAAAATTAAAAATATGTACATATGTATGTATGTATGTATGTGAATTTTGCTGATCCCTACGGGAATTTGGCCATTTGTGAGCACAGTTTTGTTTGTCACTCATTTGGACCAATGGGAAATTAAAGCCAAGAATCCATACTTATTGACTGCATAAGTCCGATTTCTCAATTGTATTTGAGAATTTTTCTATAAAATTTTGAAAATTAAAAATATGTACATATGTATGTATGTATGTGAATTTTGCTGATCCCTACGGGAATTTGGCCATTTGTGAGCACAGTTTTGTTTGTCACTCATTTGGACCAATGGGAAATTAAAGCCAAGAATCTATACTTATTGACTGCATAAGTCCGATTTCTCAATTGTATTTGAGAATTTTACTATTAAATTTTAAAATTAAAAATATGTACATATGTATGTATGTATGTATGTGAATTTTGATGATCCCTACGGGAATTTGGCCATTTGTGAGCACAGTTTTGTTTGTCACTCATTTGGACCAATGGGAAATTAAAGCCAAGAATCCATACTTATTGACTGCATAAGTCCGATTTCTCAATTGTATTTGAGAATTTTTCTATTAAATTTTAAAATTAAAAATATGTACATATGTATGTATGTATGTATGTGAATTTTGATGATCCCTACGGGAATTTGGCCATTTGTGAGCACAGTTTTGTTTGTCACTCATTTGGACCAATGGGAAATTAAAGCCAAGAATCCATACTTATTGACTGCATAAGTCCGATTTCTCAATTGTATTTGAGAATTTTTCTATTAAATTTTGAAAATTAAAAATATGTACATACATATGTATGTATGTGAATTTTGATGATCCCTACGGGAATTTGTCCATTTGTGAGCACAGTTTTGTTTGTCACTCATTTGGACCAATGGGAAATTAAAGCCAAGAATCCATACTTATTGACTGCATAAGTCCGATTTCTCAATTGTATTTGAGAATTTTTCTATTAAATTTTAAAATTAAAAATATGTACATATGTATGTATGTATGTATGTGAATTTTGATGATCCCTACGGGAATTTGGCCATTTGTGAGCACATTTTTGTTTGTCACTCATTTGGACCAATGGGAAATTAAAGCCAAGAATCCATACTTATTGACTGCATAAGTCCGATTTCTCAATTGTATTTGAGAATGTTTCTATTAAATTTTAAAATTAAAAATATGTACATATGTATGTATGTATGTATGTATGTATGTGAATTTTGATGATCCCTACGGGAATTTGGCCATTTGTGAGCACATTTTTGTTTGTCACTCATTTGGACCAATGGGAAATTAAAGCCAAGAATCCATACTTATTGACTGCATAAGTCCGATTTCTCAATTGTATTTGAGAATGTTTCTATTAAATTTTAAAATTAAAAATATGTACATATGTATGTATGTATGTATGTGAATTTTGATGATCCCCTGTCGGGCTTTGAGTTAACTTAAAGCATACTTATAGTCAATCAGATTTGAGTCACAGGTGACTAAAAAACTAGTTCATTTGCTTTGTTAAACGCTATTCAGGTTTTACATTTGATGTCATCAGAGCGAGTCAGTACTCACTTACTCTGCATAAGTTTCAGCTAACCATATGTTAGCTTATTATTAGTTAATTTGTGGCGCATAAAGTAAGTGGTCACTATGAGTTAGCTATGAACGAACTAGCTAATGATTGGGGTTTATAAGTTAGTTTGTGGCGCATAAATCAGGAGGGCGCTATGAGTTAGCTATGAACTAACTAACTAATGATTGGGTTTTATAAGTTAGCTTTGACTAAAATTGCTAAGATTTAAAAAAATAATTTTTTTTCTCATATTTTATGATTTTATATATATTTATTTATTAATTAATTAATTAACAATATAATACTAAGATTATTTAATTAATTTTACAGTAAAAATGATTTTATTATAAAAAAACTAATGATATTCCAACAGTCATAGGCATAAAATAGGAACATAAAATAAAAGGAACTTCAGTTTTTTACATATTTTATATGTATGTATATCTTTTTATAAATTTATATATTATATTTATTTTAAAATTAAATTTTTCATTCATGATGGTCATTATTTCCTTTGGATTCTTTCTTTTTGGTAATGCAAATTGCTTGGAAATGTCGCTTCTTTATCAACTTAAGTGCATTTCTTATAGCTTTTTCTGGATTATCTTCTTGGTTAGCATGAATAGCATCTATTAATGATACGAAAACTAATTTGTGATTACACGTTCGAAAGAAAAATAAATGTATGTTACTTTACCCATTAAAGCATCAAAAAATCTTTTAAAATTTTTCAGCGATAGTTTTCCGTGGATTCCATCCACGTTACAGGCGACAATTAGGTCCACGGAGAAAATCTCTGTCAGAGATTTATGAAGTTGTCCTCTTAGTAAAGATGACATACAACGAGTCTGAAAAGATTTATTTCAATTAATTTAATTTGTTTTTAATCGATGTTAACCCAATCAAAACAGAGTAACAAAATACTTACATAACCAGCACGATTTGATTCTTTTATTTTGCTATTAATTTCTTCCAAACCGTCAATGGTCTGAATTTTTAAATAATTAATTTTTCTGAAAATTAATTGTGAAACCACAAATCAAACTGAAAACAAAATCACAGTCGTATTGATAGTTATTTTTTTTTTTTTTTGTTTCTTTTTCTTCTTTTATTTTTTGCTTTTAATTTTTAGTTGTTCAATGTTTGCTTATATGTGCATCAGTTTCGAGTTAGCAAAAAGTTAGTTTAATACTTATCAGGAAGAAGTCAGATGTATTAAAAACCAAATGACTACCCATCTCTGCATCAGTTCTGAGTTAATTTGAAGTCAGTAGAAAATAGTTAGCAAAAAGTCAACTTAACTCAGAACTAGTTCATAGAAGCCCGACAGGGTCCCTACGGGAATTTGGCCATTTGTGAGCACAGTTTTGTTTGTCACTCATTTGGACCAATGGGAAATTAAAGCCAAGAATCCATACTTATTGACTGCATAAGTCCGATTTCTCAATTGTATTTGAGAATTTTTCTATAAAATTTTGAAAATTAAAAATATGTACATATGTATGTATGTATGTATGTGAATTTTGCTGATCCCTACGGGAATTTGGCCATTTGTGATTTCTCAATTGTATTTGAAAATTTTTCTATAAAATTTTGAAAATTAAAAATATGTACATATGTATGTATGTATGTGAATTTTGATGATCCCTACGGGAATTTGGCCATTTGTGAGCACATTTTTGTTTGTCACTCATTTGGACCAATGGGAAATTAAAGCCAAGAATCCATACTTTTTGACTGCATAAGTCCGATTTCTCAATTGTATTTGAGAATTTTTCTATTAAATTTTAAAATTAAAAATATGTACATATGTATGTATGTATGTATGTGAATTTTGATGATCCCTACGGGAATTTGGCCATTTGTGAGCACAGTTTTGTTTGTCACTCATTTGGACCAATGGGAAATTAAAGCCAAGAATCCATACTTATTGACTGCATAAGTCCGATTTCTCAATTGTATTTGAGAATTTTTCTATTAAATTTTGAAAATTAAAAATATGTACATATGTATGTATGTATGTATGTGAATTTTGATGATCCCTACGGGAATTTGGCCATTTGTGAGCACAGTTTTGTTTGTCACTCATTTGGACCAATGGGAAATTAAAGCCAAGAATCCATACTTATTGACTGCATAAGTCCGATTTCTCAATTGTATTTGAGAATTTTTCTATAAAATTTTGAAAATTAAAAATATGTACATATGTATGTATGTATGTATGTGAATTTTGCTGATCCCTACGGGAATTTGGCCATTTGTGATTTCTCAATTGTATTTGAAAATTTTTCTATAAAATTTTGAAAATTAAAAATATGTACATATGTATGTATGTATGTGAATTTTGATGATCCCTACGGGAATTTGGCCATTTGTGAGCACATTTTTGTTTGTCACTCATTTGGACCAATGGGAAATTAAAGCCAAGAATCCATACTTTTTGACTGCATAAGTCCGATTTCTCAATTGTATTTGAGAATTTTTCTATTAAATTTTAAAATTAAAAATATGTACATATGTATGTATGTATGTATGTGAATTTTGATGATCCCTACGGGAATTTGGCCATTTGTGAGCACAGTTTTGTTTGTCACTCATTTGGACCAATGGGAAATTAAAGCCAAGAATCCATACTTATTGACTGCATAAGTCCGATTTCTCAATTGTATTTGAGAATTTTTCTATTAAATTTTGAAAATTAAAAATATGTACATATGTATGTATGTATGTATGTGAATTTTGATGATCCCTACGGGAATTTGGCCATTTGTGAGCACAGTTTTGTTTGTCACTCATTTGGACCAATGGGAAATTAAAGCCAAGAATCCATACTTATTGACTGCATAAGTCCGATTTCTCAATTGTATTTGAGAATGTTTCTATTAAATTTTAAAATTAAAAATATGTACATATGTATGTATGTATGTATGTGAATTTTGATGATCCCTACGGGAATTTGGCCATTTGTGAGCACATTTTTGTTTGTCACTCATTTGGACCAATGGGAAATTAAAGCCAAGAATCCATACTTATTGACTGCATAAGTCCGATTTCTCAATTGTATTTGAGAATGTTTCTATTAAATTTTAAAATTAAAAATATGTACATACGTATGTATGTATGTGAATTTTGATGATCCCTACGGGAATTTGGCCATTTGTGAGCACATTTTTGTTTGTCACTCATTTGGACCAATGGGAAATTAAAGCCAAGAATCCATACTTATTGACTGCATAAGTCCGATTTCTCAATTGTATTTGAGAATGTTTCTATTAAATTTTAAAATTAAAAATATGTACAGATGTATGTATGTATGTATGTGAATTTTGATGATCCCTACGGGAATTTGGCCATTTGTGAGCACAGTTTTGTTTGTCACTCATTTGGACCAATGGGAAATTAAAGCCAAGAATCCATACTTATTGACTGCATAAGTCCGATTTCTCAATTGTATTTGAGAATTTTTCTATAAAATTTTGAAAATTAAAAATATGTACATATGTATGTATGTATGTGAATTTTGCTGATCCCTACGGGAATTTGGCCATTTGTGAGCACATTTTTGTTTGTCACTCATTTGGACCAATGGGAAATTAAAGCCAAGAATCCATACTTATTGACTGCATAAGTCCGATTTCTCAATTGTATTTGAGAATTTTTCTATAAAATTTTGAAAATTAAAAATATGTACATATGTATGTATGTATGTATGTGAATTTTGCTGATCCCTACGGGAATTTGGCCATTTGTGAGCACAGTTTTGTTTGTCACTCATTTGGACCAATGGGAAATTAAAGCCAAGAATCCATACTTATTGACTGCATAAGTCCGATTTCTCAATTGTATTTGAGAATGTTTCTATTAAATTTTAAAATTAAAAATATGTACATACATATGTATGTATGTATGTATGTGAATTTTGATGATCCCTACGGGAATTTGGCCATTTGTGAGCACAGTTTTGTTCGTCACTCATTTGGACCAATGGGAAATTAAAGCCAAGAATCCATACTTATTGACTGCATAAGTCCGATTTCTCAATTGTATTTGAGAATTTTTCTATAAAATTTTGAAAATTAAAAATATGTACATATGTATGTATGTATGTATGTGAATTTTGATGATCCCTACGGGAATTTGGCCATTTGTGAGCACAGTTTTGTTTGTCACTCATTTGGACCAATGGGAAATTAAAGCCAAGAATCAATACTTATTGACTGCATAAGTCCGATTTCTCAATTGTATTTGAGAATGTTTCTATTAAATTTTAAAATTAAAAATATGTACATACATATGTATGTATGTATGTATGTGAATTTTGATGATCCCTACGGGAATTTGGCCATTTGTGAGCACAGTTTTGTTCGTCACTCATTTGGACCAATGGGAAATTAAAGCCAAGAATCCATACTTATTGACTGCATAAGTCCGATTTCTCAATTGTATTTGAGAATTTTTCTATTAAGTTTTGAAAATTAAAAATATGTACATACATACATATGTATGTATGTATGTGAATTTTGATAATCTCTACGGGAATTTGGCCATTTGTGAGCACAGTTTTGTTTGTCACTCATTTGGACCAATGGGAAATTAAAGCCAAGAATCCATACTTATTGACTGCATAAGTCCGATTTCTCAATTGTATTTGAGAATGTTTCTATTAAATTTTAAAATTAAAAATAAGTACATACATATGTATGTATGTATGTATGTGAATTTTGATGATCCCTACGGGAATTTGGCCATTTGTGAGCACAGTTTTGTTCGTCACTCATTTGGACCAATGGGAAATTAAAGCCAAGAATCCATACTTATTGACTGCATAAGTCCGATTTCTCAATTGTATTTGAGAATTTTTCTATAAAATTTTGAAAATTAAAAATATGTACATATGTATGTATGTATGTATGTATGTATGTGAATTTTGCTGATCCCTACGGGAATTTGGCCATTTGTGAGCACAGTTTTGTTTGTCACTCATTTGGACCAATGGGAAATTAAAGCCAAGAATCCATACTTATTGACTGCATAAGTCCGATTTCTCAATTGTATTTGAGAATTTTTCTATAAAATTTTGAAAATTAAAAATATGTACATATGTATGTATGTATGTATGTGAATTTTGATGATCCCTACGGGAATTTGGCCATTTGTGAGCACATTTTTGTTTGTCACTCATTTGGACCAATGGGAAATTAAAGCCAAGAATCCATACTTATTGACTGCATAAGTCCGATTTCTCAATTGTATTTGAGAATGTTTCTATTAAATTTTAAAATTAAAAATATGTACATATGTATGTATGTGAATTTTGCTGATCCCTACGGGAATTTGGCCATTTGTGAGCACATTTTTGTTTGTCACTCATTTGGACCAATGGGAAATTAAAGCCAAGAATCCATACTTATTGACTGCATAAGTCCGATTTCTCAATTGTATTTGAGAATTTTTCTATAAAATTTTGAAAATTAAAAATATGTACATACATATGTATGTATGTATGTATGTGAATTTTGATGATCCCTACGGGAATTTGGCCATTTGTGAGCACAGTTTTGTTTGTCACTCATTTGGACCAATGGGAAATTAAAGCCAAGAATCCATACTTATTGACTGCATAAGTCCGATTTCTCAATTGTATTTGAGAATTTTTCTATAAAATTTTAAAATTAAAAATATGTACATATGTATGTATGTATGTGAATTTTGCTGATCCCTACGGGAATTTGGCCATTTGTGAGCACAGTTTTGTTTGTCACTCATTTGGACCAATGGGAAATTAAAGCCAAGAATCCATACTTATTGACTGCATAAGTCCGATTTCTCAATTGTATTTGAGAATTTTTCTATAAAATTTTGAAAATTAAAAATATGTACATATGTATGTATGTATGTATGTGAATTTTGATGATCCCTACGGGAATTTGGCCATTTGTGAGCACATTTTTGTTTGTCACTCATTTGGACCAATGGGAAATTAAAGCCAAGATTCCATACTTATTGACTGCATAAGTCCGATTTCTCAATTGTATTTGAGAATGTTTCTATTAAATTTTAAAATTAAAAATATGTACATATGTATGTATGTATGTAAGTGAATTTTGATGATCCCTACGGGAATTTGGCCATTTGTGAGCACAGTTTTGTTTGTCACTCATTTGGACCAATGGGAAATTAAAGCCAAGAATCCATACTTATTGACTGCATAAGTCCGATTTCTCAATTGTATTTGAGAATTTTTCTATAAAATTTTAAAATTAAAAATATGTACATATGTATGTATGTATGTGAATTTTGCTGATCCCTACGGGAATTTGGCCATTTGTGAGCACAGTTTTGTTTGTCACTCATTTGGACCAATGGGAAATTAAAGCCAAGAATCCATACTTATTGACTGCATAAGTCCGATTTCTCAATTGTATTTGAGAATTTTTCTATAAAATTTTGAAAATTAAAAATATGTACATATGTATGTATGTATGTATGTGAATTTTGATGATCCCTACGGGAATTTGGCCATTTGTGAGCACATTTTTGTTTGTCACTCATTTGGACCAATGGGAATTTAAAGCCAAGATTCCATACTTATTGACTGCATAAGTCCGATTTCTCAATTGTATTTGAGAATGTTTCTATTAAATTTTAAAATTAAAAATATGTACATATGTATGTATGTATGTAAGTGAATTTTGATGATCCCTACGGGAATTTGGCCATTTGTGAGCACAGTTTTGTTTGTCACTCATTTGGACCAATGGGAAATTAAAGCCAAGAATCCATACTTATTGACTGCATAAGTCCGATTTCTCAATTGTATTTGAGAATTTTTCTATAAAATTTTGAAAATTAAAAATATGTACATATGTATGTATGTATGTGAATTTTGCTGATCCCTACGGGAATTTGGCCATTTGTGAGCACAGTTTTGTTTGTCACTCATTTGGACCAATGGGAAATTAAAGCCAAGAATCCATACTTATTGACTGCATAAGTCCGATTCCTCAATTGTATTTGAGAATTTTTCTATAAAATTTTGAAAATTAAAAATATGTACATATGTATGTATGTATGTGAATTTTGCTGATCCCTACGGGAATTTGGCCATTTGTGAGCACATTTTTGTTTGTCACTCATTTGGACCAATGGGAAATTAAAGCCAAGAATCCATACTTATTGACTGCATAAGTCCGATTTCTCAATTGTATTTGAGAATTTTTCTATAAAATTTTGAAAATTAAAAATATGTACATATGTATGTATGTATGTGAATTTTGCTGATCCCTACGGGAATTTGGCCATTTGTGAGCACATTTTTTTTTGTCACTCATTTGGACCAATGGGAAATTAAAGCCAAGAATCCATACTTATTGACTGCATAAGTCCGATTTCTCAATTGTATTTGAGAATTTTTCTATAAAATTTTGAAAATTAAAAATATGTACATATGTATGTATGTATGTGAATTTTGCTGATCCCTACGGGAATTTGGCCATTTGTGAGCACATTTTTGTTTGTCACTCATTTGGACCAATGGGAAATTAAAGCCAAGAATCCATACTTATTGACTGCATAAGTCCGATTTCTCAATTGTATTTGAGAATTTTTCTATAAAATTTTGAAAATTAAAAATATGTACATATGTATGTATGTATGTGAATTTTGCTGATCCCTACGGGAATTTGGCCATTTGTGAGCACAGTTTTGTTTGTCACTCATTTGGACCAATGGGAAATTAAAGCCAAGAATCCATACTTATTGACTGCATAAGTCCGATTTCTCAATTGTATTTGAGAATTTTTCTATAAAATTTTGAAAATTAAAAATATGTACATATTTATGTATGTATGTGAATTTTGCTGATCCCTACGGGAATTTGGCCATTTGTGAGCACAGTTTTGTTTGTCACTCATTTGGACCAATGGGAAATTAAAGCCAAGAATCCATACTTATTGACTGCATAAGTCCGATTTCTCAATTGTATTTGAGAATTTTTCTATAAAATTTTGAAAATTAAAAATATGTACATATGTATGTATGTATGTGAATTTTGCTGATCCCTACGGGAATTTGGCCATTTGTGAGCACATTTTTGTTTGTCACTCATTTGGACCAATGGGAAATTAAAGCCAAGAATCCATACTTATTGACTGCATAAGTCCGATTTCTCAATTGTATTTGAGAATTTTTCTATAAAATTTTGAAAATTAAAAATATGTACATATGTATGTATGTATGTGAATTTTGCTGATCCCTACGGGAATTTGGCCATTTGTGAGCACATTTTTGTTTGTCACTCATTTGGACCAATGGGAAATTAAAGCCAAGAATCCATACTTATTGACTGCATAAGTCCGATTTCTCAATTGTATTTGAGAATTTTTCTATAAAATTTTGAAAATTAAAAATATGTACATATGTATGTATGTATGTGAATTTTGCTGATCCCTACGGGAATTTGGCCATTTGTGAGCACAGTTTTGTTTGTCACTCATTTGGACCAATGGAAAATTAAAGCCAAGAATCCATACTTATTGACTGCATAAGTCCGATTTCTCAATTGTATTTGAGAATTTTTCTATAAAATTTTGAAAATTAAAAATATGTACATATGTATGTATGTATGTATGTGAATTTTGCTGATCCCTACGGGAATTTGGCCATTTGTGAGCACAGTTTTGTTTGTCACTCATTTGGACCAATGGGAAATTAAAGCCAAGAATCTATACTTATTGACTGCATAAGTCCGATTTCTCAATTGTATTTGAGAATTTTTCTATAAAATTTTGAAAATTAAAAATATGTACATATGTATGTATGTATGTATGTGAATTTTGCTGATCCCTACGGGAATTTGGTCATTTGTGAGCACAGTTTTGTTTGTCACTCATTTGGACCAATGGGAAATTAAAGCCAAGAATCCATACTTATTGACTGCATAAGTCCGATTTCTCAATTGTATTTGAGAATTTTTCTATAAAATTTTGAAAATTAAAAATATGTACATATGTATGTATGTATGTGAATTTTGCTGATCCCTACGGGAATTTGGCCATTTGTGAGCAGTTTTGTTTGTCACTCATTTGGACCAATGGAAAATTAAAGCCAAGAATCCATACTTATTGACTGCATAAGTCCGATTTCTCAATTGTATTTGAGAATTTTTCTATAAAATTTTGAAAATTAAAAATATGTACATATGTATGTATGTATGTATGTGAATTTTGCTGATCCCTACGGGAATTTGGCCATTTGTGAGCACAGTTTTGTTTGTCACTCATTTGGACCAATGGGAAATTAAAGCCAAGAATCTATACTTATTGACTGCATAAGTCCGATTTCTCAATTGTATTTGAGAATTTTTCTATAAAATTTTGAAATTAAAAATATGTACATATGTATGTATGTATGTGAATTTTGCTGATCCCTACGGGAATTTGGCCATTTGTGAGCACAGTTTTGTTTGTCACTCATTTGGACCAATGGGAAATTAAAGCCAAGAATCCATACTTATTGACTGCATAAGTCCGATTTCTCAATTGTATTTGAGAATTTTTCTATAAAATTTTGAAATTAAAAATATGTACATATGTATGTATGTATGTGAATTTTGCTGATCCCTACGGGAATTTGGCCATTTGTGAGCACAGTTTTGTTTGTCACTCATTTGGACCAATGGGAAATTAAAGCCAAGAATCCATACTTATTGACTGCATAAGTCCGATTTCTCAATTGTATTTGAGAATTTTTCTATAAAATTTTGAAAATTAAAAATATGTACATATGTATGTATGTATGTGAATTTTGCTGATCCCTACGGGAATTTGGCCATTTGTGAGCACATTTTTGTTTGTCACTCATTTGGACCAATGGGAAATTAAAGCCAAGAATCCATACTTATTGACTGCATAAGTCCGATTTCTCAATTGTATTTGAGAATTTTTCTATAAAATTTTGAAAATTAAAAATATGTACATATGTATGTATGTATGTGAATTTTGCTGATCCCTACGGGAATTTGGCCATTTGTGAGCACATTTTTGTTTGTCACTCATTTGGACCAATGGGAAATTAAAGCCAAGAATCCATACTTATTGACTGCATAAGTCCGATTTCTCAATTGTATTTGAGAATTTTTCTATAAAATTTTGAAAATTAAAAATATGTACATATGTATGTATGTATGTGAATTTTGCTGATCCCTACGGGAATTTGGCCATTTGTGAGCACAGTTTTGTTTGTCACTCATTTGGACCAATGGGAAATTAAAGCCAAGAATCCATACTTATTGACTGCATAAGTCCGATTTCTCAATTGTATTTGAGAATTTTTCTATAAAATTTTTAAAATTAAAAATATGTACATATGTATGTATGTATGTGAATTTTGCTGATCCCTACGGGAATTTGGCCATTTGTGAGCACAGTTTTGTTTGTCACTCATTTGGACCAATGGAAAATTAAGGCCAAGAATCCATACTTATTGACTGCATAAGTCCGATTTATCAATTGTATTTGAGAATTTTTCTATAAAATTTTGAAAATTAAAAATATGTACATATGTATGTATGTGAATTTTGCTGATCCCTACGGGAATTTGTCCATTTGTGAGCACAGTTTTGTTTGTCACTCATTTGGACCAATGGGAAATTAAAGCCAAGAATCCATACTTATTGACTGCATAAGTCCGATTTCTCAATTGTATTTGAGAATTTTTCTATAAAATTTTGAAAATTAAAAATATGTACATATGTATGTATGTATGTATGTGAATTTTGCTTATCCCTACGGGAATTTGGCCATTTGTGAGCACAGTTTTGTTTGTCACTCATTTGGACCAATGGGAAATTAAAGCCAAGAATCCATACTTATTGACTGCATAAGTCCGATTTCTCAATTGTATTTGAGAATTTTTCTATAAAATTTTGAAAATTAAAAATATGTACATATGTATGTATGTATGTATGTGAATTTTGCTGATCCCTACGGGAATTTGGCCATTTGTGAGCACAGTTTTGTTTGTCACTCATTTGGACCAATGGGAAATTAAAGCCAAGAATCCATACTTATTGACTGTATAAGTCCGATTTCTCAATTGTATTTGAGAATTTTTCTATAAAATTTTTAAAATTAAAAATATGTACATATGTATGTATGTATGTATGTGAATTTTGCTGATCCCTACGGGAATTTGGCCATTTGTGAGCACAGTTTTGTTTGTCACTCATTTGGACCAATGGAAAATTAAGGCCAAGAATCCATACTTATTGACTGCATAAGTCCGATTTCTCAATTGTATTTGAGAATTTTTCTATAAAATTTTGAAAATTAAAAATATGTACATATGTATGTATGTGAATTTTGCTGATCCCTACGGGAATTTGGCCATTTGTGAGCACAGTTTTGTTTGTCACTCATTTGGACCAATGGAAAATTAAGGCCAAGAATCCATACTTATTGACTGCATAAGTCCGATTTCTCAATTGTATTTGAGAATTTTTCTATAAAATTTTGAAAATTAAAAATATGTACATATGTATGTATGTGAATTTTGCTGATCCCTACGGGAATTTGTCCATTTGTGAGCACAGTTTTGTTTGTCACTCATTTGGACCAATGGGAAATTAAAGCCAAGAATCCATACTTATTGACTGCATAAGTCCGATTTCTCAATTGTATTTGAGAATTTTTCTATAAAATTTTGAAAATTAAAAATATGTACATATGTATGTATGTATGTATGTGAATTTTGCTGATCCCTACGGGAATTTGGCCATTTGTGAGCACAGTTTTGTTTGTCACTCATTTGGACCAATGGGAAATTAAAGCCAAGAATCCATACTTATTGACTGCATAAGTCCGATTTCTCAATTGTATTTGAGAATTTTTCTATAAAATTTTGAAAATTAAAAATATGTACATATGTATGTATGTATGTATGTGAATTTTGCTGATCCCTACGGGAATTTGGCCATTTGTGAGCACAGTTTTGTTTGTCACTCATTTGGACCAATGGGAAATTAAAGCCAAGAATCTATACTTATTGACTGCATAAGTCCGATTTCTCAATTGTATTTGAGAATTTTTCTATAAAATTTTGAAATTAAAAATATGTACATATGTATGTATGTATGTGAATTTTGCTGATCCCTACGGGAATTTGGCCATTTGTGAGCACAGTTTTGTTTGTCACTCATTTGGACCAATGGGAAATTAAAGCCAAGAATCCATACTTATTGACTGCATAAGTCCGATTTCTCAATTGTATTTGAGAATTTTTCTATAAAATTTTGAAAATTAAAAATATGTACATATGTATGTATGTATGTGAATTTTGCTGATCCCTACGGGAATTTGGCCATTTGTGAGCACATTTTTGTTTGTCACTCATTTGGACCAATGGGAAATTAAAGCCAAGAATCCATACTTATTGACTGCATAAGTCCGATTTCTCAATTGTATTTGAGAATTTTTCTATAAAATTTTGAAAATTAAAAATATGTACATATGTATGTATGTATGTGAATTTTGCTGATCCCTACGGGAATTTGGCCATTTGTGAGCACATTTTTGTTTGTCACTCATTTGGACCAATGGGAAATTAAAGCCAAGAATCCATACTTATTGACTGCATAAGTCCGATTTCTCAATTGTATTTGAGAATTTTTCTATAAAATTTTGAAAATTAAAAATATGTACATATGTATGTATGTATGTGAATTTTGCTGATCCCTACGGGAATTTGGCCATTTGTGAGCACAGTTTTGTTTGTCACTCATTTGGACCAATGGGAAATTAAAGCCAAGAATCCATACTTATTGACTGCATAAGTCCGATTTCTCAATTGTATTTGAGAATTTTTCTATAAAATTTTTAAAATTAAAAATATGTACATATGTATGTATGTATGTGAATTTTGCTGATCCCTACGGGAATTTGGCCATTTGTGAGCACAGTTTTGTTTGTCACTCATTTGGACCAATGGAAAATTAAGGCCAAGAATCCATACTTATTGACTGCATAAGTCCGATTTCTCAATTGTATTTGAGAATTTTTCTATAAAATTTTGAAAATTAAAAATATGTACATATGTATGTATGTGAATTTTGCTGATCCCTACGGGAATTTGTCCATTTGTGAGCACAGTTTTGTTTGTCACTCATTTGGACCAATGGGAAATTAAAGCCAAGAATCCATACTTATTGACTGCATAAGTCCGATTTCTCAATTGTATTTGAGAATTTTTCTATAAAATTTTGAAAATTAAAAATATGTACATATGTATGTATGTATGTATGTGAATTTTGCTGATCCCTACGGGAATTTGGCCATTTGTGAGCACAGTTTTGTTTGTCACTCATTTGGACCAATGGGAAATTAAAGCCAAGAATCCATACTTATTGACTGCATAAGTCCGATTTCTCAATTGTATTTGAGAATTTTTCTATAAAATTTTGAAAATTAAAAATATGTACATATGTATGTATGTATGTATGTGAATTTTGCTGATCCCTACGGGAATTTGGCCATTTGTGAGCACAGTTTTGTTTGTCACTCATTTGGACCAATGGGAAATTAAAGCCAAGAATCCATACTTATTGACTGCATAAGTCCGATTTCTCAATTGTATTTGAGAATTTTTCTATAAAATTTTTAAAATTAAAAATATGTACATATGTATGTATGTATGTGAATTTTGCTGATCCCTACGGGAATTTGGCCATTTGTGAGCACATTTTTGTTTGTCACTCATTTGGACCAATGGGAAATTAAAGCCAAGAATCCATACTTATTGACTGCATAAGTCCGATTTCTCAATTGTATTTGAGAATTTTTCTATAAAATTTTGAAAATTAAAAATACATATGTACATATGTATGTATGTATGTATGTGAATTTTGCTGATCCCTACGGGAATTTGGCCATTTGTGAGCACAGTTTTGTTTGTCACTCATTTGGACCAATGGGAAATTAAAGCCAAGAATCCATACTTATTGACTGCATAAGTCCGATTTCTCAATTGTATTTGAGAATTTTTCTATAAAATTTTGAAAATTAAAAATATGTACATACATATGTATGTATGTATGTGAATTTTGCTGATCCCTACGGGAATTTGGCCATTTGTGAGCACAGTTTTGTTTGTCACTCATTTGGACCAATGGGAAATTAAAGCCAAGAATCCATTCTTATTGACTGCATAAGTCCGATTTCTCAATTGTATTTGACAATTTTTCTATAAAATTTTGAAAATTAAAAATATGTACATATGTATGTATGTATGTATGTGAATTTTGCTGATCCCTACGGGAATTTGGCCATTTGTGAGCACAGTTTTGTTTGTCACTCATTTGGACCAATGGGAAATTAAAGCCAAGAATCCATACTTATTGACTGCATAAGTCCGATTTCTCAATTGTATTTGAGAATTTTTCTATAAAATTTTTAAAATTAAAAATATGTACATATGTATGTATGTATGTGAATTTTGCTGATCCCTACGGGAATTTGGCCATTTGTGAGCACATTTTTGTTTGTCACTCATTTGGACCAATGGGAAATTAAAGCCAAGAATCCATACTTATTGACTGCATAAGTCCGATTTCTCAATTGTATTTGAGAATTTTTCTATAAAATTTTGAAAATTAAAAATACATATGTACATATGTATGTATGTATGTATGTGAATTTTGCTGATCCCTACGGGAATTTGGCCATTTGTGAGCACAGTTTTGTTTGTCACTCATTTGGACCAATGGGAAATTAAAGCCAAGAATCCATACTTATTGACTGCATAAGTCCGATTTCTCAATTGTATTTGAGAATTTTTCTATAAAATTTTGAAAATTAAAAATATGTACATACATATGTATGTATGTATGTGAATTTTGCTGATCCCTACGGGAATTTGGCCATTTGTGAGCACAGTTTTGTTTGTCACTCATTTGGACCAATGGGAAATTAAAGCCAAGAATCCATTCTTATTGACTGCATAAGTCCGATTTCTCAATTGTATTTGACAATTTTTCTATAAAATTTTGAAAATTAAAAATATGTACATATGTATGTATGTATGTGAATTTGGCCATTTGTGAGCACAGTTTTGTTTGTCACTCATTTGGACCAATGGGAAATTAAAGCCAAGAATCCATACTTATTGACTGCATAAGTCCGATTTCTCAATTGTATTTGAGAATTTTTCTATAAAATTTTGAAAATTAAAAATATGTACATATGTATGTATGTATGTATGTGAATTTTGCTGATCCCTACGGGAATTTGGCCATTTGTGAGCACAGTTTTGTTTGTCACTCATTTGGACCAATGGGAAATTAAAGCCAAGAATCCATACTTATTGACTGCATAAGTCCGATTTCTCAATTGTATTTGAGAATTTTTCTATAAAATTTTGAAAATTAAAAATATGTACATATGTATGTATGTATGTATGTGAATTTTGCTGATCCCTACGGGAATTTGGCCATTTGTGAGCACAGTTTTGTTTGTCACTCATTTGGACCAATGGGAAATTAAGGCCAAGAATCCATACTTATTGACTGCATAAGTCCGATTTCTCAATTGTATTTGAGAATTTTTCTATAAAATTTTGAAAATTAAAAATATGTACATATGTATGTATGTATGTATGTGAATTTTGCCGATCCCTACGGGAATTTGGCCATTTGTGAGCACATTTTTGTTTGTCACTCATTTGGACCAATGGGAAATTAAAGCCAAGAATCCATACTTATTGACTGCATAAGTCCGATTTCTCAATTGTATTTGAGAATTTTTCTATAAAATTTTGAAAATTAAAAATATGTACATACATATGTATGTATGTATGTGAATTTTGCTGATCCCTACGGGAATTTGGCCATTTGTGAGCACAGTTTTGTTTGTCACTCATTTGGACCAATGGGAAATTAAAGCCAAGAATCCATACTTATTGACTGCATAAGTCCGATTTCTCAATTGTATTTGAGAATTTTTCTATAAAATTTTGAAAATTAAAAATATGTACATATGTATGTATGTATGTGAATTTTGCTGATCCCTACGGGAATTTGGCCATTTGTGAGCACATTTTTGTTTGTCACTCATTTGGACCAATGGGAAATTAAAGCCAAGAATCCATACTTATTGACTGCATAAGTCCGATTTCTCAATTGTATTTGAGAATTTTTCTATAAAATTTTTAAAATTAAAAATATGTACATATGTATGTATGTATGTGAATTTTGCTGATCCCTACGGGAATTTGGCCATTTGTGAGCACAGTTTTGTTTGTCACTCATTTGGACCAATGGGAAATTAAAGCCAAGAATCCATACTTATTGACTGCATAAGTCCGATTTCTCAATTGTATTTGAGAATTTTTCTATAAAATTTTGAAAATTAAAAATATGTACATATGTATGTATGTATGTATGTGAATTTTGCTGATCCCTACGGGAATTTGGCCATTTGTGAGCACAGTTTTGTTTGTCACTCATTTGGACCAATGGGAAATTAAAGCCAAGAATCCATACTTATTGACTGCATAAGTCCGATTTCTCAATTGTATTTGAGAATTTTTCTATAAAATTTTGAAAATTAAAAATATGTACATATGTATGTATGTATGTGAATTTGGCCATTTGTGAGCACAGTTTTGTTTGTCACTCATTTGGACCAATGGGAAATTAAAGCCAAGAATCCATACTTATTGACTGCATAAGTCCGATTTCTCAATTGTATTTGAGAATTTTTCTATAAAATTTTGAAAATTAAAAATATGTACATATGTACGTATGTATGTGAATTTTGCTGATCCCTACGGGAATTTGGCCATTTGTGAGCACAGTTTTGTTTGTCACTCATTTGGACCAATGGGAAATTAAAGCCAAGAATCCATACTTATTGACTGCATAAGTCCGATTTCTCAATTGTATTTGAGAATTTTTCTATAAAATTTTGAAAATTAAAAATATGTACATATGTATGTATGTATGTGAATTTGGCCATTTGTGAGCACAGTTTTGTTTGTCACTCATTTGGACCAATGGGAAATTAAAGCCAAGAATCCATACTTATTGACTGCATAAGTCCGATTTCTCAATTGTATTTGAGAATTTTTCTATAAAATTTTGAAAATTAAAAATATGTACATATGTATGTATGTATGTGAATTTGGCCATTTGTGAGCACATTTTTGTTTGTCACTCATTTGGACCAATTAGAAATTAAAGCCAAGAATCCATACTTATTGACTGCATAAGTCCGATTTCTCAATTGTATTTGAGAATTTTTCTATAAAATTTTGAAAATTAAAAATATGTACATATGTACGTATGTATGTGAATTTTGCTGATCCCTACGGGAATTTGGCCATTTGTGAGCACAGTTTTGTTTGTCACTCATTTGGACCAATGGGAAATTAAAGCCAAGAATCCATACTTATTGACTGCATAAGTCCGATTTCTCAATTGTATTTGAGAATTTTTCTATTAAATTTTAAAATTAAAAATATGTACATTTGTGAGCACATTTTTGTTTGTCACTCATTTGGACCAATGGGAAATTAAAGCCAAGAATCCATACTTATTGACTGCATAAGTCCGATTTCTCAATTGTATTTGAGAATTTTTCTATAAAATTTTGAAAATTAAAAATATGTACATATGTATGTATGTATGTGAATTTTGCTGATCCCTACGGGAATTTGGCCATTTGTGAGCACATTTTTGTTTGTCACTCATTTGGACCAATGGGAAATTAAAGCCAAGAATCCATACTTATTGACTGCATAAGTCCGATTTCTCAATTGTATTTGAGAATTTTTCTATAAAATTTTGAAAATTAAAAATATGTACATATGTATGTATGTATGTGAATTTTGCTGATCCCTACGGGAATTTGGCCATTTGTGAGCACAGTTTTGTTTGTCACTCATTTGGACCAATGGGAAATTAAAGCCAAGAATCCATACTTATTGACTGCATAAGTCCGATTTCTCAATTGTATTTGAGAATTTTTCTATAAAATTTTGAAAATTAAAAATATGTACATATGTATGTATGTATGTGAATTTTGCTGATCCCTACGGGAATTTGGCCATTTGTGAGCACAGTTTTGTTTGTCACTCATTTGGACCAATGGGAAATTAAAGCCAAGAATCCATACTTATTGACTGCATAAGTCCGATTTCTCAATTGTATTTGAGAATTTTTCTATAAAATTTTGAAAATTAAAAATATGTACATATGTATGTATGTATGTGAATTTGGCCATTTGTGAGCACATTTTTGTTTGTCACTCATTTGGACCAATTAGAAATTAAAGCCAAGAATCCATACTTATTGACTGCATAAGTCCGATTTCTCAATTGTATTTGAGAATTTTTCTATAAAATTTTGAAAATTAAAAATATGTACATATGTACGTATGTATGTGAATTTTGCTGATCCCTACGGGAATTTGGCCATTTGTGAGCACAGTTTTGTTTGTCACTCATTTGGACCAATGGGAAATTAAAGCCAAGAATCCATACTTATTGACTGCATAAGTCCGATTTCTCAATTGTATTTGAGAATTTTTCTATTAAATTTTAAAATTAAAAATATGTACATTTGTGAGCACATTTTTGTTTGTCACTCATTTGGACCAATGGGAAATTAAAGCCAAGAATCCATACTTATTGACTGCATAAGTCCGATTTCTCAATTGTATTTGAGAATTTTTCTATAAAATTTTGAAAATTAAAAATATGTACATATGTATGTATGTATGTGAATTTTGCTGATCCCTACGGGAATTTGGCCATTTGTGAGCACAGTTTTGTTTGTCACTCATTTGGACCAATGGGAAATTAAAGCCAAGAATCCATACTTATTGACTGCATAAGTCCGATTTCTCAATTGTATTTGAGAATTTTTCTATAAAATTTTGAAAATTAAAAATATGTACATATGTATGTATGTATGTGAATTTTGCTGATCCCTACGGGAATTTGGCCATTTGTGAGCACATTTTTGTTTGTCACTCATTTGGACCAATGGGAAATTAAAGCCAAGAATCCATACTTATTGACTGCATAAGTCCGATTTCTCAATTGTATTTGAGAATTTTTCTATAAAATTTTGAAAATTAAAAATATGTACATATGTATGTATGTATGTGAATTTTGCTGATCCCTACGGGAATTTGGCCATTTGTGAGCACAGTTTTGTTTGTCACTCATTTGGACCAATGGGAAATTAAAGCCAAGAATCCATACTTATTGACTGCATAAGTCCGATTTCTCAATTGTATTTGAGAATTTTTCTATAAAATTTTGAAAATTAAAAATATGTACATATGTATGTATGTATGTGAATTTTGCTGATCCCTACGGGAATTTGGCCATTTGTGAGCACATTTTTGTTTGTCACTCATTTGGACCAATGGGAAATTAAAGCCAAGAATCCATACTTATTGACTGCATAAGTCCGATTTCTCAATTGTATTTGAGAATTTTTCTATAAAATTTTGAAAATTAAAAATATGTACATATGTACGTATGTATGTGAATTTTGCTGATCCCTACGGGAATTTGGCCATTTGTGAGCACAGTTTTGTTTGTCACTCATTTGGACCAATGGGAAATTAAAGCCAAGAATCCATACTTATTGACTGCATAAGTCCGATTTCTCAATTGTATTTGAGAATTTTTCTATAAAATTTTGAAAATTAAAAATATGTACATATGTATGTATGTATGTGAATTTTGCTGATCCCTACGGGAATTTGGCCATTTGTGAGCACATTTTTGTTTGTCACTCATTTGGACCAATGGGAAATTAAAGCCAAGAATCCATACTTATTGACTGCATAAGTCCGATTTCTCAATTGTATTTGAGAATTTTTCTATAAAATTTTGAAAATTAAAAATATGTACATATGTATGTATGTATGTGAATTTTGCTGATCCCTACGGGAATTTGGCCATTTGTGAGCACATTTTTGTTTGTCACTCATTTGGACCAATGGGAAATTAAAGCCAAGAATCCATACTTATTGACTGCATAAGTCCGATTTCTCAATTGTATTTGAGAATTTTTCTATAAAATTTTGAAAATTAAAAATATGTACATATGTACGTATGTATGTGAATTTTGCTGATCCCTACGGGAATTTGGCCATTTGTGAGCACAGTTTTGTTTGTCACTCATTTGGACCAATGGGAAATTAAAGCCAAGAATCCATACTTATTGACTGCATAAGTCCGATTTCTCAATTGTATTTGAGAATTTTTCTATTAAATTTTAAAATTAAAAATATGTACATTTGTGAGCACATTTTTGTTTGTCACTCATTTGGACCAATGGGAAATTAAAGCCAAGAATCCATACTTATTGACTGCATAAGTCCGATTTCTCAATTGTATTTGAGAATTTTTCTATAAAATTTTGAAAATTAAAAATATGTACATATGTATGTATGTATGTGAATTTTGCTGATCCCTACGGGAATTTGGCCATTTGTGAGCACATTTTTGTTTGTCACTCATTTGGACCAATGGGAAATTAAAGCCAAGAATCCATACTTATTGACTGCATAAGTCCGATTTCTCAATTGTATTTGAGAATTTTTCTATAAAATTTTGAAAATTAAAAATATGTACATATGTATGTATGTATGTGAATTTTGCTGATCCCTACGGGAATTTGGCCATTTGTGAGCACAGTTTTGTTTGTCACTCATTTGGACCAATGGGAAATTAAAGCCAAGAATCCATACTTATTGACTGCATAAGTCCGATTTCTCAATTGTATTTGAGAATTTTTCTATAAAATTTTGAAAATTAAAAATATGTACATATGTATGTATGTATGTGAATTTTGCTGATCCCTACGGGAATTTGGCCATTTGTGAGCACAGTTTTGTTTGTCACTCATTTGGACCAATGGGAAATTAAAGCCAAGAATCCATACTTATTGACTGCATAAGTCCGATTTCTCAATTGTATTTGAGAATTTTTCTATAAAATTTTGAAAATTAAAAATATGTACATATGTATGTATGTATGTGAATTTTGCTGATCCCTACGGGAATTTGGCCATTTGTGAGCACATTTTTGTTTGTCACTCATTTGGACCAATGGGAAATTAAAGCCAAGAATCCATACTTATTGACTGCATAAGTCCGATTTCTCAATTGTATTTGAGAATTTTTCTATAAAATTTTGAAAATTAAAAATATGTACATATGTATGTATGTATGTGAATTTTGCTGATCCCTACGGGAATTTGGCCATTTGTGAGCACATTTTTGTTTGTCACTCATTTGGACCAATGGGAAATTAAAGCCAAGAATCCATACTTATTGACTGCATAAGTCCGATTTCTCAATTGTATTTGAGAATTTTTCTATAAAATTTTGAAAATTAAAAATATGTACATATGTATGTATGTATGTGAATTTTGCTGATCCCTACGGGAATTTGGCCATTTGTGAGCACAGTTTTGTTTGTCACTCATTTGGACCAATGGGAAATTAAAGCCAAGAATCCATACTTATTGACTGCATAAGTCCGATTTCTCAATTGTATTTGAGAATTTTTCTATAAAATTTTGAAAATTAAAAATATGTACATATGTATGTATGTATGTGAATTTTGCTGATCCCTACGGGAATTTGGCCATTTGTGAGCACATTTTTGTTTGTCACTCATTTGGACCAATGGGAAATTAAAGCCAAGAATCCATACTTATTGACTGCATAAGTCCGATTTCTCAATTGTATTTGAGAATTTTTCTATAAAATTTTGAAAATTAAAAATATGTACATATGTACGTATGTATGTGAATTTTGCTGATCCCTACGGGAATTTGGCCATTTGTGAGCACAGTTTTGTTTGTCACTCATTTGGACCAATGGGAAATTAAAGCCAAGAATCCATACTTATTGACTGCATAAGTCCGATTTCTCAATTGTATTTGAGAATTTTTCTATAAAATTTTGAAAATTAAAAATATGTACATATGTATGTATGTATGTGAATTTTGCTGATCCCTACGGGAATTTGGCCATTTGTGAGCACATTTTTGTTTGTCACTCATTTGGACCAATGGGAAATTAAAGCCAAGAATCCATACTTATTGACTGCATAAGTCCGATTTCTCAATTGTATTTGAGAATTTTTCTATAAAATTTTGAAAATTAAAAATATGTACATATGTATGTATGTATGTGAATTTTGCTGATCCCTACGGGAATTTGGCCATTTGTGAGCACATTTTTGTTTGTCACTCATTTGGACCAATGGGAAATTAAAGCCAAGAATCCATACTTATTGACTGCATAAGTCCGATTTCTCAATTGTATTTGAGAATTTTTCTATAAAATTTTGAAAATTAAAAATATGTACATATGTACGTATGTATGTGAATTTTGCTGATCCCTACGGGAATTTGGCCATTTGTGAGCACAGTTTTGTTTGTCACTCATTTGGACCAATGGGAAATTAAAGCCAAGAATCCATACTTATTGACTGCATAAGTCCGATTTCTCAATTGTATTTGAGAATTTTTCTATTAAATTTTAAAATTAAAAATATGTACATTTGTGAGCACATTTTTGTTTGTCACTCATTTGGACCAATGGGAAATTAAAGCCAAGAATCCATACTTATTGACTGCATAAGTCCGATTTCTCAATTGTATTTGAGAATTTTTCTATAAAATTTTGAAAATTAAAAATATGTACATATGTATGTATGTATGTGAATTTTGCTGATCCCTACGGGAATTTGGCCATTTGTGAGCACATTTTTGTTTGTCACTCATTTGGACCAATGGGAAATTAAAGCCAAGAATCCATACTTATTGACTGCATAAGTCCGATTTCTCAATTGTATTTGAGAATTTTTCTATAAAATTTTGAAAATTAAAAATATGTACATATGTATGTATGTATGTGAATTTTGCTGATCCCTACGGGAATTTGGCCATTTGTGAGCACAGTTTTGTTTGTCACTCATTTGGACCAATGGGAAATTAAAGCCAAGAATCCATACTTATTGACTGCATAAGTCCGATTTCTCAATTGTATTTGAGAATTTTTCTATAAAATTTTGAAAATTAAAAATATGTACATATGTATGTATGTATGTGAATTTTGCTGATCCCTACGGGAATTTGGCCATTTGTGAGCACAGTTTTGTTTGTCACTCATTTGGACCAATGGGAAATTAAAGCCAAGAATCCATACTTATTGACTGCATAAGTCCGATTTCTCAATTGTATTTGAGAATTTTTCTATAAAATTTTGAAAATTAAAAATATGTACATATGTATGTATGTATGTGAATTTTGCTGATCCCTACGGGAATTTGGCCATTTGTGAGCACATTTTTGTTTGTCACTCATTTGGACCAATGGGAAATTAAAGCCAAGAATCCATACTTATTGACTGCATAAGTCCGATTTCTCAATTGTATTTGAGAATTTTTCTATAAAATTTTGAAAATTAAAAATATGTACATATGTATGTATGTATGTGAATTTTGCTGATCCCTACGGGAATTTGGCCATTTGTGAGCACAGTTTTGTTTGTCACTCATTTGGACCAATGGGAAATTAAAGCCAAGAATCCATACTTATTGACTGCATAAGTCCGATTTCTCAATTGTATTTGAGAATTTTTCTATAAAATTTTGAAAATTAAAAATATGTACATATGTATGTATGTATGTGAATTTTGCTGATCCCTACGGGAATTTGGCCATTTGTGAGCACAGTTTTGTTTGTCACTCATTTGGACCAATGGGAAATTAAAGCCAAGAATCCATACTTATTGACTGCATAAGTCCGATTTCTCAATTGTATTTGAGAATTTTTCTATAAAATTTTGAAAATTAAAAATATGTACATATGTATGTATGTATGTGAATTTTGCTGATCCCTACGGGAATTTGGCCATTTGTGAGCACATTTTTGTTTGTCACTCATTTGGACCAATGGGAAATTAAAGCCAAGAATCCATACTTATTGACTGCATAAGTCCGATTTCTCAATTGTATTTGAGAATTTTTCTATAAAATTTTGAAAATTAAAAATATGTACATATGTATGTATGTATGTGAATTTTGCTGATCCCTACGGGAATTTGGCCATTTGTGAGCACATTTTTGTTTGTCACTCATTTGGACCAATGGGAAATTAAAGCCAAGAATCCATACTTATTGACTGCATAAGTCCGATTTCTCAATTGTATTTGAGAATTTTTCTATAAAATTTTGAAAATTAAAAATATGTACATATGTATGTATGTATGTGAATTTTGCTGATCCCTACGGGAATTTGGCCATTTGTGAGCACAGTTTTGTTTGTCACTCATTTGGACCAATGGGAAATTAAAGCCAAGAATCCATACTTATTGACTGCATAAGTCCGATTTCTCAATTGTATTTGAGAATTTTTCTATAAAATTTTGAAAATTAAAAATATGTACATATGTATGTATGTATGTGAATTTTGCTGATCCCTACGGGAATTTGGCCATTTGTGAGCACATTTTTGTTTGTCACTCATTTGGACCAATGGGAAATTAAAGCCAAGAATCCATACTTATTGACTGCATAAGTCCGATTTCTCAATTGTATTTGAGAATTTTTCTATAAAATTTTGAAAATTAAAAATATGTACATATGTACGTATGTATGTGAATTTTGCTGATCCCTACGGGAATTTGGCCATTTGTGAGCACAGTTTTGTTTGTCACTCATTTGGACCAATGGGAAATTAAAGCCAAGAATCCATACTTATTGACTGCATAAGTCCGATTTCTCAATTGTATTTGAGAATTTTTCTATAAAATTTTGAAAATTAAAAATATGTACATATGTATGTATGTATGTGAATTTTGCTGATCCCTACGGGAATTTGGCCATTTGTGAGCACATTTTTGTTTGTCACTCATTTGGACCAATGGGAAATTAAAGCCAAGAATCCATACTTATTGACTGCATAAGTCCGATTTCTCAATTGTATTTGAGAATTTTTCTATAAAATTTTGAAAATTAAAAATATGTACATATGTATGTATGTATGTGAATTTTGCTGATCCCTACGGGAATTTGGCCATTTGTGAGCACATTTTTGTTTGTCACTCATTTGGACCAATGGGAAATTAAAGCCAAGAATCCATACTTATTGACTGCATAAGTCCGATTTCTCAATTGTATTTGAGAATTTTTCTATAAAATTTTGAAAATTAAAAATATGTACATATGTACGTATGTATGTGAATTTTGCTGATCCCTACGGGAATTTGGCCATTTGTGAGCACAGTTTTGTTTGTCACTCATTTGGACCAATGGGAAATTAAAGCCAAGAATCCATACTTATTGACTGCATAAGTCCGATTTCTCAATTGTATTTGAGAATTTTTCTATTAAATTTTAAAATTAAAAATATGTACATTTGTGAGCACATTTTTGTTTGTCACTCATTTGGACCAATGGGAAATTAAAGCCAAGAATCCATACTTATTGACTGCATAAGTCCGATTTCTCAATTGTATTTGAGAATTTTTCTATAAAATTTTGAAAATTAAAAATATGTACATATGTATGTATGTATGTGAATTTTGCTGATCCCTACGGGAATTTGGCCATTTGTGAGCACATTTTTGTTTGTCACTCATTTGGACCAATGGGAAATTAAAGCCAAGAATCCATACTTATTGACTGCATAAGTCCGATTTCTCAATTGTATTTGAGAATTTTTCTATAAAATTTTGAAAATTAAAAATATGTACATATGTATGTATGTATGTGAATTTTGCTGATCCCTACGGGAATTTGGCCATTTGTGAGCACAGTTTTGTTTGTCACTCATTTGGACCAATGGGAAATTAAAGCCAAGAATCCATACTTATTGACTGCATAAGTCCGATTTCTCAATTGTATTTGAGAATTTTTCTATAAAATTTTGAAAATTAAAAATATGTACATATGTATGTATGTATGTGAATTTTGCTGATCCCTACGGGAATTTGGCCATTTGTGAGCACAGTTTTGTTTGTCACTCATTTGGACCAATGGGAAATTAAAGCCAAGAATCCATACTTATTGACTGCATAAGTCCGATTTCTCAATTGTATTTGAGAATTTTTCTATAAAATTTTGAAAATTAAAAATATGTACATATGTATGTATGTATGTGAATTTTGCTGATCCCTACGGGAATTTGGCCATTTGTGAGCACATTTTTGTTTGTCACTCATTTGGACCAATGGGAAATTAAAGCCAAGAATCCATACTTATTGACTGCATAAGTCCGATTTCTCAATTGTATTTGAGAATTTTTCTATAAAATTTTGAAAATTAAAAATATGTACATATGTATGTATGTATGTGAATTTTGCTGATCCCTACGGGAATTTGGCCATTTGTGAGCACATTTTTGTTTGTCACTCATTTGGACCAATGGGAAATTAAAGCCAAGAATCCATACTTATTGACTGCATAAGTCCGATTTCTCAATTGTATTTGAGAATTTTTCTATAAAATTTTGAAAATTAAAAATATGAACATATGTATGTATGTATGTGAATTTTGCTGATCCCTACGGGAATTTGGCCATTTGTGAGCACAGTTTTGTTTGTCACTCATTTGGACCAATGGGAAATTAAAGCCAAGAATCCATACTTATTGACTGCATAAGTCCGATTTCTCAATTGTATTTGAGAATTTTTCTATAAATTTTTGAAAATTAAAAATATGTACATATGTATGTATGTATGTGAATTTTGATGATCCCTACGGGAATTTGGCCATTTGTGAGCACATTTTTGTTTGTCACTCATTTGGACCAATGGGAAATTAAAGCCAAGAATCCATACTTATTGACTGCATAAGTCCGATTTCTCAATTGTATTTGAGAATTTTTCTATAAAATTTTGAAAATTAAAAATATGTACATATGTATGTATGTATGTGAATTTTGCTGATCCCTACGGGAATTTGGCCATTTGTGAGCACAGTTTTGTTTGTCACTCATTTGGACCAATGGGAAATTAAAGCCAAGAATCCATACTTATTGACTGCATAAGTCCGATTTCTCAATTGTATTTGAGAATTTTTCTATAAAATTTTGAAAATTAAAAATATGTACATATGTATGTATGTATGTGAATTTTGCTGATCCCTACGGGAATTTGGCCATTTGTGAGCACAGTTTTGTTTGTCACTCATTTGGACCAATGGGAAATTAAAGCCAAGAATCCATACTTATTGACTGCATAAGTCCGATTTCTCAATTGTATTTGAGAATTTTTCTATAAAATTTTGAAAATTAAAAATATGTACATATGTATGTATGTATGTGAATTTTGCTGATCCCTACGGGAATTTGGCCATTTGTGAGCACAGTTTTGTTTGTCACTCATTTGGACCAATGGGAAATTAAAGCCAAGAATCCATACTTATTGACTGCATAAGTCCGATTTCTCAATTGTATTTGAGAATTTTTCTATAAAATTTTGAAAATTAAAAATATGTACATATGTATGTATGTATGTGAATTTTGCTGATCCCTACGGGAATTTGGCCATTTGTGAGCACATTTTTGTTTGTCACTCATTTGGACCAATGGGAAATTAAAGCCAAGAATCCATACTTATTGACTGCATAAGTCCGATTTCTCAATTGTATTTGAGAATTTTTCTATAAAATTTTGAAAATTAAAAATATGTACATATGTATGTATGTATGTGAATTTTGCTGATCCCTACGGGAATTTGGCCATTTGTGAGCACATTTTTGTTTGTCACTCATTTGGACCAATGGGAAATTAAAGCCAAGAATCCATACTTATTGACTGCATAAGTCCGATTTCTCAATTGTATTTGAGAATTTTTCTATAAAATTTTGAAAATTAAAAATATGTACATATGTATGTATGTATGTGAATTTTGCTGATCCCTACGGGAATTTGGCCATTTGTGAGCACATTTTTGTTTGTCACTCATTTGGACCAATGGGAAATTAAAGCCAAGAATCCATACTTATTGACTGCATAAGTCCGATTTCTCAATTGTATTTGAGAATTTTTCTATAAAATTTTGAAAATTAAAAATATGTACATATGTATGTATGTGAATTTTGCTGATCCCTACGGGAATTTGGCCATTTGTGAGCACATTTTTGTTTGTCACTCATTTGGACCAATGGGAAATTAAAGCCAAGAATCCATACTTATTGACTGCATAAGTCCGATTTCTCAATTGTATTTGAGAATTTTTCTATAAAATTTTGAAAATTAAAAATATGTACATATGTATGTATGTATGTGAATTTTGCTGATCCCTACGGGAATTTGGCCATTTGTGAGCACATTTTTGTTTGTCACTCATTTGGACCAATGGGAAATTAAAGCCAAGAATCCATACTTATTGACTGCATAAGTCCGATTTCTCAATTGTATTTGAGAATTTTTCTATAAAATTTTGAAAATTAAAAATATGTACATATGTATGTATGTATGTGAATTTTGCTGATCCCTACGGGAATTTGGCCATTTGTGAGCACAGTTTTGTTTGTCACTCATTTGGACCAATGGGAAATTAAAGCCAAGAATCCATACTTATTGACTGCATAAGTCCGATTTCTCAATTGTATTTGAGAATTTTTCTATAAAATTTTGAAAATTAAAAATATGTACATACATATGTATGTATGTATGTGAATTTTGCTGATCCCTACGGGAATTTGGCCATTTGTGAGCACATTTTTGTTTGTCACTCATTTGGACCAATGGGAAATTAAAGCCAAGAATCCATACTTATTGACTGCATAAGTCCGATTTCTCAATTGTATATGAGAATTTTTCTATAAATTTTTGAAAATTAAAAATATGTATGTACATATGTATGTATGTATGTGAATTTTGCTGATCCCTACGGGAATTTGGCCATTTGTGAGCACATTTTTGTTTGTCACTCATTTGGACCAATGGGAAATTAAAGCCAAGAATCCATACTTATTGACTGCATAAGTCCGATTTCTCAATTGTATTTGAGAATTTTTCTATAAAATTTTGAAAATTAAAAATATGTACATATATATGTATGTATGTGAATGTTGCTGATCCCTACGGGAATTTGGCCATTTGTGAGCACAGTTTTGTTTGTCACTCATTTGGACCAATGGGAAATTAAAGCCAAGAATCCATACTTATTGACTGCATAAGTCCGATTTCTCAATTGTATTTGAGAATTTTTCTATAAAATTTTGAAAATTAAAAATATGTACATATGTATGTATGTGAATTTTGCTGATCCCTACGGGAATTTGGCCATTTGTGAGCACAGTTTTGTTTGTCACTCATTTGGACCAATGGGAAATTAAAGCCAAGAATCCATACTTATTGACTGCATAAGTCCGATTTCTCAATTGTATTTGAGAATTTTTATATAAAATTTTGAAAATTAAAAATATGTACATATATATGTATGTATGTGAATGTTGCTGATCCCTACGGGAATTTGGCCATTTGTGAGCACATTTTTGTTTGTCACTCATTTGAACCAATGGGAAATTAAAGCCAAGAATCCATACTTATTGACTGCATAAGTCCGATTTCTCAATTGTATTTGAGAATTTTTCTATTAAATTTTAAAATTAAAAAATGTACATACATATGTATGTATGTATGTGAATTTTGTTGATCCCTACGGGAATTTGGCCATTTGTGAGCACATTTTTGTTTGTCACTCATTTGGACCAATGGGAAATTAAAGCCAAGAATCCATACTTATTGACTGCATAAGTCCGATTTCTCAATTGTATTTGAGAATTTTTCTATAAAATTTTTAAAATTAAAAATATGTACATATGTATGTATGAATGTATGTATGTGAATTTTGCTGATCCCTACGGGAATTTGGCCATTTGTGAGCACAGTTTTGTTTGTCACTCATTTGGACCAATGGGAAATTAAAGCCAAGAATCCATACTTATTGACTGCATAAGTCCGATTTCTCAATTGTATTTGAGAATTTTTCTATAAAATTTTGAAAATTAAAAATATGTACATATGTATGTATGTATGTGAATTTTGCTGATCCCTACGGGAATTTGGCCATTTGTGAGCACAGTTTTGTTTGTCACTCATTTGGACCAATGGGAAATTAAAGCCAAGAATCCATACTTATTGACTGCATAAGTCCGATTTCTCAATTGTATTTGAGAATTTTTCTATAAAATTTTGAAAATTAAAAATATGTACATACATATGTATGTATGTATGTGAATTTTGCTGATCCCTACGGGAATTTGGCCATTTGTGAGCACATTTTTGTTTGTCACTCATTTGGACCAATGGGAAATTAAAGCCAAGAATCCATACTTATTGACTGCATAAGTCCGATTTCTCAATTGTATATGAGAATTTTTCTATAAATTTTTGAAAATTAAAAATATGTATGTACATATGTATGTATGTATGTGAATTTTGCTGATCCCTACGGGAATTTGGCCATTTGTGAGCACATTTTTGTTTGTCACTCATTTGGACCAATGGGAAATTAAAGCCAAGAATCCATACTTATTGACTGCATAAGTCCGATTTCTCAATTGTATTTGAGAATTTTTCTATAAAATTTTGAAAATTAAAAATATGTACATATGTATGTATGTATGTGAATTTTGCTGATCCCTACGGGAATTTGGCCATTTGTGAGCACATTTTTGTTTGTCACTCATTTGGACCAATGGGAAATTAAAGCCAAGAATCCATACTTATTGACTGCATAAGTCCGATTTCTCAATTGTATTTGAGAATTTTTCTATTAAATTTTAAAATTAAAAATATGTACATACATATGTATGTATGTATGTGAATTTTGCTGATCCCTACGGGAATTTGGCCATTTGTGAGCACATTTTTGTTTGTCACTCATTTGGACCAATGGGAAATTAAAGCCAAGAATCCATACTTATTGACTGCATAAGTCCGATTTCTCAATTGTATTTGAGAATTTTTCTATTAAATTTTAAAATTAAAAATATGTACATTTGTGAGCACATTTTTGTTTGTCACTCATTTGGACCAATGGGAAATTAAAGCCAAGAATCCATACTTATTGACTGCATAAGTCCGATTTCTCAATTGTATTTGAGAATTTTTCTATAAAATTTTGAAAATTAAAAATATGTACATATGTATGTATGTATGTGAAATTTGCTGATCCCTACGGGAATTTGGCCATTTGTGAGCACATTTTTGTTTGTCACTCATTTGGACCAATGGGAAATTAAAGCCAAGAATCCATACTTATTGACTGCATAAGTCCGATTTCTCAATTGTATTTGAGAATTTTTCTATAAAATTTTGAAAATTAAAAATATGTACACATGTATGTATGTATGTGAATTTTGCTGATCCCTACGGGAATTTGGCCATTTGTGAGCACATTTTTGTTTGTCACTCATTTGGACCAATGGGAAATTAAAGCCAAGAATCCATACTTATTGACTGCATAAGTCCGATTTCTCAATTGTATTTGAGAATTTTTCTATAAAATTTTGAAAATTAAAAATATGTACATATGTATGTATGTATGTGAATTTTGCTGATCCCTACGGGAATTTGGCCATTTGTGAGCACATTTTTGTTTGTCACTCATTTGGACCAATGGGAAATTAAAGCCAAGAATCCATACTTATTGACTACGTAAGTCCGATTTCTCAATTGTATTTGAGAATTTTTCTATAAAATTTTGAAAATTAAAAATATGTACATATGTATGTATGTATGTATGTGAATTTTGCTGATCCCTACGGGAATTTGACCATTTGTGAGCACATTTTTGTTTGTCACTCATTTGGACCAATGGGAAATTAAAGCCAAGAATCCATACTTATTGACTGCATAAGTCCGATTTCTCAATTGTATTTGAGAATTTTTCTATAAAATTTTGAAAATTAAAAATATGTACATACATATGTATGTATGTATGTGAATTTTGATGATCCCTACGGGAATTTGGCCATTTGTGAGCACATTTTTGTTTGTCACTCATTTGGACCAATGGGAAATTAAAGCCAAGAATCCATACTTATTGACTGCATAAGTCCGATTTCTCAATTGTATTTGAGAATTTTTCTATTAAATTTTAAAATTAAAAATATGTACATACATATGTATGTATGTATGTGAATTTTGCTGATCCCTACGGGAATTTGGCCATTTGTGAGCACATTTTTGTTTGTCACTCATTTGGACCAATGGGAAATTAAAGCCAAGAATCCATACTTATTGACTGCATAAGTCCGATTTCTCAATTGTATTTGAGAATTTTTCTATTAAATTTTAAAATTAAAAATATGTACATACATATGTATGTATGTATGTGAATTTTGCTGATCCCTACGGGAATTTGGCCATTTGTGAGCACATTTTTGTTTGTCACTCATTTGGACCAATGGGAAATTAAAGCCAAGAATCCATACTTATTGACTGCATAAGTCCGATTTCTCAATTGTATTTGAGAATTTTTCTATTAAATTTTAAAATTAAAAATATGTACATACATATGTATGTATGTATGTGAATTTTGCTGATCCCTACGGGAATTTGGGCATTTGTGAGCACATTTTTGTTTGTCACTCATTTGGACCAATGGGAAATTAAAGCCAAGAATCCATACTTATTGACTGCATAAGTCCGATTTCTCAATTGTATTTGAGAATTTTTCTATAAAATTTTGAAAATTAAAAATATGTACATATGTATGTATGTATGTGAATTTTGCTGATCCCTACGGGAATTTGGCCATTTGTGAGCACAGTTTTGTTTGTCACTCATTTGGACCAATGGGAAATTAAAGCCAAGAATCCATACTTATTGACTGCATAAGTCCGATTTCTCAATTGTATTTGAGAATTTTTCTATAAAATTTTGAAAATTAAAAATATGTATGTACATATGTATGTATGTATGTGAATTTTGTTGATCCCTACGGGAATTTGGCCATTTGTGAGCACATTTTTGTTTGTCACTCATTTGGACCAATGGGAAATTAAAGCCAAGAATCCATACTTATTGACTGCATAAGTCCGATTTCTCAATTGTATTTGAGAATTTTTCTATTAAATTTTAAAATTAAAAATATGTACATACATATGTATGTATGTATGTGAATTTTGATGATCCCTACGGGAATTTGGCCATTTGTGAGCACATTTTTGTTTGTCACTCATTTGGACCAATGGGAAATTAAAGCCAAGAATCCATACTTATTGACTGCATAAGTCCGATTTCTCAATTGTATTTGAGAATTTTTCTATAAAATTTTGAAAATTAAAAATATGTACATATGTATGTATGTATGTGAATTTTGCTGATCCCTACGGGAATTTGGCCATTTGTGAGCACATTTTTGTTTGTCACTCATTTGGACCAATGGGAAATTAAAGCCAAGAATCCATACTTATTGACTGCATAAGTCCGATTTCTCAATTGTATTTGAGAATTTTTCTATAAAATTTTGAAAATTAAAAATATGTACATACATATGTATGTATGTATGTGAATTTTGCTGATCCCTACGGGAATTTGGCCATTTGTGAGCACATTTTTATTTGTCACTCATTTGGACCAATGGGAAATTAAAGCCAAGAATCCATACTTATTGACTGCATAAGTCCGATTTCTCAATTGTATTTGAGAATTTTTCTATAAAATTTTGAAAATTAAAAATATGTACATACATATGTATGTATGTATGTGAATTTTGATGATCCCTACGGGAATTTGGCCATTTGTGAGCACATTTTTGTTTGTCACTCATTTGGACCAATGGGAAATTAAAGCCAAGAATCCATACTTATTGACTGCATAAGTCCGATTTCTCAATTGTATTTGAGAATTTTTCTATAAAATTTTGAAAATTAAAAATATGTACATATGTATGTATGTATGTGAATTTTGCTGATCCCTACGGGAATTTGGCCATTTGTGAGCACATTTTTATTTGTCACTCATTTGGACCAATGGGAAATTAAAGCCAAGAATCCATACTTATTGACTGCATAAGTCCGATTTCTCAATTGTATTTGAGAATTTTTCTATTAAATTTTAAAATTAAAAATATGTACATACATATGTATGTATGTATGTGAATTTTGATGATCCCTACGGGAATTTGGCCATTTGTGAGCACATTTTTGTTTGTCACTCATTTGGACCAATGGGAAATTAAAGCCAAGAATCCATACTTATTGACTGCATAAGTCCGATTTCTCAATTGTATTTGAGAATTTTTCTATAAAATTTTGAAAATTAAAAATATGTACACATGTATGTATGTATGTATGTGAATTTTGCTGATCCCTACGGGAATTTGGCCATTTGTGAGCACATTTTTGTTTGTCACTCATTTGGACCAATGGGAAATTAAAGCCAAGAATCCATACTTATTGACTGCATAAGTCCGATTTCTCAGTTGTATTTGAGAATTTTTCTATTAAATTTTAAAATTAAAAATATGTACATATGTATGTATGTATGTGAATTTTGATGATTCCTACGGGAATTTGGCCATTTGTGAGCACATTTTTGTTTGTCACTCATTGGGACCAATGGGAAATTAAAGCCAAGAATCCATACTTATTGACTGCATAAGTCCGATTTCTCAATTGTATTTGAGAATTTTCTATAAAATTTTTAAAATTAAAAATATGTACATATGTATGTATGTATGTATGTGAATTTTGATGATCCCTACGTGAATTTGGCCATTTGTGAGCACATTTTTGTTTGTCACTCATTTGAACCAATGGGAATTTAAAGCCAAGAATCCATACTTATTGACTGCATAAGTCCGATTTCTCAATTGTATTTGAGAATTTTTCTATTAAATTTTAAAATTCAAAATATGTACATATGTATGTATGTATGTATGTGAATTTTGATGATCCCTACGGGAATTTGGCCATTTGTGAGCACATTTTTGTTTGTCACTCATTTGGACCAATGGGAAATTAAAGCCAAGAATCCATACTTATTGACTGCATAAGTCCGATTTCTCAATTGTATTTGAGAATTTTTCTATAAAATTTTGAAAATTAAAAATATGTACATATGTATGTATGAATGTATGTATGTGAATTTTGATGATCCCTACGGGAATTTGGCCATTTGTGAGCACAGTTTTGTTTGTCACTCATTTGGACCAATGGGAAATTAAAGCCAAGAATCCATACTTATTGACTGCATAAGTCCGATTTCTCAATTGTATTTGAGAATTTTTCTATTAAATTTTAAAATTAAAAATATGTACATATGTATGTGAATTTTGATGATTCCTACGGGAATTTGGCCATTTGTGAGCACATTTTTGTTTGTCACTCATTGGGACCAATGGGAAATTAAAGCCAAGAATCCATACTTATTGACTGCATAAGTCCGATTTCTCAATTGTATTTGAGAATTTTTCTATTAAATTTTAAAATTAAAAATATGTACATATGTATGTATGTATGTATGTGAATTTTGATGATCCCTACGGGAATTTGGCCATTTGTGAGCACATTTTTGTTTGTCACTCATTTGGACCAATGGGAAATTAAAGCCAAGAATCCATACTTATTGACTGCATAAGTCCGATTTCTCAATTGTATTTGAGAATTTTTCTATAAAATTTTGAAAATTAAAAATATGTACATACATACATGTGTATGTATGTATGTGAATTTTGATGATCCCTACGGGAATTTGGCTTTTGTGAGCACATTTTTGTTTGTCACTCATTTGGACCAATGGGAAATTAAAGCCAAGAATCCATACTTATTGACTGCATAAGTCCGATTTCTCAATTGTATTTGAGAATTTTTCTATAAAATTTTAAAATTAAAAATATGTACATACATATGTATGTATGTATGTGAATTTTGCTGATCCCTACGGGAATTTGGCCATTTGTGAGCACATTTTTGTTTGTCACTCATTTGGACCAATGGGAAATTAAAGCCAAGAATCCATACTTATTGACTGCATAAGTCCGATTTCTCAATTGTATTTGAGAATTTTTCTATAAAATTTTGAAAATTAAAAATATGTACATATGTATGTATGTATATGAATTTTGCTGATCCCTACGGGAATTTGGCCATTTGTGAGCACATTTTTGTTTGTCACTCATTTGGACCAATGGGAAATTAAAGCCAAGAATCCATACTTATTGACTGCATAAGTCCGATTTCTCAATTGTATTTGAGAATTTTTCTATTAAATTTTAAAATTAAAAATATGTACATACATATGTATGTATGTATGTGAATTTTGCTGATCCCTACGGGAATTTGGCCATTTGTGAGCACATTTTTATTTGTCACTCATTTGGACCAATGGGAAATTAAAGCCAAGAATCCATACTTATTGACTGCATAAGTCCGATTTCTCAATTGTATTTGAGAATTTTTCTATTAAATTTTAAAATTAAAAATATGTACATACATATGTATGTATGTATGTGAATTTTGATGATCCCTACGGGAATTTGGCCATTTGTGAGCACATTTTTGTTTGTCACTCATTTGGACCAATGGGAAATTAAAGCCAAGAATCCATACTTATTGACTGCATAAGTCCGATTTCTCAATTGTATTTGAGAATTTTTCTATAAAATTTTGAAAATTAAAAATATGTACATATGTATGTATGTATGTATGTGAATTTTGATAATCCCTACGGGAATTTGGCTTTTGTAGGCACATTTTTGTTTGTCACTCATTTGGACCAATGGGAAATTAAAGCCAAGAATCCATACTTATTGACTGCATAAGTCCGATTTCTCAGTTGTATTTGAGAATTTTTCTATTAAATTTTAAAATTAAAAATATGTACATATGTATGTGAATTTTGCTGATCCCTACGGGAATTTGGCCATTTGTGAGCACAGTTTTGTTTGTCACTCATTTGGACCAATGGGAAATTAAAGCCAAGAATCCATACTTATTGACTGCATAAGTCCGATTTCTCAATTGTATTTGAGAATTTTTCTATAAAATTTTGAAAATTAAAAATATGTACATATGTATGTATGTATGTGAATTTTGCTGATCCCTACGGGAATTTGGCCATTTGTGAGCACATTTTTGTTTGTCACTCATTTGGACCAATGGGAAATTAAAGCCAAGAATCCATACTTATTGACTGCATAAGTCCGATTTCTCAATTGTATTTGAGAATTTTCTATAAAATTTTTAAAATTAAAAATATGTACATATGTATGTATGTATGTATGTGAATTTTGATGATCCCTACGTGAATTTGGCCATTTGTGAGCACATTTTTGTTTGTCACTCATTTGAACCAATGGGAATTTAAAGCCAAGAATCCATACTTATTGACTGCATAAGTCCGATTTCTCAATTGTATTTGAGAATTTTTCTATAAAATTTTGAAAATTAAAAATATGTACATATGTATGTATGTATGTATGTGAATTTTGCTGATCCCTACGGGAATTTGACCATTTGTGAGCACATTTTTGTTTGTCACTCATTTGGACCAATGGGAAATTAAAGCCAAGAATCCATACTTATTGACTGCATAAGTCCGATTTCTCAATTGTATTTGAGAATTTTTCTATTAAATTTTAAAATTAAAAATATGTACATTTGTGAGCACATTTTTGTTTGTCACTCATTTGGACCAATGGGAAATTAAAGCCAAGAATCCATACTTATTGACTGCATAAGTCCGATTTCTCAATTGTATTTGAGAATTTTTCTATAAAATTTTGAAAATTAAAAATATGTACATACATATGTATGTATGTATGTGAATTTTGATGATCCCTACGGGAATTTGGCCATTTGTGAGCACATTTTTGTTTGTCACTCATTTGGACCAATGGGAAATTAAAGCCAAGAATCCATACTTATTGACTGCATAAGTCCGATTTCTCAATTGTATTTGAGAATTTTTCTATTAAATTTTAAAATTAAAAATATTTACATACATATGTATGTATGTATGTGAATTTTGCTGATCCCTACGGGAATTTGGCCATTTGTGAGCACATTTTTGTTTGTCACTCATTTGGACCAATGGGAAATTAAAGCCAAGAATCCATACTTATTGACTGCATAAGTCCGATTTCTCAATTGTATTTGAGAATTTTTCTATTAAATTTTAAAATTAAAAATATGTACATACATATGTATGTATGTATGTGAATTTTGCTGATCCCTACGGGAATTTGGCCATTTGTGAGCACATTTTTGTTTGTCACTCATTTGGACCAATGGGAAATTAAAGCCAAGAATCCATACTTATTGACTGCATAAGTCCGATTTCTCAATTGTATTTGAGAATTTTTCTATAAAATTTTGAAAATTAAAAATATGTACATATGTATGTATGTATGTGAATTTTGCTGATCCCTACGGGAATTTGGCCATTTGTGAGCACAGTTTTGTTTGTCACTCATTTGGACCAATGGGAAATTAAAGCCAAGAATCCATACTTATTGACTGCATAAGTCCGATTTCTCAATTGTATTTGAGAATTTTTCTATAAAATTTTGAAAATTAAAAATATGTACATACATATGTATGTATGTATGTGAATTTTGATGATCCCTACGGGAATTTGGCCATTTGTGAGCACAGTTTTGTTTGTCACTCATTTGGACCAATGGGAAATTAAAGCCAAGAATCCATACTTATTGACTGCATAAGTCCGATTTCTCAATTGTATTTGAGAATTTTTCTATTAAATTTTAAAATTAAAAATATGTACATACATATGTATGTATGTATGTGAATTTTGCTGATCCCTACGGGAATTTGGCCATTTGTGAGCACATTTTTGTTTGTCACTCATTTGGACCAATGGGAAATTAAAGCCAAGAATCCATACTTATTGACTGCATAAGTCCGATTTCTCAATTGTATTTGAGAATTTTTCTATAAAATTTTTAAAATTAAAAATATGTACATATGTATGTATGAATGTATGTATGTGAATTTTGATGATCCCTACGGGAATTTGGCCATTTGTGAGCACAGTTTTGTTTGTCACTCATTTGGACCAATGGGAAATTAAAGCCAAGAATCCATACTTATTGACTGCATAAGTCCGATTTCTCAATTGTATTTGAGAATTTTTCTATTAAATTTTAAAATTAAAAATATGTACATACATATGTATGTATGTATGTGAATTTTGCTGATCCCTACGGGAATTTGGCCATTTGTGAGCACATTTTTGTTTGTCACTCATTTGGACCAATGGGAAATTAAAGCCAAGAATCCATACTTATTGACTGCATAAGTCCGATTTCTCAATTGTATTTGAGAATTTTTCTATAAAATTTTGAAAATTAAAAATATGTACATATGTATGTATGTATGTGAATTTTGCTGATCCCTACGGGAATTTGGCCATTTGTGAGCACATTTTTGTTTGTCACTCATTTGGACCAATGGGAAATTAAAGCCAAGAATCCATACTTATTGACTGCATAAGTCCGATTTCTCAATTGTATTTGAGAATTTTTCTATAAAATTTTGAAAATTAAAAATATGTACATATGTATGTATGTATGTGAATTTTGCTGATCCCTACGGGAATTCGGCCATTTGTGAGCACATTTTTGTTTGTCACTCATTTGGACCAATGGGAAATTAAAGCCAAGAATCCATACTTATTGACTGCATAAGTCCGATTTCTCAATTGTATTTGAGAATTTTTCTATAAAATTTTTAAAATTAAAAATATGTACATATGTATGTATGTATGTGAATTTTGCTGATCCCTACGGGAATTTGGCCATTTGTGAGCACATTTTTGTTTGTCACTCATTTGGACCAATGGGAAATTAAAGCCAAGAATCCATACTTATTGACTGCATAAGTCCGATTTCTCAATTGTATTTGAGAATTTTTCTATAAAATTTTTAAAATTAAAAATATGTACATATGTATGTATGTATGTGAATTTTGCTGATCCCTACGGGAATTTGGCCATTTGTGAGCACATTTTTGTTTGTCACTCATTTGGACCAATGGGAAATTAAAGCCAAGAATCCATACTTATTGACTGCATAAGTCCGATTTCTCAATTGTATTTGAGAATTTTTCTATAAAATTTTGAAAATTAAAAATATGTACATACATACATATGTATGTATGTATGTGAATTTTGATAATCCCTACGGGAATTTGGCTTTTGTAGGCACATTTTTGCTTGTCACTCATTTGGACCAATCGAAAATTAAAGCCAAGAATCTATACTTTTGGACTACGTCAGTCCGATTTCTCAAATGTATTTGAGAATTTTTCTATAAAATTTTGAAAATTAAAAATATGTACATATGTATGTATGTATGTGAATTTTGCTGATCCCTACGGGAATTTGGCCATTTGTGAGCACATTTTTGTTTGTCACTCATTTGGACCAATGGGAAATTAAAGCCAAGAATCCATACTTATTGACTGCATAAGTCCGATTTCTCAATTGTATTTGAGAATTTTTCTATAAAATTTTGAAAATTAAAAATATGTACATATGTATGTATGTATGTGAATTTTGCTGATCCCTACGGGAATTTGGCCATTTGTGAGCACATTTTTGTTTGTCACTCATTTGGACCAATGGGAAATTAAAGCCAAGAATCCATACTTATTGACTGCATAAGTCCGATTTCTCAATTGTATTTGAGAATTTTTCTATAAAATTTTGAAAATTAAAAATATGTACATATGTATGTATGTATGTGAATTTTGCTGATCCCTACGGTAATTTGGCCATTTGTGAGCACAGTTTTGTTTGTCACTCATTTGGACCAATGGGAAATTAAAGCCAAGAATCCATACTTATTGACTGCATAAGTCCGATTTCTCAATTGTATTTGAGAATTTTTCTATAAAATTTTGAAAATTAAAAATATGTACATATGTATGTATGTATGTGAATTTTGCTGATCCCTACGGGAATTTGGCCATTTGTGAGCACATTTTTGTTTGTCACTCATTTGGACCAATGGGAAATTAAAGCCAAGAATCCATACTTATTGACTGCATAAGTCCGATTTCTCAATTGTATTTGAGAATTTTTCTATAAAATTTTTAAAATTAAAAATATGTACATATGTATGTATGTATGTGAATTTTGCTGATCCCTACGGGAATTTGGCCATTTGTGAGCACATTTTTGTTTGTCACTCATTTGGACCAATGGGAAATTAAAGCCAAGAATCCATACTTATTGACTGCATAAGTCCGATTTCTCAATTGTATTTGAGAATTTTTCTATAAAATTTTTAAAATTAAAAATATGTACATATGTATGTATGTATGTGAATTTTGCTGATCCCTACGGGAATTTGGCCATTTGTGAGCACATTTTTGTTTGTCACTCATTTGGACCAATGGGAAATTAAAGCCAAGAATCCATACTTATTGACTGCATAAGTCCGATTTCTCAATTGTATTTGAGAATTTTTCTATAAAATTTTGAAAATTAAAAATATGTACATACATACATATGTATGTATGTATGTGAATTTTGATAATCCCTACGGGAATTTGGCTTTTGTAGGCACATTTTTGCTTGTCACTCATTTGGACCAATCGAAAATTAAAGCCAAGAATCTATACTTTTGGACTACGTCAGTCCGATTTCTCAAATGTATTTGAGAATTTTTCTATAAAATTTTGAAAATTAAAAATATGTACATATGTATGTATGTATGTGAATTTTGCTGATCCCTACGGGAATTTGGCCATTTGTGAGCACAGTTTTGTTTGTCACTCATTTGGACCAATGGGAAATTAAAGCCAAGAATCCATACTTATTGACTGCATAAGTCCGATTTCTCAATTGTATTTGAGAATTTTTCTATAAAATTTTGAAAATTAAAAATATGTACATATGTATGTATGTATGTGAATTTTGCTGATCCCTACGGGAATTTGGCCATTTGTGAGCACATTTTTGTTTGTCACTCATTTGGACCAATGGGAAATTAAAGCCAAGAATCCATACTTATTGACTGCATAAGTCCGATTTCTCAATTGTATTTGAGAATTTTTCTATTAAATTTTAAAATTAAAAATATGTACATACATATGTATGTATGTATGTGAATTTTGCTGATCCCTACGGGAATTTGGCCATTTGTGAGCACATTTTTGTTTGTCACTCATTTGGACCAATGGGAAATTAAAGCCAAGAATCCATACTTATTGACTGCATAAGTCCGATTTCTCAATTGTATTTGAGAATTTTTCTATAAAATTTTGAAAATTAAAAATATGTACATATGTATGTATGTATGTATGTGAATTTTGCTGATCCCTACGGGAATTTGACCATTTGTGAGCACATTTTTGTTTGTCACTCATTTGGACCAATGGGAAATTAAAGCCAAGAATCCATACTTATTGACTGCATAAGTCCGATTTCTCAATTGTATTTGAGAATTTTTCTATTAAATTTTAAAATTAAAAATATGTACATTTGTGAGCACATTTTTGTTTGTCACTCATTTGGACCAATGGGAAATTAAAGCCAAGAATCCATACTTATTGACTGCATAAGTCCGATTTCTCAATTGTATTTGAGAATTTTTCTATAAAATTTTGAAAATTAAAAATATGTACATACATATGTATGTATGTATGTGAATTTTGATGATCCCTACGGGAATTTGGCCATTTGTGAGCACATTTTTGTTTGTCACTCATTTGGACCAATGGGAAATTAAAGCCAAGAATCCATACTTATTGACTGCATAAGTCCGATTTCTCAATTGTATTTGAGAATTTTTCTATTAAATTTTAAAATTAAAAATATGTACATACATATGTATGTATGTATGTGAATTTTGCTGATCCCTACGGGAATTTGGCCATTTGTGAGCACATTTTTGTTTGTCACTCATTTGGACCAATGGGAAATTAAAGCCAAGAATCCATACTTATTGACTGCATAAGTCCGATTTCTCAATTGTATTTGAGAATTTTTCTATTAAATTTTAAAATTAAAAATATGTACATACATATGTATGTATGTATGTGAATTTTGCTGATCCCTACGGGAATTTGGCCATTTGTGAGCACATTTTTGTTTGTCACTCATTTGGACCAATGGGAAATTAAAGCCAAGAATCCATACTTATTGACTGCATAAGTCCGATTTCTCAATTGTATTTGAGAATTTTTCCATTAAATTTTAAAATTAAAAATATGTACATTTGTGAGCACATTTTTGTTTGTCACTCATTTGGACCAATGGGAAATTAAAGCCAAGAATCCATACTTATTGACTGCATAAGTCCGATTTCTCAATTGTATTTGAGAATTTTTCTATAAAATTTTGAAAATTAAAAATATGTACATACATATGTATGTATGTATGTGAATTTTGATGATCCCTACGGGAATTTGGCCATTTGTGAGCACATTTTTGTTTGTCACTCATTTGGACCAATGGGAAATTAAAGCCAAGAATCCATACTTATTGACTGCATAAGTCCGATTTCTCAATTGTATTTGAGAATTTTTCTATTAAATTTTAAAATTAAAAATATGTACATACATATGTATGTATGTATGTGAATTTTGCTGATCCCTACGGGAATTTGACCATTTGTGAGCACATTTTTGTTTGTCACTCATTTGGACCAATGGGAAATTAAAGCCAAGAATCCATACTTATTGACTGCATAAGTCCGATTTCTCAATTGTATTTGAGAATTTTTCTATAAAATTTTGAAAATTAAAAATATGTACATACATATGTATGTATGTATGTGAATTTTGATGATCCCTACGGGAATTTGGCCATTTGTGAGCACATTTTTGTTTGTCACTCATTTGGACCAATGGGAAATTAAAGCCAAGAATCCATACTTATTGACTGCATAAGTCCGATTTCTCAATTGTATTTGAGAATTTTTCTATTAAATTTTAAAATTAAAAATATATGTGAATTTTGCTGATCCCTAAGGGAATTTGGCCATTTGTGAGCACATTTTTGTTTGTCACTCATTTGGACCAATGGGAAATTAAAGCCAAGAATCCATACTTATTGACTGCATAAGTCCGATTTCTCAATTGTATTTGAGAATTTTTCTATTAAATTTTAAAATTAAAAATATGTACATACATATGTATGTATGTATGTGAATTTTGCTGATCCCTACGGGAATTTGGCCATTTGTGAGCACATTTTTGTTTGTCACTCATTTGGACCAATGGGAAATTAAAGCCAAGAATCCATACTTATTGACTGCATAAGTCCGATTTCTCAATTGTATTTGAGAATTTTTCTATTAAATTTTAAAATTAAAAATATGTACATACATATGTATGTATGTATGTGAATTTTGCTGATCCCTACGGGAATTTGGCCATTTGTGAGCACATTTTTGTTTGTCACTCATTTGGACCAATGGGAAATTAAAGCCAAGAATCCATACTTATTGACTGCATAAGTCCGATTTCTCAATTGTATTTGAGAATTTTTCTATAAAATTTTGAAAATTAAAAATATGTACATATGTATGTATGTATGTGAATTTTGCTGATCCCTACGGGAATTTGGCCATTTGTGAGCACAGTTTTGTTTGTCACTCATTTGGACCAATGGGAAATTAAAGCCAAGAATCCATACTTATTGACTGCATAAGTCCGATTTCTCAATTGTATTTGAGAATTTTTCTATAAAATTTTGAAAATTAAAAATATGTACATATGTATGTATGTATGTGAATTTTGCTGATCCCTACGGGAATTTGGCCATTTGTGAGCACATTTTTGTTTGTCACTCATTTGGACCAATGGGAAATTAAAGCCAAGAATCCATACTTATTGACTGCATAAGTCCGATTTCTCAATTGTATTTGAGAATTTTTCTATAAAATTTTTAAAATTAAAAATATGTACATATGTATGTATGTATGTGAATTTTGCTGATCCCTACGGGAATTTGGCCATTTGTGAGCACATTTTTGTTTGTCACTCATTTGGACCAATGGGAAATTAAAGCCAAGAATCCATACTTATTGACTGCATAAGTCCGATTTCTCAATTGTATTTGAGAATTTTTCTATAAAATTTTGAAAATTAAAAATATGTACATACATACATATGTATGTATGTATGTGAATTTTGATAATCCCTACGGGAATTTGGCTTTTGTAGGCACATTTTTGCTTGTCACTCATTTGGACCAATCGAAAATTAAAGCCAAGAATCTATACTTTTGGACTACGTCAGTCCGATTTCTCAAATGTATTTGAGAATTTTTCTATAAAATTTTGAAAATTAAAAATATGTACATATGTATGTATGTATGTGAATTTTGCTGATCCCTACGGGAATTTGGCCATTTGTGAGCACAGTTTTGTTTGTCACTCATTTGGACCAATGGGAAATTAAAGCCAAGAATCCATACTTATTGACTGCATAAGTCCGATTTCTCAATTGTATTTGAGAATTTTTCTATAAAATTTTGAAAATTAAAAATATGTACATATGTATGTATGTATGTGAATTTTGCTGATCCCTACGGGAATTTGGCCATTTGTGAGCACATTTTTGTTTGTCACTCATTTGGACCAATGGGAAATTAAAGCCAAGAATCCATACTTATTGACTGCATAAGTCCGATTTCTCAATTGTATTTGAGAATTTTTCTATTAAATTTTAAAATTAAAAATATGTACATACATATGTATGTATGTATGTGAATTTTGCTGATCCCTACGGGAATTTGGCCATTTGTGAGCACATTTTTGTTTGTCACTCATTTGGACCAATGGGAAATTAAAGCCAAGAATCCATACTTATTGACTGCATAAGTCCGATTTCTCAATTGTATTTGAGAATTTTTCTATAAAATTTTGAAAATTAAAAATATGTACATATGTATGTATGTATGTATGTGAATTTTGCTGATCCCTACGGGAATTTGACCATTTGTGAGCACATTTTTGTTTGTCACTCATTTGGACCAATGGGAAATTAAAGCCAAGAATCCATACTTATTGACTGCATAAGTCCGATTTCTCAATTGTATTTGAGAATTTTTCTATTAAATTTTAAAATTAAAAATATGTACATTTGTGAGCACATTTTTGTTTGTCACTCATTTGGACCAATGGGAAATTAAAGCCAAGAATCCATACTTATTGACTGCATAAGTCCGATTTCTCAATTGTATTTGAGAATTTTTCTATAAAATTTTGAAAATTAAAAATATGTACATACATATGTATGTATGTATGTGAATTTTGATGATCCCTACGGGAATTTGGCCATTTGTGAGCACATTTTTGTTTGTCACTCATTTGGACCAATGGGAAATTAAAGCCAAGAATCCATACTTATTGACTGCATAAGTCCGATTTCTCAATTGTATTTGAGAATTTTTCTATTAAATTTTAAAATTAAAAATATGTACATACATATGTATGTATGTATGTGAATTTTGCTGATCCCTACGGGAATTTGGCCATTTGTGAGCACATTTTTGTTTGTCACTCATTTGGACCAATGGGAAATTAAAGCCAAGAATCCATACTTATTGACTGCATAAGTCCGATTTCTCAATTGTATTTGAGAATTTTTCTATTAAATTTTAAAATTAAAAATATGTACATACATATGTATGTATGTATGTGAATTTTGCTGATCCCTACGGGAATTTGACCATTTGTGAGCACATTTTTGTTTGTCACTCATTTGGACCAATGGGAAATTAAAGCCAAGAATCCATACTTATTGACTGCATAAGTCCGATTTCTCAATTGTATTTGAGAATTTTTCTATAAAATTTTGAAAATTAAAAATATGTACATACATATGTATGTATGTATGTGAATTTTGATGATCCCTACGGGAATTTGGCCATTTGTGAGCACATTTTTGTTTGTCACTCATTTGGACCAATGGGAAATTAAAGCCAAGAATCCATACTTATTGACTGCATAAGTCCGATTTCTCAATTGTATTTGAGAATTTTTCTATTAAATTTTAAAATTAAAAATATATGTGAATTTTGCTGATCCCTAAGGGAATTTGGCCATTTGTGAGCACATTTTTGTTTGTCACTCATTTGGACCAATGGGAAATTAAAGCCAAGAATCCATACTTATTGACTGCATAAGTCCGATTTCTCAATTGTATTTGAGAATTTTTCTATTAAATTTTAAAATTAAAAATATGTACATACATATGTATGTATGTATGTGAATTTTGCTGATCCCTACGGGAATTTGGCCATTTGTGAGCACATTTTTGTTTGTCACTCATTTGGACCAATGGGAAATTAAAGCCAAGAATCCATACTTATTGACTGCATAAGTCCGATTTCTCAATTGTATTTGAGAATTTTTCTATTAAATTTTAAAATTAAAAATATGTACATACATATGTATGTATGTATGTGAATTTTGCTGATCCCTACGGGAATTTGGCCATTTGTGAGCACATTTTTGTTTGTCACTCATTTGGACCAATGGGAAATTAAAGCCAAGAATCCATACTTATTGACTGCATAAGTCCGATTTCTCAATTGTATTTGAGAATTTTTCTATAAAATTTTGAAAATTAAAAATATGTACATATGTATGTATGTATGTGAATTTTGCTGATCCCTACGGGAATTTGGCCATTTGTGAGCACAGTTTTGTTTGTCACTCATTTGGACCAATGGGAAATTAAAGCCAAGAATCCATACTTATTGACTGCATAAGTCCGATTTCTCAATTGTATTTGAGAATTTTTCTATAAAATTTTGAAAATTAAAAATATGTACATATGTATGTATGTATGTGAATTTTGCTGATCCCTACGGGAATTTGGCCATTTGTGAGCACATTTTTGTTTGTCACTCATTTGGACCAATGGGAAATTAAAGCCAAGAATCCATACTTATTGACTACGTAAGTCCGATTTCTCAATTGTATTTGAGAATTTTTCTATAAAATTTTGAAAATTAAAAATATGTACATATGTATGTATGTATGTATGTGAATTTTGCTGATCCCTACGGGAATTTGACCATTTGTGAGCACATTTTTGTTTGTCACTCATTTGGACCAATGGGAAATTAAAGCCAAGAATCCATACTTATTGACTGCATAAGTCCGATTTCTCAATTGTATTTGAGAATTTTTCTATTAAATTTTAAAATTAAAAATATGTACATACATATGTATGTATGTATGTGAATTTTGATGATCCCTACGGGAATTTGGCCATTTGTGAGCACATTTTTGTTTGTCACTCATTTGGACCAATGGGAAATTAAAGCCAAGAATCCATACTTATTGACTGCATAAGTCCGATTTCTCAATTGTATTTGAGAATTTTTCTATTAAATTTTAAAATTAAAAATATGTACATACATATGTATGTATGTATGTGAATTTTGATGATCCCTACGGGAATTTGGCCATTTGTGAGCACATTTTTGTTTGTCACTCATTTGGACCAATGGGAAATTAAAGCCAAGAATCCATACTTATTGACTGCATAAGTCCGATTTCTCAATTGTATTTGAGAATTTTTCTATAAAATTTTGAAAATTAAAAATATGTACATACATATGTATGTATGTATGTGAATTTTGATGATCCCTACGGGAATTTGGCCATTTGTGAGCACATTTTTGTTTGTCACTCATTTGGACCAATGGGAAATTAAAGCCAAGAATCCATACTTATTGACTGCATAAGTCCGATTTCTCAATTGTATTTGAGAACTTTTCTATTAAATTTTAAAATTAAAAATATGTACATACATATGTATGTATGTATGTGAATTTTGCTGATCCCTACGGGAATTTGGCCATTTGTGAGCACATTTTTGTTTGTCACTCATTTGGACCAATGGGAAATTAAAGCCAAGAATCCATACTTATTGACTGCATAAGTCCGATTTCTCAATTGTATTTGAGAATTTTTCTATTAAATTTTAAAATTAAAAATATGTACATTTGTGAGCACATTTTTGTTTGTCACTCATTTGGACCAATGGGAAATTAAAGCCAAGAATCCATACTTATTGACTGCATAAGTCCGATTTCTCAATTGTATTTGAGAATTTTTCTATTAAATTTTAAAATTAAAAATATGTACATACATATGTATGTATGTATGTGAATTTTGATGATCCCTACGGGAATTTGGCCATTTGTGAGCACATTTTTGTTTGTCACTCATTTGGACCAATGGGAAATTAAAGCCAAGAATCCATACTTATTGACTGCATAAGTCCGATTTCTCAATTGTATTTGAGAATTTTTCTATTAAATTTTAAAATTAAAAATATGTACATACATATGTATGTATGTATGTGAATTTTGATGATCCCTACGGGAATTTGGCCATTTGTGAGCACATTTTTGTTTGTCACTCATTTGGACCAATGGGAAATTAAAGCCAAGAATCCATACTTATTGACTGCATAAGTCCGATTTCTCAATTGTATTTGAGAATTTTTCTATAAAATTTTGAAAATTAAAAATATGTACATACATATGTATGTATGTATGTGAATTTTGATGATCCCTACGGGAATTTGGCCATTTGTGAGCACATTTTTGTTTGTCACTCATTTGGACCAATGGGAAATTAAAGCCAAGAATCCATACTTATTGACTGCATAAGTCCGATTTCTCAATTGTATTTGAGAATTTTTCTATTAAATTTTAAAATTAAAAATATGTACATACATATGTATGTATGTATGTGAATTTTGCTGATCCCTACGGGAATTTGGCCATTTGTGAGCACATTTTTGTTTGTCACTCATTTGGACCAATGGGAAATTAAAGCCAAGAATCCATACTTATTGACTGCATAAGTCCGATTTCTCAATTGTATTTGAGAATTTTTCTATTAAATTTTAAAATTAAAAATATGTACATTTGTGAGCACATTTTTGTTTGTCACTCATTTGGACCAATGGGAAATTAAAGCCAAGAATCCATACTTATTGACTGCATAAGTCCGATTTCTCAATTGTATTTGAGAATTTTTCTATAAAATTTTGAAAATTAAAAATATGTACATACATATGTATGTATGTATGTGAATTTTGATGATCCCTACGGGAATTTGGCCATTTGTGAGCACATTTTTGTTTGTCACTCATTTGGACCAATGGGAAATTAAAGCCAAGAATCCATACTTATTGACTGCATAAGTCCGATTTCTCAATTGTATTTGAGAATTTTTCTATTAAATTTTAAAATTAAAAATATGTACATACATATGTATGTATGTATGTGAATTTTGCTGATCCCTACGGGAATTTGACCATTTGTGAGCACATTTTTGTTTGTCACTCATTTGGACCAATGGGAAATTAAAGCCAAGAATCCATACTTATTGACTGCATAAGTCCGATTTCTCAATTGTATTTGAGAATTTTTCTATTAAATTTTAAAATTAAAAATATGTACATTTGTGAGCACATTTTTGTTTGTCACTCATTTGGACCAATGGGAAATTAAAGCCAAGAATCCATACTTATTGACTGCATAAGTCCGATTTCTCAATTGTATTTGAGAATTTTTCTATAAAATTTTGAAAATTAAAAATATGTACATACATATGTATGTATGTATGTGAATTTTGATGATCCCTACGGGAATTTGGCCATTTGTGAGCACATTTTTGTTTGTCACTCATTTGGACCAATGGGAAATTAAAGCCAAGAATCCATACTTATTGACTGCATAAGTCCGATTTCTCAATTGTATTTGAGAATTTTTCTATTAAATTTTAAAATTAAAAATATATGTGAATTTTGCTGATCCCTACGGGAATTTGGCCATTTGTGAGCACATTTTTGTTTGTCACTCATTTGGACCAATGTGAAATTAAAGCCAAGAATCCATACTTATTGACTGCATAAGTCCGATTTCTCAATTGTATTTAAGAAATTTTTCTATAAAATTTTGAAAATTAAAAATATGTACATATGTATGTATGTATGTGAATTTTGCTGATCCCTACGGGAATTTGGCCATTTGTGAGCACAGTTTTGTTTGTCACTCATTTGGACCAATGGGAAATTAAAGCCAAGAATCCATACTTATTGACTGCATAAGTCCGATTTCTCAATTGTATTTGAGAATTTTTCTATTAAATTTTAAAATTAAAAATATGTACATACATATGTATGTATGTATGTGAATTTTGCTGATCCCTACGGGAATTTGGCCATTTGTGAGCACAGTTTTGTTTGTCACTCATTTGGACCAATGGGAAATTAAAGCCAAGAATCCATACTTATTGACTGCATAAGTCCGATTTCTCAATTGTATTTGAGAATTTTTCTATTAAATTTTAAAATTAAAAATATGTACATACATATGTATGTATGTATGTGAATTTTGCTGATCCCTACGGGAATTTGGCCATTTGTGAGCACATTTTTGTTTGTCACTCATTTGGACCAATGGGAAATTAAAGCCAAGAATCCATACTTATTGACTGCATAAGTCCGATTTCTCAATTGTATTTAAGAAATTTTTCTATAAAATTTTGAAAATTAAAAATATGTACATATGTATGTATGTATGTGAATTTTGCTGATCCCTACGGGAATTTGGCCATTTGTGAGCACAGTTTTGTTTGTCACTCATTTGGACCAATGGGAAATTAAAGCCAAGAATCCATACTTATTGACTGCATAAGTCCGATTTCTCAATTGTATTTGAGAATTTTTCTATTAAATTTTAAAATTAAAAATATGTACATACATATGTATGTATGTATGTGAATTTTGATTATCCCTACGGGAAATTGGCCATTTGTGACCACATTTTTGTTTGTCACTCATTTGGACCAATGGGAAATTAAAGCCAAGAATCCATACTTATTGACTGCATAAGTCCGATTTCTCAATTGTATTTGAGAATTTTTCTATTAAATTTTAAAATTAAAAATATGTACATATGTATGTATGTATGTATGTGAATTTTGATGATCCCTACGGGAATTTGGCCATTTGTGAGCACATTTTTGTTTGTCACTCATTTGGACCAATGGGAAATTAAAGCCAAGAATCCATACTTATTGACTGCATAAGTCCGATTTCTCAATTGTATTTGAGAATTTTTCTATAAAATTTTTAAAACTAAAAATATGTACATATGTATGTATGTATGTATGTGAATTTTGATGATCCCTACGTGAATTTGGCCATTTGTGAGCACATTTTTGTTTGTCACTCATTTGAACCAATGGGAATTTAAAGCCAAGAATCCATACTTATTGACTGCATAAGTCCGATTTCTCAATTGTATTTGAGAATTTTTCTATTAAATTTTAAAATTAAAAATATGTACATATGTATGTATGTATGTATGTGAATTTTGATGATCCCTACTGGAATTTGGCCATTTGTGAGCACATTTTTGTTTGTCACTCATTTGGACCAATGGGAAATTAAAGCCAAGAATCCATACTTATTGACTGCATAAGTCCGATTTCTCAATTGTATTTGAGAATTTTTCTATTAAATTTTAAAATTAAAAATATGTACATATGTATGTATGTATGTATGTGAATTTTGATGATCCCTACGGGAATTTGGCCATTTGTGAGCACATTTTTTTTGTCACTCATTTGGAGCAATGGGAAATTAAAGCCAAGAATCCATACTTATTGACTGCATAAGTCCGATTTCTCAATTGTATTTGAGAATTTTTCTATAAAATTTTGAAAATTAAAAATATGTACATACATATGTATGTATGTATGTGAATTTTGATGATCCCTACGTGAATTTGGCCATTTGTGAGCACATTTTTGTTTGTCACTCATTTGGACCAATGGGAAATTAAAGCCAAGAATCCATACTTATTGACTGCATAAGTCCGATTTCTCAATTGTATTTGAGAATGTTTCTATTAAATTTTAAAATTAAAAATATGTAAATATGTATGTATGTATGTATGTGAATTTTGATGATTCCTACGGGAATTTGGCCATTTGTGAGCACATTTTTGTTTGTCACTCATTTGGACCAATGGGAAATTAAAGCCAAGAATCCATACTTATTGACTGCATAAGTCCGATTTCTCAATTGTATTTGAGAATGTTTCTATTAAATTTTAAAATTAAAAATATGTACATACATATGTATGTATGTATGTGAATTTTGATGATCCCTACGGGAATTTGGCCATTTGTGAGCACATTTTTGTTTGTCACTCATTTGGACCAATGGGAAATTAAAGCCAAGAATCCATACTTATTGACTGCATAAGTCCGATTTCTCAATTGTATTTGAGAATTTTTCTATAAAATTTTGAAAATTAAAAATATGTACATACATACATGTGTATGTATGTATGTGAATTTTGATGATCCCTACGGGAATTTGGCTTTTGTGGGCACATTTTTGCTAGTCACTCATTTGGACCAATCGAAAATTAAAGCCAAGAATCTATACTTTTTGACTACGTCAGTCCGATTTCTCAATTGTATTTGAGAATGTTTCTATTAAATTTTAAAATTAAAAATATGTACATACATATGTATGTATGTATGTGAATTTTGATGATCCCTACGGGAATTTGGCCATTTGTGAGCACAGTTTTGTTTGTCACTCATTTGGACCAATGGGAAATTAAAGCCAAGAATCCATACTTATTGACTGCATAAGTCCGATTTCTCAATTGTATTTGAGAATGTTTCTATTAAATTTTAAAATTAAAAATATGTACATACATATGTATGTATGTATGTGAATTTTTCTATTAAATTTTAAAATTAAAAATATGTACATATGTATGTATGTGAATTTTGATGATCCCTACGGGAATTTGGCCATTTGTGAGCACAGTTTTGTTTGTCACTCATTTGGACCAATGGGAAAATAAAGCCAAGAATCCATACTTATTGACTGCATAAGTCCGATTTCTCAATTGTATTTGAGAATTTTTCTATAAAATTTTTAAAATTAAAAATATGTACATATGTATGTATGTATGTGAATTTTGCTGATCCCTACGGTAATTTGGCCATTTGTGAGCACAGTTTTGTTTGTCACTCATTTGGACCAATGGGAAATTAAAGCCAAGAATCCATACTTATTGACTGCATAAGTCCGATTTCTCAATTGTATTTGAGAATTTTTCTATAAAATTTTGAAAATTAAAAATATGTACATATGTATGTATGTATGTGAATTTTGCTGATCCCTACGGGAATTTGGCCATTTGCGAGCACATTTTTGTTTGTCACTCATTTGGACCAATGGGAAATTAAAGCCAAGAATCCATACTTATTGACTGCATAAGTCCGATTTCTCAATTGTATTTGAGAATTTTTCTATTAAATTTTAAAATTAAAAATATGTACATATGTATGTATGTATGTATGTGAATTTTGATGATCCCTACGGGAATTTGGCCATTTGTGAGCACATTTTTGTTTGTCACTCATTTGGACCAATCGAAAATTAAAGCCAAGAATCTATACTTTTGGACTACGTCAGTCCGATTTCTCAATTGTATTTGAGAATTTTTCTATAAAATTTTGAAAATTAAAAATATGTACATATGTATGTATGTATGTGAATTTTGATGATCCCTACGGGAATTTGGCCATTTGTGAGCACATTTTTGTTTGTCACTCATTTGGACCAATGGGAAATTAAAGCCAAGAATCCATACTTATTGATTGCATAAGTCCGATTTCTCAATTGTATTTGACAATTTTTCTATTAAATTTTGAAAATTAAAAATATGTACATACATACATATGTATGTATGTATGTGAATTTTGATGATCCCTACGGGAATTTGGCTTTTGTAGGCACATTTTTGCTTGTCACTCATTTGGACCAATCGAAAATTAAAGCCAAGAATCTATACTTTTGGACTACGTCAGTCCGATTTCTCAAATGTATTTGAAAATTTTTCTATAAAATTTTGAAAATTAAAAATATGTACATATGTATGTATGTATGTGAATTTTGATGATCCCTACGGGAATTTGGCCATTTGTGAGCACATTTTTGTTTGTCACTCATTTGGACCAATGCGAAATTAAAGCCAAGAATCCATACTTATTGACTGCATAAGTCCGATTTCTCAATTGTATTTGAGAATTTTTCTATAAAATATTGAAAATTAAAAATTGGTACATATGTATGTATGTATGTGAATTTTGATGATCCCTACGGGAATTTGGCCATTTGTGAGCACATTTTTGTTTGCCACTCATTTGAACCAATGCGAAATTAAAGCCAAGAATCCATACTTATTGACTGCATAAGTCCGATTTCTCAATTGTATTTGAGAATTTTTCTACAAAATATTGAAAATTAAAAATTGGTACATATGTATGTATGTATGTGAATTTTGATGATCCCTACGGGAATTTGGCCATTTGTGAGCACATTTTTGTTTGTCACTCATTTGGACCAATGCGAAATTAAAGCCAAGAATCCATACTTATTGACTGCATAAGTCCGATTTCTCAATTGTATTTGAGAATTTTTCTACAAAATATTGAAAATTAAAAATTGGTACATATGTATGTATGTATGTGAATTTTGATGATCCCTACGGGAATTTGGCCATTTGTGAGCACATTTTTGTTTGTCACTCATTTGGACCAATGCGAAATTAAAGCCAAGAATCCATACTTATTGACTGCATAAGTCCGATTTCTCAATTGTATTTGAGAATTTTTCTACAAAATATTGAATATTAAAAATTGGTACATATGTATGTACGTATGTGAATTTTGATGATCCCTACGGGAATTTGGCCATTTGTGAGCACATTTTTTTTTGTCACTCATTTGGACCAATGCGAAATTAAAGCCAAGAATCCATACTTATTGACTGCATAAGTCCGATTTCTCAATTGTATTTGAGAATTTTTCTACAAAATATTGAAAATTAAAAATTGGTACATATGTATGTATGTATGTGAATTTTGATGATCCCTACGGGAATTTGGCCATTTGTGAGCACATTTTTGTTTGTCACTCATTTGAACCAATGCGAAATTAAAGCCAAGAATCCATACTTATTGACTGCATAAGTCCGATTTCTCAATTGTATTTGAGAATTTTTCTATAAAATATTGAAAATTAAAAATTGGTACATATGTATGTATGTATGTGAATTTTGCTGATCCCTACGGGAATTTGGCCATTTGTGAGCACATTTTTGTTTGTCACTCATTTGGACCAATGGGAAATTAAAGCCAAGAATCCATACTTATTGACTGCATAAGTCCGATTTCTCAATTGTATTTGAGAATTTTTCTATAAAATTTTGAAAATTAAAAATATGTACATATGTATGTATGTATGTATGTATGTGAATTTTGCTGATCCCTACGGGAATTTGGCCATTTGTGAGCACATTTTTGTTTGTCACTCATTTGGACCAATGGGAAATTAAAGCCAAGAATCCATACTTATTGACTGCATAAGTCCGATTTCTCAATTGTATTTGAGAATTTTTCTATAAAATTTTGAAAATTAAAAATATGTACATATATATGTATGTATGTATGTGAATTTTGCTGATCCCTACGGGAATTTGGCCATTTGTGAGCACATTTTTGTTTGTCACTCATTTGGACCAATGGGAAATTAAAGCCAAGAATCCATACTTATTGACTGCATAAGTCCGATTTCTCAATTGTATTTGAGAATTTTTCTATAAAATTTTGAAAATTAAAAATATGTACATATGTATGTATGTATGTGAATTTTGATGATCCCTACGGGAATTTGGCCATTTGTGAGCACATTTTTGCTTGTCACTCATTTGGACCAATCGAAAATTAAAGCCAAGAATCCATACTTATTGACTGCATAAGTCCGATTTCTCAATTGTATTTGAGAATTTTTCTATAAAATTTTAAAATTAAAAATATGTACATATGTATGTATGTATGTATGTGAATTTTGATGATCCCTACGGGAATTTGGCCATTTGTGAGCACATTTTTGTTTGTCACTCATTTGGACCAATGGGAAATTAAAGCCAAGAATCCATACTTATTGATTGCATAAGTCCGATTTCTCAATTGTATTTGAGAATTTTTCTATAAAATTTTGAAAATTAAAAATATGTACATATGTATGTATGTATGTATGCGAATTTTGATGATCCCTACGGGAACTTGGCCATTTGTGAGCACATTTTTGTTTGTCACTCATTTGGACCAATGGGAAATTAGAGCCAAGAATCCATACTTATTGACTGCATAAGTCCGATTTCTCAATTGTATTTGAGAATGTTTCAATTAAATTTTAAAATTAAAAATATGTACATACATATGTATGTATGTATGTGAATTTTGCTGATCCCTACGGGAATTTGGCCATTTGTGAGCAAATTTTTGTTTGTCACTCATTTGGACCAATGGGAAATTAAAGCCAAGAATCCATACTTATTGACTGCATAAGTCCGATTTCTCAATTGTATTTGAGAATGTTTCTATTAAATTTTAAAATTAAAAATATGTACATACATATGTATGTATGTATGTGAATTTTGATGATCCCTACGGGAATTTGGCCATTTGCGAGCACATTTTTGTTTGTCACTCATTTGGACCAATGGGAAATTAAAGCCAAGAATCCATACTTATTGACTGCATAAGTCCGATTTCTCAATTGTATTTGAGAATTTTTCTATTAAATTTTAAAATTAAAAATATGTACATATGTATGTATGTATGTATGTGAATTTTGCTGATCCCTACGGGAATTTGGCCATTTGTGAGCACATTTTTGTTTGTCACTCATTTGGACCAATCGAAAATTAAAGCCAAGAATCTATACTTTTGGACTACGTCAGTCCGATTTCTCAATTGTATTTGAGAATTTTTCTATAAAATTTTGAAAATTAAAAATATGTACATATGTATGTATGTATGTGAATTTTGATGATCCCTACGGGAATTTGGCCATTTGTGAGCACATTTTTGTTTGTCACTCATTTGGACCAATGGGAAATTAAAGCCAAGAATCCATACTTATTGATTGCATAAGTCCGATTTCTCAATTGTATTTGAGAATTTTTCTATTAAATTTTAAAATTAAAAATATGTACATATGTATGTATGTATGTATGTGAATTTTGATGATCCCTACGGGAATTTGGCTTTTGTAGGCACATTTTTGCTTGTCACTCATTTGGACCAATCGAAAATTAAAGCCAAGAATCTATACTTTTGGACTACGTCAGTCCGATTTCTCAAATGTATTTGAAAATTTTTCTATAAAATTTTGAAAATTAAAAATATGTACATATGTATGTATGTATGTGAATTTTGATGATCCCTACGGGAATTTGGCCATTTGTGAGCACATTTTTGTTTGTCACTCATTTGGACCAATGGGAAATTAAATGCCAAGAATCCATACTTATTGACTGCATAAGTCCGATTTCTCAATTGTATTTGAGAATGTTTCTATTAAATTTTAAAATTAAAAATATGTACATATGTATGTATGTATGTATGTGAATTTTGATGATCCCTACGGGAATTTGGCTTTTGTAGGCACATTTTTGCTTGTCACTCATTTGGACCAATCGAAAATTAAAGCCAAGAATCTATACTTTTGGACTACGTCAGTCCGATTTCTCAAATGTATTTGAAAATTTTTCTATAAAATTTTGAAAATTAAAAATATGTACATATGTATGTATGTATGTGAATTTTGATGATCCCTACGGGAATTTGGCCATTTGTGAGCACATTTTTGTTTGTCACTCATTTGGACCAATGGGAAATTAAAGCCAAGAATCCATACTTATTGACTACGTAAGTCCGATTTAGCAATTGTATTTGAGAAGTTTTCTATTAAATTTTAAAATTAAAAATATGTACATATGTATGTATGTATGTATGTGAATTTTGATGATCCCTATGGGAATTTGGCCATTTGTGAGCACAGTTTTGTTTGTCACTCATTTGGACCAATGGGAAATTAGAGCCAAGAATCCATACTTATTGACTGCATAAGTCCGATTTCTCAATTGTATTTGAGAATGTTTCAATTAAATTTTAAAATTAAAAATATGTACATACATATGTATGTATGTATGTGAATTTTGCTGATCCCTACGGGAATTTGGCCATTTGTGAGCACATTTTTGTTTGTCACTCATTTGGACCAATGGGAAATTAAAGCCAAGAATCCATACTTATTGACTGCATAAGTCCGATTTCTCAATTGTATTTGAGAATGTTTCTATTAAATTTTAAAATTAAAAATATGTACATACATATGTATGTATGTATGTGAATTTTGATGATCCCTACGGGAATTTGGCCATTTGCGAGCACATTTTTGTTTGTCACTCATTTGGACCAATGGGAAATTAAAGCCAAGAATCCATACTTATTGACTGCATAAGTCCGATTTCTCAATTGTATTTGAGAATTTTTCTATTAAATTTTAAAATTAAAAATATGTACATATGTATGTATGTATGTATGTGAATTTTGCTGATACCTACGGGAATTTGGCCATTTGTGAGCACATTTTTGTTTGTCACTCATTTGGACCAATGGGAAATTAAAGCCAAGAATCCATACTTATTGACTGCATAAGTCCGATTTCTCAATTGTATTTGAGAATTTTTCTATAAAATTTTGAAAATTAAAAATATGTACATATATATGTATGTATGTATGTGAATTTTGCTGATCCCTACGGGAATTTGGCCATTTGTGAGCACATTTTTGTTTGTCACTCATTTGGACCAATGGGAAATTAAAGCCAAGAATCCATACTTATTGACTGCATAAGTCCGATTTCTCAATTGTATTTGAGAATTTTTCTATAAAATTTTGAAAATTAAAAATATGTACATATGTATGTATGTATGTATGTGAATTTTGCTGATCCCTACGGGAATTTGGCCATTTGTGAGCACATTTTTGTTTGTCACTCATTTGGACCAATGGGAAATTAAAGCCAAGAATCCATACTTATTGACTGCATAAGTCCGATTTCTCACTTGTATTTGAGAATTTTTCTATTAAATTTTAAAATTAAAAATATGTACATATGTATGTATGTATGTATGTATGTGAATTTTGATGATCCCTACGGGAATTTGACCATTTGTGAGCACATTTTTGTTTGTCACTCATTTGGACCAATGGGAAATTAAAGCCAAGAATCCATACTTATTGATTGCATAAGTCCGATTTCTCAATTGTATTTGAGAATTTTTCTATTAAATTTTGAAAATTAAAAATATGTACATACATACATATGTATGTACATATGTATGTGAATTTTGATGATCCCTACGGGAATTTGGCTTTTGTAGGCACATTTTTGCTTGTCACTCATTTGGACCAATCGAAAATTAAAGCCAAGAATCTATACTTTTGGACTACGTCAGTCCGATTTCTCAAATGTATTTGAAAATTTTTCTATAAAATTTTGAAAATTAAAAATATGTACATTGTATGTATGTATGTATGTGAATTTTGATGATCCCTACGGGAATTTGGCCATTTGTGAGCACATTTTTGTTTGTCACTCATTTGGACCAATGGGAAATTAAATGCCAAGAATCCATACTTATTGACTGCATAAGTCCGATTTCTCAATTGTATTTGAGAATGTTTCTATTAAATTTTAAAATTAAAAATATGTACATATGTATGTATGTATGTATGTGAATTTTGATGATCCCTACGGGAATTTGGCTTTTGTAGGCACATTTTTGCTTGTCACTCATTTGGACCAATCGAAAATTAAAGCCAAGAATCTATACTTTTGGACTACGTCAGTCCGATTTCTCAAATGTATTTGAAAATTTTTCTATAAAATTTTGAAAATTAAAAATATGTACATATGTATGTATGTATGTGAATTTTGATGATCCCTACGGGAATTTGGCCATTTGTGAGCACATTTTTGTTTGTCACTCATTTGGACCAACGGGAAATTAAAGCCAAGAATCCATACTTATTGACTACGTAAGTCCGATTTAGCAATTGTATTTGAGAATTTTTCTATTAAATTTTGAAAATTAAAAATATGTACATACATACATATGTATGTATGTATGTATGTGAATTTTGATGATCCCTACGGGAATTTGGCTTTTGTAGGCACATTTTTGCTTGTCACTCATTTGGACCAATCGAAAATTAAAGCCAAGAATCTATACTTTTGGACTACGTCAGTCCGATTTCTCAAATGTATTTGAAAATTTTTCTATAAAATTTTGAAAATTAAAAATATGTACATATGTATGTATGTATGTGAATTTTGATGATCCCTACGGGAATTTGGCCATTTGTGAGCACATTTTTGTTTGTCACTCATTTGGACCAATGGGAAATTAAATGCCAAGAATCCATACTTATTGACTGCATAAGTCCGATTTCTCAATTGTATTTGAGAATGTTTCTATTAAATTTTAAAATTAAAAATATGTACATATGTATGTATGTATGTATGTGAATTTTGATGATCCCTACGGGAATTTGGCTTTTGTAGGCACATTTTTGCTTGTCACTCATTTGGACCAATCGAAAATTAAAGCCAAGAATCTATACTTTTGGACTACGTCAGTCCGATTTCTCAAATGTATTTGAAAATTTTTCTATAAAATTTTGAAAATTAAAAATATGTACATATGTATGTATGTATGTGAATTTTGATGATCCCTACGGGAATTTGGCCATTTGTGAGCACATTTTTGTTTGTCACTCATTTGGACCAATGGGAAATTAAATGCCAAGAATCCATACTTATTGACTGCATAAGTCCGATTTCTCAATTGTATTTGAGAATTTTTCTATTAAATTTTGAAAATTAAAAATATGTACATACATACATATGTATGTATGTATGTATGTGAATTTTGATGATCCCTACGGGAATTTGGCTTTTGTAGGCACATTTTTGCTTGTCACTCATTTGGACCAATCGAAAATTAAAGCCAAGAATCTATACTTTTGGACTACGTCAGTCCGATTTCTCAAATGTATTTGAAAATTTTTCTATAAAATTTTGAAAATTAAAAATATGTACATATGTATGTATGTATGTGAATTTTGATGATCCCTACGGGAATTTGGCCATTTGTGAGCACATTTTTGTTTGTCACTCATTTGGACCAATGGGAAATTAAATGCCAAGAATCCATACTTATTGACTGCATAAGTCCGATTTCTCAATTGTATTTGAGAATGTTTCTATTAAATTTTAAAATTAAAAATATGTACATATGTATGTATGTATGTATGTGAATTTTGATGATCCCTACGGGAATTTGGCTTTTGTAGGCACATTTTTGCTTGTCACTCATTTGGACCAATCGAAAATTAAAGCCAAGAATCTATACTTTTGGACTACGTCAGTCCGATTTCTCAAATGTATTTGAAAATTTTTCTATAAAATTTTGAAAATTAAAAATATGTACATATGTATGTATGTATGTGAATTTTGATGATCCCTACGGGAATTTGGCCATTTGTGAGCAGTTTTGTTTGTCACTCATTTGGACCAATGGGAAATTAGAGCCAAGAATCCATACTTATTGACTGCATAAGTCCGATTTCTCAATTGTATTTGAGAATGTTTCAATTAAATTTTAAAATTAAAAATATGTACATACATATGTATGTATGTATGTGAATTTTGCTGATCCCTACGGGAATTTGGCCATTTGTGAGCACATTTTTGTTTGTCACTCATTTGGACCAATGGGAAATTAAAGCCAAGAATCCATACTTATTGACTGCATAAGTCCGATTTCTCAATTGTATTTGAGAATGTTTCTATTAAATTTTAAAATTAAAAATATGTACATACATATGTATGTATGTATGTGAATTTTGATGATCCCTACGGGAATTTGGCCATTTGCGAGCACATTTTTGTTTGTCACTCATTTGGACCAATGGGAAATTAAAGCCAAGAATCCATACTTATTGACTGCATAAGTCCGATTTCTCAATTGTATTTGAGAATTTTTCTATAAAATTTTGAAAATTAAAAATATGTACATATGTATGTATGTATGTATGTATGTGAATTTTGCTGATCCCTACGGGAGTTTGGCCATTTGTGAGCACATTTTTGTTTGTCACTCATTTGGACCAATGGGAAATTAAAGCCAAGAATCCATACTTATTGACTGCATAAGTCCGATTTCTCAATTGTATTTGAGAATTTTTCTATAAAATTTTGAAAATTAAAAATATGTACATATATATGTATGTATGTATGTGAATTTTGCTGATCCCTACGGGAATTTGGCCATTTGTGAGCACATTTTTGTTTGTCACTCATTTGGACCAATGGGAAATTAAAGCCAAGAATCCATACTTATTGACTGCATAAGTCCGATTTCTCAATTGTATTTGAGAATTTTTCTATTAAATTTTAAAATTAAAAATATGTACATATGTATGTATGTATGCATGTGAATTTTGATGATCCCTACGGGAATTTGGCCATTTGTGAGCACATTTTTGTTTGTCACTCATTTGGACCAATGGGAAATTAAAGCCAAGAATCCATACTTATTGATTGCATAAGTCCGATTTCTCAATTGTATTTGAGAATTTTTCTATTAAATTTTGAAAATTAAAAATATGTACATATGTATGTATGTATGTATGTATGTGAATTTTGATGATCCCTACGGGAATTTGACCATTTGTGAGCACATTTTTGTTTGTCACTCATTTGGACCAATCGAAAATTAAAGCCAAGAATCTATACTTTTGGACTACGTCAGTCCGATTTCTCAAATGTATTTGAAAATTTTTCTATTAAATTTTAAAATTAAAAATATGTACATATGTATGTATGTATGCATGTGAATTTTGATGATCCCTACGGGAATTTGGCCATTTGTGAGCACATTTTTGTTTGTCACTCATTTGGACCAATGGGAAATTAAAGCCAAGAATCCATACTTATTGACTGCATAAGTCCGATTTCTCAATTGTATTTGAGAATTTTTCTATTAAATTTTAAAATTAAAAATATGTACATATGTATGTATGTGAATTTTGATGATCCCTACGTGAATCTGGCCATTTGTGAGCACATTTTTGTTTGTCACTCATTTGAACCAATGGGAAATTAAAGCCAAGAATCCATACTTATTGACTGCATAAGTCCGATTTCTCAATTGTATTTGAGAATTTTTCTATTAAATTTTAAAATTAAAAATATGTACATATGTATGTATGTATGTATGTGAATTTTGATGATCCCTACGGGAATTTGGCCATTTGTGAGCACATTTTTGTTTGTCACTCATTTGGACCAATGGGAAATTAAAGCCAAGAATCCATACTTATTGACTGCATAAGTCCGATTTCTCAATTGTATTTGAGAATTTTTCTATTAAATTTTAAAATTAAAAATATGTACATATGTATGTATGTATGTATGTGAATTTTGATGATCCCTACGGGAATTTGGCCATTTGTGAGCACATTTTTGTTTGTCACTCATTTGGACCAATGGGAAATTAAAGCCAAGAATCCATACTTATTGACTGCATAAGTCCGATTTCTCAATTGTATTTGAGAATTTTTCTATAAAATTTTGAAAATTAAAAATATGTACATATGTATGTATGTATGTATGTGAATTTTGCTGATCCCTACGGGAATTTGGCCATTTGTGAGCACATTTTTGTTTGTCACTCATTTGGACCAATGGGAAATTAAAGCCAAGAATCCATACTTATTGACTGCATAAGTTCGATTTCTCAATTGTATTTGAGAATTTTTCTATTAAATTTTAAAATTAAAAATATGTACATATGTATGTATGTATGTATGTGAATTTTGATGATCCCTACGGGAATTTGGCCATTTGTGAGCACATTTTTGTTTGTCACTCATTTGAACCAATGGGAAATTAAAGCCAAGAATCCATATTTATTGACTGCATAAGTCCGATTTCTCAATTGTATTTGAGAATTTTTCTATTAAATTTTAAAATTAAAAATATGTACATACATATGTATGTATGTATGTGAATTTTGATGATCCCTACGGGAATTTGGCCATTTGTGAGCACAGTTTTGTTTGTCACTCATTTGGACCAATTGGAAATTAAAGCCAAGAATCCATACTTATTGACTGCATAAGTCCGATTTCTCAATTGTATTTGAGAATTTTTCTATTAAATTTTAAAATTAAAAATATGTACATACATATGTATGTATGTATGTATGTGAATTTTGATGATCCCTACGTGAATCTGGCCATTTGTGAGCACATTTTTGTTTGTCACTCATTTGAACCAATGGGAAATTAAAGCCAAGAATCCATATTTATTGACTGCATAAGTCCGATTTCTCAATTGTATTTGAGAATTTTTCTATTAAATTTTAAAATTAAAAATATGTACATACATATGTATGTATGTATGTGAATTTTGATGATCCCTACGGGAATTTGGCCATTTGTGAGCACAGTTTTGTTTGTCACTCATTTGGACCAATTGGAAATTAAAGCCAAGAATCCATACTTATTGACTGCATAAGTCCGATTTCTTAATTGTATTTGAGAATTTTTCTATTAAATTTTAAAATTAAAAATATGTACATACATATGTATGTATGTATGTGAATTTTGATGATCCCTACGGGAATTTGGCTATTTGTGAGCACATTTTTGTTTGTCACTCATTTGGACCAATGGGAAATTAAAGCCAAGAATCCATACTTATTGACTGCATAAGTCCGATTTCTCAATTGTATTTGAGAAGTTTTCTATTAAATTTTAAAATTAAAAATATGTACATACATATGTATGTATGTATGTAAATTTTGATGATCCCTACGGGAATTTGGCTATTTGTGAGCACATTTTTGTTTGTCACTCATTTGGACCAATGGGAAATTAAAGCCAAGAATCCATACTTATTGACTGCATAAGTCCGATTTCTCAATTGTATTTGAGAAGTTTTCTATTAAATTTTAAAATTAAAAATATGTACATACATATGTATGTATGTATGTGAATTTTTCTATTAAATTTTAAAATTAAAAATATGTACATATGTATGTATGTGAATTTTGATGATCCCTACGGGAATTTGGCCATTTGTGAGCACATTTTTGTTTGTCACTCATTTGGACCAATGGGAAATTAAAGCCAAGAATCCATACTTATTGACTGCATAAGTCCGATTTCTCAATTGTATTTGAGAATTTTTCTATTAAATTTTAAAATTAAAAATATGTACATATGTATGTATGTATGTATGTGAATTTTGCTGATCCCTACGGGAATTTGGCCATTTGTGAGCACATTTTTGTTTGTCACTCATTTGGACCAATGGGAAATTAAAGCCAAGAATCCATACTTATTGACTGCATAAGTCCGATTTCTCAATTGTATTTGAGAATTTTTCTATAAAATTTTGAAAATTAAAAATATGTACATATGTATGTATGTGAATTTTGCTGATCCCTACGGGAATTTGGCCATTTGTGAGCACATTTTTGTTTGTCACTCATTTGGACCAATGGGAAATTAAAGCCAAGAATCCATACTTATTGACTGCATAAGTCCGATTTCTCAATTGTATTTGAGAATGTTTCTATTAAATTTTAAAATTAAAAATATGTACATACATATGTATGTATGTATGTGAATTTTGATGATCCCTACGGGAATTTGGCCATTTGTGAGCACATTTTTGTTTGTCACTCATTTGGACCAAACGAAAATTAAAGCCAAGAATCTATACTTTTTGACTACGTCAGTCCGATTTTTCAATTGTATTTGAGAATTTTTCTATAAAATTTTGGAAATTAAAAATATGTACATATGTATGTATGTATGTATGTGAATTTTGCTGATCCCTACGGGAATTTGGCCATTTGTGAGCACATTTTTGTTTGTCACTCATTTGGACCAATGGGAAATTAAAGCCAAGAATCCATACTTATTGACTGCATAAGTCCGATTTCTCAATTGTATTTGAGAATTTTTCTATTAAATTTTAAAATTAAAAATATGTACATACATATGTATGTATGTATGTGAATTTTGATGATCCCTACGGGAATTTGGCTATTTGTGAGCACATTTTTGTTTGTCACTCATTTGGACCAATGGGAAATTAAAGCCAAGAATCCATACTTATTGACTGCATAAGTCCGATTTCTCAATTGTATTTGAGAATTTTTCTATTAAATTTTAAAATTAAAAATATGTACATACATATGTATGTATGTATGTGAATTTTGATGATCCCTACGGGAATTTGGCTATTTGTGAGCACATTTTTGTTTGTCACTCATTTGGACCAATGGGAAATTAAAGCCAAGAATCCATACTTATTGACTGCATAAGTCCGATTTCTCAATTGTATTTGAGAATTTTTCTATTAAATTTTAAAATTAAAAATATGTACATATGTATGTATGTATGTATGTAAATTTTGATGATCCCTACGGGAATTTGGCCATTTGTTAGCACATTTTTGTTTGTCACTCATTTGGACCAATGGGAAATTAAAGCCAAGAATCCATACTTATTGACTGCATAAGTCCGATTTCTCAATTGTATTTGGGAATTTTTTTATAAAATATTGAAAATTAAAAATTGGTACATATGTATGTATGTATGTGAATTTTGATGATCCCTACGGGAATTCGGCCATTTGTGAGCACATTTTTGTTTGTCACTCATTTGGACCAATGGGAAATTAAAGCCAAGAACCCATACTTATTGACTGCATAAGTCCGATTTCTCAATTGTATTTGAGAATTTTTCTATTAAATCTTAAAATTAAAAATATGTACATATGTATGTATGTATGTATGTGAATTTTGATGATCCCTACGGGAATTTGGCCATTTGTGAGCACATTTTTGTTTGTCACTCATTTGGACCAATCGAAAATTAAAGCCAAGAATCTATACTTTTTGACTACGTCAGTCCGATTTTTCAATTGTATTTGAGAATTTTTCTATAAAATTTTGGAAATTAAAAATATGTACATATGTATGTATGTATGTATGTGAATTTTGCTGATCCCTACGGGAATTTGGCCATTTGTGAGCACATTTTTGTTTGTCACTCATGTGGACCAATGGGAAATTAAACCCAAGAATCCATACTTATTGACTGCATAAGTCCGATTTCTCAATTGTATTTGAGAATTTTTCTATTAAATTTTAAAATTAAAAATATGTACATACATATGTATGTATGTATGTGAATTTTGATGATCCCTACGGGAATTTGGCTATTTGTGAGCACATTTTTGTTTGTCACTCATTTGGACCAATGGGAAATTAAAGCCAAGAATCCATACTTATTGACTGCATAAGTCCGATTTCTCAATTGTATTTGAGAAGTTTTCTATTAAATTTTAAAATTAAAAATATGTACATACATATGTATGTATGTATGTGAATTTTTCTATTAAATTTTAAAATTAAAAATATGTACATATGTATGTATGTGAATTTTGATGATCCCTACGGGAATTTGGCCATTTGTGAGCACAGTTTTGTTTGTCACTCATTTGGACCAATGGGAAATTAAAGCCAAGAATCCATACTTATTGACTGCATAAGTCCGATTTCTCAATTGTATTTGAGAATTTTTCTATTAAATTTTAAAATTAAAAATATGTACATACATATGTATGTATGTATGTGAATTTTGATGATCCCTACGGGAATTTGGCTATTTGTGAGCACATTTTTGTTTGTCACTCATTTGGACCAATGGGAAATTAAAGCCAAGAATCCATACTTATTGACTGCATAAGTCCGATTTCTCAATTGTATTTGAGAAGTTTTCTATTAAATTTTAAAATTAAAAATATGTACATACATATGTATGTATGTATGTGAATTTTGATGATCCCTACGGGAATTTGGCTATTTGTGAGCACATTTTTGTTTGTCACTCATTTGGACCAATGGGAAATTAAAGCCAAGAATCCATACTTATTGACTGCATAAGTCCGATTTCTCAATTGTATTTGAGAAGTTTTCTATTAAATTTTAAAATTAAAAATATGTACATACATATGTATGTATGTATGTGAATTTTTCTATTAAATTTTAAAATTAAAAATATGTACATACATATGTATGTATGTATGTGAATTTTGATGATCCCTACGGGAATTTGGCTATTTGTGAGCACATTTTTGTTTGTCACTCATTTGGACCAATGGGAAATTAAAGCCAAGAATCCATACTTATTGACTGCATAAGTCCGATTTCTCAATTGTATTTGAGAAGTTTTCTATTAAATTTTAAAATTAAAAATATGTACATACATATGTATGTATGTATGTGAATTTTTCTATTAAATTTTAAAATTAAAAATATGTACATATGTATGTATGTGAATTTTGATGATCCCTACGGGAATTTGGCCATTTGTGAGCACAGTTTTGTTTGTCACTCATTTGGACCAATGGGAAATTAAAGCCAAGAATCCATACTTATTGACTGCATAAGTCCGATTTCTCAATTGTATTTGAGAATTTTTCTATTAAATTTTAAAATTAAAAATATGTACATAGATATGTATGTATGTATGTGAATTTTGATGATCCCTACGGGAATTTGGCTATTTGTGAGCACATTTTTGTTTGTCACTCATTTGGACCAATGGGAAATTAAAGCCAAGAATCCATACTTATTGACTGCATAAGTCCGATTTCTCAATTGTATTTGAGAATTTTTCTATTAAATTTTAAAATTAAAAATATGTACATACATATGTATGTATGTATGTGAATTTTGATGATCCCTACGGGAATTTGGCTATTTGTGAGCACATTTTTGTTTGTCACTCATTTGGACCAATGGGAAATTAAAGCCAAGAATCCATACTTATTGACTGCATAAGTCCGATTTCTCAATTGTATTTGAGAAGTTTTCTATGAAATTTTAAAATTAAAAATATGTACATACATATGTATGTATGTATGTGAATTTTTCTATTAAATTTTAAAATTAAAAATATGTACATATGTATGTATGTGAATTTTGATGATCCCTACGGGAATTTGGCCATTTGTGAGCACAGTTTTGTTTGTCACTCATTTGGACCAATGGGAAATTAAAGCCAAGAATCCATACTTATTGACTGCATAAGTCCGATTTCTCAATTGTATTTGAGAATTTTTCTATTAAATTTTAAAATTAAAAATATGTACATACATATGTATGTATGTATGTGAATTTTGATGATCCCTACGGGAATTTGGCTATTTGTGAGCACATTTTTGTTTGTCACTCATTTGGACCAATGGGAAATTAAAGCCAAGAATCCATACTTATTGACTGCATAAGTCCGATTTCTCAATTGTATTTGAGAAGTTTTCTATTAAATTTTAAAATTAAAAATATGTACATACATATGTATGTATGTATGTGAATTTTGATGATCCCTACGGGAATTTGGCTATTTGTGAGCACATTTTTGTTTGTCACTCATTTGGACCAATGGGAAATTAAAGCCAAGAATCCATACTTATTGACTGCATAAGTCCGATTTCTCAATTGTATTTGAGAAGTTTTCTATTAAATTTTAAAATTAAAAATATGTACATACATATGTATGTATGTATGTGAATTTTGATGATCCCTACGGGAATTTGGCTATTTGTGAGCACATTTTTGTTTGTCACTCATTTGGACCAATGGGAAATTAAAGCCAAGAATCCATACTTATTGACTGCATAAGTCCGATTTCTCAATTGTATTTGAGAAGTTTTCTATTAAATTTTAAAATTAAAAATATGTACATACATATGTATGTATGTATGTGAATTTTTCTATTAAATTTTAAAATTAAAAATATGTACATATGTATGTATGTGAATTTTGATGATCCCTACGGGAATTTGGCCATTTGTGAGCACAGTTTTGTTTGTCACTCATTTGGACCAATGGGAAATTAAAGCCAAGAATCCATACTTATTGACTGCATAAGTCCGATTTCTCAATTCTATTTGAGAATTTTTCTATTAAATTTTAAAATTAAAAATATGTACATACATATGTATGTATGTATGTGAATTTTGATGATCCCTACGGGAATTTGGCTATTTGTGAGCACATTTTTGTTTGTCACTCATTTGGACCAATGGGAAATTAAAGCCAAGAATCCATACTTATTGACTGCATAAGTCCGATTTCTCAATTGTATTTGAGAATTTTTCTATTAAATTTTAAAATTAAAAATATGTACATACATATGTATGTATGTATGTGAATTTTGATGATCCCTACGGGAATTTGGCTATTTGTGAGCACATTTTTGTTTGTCACTCATTTGGACCAATGGGAAATTAAAGCCAAGAATCCATACTTATTGACTGCATAAGTCCGATTTCTCAATTGTATTTGAGAAGTTTTCTATTAAATTTTAAAATTAAAAATATGTACATACATATGTATGTATGTATGTGAATTTTTCTATTAAATTTTAAAATTAAAAATATGTACATATGTATGTATGTGAATTTTGATGATCCCTACGGGAATTTGGCCATTTGTGAGCACAGTTTTGTTTGTCACTCATTTGGACCAATGGGAAATTAAAGCCAAGAATCCATACTTATTGACTGCATAAGTCCGATTTCTCAATTGTATTTGAGAATTTTTCTATAAAATTTTGAAAATTAAAAATATGTACATATGTATGTATGTGAATTTTGCTGATCCCTACGGGAATTTGGCCATTTGTGAGCACATTTTTGTTTGTCACTCATTTGGACCAATGGGAAATTAAAGCCAAGAATCCATACTTATTGACTGCATAAGTCCGATTTCTCAATTGTATTTGAGAATGTTTCTATTAAATTTTAAAATTAAAAATATGTACATACATATGTATGTATGTAGTTGAATTTTGATGATCCCTACGGGAATTTGGCCATTTGCGAGCACATTTTTGTTTGTCACTCATTTGGACCAATGGGAAATTAAAGCCAAGAATCCATACTTATTGACTGCATAAGTCCGATTTCTCAATTGTATTTGAGAATTTTTCTATTAAATCTTAAAATTAAAAATATGTACATATGTATGTATGTATGTATGTGAATTTTGATGATCCCTACGGGAATTTGGCCATTTGTGAGCACATTTTTGTTTGTCACTCATTTGGACCAATCGAAAATTAAAGCCAAGAATCTATACTTTTTGACTACGTCGGTCCGATTTTTCAATTGTATTTGAGAATTTTTCTATAAAATTTTGGAAATTAAAAATATGTACATATGTATGTATGTATGTATGTGAATTTTGCTGATCCCTACGGGAATTTGGCCATTTGTGAGCACATTTTTGTTTGTCACTCATTTGGACCAATGGGAAATTAAAGCCAAGAATCCATACTTATTGACTGCATAAGTCCGATTTCTCAATTGTATTTGAGAATTTTTCTATTAAATTTTAAAATTAAAAATATGTACATACATATGTATGTATGTATGTGAATTTTGATGATCCCTACGGGAATTTGGCTATTTGTGAGCACATTTTTGTTTGTCACTCATTTGGACCAATGGGAAATTAAAGCCAAGAATCCATACTTATTGACTGCATAAGTCCGATTTCTCAATTGTATTTGAGAAGTTTTCTATTAAATTTTAAAATTAAAAATATGTACATACATATGTATGTATGTATGTGAATTTTTCTATTAAATTTTAAAATTAAAAATATGTACATATGTATGTATGTGAATTTTGATGATCCCTACGGGAATTTGGTCATTTGTGAGCACAGTTTTGTTTGTCACTCATTTGGACCAATGGGAAATTAAAGCCAAGAATCCATACTTATTGACTGCATAAGTCCGATTTCTCAATTGTATTTGAGAAGTTTTCTATTAAATTTTAAAATTAAAAATATGTACATACATATGTATGTATGTATGTGAATTTTTCTATTAAATTTTAAAATTAAAAATATGTACATATGTATGTATGTGAATTTTGATGATCCCTACGTGAATCTGGCCATTTGTGAGCACATTTTTGTTTGTCACTCATTTGAACCAATGGGAAATTAAAGCCAAGAATCCATACTTATTGACTGCATAAGTTCGATTTCTCAATTGTATTTGAGAATTTTTCTATTAAATTTTAAAATTAAAAATATGTACATATGTATGTGAATTTTGCTGATCCCTACGGGAATTTGGCCATTTGTGAGCACATTTTTGTTTGTCACTCATTTGGACCAATGGGAAATTAAAGCCAAGAATCCATACTTATTGACTGCATAAATCCGATTTCTCAATTGTATTTGAGAATTTTTCTATTAAATTTTAAAATTAAAAATATGTACATACATATGAATGTATGTATGTATGTGAATTTTGATGATCCCTACGGGAATTTGGCCATTTGTAAGCACATTTTTGTTTGTCACTGATTTGGACCAATGGGAAATTAAAGCCAAGAATCCATACTTATTGACTGCATAAGTCCGATTTCTCAATTGTATTTGAGAAGTTTTCTACAAAATATTGAAAATTAAAAATTGGTACATATGTATGTATGTATGTGAATTTTGATGATCCCTACGGGAATTTGGCCATTTGTGAGCACATTTTTGTTTGTCACTCATTTGGACCAATGGGAAATTAAAGCCAAGAATCCATACTTATTGACTGCATAAGTTCGATTTCTCAATTGTATTTGAGAATTTTTCTATTAAATTTTAAAATTAAAAATATGTACATACATATGTATGTATGTATGTATGTGAATTTTGATGATCCCTACGGGAATTTGGCCATTTGTAAGCACATTTTTGTTTGTCACTGATTTGGACCAATGGGAAATTAAAGCCAAGAATCCATACTTATTGACTGCATAAGTCCGATTTCTCAATTGTATTTGAGAATTTTTCTACAAAATATTGAAAATTAAAAATTGGTACATATGTATGTATGTATGTGAATTTTGATGATCCCTACGGGAATTTGGCCATTTGTGAGCACATTTTTGTTTGTCACTCATTTGGACCAATGGGAAATTAAAGCCAAGAATCCATACTTATTGACTGCATAAGTCCGATTTCTCAATTGTATTTGAGAATTTTTCTATTAAATTTTAAAATTAAAAATATGTACATATGTATGTATGTATGTATGTGAATTTTGATGATTCCTACGGGAATTTGGCCATTTGTGAGCACATTTTTGTTTGTTACTCATTTGGACCAATCGAAAATTAAAGCCAAGAATCTATACTTTTTGACTACGTCAGTCCGATTTTTCAATTGTATTTGAGAATTTTTCTATAAAATTTTGGAAATTAAAAATATGTACATATGTATGTGAATTTTGATGATCCCTACGGGAATTTGGCCATTTGTGAGCACATTTTTGTTTGTCACTCATTTGGACCAATGGGAAATTAAAGCCAAGAATCCATACTTATTGACTGCATAAGTCCGATTTCTCAATTGTATTTGAGAATTTTTCTATTAAATTTTAAAATTAAAAATATGTACATACATATGTATGTATGTATGTGAATTTTGATGATCCCTACGTGAATCTGGCCATTTGTGAGCACATTTTTGTTTGTCACTCATTTGAACCAATGGGAAATTAAAGCCAAGAATCCATACTTATTGACTGCATAAGTCCGATTTCTCAATTGTATTTGAGAATTTTTCTATTAAATTTTAAAATTAAAAATATGTACATACATATGTATGTATGTATGTATGTGAATTTTGATGATCCCTACGTGAATCTGGCCATTTGTGAGCACATTTTTGTTTGTCACTCATTTGAACCAATGGGAAATTAAAGCCAAGAATCCATACTTATTGACTGCATAAGTTCGATTTCTCAATTGTATTTGAGAATTTTTCTATTAAATTTTAAAATTAAAAATATGTACATATGTATGTATGTATGTATGTGAATTTTGCTGATCCCTACGGGAATTTGGCCATTTGTGAGCACATTTTTGTTTGTCACTCATTTGGACCAATGGGAAATTAAAGCCAAGAATCCATACTTATTGACTGCATAAGTTCGATTTCTCAATTGTATTTGAGAATTTTTCTATTAAATTTTAAAATTAAAAATATGTACATATGTATGTATGTGAATTTTGATGATCCCTACGGGAATTTGGCCATTTGTGAGCACAGTTTTGTTTGTCACTCATTTGGACCAATGGGAAATTAAAGCCAAGAATCCATACTTATTGACTGCATAAGTTCGATTTCTCAATTGTATTTGAGAATTTTTCTATTAAATTTTAAAATTAAAAATATTTACATATGTATGTATGTATGTATGTGAATTTTGATGATCCCTACGGGAATTTGGCCATTTGTGAGCACATTTTTGTTTGTCACTCATTTGGACCAATGGGAAATTAAAGCCAAGAATCCATACTTATTGACTGCATAAGTTCGATTTCTCAATTGTATTTGAGAATTTTTCTATTAAATTTTAAAATTAAAAATATGTACATACATATGTATGTATGTATGTATGTGAATTTTGATGATCCCTACGGGAATTTGGCCATTTGTAAGCACATTTTTGTTTGTCACTGATTTGGACCAATGGGAAATTAAAGCCAAGAATCCATACTTATTGACTGCATAAGTCCGATTTCTCAATTGTATTTGAGAATTTTTCTACAAAATATTGAAAATTAAAAATTGGTACATATGTATGTATGTATGTGAATTTTGATGATCCCTACGGGAATTTGGCCATTTGTGAGCACATTTTTGTTTGTCACTCATTTGGACCAATGGGAAATTAAAGCCAAGAATCCATACTTATTGACTGCATAAGTCCAATTTCTCAATTGTATTTGAGAATTTTTCTATTAAATTTTAAAATTAAAAATATGTACATATGTATGTATGTATGTATGTGAATTTTGATGATCCCTACGGGAATTTGGCCATTTGTGAGCACATTTTTGTTTGTCACTCATTTGGACCAATCGAAAATTAAAGCCAAGAATCTATACTTTTTGACTACGTCAGTCCGATTTTTCAATTGTATTTGAGAATTTTTCTATAAAATTTTGGAAATTAAAAATATGTACATATGTATGTGAATTTTGATGATCCCTACGGGAATTTGGCCATTTGTGAGCACATTTTTGTTTGTCACTCATTTGAACCAATGCGAAATTAAAGCCAAGAATCCATACTTATTGACTGCATAAGTCCGATTTCTCAATTGTATTTGAGAATTTTTCTATAAAATATTGAAAATTAAAAATTGGTACATATGTATGTATGTATGTGAATTTTGATGATCCCTACGGGAATTTGGCCATTTGTGAGCACATTTTTGTTTGTCACTCATTTGGACCAATGCGAAATTAAAGCCAAGAATCCATAGTTATTGACTGCATAAGTCCGATTTCTCAATTGTATTTGAGAATTTTTCTACAAAATATTAAAAATTAAAAATTGGTACATATGTATGTATGTATGTGAATTTTGTTGATCCCTACGGGAATTTGGCCATTTGTGAGCACATTTTTGTTTGTCACTCATTTGGACCAATGGGAAATTAAAGCCAAGAATGCATACTTATTGACTGCATAAGTCCGATTTCTCAATTGTATTTGAGAATTTTTCTATAAAATTTTAAAAATTAAAAATATGTACATATGTATGTATGTATGTATGTGAATTTTGCTGATCCCTACGGGAATTTGGCCATTTGTGAGCACATTTTTGTTTGTCACTCATTTGGACCAATGGGAAATTAAAGCCAAGAATCCATACTTATTGACTGCATAAGTCCGATTTCTCAATTGTATTTGAGAATTTTTCTATTAAATTTTAAAATTAAAAATATGTACATATGTATGTATGTATGTATGTAAATTTTGATGATCCCTACGGGAATTTGGCCATTTGTGAGCACATTTTTGTTTGTCACTCATTTGGACCAATGGGAAATTAAAGCCAAGAATCCATACTTATTGACTGCATAAGTCCGATTTCTCAATTGTATTTGAGAATTTTTCTATTAAATTTTAAAATTAAAAATATGTACATACATATGTATGTATGTATGTGAATTTTTCTATTAAATTTTAAAATTAAAAATATGTACATATGTATGTATGTATGTATGTAAATTTTGATGATCCCTACGGGAATTTGGCCATTTGTGAGCACATTTTTGTTTGTCACTCATTTGGACCAATGGGAAATTAAAGCCAAGAATCCATACTTATTGACTGCATAAGTCCGATTTCTCAATTGTATTTGAGAATGTTTCTATTAAATTTTAAAATTAAAAATATGTACATACATATGTATGTATGTATGTGAATTTTGATGATCCCTACGGGAATTTGGCCATTTGCGAGCACATTTTTGTTTGTCACTCATTTGGACCAATGGGAAATTAAAGCCAAGAATCCATACTTATTGACTGCATAAGTCCGATTTCTCAATTGTATTTGAGAATTTTTCTATTAAATCTTAAAATTAAAAATATGTACATATGTATGTATGTATGTATGTGAATTTTGATGATCCCTACGGGAATTTGGCCATTTGTGAGCACATTTTTGTTTGTCACTCATTTGGACCAATCGAAAATTAAAGCCAAGAATCTATACTTTTTGACTACGTCAGTCCGATTTTTCAATTGTATTTGAGAATTTTTCTATAAAATTTTGGAAATTAAAAATATGTACATATGTATGTATGTATGTATGTGAATTTTGCTGATCCCTACGGGAATTTGGCCATTTGTGAGCACATTTTTGTTTGTCACTCATTTGGACCAATGGGAAATTAAAGCCAAGAATCCATACTTATTGACTGCATAAGTCCGATTTCTCAATTGTATTTGAGAATTTTTCTATTAAATTTTAAAATTAAAAATATGTACATACATATGTATGTATGTATGTGAATTTTGATGATCCCTACGGGAATTTGGCTATTTGTGAGCACATTTTTGTTTGTCACTCATTTGGACCAATGGGAAATTAAAGCCAAGAATCCATACTTATTGACTGCATAAGTCCGATTTCTCAATTGTATTTGAGAAGTTTTCTATTAAATTTTAAAATTAAAAATATGTACATACATATGTATGTATGTATGTGAATTTTTCTATTAAATTTTAAAATTAAAAATATGTACATATGTATGTATGTGAATTTTGATGATCCCTACGGGAATTTGGCCATTTGTGAGCACAGTTTTGTTTGTCACTCATTTGGACCAATGGGAAATTAAAGCCAAGAATCCATACTTATTGACTGCATAAGTCCGATTTCTCAATTGTATTTGAGAAGTTTTCTATTAAATTTTAAAATTAAAAATATGTACATACATATGTATGTATGTATGTGAATTTTTCTATTAAATTTTAAAATTAAAAATATGTACATATGTATGTATGTGAATTTTGATGATCCCTACGTGAATCTGGCCATTTGTGAGCACATTTTTGTTTGTCACTCATTTGAACCAATGGGAAATTAAAGCCAAGAATCCATACTTATTGACTGCATAAGTCCGATTTCTCAATTGTATTTGAGAATTTTTCTATTAAATTTTAAAATTAAAAATATGTACATACATATGTATGTATGTATGTATGTGAATTTTGATGATCCCTACGTGAATCTGGCCATTTGTGAGCACATTTTTGTTTGTCACTCATTTGAACCAATGGGAAATTAAAGCCAAGAATCCATACTTATTGACTGCATAAGTTCGATTTCTCAATTGTATTTGAGAATTTTTCTATTAAATTTTAAAATTAAAAATATGTACATATGTATGTATGTATGTATGTGAATTTTGCTGATCCCTACGGGAATTTGGCCATTTGTGAGCACATTTTTGTTTGTCACTCATTTGGACCAATGGGAAATTAAAGCCAAGAATCCATACTTATTGACTGCATAAGTTCGATTTCTCAATTGTATTTGAGAATTTTTCTATTAAATTTTAAAATTAAAAATATGTACATATGTATGTATGTATGTATGTGAATTTTGATGATCCCTACGGGAATTTGGCCATTTGTGAGCACAGTTTTGTTTGTCACTCATTTGGACCAATGGGAAATTAAAGCCAAGAATCCATACTTATTGACTGCATAAGTTCGATTTCTCAATTGTATTTGAGAATTTTTCTATTAAATTTTAAAATTAAAAATATTTACATATGTATGTATGTATGTATGTGAATTTTGATGATCCCTACGGGAATTTGGCCATTTGTGAGCACATTTTTGTTTGTCACTCATTTGGACCAATGGGAAATTAAAGCCAAGAATCCATACTTATTGACTGCATAAGTTCGATTTCTCAATTGTATTTGAGAATTTTTCTATTAAATTTTAAAATTAAAAATATGTACATACATATGTATGTATGTATGTATGTGAATTTTGATGATCCCTACTGGAATTTGGCCATTTGTAAGCACATTTTTGTTTGTCACTGATTTGGACCAATGGGAAATTAAAGCCAAGAATCCATACTTATTGACTGCATAAGTCCGATTTCTCAATTGTATTTGAGAATTTTTCTACAAAATATTGAAAATTAAAAATTGGTACATATGTATGTATGTATGTGAATTTTGATGATCCCTACGGGAATTTGGCCATTTGTGAGCACATTTTTGTTTGTCACTCATTTGGACCAATGGGAAATTAAAGCCAAGAATCCATACTTATTGACTGCATAAGTCCGATTTCTCAATTGTATTTGAGAATTTTTCTATTAAATTTTAAAATTAAAAATATGTACATATGTATGTATGTATGTATGTGAATTTTGATGATCCCTACGGGAATTTGGCCATTTGTGAGCACATTTTTGTTTGTCACTCATTTGGACCAATCGAAAATTAAAGCCAAGAATCTATACTTTTTGACTACGTCAGTCCGATTTTTCAATTGTATTTGAGAATTTTTCTATAAAATTTTGGAAATTAAAAATATGTACATATGTATGTGAATTTTGATGATCCCTACGGGAATTTGGCCATTTGTGAGCACATTTTTGTTTGTCACTCATTTGAACCAATGCGAAATTAAAGCCAAGAATCCATACTTATTGACTGCATAAGTCCGATTTCTCAATTGTATTTGAGAATTTTTCTACAAAATATTAAAAATTAAAAATTGGTACATATGTATGTATGTATGTGAATTTTGTTGATCCCTACGGGAATTTGGCCATTTGTGAGCACATTTTTGTTTGTCACTCATTTGAACCAATGCGAAATTAAAGCCAAGAATCCATACTTATTGACTGCATAAGTCGGATTTCTCAATTGTATTTGAGAATTTTTCTATAAAATATTGAAAATTAAAAATTGGTACATATGTATGTATGTATGTGAATTTTGATGATCCCTACGGGAATTTGGCCATTTGTGAGCACATTTTTGTTTGTCACTCATTTGAACCAATGCGAAATTAAAGCCAAGAATCCATACTTATTGACTGCATAAGTCCGATTTCTCAATTGTATTTGAGAATTTTTCTATAAAATATTGAAAATTAAAAATTGGTACATATGTATGTATGTATGTGAATTTTGATGATCCCTACGGGAATTTGGCCATTTGTGAGCACATTTTTGTTTGTCACTCATTTGAACCAATGCGAAATTAATGCCAAGAATCCATACTTATTGACTGCATAAGTCCGATTTCTCAATTGTATTTGAGAATTTTTCTACAAAATATTGAAAATTAAAAATTGGTACATATGTCTGTATGTATGTGAATTTTGATGATCCCTACGGGAATTTGGCCATTTGTGAGCACATTTTTGTTTGTCACTCATTTGAACCAATGCGAAATTAAAGCCAAGAATCCATACTTATTGACTGCATAAGTCCGATTTCTCAATTGTATTTGAGAATTTTTCTATAAAATATTGAAAATTAAAAATTGGTACATATGTATGTATGTATGTGAATTTTGATGATCCCTACGGGAATTTGGCCATTTGTGAGCACATTTTTGTTTGTCACTCATTTGAACCAATGCGAAATTAAAGCCAAGAATCCATACTTATTGACTGCATAAGTCCGATTTCTCAATTGTATTTGAGAATTTTTCTATAAAATATTGAAAATTAAAAATTGGTACATATGTATGTATGTATGTGAATTTTGATGATCCCTACGGGAATTTGGCCATTTGTGAGCACATTTTTGTTTGTCACTCATTTGAACCAATGCGAAATTAAAGCCAAGAATCCATACTTATTGACTGCATAAGTCCGATTTCTCAATTGTATTTGAGAATTTTTCTATAAAATATTGAAAATTAAAAATTGGTACATATGTATGTATGTATGTGAATTTTGATGATCCCTACGGGAATTTGGCCATTTGTGAGCACATTTTTGTTTGTCACTCATTTGGACCAATGCGAAATTAAAGCCAAGAATCCATACTTATTGACTGCATAAGTCCGATTTCTCAATTGTATTTGAGAATTTTTCTATAAAATATTGAAAATTAAAAATTGGTACATATGTATGTATGTATGTGAATTTTGATGATCCCTACGGGAATTTGGCCATTTGTGAGCACATTTTTGTTTGTCACTCATTTGAACCAATGCGAAATTAAAGCCAAGAATCCATACTTATTGACTGCATAAGTCCGATTTCTCAATTGTATTTGAGAATTTTTCTACAAAATATTGAAAATTAAAAATTGGTACATATGTATGTATGTATGTAAATTTTGATGATCCCTACGGGAATTTGGCCATTTGTGAGCACATTTTTGTTTGTCACTCATTTGAACCAATGCGAAATTAAAGCCAAGAATCCATACTTATTGACTGCATAAGTCGGATTTCTCAATTGTATTTGAGAATTTTTCTATAAAATATTGAAAATTAAAAATTGGTACATATGTATGTATGTATGTGAATTTTGATGATCCCTACGGGAATTTGGCCATTTGTGAGCACATTTTTGTTTGTCACTCATTTGAACCAATGCGAAATTAAAGCCAAGAATCCATACTTATTGACTGCATAAGTCCGATTTCTCAATTGTATTTGAGAATTTTTCTATAAAATATTGAAAATTAAAAATTGGTACATATGTATGTATGTATGTGAATTTTGATGATCCCTACGGGAATTTGGCCATTTGTGAGCACATTTTTGTTTGTCACTCATTTGAACCAATGCGAAATTAAAGCCAAGAATCCATACTTATTGACTGCATAAGTCCGATTTCTCAATTGTATTTGAGAATTTTTATATTAAATTTTAAAATTAAAAATATGTACATATGTATGTATGTATGTGAATTTTGATGATCCCTACGGGAATTTGGCCATTTGTGAGCACATTTTTGTTTGTCACTCATTTGAACCAATGCGAAATTAAAGCCAAGAATCCATACTTATTGACTGCATAAGTCCGATTTCTCAATTGTATTTGAGAATTTTTCTATAAAATATTGAAAATTAAAAATTGGTACATATGTATGTATGTATGTGAATTTTGATGATCCCTACGGGAATTTGGCCATTTGTGAGCACATTTTTGTTTGTCACTCATTTGAACCAATGCGAAATTAAAGCCAAGAATCCATACTTATTGACTGCATAAGTCCGATTTCTCAATTGTATTTGAGAATTTTTCTATAAAATATTGAAAATTAAAAATTGGTACATATGTATGTATGTATGTGAATTTTGATGATCCCTACGGGAATTTGGCCATTTGTGAGCACATTTTTGTTTGTCACTCATTTGAACCAATGCGAAATTAAAGCCAAGAATCCATACTTATTGACTGCATAAGTCCGATTTCTCAATTGTATTTGAGAATTTTTCTACAAAATATTGAAAATTAAAAATTGGTACATATGTATGTATGTATGTGAATTTTGATGATCCCTACGGGAATTTGGCCATTTGTGAGCACATTTTTGTTTGTCACTCATTTGAACCAATGCGAAATTAAAGCCAAGAATCCATACTTATTGACTGCATAAGTCCGATTTCTCAATTGTATTTGAGAATTTTTCTATAAAATATTGAAAATTAAAAATTGGTACATATGTATGTATGTATGTGAATTTTGATGATCCCTACGGGAATTTGGCCATTTGTGAGCACATTTTTGTTTGTCACTCATTTGGACCAATGCGAAATTAAAGCTAAGAATCCATACTTATTGACTGCATAAGTCCGATTTCTCAATTGTATTTGAGAATTTTTCTATAAAATATTGAAAATTAAAAATTGGTACATATGTATGTATGTATGTGAATTTTGATGATCCCTACGGGAATTTGGCCATTTGTGAGCACATTTTTGTTTGTCACTCATTTGGACCAATGCGAAATTAAAGCCAAGAATCCATACTTATTGACTGCATAAGTCCGATTTCTCAATTGTATTTGAGAATTTTTATATTAAATTTTAAAATTAAAAATATGTACATATGTATGTATGTATGTGAATTTTGATGATCCCTACGGGAATTTGGCCATTTGTGAGCACATTTTTGTTTGTCACTCATTTGAACCAATGCGAAATTAAAGCCAAGAATCCATACTTATTGACTGCATAAGTCCGATTTCTCAATTGTATTTGAGAATTTTTCTATAAAATATTGAAAATTAAAAATTGGTACATATGTATGTATGTATGTGAATTTTGATGATCCCTACGGGAATTTGGCCATTTGTGAGCACATTTTTGTTTGTCACTCATTTGAACCAATGCGAAATTAAAGCCAAGAATCCATACTTATTGACTGCATAAGTCCGATTTCTCAATTGTATTTGAGAATTTTTCTATAAAATATTGAAAATTAAAAATTGGTACATATGTATGTATGTATGTGAATTTTGATGATCCCTACGGGAATTTGGCCATTTGTGAGCACATTTTTGTTTGTCACTCATTTGAACCAATGCGAAATTAAAGCCAAGAATCCATACTTATTGACTGCATAAGTCCGATTTCTCAATTGTATTTGAGAATTTTTCTACAAAATATTGAAAATTAAAAATTGGTACATATGTATGTATGTATGTGAATTTTGATGATCCCTACGGGAATTTGGCCATTTGTGAGCACATTTTTGTTTGTCACTCATTTGAACCAATGCGAAATTAAAGCCAAGAATCCATACTTATTGACTGCATAAGTCCGATTTCTCAATTGTATTTGAGAATTTTTCTATAAAATATTGAAAATTAAAAATTGGTACATATGTATGTATGTATGTGAATTTTGATGATCCCTAGGGGAATTTGGCCATTTGTGAGCACATTTTTGTTTGTCACTCATTTGGACCAATGCGAAATTAAAGCCAAGAATCCATACTTATTGACTGCATAAGTCCGATTTCTCAATTGTATTTAAGAATTTTTCTACAAAATATTGAAAATTAAAAATTGGTACATATGTATGTATGTATGTGAATTTTGATGATCCCTACGGGAATTTGGCCATTTGTGAGCACATTTTTGTTTGTCACTCATTTGGACCAATGCGAAATTAAAGCCAAGAATCCATACTTATTGACTGCATAAGTCCGATTTCTCAATTGTATTTGATAATTTTTCTATAAAATATTGAAAATTAAAAATTGGTACATATGTATGTATGTATGTGAATTTTGATGATCCCTACGGGAATTTGGCCATTTGTGAGCACATTTTTGTTTGTCACTCATTTGGACCAATGCGAAATTAAAGCCAAGAATCCATACTTATTGACTGCATAAGTCTGATTTCTCAATTGTATTTGAGAACTTTTCTATAAAATATTGAAAATTAAAAATTGGTACATATGTATGTATGTATGTGAATTTTGATGATCCCTACGGGAATTTGGCCATTTGTGAGCACATTTTTTTTTGTCACTCATTTGGACCAATGCGAAATTAAAGCCAAGAATCCATACTTATTGACTGCATAAGTCCGATTTCTCAATTGTATTTGAGAATTTTTCTATAAAATATTGAAAATTAAAAATTGGTACATATGTATGTATGTATGTGAATTTTGATGATCCCTACGGGAATTTGGCCATTTGTGAGCACATTTTTGTTTGTCACTCATTTGGACCAATGCGAAATTAAAGCCAAGAATCCATACTTATTGACTGCATAAGTCCGATTTCTCAATTGTATTTGAGAATTTTTCTATAAAATATTGAAAATTAAAAATTGGTACATATGTATGTATGTATGTGAATTTTGATGATCCCTACGGGAATTTGGCCATTTGTGAGCACATTTTTGTTTGTCACTCATTTGAACCAATGCGAAATTAAAGCCAAGAATCCATACTTATTGACTGCATAAGTCCGATTTCTCAATTGTATTTGAGAATTTTTCTATAAAATATTGAAAATTAAAAATTGGTACATATGTATGTATGTATGTGAATTTTGATGATCCCTACGGGAATTTGGCCATTTGTGAGCACATTTTTGTTTGTCACTCATTTGGACCAATGCGAAATTAAAGCCAAGAATCCATACTTATTGACTGCATAAGTCCGATTTCTCAATTGTATTTGATAATTTTTCTATAAAATATTGAAAATTAAAAATTGGTACATATGTATGTATGTATGTGAATTTTGATGATCCCTACGGGAATTTGGCCATTTGTGAGCACATTTTTGTTTGTCACTCATTTGGACCAATGCGAAATTAAAGCCAAGAATCCATACTTATTGACTGCATAAGTCTGATTTCTCAATTGTATTTGAGAACTTTTCTATAAAATATTGAAAATTAAAAATTGGTACATATGTATGTATGTATGTGAATTTTGATGATCCCTACGGGAATTTGGCCATTTGTGAGCACATTTTTTTTTGTCACTCATTTGGACCAATGCGAAATTAAAGCCAAGAATCCATACTTATTGACTGCATAAGTCCGATTTCTCAATTGTATTTGAGAATTTTTCTATAAAATATTGAAAATTAAAAATTGGTACATATGTATGTATGTATGTGAATTTTGATGATCCCTACGGGAATTTGGCCATTTGTGAGCACATTTTTGTTTGTCACTCATTTGGACCAATGCGAAATTAAAGCCAAGAATCCATACTTATTGACTGCATAAGTCCGATTTCTCAATTGTATTTGAGAATTTTTCTATAAAATATTGAAAATTAAAAATTGGTACATATGTATGTATGTATGTGAATTTTGATGATCCCTACGGGAATTTGGCCATTTGTGAGCACATTTTTGTTTGTCACTCATTTGAACCAATGCGAAATTAAAGCCAAGAATCCATACTTATTGACTGCATAAGTCCGATTTCTCAATTGTATTTGAGAATTTTTCTACAAAATATTGAAAATTAAAAATTGGTACATATGTATGTATGTATGTGAATTTTGATGATCCCTACGGGAATTTGGCCATTTGTGAGCACATTTTTGTTTGTCACTCATTTGAACCAATGCGAAATTAAAGCCAAGAATCCATACTTATTGACTGCATAAGTCCGATTTCTCAATTGTATTTGAGAATTTTTCTATAAAATATTGAAAATTAAAAATTGGTACATATGTATGTATGTATGTGAATTTTGATGATCCCTACGGGAATTTGGCCATTTGTGAGCACATTTTTGTTTGTCACTCATTTGGACCAATGCGAAATTAAAGCCAAGAATCCATACTTATTGACTGCATAAGTCCGATTTCTCAATTGTATTTGAGAATTTTTCTATAAAATATTGAAAATTAAAAATTAGTACATATGTATGTATGTATGTGAATTTTGATGATCCCTACGGGAATTTGGCCATTTGTGAGCACATTTTTGTTTGTCACTCATTTGAACCAATGCGAAATTAAAGCCAAGAATCCATACTTATTGACTGCATAAGTCCGATTTCTCAATTGTATTTGAGAATTTTTCTATAAAATATTGAAAATTAAAAATTGGTACATATGTATGTATGTATGTGAATTTTGATGATCCCTACGGGAATTTGGCCATTTGTGAGCACATTTTTGTTTGTCACTCATTTGAACCAATGCGAAATTAAAGCCAAGAATCCATACTTATTGACTGCATAAGTCCGATTTCTCAATTGTATTTGAGAATTTTTCTACAAAATATTGAAAATTAAAAATTGGTACATATGTATGTATGTATGTGAATTTTGATGATCCCTACGGGAATTTGGCCATTTGTGAGCACATTTTTGTTTGTCACTCATTTGAACCAATGCGAAATTAAAGCCAAGAATCCATACTTATTGACTGCATAAGTCCGATTTCTCAATTGTATTTGAGAATTTTTCTATAAAATATTGAAAATTAAAAATTGGTACATATGTATGTATGTATGTGAATTTTGATGATCCCTACGGGAATTTGGCCATTTGTGAGCACATTTTTGTTTGTCACTCATTTGGACCAATGCGAAATTAAAGCCAAGAATCCATACTTATTGACTGCATAAGTCCGATTTCTCAATTGTATTTGAGAATTTTTCTATAAAATATTGAAAATTAAAAATTGGTACATATGTATGTATGTATGTATGTGAATTTTGATGATCCCTACGGGAATTTGGCCATTTGTGAGCACATTTTTGTTTGTCACTCATTTGGACCAATGCGAAATTAAAGCCAAGAATCCATACTTATTGACTGCATAAGTCCGATTTCTCAATTGTATTTGAGAATTTTTCTACAAAATATTGAAAATTAAAAATTGGTACATATGTATGTATGTATGTATGTGAATTTTGATGATCCCTACGGGAATTTGGCCATTTGTGAGCACATTTTTGTTTGTCACTCATTTGGACCAATGCGAAATTAAAGCCAAGAATCCATACTTATTGACTGCATAAGTCCGATTTCTCAATTGTATTTGATAATTTTTCTATAAAATATTGAAAATTAAAAATTGGTACATATGTATGTATGTATGTGAATTTTGATGATCCCTACGGGAATTTGGCCATTTGTGAGCACATTTTTGTTTGTCACTCATTTGAACCAATGCGAAATTAAAGCAAAGAATCCATACTTATTGACTGCATAAGTCCGATTTCTCAATTGTATTTGAGAATTTTTCTACAAAATATTGAAAATTAAAAATTGGTACATATGTATGTATGTATGTGAATTTTGATGATCCCTACGGGAATTTGGCCATTTGTGAGCACATTTTTGTTTGTCACTCATTTGGACCAATGCGAAATTAAAGCCAAGAATCCATACTTATTGACTGCATAAGTATGATTTCTCAATTGTATTTGAGAACTTTTCTATAAAATATTGAAAATTAAAAATTGGTACATATGTATGTATGTATGTGAATTTTGATGATCCCTACGGGAATTTGGCCATTTGTGAGCACATTTTTTTTTGTCACTCATTTGGACCAATGCGAAATTAAAGCCAAGAATCCATACTTATTGACTGCATAAGTCCGATTTCTCAATTGTATTTGAGAATTTTTCTATAAAATATTGAAAATTAAAAATTGGTACATATGTATGTATGTATGTGAATTTTGATGATCCCTACGGGAATTTGGCCATTTGTGAGCACATTTTTGTTTGTCACTCATTTGAACCAATGCGAAATTAAAGCCAAGAATCCATACTTATTGACTGCATAAGTCCGATTTCTCAATTGTATTTGAGAATTTTTCTACAAAATATTGAAAATTCAAAATTGGTACATATGTATGTATGTATGTGAATTTTGATGATCCCTACGGGAATTTGGCCATTTGTGAGCACATTTTTGTTTGTCACTCATTTGAACCAATGCGAAATTAAAGCCAAGAATCCATACTTATTGACTGCATAAGTCCGATTTCTCAATTGTATTTGAGAATTTTTCTACAAAATATTGAAAATTCAAAATTGGTACATATGTATGTATGTATGTGAATTTTGATGATCCCTACGGGAATTTGGCCATTTGTGAGCACATTTTTGTTTGTCACTCATTTGGACCAATGCGAAATTAAAGCCAAGAATCCATACTTATTGACTGCATAAGTCCGATTTCTCAATTGTATTTGAGAATTTTTCTACAAAATATTGAAAATTAAAAATTGGTACATATGTATGTATGTATGTGAATTTTGATGATCCCTACGGGAATTTGGCCATTTGTGAGCACATTTTTGTTTGTCACTCATTTGGACCAATGCGAAATTAAAGCCAAGAATCCATACTTATTGACTGCATAAGTCCGATTTCTCAATTGTATTTGAGAATTTTTCTATAAAATATTGAAAATTAAAAATTGGTACATATGTATGTATGTATGTGAATTTTGATGATCCCTACGGGAATTTGGCCATTTGTGAGCACATTTTTGTTTGCCACTCATTTGAACCAATGCGAAATTAAAGCCAAGAATCCATACTTATTGACTGCATAAGTCCGATTTCTCAATTGTATTTGAGAATTTTTCTACAAAATATTGAAAATTAAAAATTGGTACATATGTATGTATGTATGTATGTGAATTTTGATGATCCCTACGGGAATTTGGCCATTTGTGAGCACATTTTTGTTTGTCACTCATTTGGACCAATGCGAAATTAAAGCCAAGAATCCATACTTATTGACTGCATAAGTCCGATTTCTCAATTGTATTTGAGAATTTTTCTACAAAATATTGAAAATTAAAAATTGGTACATATGTATGTATGTATGTGAATTTTGATGATCCCTACGGGAATTTGGCCATTTGTGAGCACATTTTTGTTTGTCACTCATTTGGACCAATGCGAAATTAAAGCCAAGAATCCATACTTATTGACTGCATAAGTCCGATTTCTCAATTGTATTTGAGAATTTTTCTATAAAATATTGAAAATTAAAAATTGGTACATATGTATGTATGTATGTATGTGAATTTTGATGATCCCTACGGGAATTTGGCCATTTGTGAGCACATTTTTGTTTGTCACTCATTTGGACCAATGCGAAATTAAAGCCAAGAATCCATACTTATTGACTGCATAAGTCCGATTTCTCAATTGTATTTGAGAATTTTTCTATAAAATATTGAAAATTAAAAATTGGTACATATGTATGTATGTATGTGAATTTTGATGATCCCTACGGGAATTTGGCCATTTGTGAGCACATTTTTGTTTGTCACTCATTTGAACCAATGCGAAATTAAAGCCAAGAATCCATACTTATTGACTGCATAAGTCCGATTTCTCAATTGTATTTGAGAATTTTTCTACAAAATATTGAAAATTAAAAATTGGTACATATGTATGTATGTATGTGAATTTTGATGATCCCTACGGGAATTTGGCCATTTGTGAGCACATTTTTGTTTGTCACTCATTTGGACCAATGCGAAATTAAAGCCAAGAATCCATACTTATTGACTGCATAAGTCCGATTTCTCAATTGTATTTGAGAATTTTTCTACAAAATATTGAAAATTAAAAATTGGTACATATGTATGTATGTATGTGAATTTTGATGATCCCTACGGGAATTTGGCCATTTGTGAGCACATTTTTGTTTGTCACTCATTTGGACCAATGCGAAATTAAAGCCAAGAATCCATACTTATTGACTGCATAAGTCCGATTTCTCAATTGTATTTGAGAATTTTTCTATAAAATATTGAAAATTAAAAATTGGTACATATGTATGTATGTATGTGAATTTTGATGATCCCTACGGGAATTTGGCCATTTGTGAGCACATTTTTGTTTGCCACTCATTTGAACCAATGCGAAATTAAAGCCAAGAATCCATACTTATTGACTGCATAAGTCCGATTTCTCAATTGTATTTGAGAATTTTTCTACAAAATATTGAAAATTAAAAATTGGTACATATGTATGTATGTATGTGAATTTTGATGATCCCTACGGGAATTTGGCCATTTGTGAGCACATTTTTGTTTGTCACTCATTTGGACCAATGCGAAATTAAAGCCAAGAATCCATACTTATTGACTGCATAAGTCCGATTTCTCAATTGTATTTGAGAATTTTTCTACAAAATATTGAAAATTAAAAATTGGTACATATGTATGTATGTATGTGAATTTTGATGATCCCTACGGGAATTTGGCCATTTGTGAGCACATTTTTGTTTGTCACTCATTTGGACCAATGCGAAATTAAAGCCAAGAATCCATACTTATTGACTGCATAAGTCCGATTTCTCAATTGTATTTGAGAATTTTTCTACAAAATATTGAATATTAAAAATTGGTACATATGTATGTACGTATGTGAATTTTGATGATCCCTACGGGAATTTGGCCATTTGTGAGCACATTTTTTTTTGTCTCTCATTTGGACCAATGCGAAATTAAAGCCAAGAATCCATACTTATTGACTGCATAAGTCCGATTTCTCAATTGTATTTGAGAATTTTTCTATAAAATATTGAAAATTAAAAATTGGTACATATGTATGTATGTATGTGAATTTTGATGATCCCTACGGGAATTTGGCCATTTGTGAGCACATTTTTGTTTGTCACTCATTTGGACCAATGCGAAATTAAAGCCAAGAATCCATACTTATTGACTGCATAAGTCCGATTTCTCAATTGTATTTGAGAATTTTTCTATAAAATATTGAAAATTAAAAATTGGTACATATGTATGTATGTATGTGAATTTTGATGATCCCTACGGGAATTTAACCATTTGTGAGCACATTTTTGTTTGTCACTCATTTGAACCAATGCGAAATTAAAGCCAAGAATCCATACTTATTGACTGCATAAGTCCGATTTCTCAATTGTATTTGAGAATTTTTCTACAAAATATTGAAAATTAAAAATTGGTACATATGTATGTATGTATGTGAATTTTGATGATCCCTACGGGAATTTGGCCATTTGTGAGCACATTTTTGTTTGTCACTCATTTGAACCAATGCGAAATTAAAGCCAAGAATCCATACTTATTGACTGCATAAGTCCGATTTCTCAATTGTATTTGAGAATTTTTCTATAAAATATTGAAAATTAAAAATTGGTACATATGTATGTATGTATGTGAATTTTGATGATCCCTACGGGAATTTGGCCATTTGTGAGCACATTTTTGTTTGTCACTCATTTGGACCAATGCGAAATTAAAGCCAAGAATCCATACTTATTGACTGCATAAGTCCGATTTCTCAATTGTATTTGAGAATTTTTCTATAAAATATTGAAAATTAAAAATTGGTACATATGTATGTATGTATGTATGTGAATTTTGATGATCCCTACGGGAATTTGGCCATTTGTGAGCACATTTTTGTTTGTCACTCATTTGGACCAATGGGAAATTAAAGCCAAGAATCCATACTTATTGACTGCATAAGTCCGATTTCTCAATTGTATTTGAGAATTTTTCTATAAAATTTTGAAAATTAAAAATATGTACATATGTATGTATGTATGTATGTATGTATGTGAATTTTGATGATCCCTACGGGAATTTGGCCATTTGTGAGCACATTTTTGTTTGTCACTCATTTGGACCAATGCGAAATTAAAGCCAAGAAAATCCACACTTATTGACTGCATAAGTCCGATTTCTCAATTGTATTTGAGAATTTTTCTATAAAATTTTGAAAATTAAAAATATGTACATATGTATGTATGTATGTATGTATGTGAATTTTGATGATCCCTACGGGAATTTGGCCATTTGTGAGCACATTTTTGTTTGTCACTCATTTGGACCAATGCGAAATTAAAGCCAGGAATCCATACTTATTGACTACGTAAATCCGATTTTTCAATTGTATTTGAGAATTTTTCTATTAAATTTTGAAAATTAAAAATTGGTACATACATATGTATGTATGTATGTGAATTTTGATTATCCCTACGGGAATTTGGCCATTTGTGAGCACATTTTTGTTTGTCACTCATTTAGACCAATGGGAAATTAAAGCCAAGAATCTATATTTTTTGACTACGTGAGTCCGATTTTTCAATTGTATTTGAGAATTTTTCTATTAAATTTTGAAAATTAAAAATTGGTACAAACATATGAATGTATGTATGTGAATTTTGATGATCCCTACGGGAATTTGGCCATTTGTGAGCACATTTTTGTTTGTCACTCATTTGGACCAATGCGAAATTAAAGCCAATAATCCATACTTATTGACTCCATAAGTCCGATTTCTCAATTGTATCTGAGAATTTTTCTATAAAATATTGAAAATTAAAAATATGTACATATGTATGTATGTGTGTGAATTTTGATGATCCCTACGGGAATTTGGCCATTTGTGAGCACATTTTTGTTTGTCACTCATTTGGACCAATGCGAAATTAAAGCCAGGAATCCATACTTATTGACTACGTAAGTCCGATTTTTCAATTGTATTTGACGTAAGCTCTTACGTAAAACATATTTAACTCGGCATATTTATCTTCACACACATATTAAACTAATCCGATCTATTTAAAAAAAAATAATTTTCATATACACCAAAAATTTTTACCAGCATTGAGGGAGCTTCCGATTAAAGTCGACTTCGCACAGTCTTTATACCGAAAATCTATGCTAGAATTATGTTAATTAGTGAATAATAAAATACGATCTCGTAAGGTCACGCTAATAATTAAAAACTCCTAAGATTGGAAAGATTGGTGTTGGTTGTAATACCTTTGATCGTTTAAATTTCCGTATACGTTTAGAATTATAACAGCACATAGTTAGTATGAAGGCAGTTTCTGAAGGAACATTCAAACAAATTTCAAAGCAGTTGAACATGTCTAATGTAAATTGAAGTGTGTTATGTGCTTTTTATTCCTTTGAGAAAGATTTTGGTAAATCAATTGAGAGCTCGACCTTCTGAGCGTATAAGTTCTTAACACTGCTGAAAACCGAGATATCTATCAGTCAAGTCTGAACATTTGTGCAACCATCTTGTAGAAAAAAAATATAGCAAATCGTGGCCTCTGTCAACCTTTTTAACGACCAGACCATTTCAGTCCCTGTAACTTTTCTGATTCCTGAAACGAATACGGAGAAATTCGGTCAGTAATGAACTTTGACAGAGGAGGTATATTTGATATTTGGACAAATTTTAAGAAGGTCATTGTAAGAAAGAATTAATTTCTTCACAGCTGTACCGGGTCAAGTGGATCGGGAAACGCGACAAGTAACTTGTGGTGTGCGCTTCGCAAATACTTACTTGCTATGTCATCAGCCATGATGTTACAAAATACATTTACATGCTCTGGTAACCAGAGAAGACCCATGTTGGTTTGTCTCGCCATCTCATTCAGAGATGTCCGACATTCTCTAATAAACACTAATGTTATGTAAACATCAGATAAATCGGGCAGTTCTATACTGACATCAGCTTTGACGGCTGCCCGAGCAACTTAACGCTATCAGATAACCAAAGAGCAATTCCGTTGATAATCAATAATTCAAAAGTCGATATCTTGTGATTCCTCGTGAAGAAAACAAGATCTGTATTTTTAAGGATAAGCATTGAGGCCACTCTCGTTGCACCATCATCATATTTATGATACTCACTGCGGATTAAAAACTTTGAGATAAAGTATTTATTTGGAGTATTAAATTAATTCGCTTTTGATATCAAGGGAATTTAATATTCGGTATAATCATTCTTTTTTTTTTTTTTGGTTTTTCTGACATAAAGATGATTAAACACTTTTAACAATCAAATTGGCAAAGAATAATAAATGTTTTGCTTATGTTTTGTTGTGGTTGTAGTGGCCGCATAACATAAACACTGAAGCGTGTGGCAAATTGATTGATCCATGTTCGAACAAATTTAATTTGTTTTATTGTTATTTTTTTATTATTGTAGCGGGTACGAGTGGTTTCTTTTCAATTTCATTTGTGGTAAAGACAATCGCATAAAAGCTATTTAACCTTCCTATTAAACGCTACCAAATTGGGATGTAAAACTAATAAATTGTTAAATGTATAAAATAAAGAAAGCTGTCTTATAAATTGGGGTGAGGGTTATTGTCAGCTTAGCTTTGTTTTATATTAAATGATGTACAGACAGCCTTTTTATTAAAAAACTAATACTTTTGTATAGAAATTAAAGTTATTATAATTATCCATTTGGGATTACATATATAAATATATCGTTTCTTTAGTGCAACGCACAGTGGGCGATTTTGGAAAAAATGCAAATGAAAAACACATTTATATTTTTATTAAAAATTTTTCTATTTAAAAAAAATTATTTATAAGGTTTCATATACATATACATGTACATATATACATTCATATGGGGTAGATAATTTTGAAATGTTTTCTTTTTAACTCCAAATAATTAACGCCATATTTTCTACAAAAAAAAAAGTGGGTTATTATCTTTTTTAAAATTTTAAATAAAATGCGTTTAATGTGAAACTTTAAAAATTTGGTTTTTAATTTATGAAAAACATTTTATAATTATATGTATATGTATGTATGAGATTCAAATTGTAAACTTGATTTCAAGAGAGAGGGAGAGAGAGATCCTTAAATGCTCTGCCAGACCATTCTAACAGTATGGGTCAGTACCTATAATGCATTTTTTGTAGAAGTGCTGCTTTTAACGCGTTTCTGAAGAAAAATTGTGAATTTTTGATATTTTTAGCAGTTTCAAAACACTGGGGTGCCTCCCTGAGAAACAATTGCATTTCCTCGTACTGACTTCTCCAGTTGATTGTATTCTCCAAGATCTTTTTAAAAATAGTGAAAATAGTTACAATAACTTCTGAGACGTATTTAAATTACGATTTTATCTTCCACTCACTTAAACACGATTGGGTTGAATTAAGCTCGTATCAGGATTAAATAAAAAATTAAACGCTTGGCGAATCCGTATATATTCATATATGAATTAAGCCTTCTTGGTTTAAGAAAAACTGTACTTAACCTACTTTTGTCAACGTCTTGCCTTGATTTAATTACGAATGCCCTGATTTTTCTTTTCTGAGCCAATTAAGGATAATAAAACATAAAGCATCAAAGTTATCAGCAACGTAGTCATATCTCAAAAAATAAAATTTTTCAGTTATTGACGAAAAAGAGTTTCCCAATACCTTCTTTATTTGTAAAAAAATTTTTCATAAACATATCTCTTTCTAAACCGAAGTTATAACCACTTACATGCTCAAGCCGTCCATATAAATGCTTACGTTTTGAAAACTTTAAATCCCTTATGCCACGTTTAAGTTTTTTTGAGATATGACTACGTTGCAATAAAGATATGTATTTAAAGTTTAACAGCCTTATGCAAAAAAAAATCTTAATTGAGGTTTGAAGTTCGTGTTAGTTACCATCGACTTTAACGCTAACAAACCTATGTTAAAAAATAGTATGCAAAAACACCATATTAACTAAAGTAAGCTTTAATAAATTTAACATGTTGATACTGGCAATACCATCATTCTCTCTTGTCTCTTTATAGTTAACGATGCAAACAAACGATTCTTAATTCATCCGGATATTCGGATAAATTAATACATTTTTGTATAGTTTTAATAAAAAATTAAATTTTTTCTTATTAAAGATGTAAATTAATATTTATATTACATAACAACATAAACTGAATACATTTATAGTAATGTAAAATAAATAAATACGGCTATTTTTTGTAAAGGATTTAAATTACTTCATATAATCGGATAAAAATTTTAATCCGATTATTTGAAGTACGAGCTTTGTTTACTTGAGTTTGTTGTATGTACATCACTAAAATGTTCTGTAGATTTCCATTACTTTGCTAAGTAATTTTTGGTAAATATTTTGAAAATTTAATAAAGAAGTGGATAAAGCAGAGGATATTAAAAGAAAAAGATCCAAAAATTTGAACGAGGAGGACAAAGTAAGTAAAGCTATTGTTATAATTGAGTAAAAGTTTTTGTTGAAAATACTTGCGAATTCTTTGGATGATATATAAATCCCCAGGTTTTTTTAATTTTTATATGGGTTCCGTCAATGTCATCGATAACAGTAGGAAAGTTGCGTATTTCTTTAAATTCTTTAGATATTCTTACTTCTTCTATAGATGCGAGCATTTTGATTTTGTCTTTTGCAAGTTTCGCAATGGCGCGGGAGACTTTAGCACAAATTCTGCTTAACGTGGCTTGGGAGAGGCCATGAATATCTCCTGCATCATCCTGCATCTTAAAGAACAATTTTGTCTTTTATGTATCAAGTACATATGTACATGTATGTACATATATATGCATCATAGAATATGAGACCTACCTCTCTTCTTCACCAAGTGCGCAAAGCCACTAAAACTTGCAATTCCGCTGATGTGCCGCAGCCTCTACTGTCCAACAATATATCTTTTTTTTTTATTAAATTTGATTATTTTTTTACAGTTTCTTTGTTGAATCGGTATTTTTTTTTTTAAATTCCGTGTTAGGAAGAAAGAATGGGTCAACCCTCTCCTTGTATATTCTCGGTTGACTGGAGTTGGAAATTTCTGTGATGTATTCTGTTTAAGTGCAACAGAATTAAAAAAATTCATCTAATTTAATGTTTCCATATTTTACACAATTAAATACAAAAATTTATTATTTTTTAACAAGTTTTTATAAAAAGGCGCACATTTAAACAACTGAATGTCAGCAGCACAGAAATCTCATTTTACTTTAATTTAGGTTTAAAGTAGGGGTCCACGTACTTTAAAATTTCAACATTTAATATGGCGTTAAATTCTGTAAATTAAGCTAATATTCGTTTGTGAATAATACTTTAAGGAATTTTACTTAATAGTGGATATTAAACATATTTTAACTTTTTCTGAATAACACTTTAAACCTATTATTTAAAATATAAAACAAACGCATTTAATCTATCCAACTAAATAAAACACCATGAATTCTATACTTTCGTTTGACAACAAAACGAATATAAATTAAAAATTTTTATTATCTTTTCTGGATTGAATGAGTTCACCTTTTATAAACCAAATTTATTTGTTCACTTTTTTTACAGGGATTTATTTTATCAATAAATTTTATTATTATTAAAAATAACAATTCTTTTTTTCTATCTGTGGCAATATTTTCAATACATTTTTTATATTTAAGGAATATTTGTAGCACGTTCTATCAATTAAAACCCATATTGAGCATACGGTTTTTGCTGTGTGTCATATAATTTTATATCGAAAAAATGCACTAAAAAAAACTGGTGATTAATTTAATTTAATTAGTATGAATAGATTTTCTAATCAAATTGTTAATGTTTTCAAGTCTAGGACCATTCAAGGAATGCCGCACACTATAATTACAAAAACAATAAACTTTTGCAGAAAAAAAATAATAATTTTACATTGTTTTGATCTGAATAACTACGAATTAATTGAGTACATAAGAAAACTGTATTAGAAAGGTTTGCAAAGATCAGTGAGGGCACAGCCATCTTTCATTCTTTTCAAAAATCTCATTTTATTGCAAACTGTAATATGTTACGAATACAAACCGAAAATGTTCACAAACTATAATTAAGTGAAACCCTAAATGGTGTCCTTCATCACTACAATTTCTTTTTCCAAGTGTATTAAATCTTTATTCAGTTGTTTGTTTAAGCACATCATTCATACTCACTGATATTTATTTATACACCAAAAATATTTACAAAAAAAAAAAAAAAAAATCAGTACAAAAACAACAACGCATAACAAAGCACAAAAAAATTGCTCATATTTTAAATCTTAATAAACATTTTTTATATACTTTTTTTCCAACAAATTGCAAAAAAGGTGGTATTTGGCTTTTTATTTTTTGTTTTTATTGCAATTTTATAGCCGTCCGAGTTACGTCATGTTTATGGCGAGAAAAAAAAGTGAATATTTAAATAAAGTCAACGTCAAATAAACAATTGACATTGCAAAAAATCAAGCCGAAAAAAAACAAACATTAAAAAAATTTTATTGTTTCAAGTAACAAATAACTTTAAATAAAAAAGAACCGTGTTTTTTTTTTTTTTTTTGTTGTGTTTGGAAGAAATCGACTTATGGTGTCAGTAGATTGATTCTACGGTAAAATATGAAGAGTTTTATATTAGAAGCTTGCGAGTTACTTCGGCCTTTATTCATAATCATAAACTAAGTATACTTTAAACTTCGTGTTTATAAACGATTGAAAAAGTTAAAGTATACATTAAAACCGGTTTTTCATATCTAAAATTTTTACATTAAACTTTAACGGACAATAAATTTAATAGTTGTTTATGAATACGCCGGTACGAGTTTAAAACCGGTATTTTTTTTTTTTTTAAATAAACAAAGAAGTTTCTTGGCCAGAATGTTGGACATGAGCGATTGAAAAGAGGAATTTTGATGAAATTTATTACAAAAACAAAATGGGAATTGCAAAAATATCTTGTGGAAGATGTGATATTCTGAATGAAATCTCTCTATTTTTACCATAATGCACATGTTTACGCCCGAGATCGGCTTATTATACCGATTTTTCTCAATTTATTGCGGAATAAACTTATATGGCGTTATTAACACTGTAATGTGTTGCAACTTATTTTCGAATGTGATCTATGCTGAAGATTCAAAAATTCAATATAATTCGTTAACTCCGAATTCATCTTTAATACGAAATTGTTAAATTCAGTTTGGAGAAAAAAATATGAATACGGTTGACATTGTGGATCATCTCTACAACTTCTCCCTTAGGGGAAAATTTGCGACATCTGACGCTGGTTTTTAAGTTCAAAAGAAGTAACCGAATATTAAAAATGAATTTTATCTAAAGTTTTATACTAAACTAGCTGAGCGCCCCGGCTTCGTACGAAATCTATTTACTTTTATAAATTTCGATTTATATATTTAATCAAAGCTCATCACGACTTTCACGAAAAGTCATAACTCACGAACGCGTCGATCGATTTCGTGCAAACTTTAGATAAACCATCTACACGACCATACGAACAAACCCTAAAAATTTAATCGAATTCGCTTTGACCATTCGAGAGTTATAAAATCACAACACACTTGCAACATTTTTTATATATATGTGACCATCTCCGAGAAAAGGGACCTAGTGCGTCAAAAAACGGGTTTGGACTTAAGAGTGGATTCTGGTACTTAAAAGGGTGTAGAATGAGATGAAATGAGTTAGATTTCTGATAAAAATTTATTTACCCTATAAAAACGTACAAAACGAACTTGGGAAAATCGATAAAAATGAGAAAAACATTAAAATTTTAGTGCCGGTTCGCCGATGACGAAGAACTTCTTTCTTTCGAACAATTACATTTGAAACAAAAACAAATTTAAAAATTTTGTTTTTGTTTTATATATAATTGTTCGAAAGAAAGAACTTCTTCGATATCGGCGAACAGGCAGTTACTTTTCTTGAATTTTTGGTTTTAAATTGTTTTTTTTTTTCGTCAGTCTTTGAATTTTTTGGAGTTTGGACTTTTTTTTCGGTTAGTTCGTGATCTGGTGCTACGATTTTCTTCCGTTTATCAATTGACACATATAGATAAAAAAAATCGAATTTTTTCGACATCGAATTCGATCAATTTTACAGCTTTTGATGCCGTTTTTTAAGACAAAAAATATAAATGAATTTTGAAAATTAATTTGAAAAGCTCTTTTTGACTTATTTGAATATAAAGTGATTTGTTCGAAATTTTTCGAAAACGGTATCTGTCGAACGAATCCAACAATTTTAATTAAACTATTTTGCATACGACGTTGTTTTTTTTTTTTTTTTTTTTTTTTTGTTTAACTGTTAATTAGATTTCGATTAGTTTAGAAATTATTTTGAAATTAAAAATGAGAAAATGGATTTGTTTATCGGTAACTCTCGTATTGAGTTTGTTGATCCACATAGATGCCTAGGTGTTATAATTGATAGTCGGTTGAGCTTCGATGCACATTTTAATCTAATATACCGAAGAGTAACTTGTACCCTACGTAGAATTTATTCTATGGGAATATATTTGCCAGTGGAGGTTAAGAGATGATTGGCGCATGCCTTAATGATGCCTCATATACTGTATGCGCTAGAAGCTGTGTCTGGCTCTATTGCAAATAACCAAAGAATATTGAAATACGCTATTAATTCCACTATTAGGTTTGTTTTTAATGTACGGCGGCGTGAACATGTCTCTGAATTTGTTAGGAAATTTTTGCGAAGCTACTTTATTGAATTTGAACGTTTTCGTAAATTTGTCATCTTCCATCGTATCGTTAAAATTGGGGTACCCAAACTTTTGCGGAATATGCTTACTTTTTTCCGATCTACAAGGAACAAGCAAGTGATTATACTGAAAATAACATGCAGTTTGTTTGAAAGGTCGTATGTTGTAAGGGTGGCACGATACTGGAACATTCTTCCGTACGAGTTGCGGGTCTTTTCTAATAGCAACAATGTCTTTCGTCTTAATTAAACTTTTAAGGTCGTTTTATGCGTAACCGATTGATCTTATTTAATGCTTTAGATAATTTTACGAACTATTATTAAAAGTTTTCTTTTTTCTTGTTTTGTGTGTTTGGTCTGACCATTCTTCCGGATATTGAAGAGATAATAAAGATTTATTATTAAACTAAAAAACACAAAACAAAATTAAATATTAACTTATAAGACAATCTTCAAAGAGTAGGGCATTTGAAAATTAGACAAAAAGAATAAAAATATATTTTACGTAAATAAAATTAAATCGACCCACAAAACAGACAGTGTGACAAATTTATTATTAAATTGCTGTTGAAGCGATCAGTGATGAATATTAAATAAAAACTGAAAATGTATAAATAAAATATGCAAAATAAAGTCAAAGTCTATCAATAAATAACAATTTTCTTAATTGATAGATAATTCGAATTTCGATGAGTTTATAGTTGATTGAGAAAATAAAATCAATCTATTTACAGCTTAATAAGACTGACATGTTTTAATGATTTTATTTAAAGCCGACGATCACTGATTGCGTATTCAAGGAAATTAACGCTAAATCAAATTATTTTCACAGCAACTATTTTTGTGTTCTTTTCAAAGTAAAAAAAGAAAAATATCAATTCCAGAAAAATGTATTGAAATATTGAAGAAAACTTACCGTTTCTGCAAATTCATCACGGGAACGCCTCGATAAAGTGGTATGATTATTAAATTGATTCATATTATTATCCTTGGTAGGTGACATGGTTTTTGTTTAAAATATTTGACTTGCTTTTTTATTATTTTTTTTGTAACAAACAAATTATGAAGGTTATAATTATACAAAAAAAAAAAACACTTTTTTGCAGACTTTTATTTTCAGTTGTATTTATGTAATTGAGTTAAACACTAACGACCTGTAATTAAAAGTAAAATAGAAAAACACAATTTGTCAGCACTTGAATTTAACAATCAAAATTTAATAAAATAAATAATATAAGTTCGGTTTTTTTTTTAATAAAACAAAACTATTCTTAAGAATTTCAGTTACACTCAGAAAAATTTGTTAAGAAATAATTGGACTTAAACGCCAAATTAAATTCTCAATTCGCAGAAAAGTATGTAAGAAAATGCAATAGAAAAAGTTTTTGTCTTTTTGAACTCATTCCTTTTATAGCCAATTTTTCTAGTTCTATTACAATAAGATGCATGAGTAGGAGGACTCATTCCGTATATCGTCGGTCACAGGTTGACAACTCTTAACATGTTTTTATTGTATTTTTCAGGAGACAAAAAAAAACGTTATTATTTCGTTACTAAACCGTGTTGGAAGTAAATAAAAAAAACCAAAATTAGTAGGAGATATTTATTATTATTATTTTTAAAAATATAAATGAAGCGTACTAACATGCAGAAGGACAAACACAGTCAGTCTTTTGGTATCAAAACCCCGATTCGATTTGTTTGCGAGTTAAGAGTTGTCAACTTGTGACCGACGATATGTTAGAAATGTTGGCTACGTGTAATTTTCAATGTCCAAAATAGAAAAAAAAAATTGCTTTAATTTTTTAATAAGCGAAAATATCACGATATTTTTTTAAATGTTCAATTTATTTGCAGACATTAAAGAACTAGATTTAATAACCTTTCCAACGATATATAATATGCGGTACTCTGCATTTTCAATGTAACTTTTTCATTAGTGCCTACTATGCGCTTCTCAAAATGTATTTTAAGCTATACTCTGTAATTAGTGGGTGCCATTCACGTTTTTTATGTATGTGTCAGTTTCAGTTAAAAGGGACCTATCGATGAAAAAAATGATTTTTACTTTTTGGGTGATTCTTAAAATAGAGAATACGCTCTTTCTAATGCAGCAAACTGCAGTTTTCTAACTGCATTACTTTTGTCATAACGGGTTTCGAGCTATAAAAACTTTCAGGCTTTTCAAAATTAACTTGTTAACTTCAAAATCGTTTTTCTCCACAACTCATTTTTTTGCCCATAGGTGCAGTAGACAATGGTATACATTGTATAATTATTGTACTGCGGCGTTACGAAATGTGATGCTTTGTTCAAACACAAAGCATTTGACGTTTTGGAAGCCAGCCTAACTTAGAACATTCAACATAATTTGTTTTTATTGTTTAAATAACAGTAATCAAATTTTATGTATGTAGGTATTTATTAGACCACATTTTTAGATTCTAGATTTCAGTTGCAACATTATCGTCCTGAACATACTTGCAGCAAGATATTAATTGCAGTGGTCCATTAGAAATAAAACCATAGAGCTGTAATGCTCTTGAAAACGAAGTATATTTAAGAGCTTTCTACAAATACATACATACATATTTATGTGTGTATTTATCAGCTCTGTAACGACCCTGTAGTAAACTCGGCAGCGATGCCAATTTAGCGTATTTCGCGCTATATTTAGCGCTTTTCAACTACCCAAAAGTCGCATTTTTCACCGTCAGCGCGTTTAAAAAAGCGCTAAATTAGCGTTGAATGGAAAAAAAGAGACAGAACTGATTTATTTTGGATTGAAGTACATATGTAACTTCAAAAATTCAGTGAATAAAAACCCATTTTTGAAGTTATCAACTTTTGTTATTAATATATTATCATTTCCATATTCAAATGCAGAGGTGGAAAGATCTTTTAGCGTAATTAATAGTTTTAAAATCAAAATAAGAAAGAGTATGTCTAAATACAGTTAACTCACTAATCCATATAAAATATGGTCTAAAAATTAAAAAATCATGTTGTTCGGATTACAAAATACCTGCAAATGTTAGCGCAAAAATTAATTCAAATTAAATACATATACAGAAAGTCGAAATTTTATATGAAAACGATTTTATGGCTTGAAGATGAAAATGAAAATGATAATATTTTAAACGAAAATGAATAATTTTAAATCGATTTTTTTTTATTTTACTTTACGTGTTTACAGAAATAGTATAATAATAACAACCGATCTCAAAGGTACAAATTAGCTCTAACTTTTTTTAATTAATAAAAAAGCTTATATTTAAATTAATATTTTTAGCGCTTTTTAGCGCCTTTTGTTTTATTAATATTTAGCGCATTTTGGCGCTTTTTGTTACATTCCTGTGCGCATTTCGATTATAAATAGTTGGCATCACTGAAACTCGGGGCCAATTGTCTCCAAGTCACCACTTTTGTGTACTTGTTTGGTGACTTCTTACTGGGCTTATTGCTGACAGGTCACCAATTTGACGACTAGTGCTGACTTCTTGATGACATGATACGTCAAACTTTTTAGTTTGTTTTAACAGCTAGACTAAAATTATATAAATGTACTGGTAACATTCTGGTTTGAATGTCTCCACTTCGTCCCATTAGAACTACGTAATCACTACCTAGTCAACACTCTTAATGTTACTAGTATATTTTCAATGACAATTACATGCTAAATGTCTATAGCACAAAGCATTGTATGGGGGTAATAGAGAGTAGTACTGGTGACAAAGTCAAAAGCGAGTCAGTATAATTTCACTAACGACATTTCCTGCAGGGGACTACATACATACATACATACTTATATCAGTTTTTCTTTGAGTGTATGCTTTAGTTTAGTAAACATGAATGAATATTAATTAAAGTGGTACTCAACTTTGGGTGGAGATAGAGATGGTTGTCTGGTAGTGGTGACAAAATTATTTATTTCGTAGAATTAATAGTCTACCATGCATGTAAGTATGTATGTATGTATGCACTTATGTCTGTACTTACAATCTATGTTTGTACAGATGTGTGATTATTTAATAGGTAGTATTTTATTATCTATCAAATATTTACATTTATAACTTATTTATGTATGTACATATCGCTCCTTTATTGCAACATAGTCATATCTCAAAAAACAAAATTTTTCAGTTACTGACGAAAAAGAGTTTCTCAATACCTTCTTTATTTGTAAAAATATTTGCATAAACATATCTCTATCTAAACCTACTTTTGTCAACGACTTGGCTTGATTTAATTACGAATGCCCTGATTTTTCTTTTCTGAGTAAATTAAGGATAATAAAACATAAAGCATCAAAGTTATCAGCAACGTAGTCATATCTCAAAAAATAAAGTTTTTCAGTTATTGACGAAAAAGAGTTTCCCAATACCTTCTTTATTTGTAAAAAAATTTTTCATAAACATATCTCCTTCCAAACCGAAGTTATAACCGCTTACATGCTCAAGCCGTCCATATACATAAATGCTTACGCTTTGAAAACTTTAAATGCATTTTGTCACGTTTGAGTTTTTTTGAGATATGACTACGTTGCAATAAAGGAGCGATATGTATGTATGTATGTAAGTGCAAATGTAACATTTACATTATCAGTATTTACAAATGCGAAATGCCTGCATTGAGTACAATAAATTTTTCTCAATTAAAAACTATGCATGTGCACTTTGTATGCATGTATGGCTTGTTGTAGTTTTTGTTACACATAACTATGTATATGTAGATATGTATTTAAGTATGTATGTATGTAGATAAGTATCTTATACATTTTATACAAAATGACACATACCATAAAACTGAATGCGAGTGAGCGTATCACTATGGTGGAGAACGATAACAGAACAAAAAAGACAACAACAATAAGAATTAAAGAAACAGTTAATCGAAATATTAACTTTTGTTCTCTTTCTCTTACCAATATTCCTCCCAACTGCTGCAAAAAGCTTGAATCAGAAAATATAGAAACAGAGATGGAAAAGATATTACCACTCACTTCACTATCCTACACAATTAAGAGATCTGCCAAATATAAGATGTGTGCTGAAAAAGTATGGTAGTGTCGACTAAAAATGCAACTGTGGAAGGATTTTTTGGCAAGCCGTGCGATTTGTAAATATTTATGAAAATTTTCATAAAATTATAGTTTTCATGCGATCAGAGGAGTATTTATTGTCAACTAGATGTTTTGGCATCAATTTTGTATGATAGTGTGGCGCCTACAACACCATTTTGAAACGATTTTTTTTAAGCCGGTCAGATTTTTATTAGATTCTCCTGTGAATGAATCGTACGATTATGTAGGATGGTGAAGCACGGTCTTAACCACCTACTACTAGACTGACAATTCTCTAAGCGATCATACAACTGCATTTGGATACCTCGGAGTTTCCAGGGTAGGTGAAATGATGCTGTGCCTGAGTTTCAGTACTTTTTAAACGAATTTAAAAAAGCGGTTGTAGTAATATACAGCCCCGTCAAAGTTCCCTACAGTCCCGTCAGAGATCCCTAATGACGGTAACTTTTTAATTTGGCAGCTTTTTAGAATCCAGAGCGAGCTGGATGGTACATGTCGTCACCTGTGTTCACCTATAACGTGAGATGCAGATGATAATCCGACCTTAGAATCTTGTTTCTTTCATATATACCTACACCTGCATAGCTAGATATACTCGTATACACTATTTTTAATGTTACGAATACCAATTTTTAATATTCGCAAATACGAATGCGAATCTTTGCAACAATATTCGCCGAATACGAATATGAATATTACTTTTAAGGCTTATAGCCACTTAATATTTCAAATTTATTTGGAAAAACTCCCTCCCTTTGTGTCAGTAACAATAAATTAAAAAAACTGTCACACTACTTTAGGTATTTAACGTTATTATGATATTGAGATGCCGAATTTGAAGATCTCTCCTAAACATTTTTAAATTAAATTACTCTGTTTGCGCATTAAATTAATAAATCAGTGCTGTTTGGGAGAACATATTTTCGCCGATTGTGCAGCCAATTGTGTCGGTTGAATTTCACATATTAAATTCTGTTCTTCCAATTTTGAAGTCCAACATTTCTCTACTGAGAATTGATTACTAACTTAACATGATATGAATATATATATATACATATGTATTAGATTTTAACTTTTAAATAATAGTTGCTATATATACATATATGTACATATATGTATATTTGTGTCTGTTTATAAAGAAGGTTATTATCCTTCGTCAAAGACAGAGTTTTCTTTAAATAAAAATTATTAAAAATATATATGAGCCGTTTATTTGGCATAAGTCATTTTTTTTGTTGATTGCAAATTTTTTGCAAATGAAAAGATATCGTACAATTTTATTTAGTGTTGCCGGGCGAAATTATTTTATCCTCTGTGGTATATCGAACACCGGCTTAGCGTTCAAAGTACTTTGTGCATAACTGGCCTACGCCGGGCGCAAGGACTTTATTATAACATAGTTGAAACTTGAAAATAACATGAATTTTCCTCAAAATGTGTTTAGATCTATTTTACGGATATGAAATAAGCCCCAAATAAAATTAAATAAGCCACAAATTTTTAAAAAAATAAAATAGGCCCAAAAAAAAGATTTTTCGATTTGGGAATTATTTCATTGGGGCTTATTTCGTGCCACCTCCTTGAACATTTCTGCAGATTTCAAGAAAGAAAGATTACTTAAGATTTATATTAAATGGTTATTTTATTAAATACGTTTTTAAAGTCCATGCTATCAGTATTAATTCATTTAGAAAACAAGCTTGTTTTATATATTTTAGCACAAATTTGCCATTCCAACTATCTGTCCCTGGTCTAACTCGTCCAGAATCGAGTTTAAAAGAGAAAAACAAACACAAAACGAGTTAGACGGCGCGTAAAAATAAAATTATAAGTAAAACCTTTAGTTTTGTATTGTTATTTTATTTTTAGAAATTTAATCACCATTTACCCCGAAGCATAAGCAGATACAGATACATTTTTTTTTTCAATATAAAACACATTCGTACACACATCATACTATTAACGTTCGTGCAGTCATGCTGAAAAAGAAGAACTATTACCGCGATATCAACGTTAACACACACTACCTATTTCAAAAATATAATAACAATAATACCGGTAAAAGTAATGTTGCCAAGCCTTTGAAAATCTTAATTAATTATCGGATCATTGCAGAGTACTTTTTTTCTAGTTCACATAAATACCTGCATAAATACAACATATGTACTAATTTCTGCAAAAACATCACAACATACTCTTCAACCACAAACTATTTGTACAGGCATACCGTCCGCATTACATTACACCAGTTAAACCATCTACTTATTATTAAAGAAGCAAGCCATTTATTCTCGGCACGTTTTTAATGCTCAGCAGAGACTTTTAACTTTTATTAGGTCTGTTCGAGGTGCATAACGAAACAGTTCGAACTTACACAATGTTACCCAAAATTATTCCAGATAACAATTTTTGTTAAATTTTGAGAGCGAATGGGAGAGTAATTTATTTGCTTCCCTGCACAAAGTTGCACGGACTTTTTTTTTTGGGTAAGTTCGGACAATAATTAAATAATCAGCTGTTGTTTGTTTACATATGAAACAGAATATGCTAATCAGAAAAGTTGCAAACAAAGCAAAAAGTAATTTTTATTTAAAAATTTATTAAAAAGCAAATGGAGGTGTATTCAACGAAACTTATAGTTTTAAATACATTTGTGCATGTATCTTAATTTCTTCAATATAAAAAAAAAATATTTTAGAGATCAATGAAAAATTTATGGAGTCGAATGAATTTTTTTTTATAGCTGCTGCCAATGATGGAGTAGTTTTTTTTTTATTATGTTATGCTTTCTAGGCGTTTAAAATCACTAATACAAAAATTTTACTTACAAAATAAGTTTAAAATTTATAAGTTAGCACCATTGAAATGTTTGGACTTAAAATTATGTTTTTTCGCGTTCCAGATGCTTTGAACATTTTTTATAGCTACAGATAGAAAACTTTATAGAGTTTCCTCTTATTAGTCCGAACTTGTCCGGAGTTACCTGGAACAGACCTATTATGTGTATTCAATGACTTAAATATTGAAATTTTTTATTTGTAATTCAATGTGGCAAATACTAGCTTCCAATGGCATCCTAATGTAAAAATAATTTGTTAAAATGCCAACGTAGGAGTATTGTAGGTTATATTTATTAGCATTTCATCTCATTACTCTTCCATCAAAATGTGTGCTAAGGTTTTGTCTTCTCTGGCAAAGGGAGCACAGAAGACAGATGAAGTGGTGAAAGAAGCGGAAGCATAAATGCGCTCTGTTGCAACGTTATAACCCCTCTGGTGTTAAATATATGCATTTTATTTTACATTTCGCCCACGTTTCTGTTATAATACAGACAAAGCAGGGCGCTGCGATGTACAAATGTGTGTCAGTATTTATCGCTGCCGTTCTATTTATAGATCAGTCTGAAACTACAGTCGAATCCTTTTTGTGAAAGCTACGGTTGGTTCTCAGGCACCAGAGTGGTATTAATAAATCCATTTAACTCATTTACAGAGACACACAGCTGTTGACTTCCAGACAACTACTAGTCAGGCACCAGACTAATAAAAACATTTTTCCGGAATATTAGTATAATGGATCAAAATCCCTTAAACGGTACACAAATTTATTTGAATGTTCTTGTTGGATATTTTTTTATCATACAAATTTTCTCGAATCGCAATCCTGAGTTTATATGTTCTCGAAGAGATGAGTTCATTTATAAAGCTCTCAGATTCCCACATTTTCGAATAGTTTCCAGTACACCTACTTTTTTTCTTCGAACAATTATTTTTTTTATACATGCATGTGTATATTCTGTTAATGGTACAACCAATCAGCTCCTTGGAAGTCTATTTACTTACGTTCTTTTCTGTCCACCAATAAGAACGTTATGTTTAGGGGCTGTGCGCATATTACGTAACGCTCCAGAGGGGGTGGGGGGGGGGGGGGGTTTAAGATTTGTTACGGATTGGAAATTTCGCACTGAAAAATTAGTAAAAAGCGTTACGAAGGGGGGGTATGAAATCTTTGAAAACAGCGTTACGTAATATGTGCACAGCCCCTTACTCACAAACTGAAAATATTTAGGAGCCAACTATGCAAAAAATAATCTGGCAATCATGTGGACAAAATATAATTCTGAACACACAAAGAAATTATTTTGTGTTGAAATAAACCAACAACCACTCGAGATAGATACATACATCCATAGATACATACATACATACATATGTAAATAAAGGCATGACCATGTGTACATTTTGGTAGTTGTGGCAGAAAGTTAATATGTATGTATGTATGGATTGCAAATATTTACTTTTGGCGTCTACACAACTTTTTTTATCAGATAAAATTATTGCTTTTTTTTAACTTAATTACACAAATAATTAATTGTACGTCTAAAATGTTTCAATGAAACTCCAATATTTTAGGCAAACAAAATATGAAAACAAAAAAAGAAATTACATGTTTGACTCAAATCGTATTTGTGTTAATTTACAACAAATTTTGTTTTTTTTAAAAGAAAATCTTTTTTTTTCGCTGGAGTTTCGAATTCCTTACAGTTTTTTTATAGTGAAAATTGTTGATTTAAACTTTCCAAAGAAAGCAGTTACTTGACCTGCAGCAACAACTAAACTTTAAATCTATAAAATGTGATAATTGACTACTCATGGAAAGATGGAGGATTTGAAAAGCGTTTTATAGCCACGTACTAACTACCATTGCAACTTACAAACAACTCGTACTTAAGATCGCTCATAAAATATCTAAGACAAATGTAAATTAATGACAGTCAAACCTCGATTTTAGAGACTTCCCATGAATTTTATTATTTGGTTTTTTTGTCGTTCCAGCAGCTTCAGAAGTTATAAGACATGTTGCTGTAGTCCTTGAGTAACTAAGATGTAGTGGACAGATTTCGTCTGTTGGCCTAATTTTATTTTTAAAATTTTTAAACGAAGAATTTGCAACGTTATTCACTGTAAATATTTTACTATTTGTATTTTAATGACTAAAGCTTAGATCTCACTATCGGCACAATGTACCGATTTCCGTCGGCTCACTGCAATAAAGTCATAAGTACTAAACCAAAATTGCAAAATTATTTCTCAATTAATTCTGGAATAAGTCTATATGGCTTTATTACCAATGGAGTGTGGTGCAATTATGTCCTTATAATTATTTAAATTAGTTGACAAATAATGAAAATACAGCTTATTAATTATAACTTTATTTCAGTGAACCGACGAAAATCGGTACATTGTGCCGATAGTGGGATCTAAGCTTAAAACAAAATTCTTCTATAAATTCTATATTCAAGTACAAAGTTGTTAAAACGAATGTTACCTGTAACATTTTTACCATGATCCAGCAAACTAGTAGGAAAAATAACATGTTAAAATGCAGTGTTTGTGAAAGAAACCACAAGCATTTGAATAGATGACAAAGCAAGTTTCATGCTGTGTTGCATGCCTGCTTTCTACACACATGATAAGGCTGTACACGAGCTCGCACCACTTAAACAGGAATACCGGCCGGTTATAATTTTTTTTTTTTTTTTGTTTGTTAGCGCTGGTCAGTACAAATTCAAAAAGTACACATGCAATAGTGTAGGGTGCCCCAAGTAGAAATTTGTCTTGAGCGAATTCTCTTTTTATTGTCTTACAAATTATGTTTATAAATCGCATTTTTAATAGCATGGGTTTGTAGCCTGCAATAATCATAGTGTCAGGCGTCTGTCGATGCCTCCCGAATGAAGTTGCAACTTCATGTACATGGTCAACCAAGATATATATGAATACTCATTTTAATGCTGAGGCAATTTAAATATCAAAACTCGTAGAATACCAATAGCTATGCGATATATCCGATAGTAATCGCACAGAGACGTATTCGTTTCGAAGATACCTATTCGCTTTGGACGAATTCCAAATAGACACTAGCCCTACTCGAGAATCATCCAATTAACTTACGAACTAACGTTTTGGACTTCAGTCTGCAATTTCGCTTAGTTTTTATCTATTCTTCAAGAAAGGTACTAAAATACATAAATACAGATGTTTCCAAAGGCGAAAGGGATCCTTCCGTTGAGGGAATAAGGACGAAAACTTGGCAGCATTAAAGGACAATAGAAATAAGTTCAAGTTAATGCTCAAGAGGGAAAAATAGAAATTTAAGATATATTAAGAAATTTCGAAGCTTTTAAGTTTCCTGAGAAATATTATCAAAACTTCAATGACTGTTAGGGCTATCACCCGATTGGAATCGAAATACTATCAGGAAAGGGTTAGAACTGAAAACTCAATTTCAAGAGCTTTTTAGCAAACTTTTGCAAGTGAATCAATTGTATTCATTGCAAAAGCAAAAAATTAAAATTGGAACACGCGATATAAGCAAACGGAATAAATAAATTGCGAAATAAGTCGACAGATTTGCGATATAAGCAAACGGAATAAATAAATTGCGAAGTAAGTCGACAGATTAGTAGAGTACCGAAGATGTTCGAAAAGGTACCTAGAGAAATGTTGGTTTGCTTCGGTATCCCCTCTTCATAAAGAAAAATTATTTTTTTTTGCAAAAGGAACTGGATGATTTTTATATGATACTCTTGACTTCATACTTTTTTAATTGTTTTTTCTTTGACAACAACAAAAGAAGGAATTTAAAAATGTATCTCTACATAATTATGGGTAACAAATGCGCTGCAACAATTTTTTTTTTGATTGCTCTAAGTAGAGCAACATTGCGCACTTATCAAGTACGCAAGTGTAGTCAATGTGCATGTGTGCAGCCGGTAAAACATGTTATTTAGAATTGAAGGTAACTTAAATTTGTGTACTTGGCTTTTGTTATTTAAATGCGTTCAAAAAAGTAAAATAATGAAGAAGAAAAACACAAGATAAAATCACAGTAAAAGAAATAAAACAAGTTTTCTTTAAATTAATCTGAAGACAGACAGACAAGACAGTGCAAACAATAAATAAAAATAAAAGAACTTGAACAATTATTTGTTCAACACAACCAAAATGCCTAAGCCGAGATAGTATATTAAGAGAGAAAACAGCCAACCAACCAACAATACAATTGATTATATAGAGCGAACGGTAACTACCTATACGAAGTTGTCCCCTTCATTATTGTTGCTGATTGGAAAAATAACTCTATAATCTTAAATGAACTTTAAACAAGAATTAGCAAGAAACTGGAGAATCTCGTAAGGAAATGCACGCTCAAAGAGAATACATACATACATATGTATGTAGTGTAGTGTTACATTTTTGCTAAAAAATTTTAATATGTACCTATAAGGAGTGAGAAAAAATAAACTTGAGTAGGGATGAGAAATAACAATTCCAAAATTGTATTTTTTTAATACAAAATTATACTTTTCTTTACTCAAATTTAATTGCAAAAATGTTTTTACTATCTTTTTTTTTTAATTGTTAATTCATTACTAGAATAACAAAAATAAATATTATTAGGGCGATCCTCCATTGTATAATAGAAAGAAGCAAACAAATTATGTATTTAATTAAATTCTTCGTACCTACCTATAATAAGCTAGATAAATATAGAATATGGCATCAAACAAAATTGTATTGCGGCTGAAAATTATCAAATACAAACCTATGCCAAGTATTTTTAAGTTTAATCGCAAGATTCTTATTCAGTGCAATTATGAATAACAAATATCGGGGAATTTTTTTGGCATTTCTCTTATTACGTATGTATGTATGTATGTACCTATTCCATTACCCATAAGTATATTAATTGATTCGGGAAACAATATAACCTTTGTATCCATAATAGGTAGGTTATTCCCGTTTTGGGGACAAATCCCCTAAATAAAGAACACTGATCATACGTATTGATCTCAGAATTTGTATTTTTGTTTTTTGCAAGTGGCAGCTTTGAATGGCACACATACATATGCATATATACATCTGTATGCATGTATGTACTCATACAAAGTAATGCACAACTTTTAAATAAAACAAAAACACACGTGGACACACACACACACACTTTAACAAAATTGCATGAACTTAAACCAAAAGCATGATGGTGAAGTTGGAGAATGAAGATGCTTTTGTTGCCAAACGACATTGTAGCATAATGTCTGTTGTGTTTGTAAAAAACTGATTTAGATGGATACAAATTCACATAAATCTTAAGGCCATTTTGAAACAAGAAAGTTAAATTAAAAATAAAAAATAAGAAAATACCTATAGGTACCTATTAGAAGAAGGAAAATATCACTTACACTCTAAAAGAAAATAACCGGGCTCAAGATGCTGCTATTTTTTAAGTGATATCTATACTTTTGCGAACTGATACTAAAACTTTTGGATTTTATCTCTTCTAATTTTGTTTTTTATCATTAGTAAGCACTCAAACCGGTTAATACGTACGTACATATGTATGTACCTATGTTGTTTTGAAGCAGTTGTTGTCACTAATTTGGTTCTACGAGTATTTTATTCTCTTTTAATTTTTTATAGGTATTAACAGTTTTAATTATCACTCTGAAGACAACAATTAATGCTTTCTTTACAATTATTTATTATGATGTATTTATGTATATTCTTAGAACATTTAGACAAAATAACATAAACTATAGAAAAACACACGCAAATCAAGAAATAATACAGTCGCTTTTGCATCTACATACATACATATGTATGTATGTTTGTGTGTAATTAAAATCAAAATTGTTTTTTTCAATTGAATGTAAAACGCACGCACTCACGCTTGATTAACTAAACGAAAATAATAAAAATAATAGAAAATTCCAAAAGAATGGCGCTTTTATGTTTAAGTATTTGATGCGGCTTTTTTTTCTTAATTATTTGTAAATAAAATTTGTTTGAACTTTAAAAACAGAGCACTTAAAAGCAATTAATTAACCGGTCGGCTGTATAGCTTTCGTATGACTGAAGTCGACTTCGCAAAGTAAAAAATAAATACCGTAAAATTAAACTCAAACTGCACTCACACTTTTACACAAACGCAACGTAATCGTCATCATCATGGTGGAATAATAAGGTGCGCGTATCAACGCAACAACAAAATCGACATGCATTTTGTTTGTGTAAAATTAATTCAACATTGTCAAAACAAAGCTATATACAAAACAAAACAAAAGTTGTTTTGTATGTATTTATTGGTTATGCAAAAACAAAAAGCATAACGTAAACAATAATATTCATGATGGCGGCCAAAAATGTAAACAACTTTTGACAAGACCGAATTAACTTACCATATTTTTGCAGATTATTTAACGGTCAAAACACAACCCTACAAAAAACCATATTCCTTCTTGCGCAGACCTGATTATTAGACCATGGTCATCATCATGATAGCCAGTGATGGAAAAATGAAAAATTGAAAAGGTACTGTGTGTCAACAAAAAGAGTACTTTTTTCAACATTGTGGTACTTTTAATGAAACATATATTTTTTAATTGTGCTGGCATAACATGGCAGCTTGCTGGTATTTACGGTGAAGAGAGTCGTTTTTCGTTGGCATAATTTATCAACCACCCTGTCGTCAAATGTGTAGCTAGCTACAAGAAAAGCTAACTTTTAAATTGATTTTTCTAGACTAATTTGAAGCTAACTACAATTCAATGCAGAATGTAACCAAAATCAATTAGTAGGTTGAGTATATACATATTATACTCTCATTTATAATTGAATATGGTGAGCGCCAACAAATTTACTCATTTAGGAACTCTTAAAATTATTTCAAGTATTTCATAACTCCTTGCCGCAAATATTTAAGTGGTAACTTAGCTGAGTGGTATACGCGTAGACTGTTAATCTAATGACCTGTGGTTCGAGTCCTAGCACAGCACCGGTGAAAAAAAATTTGACGAAAAATTTATTATTACAATATTACTATAAAACTACTGAATATAGAATTGAGAAAATAAAATAAAAATGAAATATATTTTTTTTATGTATACTAACTAACTACATTTTGACTTTTTTAAACTAACTTAAAGTTAGCTACAAGTTGTGGAAAGAAAAACTGACTTTTCCCTAGGACATCGCCATGTTAAAAAAGTTAGTTTTTTTCAAACATTCAAGTTAGTTTAAAGTTAGTTTTGTTTCCGACAGGGCAGGTTCAACCCCGCATTAGCAGAACAAAACCAATACATGTACATTAAAAACAAATGTATGCAAAATACTCTGTATATGTATACAATTTTATGCCATATTAATTAGTCTCATGTGTTTTCGAACGAACAAAAGTTGTGCGAACTAAAAATTAATCTCGTGTAAATTGGACCAATAACATTAACAACTTTTGCAAAAAACACACACCAACAACAACATGAATAACGAATTTTGTGCATTCCTTATGTTCTTGTTTTGAAGCAAATGTTATCAATGATTATAAAAATAACGCAGATTTCTAAACAGGGAACAAAGCAAAACAAAAAACTAGTACTAAATATGACGTGGGTGTACTGTGGTATTTTTGTTTGGAAAAAGTACTGAAAATAGTACAAAAGTACTGAATTTTCCTTCACTGATGATAGCCAAAAACTCATCGTGCTCATAAGTTGCACACACTCTTACACACCCTGTTAAATAAACAACAACATTAAATACTTCGTTGCTATTGTCGATGTCATCGCAGTCAATGTCGGCAACAGCAACATCTGCTGACGGGAGCAGCGCCACAGCAGAGCTGCCATCAACAATAACAAATTTTATAGGCCATTCATTTAAGTTCGTTTTTTGTTGTCGCTGTTGTTTTTGTAGGTATTAGCTGCCTTTATTTTACATTTTATGGTTTTGTTTGTCGTTTATTTTACCCTTCGTTTAGAAACCGGTGTTTTTTTTCATTTTATTTAAGTAATGTGTACATTGGTACACTGATGTTAACTGTACAGTAATTACCGTATTGTACGGTAATTTACACCTCCAAGAGGTAGGCAGGTAATGTCAACATACATATGTACGGTAATTTTATAAAGCTTTAATTTTTAATCAAATCATAAAACCCACGGTTTTCCTTAAACATTGTAACAATGCCAATTGTGGCTAAATGCTAAAAATTTCTCCTATGGAATATTTATGTATACAGGTACTCGCATTACACTAGTAGACGATGTCTTAATATAAAAAAGGCTTAATTCGATTTTTTTCAAAAAGCGTTTTTGCCTATTCTGTTAGATAATTGTCAAATACACAATGCTTTCAAAATAAAATAAATTGAAGCATAAGATTTGTTGACTCTTTGTTATAAAAATTGCACTAAAACATTTTTATATGTACATATGTATGTACATATATATGTACTTTAAAATTTACGGATTTTATTGCGATTTGTAGTTCAAACTTCAAGAAAAAATATCGAGTTACGCCTTTCTTATATTAAGCCATCGATATGTATGTACATATGTATGGATGTGTGCATGTAACAACAAATTTAATTTTCTAGAACTAAAAGGAAATATAAATAGGTTGGTACATAAGTATGTAATACAAAATTCCAAAAGAATGTTTGATGCGGTTTTTTTCAATAAATACTTATGTAGGTATGTAAATTTGTAAATTTATTTTGCTGAAACTTTAAAAACAGATCACTAAATAATTGTTAGTTTACCGGTCGCTCGTTCGTATTTCTTCCTTATGCAAAGTAAAAAACAAATTCACTCATACATTTACAGAAGCAAATGGTAATCGTAATCATCACCAGTGTAGCCAGGTAAATATTGTCTAATGTCCCCAAATTAAAGAGTGTTATCCCCAAAAATCCCCATTTTAATACTGGAAATCTCCAATTTCGTCCCCAATAAAGATATGTATATTAAGCATCATAAAAAACAATTTTTTTTTTATTAATTTTATTACATACATTTATTTAAGTTAATGCATTCGTATGTGCTCAATGGAACTTCCCTGTCGGAAACAAAACTAACTTTAAACTAACTTGAATGTTTGAAAAAAACTAACTTTTTGAACATGGCGATGTCCTAGGGAAAAGTCAGTTTTTCTTTCCACAACTTGTAGCTAACTTTAAGTTAGTTACATAAAAAAAATATATTTCATTTTTATTTTATTTTCTCAATTCTATATTCAGTAGTTTTATAGTAATATTGTAATAATAAATTTTTCTTCAAATTTTTTTTCACCGGTGCTGTGCTAGGACTCGAACCACAGGTCATTGGATTAACAGTCTACGCGTATACCACTCAGCTAAGTTACCACTTAAATATTTGCGGCAAGGAGTTATGAAATACTTGAAATAATTTTAAGAGTTCCTAAATGAGTAAATTTGTTGGCGCTCACCATATTCAATTATAAATGAGAGTATAATATGTATATACTCAACCTACTAATTGATTTTGGTTACATTCTGCATTGAATTGTAGTTAGCTTCAAATTAGTCTAGAAAAATCAATTTAAAAGTTAGCTTTTCTTGTAGCTAGCTACACATTTGACGACAGGGTTTTGAATCCGTAGAATATTTTAAAATTCCATACACGGAATCAAATTTATTCTTTTTTCTATGCCTTCGAGTTGTAAATTTATAAATAACTCAAAATTTTCCATACTCTCAGTGAGTATTTTAAGCATTTATTTTGCTAGTACAGTTAAATAATCTAAAAAAAATTGTTTGAACTCTTTTTGCTTCTAATTCCTTTGAACATTCTACGCCAACATCAATTTTAGCCACAACCAAATTACTTTCCTTATCGTCAATTAGTACATCCATTTTGGCAATATCGAATTCAATAAATTCTGGTTTTAAAAATTTTGAACAAATTGTTATAAAAACCAGCATCCTCAATACCATCGCCTTGAAATAATCGAAATATGGAGAAGAAAAACGCCAAGATACATAAACATATATGTATGTAAATATATGTATGAAAGAAAATGGCAAAATAAAGCAAAATTGATAATAGGTATACTGAAAATGAAAAATCCCCAAATCCCTTCCCACGATAATCTGTCCACAAAAACCAGCTTAAATCCCCAATTTGGGGAGAAATCCCCACACCTGGCTACACTGATCATCATCATCATGATGATTGCGTACCCTGTTAAAAAAATAAACAAAAACATTAAATACTTCGTTGCTGTTGTCGTCTTTTTGTAGTCAATGTCGGCAGTGGCAACATCATATGACGGAAGCAGCGCCAGTAGCAGAGCTACCATCAACAATATCAAATTTTAAAAGCCATTCATTTTAGCCATACACAAATTAGTTAGTTCGTGCCTGTGTTGTTGTTGCATCGGCTGCCTTTTTTTACTTTTTTGTGGTTTATTTATCGTTTATCAAGGCGAATTCAATACTATGTGGCCTTAAAAAATATAACCCTCAGTTCGCAGCTATAAAAATACCAAACTGTCCAAAAATTGCAATACTATTTGCTTGAAAAAACACCTATTAAAATATGAAAACAATTTCGATTTGTTTACAATTTTCCGGTTCTAACTTTCGCTTTTGATTTTGGACAGCTAATAATGCCACTTATTATATTTATGTACTTATCTAAATTATATTTAAAACAAATCGCCAGATGAAGACGTAAGGTAGAAACTTATTTTAAACTTAACACAAATCTATTATGATGAAAGTGATCCTTCTCATTGATGATCTTTGAAATAATTAAATTTATATAAGTAACTCTTTTTTTTTTAATTTTTCCTACTAATTTTAAACATTTAGCAACGTTGAGTTTTACAAAAGTATACAGTGAAGAACTACATCATCGAAGGTCACAAATTGAATCGGCAATCTAAGCCTGTCCTAGTTTGGCGACTTAAAATTATAGAGTTTTCAACTTTCCATAATCATCCATAAGATGAATAAATCGGACTCTTTTTAACCGACTTAGAAAAAAAAAGCTGGTTATCAATTTGTGTGTATCTTTCTTATGTTTGAAAACGCTGACCCGATTTTCAAAATATATATATTTTTTGGTTCAAACGGTTTGTTTGCAGTTTGGTCGCATCAAATTTTTTCGAAAATCGTCGGAGAAGATCTCTCTCTAAAATATTGATTGTCGCATAAATAATAGATTTATGGAAAGGGTTTGCTTGCAGTTTAATTTTTAATATAAATTTTTTAAGCTATTGCATAGCTTCTATCGCAGGGTTTGAGGCGACCGAATCAAGAAATTTTTAAACGTTTGTTTTTGTTTTTGAAACGAAAAAACCTGGAAAAAATCTGTCAAAAATCTGTCATTTGTTTTGAAACGAAAAACCTGGAACTATGTTTGTTTCTTAAGTCTTTTGTTTTTTGAAGTGAAAACTTCTTTTTTGTATAGTCTATGTATGATGAATATACAGTGTTTCCGCTTAGGAATTTTTTAAATTTCCAGTGTTGCCACCTTTTCCCGAAAATTTTTCGGGATTTCTGGGTTTTTGAGGCGATTTTTATATATGTATATAAAAATAAATCGTGTTAGTTACACTATTTATAACTCAAGAACGGCTGAACAGATTTGGCTGAAAATTGTTGGGCAGGTAGCTTAGAACCAGGAGAAGGACATAGGATACTAATGTAAGGCACTTTTTACCTGGGGGGACTAGAGTGCCCACCTTTGTATAGGGCACTTCCACTATAGCTAGAAAACTGAAATTGAAATTGCATAAGTTGATAAAAACTGCTATGCAATAGCTTTACCGCGGCAGTCCCCGAGTGCCACACGTCTTTTTTTTTTTAATTTTATGGGACGATTTTAAAAGTTCTTTTTATGTTTGAGAGGGTTTCGTTGCAGTATATAGACAGTGGGGCGACTGCAATTTGGTCCCATAGAAATTTAAGTGGACGCCTGAAATATCCATTAATAATAAAGTCAGCTATTTATGGTCTGATTAAAATTATTTTTTATTTATGAAGGTACATACATACTTTAATGGTTCGTGGAAGTGTTTCAGATCATAAACTTTCGCATAATTGCGCCGATTTTTTAATCTGTTCGATTGTACTTAAGTGCTTTTTTTTTGCCAGAATTATTTAAAATCAAACTGAAATAGTTTAGTTCTGCACACTCTTATGTATTTACGTCCATGTTCGTATGAAACTAATTCAAGAACATTTCTATGCTCATAGATTGCAATGTTTTGTATAAAAATAAACAAGCTACAAATAAAAGAATAGTGGAAAATGAATAAATCAATGTACAAGTATGTATGTATGTGCGTGTTTATGATTTCTAATCCCCTTTAAAATCCAATGTTAGACATTTCAATCAGTGGTTAATCCAATACTTTCACTTCCAAATAATTTTACTATGAAATTGCAAATCTCATCACAAAATGCAAGTATAAATAAAAGCCGTTTACTTGTTTCTACCTTAATTTGTCTCAAATCACTAGTACATATTGTAAAATAGAACGTTAACAAATTCGGGAAAAAAATTTAGACGAAAATTTAACGAAAGGAAGTGTTAGTTTTTCGTTTTAGTGGTTCTATTATGGAAAATCTTGCATACAGTCCTCCAAAGCCTTTTAAAAATGTTTCGACTGTACTGCGACCAGAGCCAAGGTGAGTAGCTGCAGGATTGTGAAAAAGGACTCAATATGAAAATTTTTAATAAGAAGAAAGTGTAGAAGACTTAATGGTCACATGCCTTTGAAAGTGTTGGTTACAAGTCTGTCAACTTTCAATTGATGTGTTCTTAATGCGCTTGAAAAGCTAAAATGCTATACATTTTAAGTTGTGAAAAAAATTATTCAGCATAGAGAACTGAGTTAAATTTAATTTTGCTACAAAGTCCTATGCTGTGCTGCAAAACGAGTGATTTAAAAATGTGCGACTTCAATACGAATAAAATGTGTTCGAATATAATTGTCGTCTCTATCTTGTAAAATATAAAAACCTTGCAGGCTATCCTTGAAACTTCTGGCTAATTTTAATCAACTGCTAACATTTATTGGAATAATTGTAAAAAAATATTTTTGAAAAAAAAATCTACACCGATATCGTTCGATATGCTCGAACGCGTATTTAACAGAATTTGTAGTATTCAATGCAGTTGTGATTATACAAAATCAATTGATTTTAATTTTAAAATACTAAACTTTTAAAAATGAACAATCTTACGGCTTATGTTCAATACTTGAAATAATGTAAATTCAAATTATAATTATTAAGAGTAGCAATAAAAATATTAAAAATTTTTTTTATAATACACTGAAAATAGAATATTGTACTGTAGTGCCGCGCAAAACTACATGTTGACAACATGGTTCATTAAAGTTTTTACGAAATCAATTAAGGCGTGTTATACGCCTGGAGATCAATAAGTTCCTGCGGTAACTTTTAGCCGATTTAAAATAATGCGGACGTTACCAATTCGTTTTAATTTTTGTTTTTTTTTTTAATTTTCTTCAATATTTTTTTAGCTTACGCTGCGTTTACACATGAAAGTAATTTCATGAAAGTTCCCTATACGTATTATCAATGAAAGAGAAATAAAAAACAACAGAATTTCATGAAAATTTCTTGAAAGTTTTTATGAAACTGAAATTTTAGTTTTAAAATGTCGTCAAAGGGAAAGCTTAATATATTTCTTCCATTGCTGTTTTTTGTTATTTTTATTTTTCAGAGTTGCCACTATAATTAACCAAGCCGAGTTTTAGGAAACGCATTAAAACTAAAATTTATTTTTATAATTCTTTTAAATTATAATTAGAAAAATTGTTTGTTATATATGCTTCAAATGAAACTGTTAGAATTATTTGTTTAAACGCTGAACACAAGTAGCTTTTGTACCTGCTTTTTAAAACAATCCTGAAATTTTTCATGATTATTTTTACCTGGCAACACACCTTTGGTTTTTATCATTTCTTTCAGAAAGTATATTGAAAGTGTCAAAAAATTACTTTCATGAAATTTTCGTTGAAAGCAGAGCTGAAAGTTGACTGAAAGTGACAAATATATGAATGTGTTTGTGAGGAATTGTGAGTGTATTGCGACTTTCATGAAATTACTTTCATGTGTAAACGCTATGTTAAGGTCTTTACAATTAGAAAAAAAATATATTATAAGAAACAGAACTATTTTCCTGACGAAGCCACATAAAGGGGTGATGAAATATTGAATTTTTTAAAAAGTTAGGCAATCAAAATATAATCGATTTACTTTTTTAATTGTAAAGACCTAAAAAATATAGAACATAATTATATAATATAAAAGTGGTCAAAAAACTAGAATCTTTTTTTTTTTTAAGTTTGGATACGTTGAGCGTGTTTATGAACCGATTATGATTTTTCAGTTATCGATATAAGCAAAAGCAAAAAAAAAACGCGATTTGAAAAAAATTTGTTACGGCCTTTATACATTAAGGTAACGATATGCACCTTAATTTTATTTTTAGACTTTCAGCGGAAGGACGTTTATTGGGCTGGGATGTGCCACCAGATGAAATACGTCATATACCCGAACATTGGCTGCAGTTTCAAGAACCACCCGAATCCATGCATTATCTTTTAGCAATGCTTTATATATTTTTTACTATAATGTCACTAACAGGAAATGGTCTGGTCATTTGGGTTTTTACAGCGTATGTTGCACACATACATACATTACATGTACATACTTGTAGTTTATATCATTTGTAAATCCACTTTACATTTCCAGAGCCAAATCGTTGAGAACTCCCTCGAACATTTTGGTGATAAATTTAGCTCTCTGTGATTTCTTTATGATGGCCAAAACTCCGATTTTCATTTACAACAGCTTTAAAAGGGGCTTTGCCTTGGGCAATTGGGGATGTCAGATATTTGGTATAGTGGGTTCGTATACGGGCATAGGAGCATCCACGACTAATGCTTTTATTGCTTACGATCGTTTTAATGTTATAACGCGCCCATTGGAGGGTAAAATGACGCACGGCAAAGCAATTGTCATGATAATTTTCATTTACTTGTACGCCACACCGTTTGTTGTGGCCTGTGTCACCGAAAGTTGGGGACGTTTTGTACCGGGTGAGTATTAAAAGTAATTTTACTAAATTGTTTACCGTTGACTTAATACGCTTACCCACATGCATATGTACCCATAAAATCATATCTCGATATCTGGTACTCAAGTTGTAAGAAATTTGTGGTTTCGAGAAAAGTATATTATCAAATGAGACAACAGAAACAGTAAAACAAGAATAGGCCGAACTTAAGCAGTATATACGGATCGGAAAACTCTTAAGAACATCGTTAATTAAAATCAAGAATACCATTAGCTTTGCTAACACGTACGGAAATGAAGCCTGTGATCGGTCTAACAAAAAAAAAAACAGATTGCTAATACTGCCTACTTGCTTCAGTGTTGTTCGTTTAATATAATACGCAGAATTTTGTACGTCTGAACAACTTTCGCTACGGTTTTGTTATTTTTATACCGTCGTTGTTAAAACAATTGTTTGAACAACCAATCTCTTAACAAAAAACATTGCTACCGATAAGAAAAAATAGTCAAGACACAAGAGAATTATTTTATGTCTGCAAACCACACAATCATACAATAATAATGTCCGAGCAAAAACTAAATGAAGTATTTCAAAAAGTTTGTAATTTTCACACCTTCTTAGTCATTATAAGAAGTAAATTCCTTTTTAACGTTTTCTTAAATTCGAATAAATTTGTCATTTAAAATAAGGGAACATGCAATGGTTTAATTAATAGCAACTCAAAACAAATTTTTTTTTCATTCTAAGGAAAAATGTCTTCGAATCTGATAAAATGCATGTTAAATGCTCAATTTATTCATTTTAATGAAGAAAAATTTATTAAAATTCCCTGTTTAGCACATGATATCCAACACATAAAAAAAATGTTGTTGGTTAATCCAACCAATTTCAGTTGTTAATGAACTGTTAATGTAAATTGTTGTTACAATTTTCAGTGCCACAATATTACTATTGGTTAAAGTAACCATGTCACAGTAGTAATTAAAGAACTTATGTAAGTTGTTTTTTTTTTTTTTTGATAAGCAAACTGTTTTTCTTGGTTAAACTAATCAATTTAGAATAGTAAATTTAATGCTAATGTAAACTGTTGTTGCAATTTATTTAAATTAACCAATCTTGTTAGTAAAGTAACCATTAAAAGTTAAAAAGTGGTTGCGCGACCTACACGACATTTTTACTAATTTAATTATAATTTCCAACAACACACAATGTTAAGATACACTCATATATGTATTTGCTTTTACTTGTCGATTTTAATATTCTGGTGTGGCTGAATTGTCTAAGGCAATATGTTACAATCCTGTGAGTTCTGTGTTCAATACCAATAGTGAGCAAAAATAAATTTGAATTTAATTGTGTTCCAGGATAATATACTTATGTGTGCATTGTCCATGGTATGTCTTACAGTTTTCCTTCTAGCGTGACCACAAAAATTGTGCAGTTACTATCATATTTGTAAAATGTTATTTTACAATTTTTATTGGTTGTTTTAACTATTTTTCATTGGTTGGTGCAATTCTCACCAACAAAATTGGTTAGATCTACCCACATATTTTTTTTTTGTGAATGATACGCTAATGTATAAAATTATGTATGTTGCACATATTTCGAACTAGTTCGTCATCACTTGAATTTTTGATTCAAATCCATTTTTATCATGTTCCTTTTTCAATGGGTATGACTCGGCTTCACATGAACATTTTATGATCTCTCCATACCAAAAACCTTAACGAATTTTGTTAACTGTTATGCCAACGTTTTGTTCACAGTTGTAATAAAAAAATTGCTCGCCATCACGTATTTCGAGTACAAAAGTATGAACAATGTTCATTGAACATGTGATTAGATCAATCCAGATATACATACATACGCGACATACAGGTATGTGATAGAAATCGATTCGATTTGAAATGAAATCGAAGACTTAAATCGAATCAAATAATTTTAGGTGTGATGGAAATCGAATCGATTTCATTATTCATTTTTGTTTCAATACCACACATGTCTCTAAGAAAAGCTTCCTTTTTTCTTTTGTTTACAAAATAATGTATATATTTAACGCTAAATTATTAATTTTTAACAGTTTTAAAATTTTATAAAACGCTGTTGCAGTAATCTATTTTGCATAAATATTTTTGTGTGACCTCCGCTGGAAAATTCTTGCTAATTTTTAATTTTTTTTCCAAAGTTTTTACTTTTTTGCATTTGCTATCAAATATTTTAAATTTAAGCAAGTTTTTGCAAATATTCACCATTTTGGCTATTTTTAATGCCTTTTTTCTCATTTCTCAAAGTTTTTGCAATTTTTAATCAATATTATGGCGAATGGTGTAATATTGCCAAAGTTTTTGGTTTTTTAGATTTTTCGAAACTTACATTTACCCAAGATTTTTCGCCATATTCGTAATTTTTTTATATTTCTTAAAGTTTTAGCAATAATTTTTAGCTCTTTTTCGCAATGTGCGTAATTTTTTGGCATTCAAATTCATAAATTAATACTTTAGCTTGTTTTTGCACTTTCACAAATTTCGTGATTTTTTCCGAAAGCGAACAGTTTTAGCAAATTATAATCGGTTTTAGGAATTGCATTGCAAATTTTAGCGCTATGATTAATTTTGTCCAATGCAAAAAATTTCAATGCAAGGTTGCTGAATTTTTTTGTTGCGAATCATAAAGAATATAGCTATGGGGCTATATCATTACCATTCATAACATTTTAACACAATTTATTGTAGACAAAAAACAAATACATACTTAAAAAGTTTTTAAATCGGCAGCCATATTACGCTCGATTTGAAATACAGTGAAACTTCGATATAACGAATTCCAAGGGGATCCGAAAATACTTCGTTATAGCTATTGCTTCGCTATAAATATAACCAGCAATGCCTTGATATAACGAAATTTGAAGAAAAACGAAAAAAATTCGTTATAACTGTAGTTTTCTTTATTCAAATCTATTTAATAAAGATATTGATTTACGCTTTACTTTACTCATTTTGACAAGAATCAAGTCAATACTCATTACATACGTTTCTAATGCATTACATTTGCACACACATTTATAATTCGTTCTTTTGATAACGGCACTTTACCGTTTTGCTTTAAATTTTAATCTTACTTCGTTGCATAGAGGCTTTCGTACGAGTACTTCGTTGTATAGAGGCCTTACAAATGCGCTTATAAATACATTTAGACTTCGCTGTTTTTATAGCGGGACTTTACCATTTAGGACTTATTCTCATTTCGTTATATTGGGGTATTTGAATAATATTTCGCTATATAGAGGCTTTATTGCTCAGAATTTATTCGTTATAGCTATAGTGCAATTTTGTATGAAAAACTTTGCAATAAAGAGGTTTTCTCAAGGGACTCAATAAAACATACGTTGTATTGAGTTTTTCGTTATAACGAAGTTCGTTATATCGAAGTTTCACTGTAGTTAAAAAAATTAAAATTTCGTTTTCCACCACACCCTTTTTTGTTGAAGATTTCATAGATCAAAATTAAAAATCAAATCGAATACGCTTTGAAGTAAAATCGATATGAAAACGATATTGAAGTGAGCATCACAACTTTATACATTTTTGTATCGATTTAAATTCGAAAATCGATTTTCATCACATACCTGATAAATTCATATTATTAATTTTATTGGTAGGTATGTATTTCGAAGTACATAATTTGCCTTAAATCGAAAGTGATGGTATAGAATAAGGTTTCTAACGTTATATTCAGAAAGAATTAGATAGGGAAAAAAATAATATCCCTTAAAAAAACGATCATGTGACACAAGTTCTGTGGCGAAATCTGGAAATCTGTTACCAAAATTAAGTAGAGCATTTTGGAAGTAACTGTTGTAATAAATTGAAATAAAAAAACAATTATTATATATTTTGTATTTATTTTTATTATCATGGTATTATTTAGAGATCAACTAACCTAGGAAATATATATATATACATAGATACATATATATATTTATATATACACATATATATATTTATACATATGTATATGTTTATATATTTTAATATTTTTTGTTTGTTTTATAAGTATGTTGCGTATCTGCCTTCCTTTAGCTTGTATTTATGTACTCGTATATAGACAAATTGTAACCTTTTCTTTCTCCTATAAATCTGTGATTTCATTTTCTTCTCGTTTTTTGTTTTTTGTAACTGTTCTCATGTACATATAATATTATTTAATATTTGTTGTCATTAATATTATTATAAATTTAATTCAATCTTTGAAGTGTTAATTCACTTTTATTATGGGTTTGAGCTTGAGTAAGTGTAAGCAAGTTATTATTTGCTCTTATTTTTAACTTATATTTTCTGTTTTTTTTTTTATTATTTGTTTTACAAATATGTATGATTTTTGTTTTATTTAAAAAAAATATTTATTTTTTATTTTTAATAATAAACACATAAATTTAACTTCTTTTATATTTCATCATTTGTATGTATATATGTGTGTATATAATCAGGGACAAAGTATCTGTATATATACTTTGATCGAAGAGAATTTTTAAACGTTAAAACGTCAAAAGAAAAAAAATGATTAAAATTATATTTAAAATCAAATAATTAAAATATTAAAATTAACCAAAAATTTTTTAATACAAAATATTTTTGAACCCTTTTCTTCGTATTTAGAAACGATTATTATAGTTACTATTGGTTTATTACGCTTATAGAATAATTAAAAATATTAATTTGCTAAATTTTTTAAGGAAATGAAAATGGTTTCTTTTATATTTGAAATTTTACAGAGTGAGACTAGGGATTATCTTAAGTATAATATCTTTAGTTACTAGATACTCTTTGAGTTATTTTTTTTTCTAGTATAGCGGCCAAAAAAAATAAGTTAACTCAGAGTAATTTTTTCATTGTGTTAACAACTTTAAAATAGGTAAGAGCATTACTGCAAAAGGATTTTCTATCAATAGTAAGCAAATAGAGATATTATGCAAGGTACACACTTTGCAGCACTGTGTACAGAATCAGTGCACAACTTCATTAAAAAAAATTGCTTTGAGTAAAGATGACATCGGATATTAATTCACTTTTCTTTTTTAAAATATCAACGCTATAATCACCTAAAATTCGTTGAAAAATTATTTTAGGTTTTATTTCTAACGTTTTATATTTATAGTTTTCGTTTTTACAGTTCCAAAGTTCAATAAAATTACGCATTTCTGGTGCGAGACGTTTAATTTTTGTATGGCTCCATGCTTCTTACAACCTTACAACAAATCTATACAACTTGCAAAAAAAAATCTAATTTTTTTTCATCTTTCCTACAAACGAGACACAACTTCATACAACGAGCCCACACATTTTTAACACATTAAAATCTCATACATAACCTCCTCATATTGTACCAACGGTCGCTAAGTGTGTAGCTTGCTTTACATTTCACTTAATCTCTAATCTCACACTTAAAAACCCCACTCTAAAGAATTTCATACAATGAGCAAAACAGAATATAAATTAGGATTCTTCAATTAATAAATTTTTATTTCTTTTTTTAAAAGAAGAAGACATGTACATACTACATATCTTGTAACAGAAACTAAAAAAAAAAAAAATTTCCAAAGTAGTCTTTTAAAATATGCAAAAAGTGGTCTCCTAAAAGATGTTTTAAATTCCACCAAAAAAATTCATATATAAATTTCAGTTATTATCTATGTATACGGCATTCATATTTAAACAATTAAATATTTTGCTTAAAGTAAATAAAGAAGAAATCGCTTTGTGAAAAATCTACGATAATTGCCGTGTTACTGTAGTTCCCATTATTAGTTATTTTTGGATAGAAATTAAAATAAATTTTATTTAAAAAGGAAACGAACATGATACCAAGAATTTTTTTTTATTAATTTCTACGAAATTATCAAGTATGCGAATAAAACTAATAAGTAAATTAAATTGTTTGTTTGTTCTATTTTTATGTAAATTTTAAATCTTAGAATATACTTATATTCATATATACGGCAATATGAAGTCAGAAATCATCGTAGACTATAGTCATAAGTCCCGGCTGCAATCTACTTTGATATTGAATTTCAAATTCTATATAAAAAACTGGCTGAAGTCCAGTTCAATTTCGTTACTTATACTAACTTCATACCAAGTTTGCATTATTCATATCGTCATCTTAAAGACCTTATAACCTATCTGCAAAAATTTCAAAATTGCGTTTTTTATGGATTATTATTCCCTACGTATAGCTGTGCAAATTTTTTAACATCTAATATGATAAATGACCAAGTTATTACCAAATCAAAATATGTAATTTTCGTTTCAATATTGCAAAGAGTTCCAATTTTATAACGTTTTTTCCCTCTCCTGTAATCTTTTGAAAACTGCAGATAGGTTATTTAGTCTTTAAGGTGACGATATTTATGTATAATCCAGATCGTGAATAAAATTTTAGTGCAAACTTTTCAATTCGTAACACATATTTAACCACCCCCATGGAGCGTTACGTAGTATGTGCACAGACCCTATACAACGAATAAAAAAATATATGCTGCAAAGAAAAACTGTATATCACATTAAGAAACTAAAAACAAACAATGCATTCATTGTTAACAGTCGAAATACGTTTAAAAGTATTGTCAAACCGACCTGTTTGGTTTCGGCTCGAATTTTTAAAAACGGCGGTGATGTCCGACTTCGAATCGATCGGCTTGTTTCTCTGTTTTTATACTAACGAAATGTCTGGTATATTTGCGGCGTTGTAATTGTTGTAGGGCAGCCTTTGTCATAAAGAGAACATGTAGTATATATCAATGTATTGGTGTTTTTACACTTGTAGAAATTGACTGTTACATTTATTTTTTTACTGTAGCCTAATATCATATTAAAAGTTTGTATGCATACACACTGGATTGGTTTAGCGTGTTTATGGACGAAAGAATGAACGAATGAATGAATTTAAATAATTAAAAAAATATTTACATTAAAATATATATATATATACAAAAAAGCTTCTTCCCACTCTACATTCCACATGCTGAAAAATTAAAATATTCAGAGTGTACTGTGAATAACAAATAAAGAGACTAAAAAATAAGTAAATATTTTCTTGCCCTCTTTTGCATGTGTTTTGTTGTTGCAAATTCAAAAATAAAGCGACAAATGAGTATGTTTCGTATTTTATTTTGTCTCTTCTGTTTGGTTCGTGTTGTGTATGTGAAAATGACGATTGGTGCTCGGCCCCTAGGGGCTAGTTTGACGATCAATGTTGTAGGGACAGTTTTGCCATATACATATACTACAGCGTGGCATACAACGTACATGCGTATATTTAAAAATAATTTGAAAAAAAAAATGAAACTTTGCGACTTTTTTACTGCAACAGACAGATTAACAGAAATTTGTACACAGAGAGTGGAAAATTTTTATCAAAAGATTAAAAACTATATATTAGAACAATTTTGTTATCAATCACTTTAGGAAAAAAATATGTCTTATTTGTATATTAGTGGCACTTTTCATAAAAATAATATATCCGAAATTCTATATCGAAGTTGTAATTAATATTATCATGGAAAAGAAAAAATAAACAAACAATTAAATAAAATTAAAATAAGTAAAATAACATAGAAAATAAGAAAGTTTCTGATAATAGAATACTTATAAATTTTTTTAACAAATAAAATAATGATTGTTTCTCTTTGATTGCATTTATTAATTACAGATTGGCAAAATTATGTTTGTTGCATTTATTACTCTCATATGCTGCATATAATCAAACTATGATGCAAGCATATAGGTTCATTATTATTATAACCTTTTATAAGTATGTATGTATTTATGTACCTCTCATTTATCTCTCTCGTTTTTTTTTCGATAAAATTTATTAAATTCTTTCTCAATCACTTCTTGGTTATTATACAATTGAAATGGTAACATTGATGCCCAAGTTTCCATTGTCAGCAAAAAGTTGGGCAATCGATGTATCAAAGACCAGGCAGTCTGAATTGTGTATGGCTGAGGCAACACCTTCGTGTATAGAGCGTGGCATAGCTTCCCAAGTTAATCGTCTACGATTACCATTCAATTCCAAACGATAAACAAAATTCTCTGCTTCTTTGCGGGATCCTATGAGCTGAACAATGGCAAAGAATTGTTGGTGTCCATCATATTTCTCTTGTTTCTCAAGTACCAACATAAAATGATGGCCAAAACACGACTGCATCATGACCCAATCAACAGCTCCGGGTAAATTTATGTCTGTAGCTAAGAATACAATGTCCTCACCTTGCAAAGTTGTTATGCTTTTGTGTGACATCATCAAATGTTGCATGACTAGATCGAGTGGACCCTGCCACTTACATGAGGCACCTGGACAAGGGCATAAATAGGGTCGACATTCGCAGGTCTCTTCATGTTCTGTTTTTTCCGTGTATAGCAATGAAGCTGTACAGCCGTAACCTGAATGTTTACAAGGGAATTTGACATTCGAAGCAACTTTCTCCATTGCCAAGTTACGTATATTGGCCAAAGGGCCGCGACATGTTGGACAGCAGGTGAGCTTGGAGCGGCATGATACGCACACCAAATGGCCACTAGAACACTGTAGTATGGGTGGCAAGACATAGTCGAAGCACACTGGGCATTCAAACAATGATGTTAGATCGGTGGACATACCGACATCACCACCTCCGGCAGACGATAGAGATGAACTAGACGACGATGATGTATTGGCTGAGGTATTTCCAGTACTTGAATTGCCTGTAGCAGTGCCAGTTGGAGTTTCACGACGTTTAGGATTTATTTTATTAGACATTGGACTTTGTTATTTTGTCAGTTTATAAATCTGTTTTTTTTTTTTTTCTTTTCTTTTAATTTATTAACAAAGTTGTTCTGTTGGATTATTTGAACAATTCCCAAAAAAAAAGTTAGTGGCAGTAATTTCTGAAATCTTCTTGTTGTTGTTTCGTTGGTTGTTTTAGTCAGTGGCTTCGAAAATAAAACGTTAAACGAGACTTTTGTTATCGAATTGTTAAGTCTTATTGTGATTTTGAATTTATAAGGTGTTGCAATCTAAAAAGAGAGAATAAATGATGATCACTATTATTATTGCTAATTAAACATATATATGTACATACATATACGTACGTTAAAATATCTGCGAAAGAACATTAAATAAAAAAATTGTAGGATTTGAAAAAACGCCGTAGGTTTACATGCCAACGAAGAATATTGGAAGTTAACGTTTTTTGCAAATATAGCATGCGATATTTTTTCTAAGTGAGTTATGAATTGTGGTAACCAACCTCTTCGACTCCAGGGAATTAACGCGAGTATAAAATAAAGATAATAAATTGTGCTATTAAACAGCGTTTACATTTTTTATAAATAGTGTTGGTGAATTTGTTTGTAAACTTTAAAAATATGACATATGGGCATTTCCAGAAAAAGGTCAACCGCGACAGAAATATTAAAAACCGGAAAAAAAAATTTTCTTTATCAAATTTAATTAGAGAACTGTATAAATTTTTATAATTTATTAACTTAAATAATAATTCTTTAATTTTTGTTATCATTGGAATATATCCTGTTTTATTTATTTTTTATACTTATAAATAAAAAATTTTAAACCTAAAAAATGCCTTTGGAATCATTGTCCCGTTCGCGATTCTAAAAAAAAAATTTAAAGAATATAATAATAAGGATAATTAAAAAAAACATCATGCTAAATAAAAGCTTTATATCTCTGCTTTAGTTAAAAAATAATCTCCATTTAATAAACTGACAATATTCGCAGAGTTTTAAACAAAACCACACACCGAAAAAAATGACTTACATTTTTTGTCCCGTTCGCGATCGCAAGTTTATTCAAAATATTTGGAGAACGTTCATATTTTATAATTTTCTTTTTGTTCTCAAAAATTGTTCTACTAAAATGCTATTAAATATTTATAAAAAGTTAAAAAAAAAAATTTGAGTTTTCATTTTTTTTTTCAAGTTGAGTGCGTACGAATGTCCCGCTCGCGATCCTGGAAATGCCCATATGTAGCTAAAACGGTCCACTACAATATCACTATTTCTTATCTTATTTTCTACTTGATTTAATTTCCAATGTATGTATAAGGGTTTGCTTACTTTAATACACAAGAAAAAAATTCTACCATTTTAATTTATGTTCGAACTTCTTAGCTAAGGATATGATGACCATGTCGTCACTTAAAATCCAAAATGCTTTTAGTTGACGATATACATATGTATGTACTTATGTACGCTTTTTATCGCTGGGATTCATTAAAAAATATACCTACACATAATAACTACAAATGTACATACTTATACTCGTATGTATGTAACTAAAGCTACGTTCACATTTATCAAATATTTGCCCAAAAAAACGTAACCAATAGTTTTGCTTAGGGATAGTGTCATTTAAAACGATTTTTATATTACAAAATAAAAATAATTCTTCTCCAAAAGAGTATTTTTATACAGTTTTTAAAAAATTCGAACCCAAAATTAAACAAATATTGGAATTAAAGGAAATAAATTATTAGTTTTTTTCTTGGTTACGTTTTTTTCGACAAATATTTGATAAATGTGAACGTAGCTTAACTTAGTTTCCCTCAAAGTCGTGTAGAGTGCTAATACTATAAAATTAATGATTTTATTTGCATTGTATTTTTTTTAATAGGTAAAATATATGCACATATGTACATACATACCTAAGTGAAACTTACACATTATTTACTGCTGCATAGTGTAAATACATAAGTACCTACATATATCAACACAATTATTTTCTTTTATTGCTTGATTACATTCATTACGTTATTTATTTTCTGTATGTTCATTTCATGGAATTGAGGTGGTTGCAATAGCAAAGTTAATCTTCAATTTATTTTTTTTTATATCTGTCCGTATGACTGCTTCACCCTATTCGTTTCAGGTATAAAAAAAAATATAAACGGTGGTAAGTCACAAATTATATGTGTACCCGCAAAAACAAATGAATATTGCAAGCTTTTGCATGCGTCCGCTTATGTTTGAATAATGATAGTTGTAACATGAACAGCCACTGTAGGAAATTTAAAAATTCAGATGATCTAAAATATTACGTCGTTATTGACCTTTTACATACAAGCATTCTTATGTATGTATGTATGTACATATGTTAATAAATGTTTCAGTAGGTATTCAGCACTTTTTAACAAAAAAAATGTTTCCTTAAATTAATAAACTGTTAAATAAATTTACACTTGTTTTATCACACTTTTTCTTTCCATTCTGGGTTTATTAATTTTTTTTTACAAATCGTTAGTGCTATTTTTATAGCATATATGTACATACATACGTACATATTTACTTAAATGTTCAATTTTTTAAATTAACACTCTTTATACCATAAATTTTCTTTGAATAATAGAGCAGCATCATCTGTTTGACGGTGGCTTTTCATTTACAAAATTTTTCATAAATGTAAGTACCATAGCTGCCACATTTGACGATTTATCGTCATTTTGACGATTTTGGGTCCTAAAAATTACATAGTGACGATTTATACCCTAATTTTGACGATTTTAAATAATTCAAGTTTGCAATATTTATTTGTACTATTAAAGCAACTGAACTGCTGAAAATTTTAATGAGCAACTTTTTAAAAACTAGTTTGCTTAAAACGGTCAAACCGAATTCGATTAAATTTTAAGGATTTGTTCGTATGGTAGTGTAGATGGTTTATCGAAATCGGTCGACGCGTTTGTGAGTTATGACTTTTGTGAAAGTCGTGATGTGCTTCGATTAGGTAAATCGAAATTTATAAAAGTATATAGCTTCCGTGCGAAGCCGGGCGCTCAGCTAGTTGACTATAAAAACAAAAACAATTTTTTGAATTTTGAAGTCATTTCTTTAGGAATATTTGCCAGAGATGAAATTGAAGAAGCACAAATAAGTGCAAAAGAAAAATAATAATTGTGATAATTTTTATAGAGCTTTGTGATCAGATATTATCCAGATTTGATTTTGAAAATAAATATATTAAGCTCTTGGCCAAATTAATCCATTTAATATTATTGATGTAGAAAAAATTTGGTTTTCTGAAATTATAACAGAATTTTCCTATTTTGTTGAAGAAAGTGAAAGCCAAGAGCTAGAAACTGAGCTCAGATAATTAAAATTATTGCAGTGATAAAAACATATAGCTATTGGATTTTTGGAAAAAAATATCAGAGATGCAAACGAGGGATTCTAGTCTTTTGTTTCCGGTTTTGACTAAATTTATTACAAAAAACCTAGTTTTACCACTATCCCCAGCAAATGATGAAATAATAATATATGTAAAATATGTATGTATATGTATACAAGTCTTTTTTCTCTCACAATTATATTTTTATTGTATAAATTATATTTTAGTTTTTATACATTTTTAGAAAATGTGTTTCCGAAAATGAAATTTAAAACCATAATTTTACTAAATTGAAGTAAAAATAACTAAAGGATTTGGATTTTTTTATTTTTTTCCATGCATGTTTTCAAAGTATTGAAAAACATGGAATCTTTTTACATGTGATTTTATCGTGAATTCTAATTGAAGTATCTGATCTCTGTATTCAAAAGAATGCTGTTTTATTAATCAGATTTGTTTATTTAAGAGTTTTGTTACGTTTTGCCTCTAAAAAAATATCGGTTTGTTTCATTTGACGTTTTTATGACGATTTCAATAAGCTATATTGACGATAATGACGGTTTTTGCCCAAAAATATGACGATATTACCTAAAAAAATCTGGCAGCTATGGTAAGTACATATATTGGCAGTATATACTTACATATATACATACATGCATTAGTACAATATTCTTGCCGAATTAAAAAAACGCCGTCGTCGCTGCTTTTGAATAAATGCAGTTAAATTATTTTCTGCCTTTAAAGCAAACTGTTCTAAGCTTATTTAATTAACACCTAAGTTCTGTATTTTATTAACCACCATTAAAATTTTAGTTTTTCAAATAGAACAATGTATATATTATTAATTTTAATCTTCTCGTCTTCTATTTAAAATACAAAGCAGCTTTTAATTTCTGTTGTTTCTATTTTCTTCGGATTTTAATGGTTGTCGTAGTTAATCGTGTTAACATTGATGGTTGTAGGCCATTTTCATAACTAATCCTTTTTTTTACCGTCTACAACATATATATTATACGCACTAGATATTATATTATTTATTTAATATTCTTTTTTAATTAATTTTATAATATTGATTGATTTTTGTAAGTAGATATTATTTTTCTTTTCCACTCTCTATCTACAAAAAAAAAACTCTGTCGTTTAACTTGCAATAATACTTTTTCTTCATTTTTACTACTAAATGCACTTGGTTGCTTAAAAGTGGACAAGATTTGAAGGGTCGTAAATAAAGAGTATTTCATAGGGTGACTACAATTTCTACGTTTTTTTAGTTATAGTGCGGATGATTTGAGAACGTTAATTTTGAATGTTTTTAAATGGTGCGTTCATATTAAAATCGATATAAATTGAAACGCGTTAAATATAAGTAGTATAACCAACTGCCGACACAATCTATCGTATTTTAGATGTTAATAATTTGTTTAATACTCTCCTAGACATTATTCATTTGCTATAAACAAAAAGGAAAAAATTAAATAAGAACTGAAACAGTTACATACATGCATACATAAGAAATATAAGCTTAGTTCCTTCCCTAAGTTAGCTACTCGAAAATGATAAAAATAATTTGAAAAATTCTATACTATTTAAGAAATATTTTTTTCATTTCAGAGGGATACTTAACATCCTGCACCTTCGATTATCTAACAGACAATTTCGATACACGTCTCTTCGTAGGTACAATTTTCTTCTTTAGCTTTGTATGTCCCACCGTCATGATCGTCTACTATTACAGTCAAATTGTCGGTCATGTCTTTAGCCACGAAAAAGCCCTTAGGGAACAAGCAAAAAAAATGAATGTTGAATCATTACGTTCGAATGTTGATAAAAGTAAAGATACGGCTGAAATACGTATTGCCAAGGCAGCCATAACAATATGTTTTCTCTTTTTTGTATCGTGGACACCATATGGCGTGATGTCTTTAATAGGAGCATTTGGTGATAAAAATCTCTTAACACCAGGAGTAACAATGATACCGGCATGTGCATGCAAAATGGTAGCTTGCATTGATCCATTCGTATATGCAATAAGTCATCCAAAATATCGTATGGAATTGCAAAAACGATTGCCTTGGTTGGCCATAAATGAGAAAGCACCAGAAGCCGCGAGTACAGCTTCAACAACAAGCACAACACAACAACCAGAACAAAGCCAACAGCAAACTACAGCGGCTTAAAAATATACAATATGGACTTATTATTACATAGTTTAAGTTAAATCCATGTAGATATTTATTTATTGTATAAAACATTTTTAGCTATTAATCGAACAATTCTGATGACGACTTTGATGTGAACTTGGCATGCGCTTTCAATATTAATACACCGTGGCTGATTGACCTTTATTAAAATTTATTATGGACTGCCTTCGGATATGTGTCATAAAGTCATACTATATATATATTTATGTCTACATATGTACATACATATGTATGTATTTAAAACATGTATGCATGAATGAAAGTTTGTTTATTATTTTAATTTGTAGCTGATTTTATTTTAAATCAAATGAATAGAATTTATTGCAAATACAAAATGATTGAGCTTCTAATTACATGGAGCCCAAACTTCGTGTTGCTGTTTTTCTACTTGGGAAAAAATAGCCGCAAAAATGTTTACATTAAAAAAATATATATATTTTTGGTGGTGGCTCATGGAGCCATTTATTTTATACTTAATACGTCTCCTGATTTATAACTCTCACTCTCACAAAACAGTTATAATATTTTCAAAAAATTTTATTATTATTTTTCTTAGAAAAGGAAAAAAAAAACAACATTTAATCATATTAACGTTGATTCAGATTGCAATCTACATACGTATCTGCGAGCAAAATTTAATTCAAATCTGTTCAGCCATTTTCATGTGATTATAATATTAGTGCATATTCTTTTTAAATGATAATTGTTTATTTCATTAATTGTATATTTCTTTTTTTAAAGAAATATTTATTTGCAATATTTTCTCGTTACAATACATACATACGTTTTGCAGTACAACAAATAAAGTATAAGATTTCTCAATTTGTCGATATTTCAAAATCATAAATTATATTTACGACATACAAAAATCATAAATATTTACTATTTACAGTTTGAATTTTGTTGCGACTGTCGTCTCATTTGCCATTAAGTGCAGTATGTAGTTTTATTACAGCAAGATAGTCATTGTAGGAGAGTTGTCCATTTTTAGATTTGTTTTGTACACGTTGTAGTTTTTCCACAACTTGTGATTTTGTGCCGGATAAACGAATGCAATCGTCTAAATAGCGCATTGATTCGCGTGACCAAAATGTTGATGGTAATTTGCCACCATTTAAGTTCTTGTTGGGGATGGGTTTTTCTGAAGTTATTTCGGTAAGCAAAGTATCGCAGGTACTTTTCCATTTATCGGTGACTGCTTGAATGGATGTACTCACGGTTGAACGTTTCTCTGGATTCGAAAATGGAGGTGGGGGCATTATTTTTTGTTGCTTTTTGGAATTTTCGTTAGTGTTCTTAGTTGCGTTTGTTATACTTGCAGATTGTTTCGCTTTATTTCTTTTTGGAGCTACGGAGGACGAAGCATTTGTTTCAGCAGCAGCCGAAGTGTTACCAGGTGATTTATTAGTTTTCATTAAATTAGCTGTGTTAGTGTTACTTGATTTTGTTTTAACATTTGATAAAGAATTGCTACTTTCTGCTCCCGTTTTTGGTGTTGCATTTTGAGAAAAATTCGTGGGAGTCGCTAATCGAGATGCTGTCGTTTTAGTTTTATTTGCAGTTCGTGTGTTGCTGCCAGAAGAATTCGATGGGCTTGTGGTATCTCCATTTTGTTTACGTTTTACAAATTTCGCATTCTTTTCGTTCGAAGAAGTTTGAGCAATTTGTTTAGATAATTCTCTATTCGTACCAATTGTATTTGTTAATGCCGGTGGTCTGGCTTGATCTAGCTTTTCTTTTTGTTCTTCACTAAAACTGGTATCCAATACCTTTTGTCCCAATAGTATGGGATCAATATTAAGCTGAGGCATACGATTTTTGGATACAAGTCTATTGTACGTATCTACCAATTGCCTGTAGTTATCATGACGGTAAGATGAAAATATATACTTCCAATGGTTCGTAATTTCTGAGCGTATTTCTGGTGGCGCAACATCATCACTTACATTGTTTAATAATGTTTTTAAACTTATTAAAAGTTTATCCAAGTGCAATATGCCATCCTGTAAACCAGCCTGGCCTACAAGTATCATATTTAATGACCTGCGTACCTTCTCAGCTAATTTATTACCAGATTTTGTATGTTGTCTTTCATGGTATTGCAAACGATTAAGCAAACTGTTAGCATTGCCTAAATTAGTCATTAGCTGATTGATATTTTCGCGTAAAAACCTTATTAGGACATAGGTACGCTTGGGTACATTGTTACTACTATTCGGTTGTTTTTGATTCCTTTCATCTTCCAGATCGCGATATTTCAATAGTAGTTCTCTTTGGAATTGGTCTTGGTTGCTAGGCAAACCAAAAATTACTAAAACATGTCCAACAGAGGTAAAATCAAGACGTGCCTTCAACTTGTGAGTACGGGAAGTTTTTGCCAAAAATGCATTTCCTTGGGGAGAAAGCAAGTATTTGCTATGGAAATGGGTTAAATATATTTTTGCCTCACATGGCAGTTCTGTTAAGGGTCTTAAATCTCGACGATTGTCGTCATCTTCATCAGAATTTGCTGCTACAAATCTTCTAGAGATACCGCATAAAATTTTTTCATAGTTACCATGACGCGCTTCATTCTGATTCGGAGTTGAATCGTTAAGTGGTATAAAATCAGGTAAAGTTTCCATTTCACGAGCTTTTGGTCTAGAGTTTGCTGTCACAAAAGACTCTGTTTCATGTTCTTTACCATTTGACGTTTCTGCTACTAGTGTTGGTGTTTCTTTCGTAGTTGGAGTTTCTGCCAGAGTTGAAACATTTGATGAACTTGGGGCTAAATCAAAATGTTCAGAAAAGCTGTAGTTTGAATCGGAGTCCAACACTACTGCTTTTTCCGGTACTGATTTTTGTGCAGCTCCTGGAGTTGGAGTTGATGTAATTTTTTTAGGAGATTTAAAGTTTCCATTATGACTTTCACCAGTATGGGAATTTTGCTTTATTGTGCTTAACTGCATATTTTCGACAGCATCTTCCTCCTCTCTATGACCACTCAATTCAACTTCGTTATCACTTTTTTCATCTATATTGATAGAATCCCCGACTATATAAGTCTCTTCGTTTTGTTGATCAGTATTACCACTTTCGGTAATTTCTTGAACCTTGAAAGAAATAAATAGTTAAAAAATACACATGATTTAAATGATCATTGCAATGTTTACTTTTCAAATCATAATGTTGTACTCTCGACAGATTGCATATGCAACATTTCCGTATACTCAATGAAATAAAAATATTCTTTCAAAAAACGTACCTGGTTTGGAGCACTTTCCATTGCTTGGGTATTTTGTTGAGTAGCTGTGCCAACTTTTGAATATGGATTTGCTTCATATTTCTTAGAAAGTCTCTTAGTCCTCTTAACGCTGGTGTCAGCAATTTCAATTGACATCGTATTTAAAGGACGTTTTCGTTTAAATAAGTAATCCATACCTACAGCTTTTAAAAAGCGACCATAATATTTCTCTATGGACGTGAGTTCAACTAAATCAAGTTTGTATTCTTGACAGGGTTTATACATAAGATTAACAGCAATGCCATTGTATGGTGTTCTAATCACCACATCATTGTAAGACTTTTGATGTGATTTAATGCTGCTGGTAAATGGAGGGTACTCCGAGAAACGCACTGCACTGCGACAATTATCGGATATATGTCCGCGAGCACCGCAAATGCAACAATATTTTCTTGGATTGTAATCAATTTTACTGTTTGGATGGACATTAGCTTCAGTCTAAGTAAAAAATAAAAAAAAAACAAAAATTATTTGTTAGATATTTTATTTTGACGATATTTTAAGCAAATGGCAAAAAAGAAAACACTTACAGTAGAATGATATCTGCGCCATTTATCGGGACAATAGTCCAAAGAATGTCCACGTATTTTACAAATCGGGCATGTAAGACGATTTTGGTAGGAACAAGCGTTACAGCATTTGGTAAACACTTGGGTCTTATTGCCGCACTACGCATAAAAATTGAATATGAAAAAAGATTTTTAAATTTACTTTATGTTCTGACTTACCCTTAGGCAGATGGTATTTGGACAGCGTGGCTCATAATGACCACTTTCTCCGCACATATAACAAATCAAGGGTTTTTTCGGCCTTTTACACTTGGAACGCATGTGTCCGAATTCGCAGCAATTCATACATTTAATGTTACTACGTTTGTTGGATTTAATATTAAAACGATCTTCTGTATATATTTTCCACAACCTTTTATCGGCTTTAAAGAAATTTTACATGCATATGCGTTCAAATAAAATTGTATTTTTCTTTACGATTACTTACGATTCATTTTCTGCAATACTTTACTCAACATAAAATGTTCTCCATTCCATGAATTGTTATAAAATTTTTTCATTTCATCATTCCAACCAATACCATTGGGTTTTCGTGTGCCACGAATGTACATTACATTATAAATGGGCGAACCATTATCAGCATGTGTTTTTGCTGGGGATTTCTCTTCATTCGATTTATTTGGGGAGTACTCAATTATATGTGCTTTTTCATCGGGTAAGGATTTGTATATAAAATGTTTTTCCCTGTCACTGTCAGATGAATCCGAGATTTTTACTATATCGTCGATTGCGGACAGCTGATTTCCATCTTTGTCAAAATTGTCAATAGTTTCAAAAACTTTTTCCAATTCATCAATAATATTGTCCGGTATGGCCATGTCGTCTGTGTCAGTTTGGTTTTTTTCGCTTGCGGTTTGCTTTACCAATATTTTTTCAGCAATTTCTCTAGCTGTGGGTACATTTTCGGTTTCACTTTCTTCGTCTACCTCTAAATTTTGAGTTACTTGTTCGCCATCTTGACCCTGAGCTAAATTATTCAATGTTGCTATGAAGTCTGTGTCTGACATATATTCAGTAAATGTTGTATTAGTTGATTTACGTTTTTGTCTAATGGGGGAACAGGAAAGTAAAGTATGGGAACGTTTGCGCGGTTTGTAACGTTCCACTGCTGGACCTTTTGCTATAAATGGTATTTTTGTACGCAGTACAGCATTGTCATCTTCGATATTTTCGTTATCCGAACTGGAGGCTGAATTTCCGTTGTTAGGATCTGATTCTTTATTGCTACTAGAAGCACGACGTTTGTGGAAACGTTTTGTTCTTTGGCTGCAGCTGCTAATGTCTTCCACTTCATCAGAACTTGTATCGATTTGCCGTATGACAGTTGATTTGTTAGCTCCCTTTGAGTAAATGTTATCAGTAATATCCGACTCGCTTTCATATACATCTAGGGCCCTAAATTGACCTTGATCAACACGATAGTCTTTTGGCTGTGCCGGTGGTTTACTTGTGTTGGGTGTAGCAAACTCTAATGAATCAGTAGTTTCAATGTTTTCTTCACATACTTGTTGCATCATAGAATGTAAGGGATTTGCTTTGTCCAATTTATCAACGACATGTTTGGAAATATCGGGAACTTCTAGTAAACTGCTTATATCAGAAGTAAGAACGAGCAGATCTTCATCATCGGCCGTACCACTGGCTCCTTCTAACAAACGACAACGATCTGACTGCCCTATAAAATCATCCGATGATTGTATAGAACAAGGAGATGTGCAACGTGATAAGTTCTCTAAACGTTTTTCAACACCATCCACAGTTACAAAAGATTGAGTAATAATTGCTTGTGGTTTTATAAAACTAGATGTTGTTGAACACATTTGCACATCGGTTGAATCCAAAGCATTTTCTTCGTGCTCCATTGTAATGAGATCTTCATTATTATTTGTTTCTTCATCTGGGCTATCGTCTACGGTATATGTGGGCGGTGCTGCTATTGGTATCATTACGATATCACTGCTATCCGACTCATTATCCGAATCTAAAACGATTATTTCGGTTGGCTTTACGTTATTACCAATTGCAGTTGCCGAATTTTTTGCATTTTTGGATCTTTGCTTCTTTTCCTCAATACGTTTAGCTCTTTCTAATTTTTGTTGTTGTCTGGAGAAGAGACCTTGTTTTATATTTATTGAAGAGTTTTTTGATTTTTTATTATTAACATTGTTATTTTTTCCAATTGCTTTTTTATTAATTTGTTTTTTCTTTCGATTCATCCAGTCGGCGACAGGATTTAATTTTAAATTTGATTTTTCTGTTGGCGTGTTTTGTACCACACTCTGTTGATCTGCGCAACCGTTTTCGGTTTCCTTGTTTTCATTATTTAATGATGGAGAAAGATCAACAGATTTTGGGTCAGTTTTGGATGTCAATTTGGTATTGCTTTTGTTAGCTGAGGAAAGTACAAATATAATTAAAAGTAACATGATATAATTAAAAATTGGAAATTTATATTTCACTAAGAAATATTTTTAAATATATTAATAATAAGGTTTAAATTACCTTTAATATATACATATGTATACATATATTAAAAATTTAGGTTCATGATCTAGATAACATTGTACTCTATCATTTCGCAAAAAAGGTTGCTCGTTCATAAAAGATTAATATGACATTGTTCTCTAATGAAGTTAATACAATTGACTACTACTTAAATTTAATTTCATTTTTTAATACATCAATTAGCGATCTGCAATAAATAATCGATGCTCTGGTAATAACTTGAAATATATAAATGAAAACACATTAACAGTTGATAATATTTCTGTTATGCAGAACAAATAATAATTTTTTAAAAATATATTAATACATATAATATGGCATCAATTTTCCAAATTTCCGGTGTTTCCAATAATTAAAAATGCAAAACTGCAATGTTTATTAAAGATTCCCTGTCTACGCAGAATGTAAGGATTATCTCGAAACGGGAATGCTCACTAAAGATTTTCTGCATTTTTCATTTTAGCTTATAGAATAATTGCACTAAAATCGAAAGTTTTTATTAGAACAAACAACAAAAACTTGTTGGGTCTATATTTTCCTATTTTTGGGGCCATATTTTATAGACCCCTACATATACATATATTGGTGTAAAATTGTTTAGAAAAACTATTATCGAGTTCTTCTTCAGTTGTGTTAGTTATACTAATTTCATGCAGTATTTTCGATGTACATATGTTTAAATTATTTACACAAATAAATAGTGAGTATAATAATATGTAAATCGAAATTTCTTTTCTTTTTCTTAAACATATTACTATAATTTAGATGAGATTGCGATCAAAGCATACCTATATGTGATTTACTATTGTTCTGTGTTGGTGTTGTGGTTTTCTTTTCTTTTGATGAATTAGAAGAATTATTAGATGTGTTCCCAATCTGTTGCGAATGCTGTTGTTGATTTTGAGATTTATCGGAATATATGCGTCCATGATTATTAGGTGTTTTAAAAGGATTACGTATAAAATGCTGTTTAGGATAGTTGTTTCGATCTTGATTGTGTTGCTTAGCTGCATGCTCGCCACCGGCCCAATAACGTCGCGATAAAATTCTATTGGTATTTGAAGAGGTTTCGTAATTCCTTTCAGAACCTTCGGGATTATGAACATTTATAACAATTTCATTTCCACAATAATTTCCTGGATGTTGTGTTCTATTTTCTATAAGTGGCACATCTGTTGCTTCATGATGTATTTGGGCATATAAACGTGCCTCCAATTCATTAAGATCCTCCACATTGTCAATATCGACCTGTTTTATTTTGACAAAATTGTTTACATTTTATTTTATTTGAGACATTAATTTATATCTTCTACTTACTTCGTCCATATTATATTATTGCATACATTTAATCACCGAAAATAAACTTTAGAAACTATATGGCACAATTGACCTTTTTAACCAAATATTTCACAAAGAAAATAAAGTTTATTCCACTCTTCCCAATCTGTTTTTTACTTTTAGACTCATGTGGTCAGGGTTACCATCAACCAAAAATTTTGGCCGTGGCGGCGAAACCCATCTTTCGGCTATTTGTCGAGCCAGTTATATTTTTCGGCTATATTTTATGTTGCTTAAAATATTTTATTTGTTCTGATTTCGAGTATGTTTACATAGGTAACTTTTTTGAAGCCAATGGCCGACTTCCTAAACGCATGTTGCATAGCATAATTTGAAAAACTGCGTATGCAATGCAAAGCATGTTGTAGCAGCATCCTTGCACTGCAGAGAAATGTTTTGCATAAAAACGGCATTAAGGAACGCCATTATTTATTTATTTTATTTTTATTTTTCACTGTAACAACAGTTGTTTATAAAAATATAAAATTAAATAAAAGTTGTTTATAAAAATATAAAATAAAAAATTTAAAAACATTATACATAATTATAATAAATAAAAAAATTACTTATTACACCATTGTCTAAGTATCAAACGCTTGCATACCAAATGAAATAGATGCAAAAATTTGACATCTGATACTCATCAAACTGAGTTGCCAACATATTAGGAACATTAGGCATTGCCAATAATTTCAGGTATGCGTTTAGGAAGTGTCTGCATTGTATATATGCAATGCAACTTGCGTTTAGGAAGTCGGCCAATATTCTATATTAGAAAAGAGGGAAGTAAGATAAGTAAGCATTGTCATAATATTCTCTACTTCTGTAAAAGATGCAAGCTATTTATATTTATATTTAGTGTAATTTTGTGGGTTGCTAGTTGTTGATTCAAAGAGAAAATTTTTTTTAAATATTCGTCATTGTAAGATCGGCATGGTTGTCAATTAGTCGAAGTTATGTTTGGTTGGATTGGCATATATGTATGTTATTGTATGGTATTTTTTATAGCGGCATATTGTAAGAAAAAAATATTTTGTATATGTGTGTTTTTGCATTTTTGTGATGGATGGCTAGTTTTCATTGACAAGAAATTGTTACAATTACAGAGAATTTATTTTCATTTTGTGTGCTAGTAAAAAGTTTTACTAGTTGTCAAGTACAAAATTTTTTTTTTAGAAAGCTGGAAATTTATTTGTTATCAGGTAAATATTTTTCTAGTTTTCACATAAAATTATGGAATATGAGGGGAATTTTTAGTAAATATATTAGCTGTTTTTAAACCCTGATAATAACATATGATAGTGGGAATATACATATATGTATTGTATTATAAATGATGGTAAGCCTACATGCGCTTATCTGACAGTAATGCCAGACCTTCGTACACCAATTTCGCTACATGTTGTCAAGTCAAATCGTTGGCTCGTCAAATGTTTCGTGTATAGTATAGTATAGTAATTTGTATCAAAAATCTATTTGTTCCTCTTGCTTGGAGGCAGATGAAAATTTCAGCGAATGTTTTCTGTTCTATGTCGCTACAATAAATATTAACTTGAAATCAGTTGCATGCAACATCAATTTTTTTAACTGTTGGACCCCTTTTGCACACGCAAAGTTTAGTTTACAAAGTCTTGAGTTTGTCCAAGAGGTGGAAAGAAGAATGGGGGTGAGTACAGACTTTGATGTTCTCGCAAAGTTGCATTGTTCTTTGTTCGTCGCTTATACATAGTTGTATTTGTATATGTATGTATGTACGTATGCATAGAGAAATAAAAAAAAACACCAAGAAGAACAAAGAATGGAAACAGAATTTGTAAAACAAAACTTTGTGTGTCTGAAAACCAAACAAAGTTTAAAAAAACATTGACAAAGAAACACTGCGTGCGCAAAAGGGGTCTTGGCTTTTTTGAAGATGGCGATAAAATATCAGTCTGGCCCCTTCTGTTTTTATAGCACTTTTGACATTTCATTGCCAATTTTATTGTTTTTCTAAAACTACGCCGGGCCACGTAGAATTTGTATTTTTACACAATTAAAAAGTAAGTAAATTTTGTTTGCAAATCGAAAACAGAACCTATTTTAAATAACAATTTCTTATAGAATGGAATCCACAATGCTACGATATGTATCTCCCATTAATCCGGCCGTCTTTCCACATCTGGCTACGGTATTGCTCATCATTGGAACATTCTTTACCGCTTGGTTCTTTATCTTTGTTGTATCGCGACCTAAAAATACCAAGGAAAAAACACTATTCAAAGAACTATCGATCAGCTTATGTGCATCAGTTTTTTTGGGTTTTGGTTTAATGTTTCTGATGTTGTCAGTTGGTATTTACATATAATTATATCACTTCTAACATTCTTTTAAATTAAGCATACACACTACATTAGAAGAGTGGTTCTAATTAATTTATTTAATAAATAATATTGTGACCGTTTTAGTCCAAAAAGCGGATAACAGCAATACAAATTTTAATAAATAAAGTTAAACCAACAAAAGATAAAACTTTTACATTGTGTATAAATTCCCCTTTGTTTTTACAAATCTTTGGGAAGAAATGTTACTGATTCACACCATCTGGCAATTAAAACCCCAATCACAGAATAATTTGTTCCAATAACGAAAGATTGAAGGAAGCCGGAAATTATTTGTGTATATTATATTTTTCTGATTTTTGGGTTTTACATTTAGCGTCAATATTCTTTTAGTTTTCAGTGCCGTACCTATCATGAACTTACATGTACTTTTTCTTCCATTTTTTCTCAAAAAATAAAATTTATTCGTCAGTATTCAAAGCAATGAATTTATTTTCTCAATATGTAATAAAAATAACAAAATTTATCTTTCGTTTTCAGCGCTCTGTGATTAAATGAAGAAAACAGATCATAAACAAATTTTTTTTATTTCTGTTGACAACAAACTGTTATTGTTGTACAATGTTAAATTAACTATTTTAACATGCATACATATATATTAACTCAATTTTAAAAAATATTACTTTAATTACATTTGAATATATTAAATACTTTGCTTGATTTTTTGTAATATATGAATTATAATATAAGTAGGTATTATTAAATATCATTTTATAATTTCAGTTTATCAGTTTTTTGTTTATTTGTGATCATTTCGCTTATTTTTTTATGAGTATAAAATGTAATACCTTTTACGCAACTAACGGCAATGACATGAATATAAAAATTATCATTGAATTTTTTCCAACAATGCTCAATGTTCTTTTTGTATTAACCAGCTAGACCAGCCTTTTGTCTACATTTTTGCATAATAGCACGCAACATAAACTGCTTACGCGATAACTGGCGAACATGTTTTAAAAATGTTTCCAAATCAATGACACCACTGCGTAAGGCTTCACCTAAATAATAAATGGCATCTTCCGTGGCTGCTTCTTCAGCATATGCGTTAAGTAGTCTAAAACATAAAAAAAAAATAATTGGTTGTTTTTCAGCCATGAAAGTAAAAAATTTACTGTCTGTATAACGGAGCAGTTGTGGTAACAGCTTCATCTGGATCAATACCTTCGGAATTCTCTAAAGACTCTAGACTTTTCTCCAATTCATGCGCTTTATCACGTAATATATTAATATTTTTTTGTAAATCAACCTAGAAGAAAAATATGCAATTTCCTTGAAGTCTGAACTTTTTTCCACTTACCTCCTCTCTTTGTAAACGACCAATGATTGAATCAATTTTAGCACTACCTTCGACCAACTCTTGTTTAGTGCGATTAAGTGTATCGATTTCAGCCTGGTATTGATTAACTTTTTCCTGCAATCGACGCCGCAACTTATCCTCGACAGCACTGATAAGCGAGGCCTTAATATGCTCCTCAGTTATGGTACCAGTCGAAGTGGGATTTGAAGGATTCTTTAAGTATTTTTTTGGTTAATTAAAAGTATACAAAGCATATAGCCTTTAGCTGCTTAGACTTACATATCCAGAGTTATAACCTGGAACTGGTGGGAAATTCATATACGGAGGATATGCACCGCTACCTCCTGCAGTTGGTGCTGGCATAGCATTGCCAGAAGATGAAGGATATGGGGGATAACCTCCAAAATTATTAGTTGCTGGGTACGTGGGAAATGCACCGCCTGCGGTGGGGTACGGTAGTTGGTATGACCCACCTGATGCAGCTGATGTATTAACATTACTGGCACTTCCAGGTTGTGTCATAAAAGCTATAACAAAGAACACATTAAATAATACGGTACTACTTCTCTTGCGTGTATACATAAATATATTCGAATAAAATTGTTTAATCTTTTTAAAAAACTATGTAACTGAGAGGTTGAAAAGCAACGAGATACTTGTGCCAAAACAAAAATAAGTTGAGTTTGATGCAAGTGTTGCAATGTTCGAAAACATTATGATATCTAGTAGATTAGTTTAATAGTTAATGAAAAAATCTGTTTGCATTGCAAAGCCAAAATGTACAATTATAACTGGAACAAAAAAATTTGGGGCATAAATACTTTTTCATATTTAAAAAATATTCATAGAAACGATAGTTGAAAAGAAAACCATTTGAAGGGGTTGCTGTCAGTTGTCTTTACCGGAAACATTTCTAAAATTATGGTTCCATAAATGTATATGTCTATATTTTTCTAAATTTCCGTTAAATATTCTTTACTTACATCCTGTCGGATAGGGCGTTGCTGATGTTTGATCTCTGCGGACCGAATATACCGGCGGATGTTCTCCAAATGTTACAATCATTACTTGAATTAGTGACAATAAATCACTTGAATGCTGCAACAAAAAAATGGTTTGAAAACAAATGCATTCCAAAATACTGTTTCATCTAACTTACTGGTTGCCAATCGTGCAAATACGGTAAATAGATTCTACCATTATGATCTACATACATGGATACTTTGATCAGCATATTTGGTGTTGGTTTTACAAAACACATGGGTGCATTCATAGGATGGGTGTCCACAAGCCAAATACATATGGGTATGTAATATTTATTGTCTGTATTAAAAGCAACATTAGTATTTTATAAATATAAAACAACTGACTCATTACTATCGTGGCAAAATAGAAAGTCTACATACTTTTAAAAACAACTGGTATGGTGCCATGCAAATTAAATAAATCCTTAGAGCTGCCGTCGTTAAAAACTGCCGATATTAACAAAATAAGTTTTATAATCTAAATACATTATAAATAAGTATGTATGTATGTCCATACAATATAACTTACCAAATTTTTGTAAATTAAATCCTAAACTACGATAATTTGTTAAGACATCAATAACTTCCTTTTTAGTAGCAGTTATATGTTTGTACTGAAAATATTATTAGAAAATAAAAACAGTTTGTTTACAGCAATAAACTTTAGCTTAAAATTAAGAAGAATCACACACAACATACATAAATATTATAATTAGATACGTATGTATGAAAGTATATTGCTTCTGCAAAAACTATTTGACCCATACCCAATTATCCATTATTGTTCTTTGTTTGTGATCTATTGACAAACTTACCTTTGATAGTAATTTGGCAATTTGTGCCTCTTCTACCGATGTAACCATTTTACGTATTGTTGTATATAACTCGAAAGGATCTACTTTAAAAAATATTTATTTGCGTTTTTATTTTGTTTAAATAATTAGAATAAAAATTCTCTGTGATTTTCAATTGCACTTTGAAGATTTTTGACGTCTCTTCTCTTTGATGAGTAATTTTATAAACAGTTGTTAAAGCACCAAGCTGCCATACTGGTGTTTGTGTTAAAATGAAACTCTGAATATTAAGATTGTGCCAATCAGCGTTGCTGCTGGAAATTTTAAAATTATTCTCAAAAAAGGATTGAAAATATCTCAGACAGAGCTTTAGCCCTCAATACCCTGCTGGTGCCGTTGCAGCTTAATTTGATAATCGTTCTTGAAATAATATTTGGTTGGTGGGCTCTTTTTATTATTGCTGCTATAGGTAGTCGCAGGAATTTCTATATGTAGTTAGTCCCAGAAGGGAAATTTTTCATTCATATAGCGCTTCCTACCGGTCAACAAACCCAATATAAAAAGCAATGAGGCTACCATGTTTCATCTGCCTTATTAGAACGGGTTTCATTGATTCGTTAAAAAGAAAACAGACTTTTACAATTTTTTTAAATTCTGTTGTAAAATTGCATTGCACATTATGAAATTATCAATCCCCAAATCTTTGCACACCTCTTACCAACAAACTAAATAATTTCTGCAACAAAAATTGCAAGTGTAGCCGGGGAACAACTATTATTATCCTTTTTAATTACCATCTACATATTAAGACATTGATTTATTAATACTTAATACTAAAAGAAAAAATACAATTCTTCCTGTATATATAAATATAACTAATACTGAAGCTGATGAAATTCCTTAAACATATTTTAATGAAGTTAAAAATGTATATTCAGTCTGATTTTCGCGAGTTAAAGATCCACTTTTTTGTCATATAACCCTGAAGAAGCTACCCATTGTTTGGTAGCGAAATATTGGTTTTTAAAAATAAAATTTGTTATTGTTATTTTTTATAAAAACAAAAAAGTGGATCTTTAATTCGCGAAAATCAGACTAAATACAAATTTAATAAAATATCGAAGAAATTAGAAGAAAAAAGTTAAAAATGTTTATTAATATTTATACAGGGTAAAGTTCGTAAATGTTTATAATCAGAGAAATATTAGGTAGACATTGTTAATATACATATTTCGAGCAACAAAGGAAAAATTTAATATTTATACATCCCTTTTGCAGATTTTTCAACAGCACTGGCTGAATAGAACAAACGTTGTTTTCGGTAGAAGCCACTAAACCTCGTCAGTTTTCATGTGCAAATGCTTTCACTACTTGTTAGGTAGCTTCGTTGAACGTCATTACATATTCTATTTATACACAATTACAAATACAAATAGAATACCCGACTTATTTCTACTAATGGATGCTAGCTGGGGAATTTTTTGTTTTGTTTTTTATTTACATATCATATATTAAACATTACAGTGCTGCCAGCGAATTATATCCTACAGTGCCAAATCTCCTGATTTTTCTGTTCTACTTAAGACAAACTTTTTTGGTTTGATTTTTAAACTTGGTATATTTTTTGGTTAATGAAAATATTTATTGTTTACAGGGAATTTTGCGAAATATTTATTTAAATGTTTCAATTTCAATACAAAGGAAGTCTACAAGGCCAATATAAAATGTATTCGTAAAGATAACTAACTATGAATAAACATAGCCAATAAATTGTTATAAGAAAAAAACAATTGATGATATAATTATATTTTATTAAGAATAACAGATAAGAATTAGCTCCCCAGCCAATTACGAGCTATGAGGTTAAATAAAAAAAAAAAAAAATATGTAATTACAAAAGAAAGACAGTGAAACCCTTTAATGAGAATTATAATTTACCAAAAACATAGTGGATTCTTTTAATTAGTTTATTGTTTACAACCTTTTCAGTTGTATTAGAAATATATGTATTTGTTTGGACCATAGCTTGGGAATAATGATTAGTAATCCTAATGATTAGCAATTGGATTAGAAATTTTAATTGTGCTGAAAAATTGATTAATTATGATTAGTTAGCCATTTTAGACGATTACTAATTGATTAGATTAGAAATAATCAAAAATCTAATCACAATTAGTGACGATTAGCATTTCTAATCAAATCTAATCAAAACTAATCAAAAAAATAATTGATTAGATTTCTTGATTATTTTTGATTAGATCCACTATTTTTAACTATTTTTGTGAAAAGAAAATATTTATTTATCACATTTGTTGCAATATTTACATAATGTAACAGTTTTTTAATATTGCATAAAATTGCATACGGTGGTGCATGTGTGCTGATTCTGCTTATATATAATTCAAAAAAAATCTAATCACAATTAGTGACGATTAGCATTTGTAATCAAATCTAATCAAAAATAATCAAGAAATCTAATCAATTATTTTTTTGATTAGTTTTGATTAGATACGCTAATCGTCACTAATTGTGATTAGATTTTTGATTATTTCTAATCTAATCAATTAGTAATCTGAAATTTTTATCAAAATTCAATTCTAATGATTAGATTATTTTATTTCTCTAATCGTAATGATTTCTAATTCTAATCGAAACTCCCAAGCTATGGTTTGGACCATAATTCAAAGTTAACAATATGTTAATGAATTCGTTGTTGAAAAATACTGCCGCTAAAAAGACAAAATATTTTTAAAGTTATTCAATTTTTTGTTGCATTTACAATTACATATATAAACTAAATAATTTTTTGACTACAAATAAAAATTAATAATTAGGTTTGCTGCCTGTAATTGTAAAGCAGTTACTATACCGATTATAACCTCAAATAATATTACAAAGCATCTTTAGCGATTCTCATTATTCGAGCAAGGATCCAATAATATTAAAAATTAATATGCATATACATATGTATGTATGCTACATATATAAAAAATTTCTTTTAAAGTATATTTCGTTACTTTCATCGTAATCCAAATTTTGAAAATTAATTTTTTGATGCTTTGGATAGAGTAATCAAAAACACATCGTTTTTTGCGGAAAAACATCAATATTTTTTCTATGTAGCTCTTGTGTTGCAATCATACATACATACATATGTACTTATGTAAAATTGCTAATTTTAATCGTGTTAAAAAAAGGTTCAAGAGCCATTTGAAATATGAAAATTTCCAACAAAATGTTTCTATATATGTACATATGTATGTATATTTGTTTCAAAAAAGAGTAGATAAAAAATCTCAACCATGGTGGAATAATATTCCACCATGATCTCAACTTCATTTATGTCTACATATGTACATACATAGATCTGACAAATATTCTGAAATAGAGATTTTACAAACTACATATTTTCCCTCTCCTGTAAAATTTATTAAATTGAACGTGACTTCCTTAGACCTACCTCTTTCAGACACGCAAGGTTTAAACTTTAAAGTCAGCTAGGAGAAATAAAGAGGGGAGAATACTTCCAACTTCTGTCTTACGACAGAAAAAAGATAACGATTTCTTAAGTATACCTACGTATAGAAAAATATCTAATTCTTTAATAATCGTTAAAAATGAGGATCGATTAAAAAGCCAATTATGAAAAGATTATTTAAAATTTCGTTTTAATTATATTTTATTCATGTATGTATGTATGTATTTATGTTGATATTTTGTACAAGTCAAATAATCAATTAATAAAACTAACATAAAAAAACGGGAAAATGTATGTACATATGTATGTATGTGTGCTATTTAAAAAAGTAAATAATAAATTTAAAATGTCTAAGGATATTTTTATGTATATAATTACTATTCGAATACATATTGTATATGTATGTAGTATATACTTAGGTATGTATGCATATACGTAAGCCATTATGTATGCATTGCTTAAGATTTGTAAACGGTTGGTCAATAACAATGCATACTGATGGACGTACATATCGCACCCTAAATACAAAAGGGTCACAACTCAAAATTTTCCAAAACTGACTTTTTTCCATAAGTTAATTCAGAATACACATCTCTAACTACTGCAAAAATTTCTTTCACATCACTATCTTCTTTAACTGAAAAAATACAGTTTGTCTATTTTTATCTTAAGTGTGTTGCTTCTGCACGAAAACAGTTTTTTGTCTCTCCTGAAAATTTTAGTAATTTGAGTTGTGACCCTTTGGTATTTAGGGTGCGATATGTTCACACATGTAAGTGGTAGCAAAAGCAGAGGTAGAAGTACAAATAGTACCACTTCTAATTTGGATGGGTATTATAATAAACATATACATTGGCTTATTTTTTAAGGATGGATTAGATGTTTTCTTTTTTGTGTAGAGAGGTCGGTCGTTTTGTTCGCACAGTTATTTTATTTTCTTGGTATGTCTGTAAGAAAATATAAAAATAAAATTTTAAACTATTTTAGTATTTGGTTAAGACTATTAGAATGAGAAAACATATTAAGGTTTTTTATTTGTTATGTATGTATTTAAAAGCAATTAAAGAAAATAACATTAATTTTGAAATAAGTATATGAGTTGGAGGCGAATATCTTTATCCTATTAGATAAAAAAAAAAACAAGAGAATATATGCATATACAAAACTTATGTAAAACTTATGAAAATCATAATCTTTTGTAATTTTTCTCCAAAAAGTTCACGCACCAATTGGTTTTTCTAAACTAAATGCCATATTCAATATTCATAATTTTATACGGTGTGTTTTATTCATTTTTATTTTTTTTTTTTCGTTAAAAAAGATTAAAGATACGTTTTGGTTTGCGGAAAAAACTCTTGCCATCTCTAAATATTAATGAAATTTCATACTTGAGCTATTTTTTGTTTTAAATAAACATATTATTAATTTTTCTTAACCAAAAAGAAAATTAAAAATTTTCAATACTTCATCGCGGTTGGTGTGCGAACTTTTTTGACCTTAGCGAAAAAATAAATATACGTTTCCTTATAGTTTGTTGATATTTTAAAAAATTGTTAAAAAGCTATGTCCCTAATGTACATATGTATGTATAATGTAAACCTTTTATACCTACAAAGAATTCATATTTAATGGAATTTATTACATTTGAAAGAAAACAAAAACTAGCAACATAAGATATGTTTGATTTGTTTAATTTATTTTTTAATATTACTTTTGTATATTTAGTACACATATTATCATTATTATTTTTTCTTAAAATGTTTAAGAACTACAAAAAAATCTTTTCTAAAATTTAAATTTTTTTCTTTTGATATAAATGTATATATGTATGTATATGTATGTATGAACTCGTACAATAGGAATAATGGCTTTAATTTCTTATTGCATTTTGTTTTTGTTTTTTAATTTGATTGAATTTTGTTATGCTTTATTTTTTAAGGATACAGTTATAAAAATAAATATGTTTTTTCAGTTTTTTACGATTATTATTTGTTGTATAAATATTTATTATTATTATCCATAATGTGAAAAATGCATTACCGTTCAAAACTAAAGCAGTCGCCTTGCCTTGACAGTTCGTTTTCGGTTAAACTTTTTCGTGAATAAAAAAATGTGTTGCTTTTATTTCTTTACATGGCAAATTTAAAAATAGATACATAGGTCCTCTTATTCCGTAACTAGTTGTCAAGGCAACATACAAAATTGGTACAGTTACGTACTCTTTGTGGATAACAATTGACTTCTGGCTGACAGCCTCTTACTATTCTGTATAACCTAGAAAATAACCAGACTGTGTTAGAAGTGTTCAATTACTCTCTATAACGACAACATGTTTTTGAATATTATCTTGGAAAATAATTACAGAATAAGCGAAAAAAGAAAAATATACTATAAGATGTTATTCTATATTAAAACATCTTTCCGAAAGATCGCTTGTTATTTCTTCTTTGATTTCCACAAGGTCTTGATTTTAGTTACAAAACAAAATAATGTAGGATTACGTTTCAATTTATGTTTCTTGTATTAAATTGCAATAGAAAGTAAAAATAGGTTGAAACCTATACACAGATAGAATTTGAGGATTTACATTATTAGATCAGGGTAATATTTTTTGTGTAACTGATTATTAAAAATTGCTGATGTTATTCATTTTTCTATTTTATAAATTAATTAAAATCAGTTTTGGTAATATTTATATAAATATGAAAAATCGCTGGTCTATTTTGGAATATTAAGATTACACAACTTGATTTTAAAATACATTCACTATTACCTTGCTTATACGGGATTTCCATACGTTAAAATATTGCTAAGGTGTATAAAATGCAACAAGTGATGATTTATTTTCTGTTTTTTTCTGTTAACTATGTAATATTTAAAAAAAATTAGTTTTAATATTCATCAGTCTATTACAGATCAATAAAAAAAATCATACTCGAAAAATCACGATGATTAAGCCTCTACTATTTTTTATTGCTTTTATATAAAAAAGTTTAAAAATGTGTCATTTTCAGATATACAATCGTTTTTGAAAACGTAACTGGATTTAAATGAAAATATATGTATGATTTTTATATAAATTAGCAATATTTTTATGGTGTTTGACAGCGAGTATCACCGCAGATTATTTTGATTTCGCATATATTTTTCAATAGCTATTAATCAGTCCTGAATTTATTATTTATTAATGTATAAAATTACAAAAATTTAATAAAAAATGCAAAAACCACAATCGTTCATTACAATACGAATAAACTAAAATTTTAATATTTTTCTATATAGAATTAAGTGTTCTGCAAATTTCCCCTATTTTTGTACGTCAGAATGGTTTCCCCGAAATTTTGCATTTGCAATCAAGCCGTCCATTAGCCGCTATTTAATATAAGTTATCCCTCTGGCAATGATTTTTTAATATTTTTTTTTTTAATTCAGTTAGAAAATGCTAAATTTTTGTGAAAAATATTGCTAAAACGCGATAGAAAATGCTGAAACTGGTAAAAATATATTGAAACATTGCAAAGAAAGATTGTTAAAGTATGTTTTAAAACAGGTGCTTTGAACTAATTTCAAGTTATAAAATCTTTTGTGTTTCGTACAGAAAGTTTTCCTGAGCTGTAATCTCTAGACACCTGGGAGGGTTCGAATTTGTATGTGATAGACATTGAAATTCGAATACATTTCCTTTCGATTCGAAATACAGAGTAACCCCCAAAAAGTACATATAAAATATAAATTAAAGATATACATATTATTAATATATTGTCCGAAAACAAATACAATACTTTTAATTCAATTTTGAATGTGAAAAGTGAATACTATTACCCAATGCATGAACGATTATTAAAGTTACTGTTAGTTTAGCGTACGAGTTTTGTACGTGTACTTTTACTGTGTACTTTGAATTTAGCAATCGTTTATGAATATACGACTATAACTATAGCAATCGTTTACTAATATGGCAATTTTTAAGTATTGCATATTAATCAATTATAGAATAATGAAAATTTAAATTGAAATAATTTGTTTTACAATTTTTGAATAAATTTGTTACGCCTATACAAACACTTTGAAATATGAAATACTAAAAAAGCTTCTAGATATTAAAAAATAACCAAGATTTTGCTTGCAATCACGGCATATTTATACAGAGTTCGAAAAAAAAAAAACACCAAGTTACCGTACGTTAGTGTGGCGTACAGTATTTTGCCACAAAAAGCACACAAACACATTTCCTACAAAAATACAAAGTACACAATAGAAGAATTTAGCGTTTTTGAATTAATAAACAAACAAAACACAGAGAACACAACGATTGTTAGCTGACGAACACAAACACTACAATAACGTACCGAACCATCTTACCGTAATTTTAATGTTCCGGTTGTGTACAAGCAGCCATTCCAATGAAGTTCACATTTATATCTAACCCGAACATGTTGAAAAAAAAAATAAATAAGCTGAGACACTACAACTGCAATTATTATTTCGCACATTATTCTCAGGTTCTGCAAAAAAAAACTACATCCATGTTTTGTGTGTTCCATTAACATGTGCTTGCCACCGTATGAATAAAAACAATTTAAGGAAGCGAAGAAAAAAATTTTTTAATTATGTATGCATGTGTCGACATACACACTAAAATATTCAAAATTTTAAAATATAACGCCGATTTAGGATTTAATAATTGAAAAAATGATCTAGTAATTGTAGATTAATAGTAAAATTTGCTACATACATTTTCGAAAGAAAACTTTTATTTTCAACCGATTTAAAAGGTTAATTAAATTCGATTAATTCGTTTAAAAGATATCGGTTTCGAAAAATTTCGAAGATATTATTATTACTTCTTGTCCAAATTGATTTTCTAGATTCGTTGTTTTTTCAAAAACTTCGATGAATGCAATAAATTTTCTGATTTGAATATCGTTATGGAAAACAAATTATAACATTTAATTCGAGCAAGTATGTACTCAAGAATTTATAATTTCAAAAATTAATTTCTTTGTTATGGGTTATCTGATCTATATGCTGGATTTCATTGGCTACTAAGCGAACTCATCAGTAGATATTTTTTATCATATAGGTTAGGTAAAAAAACCCACAATAAATTAATTAATGTTATCGAAAACATTTAAGGAAGCGTTTTTAACTATGTACCTCAAAAATGTAGATTTTAGATATTTGATCAGTTTGTGATTTTTAAATAAAATAGATTTCTGAAAGTATAAAAAAAATCTTAATTGTTTTGCCGAACATTTTGATATGCAAAAAACAAACTATTTAAAATAATTATTCGTATTAATTTAAAAGTAGAACACCTCGAAGATACGATTATATTTGTTTGTTTAATTAATAAGTGTTGTGTTGTGTGCGTTCTTACTAAAACTTAATGATATTTGATGCTTATTTGCGAAAATTCAGTTTTTGTCAAACAAAACTAAAATATGTAAGTTTTTATATCTTTTTTAATCATAATTATTAATTAATTTACTTATTATGTTGTTGTTCTGTTTAATATATAATGTATGTATGTATTTGCTTCATTAATAATAGAAAAAATTCATTTAGTCGATGTTATCATTTAGAAATATGTATATAAATAAAAAAAGTCGTGGCAAAATATCATCGTTTGATTGTTGGTTAACATATTCTCACTCTTCTATGTTCTCATTTTTATAAGTGCTAAATTAAGTTGTACTTGTAATTTTTGCGTTTTCTATTCGAATACACAAAATAAAAAGAGAATGTGATCTGCAAATTGAGAGAAAATAATTGGTGTATGTGGCTGGCTATAAATTATTAGTGGGAAATTTAGGCCCATTTTGAATATGCATAAGCACATATAACACCCACAATAACACCTGCTGTTAGATAAGTAATTAATGACCTTCGTTTTTTCGCCGATTTTTTCTTGTCCTCGTTTTCACGTTGCTTTCTTTTGATTTCGGTAACTTTTTCTTCAATATTCGACCGGCGTTCTGCTCGTTTTCTACGCCGTATTTCAGTATCGGAACTTCAGGTCAAGAGAAAAACCAAATTAATTAATATATAACGACGATAAATATTTTACTTGTTGTAATTACCTTGCAGATCCACTATGTGCAGTTTCAATGCCATTTAGTTTCATCGAATCATCATGATCTTTATTTTGATCGTTCGTTTTCACCTTATTGTGTTGCTGTTGCTGGTGAGGATAATTGTTTTGCTTATCTTTATTTTGCATTTTGTGAAAATTAATATCATCCATATTCTTTACGTCCTCATCATCATATGCTTCATCAATATCATCTTCTTCACTATCATCATTTTCAAAGTGGTCATTTTCGTCGCTATCCGATTCATGTACACGATTCAATGAATTATTTTGTGCTGGCAGTGGTGGAAGTGGTCGATTTGTCATGGTTCTATTATTTTCCGAACAGCTTTCAGAGTTAATGAAGTTGTTCAAAGCGTCTTTATTGGAGTTGTCATTCCCAGGAGCATACAGATCATCATTGAAACTAACACTGGCTGGTATTTTAGGTAATGGTTTGCTCTGTGAACCCAGCAAATTCATCTTTAAAATGCCGTCTGCTCCAGTCAAAGGCAAGAGGGAATGAGTACGCGGTGGTAAAGGCGGTGGTGTTTCATCTATAATATATTGTTCATAATCTTGGCTATCATCGCTGGTAACAATTGGCGATTCATTGTAATCAATGAATTTCTGATCATTAAAGAGACAAATAAATTACAGAAAATAGTTAATTTATTTAAATAAATACAGATAAAGTATAGAAAGAGTAGCGTATATAAGTTCAAATCGTATTCTGATGAGATCCAAAAAACCTATTTAAAATTATGAAGTTTCATAATATATTTTTAATAAATAGTATTAGTATCTTGACAACATTAGGTTTTATACCTCAAACTTGATATGCATAATGTTGGTTTATATTCCCAACTTGTCAAACATGAACATATGAAATTTGAGTTGAACTATCATTCACATTTTAGTAAAATACTTTCGCAATTATAATCCACTTGATTAAACTAAAGCAATAAAGCGTTTTTTCTTTTTCCCACCGAATGTATAAATTTTATCTTCCAGAAGTGATTAACACAAAACAAATCTAAAAACGTGTTTAACAATCACGAACACCGAAAAATTTTAACTCGTAACATTTACTAAGGGCAAACTATTTAAATGGTTATAACGACAAGAGTTATTCCTCCATAGCTCCTTCGTGTTTGGACATTTCTGTGACCAAACTATTTACTATTATCTAAAAATGTCTACTACAGGTAAAATGTTGTCTTTTTCATTAATTCTGAAAAAATTTCGTTTTTATCGAAATCATATTTTTTAATAAAATAAAAAAAAGCTTATTTTAAAATAACAAGAAAAAATACACACCGGATCTTTAAGTAATTTTATGCCTTCAATTATGGATTGATATGAAAAATACAACTGATCGGCGGTTTGTATAAGACCCATACGATATCTACGCAACTCATATAAAACATCCTGAACTAAAACATTTTGAACACCTTCCTTGTCAATCTAAAATTTTAATAAGAAAAAAGAAAGATATATTTTTTTATAATTACTTTTTATATGCAAAACACTTACCAAAACTAAACAACAATCAACTAAACAGAATGTACCCGAACGACCAATGCCAGCGCTACAGTGCACAACCGCTGGACCAAACTCAGAATCTAAAGCACCTGAATCACGAACTTGTTTAAGGAATTGTAAAAAAGCAACAGGTGAACTAGGAATGCCAAAATCTGGCCATGTTGTATAATGAAATTGTATTATTTCGCGACTCTGATTAGACTCAAAATCAGTTAATCTTTATAAAATAAAAATAATTAAATACGATATCTATGTATCCCAATACAAATAAATTAAAAACCTACTTAAACCATCGCACACAGAAATTTTTGTACTCTTCGCAACGTTGAAACTCTATGGCCAATTTAACATCATCTAATTTGAGAGCATTTTCTGAACCTTTACGTTCTGGCCAGTATAAATGACATTTAATTTGTTTCTTTTCGATTAATTTGTTCAACATCAATATGGCTCTTGTGTTTTGTTCCCATACCATCAACCAAAAGTGACCAACTGTATCACTTAACGGCCCTTGTGTTAAAATATATTTACGATCTGCACGTTCCAGCTACGTTATTTTGATAATATATTATTTATTTAAAATCTATAAATATGTAGTTCGTTTGTACCTTTACTAAGTTGGCATTGATGTAGTCCACACCGCCTCTGTTTATGATAATTCGGGAATGATCATACGGATTCACATCTCTGTATCTATTCAGGACACGATTTTGTGGTTTTTCTGATTCAATTGAAGCAAAGTGTTTATCATTTGCTTCTCGTTCACTTTTTTCTTTGATTTCCTGAAAAATAAAAAAAAAATTATATTAAAATATGTATATGTATTTCCAAAATATGCTTTAATAATTTGCTTCTCCTGTAAAATGATCAAAAGTGTAATTTTTAGTTTTTTTGAAAAAAAAAAAACATATACCGACTGTTCCACCACGTCAAAAAAGTTCTTTCTGTCGTACAATTACTTACTTAAATAATTAAAATGTTTGTGTGTATTTAGTGAATCTCAGAAGTCTTAGCTTTCTCTAATTTGACTATGCATTCTATAAACTAAATGTTACAACAATCTGCCAGATTTTCAAACAAATTGGAGATGATGTTTGCTGCTCATACAGCGTCTACATAATACTACTGTAAAAATTAGCAAATATCTGCCCTATCACTTTCAAAATTGCAAAAGTAGAGGTCATCACCGCCTGTGTCCTACAAAAAAATCTGCTTTGCTGCCCCTGTTGATACAGTTATATAAAAATTTATGTTCTGCCGTTTTCGCCTCGTTAAAGTTTTAGTAAGAGCTCTGTATTTAACTTCTTTATAAAAATTTTCTTTACGATCTTAATGTACTACAAATATTAATATGTTATTAAATACATACATTTATATATACATATGTACATATCAACCTATACATATATGTATATGCAGCTATAAATGTTAATTCATAATGCTACATAATAACAAGATCGTTTTATTAATTGTCTTGCTTCATGCTTCGTAGTTAATAAGGTGACTTTTTCTTATGTTATTGTTGCTTTTAGTTTAAAGACATGTGTTTAAGTTTAAGGTAAAATAATGTAAAAGAAAATCTTAAACAAAAGGTGGTTAATAGTTAAGAAAATTTATTTAAAAAATCATATTGTTTATAATGCAGCACTTAGCTCTAAACTCTAGTAAATATTTAAATTAGTCGTTATGCTAATTCAAATACCAACATGGATGCAACATGTGTGTGAATCTATAAAATACAAATGTGTATGCAACATATATAAATACATTGTATATGCAACAATCATAATTAAGGAAAATGATTTTTAATATTAAAGTATTTCTTATGCAAAATCATTAAGATAGATATCGCATAAATAATTGAATAATTAACAATCAAGTTATTTTCGAAAATCGTTTGTAGTCATCATAAATTTTACATGACATAAATATTAAGTTTTATAATCTCTGACTTCCTTGTGTCAGTCTGACGACCTGTAATCATGGTACCTAAGAGATTCTGATGTAGACGAACTTTTCCGGTCGAACTGCCCCTCTTTAAATACCTATAATAGTGGTATCAGTTCCCCTAAAGAGCAGAATGTGTTGTGGCCTATAAACCATTTTTGTAAAATTTAAATCGGCATGCCCCGACGCCATTATATGTACCAACACATATGTATCATGGTTTATACGGATATAATCGAACTTCGTACATTCGCGTAGTATGGAGTAAATACACCGTGGTCTTTTTCCTCAAACGAATAAAAAATATTCACATCAACCCCAAAGTTTTTAATCTGTCTAACGTTCATTTAAATACCTTATTTAAAATATCGCATGCGAGATTATTTCCCCCCACATGTATTGTACGCAAATCATAAAAAATTTTCGCCGTTATGCACAAATATGGCGCGACTATATTCAAATCGTTCAAAAATGAAGATAATTAATGAGGCTATTAAACTGCGTTTACAGTTTTTCCGAATTATGTATGTATGTTTGTGAGTTTTTTTATAAAACTTGGAAAATGGTCAGCTATGGGTTCTCAAAATTGAAAAAAAAAAACATTAGATACATATGTACATATGTATGTACATCTTATTTTTTCCTTATCGTGTTGAAAATCGAATATTTAATTTCTTTCATTACATTTTACAGCTCTTTTTCTAAAATATGAATATTTTTCATGAGCTTAAAGAAAATAAAAAAATGTACATACCTACCTATGTACCTATGTACATTCTTATGTGTTATTTACTTTTTTATAACTTAATTTCGTTTTTACTGTTACCATCAACAATTTTTATAAAGTTCATACATATGTATGTTTTTTTACCTCTATACATACATATAAGTATGTATTGAGTTTAGTATATAAAAATAAAGAGGTATTTCGCAGCTAATATTGTTGCTAGAATTTTTAATACATATGTATGTACATACATACTTATGTATTAATATGCGAAAATTGAAAATTGCTTAGTTTTCCGTTATTGAACTTTTTTGTCTATAAGTAAATGTACCAAGTTATGTGCGGAGTCATCGAGTTTTCGTGGAAATTAAACTTCATCTTAAAACGAAAGAAACAAAAGCCAACCAACAAAGATGCCGCAGACAAACAACACAAGCATGATGCTGATTAGATATTGGGGCAGACACATAGATTATTGGTTGTTTGATGCATAAAAAAACAGGATTCAAATAAAAAAAACCCTTTCCAAATACTGATACGTGCCTATTTATGTATATATATCGACATATGTATACATTTATATATATATATATATATATATATATATATATATATATATATATATATATATATATAATTTACAGAAAATATGTGCATTGTAATTTCTCTTAATATTGATTGAAAGGTTACTTACATATTTGCATATGTATCTACATAATTATGCAAACAGCTATTTTAGGTCTGGCTTTAACTTACCTGGTATAAGCGATGCCATCCATTACGATCCCCTTTTATTTTCTTATATTCCAATTCAATATTATTGACCGTGGCGGATGATGTCTCTGTTATTAAAGTATCGTTGCTATTACCATCTCCCGACATATTAGCCACTTTATTTGTAGTACTGTTACTTATATTTGCACTATTATTTGAATCATTTATTCCTGCCGATGTCAACGACGATGATGTTGTGGAAGATGATAATGAATTTGAAGTAGAAGCCATTGCCACTTCAGACTTACAAGAATGTTAATGTACGTATGAATGCCGTTTCGTATGTATGTGCTTCTTAGAGCCACTTTAGTGTAAAAAATATAAAAAACTTGTACTTAATTTTTGTTTTTGGCTAAATGCCGATCTAGCAATGGTTTATGTGCAGTTATTTTAACACAAATATTGTTGTAGTTGTCGTAATACTTTATTTAGTTAAAGTTGTTTTTGTTGCTTTTGCGGTTATTTTTTTTTTTCTTTGCTTCTTATAATGTCGCTGTTACCCTATATTAGCTTTATTTTATTTAACACGTATTAAATAAATTTTAATACATGGAAATGTAACAAATTAAATGAAAAATACTTAAATACAAGAACAAATTAAATTACAATTTCCATTATATATAATTTTTTCAAAATTCTCATGAAATTGATTCTTCCACTATGTATGTACTTCCTTTCGTCTTTACTTTTCGCGTTACACACTAAAATATGCACTATTCCGTTAATTATGCTTAAGCTGTTCTTTTAAAAGTCGAGTTTGATATCGTCATATATATTTTCATGATATTATTAACTTTCTTAAGGGTATTGTTAGTTACCAAAACTTATTACAAATAAATTAAATCCCAATTAATTTCACACTTTTCTTTCTTCTTTTGGCAAAACTGTAGGCAATGAGAGAATGTAGAATAATGGATGCACGAGATTAGTGTTGTTGCGTTGCACTTTATTATTTAACAAGGTTGGCTAAAAATGTATTATACAGAGTTGCAATTGAATATTTTGTAACGGTCAAATTATTACAATTTTATTTTTTAAAAAACGAATTCTGATCGTTTTGCAAAGGTTGAATGTACATTTTTTCAATAAAATGGAAAGAATATCTTATAAGATGTTATCAGAAAATTGTGGAAAGTGAATACGACATACTAAGAAATTATAATATAACAATCTTAAGTAGATATCACATCAACATGTTTACAGCGACCAACTCATAGAATAGGTTGTAAATTGGCTAATAAATTTAGTATTGGACTAACAGTCACAAGTAGGGTTCCCACCTTTTTTTTTTTTTGCAAATAAAGTACATTGGTTGTTAAAGGTTAGAAAAAAAAAAACACAGTATAAAAATAAAGTACAATTCATTTTTCTTTATTGTTATATTTGAAAACGTATTTTTTTATTGCTTTTCGCAAGTTTTATCAAATAATTATCATATTTAAATTAAAGTAAATAATTAATTAATTTTTTATCAGATTCAGAGACGCTTTGTATCTTTCGTCTCGCCATTTGCTCTTCATTACAGAAAAAACTCACTCTGTGAATGCTGACGTGGCAGGAATAGAAATTAAAAATTAAATTACTTTATACAAATTTGATAAATTATTAAATCAGTCTTATTAAATAATAGCTGCCATTTACTTGCTGTAGATAATTCCGCAAAACCTTCAGAACTGTATATCTGATCATAAATTTTGTTTAATGACGCAATTTCTCCATAAAGATCATCCATATTTATATTAAGTTTTTGCAGATTTAAATTTTCGTTTATGCTAACAATATTATCAAATTCAACTTTGCTCTTTAAATTTTTATTGCTAATTGTTTGTATTTTTAAAATCAAACCATTTATTCGGGTAATCTAAGGCTTTATCGAAAATGAATTTATTATTCATGTGATTTTCGCTGGTCAGTTCCGCTGCAGACAAAATGTTAATATTTTTGCTTGTTTCATATCCAAATATCCAAATTGCCATGAAATAGTCTTAAGAAAGAATCGCCACTGTAAAAAAACGTCAACAAATGGCTAATATAACCCGAATCTATTTTGAATTGTAGATAAATCAAATCATGCGAAATAAAGTATTTTGGTGTACTTTATTGTTTCTATAAAGTATAGAGTACAATTGATCAAAAAAATGTACAATACTTTATTATAAAGTACGGGTGGCAAGCCTAGCCACAAGTAATCATCAGTATATCCTGAAAATCCTTCATAGCTGCAATTGCTATCTTAATTGCCTAAAAAAACATAAAGGAATATATTGTTAATTATTATACGCCCTATGCTCCAGTGGGAGTTAAAGGATCATATATATATATATATATATATATATTATACAATAGAAATTACTTTATAACAAATATCTTTCGTAATTACATTTTTCTCCGAATATTTAAAACTTCAGTGCCTACCGCACTCCATCAACAATTTTAACATTAATTAAAAAAATATCCACGATAAAAAATAAAATATAAAAAACTAAAAATATATTTTGTTGTTTTCAATCCTCAAGTAACGGTTTTTCGGAAATTTTTTCACATTTTAAGGCCATTTTTCATTTTTGAATTTGGAATTTTGGGTAATTTTTCTTGTTTCGGGGCCATTTTTCATTTTAGGAAGTTTTGGTACATAATAAAAGTAAAACATTTTAAGAATGTTCATTAGTATCCAAGAACTGCACTGCTAAAGATTTCCTGCATAGCCTGCTTTCGGACTTTCTGCATTATTTTTTTTTTTTTTGAAATTAATGCAATTTGGCCTTAACTAAAAAATTCCTTAGGTTTGTGATACTTTTTAGTTTTCGAAAACTAAATTGGTAGCAACAGCTTAGAGGTATGTACAGTGTTGGTTATTATTCGTAAGTCATCCGAAGCAAAAATTTATTTCACGCATTTTAAATTTGGTATATCATCCGAAAGGTTTCATATACCCGGCAAAATATAACGTGTCTAAGCTGGAATTGAATCATGGGTTCAAGTCATGACGAACTGATTCGATTTAGGTGAAGGTTAGCACGCTGCTGGTAAAGGGAAGTTTAGATTCCAGTTCACTTGGGTCCTGATGTGGTCCCATTGTGCTAGATTTAGGTGAAACATGTATGATTTTTTCATAAGCGTGTCATTGAAGATTATTTGTTTGTGCGACAATTTAAATAAATTGCTCTCTATTAAAATGAACGAATTGACTCGAAGATAATTTTTCATGGGTTAAAATTTTTTTTACTTTAAAGATTTTCTAACTGTTGATTTGCATCACAAAGCGTGAAAATGACGAACTTTTTGAACTAACTAAAACATTTTTTATTTCGTTGTGCAGCTGCCAACACAACTGTTTTTTTTGCGCAATATATTGTTGGCATATTAAATTCACTAAACCTTCTAGGATCGGTAGACCTTGTAATATTAATTCGAATTTTATTACTAATGTGTATAGTATAACAAATTACTTTTCAAAATTACATATAAAATTTCGAAAGAAGAAAAAATGATTCTTTAAAAAATTTTAATAACAATTTTCATCAAAAACATAAATTTAATTTAATGGGTTTCGTATTTAAATCAATTAATCATGTGATTAGTTTTTCTTTTTGTATTTTTTAAATGTTTAAAGTTTTGATTGTCTTTGATATACATTATAAATTTGTATCGTGTTTTAATATATTAATCTATATATGTATGTATGTACAATGTATTTACTTACTTTAAACAAATCAGCTTTATAACCACAATTGAATTTTATATGTACACCATCTCTACGTAGCGAAAGAGCTCGTTGATCCTGTAACAATTTTAATACATCGTATAGCAATTCGGGTGTAACTGCAGGACAAAATCCTAAATAAAGAGTTTTCAGCTTCAGGCATTTTTTTAAAATTTGTAATACTAGCTGATGAGTGATCTCGAGGGAGTTCCATATACAAAATTCATCTAATTCAGTCATTTGTGAAAACACGGATAATATTTCCACATCGAAACGCCTACATTTAAAATGCAAAACTTTTAATTTTTTTAGTTTAGCAACAGAAGATGCTGGTTTGAAATTCAAATCACATGAATAAAATTTGAAGACTACCAACTGATTTGCTTGGTACGTTGCTAAATTTTTAAAAAAATTTTCCGCTGGAATTCTGTCACCAGATGCATCTAGTATTACCAATTCCTTTAGTTTTGGCAACTTCACAATACAGTTGAGGTTTTCATAATTGGTGGATAGTTTGAGGGTTTCCAATTGTAAAAGATATTGCGAAATATGTTCATAATCGTCCTTTATCAATAATTTACAATCTCCAATATCGAGGTACTTTAAATTTTTAAGATTTTCACAAATTTTCTTAAAATTGTTTGGAGTTGTTTTGCTACAACCGAAGAGTGATAATTTTTCCAGACCACTAAGGAAATAAATGTCTAAACCTGATATGAGTAAAAACATAATTTTTATAAATATGTGTTTTAATAAATTTACATACATTTCACACTAACCTGTTATATCCCAACTCCAATTGAGACTTAAACTCTTCAAGTTCTGGAAAGATTTAAAGTTTTTAACAAAGTTATCACTGAAACGAACAAAGCAAAATTCTATTTCCTGAATTAATTGCATTTTCTGAATTAATTCACTTATTAGTCTCTCGTTATCATAATGTCGCAAAATTAGTTTTTTAACATTTGTGCAATATGATCCTAATAATTTAAAAATCATCGGATCTCTTACTATGAGACCTCCTGTTTCCAATCTTTTAACTTGATGTCCCACCATTTGAAGGAAAGTTCTTGCTTTCGACAGTGCGAAATCTCTAAGAATTCGTGTATTTAAATATGCGAATTCGACTTTAGAACACATTATCATGACATTATAAAACCGTGCACACGTAAGAGCAAAATTTAATTGATCTTTAGCAGGCAGTTTTTTGCAAATATTTTCGAGGCAATCATCGTTTAAATTAAAAATTAAGGCTTCTTGGTCAAATGATTTAAACAATTTAACACCATCTGGTTGAAAATGACTAAGGCAGGGTTCAGCTGAAACAATAGTATCCATAAAACGTATGTGTGCAAGCCTTAAGACCCTACAAAAATACAAACATTCGAATAATTTTAAAAAATTTTTCAACAAATAAAAAGAATCAGCCATTAAACTATTTCGATTAAATCAGAAACTTCCTATAATACTTTAAAAAAAATAATAAAAATACGACTTCATAAAGCTCACATAAAGTCATTTAAGCTACGTTCACATTTATTTAATATTTGTCGAAAAAAAGGTAACCAAGAAAGAAGCTTAGGGTATAATTCATAAACGATTCATTAATGTGCACATTTAATTTCGTACATTAAAGCCACAATAACTTTAATAATTTCTTTTAATTCCAATTTTATTTTATTTATTTGCCTTCACATTTTTTATAAACTGTGTAAAATACTTTTTTGTAGAATAATTAATTTTTATTTGAATATAAAAACCAACTTAAACGACACTATCCCTAAGCAAAACTTGTGGTTACGTTTTTTTTTTTGACAAATATTTAGTCTTACTAACATTTGGTATTTGTGGAAAATATGATAGAAAATAATGGCTCATTTTATCTAAATAATGTTATATACATACATATAAACTCTATGCTCAAAATAATAGTACATCTTTATTTATTTTATAAAAGTACTAGCTTATCCCGGTCTGCTTCGCTACCCCCTCGTTATAAAATAAAATTAAAAGTATTTATATATTCTATTGTGAAAATTTAATGACGATCGGTAAAGTAGTTAAGACTATATTACGATTTTTAATTTTCCTAAAAAAGGGCGTGGTCCCACCCACTTTTCCCCTGGTACGTATTCCAAATTATGCCAATACCATATGTACCAAATATCATCGACGTAGGTCAAAAAATGCCCAAAATATGGCGATTTAAATTTTTGGGCTATATGGGCGGTGCCACGCCTCTTTGTCCAATCCCACCCATATTTGCAGCAGCTCTTAAGAAATGCACACCAAACGGACATACCAAATTTTGTTCAAATACCATTATCAGGAGCAGAAATAATAGATTTTTAATTTGTGGTTTGTATGAGAGGTACCACGCCCCTTTGTCCAATCCCGCCCATATTTGCAGCAGCACTTAAAAAATGCACACCAAACCGACGTACCAAATTTTGTTCAAATACCGTTAACAGGAGCAGAAATAATAGATTTTTAATATGTCCAGCCGTTTAGGAGGAGTTCAGTTACAACGCACGTACAGTAGAATTATATACATACATATTTAAAGATGTACTAAAAATGCAATTAATTGATTAATTTGCTATTTCAATTAGATAGGAATATAAAAACTATAAATCACTTAATACCTACTAATAATATGTAGACGTATTGATAAAAAACGAAATAATTTAGAATTTGGGTTCGGAGTCTTGAATAACTGCGTTTTCTCACACAATTCGTCTATAACTTGAAAACTTCTTTAGACATCATTTATTTTAAATAACTAATCTAATTCTTTATGCAATACTAGCATACATATGTAGTTTAGGTAACCAACAACAAATAAGTAATATATATACAGACATATATACATACATACATATGTATGTACTTATATAACTACCTGCTTGTTCGGCAAAACTGCTATTGACGTTTTTTCTGTAATAAATTCATCACTCACAATTGCCAGAACCTACTTGGTGTACCAATATATTATATGAATTCTTTGATCGTATATAAGCAAGCGAGCAAAATTCTTTTTCTGTCATATTCTATTGTTTCCCGCTTGTCCGCGGATACATTCCATAAGTCATTACACCATTATGCACAAAGCAATGACCTATACTTGCTCGGCAATACCTACGCAGTGCGTTTGAGTGACGAATTTAACATGGGGATGTCATTGGAAGTATACAATCGTCAACCTCTCGCTTACATTCCGTTGACGTAAACAGTGACGAATATTCATCATAGTTTTCATGCACAAATATAATATGATGAGAAAGAAGAACACTGAAGCCGGAGTTAAATAATGAAAGGTTTCGTTAACGTTGGATAATCAGCGTAAACAATAGAATATGACAGAAAAAGAATTTTGCTCGTTTGGTATGACTGGCATATATTTTATTGTTTGGTATGGCTAGTTTTCATTGACATTGTTGCTGAAAAATATATAACAGAGAATTTATTTTCATTTTGTGTGCTAGTAAAAAATTTTACTAGTTGTCAAGTACAAAATTTTTTTTAGAAAACTGGAAATTTATTTGTTATCAGGTATGTAAATATTTTTATAGTTTTCACATAAAATTATGGAATATGAGGGGAATTTTTACTAAATATATTAAATTTTTTAAACACTGATATCAATACACCACTGGTCACACTGATTCAGTTTAAGCAAGACATGTCTTGCTCGAACAATGGCGCGAAATTAAAGGAAATAAAATGAAACTGTACTCACTTGGTCGCAGCTTTTGTTTCAGCAAAATATATGAAACATCTTGTGTTTTGAGAGTTCTCCAGGAAACAAACTTTCAACACTTTTCCAAATGATTGGAAACATTCCCATAATTTCTTTTCGGTGACCTACGAAATTCATACAAAGATTGTTGGGTACAGAAGTACATATGTAAATAAAAAAATTATCTGAGATTCGCTGCTGATACTTACATTTGTCGGTAAATTATAAACATGTACATTGAATATTAATATATTATCTTCGGTGTACGAGTTATCACCTACAAACTTGTATTTAACACCTACAAAAGAGATTAGTTACAAAATTAACTCGGCTGCAATCTAGAAATCGCACAATAAATCATAAAGAAACACAACTCAAAAATCAGAAATATCCAGTAGAGACAAAATACTGTTGATGCTGTCTGTGCAAGTAATTCAAACAAAATGAAAACAAGAAGGCGGTAATATTAAATAAGGTCGTTAGAAATTTAATATCCGAACAGGTTTATGGAATAAAAATCAATTTGAAAATGTTTAAGTTGTGCCGGAGTATGATTTATTTTGCGTTATGTATGTTCATACGTGTACTTATATTATTCTTACCTTCCATTATTTTATGAAATTTTTCTGCGCACACAAAATTTAACACGGAATAAATTTGTAATTTTAAAGCTTATATGACTGAATGGTCTGAGCCATAGAAGAAAAATAAAATTCAACATCCACTTTGTCTGTGTAAAAACATGCTGCTGATGTCAAAACAGCTTTATACTACAAGACAAAGAAAAATGTGTTTTGTATGTATCATGTTATAATAAAAACAGGTAAAATCGTCCTGCCTGCTGTAGAAGAATATTATTTATTATAACATGGTATGTATCAAGGCATATTAAATCAAATGATACAGTTTAAGAAGCATATATAAATAATTGTTACAGTTTGGAAAGCATTGTTAAGAAAATTTGTTAAATTTGTTTGTATATTTTGTTATAAACCGAGTACTTTATTCTAAGAAGTGGTTTTTTGGATTTTGGTACCTGTGTTCGAATTGCGGCTACCTGGTAGTTGTGCCATGGTAACAAGGCGATTTAATTATTAGTATCTATTGCAGAAAATGCGCCGAAGAATTGAAAATTTACATGGAAACAAAAACAAAATTTCAAGAATTGTTTTCGCTCTTCATAAATTTCTAAAATTAAATACATATACATACATATGTACATGAGAAATTTGCGGCGTTTCTCTCTTTATGAAAAGCGGTAAAATTTATTTGATAAACAAAAACAATTTTTTGTAAATGTATTCAATTTTGTTTTTGTTCTCCATGTAAATTTTCACTTCTTCGGCGCGTTTTCTGGAATAGACACCATTATAATTAATTGTATAAAACATAGTTCCTGATCTCAAAAACAGCTGTAGCCAAAAAAGTATATGCTTTATATGCATGTATTGGTTTGCTGAAACAAAAAAAAATAAGAACGTTTTTTTTTGCGATTTGGGAGAATTTTAGGTACTAGATTTTTATCACTTATGGAAAAACACTAAAGAATAATTTTTTTTTGTTTGTAGAATAAGTAAACGATTAATTTTTTTTTATTGTATTCTGCAAACAGGCTATTAGTTGTCTTTCACGAGGCGATACGAAATTTTTTGCAATATACGAAAATGTTAGAACTCTAGTGCATATGCATGGACCACGGCATTTATTTTAAAATTTATAATTTGTACATACGAGTACAAGCATAGGGGCTGACATGTCAAATGTTGTTGTAATGTTGTACTTGTTGTAGTATTAACTTTAGGGGCTGTGCACATATTACGTAAAGCTGTTTTAACTGATTTTATACGCCCCACCCCCCCCCCCCCCCCCCCCGTAACGCTTGTTAATAATTTTTTAGTGTAAAATTTCCAATCCGTAACAAATATTTTACCCCCCCCTTGGAACGTTACGTAATATGTGCACAGCCCCTTCCCTACCTGTTTTGAATTTGCCTTGTGTGTTGGAAATAATATTCTAATAAATAACAATTTGCTCACCCTGCATTTTTATATCTTTTGTACAGTACAATACGCATATAAGAAACTAGTTTATAAGAAAAACTCGGCTATAAGAAACACTTTTCCAGACACCATGTACATTTCCATATACATAACTACGTGCTAAATAATCCTTATATAAGAAACTCGCTTATAAGAAAAACTCTGCTATAAGAAACAAATTTTTATGAAAAATTATATTCCTTCCATAGAAAATTGTACGTGTATAAGAAAGTATTCTCACAATGAAATTTTTTTCAATTTGGGGAAAAATATAAATTTTTTGATTATATTTTACAATTTACATCTGTGAACACTTTTTTAATTAATTTTTAATTCATTAATTCTCGTATTCTATTTCTGTTGAAAACTGGTTAAATAGTTGATATTCTTCTCAATTAGTATCCACTTTACGAAAATTGTAAAGATGGTCAATTGAACGCTGATGAGAGGTGTAGCGGCCTTGAAATCAGTACTGATACGTTCTGCTAAAAACTGATTGGATATAAATAATAATATTTTTCAACATAAAAAAAATCTTAGTAATTTTTAATTTTCATTAATTCAATAAAACTGAACTTGAGCCTGATAATATTACTTTTCATATGTACATCAATATAAGTTCGAATAATAATTACGTTTATTCGTAATAATAATAATATAAAAATGTTAAAATAATTATTATATTAATAATTTCAAATTGTAACTAATTAGTGTATACATAAACATGTACATATGTCAAGGCGAATTGAATATTATGAAAATGCCTTGATGTACATACATATGTATGTATGTATGTATAGTTTCCAAATCCTTATGTTATCTGAAGTTATAATATGGAAATAAATCCCAATTAAAATCACATTTTTATTACCCTGTAGGAAGTCAAACACATTTTCAATTAGTCGTGACTTAACCATAATGCCATAGCCAAACAGCTGTTTACGGTTATGGCGAAAAACCAAAATTCAATTGGTTTCTATGGTTATGGCTATGGCGTTATGGTAAGTTACCTATAACTAAATACATTGTTTTTCATAAGTTTGGTTTGAGCAGCTGTTTTCTATGGTTCTATGGCATTATGGTTAAGTCACGACTATTTTGAGCTTAAGTAACTTCAAATTGGTTTTTTAATAACCACATCTAGTTGATTAAGTGACTTTTTTCCTTGCCGCCGGCTCATTATTTTAACATAGACATGTCATAGGCAATAGTCAATTGGCCATCTCTGCATGACTTTTTAACTGACTATGTACTAGTTACTTATTTTTCAACCAATTTGTAGTTAATTACAAAATTGTCTATTAATAATCGGTTTATACGAAATTATTTAAAAAACAATTTTTTTTATATTCATTTCTAAACAGTTTAATTTTAATTCATTTTTGTCAACATAAGTATATGTATGTATGTACATGCCATCTTTTTATAACAACATTAAATGGAAATTCAAGTACATTTCGTGACTTAAAATAAAAGTTGTAATGAAAACAAATAAGATAAAAAAATATATGTATGTATATGTATGTATGTATGTACAAAAACATTCTCAAGACTTCTACTCGGCCACACAATATTCTCCCATGAATACATACTTATTAAATAAAACCACTAGACCCATATGTGCATCATGTAACTGCAATCTAACAATAATTCACCTCCTCAACGTATGCACATCACTACACAGTCTAAGGGTTAAACACTTCAACAGCATAGAACCTCTCAAAGTACTGCAAGATCCTTTAACAACAAACATCAACACATCTATAAATAATTGATATTTTTGCCTCTTTTATAAATTTATAGATGTTTTTTTTTAATTTTATTATTTATTGAATCTTTAATTATTAATTAAATTATCAATAAGTTTTTCAAATCTTAAATCAAAGAGGCAAAAATATCAATATGACTAAAAGCATTCCTCATCTACATACTACATATAAAACACAAAGCCATTTACATATAAACTCATACATATGCATCTCCCACACAGATCTGATAGCCGTGGCAGCTATGCTCACCTTCTTTTTTTTAATCTTAGAATTTATTTATGTATGTATAAAATTAAACTAAATACCTACATAATAATATTTTAATAATTTTTTTTTTTCAACATGTGACATTTGACTTCATGGCACTTTTTTTTTATTTTCATTTCATTTAATTTTTTGCTTTTATTTATTTCTTTTGTGTGCTTCTATGAAATACATACATATGTATGTTTGGTTGATATCTGCATGAGATTTAGACCAATTTGTAGTCATTTGAAAATAGTTAATTTACAATTAGTGTTTTTTATCAACCGATTATTTTATTTACTACAGGGTATTTATTTTGTGGTCTGCTGTAACTTTATTTTTTTATAAAAATATATTTAGAATATAAATTAATTTAGAAATTCGAATCACCTTGGATTTCGGTGTTCGCATATTTTTACTCGTTAGCAAAGGTTAATTAGGTTATGCTTGACAAGACCTGCAGCAGTTTTGTGTGCTGTCAACTGTGCAATTACAAATGCAGCCTTATGTACCGACTACCATGGTCCAATAATATATACTTGTTGATGAAGTCTGATTTACACTTGTTGATCAATTTTCTGCTTGTGCATAAAAAGCGAACGAGTATAAAATTGAATAATACTTGTTTGTGTTGTTCTTAAAATTGAACGTTAGGGAATAAGTAGGCTCGATCATACTTGTTGCAGCTCACTGGTGTGAATTACTCTACCACTCGGAAACTTAATTGATTAAGATTTCCTTCAAGTAATTGTTATGGATTAATTTACTGGACCTCCTTTAGGGCTAAGTTCTTTTACTGCCTGTCATTTAACCTCTAAATTAACATGACAAAATTTCTGATAAACTGAAGTTAGCAACCCTAAATATCGCTAATGCTTTCATGGAAACGTCTGCTCAGCCTTTGGCAATCACAGATGATATTCTCAATAGTTTTATACATTCTCTTCATCCAGAAATTTGGAGTGCCCTTTTTCCACATGCTTATCCTCGCTTTAACCGAGCAGTGACCAGACAACGATCCTGTTATGAATCCTAAATCATTCCTAGTAGCCATACAAAATTAAATTTAAAAAATCGTTAAGAAAATATATTTTAAACCACAAAATTTTTTAGGTGTATTTTGAATAATACAGATGTTAAATACATCTACATTGATATTGTGGTCTCATAACATGTCTTTTCGTTGATCGATGGCAGCCAGGCACTGGAGGCTCCGGCTCCCAGGATGGATTATTATGTGTGTGGGATCTCCTTACCGGCACTTGCATGTACAACATACAAGCACATGATGAAGCTGTCAGCTGTCTGGCATGTGCGCCAAGTTATATTCATATCTATTCCAGAAAACGCGTCGAAGAAGTGAAAATTTACATGAAAACAAAATTTCAAGAATTGTTTTTGCTTATCATTGTATGTACATTTCTTAAATTAAATACATATGTATACGCGAGAAATTTAACGCGTTTCTCTCTCTATGAAAAGCGGTAAAATTTATTTGATAAACAAAAACAAATTTTTTAAATGTATTCAATTTTGTTTTTGTTTTCCATGTAAATTTTCAGTTCTTCGACGAGTTTTCTGGAATAGACACCATTACATATATCTTTGGGTACAGATGAGCGTATCTGTGTATGGGAGCGTTTTCAGGGTAACCTACTGACAACAATTAATACATATATCAAATGCCTTGAATAGGCATTTAATAAGTGAAATACTAATCAAAAATAGTATTGATTTTTTTTTGTTTACTTTCACAGCAATTTCATACAAACTTTTGGGCTAAAAATTTGGTTTTGTGCGTTCCCGTACTTTTGTGCATTTTTGTCGCTAATTGAGAGGAATTATAGTTTACGCTCACCTTACCGAACTTTACCAGAAAAATAAAGAAACAGAGCTATTATTACACCATGCACAAAACTAAAATAACTTTTATTTTCCATTAAAAGGGATGTAGGTAATTGTTTCACAAACAAGTTCAATTTAATGTTAATTTACTTTTAGTCTTGTTTTATTTTTATTTAAATTTTTAGCTTGATAAATACCTATTTTATTCACAAGTTGCACACTTTTTGTTTGTTTACCTTTTGGATCTTTTGTTTTCTTGTTTTACTAAATTTTACTGCGAAAAATTTCTGCAAAGATTTTCTGTAAAGATTTGTTACGGATTGGAAATTTTGAACTGAAAAATTAGTAAAAAGCGTTAGGAAAAGGGGGGGGGGTATAAAATCTCTGAAAATAGCGTTACGTAATATGTGCATAGCCCCTTAGGTTAGGTTAGCAGGCTGCTGGTAAAGGAAAGATTAGATTCCAGCTCACTCGGGTCCTGATTAGGGTTCCCACCTTTTTTTTACAAATAAAGTACATTGGTTGTTACATGGTCTAATAATCAGGTCTGCGCAAGAAGGAATATGGTTTTTTGTAGGGTTGTGTTTTGACCGTTAAATAATCTGCAAAAATATGGTAAGTTAATTCGGTCTTGTCAAAAGTTGTTTACATTTTTGGCCGCCATCATGAATATTTTTGTTTACGTTATGCTTTTTGTTTTTGCATAACCAATAAATGCATACAAAAAAACTTTTGTTTTGTTTTGTATACAGCTTTGTTTTGACAATTTTGAATGAATTTTACACAAACAAAATGCATGTCGTTTTTTATTGTTGTATTCTTACGCGCACCTTATTATTCCACCATGGGTTGTTAAAGGTTAGGAAAAAAAAGTACACAGTATAAAAATAAAGTACAATTTATTTTTCTTTATTGTTATATTTGAAAACATATTTTTTATTGCTTTTCGCAAGTTTTATCAAATAATTATCATATTTAAATTAAAGTAAATAATTAATTCATTTTTTATCAGATTCAGAGACGCTTTGTTTCTTTCGTCTCGCCATTTGTTCTTCATTACAGAAAAAACTCTCTCTGTGAATGCTGACGTGCCAGGAATAGAAATTAAAAATGAAATTATGTACTTTATAAAAATTTGATAAATTATCATCAGTCTTATTACATAATAGCTGCCATTTACTTGCTGTAGATAATTCCGCAAAACCTTCAGAACTGTATATGTATCTGATCATAAATTTTGTTTAATGACGCAATTTCTCCATAAAGATCATCCATATTTATATTAAGTTTTTGCAGATTTAAATATTCGTTTATGCTAACAATATTATCAAATTCAACTTTGCTCTTTAAATTTTTATTGCTAATTGTTTGCATTTTTAAAATCAAACCATTTATTCAGGTACTCTAAGGCTTTATCGATAAATAATAAAAAATTCATGTGAATTTCCCTGGTCAGTTCCGGTGCAGACAAAACGTTAATTTTTTTGCTTGTTTCATATCCAAATTGCCATGACATAGTCTTAAGAAAGAATCGCCACTGTAAAAAAACGTCAACAAATGACTAATATAACCCGAATCTATTTTGAATTGTAGATAAATCAAATGATGCGAAATAGAGTATTTTGAGGTACTTTATTGTTTCTATAAAGTATAGAGTACAATTAATCAAAAAAAACGTACAATACTTTATTATAAAGTACGGGTGGCAAGCCTAGTCCTGATGTGGTCCCATATGTGCTACCTGTAGTGAAGGAGAGTGAAAGAGGAGAGGATATTAGAAGAGTCCGAAGAAAGAGTAGATGAGGGAAGGCAATAGAAGATCAAGAGAAGAGTAGAGCAGGTGGGAAAAACTGAAGCAAGGGGTAGTCTTGCAGTACGGTCAGGATATCAAGCCTCCTATTGGGCGATGAAGGCAGCTAATGAAGGAGCTAAGCTTTTAAAATGATCATTTCAAATTTCCTTTTTAGAAAATTGTGATATTTATTATAATACAGTGTTTTCAAAACTTTACAGGAATTAAGTTAATTTCATTTAAATAAAATATCTTAAAAACTATTAGATTAAAAAATTTTTGAAGCACTTTTACTAAAATATAAGAAGAATTCATGTTAATTAAATGAAAAAATAATTGCAAACGTAGTCTTCAATTTAAAGTTTAGAGAAAAATCTTTTTCTGTTAAGTTTAGAGTTTTGAAGTTCAAACAAAAAATCGTGGAAAAACAACGAGTTCACATTTAAACTTATTTTATATAGCATAAACCAATCGGCGAAGCTTCGTTTTACTAAAATATCGCGCATTTGACAATAAGAAATGTCGCTTGCTCTAATGCGCAATAATTGTATACGCAAAGGCAAGCAGAAAATCAAAAATATATCGTAGATAATTTTTATTGCAGCCAAGTTTATAATTAAAATAAACCAGAACCATAGAAAAATAAAAACTTTCTCGTTAAGAATGTTAAGTGGCAGCATACATAGAGCGTCGTTGTTGTTGATAGAGCCGCCTAAGCCAAATGTGTAGATAGTGCATTTTGCTAATTTCGGAAAAATCTGCGATGTATGATAGTTCCAAGTTTCCCAGTTACTAAGCGATACTTTAGATAAAGTGTTGATATATCGAGACCAAAAACCGTTTAGAAAAAAATCCAAAAATATTATATTGCAAGTCTATAAATAGAACAAAAATGTATAATAATACATAATAATTATTATTCATTACTTTTGTGGATGTAATACTTTTTATTGATTCGACGATTTTCAGAATAATTTTCAAGATAATCTCAAATTGTCAATTTGCAAAGTGTTTGTTTGTATAATTAAAATTATTACATATTTACTTACACTTATGAAAAGATTTAACAATTCGCATGTAAAGTATTTAAAAACATAACTTCTATGGAAAATTGTGTTATTAGTATTAAAATATTTTACCAGTTGACAACAGTATTTTCTGATCGCATCATCGTTTATGATTGCTGGAACTTAAAAACAAATAATTCATAAAAGTAATGAAAAATAAGTTATATATTCCTACCCATTGGTTGACACATTTGTTCTAAACGATTATTCTCCCAAATTTTCCAAAGAAATGATGGCAGATAAAAGATTATAGCTTCCAAGAGTATCACAACTACAACCCACTGATAGTAACGTAAATTTATACGTTCGATATTTGTTCCCACACCAACGCCAATAGCGCTACGATTGTCAGTAATAGTCGTCGGTACAATATATGTACCAAAAGTCCAGCAATACGAATGAACAAAATCGGTATGTTTCAAATCAGTCATACATTCTATGGGACCACCAAAGTATTCTTTTGTAGACAGCAGCACGGTGAATGTTATCAATATCACCATCGTACATTTGGAATGTAAAATAAAAATAGTATCATATATATTCACTTTTTTCAATTGTAGAAACTTGACCAGTTTTTTCGCTTTGTCAATCATTTCTATCAATATAGATTTAGTTAAATAAATTGTCAATTTTTTATCAGATTTAAAAAATTCACGTCACGCTAATACCAACGTAGAGAACGGTTTAGTTTAAAATGCAACGAGATTTAATCTATTACATTCTAACAGAAGAACTCATAAATAGTTAATACACAGGGTAGCTGAAATATTTTTATTACCACGATCATTTATTCATGATATACTAAACACGGTATATGCATCCCTATAAACGCTATTAGACACGCATACTTGTCTGCAGACATGTACGATGGCATACCAAAACTCACTGTCTAATACTATGTCCACACGAGAAGATGAAGCACTTGCTTCGCTCTCTGATGCTGTTCACACGACTCATGTACTTGCTTCGATTTGACAGTTCTCTTTTTAATAACAAATAAAATTTACAATAGACAAAAAAATAAGTTAAAATTATTACGCATTTTTAAAAATGCACAAACATATTTTTTGTTTCCATTGTTGTTTTATCTTTATAGTTTTAATTAAATTTTTCACTTTTAATTAAAATTTTTGTTGTGTTTGTTGTAAAATGGGAATTCAACACCCGATCTTTCAAAATTCTCCTTGGCAGCATCCATTATATAAAATAAACTAAAATAAACCAAATTTGACAATTCGAATATTGGATAATTCGCCCGAATTCGTCGATGCATTCATCTCGTATTAAATTTCCTATTACCACAGCAACAATAAAACAACAACATGCAGCAAAACTACTGTCAAGAAATTCGACACTATATGTTATTTACTAGCCAAGGCGAATTCATTACCAGGTCGATGCAGTGGCGAATTCGAGCGAATTTATCCATTTCCCACACGGTCAAATTTGGTACATATATTCCGGCGCCATTTTTCTGTAGTTTTTTTATACATGGAGAATTTTTATAGCGTAGGATATGAATTCGCCTTTTACAGAAAAAAATGCCTGTTGTTTGTTTTGTTGTTGAATTGTTGTAGTCGTAATGAATTTGTCTTGTTACTAGTTATTTTGATTTTGTCAGCTGATAATAACGTAGGCTAATTAGGTTAATTTGCATTGGCGGCGAAATTTTGAATATCTTTACACTGAGCCTACATTTAAAATAAAATCGACAATATTTCTGTTGCTTATCATCAAATATAATGACGATTCTATTGGTCAGCCAAAATACAGGTCAAAGCGCAACTCTTGAAACATCAATTAACAATTAATTAATTCTTTCGAAATATAAGAAATCTCTCCGAAGTGGTATCATATCTATATGGCAATTTAAAAGCATTTGTTTTCGCTTCGAAATACAGAGTTAAGCACCGCGATTAATAAGCAAGTTATTTCGCGAATAATAACATTCATATACAAAATTTATTTACGTTTGTTTTTTAAACAACAATGTAACAACATAAAGTCTAATGGCGTTTTCTTTTCTGAAAAAAGTGTTGCATTTATGCTACATTCTTTAATTTTCGTGATCCATTCTAAAAAATATGTAACATATTTAAAAGCGATTTCGTTCCTTTCTAATTATGTTGCACAAATAAATGGCAAAATATGCAACATATTTTGCCCTCAACTATCAGGTCGGGGTGAGATACTGCCCATTTTTACAACTTTGTTTAGTATATTTTTATACAAGTAAGAACTAGTATTTTTGTCATTCTACTTACATAAGCGAAAAAACTTATAATTACAACGATAATTAATTAATTAATGTTAAGTAATGTTAAGCCTCAAATATTTTGTACCATTGTGGCAATAAAAAATGTACCACTTTTTAAAGGTAGGTGCAAACTGTAAAAAGTGTTACACATTGAAAGGGCAACATTTTTGTTCAGAAAAGAAAACACCATAACATTTTATTTAATGTGATTAAAATATTCATTTTGATTTTATTGTGGTCATCCTACAAAAATTGTAATAGATCGTATTGTTGTTCAAAAAATGTTGCATAACTTTGGGTTGAACTGTTTATTTATGTGTTTTGCTGGTACCGTTAGAATAGCAACATATTTGTTGTCATTTATTTTTTAACAAAATAATTAAATAAGAAAGGGAAAAACTTAAAACACGTTCTTGATATAAATAATTCATTCTCAAAATATTTGCATTTCTGATTGAAGAATATCTATACATAAGTACTTATAAGGATATCTAAAAAACTACTGCGCATAATCTGAAAATTATTTTGTGATCTTTAATTGGAACGAACAAAATTGAGAGAATTCTAATAAATCATCTAAAATTACATTTCCCATCTGAAGACAATACAATGTATGCCGCTGTTAAACCCTTATCCAAATATTTGCAGTTCAAGTCGGTTCATATATATGACATAATTTTTACCCTACATTCGAAGTGCACCGTGGTTATACTTCTGACATGTTCGTTCCTTCTATCAGCTAAACAATATTTCGGTGATCCCATAATGTGCATAAGTGATGAGAAAAATAATGAATATGTTAATTCCTATTGTTGGACTCTAGGAACATATATTTTGAACTATTACGATTTAAATATGCAACTAAATACTGTAAGAAATATGACAAGTAGTCTGAACGACCGGATTCGTGATAGAGGATATGCTATATCAGAAGGTAATCTATAAATGACGGTAGGACCAAAGCCAATATGTTGATATTAATACGTTTTAAAACATCTGCTTTTACCATTGAATAATAGTATATACGAGTATATACACATGTCCGTCCATACATACATATGTTCGTATATTGTAAGAATTTGTTAAATTTTCTTAAGAGAAACTTGGAACATACTCGGATCTAATGGTACATATTCATATCTTGTATGCGTTTTTCCTATAATTTTAAAGAGTTTGTGCGCATGCGTAGGTGGCTTGGAGCAAATACCAACAAATACTTCATATGTATTTGTTTGTACCTACATAAGTTCCATAGAGAAGCGTCTAAACTATATGTCTGATTTGTTGATCCAATTACAAACAAAATACATATACATATGTACATATATTGTTTATTTATCATTTTTATAGGTGTTGGTCCTGAACAACCCGGCGTAACTGAAAGAATCTATTTGCGTTATTATCAGTGGATAATTTTGATTTTACTATTGCAATCAGTAGTGTTTTATTTTCCCTCATTCTTGTGGAAAGTGTGGGAGGGTCAACGTTTAAATCAATTGTGTTCAGATGCTGGTAAGTTACAGGATTATATGATATTGACTCTTTCAATAAAATGTTTTCAATAGATTAAAGTTTGCATACACTTGCGGTTTTTAACATATTTTTAATATATTTCTTTTCCTTTATAAAGATGATGCGCTGGTTTCCGAAGAAGTTTACATATCAAGGAGTAAATTACTGGTTAAATATTTCACTTCCGACTATAAAGATATACATTTATGCTACAATTATCGTTACTTATTTTGTGAGACATTAAATTTCATCATAAGCGTACTAAATATCTTATTGCTGGAAGTATTTCTCAATGGATTTTGGTCAAAATATATACAGGCAATAGCTGCCATACCAAGTTATGATTGGACTAAATGGAATTTAATGACTTCTCGCATTTTCCCAAAAATTTCCAAATGTCATATGGCAAAATATGGTTATTCTGGCTCGACAACATCTTTGGATATTCTTTGCTTACTGCCTCTTAATATTTTAAATGAGAAACTATTTGCTTTTCTTTGGTGTTGGTTTCTGATCATTTGCATCTTGGCCGGTTTAAATTTAATTTACCGCGTTATATTAATGTTTAATGGACAATTTCGTTTACGATTATTGCATACAAAATTACGCATTATGTCGAAATCACAAGTCCGCCGTGCTATTGAGGGAATGACTTATAGCGATTGGTTTATTCTATTCAAAGTTAGTTCAAATATTAATCCCATGCTATTTCGCGACTTGATGAAACAACTGTATGAAAATCGTAATCATAAAAACAAATCTGTGGGCATTAATGTGTGATTAAATATTAATATGAAATATTTTGTACTAAACTGAAAATTGCATTTGAATTAAATAAGAATAGATAAAATTTAATTAATTTGATCATAAAAATTACTTGTAAATATTATAAGTTCCGTCCTATAATTGAATAGTTTCGTAAGTTGTAAAATGCCCGTTTAATACAGACGCACTTTAGTATTAAAAACTCGTAAATTTTATCGTATTATATACACGCCCTCATATTTAAAAACTGAAGCATATTTTAGTTGTAAATCTTGTACATGTTAAATATTTACAATAATTTTTTTTTTCAAAATAGACGCTATTTACAATTTAAAATTATTAGAATTTTATCCTAATTTTATACATGTAGGTATGTGCTTTCGTATTTAAGATACAGTTTCGTTATAACTTGTACGCATGTATTGTATATATGCAATAGTTTTTTTTTTTTTTCAAATAGACCCACTACATTTGAACATTTTTGAATTTTATTGCAATTTTATACATAACATATATGTAAGTGCTCTTGTATTTAAAGTTTAAAATACGGTTTCGTTGTAACTCTTGCACATATTGAATATTTACAATAAATTTTTCTTCAAATTTCTTATATACATACATACATACATATATACGATGTATCTTAAATTTATTATCTACTTAATATATACAATATAAATTATTAATGAATTTGTTTTATATTTAAGCATCTCGTCAAGAAGCTGAATTACTTTCTCTATTTTTAGTTATTAATTAATGAAAAAATAAAAATTGTTATTTTTGTAATAAAGGAAAAATTGCAAAAGCGAAATTATTGAGTCTTAACCGGAAGAAAATATTAACTTTTGAAAAGTTAATATCGGAAGTACAGTCGGATGTATTTTTTGATTGTCAGTGTTTGAAACTAATTTAATGCCTTAATATAGACCAAGGCATGGCGTATTGAACAAAACTTGGCAGGACGAAGAAAAATAAAGCAAAAATAAGCCAATCTGTCAAAAATATTTTTTTTATACCAATAATTACTTTTGACAAATTGATTTATTTCAAATGTGTTAGCAAAAAATTATCACATGAATTGGCGCTGCGATTGGTACATAATTTTATGAGTTCACTATAAAAGGGGAAAAGTTTATGAAAAGTTTTACAGAAGTTTTACAAAAGAATTTCGTTATAACGAAAGATATTTCAACTCACTCAATTAAAATGAAAATTAGGTAAAATAAAGTTGCATAAAATATGTAATTGTAAAATATGTATGTACACTAATGTAAATAATTCATTTGATAGATAAATAAGTGGGGGACTTAGCACCTCCCACAATTACAAAAATTCAAATTCAATTAAACCATTACAAAAAGTTAAATCTTTTGCATAAAATGAAAAAGATGATAAATAAATGGCTATTCACATATTCAGTTCGCATTCAAAATTTTCTTTTCTCTTCCATTATTACAAGCTCTCGACTTTTCTTTCTAATAAAAAAAGTCTTAGTAATTACAATTTCTTCGGACTGAACACCATACAGTTCAATTCCGAGGCTTTAATAATTTTACATCATATTAGTGATCGATTTTTTAATGCACATTTTGACTGTTAATTTTGTAAATTTTAGTATGCAATTTTACAAAATTGAACAAAAAAAAAAAAAAACAAAAATAGTTTTCTCCAAATTTAGAAATATTTTCTTGAATTTGAAATTTTTTCCTTAATTTTGAATTTTTTTTATTCTTTACGAAACATTTACAGTGCCAGCTCGCTAATCCGAAGGTGTGTAATCCGAATTATCCAGTAATCCGAATTGAATTTATGACGTATTACATACTCTATAATCCGCATTGGTTGTAAGCTCGCTAAACCGAATTTTTATATATTTTATTTTTCTGCTTTTTTTTACAAACCGATGTGTGGAAATTTAAAACTAACGGGACATCATTTAGATGCAGAGACTTATATGATTGATATTGTACATACATACATACTTATGTATATGTATGTAAGTATTTAGACATAAGTATGTACATACATATGTTTTATGTCTTGTTACAAATAATTAATTTGCTAAATGGTATTAGTAGCGAAAACATCAAGTTAAATAATATATGGCAAAAAACGAGCACATAAAACTCTATCATTAACTGATAAGCTTAAAAACTAGAAGAAGTAAATCGCGGACAATCAGGAAAAACTTTAGCAATGAAATTTGGTGTAGGACCTTCAACAATTTGTGGAATAAAAAAATGCTGAAAATATTAAAAGGTAAAAAACCTGTGTATCAAATCAATGTTCCTATAATTACTGTACATACATACATATTTATTCTTTTATAAGATTTACTGAGAATTCTGACGGCAAACTTTTAAATTATATTTTAAAAAAGCTTTAATTTTTTCATTCTTGAATAATAAAAATAACATAAATTTGTTTTGAAATCCTGGCTGGTGTTTTATTTTCGAATATAATGAATTATAATACATAATAGCAGCACATCCAATAATCTGAATATCTCGTTAATCCAAATCAGGGTCCGCAATCATTAATTCGGATTAGCGAGCTGGCACTGTATTTGCACTTTTGTGAGCATATTTTTTGTATTTTTGAAGCATATTGTATATGTTTTAAAAATTTTGCTGTATATTGGATCAAATTATGTTAGGGGTGCTATTTATGTGGCGCTCACACTGTATTTCCATTATATACAATTTATTATTGCAGTTGAATGACCTTTAGAAAAAAATAATAAAAAAACTTGCACGCATATTTATGCGATTTTTATAATTGATGAAGAACTCAAAAAAAAAAAGCCAGAACTACATTTTTCTACTCTAAGCAAATTTTTTTTAATTTTATTTTAATTTAGACTTTAAATTTTTCGTTTTCCTTCCACTTGACTTCAGTTAAAAACTGTCTGTTTTGATTTTTTCGAAAAAAAAAACCAAAAACATTTTTGTTATAACTGTGTAAAGTCAGCAGTAAAATGCAGCCAAACCAATATTTTCATTAATACAATAAATCATTTTTTAAATATAATTTAAAGTGAGCTCAAAAAAAAAAAACAAAAAACACTTAGAACAGCATAAATACAGTTTGCAAAAATTTTTTTTATATATGGGTCGATTGAACTGTGTGTGTTTTTATTGTTGTACAGACAGAAAACTTGCAACGTTGTTCCACATTTGAAATGCTTCATAAACCGAGCAAATGGCCATCAACAGGTTCAGTTAACTTGCGTGGTATTACGCGAACGGAAGTATTTAAATCGAATAAACAAGTGTGAAAAAAATATAAATTGTGAACAATATTAAAAGGTTTCTTTTTCGTTGATCACTTCTGTGTAATAATTAAATTTTTTATAGCCCATATTGGATTACCGGGCATTAATTATTATGGATTACCGAACGCCTCCAATTCAATGAATTAAAGAAAGAAAATTTTGCTTAAAAAGTGAAATTTGATCCTGGCAAAATTTAAAAATACTACAAGTGATTATTTCATGGTCATAAAAGATAAACAACTAAAGACACGTGTTTTTTTTTTGTAACGAATATTCAAAATTAAGGAAGTTACCACAAAAACTATAATAGAAAAAAAATATAATTATCATTAAAAGAAATGTCAACAAAATTAAATATCACAAGTGATGGTAAATGAAATATTATACATACTTGCATATACAAACATATACATACAAACATATGTACATATTTAAGTATCCTGACACGTAATGTTAGCATAGAAATAATGAAAAATACGATTGTATATCCTTTATATACACTCATACAAACATGTATGCTATTTTTTTGGACAAACTGATGACAATAATCACTTTAAATCCTTCGATTTCGATAGCAAAATGATTTTGTAATGAATTGAAAAATATTATAGTGAAATAAACCGAAATAAATTAATAGTGATTAAAGAGAGATGTACAAGCCACAAACTGAAGTTAAACAAATTAAATAAAGAATTATTATTAAAATTATTAAAAAATTAAACAGTTCAGTCATTAAAAAATTAACAATTATTATGACAAAATAAATAAAATTTAAACAAAGTCAAAGCAAATACTGCAATCCAATACTAAAGATCTTTTAAGCTATCAACTTTAAAAAGGCTGTGTTATACTAAAATTAAAAGTTATTTAAAAAGAAAAATATAATTGTTAAAAATAGTTGTTATGGAAAAGCTTAAGAATTTGATAAAATAGATATTCATGAAAAAGATAATAAGATACTGAAAAGAAAATTAAAAATAAGTGTGATGGAACTTCTCGTTAAGTCCAAAACTTATACAAAATTTGCGGTATCCGATGTCGTCTTTTAGGTTTAAAAGAATTAGTCGAATCTTGAAAATCGATATCACCCGAAATTTTATTTATTACATTTTTTTTAAATTTTCGATTTTGATCAAATATCCAGTATTTGATGTCGTTTTTCAACAGCAAAAACATAAATGAATTTAAAAAAATCAACAATGAGAAACGCTTTTGGAGTTACGAAAATAAAGCACTTTGTTCGAAATTTTTCGGTAACGATATATTTCAAACGAATCGATCGATTTTAAGCAAGCTGTTTCTATATTCGGCATTGTGTTTTAAGTTTAAGAGTTGATTAGAGTTTGGATTTAATCATTCCAGTAATTTAGGATTTAATAAATTTTTTGCGAAAACGTTGATTTTCGAACATTTTCTTTGTTCATAAGAAAAACAATAAGAAATAAAAATATGTATGTCGGTCTCACAGAACGTATGCGTGACTATAGGTCGGTTAAGTTATGAGGAGTTACATACTTACCTAGTGGAAATAAGAAGGACTCCGGATGCATCTAGAAGGCCTTTGTACTTCTTCGTTTGCATGCTTCATTCCTTACTAAATTTTTTACAGACGATGTCAATGCGGAGTAACCCTTCCGCTCTCGTGATTCTGAAAGGCCTTCAAATTTATGGCTCTTAGAAGGCCATTCAGGGTATGACTGTTGAAAGGCATTAGCATTAACGGCCTATTAAGTAAGTTTTAAATGATATTTCTAATTTTTACTCTCCAAGATATTGGCGTTTCTTCTTCCATATCCATCTAGAACTTTTTTAATTTTGCCCTTTTAATATAAAGACTTAACGTTCTTTTTAACCTCACTACTAAGTCCAGTTAAAAAATCCCTGGAATCCGGAAACAAAACATCAGCAATATTCTTGAGATTTTTTTTATGAGATTAAAACTCTATTTACAAATACTAAATTAACACATTTCTTTATTTGCTTAGAACTTGCAACGGGACCACCACGATCACATCGAAAATGCAGATGTCTAATATTGACGCGAATATTTGCTTTATCTGTAATTGTATTACTTATTATACTAACATCTATCATATATCATGGCATAGTGCTGGAACGAATGGGTAAGTTTTGATAAGAATTAATTAAAAAAATAATATATGTATGTATGTATGTATATATGCATATTATGTATCGGTGATATCTATTTCATAGATAAATTAAGACAAATTGTTGCCCTTAATATGAAACATTATCAAGCTAAGAGCTCTACAAATGTGGAACTTAAGCTACCTAGTCGCTTGCAGTTAACGGTTAATTCCCAATTGAAACATGAGGAATATATGCATGAATTTGTTGCAAATAACGAATATGACCGAAATTTGCATATAGAACATAATAAGTTTCGCATTATAAGTAAAAGAACTAAGCGAGAAGAAAATGAAGATGAGCTTAATGTAACGGATCCTTTGAAAACAACATCAAAATTCGATTCAATAGACCCGTTAAAAATGCTAGAAAGATCATTCGATTTAAAAAGTCTTTATGCAAAAGTAAGAAACAAACGTACTAGACTCGATATAGATAAGCTAGAAAAGGAATATAATCGATGTAAAAAAGAAGCAAATAATAGCAGAGATTGTATGCCATCCTTTATACGTATTTACAAATATGTTCGAGAACTACACGAGAAAATCGACAAAATGGAAAGTGTTTTTAAAGAAGATAACGAGCTTTTATTGCAAGCCAACTCTAACTCAACGAGCAACGAGTCTAAAGATCCGATCTTAGAAACTGCTAATAAAACGTTGCCGGAGAAAACCCCAGATTTTACAACTACTTTGGCCGCCCCCCCGACTTCCGAAAACAATAGCACTAGTAAAATGTCGAAAGTTGAAAAAATTAAACCTAGTCAGATCAGTTGGATACTGGATGGTCATGACTTTGATAGCTCTGAGGATGAATTTGCTATTTTACCTGATATCAGTTTAGATACAACTACTTTTGCAACAACGACCATAAAAGGCAATCTATCGCAGACTTCTCATGTAACAACATTAAGTACGAGTACTACCACCACCGAAATAATTGAAAGCGTTGAAAATAATTTATCAGATGACGAAGAAAGTGTGGCAAATGAAATGACTGCAACAGATATTCCAGATATTACAACTTCGAATAAGGGAAATTACGAGATATATAATCTGAATTCTGCAAGTATAACTGAAGGAACAATATCTAAAACAACAACTAAAGGTCCCTCGACATTTGCAACTAAAATACCAAAAGAAGAAAAATCTAAAGAAATCAGTTGGATAATAGATGAAATTAATAGTAATGAAAACTTAAGTAAAATCACTGACGATCTCGAGGACTTTCGTGTTACAACTGCAGGTTCAAAACCTACCCCTGGCTTAGTTACGACAACTGCTTCAGTTAATACCGTGCACAGTTTGACAAAAGTCTCTACGGCTTTTACAAACGAAATTTCACAAAAAATAGAGAAGATCCCTGCTTATGCAGTGACAGTTAATAACAATACGGTTGATACGGATACGGATACGGAACTTAAATTAATATCTGATGGAAATTTAGTGAAAGAAAGGTTGAATGCGAAAATAAATAAAGGTTACAATAGTACAGAAATACCAGTCCTTGTTAAACATACTCAGTCCAGCCACTCAATCTATTCCACTAGAACTCAGCCCACAAATTACAGCTGGACTAATGACGGCAAAGCCAATAGTGCTGAGCCTAAAAGAACTACGAAACCACTATCTACTATAGCGATTGATCGTTCAGTTAATCCAGATCTTGATAAGTGTAATGCTACTTGGAAGGATAGTATTTGCCAATTAAATGTTTCGGAAAATAAACAGAGCTACGATGATGGAGACCAACATCCCTTAGATAATCCAAGTAGTTTAGAAAATATGGTGGAGAGTTTGGAACGTAGTGCTACCGATTTGGAAAAATTAAATAAAACATCCTTTAATCCTTTTGATCGTAGCGATTGGGAGGCGGAATTTCAACAGGCAGTTGTGAATAAACAACAGGACATTATGGACTCATTAGATGATTTAGATACTAAATATATTCCAAAATTTGGTCCAAATTACAATCCAATAAATCCAAATAATTTCGGAGGTAAGTAAAAAGTTTTTGTAAATTAATTATTTCAAATATTTTTGGAAAAATGGATATTTCTTAGCCGATAAACAACTTATGACCCTATGCGAACGTATTGCCAAGCGCATGCATTTTAAAAACTCATCTCTAGCTGATCCCGAAAAGCAGCATCAATACGGTTCCCAGCCAGAATCGTATGCACCATCTTCAGGAGTACAGTTTACTAATCACGGTCCTATTGGTGGATTTCCGGTAACAGGTGAATCAATCAAGGCTTCAGCTCAATTTATGTTAAATCCTACTTTTGGAATGCCAACAATACCGGTTTGTTTTTATGTTTCACCGGCTAATTTACGCATGATAACTCAAACGCCTGTTTGGACTCCTTCAAATTTTGGTATGCAGCGAGGATTTGGAGTCTCAAGCGGTGGGATTATGGGAGCGGCGGGAGGTGTTGGAAGTACGTTTTTTGCGCCACAAAATTTTGGAGCACAAAGTTTTGGAGGACAAAATTTTGGAGCACAACGTTTTGGAGGACAAAATTTTGGAGCACAAAGTTTTGGAGGTCAAAATCTTGGAGCACAAAGTTTTGGAGGACAAAATTTTGGAGCAACTGGTAATTTCTACGGTCATACAACTGGCACTGGTCGAGGGTAACTAAGATGGATTTAGTGGCTTAAGTTTATTAAATTTTGAATATTTTGTTACTAATTTACAGCGGCCAAGGATATACACCAAATATTTTCCCTAAAAATGATTTCCCGTACAAACAGCAACTACAACAACAGCAATATGGTGGTAATCAACAAAAACAATTACTTTGTACATTTATGCAAAATCATGGCACTGCTGGCAGTCCAATTAATGTGCGAGGAGGAGGAGGTACAAGTACTTACGGCAATAATGCTATAAGCGGTATGGGCTTTTCAAATGTCAATTTTAAAATGCACAATAGAGCTTCGGACAATTCTTCATCTGCAAAGATTATCTATGCTTCTTATGCCCATTTACCCGATCACTTGAGTAATAGAGACAATTTCAACTGCGAACTTCCGGGACAGGCTGCCTGCTATGGTGGAAACGAATGTATAAGAGAAAGTTCTTGGTGTGATGGCTTGGTAGACTGTTCAGATGGTAGCGATGAGACAGCTTGCACTTGTCGTCAACGTTTAGACGATGATCGTATTTGTGATGGCTATCCCGATTGTCCAATGGCCGAAGACGAAGTTGGATGTTTTGGTTGTGGGGAATATATGTACTCCTGCTATGAACATAGTTCCGAATACGAAATGTACAATCGTTCAACAGTGTCCATGTGTTTTAGTGCTTTGGAAAAATGTGATGGTTTTAAGAATTGTCTCAATGGCAAAGATGAAATGGAATGTAGTTTGATAGTTAGTGATATAGTCCAACATATGGTAAGGAATCATACACAAGTCGATGTTTCACAAAAAAGCATATTCTACAATCTATCTATTTTAGACTCATCCAGTTTCAACTTCTGAAGGTTTTCTCTACCGTAACTATGCTGGTGTATGGTATCCTGTTTGCAACAATGGGGCCAATTGGGCTGTAGAAGGTTGTCATAACGAAGGTGGCTATTTCGGTACACCAAATATAACTTTTCGAAAGTCTTCTATGTCCGGACCATTCATAGAACCTGCACATGCTGGCGATGTTCATTTCGCTCAATCTTGCCAGCAGCGGGATAGTCAGGATGTATTGGCTGATTATGCAGCTTACGTCCAGTGTATTCCTATAAATTGTGGAATAACTAAACGAAGTTCAAAGAGTAAACTATTACGAAAATCAAAACGTTTTGCCAAGCTTCAAGCGACCCTAGATATGCAAAGGAAAAGGGAAATGAATAATTATGGGGTTAGAATTGTGGGTGGTACGTTCAGTAAACCCATGGAGTGGCCATTTGTTATCGCTCTTTACAGAAATGGCAATTTCCACTGTGGAGGTACTATTTATTCTGCACAATGGGTAAGTATTAGCTAATGCTGATTTTGTGGTTGATTTTGAATTTTTTATGATGATCACGAGTTTTTGAGTTGGATTATGAAAAAACAAATTTTTTTTTTCTATACCTTCTACTCGTATGTACATACATACATATGTACATATGCATCTATGTATGACTTTCTATTTATCGTTTTCTTCAGGTTATCACCGCAGCTCATTGTGTCATTAATTATCAGAAATACTATTATGAAGTACGTGCTGGCCTTCTAAGGCGTTCAAGTTTTTCCTTATCAACTCAAATACAACCAGTTTCCCATGTGATTGCACATCAGGGCTACGAACGTATCAGTATGCGTAATGATTTATCTTTGTTACGTTTGGCAAATCCGCTACAATTTAATCGCTGGGTTAAACCAATTTGTCTACCAAATATTGGTCGCACGACATTGAGGAATGACTGGATTTGGGGACCAACAGAAGGTTCTTTATGTACCACCGTTGGCTGGGGAGCCATTCGAGAAAAGGGTCCGGGAAGTAAGTACATCTTAAAAACGTTCATTGCTACAATAAAGATTCGAATAAAAAAAAAAATTCGAACCAAAGTTATTCAGTTAAAATTATCGGTTTTGTATTTATTTTTATTCCCGTCAAATATTAGGATTATCACGCAAAATTAGACGTTTGTTTCAATGATATCCTCTTTCGATAAAAATCTTTAAACAAGGGACGAATGAGAAAAGAGTTGAGACATGGTAAAAAGATTCTTGCACAAGGTCTCGTAGAAATGACTTCAAAGCTTTAACCTTTCCAAGTCCCACTACTCATCGCGATAGTGTAACTGAAAATACTTTCGAAGTTGTATCCAAGCATTTAATTACCCTGTAACTTCCTATTCCGTTACGACAGGGAAAATTTTTCCGTTCGTTGAGTCTATAGTTATCGGTCCTTACCTTTATTGGTAATGTGCTTCCCCCTGGAGATTTTCTGCCCTTCGTTGCAGAACGCTTTTTCTTGTGGTAGTTTCACTGGATTTGGACATAATGCGTAGCGAAACCATAAGTTTAAGATATTCACCTACCATAGAATGCTACTTGGGCTTGTCCTTGGCGTCTTGTTGATGGGCAACTCCAACCCATCGATAAGGAATTTTTTTTAATTTTCCTTGTGGACCCGACTACCGTTGTTAAGGAATTTTTAATATTGATCTTATTCTGTTAATAAATATTACAAAACAAAATTTTTCGCTTCATTAGCAACATGCATCTTAGATTTGATATCAAAATTCTGATAAATAAATTGAAAATTTTTGGGTTCCCTAAATCTGATAATTTGGGCTTCTACTCGACTTTTTGTTTTTAAATTATGTTTTATATTATCTGCTAAATTTCCATGTTTTATATTAAAGGTGATTCTCTACGCCAAGTAACCATACCGATTCGTAGTACTTGTATTGAAAAAGACGACAAAGAAGCTGAAAATATATGTGCCGGTGATCCGGGCGGTGGACTGGATGCTTGTCAAGGTGATTCGGGTGGTCCACTGCTCTGTCCCAGCATCAGCAATAATGATGAATGGTATTTAGCGGGAGTTGTCAGTCATGGAAATGGTTGTGGTAGACCTAAAGAATTTGGTGTCTATACGAGACTGGCCTTATATGTGGATTGGATTGAAATGGCGACACGTTCTGAGTTCTTGCCTAGTTTACAGCCGCAACAAATTTGTCCTGGTTATATGTGTATGTGGGGCGGCAAACGTTGCCTACCGCAAAGACAACGTTGCGATCGTATTGTCAATTGCTTAGGTGGTGAGGATGAAGTGGGTTGTATTTATAATTTTGAGCCCGATTTGGGTAGTATAAATAATTCTACAACAACAGAAAGCGATTATTATCCAGAAGAAAATAATACACGAACTACTTCAGCAAGTGTTTCAAAAGATACTTTGCAAGACGACTTGGTTGAGGAAAGCAATACCTCTAAGAACTTAAACAATATTAAAGCAACAACTTTGGTTGATGACTTTGAAAGTGAAGAGGATCAAGTAAATAATGTTTCTAAATCTGTAAGCTCGTTCTCAAGCACGGATCCTATAACCGTTATTCCCGAGGACACATCAAAAGCTGTTGAGACTACCGAAAAAACTACGCAATCTACAGTGCTCATCACTTTTACGACAGAATCCTCTATAGACTTTACAACCATGGTACCTAGTTCTGCTGAAGATTTTAACAAGTTTACCACTATGGTGGTGAATTTATTTAAAATTACGAGTGATGACAGTCTTCTTAATGAGACTTCAACTTGGAAGAGTTTTAGTAGCACAGAGAAATACGAAAATGAAAAAATGGATATAAAAAAAGTATTCTCGGGCGACAGTTCTACAGATCACCCAAATGTTATAAAACCAACAAATTTTCCAGCTAATACCATAACTGAAGAAAATAGCCCAATTACAACTATAACACATACAGAAGCGTCAACTACTGTAGATGATACAACTGAAAAGATTTTAACAACTCCAATGGTCCCTAAAAAAATGCGTCCGAAATTTGTATGCAAAAAGTAAGTATTATATAAATTTTATTCAAAAGAATGAAGTTAAGAAAGTCATATTGAATTTTAAGCTCTAAATTCAAATTAAGAAGAAAAAATATCGGTTAAAAAACGAGAAAATATGAATTTTTTAAGTGTGAAATTGTGCACTTAATTTCGAAAATTCGAGCTAAATTTCGAAAGTAATATTTTTAATCTATAATTTTAACTGTAACCTTCAGAGTGTTGAAAGTTAAAAAAGAGGTCAAACCAAGGCAAAAAAAAGCACCTGATAGTTTTTATATATACTTGAGCTACTTTTTTGCTTTTTATCCATTCGACTTGGTTCACCTTGACCAGGATTTTTTATTTTTTTTTTGATATAAAGACCAAGGTAGGCCATCCAAGATAAAAACGGGAAAAAAAGGTAGAGTACGCAAAATATATAGAACAGATAATGAAGAATTGAATACCATAAATGATTTTAATTATGATCCGAAGAATGTGAAAGAAGCATTGAACAGTAAAGAATCTGCAAAATGGAAAGAGGCTATGAATAAAGAATATAATTCATTGAAAAAGAATGGAACGTGGGAGCTTATTCAAAAGCCGATAGGAAAAAGCGTGATTGGATCCAAATGGATTTTTACTAAAAAACGTTTAGCTAACGGTACTATTGAAAAATACAAAGCCAGATTGGTTGCTCAAGGATGTTTTCAAAAATATAATTAAGATTATAGCGAAACATGCGCACCTGTGATACGACACCCTACTATTCGACTGATATTGTCTTTGGCGGTAAAATACGAATTACTAGTAAAACATGTGGACATAGTAGTATGCTTATCTAAATGGTTATTTAAAAGAAGAGGTATGTATACATGAAGCACCCACAAATGTTTATTCAAAAAGTTGAAGAAAATCTAGTGTGCAAGCTGAGAAAAACTTTGTACGGTCTCAAACAAGCTGGAAGGCAATGGAATCACAAAATAAATGAAATTTTGATAAGTATGGGTTTTATTCAATGTAAAACTGATAGCTGTGTATTTATATCTCATAATAATAATGAAATTAATATTATTGCATTGTATGTAGATGATATTTTATTAGCTTGTTCTTCAAGCAAAACCATGGAAAATATACTAGAAACTCTTAAGTTACATGTGGAAATAGTGGATCGAGGTCCCGCAAATTACTACCTTGGTATGGAAATAGACAGAGAAAATCCTAGAGGAGATATAAAAATTAACCAGAACAACTTTGTAAAAGAACTGCTACAACAGTGTAATATGCATGAATGCAAGCCAGCTAAAACACCGTTTTCTGCAGGAACAGTTTTAACAAAACGTGCTGAAGATAACTGCAAAGAGATGGTAGATGTGACAAAATATCAATCGATTATTGGAAGTCTGATGTATTTGCTACAATTACTAGACCTGATATTGCTCACTCGGTTTCGAATTTATCTCAGTTTAGTTCTCACCCCCATAAGGAACATTTTATAGCCGCTAAGCATGTTCTACGTTATTTAAAATTTAAAGAATTGTCGTTGTGTTGTGTTGTGTCAAAAAAAGGGAGCTGTTTAATATGTTACTCTGATGCAGACTGGGGTTCAAATATTATTGACCGTAAATCTTATAGTGGTTTTGTTCTATTTTCGTAGGGGGTCCAATATCCTGGGAATCGAAAAAGCAGAACATAGTTGCATTAAGTTCAATGGAAGCAGAATACGTCGCTATTTGTCAAGCTGCAAAGGAAATTACTTTCTACCGAAGTTTGTTAAACGAATTACAGTTTCAAGATTTAATAAGAAAGCCAACAGTATTAAATTGTGACAACCAAGGAGCTCAATCAATACCTTACAAAAAGCCAAATGACGATGAAAAGAAGCAAGCATATCGATATTAGATATCACTCACTATATTCAGGATAAATATAATGCTAACGAATTAAAATTGGAATATATTCCAACAGAAGATAATGTAGCTGATATTTTAACTAAATGTTTGCCAAATACTAATCATTAGAAATGTTGTAGTTTTTTAAACTTGAAATGAATAATTAATTGTTTGTAAATTTGTAAATTTTGTTTTTGAACTATTTTTAAATAATGTTAAGGAATTTACATTGAGGGGGTGATTGTTGGAAATACAATACCTACTTTACTTAAATGTACTTTAGTTCCAATGTAAATGTTTAATCTAATATGCTTTGACATATTTATTTTTATATTTTCAAGTATTGAAAATAATTAGTTTAGTTTTGCCATAAATTGTCATCAGATTATATTGTTAGTAATAAATAATATTTTTGGAAAAAACCTAAATAAGAATATTATTTCACAATTGTAAACCAATTAAGCTAAAAGTGGGATTAAAATTTTACAAGTAGATCGCCTTGAAATAAATTATTTTAATAAACATATTCAATCTCTAAAATAAATATTTTTCTTACAGAATAAGACAAGTTATTAATATTTCACATCGTTGCGATCGTATTGTAGACTGCGAAGATGGTACTGATGAAGATGACTGCAGTTGTAGGGATTATTTAAAGGTACTTTGATTTTATTTTTTTCTAAATTATATAAATTTGCCATCAGATAAAATAATATTTGACTAAAAATTATTAATTCTGTTTACTTTCGTTTGCAATCTCTGAACTTCATACATGTAAGAATGTAATCAAGCTTTAATGTTATTTATGTTCAAACCCTCTATTAATTAATTTTGGGAAAAAAAATCCCGACTTAAATCCAAAAAAGCCCATCGAACAGATTCAAAAATCGATGCAACTATGCGAAAGTTTAAAAACCGATATATAACGAAGCCACAAGAAAACCTTAAAAAAAAAGACGTGTGGCACTCGGGGACTGCCGCGGTAAAGCTATTGCATAGCATTTTTTATCAACTTATGCAATTTCAATTTCAATTTCAATTTCAGTTTTCTAGCTATAACGGAAGTGCCCTATACAAAGAAGGGCACTCTAGTCCCCCAGGTAAAAAGTGCCTTACGTTAGTATCCTGTCCTTCTCCTGGTTCTAAGCTACCTGTCCACCAATTTTCAGCCAAATCTGTTCAGCCGTTCTTGAGTTATAAATAGTGTAACTAACACGAATTTTTTTATATACATATGTATATAAAAATCGCCTCAAAAACCCAGTAATTCCGGAAAATTACCCAGGAAAAGGTGGCAACACTAGCCGGGAATTCCAAAAACTTGGACCAGAAAAGGTGGCAACACTGGAAATTAAAAAAAGTTCCAAAGCGGCAACACTGTATAGTCATCATACAACTTATCAACACTTATGCAATTTATATTTTTACGTTTTGTTTAAAATCTCCGTTGTTATTCTGGCAATACTGTATGTTAATGATATCAATATGAAATCAAATGTTAATGTTAATCAATATCATACTAAAAACAAATTCCAGGTTTTTTCGTTTCATAAACAAAAGACTTAAGAAACAAACTTTTCAAAATTTCTTGATTCGGTCGCCTCAAAGCCAGCGAGCGATAGAAGCTATGCAATAGCTTAAAAAAATTGCTTTGATTGTCGGTTATTAAAAATTATGCTCGAATTGGTAGCATTCTTCTTTATTTTTCTACAGATTGACAAATTATCTTATTATATTCATCTCCAGCAGAAGTAGTTCCAATAGCTGTAGAAGACCATGCGGGTCTTTTCAAAATAAAAATATGATTTTAAAACTACAGACTTAAAGTTTGAAAAATATGTTTTCTGAAGAGTGGAAGCTCTCTAGAACCAGTCCTATCTCCAAATCATAGTATACATTTTTTATAAAAAGTGTAGAAGTTGCAAAAGTTAAATCAAAATTTTATCTTAATATTTCCTGGATTTCCTGTGTCACACTGGAGTGTTGGATAGAGTGTTCAACATAAAATTTAACTGGTCATCTAGTCCAAGGCATATTGATACAAAATGTCTCACTAGTATGTCAAAAAATTTACTGAGAAATGTTTTATGACATGTGAGGGAGATAAAAAAATGCGATCGGCGATAGTGGGCGGATATAATCACCGGTGCTCTTGAGACCACCTTGTTTAAATTCGCCTTAATCTAGTCTAAAAACTCCACTGATTTTGTAAACTTGTTCAAGTTTCATTTTCTTACAACATTTTCGTTTTCAAATTCTAGGATCAATTAAGTACTTTGATTTGTGATGGTAAAGTCGATTGTGAAGATCTAACTGATGAAGATAATTGCGGTAAGTTTGAATTGACATTTTTATCTACAAATAGTAAAAAATAAATATAAACATTTTTCACTAGAAAATTGCAATAGTGAGGAATTTTTATGTCCTCTATCGAAAATTTGCCTGCCATTAGAAAAACGCTGTGATAATAATGTAGATTGTAAATTCAAGGAAGATGAGCAGGATTGTTGTAAGTATAAAAATGTTGGATCATACTCATAAATAAAGTAGAGTTTAAAACCAGTATTATTTCTATCTCATTCATAAATGATTATTAAAGATTTTGTTGGCTTAATGTACGATTTTTGTATTGAAAGCCTGGTTTTATTTTGCACTTTAAAAATTGTTCATGAGCTTGTTAGTATTTTGTGTGACAATATTAGTTTACAAAATTTTAAAGTATACTTTTGTTTATGACTATGAGTATGAAAAATGTGTATAAAATATAAACGATCATTGTTTTTTGTTAAAGTTGCTCTCACCAATGGCAAAGAAATTGTACTAGATTCCAATAAAAGACCCGCTTTACAAACTGCTGGCATATTTTCGCGTAATGTGAATGGTATTTGGCACACGGTTTGCATACACGAAACAACGTTTGTCGAAAATAATGCAAAAACTGCTGCTGAAGTATGCACCTTATTGGGTTTCAAGGGTTTCAAATTCTATAATACCACTGAACCGGCCAAACGTGTTGATCATATTGTACCAATTACTCCAGATTTGCTATCAAAACCAAAATTTAATAAAGAAGTCCTGACTGTTCTCAGTGATAATATAAACTTTTCTCATATTAAAAATATATTTCTTAAAGATTTGAAAAGCAATTTAAGATCAATACGCATCGATGAAAGTAGAGAGTCTTGCTTGGGTTTGTATGTGGAATGCAATGCCAATTCAAATCTTAAGAAACCATTTAAAACTTTAAGTGCTGGCTTAGAAAAGCCTGAAAAAGTTATAAAAATTCCGCATATTAAACCGGTCATATATACCCACAATAAGCCGAATGTTTTTGTGGAACCCCATGTACCCGAGGTTAAGGTGATTCAGGAAGAGGAGGAAGTCTTGCACAAATTGGATAACATTATTGAAACCAAAAATAATTTTAGTATTTTGATTGATAAAAAGTTGCACAAAGTCATAGAAGAGCTACACTGGCCTTGGTTAGTAGATGTCTATGCAAATGGTAGACTTTGGTGTTTGGGAGTATTGATGGATAAACATTGGATAATGGTGCATGAATCTTGTGATTTTGGCATAAGGTGATTGTTAATTTTTGTATTTTTCATTACTTCTATTTAATTAAAAAAAAAAATAAAATTAATTAAGGTTCAATTCGGACTATGTGTCAGCTTTGTTCGGTGGCGGGAAAACTAAGCATACCCCACACCAAAGTAACCATGAGGCAATCCATAGAATAGACTGTTCAGAGGTTGTGCCTAATAGTGATGTTCTGTTGTTGCACTTAGAAAGGCCTGTTCGTTTTACCCATTTCATAATGCCAACATTTATACCGGATGGGTAAGAAATCCAGTGATTTGTTTCTCTAATATTTTTTTTATTAAAATCTAATAAATTTATTCTCCCTTTCTTTCTCTTTTTCTTATTTAGCTTTCCTGGAAACAATCATCCCAAAGATGAGTGTATTGCGGTGCTGCATGACAATTCGCATGGTCGCATTAAAACTGTTGCATTAAATGAACAAAATTATGACAAACATTGCAATGCCAGTGGCATTAGTTGTTATCGCCTGCTGGAAAAATATCCACCCTTAAAGTTATTAAGAGAAAATAGTGTAAGTGCCGAAGATAAAGCCAGTATATCAGAGGAAATAAAAGTCCAGGACCCTCAGAGTAACGAAGACAATGATGTAATCTCGAAATATACAAGCTGTTTGCAGTTTGGTAATAGAAATATAAATGCCACAGTATTGGAGCCAATAGATCAGGGAATTTTGGCCTGTCGTAGTAATGATACCGGTTGGTATCCAAATGCTCTATTTTCCTATAATAATACAAATTGTTATAGTTTCAAGCAGGCATTTGTCATAAGAACTTTGGAGGAGGCCTATAATGTTATACAAAATAAAATAGGTAAGAAATTTGTCCCCTAGCCTATATGAGACAAGTTATTTGATACATGTTTGTAACGACAATTGGAATAGCAAATTAAATTAGACAATACGAGGCAGCAGCGTTGCTTTGTGTCTACGACAGTGATGTACAAAAATTTAAACTGTAAATGTATTAAGACACCTTAGTTTTAGTGAGTTGAAAGTTTTACTTTTTTTATTTCTTTTATCAGGGGTGTTCTGTATTCCAGGCGGAAGTAATATGTGCGGAATAGTCGTAGCATTGTTGCTATAAAAGAATATTTTCGCGTGGAATACTGAATAACGCTCTACTTCATTAATTTTAATTTGAAAGGTATCAAAATACCTCGTAAGAACATTTTTCTTAATTTTTTTTTTAATATTTTATAATGCATTGCATACATATTACCAAAAGCATTTAAAATCATGAAATATTTGTCAGACTGCATTATTCGTTTTTCCTGTAAATTTGATATGATACTCTGTTGTTTGCTGGATCAGTATTGTTGACAAAAAAAGAACATGAAAGAACATAACAATGTGTGTGAAGAATGGGTGTGCTATAAGTTTCCACAAACATCACTGGTCCGCGTTGAAAAATTATAATAAAACCGAGTATTTAATTTATTTAATTCGTTCTGTTTGGTTTCAGAAAATTCACAATGTAAGTTTGCCAATGATGCCCCCTTATGTTCAGGATTTAGATGTCCTTTAGGGTTGTGTCTAAATGGCAGTCATATATGTGATGGCCGGTTAGACTGTCACGATGGTAGTGATGAAAAATTCGAAATGTGTAACAGCTTGAATAAAAGTAATTACTATCCTCCTTATTCATAAACGATTATTAAATTTAATGTGACCTTAATGTACGAATTTTGTATGGGAAAACCGGATTTATTGTGTTCTTTAACTTTATCAATTGTTTATGAATAAGGGAAGATAAAAATTTAAAAAAAATGTTATGCAGGAAATTAAAACTAATTGAAACATTTTCTTTAACAGCATGTGGTCCATCAGAAATGAAATGTCGTTCGAATAATAAATGTTTGCCGAAAACGAAATTTTGTGATCATATAGCGGATTGTGAAGATTTAACAGATGAGCCCACAATATGTTCCTGTTTTACATATCTAAGGTAAGAGTTTTTAAAAATAAAAAAAAAGAAATACAACTGTGAAAGAGTTCAGACACTGGTTTGATACTTGTTATATTGATATCGGATTGCTAGGGGCATATTATGTATATACTACATACATATAAATGATGAAACATGAAAGAGCTTGTAACTTTCATCAAAAGCCAATTAACAGCTTAGAAGTTCCAGATTTGTTTGGCAAAAGTCCCCAATGCATTGTTTAACTTAATACCAAGAGTGATCAGAACTTATGATCCGCTGTAACGATTCTATCATAGAAAAAATATCTCTTACTTAAGCAGTTGACTTAAATTAGTTCTTAAAATTTCGATAAAAGCAAAATAATTATTAATAAACATAAACACTAAACTCTTTTCAGAGCCACTGATCCGGGAAAAATATGCGATGGCGTAAGAAATTGCTGGGATAAAAGTGATGAAAGTCCAGTTATTTGTAATTGTACCTCAGATCGCTTTCAATGCGGACCGTAAGTTAAAAGGGAAGAGATTATAAATCAGTACAAATTATTAATGTTTCAAATAAATTTTAGATATTCAGACGATTGTGTAGCACGTGAGCTTGTGTGTGACGGGTTAGAAGATTGCCCTAATGGGGAAGATGAGCGCTACTGTTTCGGCATAGAACATCCCATACAACAGAGGGATGATTTGCAGCAAAAGTAAAAAAATACACATTTTAATAATTATTGCTTTGAGAGAGAGAGAGAGAGAGATATTTATTTTAAATAATTTTCTTACTTTAACAGACAGTATTTACGACCACCCGAATACGGCCAAGTTATTGAACAAAGTTTTGGTATTTGGCATACAAAATGCTTTCCCAAATCCACACCACCTGACATGTCGGAAGTACGACAAATATGCCAGAAATTGGGCTATGACCCATATCGACAGCCAAGTTATCGTATAATTGATGATGCTCTTAATGATGTAATTTTAACTAAAGAATCACCCGATAAACGAGGTCGATCGTTTAATAGCGGTGTTCCTTTGGAGGGAAAATATCGACCTTCTACCAAGGCCGTTGTAACAACAAAATTTTCACCACTGCTCCTCAATGTAGAACTAACGCTGTTTGTGAAACCAAGTCGCCCAATCGCGGAGTTAGTTCGTTGGAATATTACGGATTCGGCGAATTGTTTAAGGTTAGAAATAAAGTGTTCATAGTAGTTAGAAATAATTTCGGTTTGTTTTATTGAACTTGAATAATAACTTTAAGATATTTTATATTTTTTTTAAGTAAAAAGTTATTAAACTGACTTATTTCCTGGTTGACTTTAGTAGTAGGAGAATATTTTATAAAATATCAGTCGTTCGTTATCGACTGAAATTTCAATAAAATTTTAGTAGAATTTTCGTTTGATATTCCGTCTAGTTTGTGAGTTAAGTGATTGGAAATATAATGAATTTAAAAAATAGTTTTATTAACATAAAAAAAAATTACAATTTGTTGTTCTTTGCAGCTGACCCAATTTGACCCAAGTTGTGTTTAATTAATAGAAAATTTAATAAATGAAAATGTAAAAAAACAGGTGCCTCCATAACTAAAATTACAACAAAAAAAAAAAAAAGAAAAAAAAAATCCGAAACTTTTCAAAATCTATTATGTGTGTAACGCACACATTTATAAGCTCTCAAATTTATTTACCCAGCTAGCATTTTTAGTCGTTAAACACTCTTTCGTAATCGGATAAGGCCCAAATTCACAGTCATTAGTTAGCTAATAGCAATAGTTTAACTAATAATATTTGATTCACAGCTTCTAGTTTAACATCAGTTAAACCATCAAACGTCATTGGTTAACTAACAGTTAGACAACAGCTGATTCGTTGGAATTTATTATTAGTATTTTTGTTTTGTGAAAAATTTTAGATATGGCATGTGAAATTGAAAACACGGAGTCCGATATTGAAAGTGACACTGATACTGATAATACGCGGAATATTGTTGCTGAGCGTCGCCAACGTAATGTAAAAAGATTTTATGGATATATTCCGTCTTAGCAAGTAGGTGGCGTGGCAAGTTCATGAATGTATACGCTATTTTTTAAGAAATAATATATCAAATGTAAACAAAAGCCATATGCTATAACAGAACTGCCAGTACTGAAAGTTAATAGTGTGATAGGGTTACCATTTTTTGTTCATATTAAGAGTGTTGGTTAAATAAGACACTCTGAATATGAAGTATTAGCTAAACAATAGTTATCATTTTAGTTTACTAATAGCTAACAAATTACTGTAAATTTGGCCCTAAGACGATTATCCGATCGTCCATGATGACGCATTCCGATCGCAGACGTTAAAGACAACGGGAGAAACTGTATCCTGATGGCGACTCTTCCATACGAATCGTCTACGATGCACCAAAATTAGTCGCCTACGGATCGTTTAAGACCCTTTAACAAAACACCTGTCCAACAGTCGTTTAAGTAACTTGCAAGAGTATCTCTTCGAAGAGTGAAGCACGATTGTTAACTATTAACAGCCCTCCAAAATACGTAAACGACGATTAATTCGTCCAACAATCTTCAGAATGACTCGCAAAAGCATCATTTGGAAGAGTAAAATGTAATTTTACTCCAACAATCGTCTGGGTGATTAAAAAAAAGGTCGCGAAATGATCGCGCTCGTCAAATAATGCTAGCTGGGTAACAGCTGTTAGAGGGCTCAATAGCTTAAAATGTGATTGTACTGATGATTATTAGTATTAATGAGGTGACAGTGCTACCAACCTAACATAAAGTCAATACGGCTCAATCCCACATCTTTTTCCAAATAAATATAGCCTACTGTCTCAGCTTTTAAATAATGCCTCTCGAACACGATGTTGTAAATTTCGGAATTTTAAAAATACTTATTTGGCGTTCGGGCCGGTTTCCTTGGTGCACTGGAGTAGTTGTTCTCTGCTAGGAATCAGAACGGAATCTAAACTCTTTCCGTTCTGAGTAAAAACGTGTGGAATTCGTTGTTCGAAACCTTTCGGTTTAATGAACTTTCTTGTGAATAAAATCAATCTCTAGGTCTTTGGCCATGACATCTTAAACGAGTATAATGCTGTTGCTGTGGAGGGGAAAGCGATAGCACTTTGCCTGGCTTCAGCAAGATGTAGCCGGAAAATTTTCAGACTTTAAAGTCCCTCTACTTTTAAACATTTGCGGAAATACGTGAAATATTCAGGAGATCCCTAAACTAGTACATTTGACGACTGCATAGACGGCCTAATCGTTTACTTACGTGCAATTTTGTGTTTTTAGTCAAAGAAAAATCTAAAGACCTTTGAACTTTATTTTATATATTGTTTTTTTTTTTTATTAATTTAGTGTTATTACTTTAAAAGTAAGTTAATAAGGGAAAATGTTTAACAAAATATTATAAATAGTTTTCAATAGTTTTATAATTTTCTTGACCTTTTTAATTTTAATTTTATAATAATTTTTCAAGCTTTAGGTCGTTTTTATATAAAAATGTTTTTAATATTAATTTTTCGATATTTCGCCACACCGTTGGTTGGCTTCTTCAGGAGAAATTGAGTTTAAATCTAATTTATAACAATTTTAACAAATACCAATCAAAATATTGAAAAATATTTGTCAATTGAAAATAGTTTTTTCCTTTTTCAACCAACGGTGTGGCGAAATATCGAAAAATTAATATTAAAAACATTTTTATATAAAAACGACCTAAAGCTTGAAAAATTATTATAAAATATAAATAGTTTTCTTTTATATTGAAATTTATATAACGTAGTAAAAAAACGGTTAGGTAGATTTTATAAATTATTTGTTGGAGTGTCTAAAGTATGATTTAGAACAATAAAAATGAATCAAGTCTTCAAAAGTGAAATAATTTTGATAATTTGTTTTTTCTGAAATTTAAATAGCATTTCTTTTTATTTTCATGAAAATCTTTATAAGTTCGATTACTTAATTTATAACAAAATTTATTTATTTGACATGATTGTTATTAGATCTTAATTAATTGCATCTATTAAACTAGTTAATCTAATAAAATTACATACATACATACATACGCATTTATTTACCATGTAATTAATTGGAATTTTTTTATATTTATTATTTTTACTTAATCATTAAGCCAGGTATAAAAATTATTTAATTAATTATAAAAAAACAAGTTTATTTATTAAAGGAGTGTATGTATGTATATTTTTAAGGATAAGATAAATATTAAAGCACTTAAATGTTAATGGAAAAAGTTTCAGGTTTTTGTCAAGCAATATTTTTTTTGTTCTTCTTTATTTTGTTTAGGCTTTTTGTCATAGAAAATTTGTTGCTTCTACAGTGAAAATGTTTTAGTTTAAATTCGATTAAATCTAATAAATATACATGTAAATGTATTAGTAATTCAGCAAACTTATGATCGATTAGAATTTACTTTTATGATTGATTTCTACATGAAATAAGTGACGTTTTTATCATCTGGATTTTCCTCACTTATATAATGGCGGTATTCAGTGTTTGGTGCAAATTGTATTGCAAAAGCGTAAATGCCAAATATTGTGGCTTTTAGAAAAAAAAACCATCAACTCAACACACAGAGTTGCCGTTGGATTTCATTAAGAAAGGCCGCAATATTTTGCATTATTATTTTGCAATACCATTTGCATCACCCACTGAATACCAATAGTACATTTTGGCGTGTAAAAATAAAACAAAGAGCAATTATTTACATTCAACATTGATCTTTTCTCTCTATATGAATTGTTGAGCACTTGTGGGAAAGTTAGGTAACGGAACTCTATGTATAATAGAATATTTATATCTGCCTGTTTGTAGAAGACGATTAAAAATTTGCAATCGTCTATTTATAGGTAATAACCGATTTAAATAAATTGTCCATTTTGTACCCACTGGGTGGTACGCTTTACATCTTGGTGATAGTCACACCTTGGTGCTTGGTGCTTCTTTGGAAAAGGGTAATTGTCTTTTCCAGACAGTACCTTTGATGATTCCGTGACCGGTTATTGATGAGGTTTCTTCGGGAATACACGTGGTGGCTGTAGTTGCTACCAAAATCTGGAAGAGGTATTGGCTTAAGGACTGATCTTGGACCAACAATGGGGAAGCATCTATGTGCTGTTGCGAAACAACAGATAAATGAGATTAGATAGCTCGAACACTTAAGCAATATATTTACGTATGGTGGGTGGTCATTGCATAAGAAGTTACCACCTGATATGATCCTCGACGTCACACTTGTTTTCCCCAAAAAAAAAACCTCAACTAAAAGATCATCTTAATTTACTGAATTGTCGTTTTTATTTTAAATAAAAATTAAAATAGACTTGTTTTTGTATCGCAAAAGTAAACATAGATTTTCGAGTGATTTTCCTATAAATTTGGCCAAGAAATACTGTAGATAATTTGTAATTTTTATAAATTTTAATCAATTTGTTAACTTTAAAAGAGTATACAATTTTTAAATAAAATCATTATTAGTTTTATCTTTCATACGGGGATATAAACCAAATGCATAATTAATTATTCTATTAAATATAATGTTAACAATAGATTTTATTAATGCATAAAATAGTTTTTTTTTGTTTTTTATTTTTATTTTTCTGAGCAATTTTAGTGTAAATAGTTAATGAGTTGTGTAGATTGTTGATCTTTGGTGCAGTTTTCAGTTAAATTTTAGTATAAATAGTAATTTTTGTTTTAGTAATTTGTGTGTTTGTATTACATACATACATAAGTACATTTTTAAGAATAATTAAAACAATAATTTGAAATTAATAATTAAATGACATGGTTTTTATATGTGTGTAGTTTATGTAAAAATGATTTGTAAGTAAAATTAGCATATAAAATATTTAAAAGCTGTTTTGTTTATAAAATTATTGATCCCAGGAAACGTTAAATTTAGTTCAAAAAGATCCTTTTAATTTTGAAAACAGTTTACACTGCTATTTTTACTGGCGGTATTCACTGTTTGGTACAAAGGGTCTGCATAAGATCAAATGCAAATTAATAACAAAGTTAAAGTCTTTTGTGCAAACATTTAACACAATTTTTTCCACACTTGCATGCGTAACTTTGTAGCAAAAATTTAGAGAATTTTAACAATTTTTTCTCATACTGTTTCACATAAAATTATTGATCAAACCTTAAAGTTACAACTACAAGATCTCCTATGCAGATTCACTATCAACAATTGGCCTAAGGAAGGATGTATTTTAATTTTTGAAATAAAAGCCAGACATTTTAAATCTTCTTGGTCCTTTCTTTATACTAAATATTCCATTGAGAAAAATTTAAAAATTTTGTATGAAACATTAATTTATAAAAAAGCAACAATAACAATTTCTACAATTTGTATAGAGTCAAGATGTGAAACTCTTTCAAGTTTAAACTTATGTGAAACATTAAATGCCGTATTCACAAGCACTTAAAAGAGGTTTACAAGGAATTATTAAACAAAATTCCTTAAAGTTTAAGCCCATTATTCGTTTGTTAAAGTTAATGTGCACAATAAATACGGTTTTCCTATACAAAATTCGAATGGAATATGCGGGTAATTATTTAACAATTTTTTTTTTTAAGTTTTTTTGAAAACAATATTAAGTCAAACGAATTTTAAAGTTTGTTCGAATTTATTTTCAAATGTGTATTAAATTATTTATTTAAATATTTTATTTTCATATTCAGCCAAATTATGAAAAGTAAATCGCGGAGAATTTTTTTTCTTTTTTTCAATTCCGATTTCCATAAGGAAAAAAGTAAATGTTCTCAATGTGAGGAAGGGCAACAATATTTCTCACTCGCTCACATTTCGACTATTAACTTATTTTCATAATTCGGCTATATAACAAGCTTACACATCTTTTAGCATTACCTTAAGCACACAGACAATATTTATTTTTCGCTCCCAAAAGTATGCCCAAAATGTTGTTAATAATTCGTTAAAGTGATCATTAGCTTATGTAATTAATTAACGGGTTTTCGTAAGCTGAAAGTATTTTTTAAACCTCAATTAAGTAATCTTTATGAATATGGCTGTAAATATCAGACAAATTATCATCCTATTCTCAAAAGCACAATCATTTCTTCAACAACGTTGTTGAACTCTTTAGGAATTATAAATGGCAAACGTTTACTGGGATGATATTTTTTATTTTTCTATGATATATTTTAGTTTAGTTCTATTATTTTAATTACTACTATGCTTTTTTTTTTTTTTAGTATATTTAACTATTAGTTGTTAGTTGTTAAGAATATATTTAATGGAAATTTTGTTAGTTCACAATTTATAGTTTTTTTTTTTTATATAGAAGAGCTAAATCTATATTTACTCGTATATGTTGTTTTTATAATTTATTTAATTTTTATTTAACACAACCGTAATTCAATTCTAAGCATTCATATTTATGAGATTAAATACTTTTCTTTTAATATCATCAAAATTATTCTTTATGGCACAGAGAGGCTGACTAAAAATAATCGATTATAAAAAGTTTTGCTTATTTTTGCTTAAAAAAATTAATAAACAAATAAAAATTCGGGATAGTTTTTCCAATTAAATTTTCAAATAATTGGAAAACTATCAAATATTCTTTAATTTTCAAATAAGTGGAAAAATAATAAACATTGTTAAAGTTTTTTATAAAAAAATAGTGACCTAAATCCTTAAAAAATAGATAAATATAAAATTAAATAAGGTCAAAAAAATAGAAGAATAATTTTCAAATAATTATTGTGCGGAAATCTATGAAAATGCTGTTCTGCCGCTGTCTCAAATAAACGTGTGCGGACACGACTAGCACAGTGTTCCTCAGTGTCGGTTACGTGATTTTTAAATACGTCGGTCGGTATCGAAGTTTTCTGTGCATCACTGATCGGTAGAATATAATCTATTGAAAGTTGAATTTGACATCTGGTACACGCCACTAATGTGAATTTACACTTTCATTTATTTGCCGATTTAAGCACTGTGGACTAAAAAAAAAAAAAAACAAAAAAAAAAAAAAAAAAAATTAAAAAAAGAAACACAAGTGCCAATTTAATACAATCGTGGAAACTTAATTTTTGTCTTGCTTCGGCCGGAATTGATTTATGTACTAATTTTTAGATTTAAGATATGAATACTTATTATTATTAGTTCGTGTGTCATATTAAAGATATACAGTAAATAAAATGTAGATAAAAATATATAAATATATTTTTTTCGTCTTTGTTTTTTTAAGTTTTTGTGAAATTTGCATGTATTCTATTAAAAATTAATTTACTATAGAGCTCAGTTAAGTCTGTTCAATTAATACTAATAGTATTAATGACTAATAAATATATGAAGAGCTTTTTTAGTGCAGCAAAATTAAAAAATATGAAAATGAAATCAATGTAAATTTTGTATAATTTTCGATTTTTTTCTTTTTGTTTAAAGTTTAAATACACGACAAAAGTATTTGAGGAACCATAAAATTTATGAAAAAGTTCTCTAGTATGCAATAGAGTGGACACATGCAAGAAATTTGATTCATAACGTGTGGCTGTGACATACATACAAGTGACGTAAGAGACTTATTCCCTTGAAATTGTTTTAAGTTCTTCTAACTTATAAAAATGCTGTTGTGGCAGTTTTAGCTTATTACAAACCAGCTAAATAATTATTTGTTCTATTTTAAATTAAATTCCCAGACGTAACAAAACGCCTTGTTTCCTTCATGATGAATTTTATGATTTACTTTAAAATTATTATTAAGTTGTAATTTGATTTCTTCTTTATTAATGTTTTGATTGCGAATGCAAAATTGTTTGTACGATTATTTTATAAATTGTATCTAGCTCATAAGTTTTTGGTTTTAATAAAAGTAGAGTTAAACTAACAGCAAACAAGTGAAGTTTGATTTCTCCGTTTAGGACGAATACCTAATACGTTACTGGCGCAGTCGGTCATTTTTTCATTTAGAAAAATAAAAGAACCACGTTAACCAATTTAAATACTAAATCGTTTAAACAAATAATATAAGTGAACATTTTACAGTAAAATTAAAAAACCACGTTAACAAATTAAATAATAAATCATTTAAACAAATAATATAAGTGAACATGTTACAAGATTTTTTTAACAAAGAAAAGTAACATACATCAGTAAATTTTCAAGTAACAGACTCTAAAACAACCTAAATATAAAAGTTAAAATTACTTAATATAAAATATTTATGGACGAAGTGGAAAACTTGACCCAACAAATACAAAAAATAACCTTGTGCGAAAAAGAAAGAAAAATGGAAGCAGCAAAAGACAGAAGAGATTTATTTATGCAAAATGTGAAGCTTCTGCAACCGTTTGATGGAGATAAAAACTACTTGGCGCTTTTTGTGGATAGTGTTTCGACAGTCCTGCCAATGGATCCATCTGTATCGATTGAAGAACGAAGATTTTATTTTGGTTGCATAACAAGCACGCTAAGAGGACCAGCTTTGGACATTTTGAGACGTGAGCAGCCAATGGACTGGATTTCTTTGAGGCGGTTGCTGATAGAAGAATTTGGTGAGCGTACGCCTGTTACCAGGCTTATATTAGAAATAAATAACATTAGATTTAAGCAAAATGTGAAAGAATTTTGTGATAGATTAAACAGTGAAGTTTGTAGAATTAAAGATGCAATTAAGTTAAAATCAGATGATATTTCTACTAGAAATTTTTTGAATACAGAACTAAATCAAGCGTGTTTGACTCAATTAAAAAAGGAACTACCTAACCATTTAACAGCACTAATAAATGCAAATTTGGCAGCCGATCTGAAGGCAGCAATTAGGGTTTTATCGGAGAATGGTGAACTAGAGTCTGCACCACAAAGGACATACGGTAGAAATAAAAGTTATGGTCAAAGCAATGGTAATCACTCAAATTATATTCCACAGTTAGATTCAAGATATCGCCAAGCTAGGCATTTTCAAACAAATCCTTTTGCGGACAAATTTTTAGAAAATAACTATCCTTTAAATAATTCAGGAAATTATCGACAAAGTTTTGTTCCACCACAGACTAGTAACACATACAATTCAAATACTCGGTTAGTTAATCACCCAAAAAATAATCTTAATGGCTCGCAAAATAATCAAAATTATCCTCAATATAACTATGACTATCGACATCCAAAAAGACAGAGGGAGTATGACTCAACTCAATCGAGAATTAGACGTTATGGAGCTCCTGTGCCTATGGAAGTTGAACCCGAAAATTTTCATGCAAGGGCCTCGGGATGTTACCAAAAATAAAATTAAAAATAGATAAGAAATTTTATATTTTTCTGATAGACACTGGGTCTTCCGTTAGCTTGATCAGACCTGGAGTGTTGAATAATCGGATTAGGATGGTGGTACCAATAACTGTTACCACTGTTGCAGGAAAGGTAGAATTAAGAAAAAAACAAACCATTTTTGATGAGAGACATGAAAAGCAATTAGAATTTTATGTCCATACATTTTCAAATAATTATGATGGGTTAATGGGATATGATAACTTAGAAAAATTAAATGCGGTAATTGATCTGGGAAAACAAACTATAAAGCTAAACAAAAGTATTTATAAATTTATTGATGGAGACATGCATCATTGTACTGATTTGGTAGGGAATTTTAGTATAAATAGGTTGGAGGAAAAACAAACTGATAACATACTTAGAACTGAGCATTTGAATAAGGAAGAGAAAACAGAATTAGAAAAACTTTTCAGCAAATATAAATCGCTTTTTCATTTGGATAATGATAAATTGACTTTTACAAATGCCATTAAACACAAAATCGTGACAAAACATGAAAATCCAATTTATGTTAAGGCGTACCGTTATCCTCAGGTGCATAAGGCGGAGGTTAACGGGCAAATTAAAGAAATGCTTGACCAAAAGATAATAAGGCACAGCCAATCGCCTTATTCTGCTCCGTTATGGGTTGTCCCAAAAAAAATGGACGCCTCTGGAGAGAATAGGTGGAGAATTGTGATAGATTATCGCAAGCTAAATGACATAACAATTGATGACCCATTTCCGATTCCCAACATGGATGAAATCCTGGATAAGCTGGGTCGTTGTCTTTATTTTTCTACCCTTGATTTGGCGAAAGGCTTTCACCAGGTGGAGATTGATGAGGCAAGTTGCGCAAAAACCGCATTTTCTACACAGGATGGTCATTACGAGTTTCTCAGAATGCCTATGGGTTTGAAGAACTCGCCCGCTACTTTTCAGCGTTTAATGAATTCTGTTCTTGGTGATTTAGTGGGTACTCATTGTTTGGTGTATTTGGATGACATTATCGTCTTTGGAACCTCTTTGCAAGAGCATGTAATTTCGTTGGATAGGGTATTCAGAAGATTAAAGGAAGCGAATTTAAAACTACAGGTACATAAGTGCGAATTTATGAAATCGGAGGCTGAATTTTTGGGACACATTGTCACTCCGAATGGTATAAAGCCAAACCCAAAAAAAATTGAAGCACTTAAAAATTTCCCAATTCCAGAAAATGAGAAACAAATCAAGCAATTTTTGGGACTTGCGGGGTTTTACCGTAAGTTTATAAAGGATTTTGCAAATATATGCAAACCCCTAACCACTTGTTTGAAAAAAGGTCAAAAAGTTGACTGCCATAACAGCGAATATGTTAAGGCAGTTGAAACAATAAAGCTCCTTATAACAAGTGATCCTATATTGAAAAGTCCAGATTTTACGAAGGTCTTTACTCTTACTACTGATGCATCTAATGTGGCTTTGGGAGCGGTTCTTAGTCAGGGCGGTCATCCCATATGCTTTGCGAGTAGAACTCTCAATGAACATGAGACGAACTATTCCGCGACAGAGAAGGAACTTTTAGCGATCGTCTGGGCAACGAAATATTTCCGGCATTATCTATATGGTAGAAGATTTGTTGTCAACAGTGACCACAAACCTCTGCATTGGCTGCATAATTTAAAAGAGCCTAATTCCAAGTTGCAGCGGTGGAAGATAAAATTGAACGATTACGACTTTGAAGTTAAATACATTCCAGGGAAAGAAAATCGGGTGGCTGATGCCCTTTCACGAATAAAAAATGACGAATGTAATATGAACAGTATAGCTTCGGATATAGCAACAATACACTCTGCAGATGAGGATAATTCAAATTTTATATTCATTTCAGAGAGACCTTTAAACGTTTTCCGTAGACAGTTTTTGTTTAGGAGAGCCACTGTACAAAAGCAAACCCTAAAAATCGTATTCAGAAATACTAGAACTATTATAGATTACGTTGAGATGACTCAGGATTTTGCAAGGTGCATTATTTTAGAAAGGCTGGCTGGTGTTACGGCGGCAGTATTTTTCGAGAGTGATGACGATTTTGTGCTGTTTCAATCTGTTTATGCGAATCTTGTGAGACAAACAAAGAAAAATCGCATTTTAAGAGCTACAACATTTTTAGAGGATGTAACATCTTACGACAGATTTAAAGAAATAATTTTAACAATACATTTGAAAGGGTTGCATCAAGGAATAGAAAAAATACAAGCGGAATTTAGAACAAGATACTACTATCCCAATTATGTTGCTGAAATATCGAATATAATAAATGATTGCGCATTATGCAATCAGTGTAAGTTCGATCACAGAATTGCAAAAATGCCTTTTAAGGTCACACCTCCTACATACTGTGTTCGGGATAGGTATGTTATTGACATTTGGAAGTGGGATAACTCTTCATATCTCACATGTGTTGATGTTTTCTCTAAATATGCAATGGTGGAAAGTCTACACCATGCCAATTGGGTTGAAGCAAAAAGAGCGTTGCTGAAGGTATTTAATACCATGGGTCCCCCAAAAATTATTAAAACTGATCAAGATGCAGGATTAGTTAATGTAAGTTTGCAGGACTGGTATAAAACTCTAAACATAGGGCTCGAAGTCACAACAGGAAAAACAGGAATAGGTGATGTTGAGAGACTTCATAAAACCTTAAATGAGAAGTTAAGAATTATTAACACGGGCAGTGATCAGGAATTAAAGCAAATAGCGATTGAACAAACAGTTTTCACTTATAATCACATTATAATACACTCAACTACTGGGGAAACTCCTTACAATATTTTCTTTAATAAACAACATCCTAAAAAAGATGCTCAAGCTGTAAAGGAAAGTAGAATAAATAACGCCAATAAGACTAGGAAAGATTATGAAGTGGATACACGCTTCTTGAATGCTGAAAATTCAAGAAAGCGGTTAGATAAAAAAGCAAATCTATTTAAGAATGCGCAGGTCTTACGTAAGGAAGATGATGAGCATTACATTGTTAAACTAAAAAGTAGAAATATAAAAAAATATAAAACGTGTTTTAAAAAGAAAAAATACTCTCATAAAAATAATTCTTCCAGGAATCAAAGTACCGAAGATGATACTATCGATAATGATATGCCTCTTGCTGATGGTGACAGTAGCGCCCCAAATGATACAGGTTCAGGAAATAAACAGTGACCGGGGTTATGTGGTACTACAGAGGGGAACGATATATATGCCTGATAAGTACAACGAGCTTATATTAAAAATAAACAAAACAGAAATTCAATTGGCTTATGAACTTTTGGAGAAAGAATTTAATGAAAATGAATTTTTGCAGACAACTATGATTAGAAGATATCTCAGAATGGCTGACGCTGAAAGGAGGTTGTTTAACATTAGGCACAAACGCGGACTTTTCAATTTCATGGGCAGTGGGCTTAAATTTTTGTTTGGAACTCTTGACGACGAAGACAAACTCGAAATTCAGAACAGATTGAAAACGGTTGAAGATAGCACATTGACGCAGGACGACATTAACAACATTTTGTCTCACATAAACGACGAAACTCAATTTATTAGAGATTTGAAAAATGCTACAAATGTATTACAGACCCAAATTGTTAGAAAGGTGATATCGGACGGATTTTTGGACAACGTAAGGAGTTATTACGAACATTTGAAAGACATTCAGTTGGGACTGGTTCTGAGTAAACAGGGTATTCTGAATCCAAAATTAATAGATCCTGACAGAATTTCTAAACTGGACACAAATCAATTTGAATATATTAAAACATCTTTATGGCAACAAGAAGATGTGCTGTATTTCATAGCTCAAATTCCTAATACAATGAAATCTTATCCAATTTTGAAGGTGGTCCCTTTTCCTGCACTTGTCAATCACGCTGAGTTAAATTTTGATATGAATAAAAAACTTACAAATATTGATAATTTGCTTTATGAAATAAAAGGTTAAAAATTGAAATTGTTAGAAAATAAGTGCGTTAGAAATTTACTTAATAAGAATGAAACTGAATGTGAATTTGTGGTGAATAATGAAAAAGAAATAAGTTTTATTGAACCCAGTTTCATTGTGACAAAAAATATTGATGAAACAATTGTTAAACAAACTTGTAACGATTTAGAACTCAAAATAAAATATAATAATTTAATATTCTTTTCAAATTGTAAAATTACTATTAATGAAATTGTTTTTGAATCCTTCAATATTGATACAAACTTTTTATATGTACCATACGTTAACGACATTTCTAATAAAACATTAATACAATTACCTAACACCACTTTAAGCGAATTAAAATTAAGCTTACATAAAATCAAAACTGGAAATAATGTTACATATATAATTTTAATAATTATTACAATTGTACTAGGTGGGTTGATCATTTTCCAATATTATAGAAGGAATTATGATGTGAACAATCAAGGCATTCGCGAGGACGCGAACAATCTGGAAGGGGGGAGAAGTGACGTAAGAGACTTATTCCCTTGAAATTGTTTTAAGTTCTTCTAACTTATAAAAATGCTGTTGTGGCAGTTTTAGCTTATTACAAACCAGCTAAATAATTATTTGTTCTATTTTAAATTAAATTCCCAGACGTAACAAAACGCCTTGTTTCCTTCATGATGAATTTTATGATTTACTTTAAAATTATTATTAAGTTGTAATTTGATTTCTTCTTTATTAATGTTTTGATTGCGAATGCAAAATTGTTTGTACGATTATTTTATAAATTGTATCTAGCTCATAAGTTTTTGGTTTTAATAAAAGTAGAGTTAAACTAACAGCAAACAAGTGAAGTTTGATTTCTCCGTTTAGGACGAATACCTAATACGTTACTTACATACATAAATACATACATGCATATATTGAAACTGCACTAAACTCTCCATTTTCACTTAATTCTAGTTTGGTTGACTGTCTGAATATCAATTAATTAATAATGTTGTTGCAAATTTTCCATATATTTTTTTTTATTACGTTGTCATGAAACACAATATTTGCTCTCTAATGATTTCTTATGTTCTTTTATAGGTTTTTTATATACAAAAAAGTAAATAAAAATAAATATTTAATTTATATGTTTTATTTCAATTACAAATTTATTAATTATGAGTCTAACTACTCGTTTGATTTTTTTTTTTTAATTTTAATGCGAAGAATTCGGAAATAAAAATCTAATCAAAATATTTCAATTATTTATTAATTATGACTAATTGGTGCGAGTTTGGTTATTTTTTTAAATTTATTTATGTACATTCTGTTTTAATTTTGCTACAATTAATTTAACATAAAACTCTAAATGAAAAAAAAAATTGTATAAAAATATTTTTATAAAATTATTTAACAAAATAAACAGTATTTTCTAAATAAATAGATTAAGGCGCTGTTTAACAAAAATTAACTCTAAGTTTATAAAATATATAAACTGCTTTAGTAGCAGCCATTTAACAATATCAATTTAAATCTAAACTAGAGATGTGCGTTTCTTCAACGAACTTTTTCAATTGAATCATACATTCAGTAGAGTAAAGTGTAGCGCTTACTGTAGATAACTTTTTCAGCCTCGTGGTAAGAACTTTTATTTGTGTGTTGTGTTGTACTACAGTGAATTCATGGAGAACTAGAAATTAATTTCCTTAAATTAAAAAACTAAATGTTTACGTAATTAGTTTGTTGTGTTAATATTTTAAAAATATTTTATAAAAAACCAAAGAAAATTGTTTTACTGGTAGATATTATATATTATGCTAAAAAATAAAAAAAAAACAAAAATATTTATAGACAATTTTTATGAGCTACAGAAAAGTTCGCTCGCTCATATATCATTCGCTTTTCAAGCTGAAAAGCAGGAACTATGAACGATGTAGTTTTTTTAAACTTTCGGATCAGACGGAACAATTCAGAAAGGATAACGATTTTAACGAACTCAATCGTTAGACGAAATATGTATAAGTATGCCTCAAGTCCAATTAGAAATTAAGGTAATCAAGAATATTATATTATGCTTCATTTCGAATTGAAATTCTAATATTTGAAATTCGATCTTTAATTTCGACAGTTAAAAACTTATTTTAACTTAAAACCAAGAGCTTTAATATTTGATATGAATAAATCTTTTCTATAAGAACTTTGATTATCAATACAGGAGACTTAAAAAATTATATAAAATTTTTTATTTTGTTTTGCAATTTTTCATAGACTAAAAATTTCAAGTTAATTTTTTTTCTTTAATCTCATATCGTATATTGTTAATCGAGATCGCTATAGAAAATCCCATTAGCATGTTTACTTCTAGACATGTATTCTCATGTAGTATTTAAATAATATAAAATTGTAATATTCAGATCACGGCTTATTGGCTTATTCAGAAACTGCTACACTACTTTGCGTTAGAAAGCCATAATCCTGCACCGGAATTAAAAACGACTTAACTATTTCTGTCTGAAACTGCGTTATATCTCGAACAGTGCACGATTTACGGACTTATTTTGGAAATAAAAATTTATTAAAACTCTGTACATACTTCGCTTGATTGGCCATTAACTCTATTGGTTATTGAGAAAAGTTACACACAACAAATATCAAGATCGGCTCTCCTCATACATGTATTACGTGGATACTCGTAGTTCTTATATATAAACACATTAATTTCCAGACACAATAAAGTACTACATATAATTATAAAAATGGCCAGTACCACTCCCACAATATACATATAATTTTTCAAAAACTTTTCTTGTTAAGCTACTAATGGTGATAAAAACAAAAAACAATAAAACAAAATTTTTGCGATTTTCAAATTAAAAATTAAACATTTATTAAATAAAACGAACTTTTAAATTTTGAGGTCAAAATAATATTGAAATAATATTAAAATGGTTTTTCAAATTAGTTTTACATAAGCAAAAATTTACTAAAAAATATAAATAAAATAATTAATTAATGGGGAAATAATGGTTGGCGGCGTATTCCAAAAAGAAAAAATTTGATCCTGACGTGTACGTAAAATAAAATTTTCGTAAAATTTTTTACAAAAGTGCACTTCAAATAAAAATTTATATAATTTTAGAATACGGCTGTAAGTTCTTATGTTCACATTATTTTTCGGATGGATCTATCGCGCCTTAACCGACAAAAAGACATAAATGACAAAAGCAATATTCTAAATGAGATTAATAATAATCGAAACTTGCGCGGAAACCCATAAAACTAATTGGGAATTACTTTTATTATATATTTGTGCACAGTAGATTATTTTATTGATTGCAAATCATCGACTGCAATGAAAAAGGATGATCATGAGAAATATGTCGTTTAAGTCTTTTTGATGGCAAGTGCTCGTCATTGCCTATTATTAAATATAAAATAATAATAAAATATAAATCAGACAGCATTTATACAAAGCGAATTCATTATCATGTGGCCTTGTTATCCTACTTCGTCATCAACTGTGAAAACCTAAACTGTCAAAAATTTTTTATGTATAAAACTTAGGTTAACCTCTATACAGAATTTTGTCAGATATAACAATATTGTCAGTAAAAGCGTGTGAGCTGACAATTTACTGACTGACATCGTTGTTAGATACATTTATTGTCTTGCAATTGTCTGCCAATAAATTGCAAGATTTTCTGACAAATTCGTTACAACCTTGTGACCTGACAACAGCTGGCTGATTATTATTGCATTTGTTTTGACAGAAGGTGTAAGTTTTGGCGGCCAATTTTTATTGTTGTGGGGATAAGACTACCTGGTATGAATTCGCCTTAAAAAGAAGTGAGAAAAAAGCTTAATTTGATTTTCCCAAAAAATTCAACATTTTTACATCCACACAGTTTAACATCTTGGGGTTCTGACAAATCAGTTTAAAAAAAAAATGCTTTACGATTAAATCTAATCAAATAATTATGAAATTATAAAGTGTTTTAAGCAAAAACATGTACAATTGAAACTAATGAATTGAATTCAATATTAAGGAATATTAACCATACAGTCAAACAAATTTTTATAGGACACTAAATAGTTAAGTTGAGATGTTTTTAAAACAAATAAGCAATAATTAATTATACCTAAGATATACATACACAAATATTTAGAATTTTTTTCTTTTCTTTTATAAAACAACAATAAATATAACAATTATTACATAAATTATATTTTCATTGTTGAACAACAAAATGAATAATTTTTTTTCTATGTGAAAATAAAAGCACTTTTCTGGGGGTGTTTTGCTATTCGAAGAGCTTTTGAGACATAAACGTTTCAACAGACAATAAATAAATTATTAACTCTATACTTTGAGTACAATTTCGACTGATTTTGTTTTTTCTATTTAAATTAACACAGCTTTCGTTTAAGAGAGATAAAATTAACTCCGTTAAGGAAAATTATAAAAAAATTTTTATAAAGAAATTATAAAAATAAAATTAAATATAGTATAAACACTTTTCTGTCCTGCCATTAGTCCAATATGTATAATTTTTTTCGTTTTCTACACATTTTAGTTTTTGTCTTCTCAATTTTTCGTATCTAGAAAAGGTATTTTAAAGCCAGACTTTTTTGCCTTCTTCGGAGAGATTTCATTCGATGTTAATGCACTTGGCGGCGGTGGAATTGCATCCAATGGTGGATGCTGTTGTGAACGATCAACATGTGGTGGCAGTTGCAAATTCAATGGATCACGCAAACGTTTCAAATCATATTCAATTTCGGCTATTTGACGTTTTATTTTATTATAAGTTTCAACATCGAAATTCTTCTTTTTGGCACGTTTATACAAGTTTATGAGGTAATGGCGGTCTTTAACTTCGGGCATATTATATTCCTTGAAAAAAAGAAGAATTATAAATATATTGATAAACTTCGGGAAAAATAAATTTTAATTTCAATTCTAACTTACAGTTTTTGTTATACAATAGTAGGCATAAATGGCCATAGCTGTGCCGTAGGTAACAAAGTATGTAACTGGTTCCATAATATCCCAAGAATATTCCCACCATGTCAGCCTTGCCAAGATGCCAAATTGCACTGACATCAACCCTAAGCCAACCCAAGTCATTAAGTTTGTTTTACGATCCGCTTGTGCGCATAATTCAGTTTTTTCCTGCAAAGAAATTTAAAGGAAATCAAATATAATATAAAAAATAATATTTCTATTGTAAATTATTTGAACGCCAAAAAAAGATCGAAACGAGTTCTTAAATAAATATGGAATATAGTTTGTTAAGGAGTCTCGAGGCAAACACTATAGATTTATAAAGATAAATATTGTAAAGCGAATCGATGTTACTACAGAAAACATTAGTTCACACCAAATTATTAGATCCCCACGCCTGTTTTTCAGCTGAAAATCGATAAAATATGGATTTTTGACATTTTTTGCATTTTTCATAAGACTATATATAGTCTTTGTTCAATTTAAGGTCAAAAAAATATTTTTTGTTTATCTGAATCTTTTGTAATACGAATCGATGTTACTACAGAAAACATTAGTTCACACCAAATTATTAGATCTCCACGCCTGTTTTTCAGCTGAAAATCGATAAAATATGGATTTTTGACATTTTTTGCATTTTTCATAAGACTATATATAGTCTTTGTTCAATTTAAGGTCAAAAAAATATTTTTTGTTTATCTGAATCTTTTGTAATGCGAATCGATGTTACTACAGAAAACATTAGTTCACACCAAATATTAGATCTCCACGCCTGTTTTCAGCTGAAAATCGATAAAATATGGATTTTTGACATTTTTTGCATTTTTCATAAGACTATATATAGTCTTTGTTCAATTTAAGGTCAAAAAAATATTTTTTGTTTATCTGAATCTTTTGTAATGCGAATCGATGTTACTACAGAAAACATTAGTTCACACCAAATTATTAGATCTCCACGCCTGTTTTTCAGCTGAAAATCGATAAAATATGGATTTTTGACATTTTTTGCATTTTTCATAAGACTATATATAGTCTTTGTTCAATTTAAGGTCAAAAAAATATTTTTTGTTTATCTGAATCTTTTGTAATACGAATCGATGTTACTACAGAAAACATTAGTTCACACCAAATTATTAGATCTCCACGCCTGTTTTTCAGCTGAAAATCGATAAAATATGGATTTTTGACATTTTTTGCATTTTTCATAAGACTATATATAGTCTTTGTTCAATTTAAGGTCAAAAAAATATTTTTTGTTTATCTGAATCTTTTGTAATGCTAATCTTCGCAATTGGTCACATCCAGAAAAACTGACTGTTTAATGTGCTTTATGGGCTGGTGGAATCATTGGTCAGAACAGTACAGTCAATGATTACCGCTATAGAGCCATGATAATTGATTTTTTCTTTACTCAAACGATTGAATAAAAAATTCAATAAAATAATCGAATTTTACAACCGATAATACGACTTGAAGAAATCATATATTAAAATTTTCAAAGTTATAATTAAGAAAATTCAGATTTTATTCATAATCATTGCAAAAACCTGAATCTTCAGGATCCTCTTTATTTTGTTAACAGTTAATAAACTTTCTGAAAACAATAAATTTAAAAGTACATAAAAACTTACACACTCTAAGGGCGCCACTTGATATTTTAAGTCCTCTAATTTAGTTGTCAATTCTCGTTCTTTTTGTATGTGATACTCGCCCACATGTAAGGCTTCATATAGCTGTTGAAAATAGCAAACAAAAAAAAAATTATTAATAATCTTTTTGAAAACAATAAAAAATATTGAAAAACTTTTAAAACTCACCTGGGCTACTAATGCTTTAATGTCACCTAATTTATGAAGATCTTCAGCTTGAATTCTGTCTCGTTTTGGAGGAACTACTTTATATTTTTGATCGTTGATGTGTATCCTAAAAATAAAGAAAAAAATATTTAACATTTAAAAACTTTTTTATTTATGAAATAAAAATTTAATATTTTATATTATTACGAATAAACGTAATTATTGGTGGACAAATGAACGCTGATGAGAGGTGTAGCGGCCTTGAAATCGGTATACTGATACGTTCTGCTAATCTGATTACACATGCTTATGTTTTTCAAAAATAAAAACTCATAGTAATTTGAATTTTCATTAATTCAATAAATCTGAACTTAAGCCTAATAATAATAATTTCTCATTTATATAAATTTAATTTAAACAAATTTTGTAAAATTTTAGTACAGTAGCAAAATTTTGTATTTTGCAAATTAAATGTGATCTGCACCTACCAAAATGGTTCGTCCATTAAACTTTCTATATTACAAGTAGATGCTATTCTTACACCACTTTTATTCAGTACAGTGGCACGATCAATGCCTCGATCCTCTGTCTTGAGCATATCAATAAGATCGCCTACTCTGTGAGACACGGGTTTCAATGCAAAACGGCATTTTTCATTTCGGCTAGGAAGCGGTATGGTAAGATGAGGCAAGCCTTGTATATATTCAACGGATACATCATCTGCAAGAGAAAAAGAAAATGGAAGTTAATAAATGCATATCACAAGTGTCCATAATTATTTGAATTAAAAGAAATATTATATTAGAGAAAATTTCCTCTAGGTATTGAAATAGTTTATTTTCAATGTAGTAAATTGTGATCTGCACTAGCCAATCCATCAGGAAGATAATTAATCGTAATGGAATGGTAAGGTATAAGTAGAGCTGGTTGCGTTATTGCTGTAGTGAATAAATCTTTATACACATTGAATAATCTTTTATCCCTTATGCGCATAAAGATAGATGATAAAGACGTAATAGATCAAATTAGCTGTGTTCTTATAAATAAACTTAATTTTCAATTAATATTTTAATTGAGTCCAACAATTATTTTAATTGATTTTACAACTTGCCGCCGATTTTCCGAAATATAAATTGAACCAAACTGGACAAACGTTTTTTTTTTCAGAGAATCAGTTTATAAATGAAGGTGTTGTAGGATAATTAATATTTCGGGAGACAGCTTGCCCCCCAATTACAAAAACTGTATGGGACCAAACTGCAAGCAAAACTGGTCGAAGGAAAAACGAACTTTGAAAATCGAGTCTCAAATGTGAATTCAAAAATAGAAAAAAAAAGAATACAACTAAATTGATAACCTCCTTCTTTTTTTAAGGCGATTAAAAATAAGTTTGCATTTGAGCGGATTTTTTTTTTGTGTTTGTAGGACCAGCAGTCAGGGGATGACCCATACTAATGCAATGCATTGTGCCAGGACTTACGAAAAGGAAAAAAATGGAAAAGATAGGTATTGAAAATGTAGAAGGCTTAATTCTTTTACAACTCTGCTATTGTGCGTTTTGTTAATTTTAAGGGCAGTGTTGCAGCCTTCTGGTGTTAAGTAGAATCATTAATTTTATGTTGTCTGAGCAGTCATTTTATTAATTGTTTTACTTCGCTGACGATTCTGGTTAATTAATATGACGATTTTCATGATTGGCTGAGAACGAACTGCATAAATTATGTTTTTTAATTAAATTTTCGTTTTTCTTAAATTATTCTGTTTTTTTTTTGTGATTAAAGGAAATCAAAATTTTCTATCGCTTAACTTAATATTTGTTGTTGCAATTTTTTAGGTTTTCTGAATTCGATTTAAGCCACAATTTTAACTGTTGAAGATTTCGACGATTTAAATTGTTTAAATATTATTTTCAGTTCTTGGACTATTCGCATGTTCTTAGTGGTAAGACGGCGATTTTTCTTTCTTCATGAGCCGCCTTAATGTACTGACATAGAATATGCTCATAAATATTCATATAACTAGACTACTTTATGCTACACCTACACTTACATACATATGTACTTAAATACATTTTACACTTTGGTGCATTTATGTGTATCTTTATGTGTGTGTGTATGCAACTAAATGTGTTAACAAGAGCTTCTAGTTTCAAACAAATAAATAACTTTTGGTTGTTATTAAACGTTTATACAATTGTTCTCTAACATATCAACTCACTGTCCGACTAAGTTTTCAACTGCAGTCTGCAAAAATTCTATAGATTTAAATAGAAAAGCTCACAAATACACTCATATAAATACTGCTGTATTTTATATGCTAACTAATACATGTACAATTGTTCATTGAGGCATTGAGCACAAAGTTTTACTTTTGCTGGACTTTTTTAAACTTCCTGAGAACTATTTTTTTTTCACTCTTAACTGATCTTTCCTTAAAATAGCAAATTTTATTAGAAAATATAAATTTTAGGATTTTGAAAAAAAAAAAATTCCTCTTCATTGATGTTTCTTTAGATGTCATTCAAATCTATAAAAACGAAACAAAACGCACTGTATAAGTTTCTACGATGCCCTTAATAGATGACATAAAGAATGCTGTCGGACAAAAACTTTATATCAGTTTATGTACAAATATTGTTATTTTCTTCCTTTTTAAAAAGATAAATAAAATAACTTTTTAAAAAGATAAAACTAAAAATCTAATTATTTTGTTCAGCATCTACTTTAACAGATGGTGAATATATGGTTTTGAAAAAATACTTATAAGTTTATCGGCTCAACAGAAAGGAGATGGCCCGCTACGGCTTAAAGATTTAATCAATTTAATCAATGAGTACTTATCCAGTGCCGCTTGTACCGAAAAATAAAACATGAATGATGGATTCAGTAGCTAAAGAGCAAAACTGAATTTTTGAACATGCCTTCGATATAGAAATATGCGGTACTATTTACTGCATAATTACTATTATTGCATAATTTTTTCCAATTATTATTTTGCTTAGAAATAAATTAATTTTCAATTAATATTTTAATTGAATCCAACAATTATTTTAATTGATTTTAATTTAAACCTACATTATCGATATAATTGAAATCGAGACAATTAAAAAAAAATATTTTGAAATTATTTTTTTAATTAATCTTTTAATTAACTTTTCAATTTTCTTAATTGGTTTTTTATTTCATATTCTTGTATCAATATAAATTCTTTCTGTTAACCATAACAAGAACAAATAAAAATCAATTAAGAAAATTAAATTTAATACTCAAAAGTTAATATTAAATATTTTTGCTAAGAATTTGCAGTTTCTTGCCATAAAAATAAATATAAGATATAAAGATTTTGTAGATAAACAACAACAAGAAATAAAAAAACACAATCTACATCAGCTGAATTATTATTTAGAGCGAATCAATTCAATTAAAACTTTAAATTAAAGTACATACGCGTAGATACTCTCGTGCGAGTGGCAAAAGATTAACGGTAGACAGACGCCACTATAGAGAATATAGTTTTTAATTGAGAATTTGCACAGAATATTAAACCATAAACGTGCTATAGAGTAGAGAAGAATTAAAAATAAAAAAAAAATATAGCATGCGATAAACATTTTTTTTTATATTCAAATCTGAAATATTGGCACTGAATTAATCCCTCGAGAGCTTTTTCAATATACGCGCAGAGAGAATTTAGATATACAAAATTTCAATTATTAATGAGTCTGACGCATAATTCAGTCTGAATTTGACCGATGGCATGGATAACGTTGGCTTTGAGGACCGCTGTGTTTTGTCGTTTATTCGCATAAACCTGCAACTTAAGAAATCCCCTCAAGAAATTGTCTAATGGGATTAAATAGCACGATCTCGCTGGCCAGTTCATAGCACCTTCACGTGAAATGATTATGCTCTCAAATCGCTCTTGCAGAATATTCAGTATGTCGTGAGCTGTGTGACACGTAGCTCCTTCCTGTTGTCGTAATCACATGTCATTGGTGTCCAGATCATTCAATTCAGGCCAAAAGAAGTTGGAAGTGATGGCCTGGCCAACGTCATTCTCAAAAAAATATTAACCGATGACGCCGCTAGCCCAAAATGCAAACCAAACAGTATCTTGTGGATTGGTATCGTCCTAAATTCGGGTATTTTGAATTTTCACGTATCCCTTCATCCAGAAATGGGCCTTATTGCTGAAGATGATTTTTCGCCTGGTACGTAGCCCAAACACCCATTTTTATAAAATAATTTTGTTATTTGCACGTGTTGTTGAATGCTTAATCTGTCCATGATGATTTGAAAAAAAAACAAACTGAATAAAAAACTTTTGACAGATGTAACTTCAACAAGATTGCCGTTATCAACTGTAAAAAGCCGGAAGTCCCTGTTGGAAGACCCTTGATAAAACTTTCGACGATGTATTTCTTCTACGTAAGATCACACCGAAAAAGGCTGTTCCTTTACAATTTATTTAAAATTGAAATTGATTTTAATTAATTTATTAATTGAATCAATTACTTGTGTAATATAAAAAAAAATTATTCTTCATGTGCTAAAAATTGTGAGTAATCTCACGGAAAATGCACTTATGCCTGCACTTATTCCAATCCTCGAAGCACTTCTGAAATGCGCTTTTCGGTATGGCCATCAGCTGTTATTTCGATTCTGACTTTATCTCATCAATTGTGGCAAACCCTTTCCTTTCATTGGTCTCTTCAGTTTTAGGATTAGGAAAAACTCGCAGGGAGCCAGATCTGGTGAATAAGGTGGTTGAGGCATGTTGTTTTTAGCCAAAAAATCACGAACAAGCATTGATGTGTGAGCTGGTGCATTATCGTAATGCAGAATCCAAGAATTTTTTCTCCACAATTCTGATCGTTCACGCAAACGTTGCATAGCTTCCTTGTATTATTCCTTATTTATCGTACGAACTGTTGGCAATAACTCATGATGCATCACGCCATTGTAATCGAAGAAAACAGTAAGCAAAACCTTAACATTTGATCGAACTTGGCGTGATTTTTTCGGTCTTGACTTATCTGGCCGCTTCCATTAGGATGAATGGGCCTTGGTTTCGACGTCATAACCATATACCCATGTTTCGTCACCAGTTATGATCTTTTTAGCAAACCTAGATCGTCGTTGATGTCATTCAAGAACTCCTGAGCGATACTAATGCGACCATATCATTTTTGCAATTTTTATAGAATTCATGCATTGTCAGGTTTACCTTTTATATCCGATTGGAGTTGTAGGCGTATTTGAGGTATAAATTTCATGTAAACGAGGAGGACACCCAAAGAAATGTTGTGTAGATATGCTCTTCTATTTCAAATGAAACGAAAATACATGATAGTTGGCGTAAATATTTTGTGTATTCACCGCGTCCAAAATTAACTCGCAGAACTATTTTAGATCTGCGTATTATTTTATAATTGGTTTCTTATCGCATGCTATATGTTTTTAAACTAAGTTTCTATACCATTCTTAACATTTTCGAACGGTAAAAGGAAAGGTCATGTTGGATAAAAGGTAAATTTTTATGGATGAAACAAAACAAAATTCAACTGTTTTAAACAAGATGCCGCGCCGCTTTGCGATTACCCTTCACTCTTATCACAAGTGCATAAAATTTCTGTTTTTATTTCAACTCTTAAACACTTTGCAAATATAATTGCAGTTAATAAAAATAAAAAAAAATAAAATAAAAATAACATGTTCGTGTAGAGACTGTTACGCTGTCATCAGGCGTATCGAAATAAATCGGTCAAAACATAAAAACATTGTTTTTTCTTGTCTTGGAAAAACACCAAATAAAACTGTAGAGAATTTTGTAAAATATTAATATGAAAATTTTCAAAATAAAATTAAAGCAAAGAAGAAAAAAAACCATACAGAAAAATAAAATAAACAATTAATAATAAATTTTCACTTGCTACAGAAAGAGAAAAACAAACAACTTGATTTGGGAGGTACTCGTACTTGAGATGTGAAAATTGAATATATTTTTTTCTGCTGTAAAGAAAATTTTCAGATACTTATTGAGATAGTGGACTTTTTTTTTTAAATTACACTGATTGTTAAAGTCAATTTCTGTTGTTTGTTTTTTTATTTTTTTTTTTGCTAAAATAAATTTTGCTTGAAATGATTGTGTAGAAAAATTTATTTTTTTTGGTTTAATTGGATTTTTTGAACACTTTAGATAACTGAACTGCTCATGTTGCGCGTCCATCAGTCAGATTTAATTTCGGACAATTTTTTATTAAAAATTACTATTTTTATATTATTATTATTACGAATAAACGTAATTATTATTTGAACTTATATTGGTTTACATATGGAAAGTAATATTATCAGGCTCAAGTTCAGTTTTATTGAATTAATGAAAATTCAAAATTAGTAAGAGTTTTTTTGTGTTGGAAAATATTATTATTTATATCCAATCAGTTTTTAGCAGAACGTATTTTCCAACACAAAAAAACTCTTAGTAATTTTGAATTTTCATTAATTCAATAAAACTGAACTTGAGCCTGATAATATTACTTTCCATATATTAAAAATTACTTTAAATTTCAGTAAAATGGGTTAAAAACTTTTTTAATGTTATTTGTTTTTATGCTTCAGTGTTGCCAAATCGGCGGTTTTGTCGCTAGATTTAAGAGTAATTTGTTATTTACAGTGAGAGCTTTTGCTTCTTAAATTAGCTTTTAAACGGTAAACAAAATCCATCATTTAATGCATTAAACACATTCACCACAGCAGGCTAGACGAAGACATGACTACACATGCTGCTAGCTACATTTGTAGCCGGTATTTAGCTACTTAATTATTTTGAGAGCGGCAGCGACATTATATTATTATATAACTGTGATGTCACTTTAAATTTAGTTGAACTTTTTTAAAAGAATCTGCGTTTTTTATTTATTTATTGTGTAAGTGGATATTAGAAGAGCAAAACATTTTTCGTTAGGCGTGTCATTATAATTTTAAATATTTTAGAGTATATTTCGGGAGCAATAATTATTGCAATAGTGTGTGAAATGTAAATAAAATATAGTTGCTTGTCAACTACAACAGCAAATACTAAAAACAGAGTGTTGAAAGCTATACATTTCTATGACATCTAACGGGAACATAAGTGTTTAAAATTACTTATAAACATAGACAATTTCAATTTTTATTGGGTGTATATACACAACAACAACTTAGAAACCTAACTACATATATATATTTCTATGGAAATTTTACAGTTCTTCTCATGTTTTTACCATAACAATTGAATTATTTTTATTTAAAAATACTTGGAATTTCAACAAGCCTTCAACAATAAAATGACTTACATAAAATATACTTAAATATTTTATTAAATAACACTATAATTTATTAAATTTTTACTGTTTTCGTTCTGCAGAATAAGAGATTTTTAAACATTCATTTATTTTACATGGTTTATTGCATTGATAACAAATTTATTGTTTATTGTCGCCACTAAAAATAAAAATTAGTTTAATTGTACATCTACGACAAAATCAGCATGGACAAAAACCTTTTGTCGTGTTGCCTTGCTGTCGTCAATATAATCATTCTCATATGCACACATGTACGCTAATAATGAGTAGCCTGCTGTGGCGAATGTGTTCAATGCATAATGTTCCAAGCAGTTTTTGTGTCGGAAGAAATTAATCATCGAATCTAATATAAGTGATTAGATTGCAAACTATCTAGATTAAATATTTATCTAGGACATTGGTGCCCAGGCCCTATGCTCTTCATGCTCATTTGGTTTTGTAATACTCTTAGCTATAGGCTGTGTGTTTTAATATACTCATACAGCACTCAGCAACCTCATTGCGAAATACACAAACAACTTTGTCTTATTAGTTTTTTTTTTGTCGTTCTTCACTGCATACACGCAAGAGCAAAGCAACAACACTTTCGTATGCTTTGCTGGTAAACATTGACGACAGCGATCCATAGCTGCCAGATTTTTTTTGGTAATATCGTCATATTTTTAGGCAAAAATCGTCATTATCGTCAATATAGCTTATTGAAATCGTCATAAAAACGTCAAATCAAAAAATCGCTTTTTTACCAGCAAAACCTATTTTTATTAAAGGCAAAACATAACAAAACTCTTAAATCAACAAATCTTATTAAAAAACAGCATTATTTAAAATACAGAGATGAAATACTTCACTTAGAATTCACAATAAAATCACATTAAATAGATTGCATATTTTTCAATACTTTGAAATATATTTATACATTGTACGGAAAAAAACAAAAAAATCAAATCCTTTAGTTATTTTTTTCAATTTAGTAAAATATGCATTTTAAATTTCATTTTTGGAAACACTCTTTCTAAAAATGCATCAAAACTATAATAAAATTTATACAATAAATATATAATTTTTTAAGAAAATAGACATATACATACATACGTATATGTATAATATATTTTACAAATATATAGTGCAATTAAACATATTGATTAATTCAGTTACATCTGTCAGATCATAGCAGGTACATTTGTTTAGCTTTAAATAATCTTTTGAATATAATATTGCCTCCAAAGACGACTTTTTCAATTTGTTATTTTAGTCTTATTTACGTTTACCTGACTAAATATTCTTTCCATATATGCTGAATAATGTGGTAAAACTAGGATTTTTGTAATAAATTTAGTCAAAATCGGAAACAAAAGACTAGAATCCCTCTTTGGATCTCTGATAGTTTTTTCCAAAAATCCAGTAGTTATATGTTTTTATCAGGACAATACTTTCAATTGCCTGAACTCTGTTTCTAGCTCTTGGTTTTCTGTTTCTTCAACAAAATAGGAAAATTATTTTATAATTTCAGAGAACCAACTTTTTTCTTCATTAATAATATTAAATGGATTAATTTGGCCAAGAGCTTTTATTTATTTTCAAAATAAAATCATGATAATATCTGATGACAAAGCTCTATATAAAAATTAACACAATTAATAATAATATCATATTTTTCTTTTGCATTTATTTGTAATTCTTCCAATACGTCTCTGGCAAATATTCCTAAATAAATGTGTTCAAAATTTAAAAACTTGTTTTTGTTTTTATAACCAGTTAAATAAAAGATTTCAGTTTTAAGCAAACTAGTTTTTAAAAAGTTTCTTATTACAATTTTCAGCAGTTCAAGGTTACTCTAATAGTACAAATATATGTTGCAAACTTGAATTATTTAAAATCGTCAAAATTAGGGCATAAATCGTCCCATCGTCACTATGTCATTTTTAGGACCCAAAATCGTCAAAATGACGATAAATCGTCAAATCTGGCAGCTATGGTTGTGGTTGCTACACAGGTTTTGGTTAAATGACTGCTGTTTGGATTTTCGACAACCAAATAACTTTATCAGAAGCAAGAGATTCGGTAACTTAAACACTTAGCAAAGTGTTTCTGCATTGAGGCTAGTTTGGGCATTTCCGCCTTTTTTTTTTTTTTTTTTTTTTTTGTAATTAGGACCATCACTCAGGGGACGACCCCTACGTATGCAGTGCACTGTGCCGGAACTCAGGGAGAGGGATAGGGTAGAGAAGATAGATGTTGAAAATTTAGAAGACTTAACTCTTTCACAACTCTGCTTTGCGCGTTATGTTAATTTTTAAGGCAGTGTTGAGGCGCCGCCGGTGTTAAGTAGACGCATTAACTTTGTTAAGCTGTATTAGCAGGCATTTTTATTAATTGTTTTACTTCGCCGATGTTTCTGCTAACCGACGAAGGAGGGCGATGTTGTGTACATTAGCTTAGAACATCATCAATCGCTGTCGGAACAGTTTTTTAGTGACCAGTGCTATGCCTTCATCACTTTAAATAGTCCGACAACAATTAATACAATGCCACACTAATGTACATTAGAGAAATTAATAATGTTGATTGACTTGCTCTGGTCAGGGTTTGAACCCAGGCCCCAAGTCATTGTTTGCTTAGTAGTCAACGCGCTAACCACTTCAGCCAACACCACCCACCTGTTGGTGTGTCTTCCAGCAGACTCGGGAGTGGCATTGCACATACAACTTCACTCGGTGTTGAGAGCATTGTCAGACTAGGCGGCAAGGCTGACGCTTATCTTGAATACACCTGTTCTTGTGTTTTCTTTTTTGGTAAAGTTATGATTATTCTAGTGAATAGTGTTGACAATATTATGACTTTCGCAATAAGATTTATAATTTCAAAATAATAAAAAAAACAAAGCTTTGTTATAAATAAATTTAAGCTTTACAAATATTTTTTTAGTTTGAATTTTTTACAAGACATTCAAGCTAAAGCTGGCAGCCCTGCCTACAACAAACAGTAACGCATTTCACAACTCAATTTTCACTGCAGCACACTGTTTGTGTTATTAAAAAGATATTATCTAACAATTAAAAAAAAATGTAATTCTAATAATTGAAGGAACTATTTATTATATGTTTATATGTATTTTTTAAGGTCTTCTCATCAATAACATTTAAAATTAAAAAAAAAGAACAGCATTGACTGACTCTTTCCGCACCCGCAAGTGCAAAAGTATTGGTACCAAACAATATTTGACTTTGAAAAGTAAATTTTTATTAATTTTTCTTTTCTGTTTTTGTTAATTACTTTTAATCGTATTTCGCATGTAAGACAGACAAGTGAATGGTGGCTCAAATGCTTCTACTAAGACGGTTGGCTGCTTGGCTGGTTGGCGGACTGACTTAACTGGCAGGGTTGGATGCATGAGTTGAATTGGTTGCTTCTTCGTCTAAACTGGGAATGTGGGTAACTAGTTAATTTTATTATCAAAATCATTAACAAACAATCAACCAAACCACCATTGCCATTTTAACCATATCACTAACACCACCATCATCATCGTAACAAGTACGTATACGTATTTATCTAAATACGAGTATGAGTGTTTGTTTGTTTGCTTGTTTTGTGTTTGATTTAAGTGTTCGTTCGTTAGTTCGTTACTGAGTAATTAATATTTTCATGCATTTTGATTTTTTGGGATTTAAGAAACTTTAATAAAATAAAGAAAATGTTTAAGTTGTTTTTTTATGATGTTTCTTTCTTCTACTTGTTTTTTACTTTTTATATTTTTTTCTAATATGAAAAAAATTAGCAACATTTAAACGCACACAAAGTAATTTGGAAAATTAAAAGAAAATATTTTATTTTATTTTCAGTTAACTTTCTGATTTTCGCGTTTAAAGACGTTTCATAAATAAATACCAAAGAAAAAAAAAGAGATAAATAGAAACTTGCAATAGAATTCCGGATTGAAGTAGAAAAACTTATAAAATACGTCCAAACTACAAACGAAATTTATAAATTTTAACGGTAATAAATAAAGAGTGTTTCAATACAAAAATATTTATATAATTTTATAACCAAATCGAACAACAATAACAACAGACTAAACGGCAAACAAAAGAAGTTCTTAAATCAAAGTTAAATTTTACAAAAGTTTCTGTTTTTTTTTAGAAAAAACAAAAATATATATTGAAAACAAAAGCGAAAGTTAAAACATGCTGCCAAAATTGGTCCTTGGACTGTAAAGTTTCCAATAAGTTGCAATTGACGGTGAAAAATATCTGTGTATTTTTTTTTTTTATTTGGTTGAGTGTATAAAAATTGTCAAGGTCTTTTTCATATCCGTTTATTTGTGGGCAAATATGATACACATGTGCTGTAAAAGCAGCTCAACTATTTTTTCGTGTACAATCATTTTTATTACAATGGGGGTAATCACTCTTGGTTGAAAACTGCTCTTGCATACGTTGCAGATCTTGCAGGTATAGCTTATTTACACATTTTGTTATTGCATTGCTGCAAACTGATGACAATAAGCTAGACTTGCAAGATCTGCAATGATTACAATACTAAGAGTGATTTCCCCTAATATTTTATGTGTTGTATTTTTGTTATTGTTTTTTTTCCTTCTTTCGTTGTAAAAATGATGGCAATTTTTCTGTGATATTCAATATTAATATAAAATTTTAAAGTATGGCAAAAAGAAAAATAAGTTTTAAATACATATAAAATCTAGTTTTGAAACATGAATTCTTTTTTTTTTGGCATTGAATATGTAAAGTGTTGCTGTCAGATTTAGCAAAAAAAAAAAATGCATTTTATGGTATAAAATTTGTCTGTCAACCTTTTCAATAAAATCTGTGTGGATGGATTATGGCACAGACAAAAAAATAGAAAAAGAAATAAGAATAAAACGTTGGTAACATTAAGACATTTTTATAAAAAAGAAATACGGTATAGAATAGAAACATGTTACGTGGGTACTTTGAGCACGCTGATGCTTGTGTAAGACAACAAGTGGCCACATAGAACTTTTTTCTTTAACACTGTGCATATCGAAAATTTAGGTATTTTTAATTGCGGCCGATCGAGCAAAGTGCGCTAATGGCACCTTAAAAAAAGTCCATCCGACCTCTGCAATCAATGTCTTAATCGCGTCTTTCCTTAGTGACAAAATTCATATATTGAAAAAAATCTATGCGATATTTCCGACCCTTCCAACGAAGAATTAGAGTGAAAAAAATGGTTTCCAAAAATACTATGGTGTTTTTAAATCGAGCTTTAAAATATGAAAACCTAGACAAGAACCATAAAATATAGCAGAGCTCTGTTAACGTGTTAACACTACTCTGTAGACATATAGATATAAAAACACAAAATTAATGCACTAATACCGAGTTTTTTTTATAGGAAGGAGTGTTGGCGATAAAAAAATGCTTGGGATTTGTAAATGAGGTAGCCCGCTACAAGAGCCAATTGTTGGATTTTCTGGCAGTTTCGAGTTGAAACGAGATTTACTAGATTTATAAAGTTGTTCGAAATATAGATTTTATTACGGGATAATTTTTTTTTTTTGTGGAGAATAAATCAATTTCTTAGGGCATCCAATTATAGGCTCTTGTAGAAGGCTACCTCGTCCACAAATCATACAACGAACAACTTCCTGTTAAAAAAAATCGTTTTTAATGAAACAGAGTAATATATTTTAAAATTAAGCCTCACATACATTTTATTTCTTGAACGTTTGTCTTAAAAGATCTCCTATACCGATTTATTAGCAGTATGTGGAAAAGGGGTGGGGGAACTTTGAGACTCTTTGAAATCTATCAAATATGTAAGCTTTCGCAACGCCGATTGATGCCCTCTACCGAAATCGGTTACAATTAAGTTATTTCTTCCCAAGTTGGAGTATCGTAACCGCTTGTAACCACGTTTGTTTTTACCAAACTATTTTTTTTTTATTCAAGCATGTTGCAATTTCTATGAATGATAATCATGTAATAATTTAATGCAAATATGAGTTTGTTTATAGTATCCAAATTTAGATTTACAATAATCACCCTTATTCTACTTGGCGGCGACAATGTCGTCATCAATTTTGAGTCAACATCACTTTTACCCAACTTCAACACCGCATCAATACTAATTTTATATTCTGTAACCATGTTCAGGTGTCGTTGACTATTTATCGATAATTGTGACACACATATCTAATACTTGAAACAGCTGATTTATTCTGTTTGCAATTTTTGTTAAAAGTTTTGGTGGAAAAATAAATAAATATATTGAAGTAAAATATTTTTCTTCCCGTGCCTAATTCTAATTGTAATAATGAAGAAAAAACAATTTAATAGTGCAAAGAAGACTTCTCAGGCAGAAATCAAACATTTTTAAATTGCCTGATGAAAAATAAGTGATAAATTCAAACTCCTCTAATTAGAAGTAATGCATTTTTGGTTTGGTTTATTTGAAAGGTTTGAAAGTTATTTTCCGCTGAACAAAGCAGCATTTAAACATCTGCTGGAGACTATAGCCCCTCATTTAAAAAGCGGTGTTAGATCGACAAGTTCCGAGCACCATTAAATTGGCAGCTACTTTACGATTTTTATCCCAAGGATCGTACCAGCTTAGTGTGTTAAACGTTTTCAATTTGGGATTATCATAACCTGTCGTGTCGAAGATTCTGTCTGAAACTCTAGATGGCATTTAACACTGTTGAAATATTTTCCCACAGTTCCTTAAAATTATTTGGAACAGTGCCCCTGCGAAATCCCCTTGCAAAAGTTCGGGATTATTTTCCATTTCCTCAACTAATTTTTCAAATTGGACTGGATTTGTAATTTTGATTTTTTCCTTTTGCATTTCTTTATTATATTTTGTAAAAAAGTAAAAAATAAAACGAAACAAATCTTCGTCAACACCAAAAACACTGACGACAAAATCAGAGTCAATATAATGTCACGTCGCCGTCACATTTTTTTAAAAAATACAAAAACACAAGGGATACAAAACGATGTTGTGTTACATTGACGCTGCCAAGTAGAATAAGGGCGATTTTAACCTTTTGTTTTGCAGCAATCATGTCAGAATAATCAAGATGACCAGAATGAATTTAATGAAAACAAACATAATTTTATTAAAATATAACAACTAAACTAATAAAGTGAAACAAAAATGTTTATCATAAAGTTTTTAAAATTTACATGTACAACAGAAATTCACGTGCAGAACTATTTCGAGAATTACAATTTTTTTCTTCTTATAATCAATTGAAATTTCCATCCTTTAGAATTTCATAAAATTTTCATAAATTTTTAACAATATGTATGTAATAATGCACCAACAGTTTGTTTTAATTACAGCCTATTATTTATTCCCTCTCTTTCGGTTTGTTGGAAAAATTAACAAAAATATGCCCGTTGAATTATTTGGTCAGTGACAGAAAACCGCATGGAATTTTAAGGCAAAAAGTAAATAAAAATACAAAAAATGAAAATGCAAATGAAGAAATGGAATCATGCAAGAAACAGCATTCTCATTCAGACGTTCATACATGCCCACACACAAACATACATACGAGTATGTATTTTGTTTGTGCAAGTGAATCCCAACAACCACAAGGTCAAACGGTTGCAGTATGATGGTTTCATCGTTTGATATCAAATGGAGTTCTCAACTGTTTTTAAAACCAAGATACAGGATGGAAATAGATATCAAGTGAATTATTATTTACAAACATCATTTGAAAAACATTTGAGAACAACTTTCTATGACAAGTTTTTTAATATAAATGAAAAGTAGTACCATTTCAGTTAAGACCGATTAGTTTTGCTAATTATGTATGTTTAAATCATTTTTAAAAATTTTTAAACTCTACCTGATATCAAACTCGTGTGATTGCTGGGATTATAGTCCTTGTTTACACCGCTACACATGAGTATCAGTACATTTGGTAAGTATTCCAAAGGCTTTAACATAAAACACACATTTTCGCATTCATTAACACATTCATATCTGATCATATTAGAGGCAATAATTAAGCAGTCTTTGGACAATACTTTCCCTAACTGGGACTTTATACAAAACACTCTGGTTAACAGTAGCGTACAACACAAAAACTAGGATTTTATAAATGCTTCTAATTTTCTGTTAGGAGTTTGTTGTTCAAAATAAAGAAAATCTTAAATTAAAAGGATTTGTGTCCTTTCCTTAGAACACCGTATTATTTAACTCATAAAACTGATTAGATAAAAAAAATTGGTCAAGGACTTATTGGCATAAACTTTTCTTTTCTTCTTTCCAAATACAAAATGCATGATTCAAAAACGCATACGTCATATATGTTAGGTCATTGGTAGAGCCCTATCAGAACTTGGTTTAGAGCGAACAAATCACGATTTTAAATACATGAAGAAACCAGTTATTAAGTTATTTTGTTTGTGGGACCATACCTTAGGGCATGAGCCCTACTTATGCCATGCATTGGGCCAGGACTAGGGAAAAATTAAATGGAGAGGTTAGATGGTGAAATGTAGAAAAATGTTTTATTCTTGTACAGCTCTGTTACTGCGCGGTTTGAACAGCCATTTTATTAATTGTTTTACTTCGCCTCCGAATCTGCTAACCGACAAAGGTGGGCACTGTGATGTACATTAGCTAGAAACTCTATTAATCGCTGACAGAACAGTTTTTAGTAACCAGTGCTATGCCTTCATCACTTAAATAATCCAACAACAATTAATACAATGCCACACTAACACACATCAGAGAAATTTATGCTGATGATTTGCATTGGCAGAGGTGGAACCCAAGTCCCACGTCATACTTTGCTTAGAGTCGAAGCCAACACACCATCAAACTTCACCATACAAAGTTCACATTTGCGAGAAAAAGTCGCAAATTGTTTATAAATCTCATATTTTGATCATTCATGTTACTCTGTTAAACCAGATGGTTTGTGTCTAGGATTTAAATGCACGACTTTGAACATAAGCCATTTTCTTTTTCTTGTTTTCACTTCTGGCTAAAATTAGAAAACAATTAGTTTATTTGTTATGGGTTGGCTACTCCATGTACAGCATTTCATTAAATTATTAAAATTTTTGAAAATATAAATTCTTGAGTATTACTCGAATAACATTTTATATTTTATTAGAAAAAAAAAATACTAAAATTTGGAACGAATTTATATACTAGTTGTCACTACTATATTATATACGATCATACCTGAAGTAATTTTTTTCTTAAAAGTTTGCTATGGTTCCATTAAAATAAAATTTGGTTTGATTAAAATTTTTATTAAATGAAACTCTTTATCGGATTGGAATTAAGTTCGCAAAAGTTTATAAATAATAATATAAACCATTCCTCCGTTATCATCCAAATCTATAAATAACTTGATTTTATTTTTGTTAACTAACATATTTGTGTCCTCAATCCAATAGTCGTCACCTATTTCAAATAGGTCGAGTTCCTTGTGTCCCATAATTCGATTAATTTATTTGCTTTCTTACTTCTCATTCGCATTTCGTAAATTTTTTTTCTTTACGACGATTGGTTTTTCGTAATAATAAAATTTTTTTGCCTTTTTAATATGGGAAAGAATTCTTGGAAAAATTTTGCCAAGCTTATAGGTTGCCTAGAAATGAGATGGACTTGTACCTATCAAGAACTTGGTCCTTATTTTGATCTCAGTACTTCTTACGGCCGAAATATTTTGGAAAGGAACTTGGCATTATTTTCACATTTGTGTTTTTGTGCGGATTTAATTTAAATTACACATAAAACTTAAAACAATATAGTATGTGCCTGCCTAATGTTCATTGTTGGTGGCAGAGTTTCTCCATGTTGCTGTCTGAGTTTAGTCCCCACTAGAGTATTTGCTTTATGCGAGAATAAAAACAAAAAATACAAAACCTTCTTTATGCAAATGAAAATGAAGCAGTAGATGAAAAAATGAGCGCTGCTTGTGTTTTCATTTTGTATTAATAGAGATTTTTTCCCCATGAAAAGCTTTCGGCAAACAAAGTTGCAATTTTTGTTTCACAATGTCTTCCAAGTGTTGAAGTGGATGGGGTTGTGCTGAAGAGTTCAACAGAAAAACCACAAGCATCTATGAAACAAAAACCCCCTGCATAATAAAAAGAAGACATACACATTCATAATTTCAAACCAACTCGGAAACGGAATTTAAATGTTTGAAAGTGATCACTTCCAGCAATTTTGTTGTTTTAGCGTAGAAAAGAAAATTCATAAAAAAGCAGCTCATAAGAACTCGTAAAAACATACGAGTACACACTTTAATACAATTAAAAATACCTTTAGAAAAGTTTTCAGAAATGAAAAGAATTAAAAATGAAAAAAAAAACGCTGAAAAGAAACGAAACAAAATGTTAATTTTAAATAAGTGAGAGCTTTTATCACTTGATGCAAATGACAGGCGATTATGAACGTGTACATAAATAGTTACTTTCCTTTTAATAATCTTAAATTCTTAACATTTTCGTTTATTTTGTTGTTTTGGCTTTCTTTAAAGGAATATATTCACAAATTGCTTTTAAACATTAAATTTTTTACTTCATTTGCTTAAATCATTTAAATTATTTTCGGATTCATTTTATATCTGAACAGAGAGATACCTATCGCCAATTACGAGAATACTATACAACAATTTGAAAGTTTTTCTACTGATAAGTAACTGTTATGTACTTGGCTTTTGGATCAACTGATAGAAAATGATTAAGTTATTATTCTTATATTTAAAAATAAAAAAACCCCAAGATTCGAACTTATTCCAATGTTTTTAGATTTCGTAAACAACAAACTTTTTGATTAAAAATTTAATGGATTGTATTAAAAAAAAAAAAACAAAATTTGTCAATTGTATGCCACTGTGTTATGTACTAAAATATACTTTTGTACTATTTTTTCGGAGTTCTTGTATTGTTTGATGTCTGCTTTCAAACAGAGAAAAAACCAAAAATAAAGTTAAACAAAAGTTTTCTTCTATTTTTTTTTTTTTTGCAAAAAGTCAGTGTAACTTATTTTTAAAGTCGTCAAAGAGGAATTACGATGTGTTTTGTAAAAATTTTTTTGCTTCAAACTTTTTCTTTAGTTTGTTCGGCTTTTTTATGGTCTTTAGCACCAGTTCTTTGTAGCATTTCAGCAAATGGATTTACTTACACGAAATACTCAAGTCAGTATGTACATTTTAAGTTAAAAACTTTTTTATCTAAATTTATATTACCAACATGAAGAGAGTTCAAATTTTGAGTTAAATTTTATGCAGTTGTGAAGAACATTTTTAAGTCCATCCAGAGTGTTTAAGCTTTTTTTTTTTATTTTTTTTTTACAAATATAAAGAATTAAAATAAACTATTTACCGTTTTACTTGCAGACCGAATGAAAAGTATCAAAATTTCTATTACTTTAGCCTTTTGACCCATAACACCAAAAACTTAAAAAAAACGACTGAAACATCTAGTCTTTAAATTACCCAAATAATTTAAGGCGTAAATCTGAGATATTTGAATAGTCCAATTAATTTTGGTGAAATTTACAGAAATCGACTTTGTTTTTGGTTGCGATTAAGAAAAAATCAATGTAACGAAAACAATCATACACATTAACGATATATTTTGTATCGGTATATCCATACCATCTGATCGTTGAATATTTGAAATTTCGTAAGATACTTACTTAGCAATTAAAATTTTCATTAATTCAATAAAAACTTAACTAAAGCTTAAATAATCACCCCTATTGTGAACAAAATGTGAAATTTTTGTTCCCATGAAATTTTCATTCCCCATATAGGGAAATTTCGTATCGTGAATTGCATGGGAACGTTTGTTCCCGCTATCAATTCGTTGTGAATGTAAAATAAGAAAGAAGATAACAAAAATAAAAAATTAAAGAAATTTCTGTTATAAAATATACTTGGAAATATATATTTTAAAGAAAACTTAAAAAAAGGAAAGCTAAATATTCAGTGTTGGAGCGATAGTTTATTTGCAGCTTTTATTTATTGCATTCTAACTTTTATGTGTTTAAATGGTTCGGCTACTTTTATAAAGCCAACAAAACGAAAAAATTCCAACAAATTAAAGCTTCACAAATTCGCAGGCAATATACTTGCTGTTTTGCATTTTGTTGACCAATACATCAGTTGGTACCTTATTATTAGATATTTTTCTTTAAATAAACTTTTTAAGCTTTAATATTCTAGTTGTATGAAGAATTACATACATACATGTTTTTTCTATTCCCCATCAAAAATAAAGTGAATAAATCGAAGGGAAAAGTGAAAAAACTAGTGGGAAAAAAGTTATTCACGATAAGGGGAATTTTTTCATGGGAGCATTTTTTCACGTTATTATTCTGGGACTGAATAAAATTTTTTCATGGGAGTTGTTCACGATTGCCATTAAGGGAAAAGGGAAAAAGTTACGAGGGAAAATTTGTTCACGATAGGGGTGAATATTAATTTCTCAAACTAACTTTTTTTCGTAGAACACTTTGCAATAATTTTATAATATTAGAAAGCTTTTCTAATTGTTTTTATTATGCAGTTGCTAGCAAAATCTCGGTAGGATTTGATTTTATGAACACTTAAATTTAAAAAATGTACGAAAAAAAATTTTTCCTCAAACACTAGGTAACTTCAAATGCAAAAATATCACAGATGGTTTTAAAAATTGTTTTCTTTTGTTCCCACTGTGCAAGGCAGCAGAGATATACATGTGTATATGTATATGTATGTATGTATGTTGGCCAGAGAAATTAAATTGTAAGCACTAAATAATTAAAAAAAACTATAATTAATTTGTATACAAAAAAAAAAGAAAAGCAAAATGTCATCATTACATTTAAAATTAAAGAAAAAAAAACGAATTGTAGGTGTGTGTGTCTCTTATGTACACACTAGACCTTGTCTAACCTTAGCCCCTTTTAGATTTGTTAAGCGATACGAAATGAAGGATTGTGAAATTTCCATATTTTTTATATCATGTGAGCTAAAGTTGAAAGAAAACACGCACAATATTGTTAAGGATTTAATTATTCTATACAGCATTTTATAAATAGAAATTTTGTAAAAATTGTTTTTGTTGTTTTCAGTTTGTAAAATTCAAACCTTTTAAGTGACGCAGGCAGAAACGAAACAAGGAAATGTAATACATTAAAAAGGATATTACGGTGTAAAAAATGTTGGCCTGCTCATACAGCTTAAGAAAATTAATGCGTGTACTTAACACCAGTGAAACACTGCTGTAAGAAAATAAACAAAACACGAACTAGCAGAGTTGAAAAAAATTAAGCCTTCTCAATTTTCAATATCTATATTTTCTGCCCTATCATAAGTTCTGGCAGAAGTAGAGGTCATCCGCTGAGTGCTGATCCTAAAAGAAATATATACGAGTATATTAAAAATACCGCATTGTGTTCAGAATCTCTTCGATTCTAATGGCGAATCCTCTAATATCCTTCATTTTACACTTCGTGACATCACTAATACTCACAAAGAAATGTCTGCTTGGCCATTGAATTTTATGACGTTATAGTCTCGGACAAATTTTTGGTAATAAGCTCAATAGTTTCTAACTCCTAAACATAATCACACAGCCTAAAAGAGAAGAAAAGATAAGCAGATTCACATCTTTTGATCATCGGTGTGACCGAGCAGTGGCCAGCCAACATGTCTTAGAACCGTCCTAATCATATCTAGTTTTTCTACATTGACCCCGAATAGTGAAATCGTCTGAAGGAGTTTCGAAATTTCGTCTCCAAATAACGACTCCATCGACCCTGCCTATTCCTTCCGCAAGAAATTCATAACCCTCTTCAAACATAAAGTTGGTTTTAAACGATCTCGGAATCCATAACATCAGGGCTTATGAAGACGTGCTCTTTAAAACTAATTTTGATTTCAGATCACTGCAAACCTGCACACCAAGAGACTAAACAAGCTCTATGCATTTATTTGCTCGTAACATCGGGAATCTTTTGAAACATTTGACATATTTTACATTTTTTAAAGAAACTTTTTTGATGTTTATGATTTTACATAGACGAAAATTATTGTTTTTAATATAAATTAATTTACCAATAATTGCAGAATTGACAAGCCTGGTTGTATCGCTTATTCTTGTATATGAAATTACTATTTCAAACAAAATTTCTGTGAACAAAAATAAATCGTTCTAAAATTGTTTTTGGTTTGAGAAATTTTCTTTGAAATTGTGTTTTCATATACAGCAATAAGCGATACAAATAGGCTGGTGAATTGGGCTAATGTAATAATTATTGAATGGTTAAGTGTTGTGATCAGATTCCATATATTTTTGTGGTAGTTAATTTTCTATGAGGAATAAAAACAGAACTACTTTAGCCACCGTGGCGATAATAAATTGGCGATAAAAGCGTAGCAACTTCTCTGAAAATAAACGTTGTTCTGTTCTTCTGTGTACGTTAGCAACTAAATTGATGCTAATTTTTTCCCTGGTTGCTTGGAGTATTGATTAGGTCTAATTCTTTTCGACTCTAACGTTGTGAGTTTTAGCCTAAAAAGGTATTTAATTATCTACAAGGATCATTTTTAAAAGAGACATCAAAAATTCTATCTGACTAGATTAGGAATCATGAATGCAGTTGTTATTAAATTTAATTTATTGCCTTTAAATTATGAGGTCTTATAAAAACATAATCGCAAAAATCAATTAAAATTCGTACCTACCAACATGATTTGGTTCAACTTCTTTGCAATGTTTGTGACATTTAAAATGACTTTTTGCCTCCTCCGAACACAGAAGGGAATTTTGTTGCAATTCATCATTTGGGAATGATGGAACAAAAGCATCCCTGGTTGGCTTAGACAAAAGATCCAATGATGATGAATGCGGCAATTCGGATGTTTTGCTTTTGTATTTCGTGGTAATTTTTTCATGATGTTGCAAAACATCTTTCCGCTGTTGTTCACTGTAATCCTGCAAACGTTTCATTAATACAGATTTTTTACCATTTGCTTTAAGACCATAATCACGACACAATTTTTTCAGTTCTGTCAACTTTAATTGTGTTAAATTAATTTCTATTAAAAGCAGGTTGAAGTTTTCATGTATTTTTTTTTTTTGTAAATTGTCATGGGAACATGTAAATAAAAGGGAGCATTAAAAGAAATTAAAATAAAAGAAGAAAAAATTTTAATTTAAACAGTTAAAATGAAGTGGATTATTTTGGTTGTAAGGAGAGTGTATAATAACTCGGAAATTAAGTGCAGAATACCTATTAAATTTATTTCACTATTTATGGAAATGCTTTCATTATTCTCAAATTTCTTGTTATTTTTGTCAACAATATAAGTTTTTGTTTTGCCATTTTGTACAGAGGTCGCGCCACTAGAAGCAGCCTGTTTAATTTCATGAATAGATGAGGTTGTAATTGATGCAGTTGTATTGCCTTGAAAATAAAAGAAAGAAAAATGGGAAAATTTTGTGGTTGGCTAAAAAGAAAAGCACAAAAAACTAATATAAATAAATATATTTATAAAAAACAATATAAACAAATAAAAAAAAAGCCCACCACTAAAGTTAAAACAAAACATGAAATGAAAATACATAAATCAAAGTTAGACGAACAGAAAATAAAAAATACATTTACAAAATTAAAAGTTAAAGTAAAACGTGAACAAAAAAAATGAGTAAAAAATTAATGAATTAACCAAAACGTTTACTAAAATAATATTTTAATAAACTCATAGAAAGTTTATGCAGTAAGTTTTTATTGCAATTTATCGTTCTTCAAATTACAGCAACAACAAAAAAAAAATAACAATTACGATAGAATAATTCTGACTAAGAAAACAACTCAGCTTAACACACGAATCCAATCGAAGAGATTGCAAAATCAATATAACAGGCAAAAGCTCTTACGAAAGATTAAGACATCTTTAACAACAACAAAAAAATTGTAAATCGGCCAAACAATAGCGGATTTATTTATTAACCAATATTTTAGGGGTCCCACTAATGGGTCTGCGATTTATAGTCCAAACTGAAAGAAAAACCGACAAAACAAAAAACGAGTTCTAAAAATCGCTCAATTAATTGAGAAGTTATAACATAATGAATATTTTTGAATGGGAAAGGGGAACACTGCTCTGATTTAAAAAAAAACATCCTACCAAACTACGAGAACACAATAAAAAAAAAAACTACAGTGAACTCACAGAAACGTGAACATCCAGTAACATGAACTACGCAAAAACATTAACATTTTTGTTTACATTGACTACTTTAAAACGTGAACAAAGGTTAATTAAATGCTCTAAAACATGAACTTATTTTAATTTAATTTTGTAAGCCTATTTAAAACTTTTGCGGTTCCCCTCTGAATAACTTTTGAAGTGAATATCAATCCTCTAAAATAATTTTTTTTTATGTTATATAAAAAATTATTTATTTTTCTTACAAAAAGTAGAATCGAAAAATGTTTCATAGGTAAAAAACCACGTACTTTATTTTAATATAAAACAAATGACAAAAGGAACTGAAAAAAGTGATGAAAATGCAATCTAAAACGTGAACAAAATCGAAAATGTGAACACCCTCGGTAAAAGTAAGTTCACGTTTTTGCGAGTTCACTGTATTTAAAAATCGGTAATAAATATTTTCTCAAAAAAATAAGAAAAAATGCGATCAAACGAAAAAATTATTTTGAAAATTGCCCAGTAAATGGAGACATTATACCCAAACAATAGTTTTTTTTGTTTGATAAGGGGAGGGTGGGGCGTTGATTTTGCCACCAATTTAAAAAATAAGTTAATGTCGGTTCGTAAATATTTTTTGAAGGGATAAGAGATACGAACAATTTTAAAAATAATTTAACAAATGGAGGATTGATACCATAATTAAGCTTTAGGGGAACAACTTGGCGCCAAATCTAAAAAAAAATGGAAAGCAGCTGCAAGCAAACATTTTCAAAAACAAAAAGGATATTAAAAATCGGTTCAAAAATACCCCTCGAATTGTTAAATTCCTTCTTTTTTGTTTTAAAGTCGGTTAAAAAGAGTATTCGTGGTTATTCGGAAAAAAATTTAATTAAAAAATAGTTAAATGGAAGAGCAAAACATTTTAAATGTTTTAGTGGAAAAAAAATTTCAAAAGTGTCACAACCAGCCACAACCTACAAGGATACTACCAACCGACAAAGTATAATTTGTGTATTGCTTAGCAGCGTTAGAATTCCCCATAGCATTTTCTTTCTACTGAATTTTTTTAAAATTTTTTTTCTACAATTTAAGCGCAATTTTAAGGTTTATCTTTATTCAATCTCTTACTAAAGTAATCATTAAAGTTGAAAACATTAATATCTCAGGGATACATTTTCAAATAAAGAAAACTCGAACAATGCTGCTGATTGTAATTATTTGTTTTCGTACATGTTTGAAAGAAAAACCACAGCAAACAGCAATCAATTAAAATTTCATGCTGTTCTTAACAGCAATTTCCCCCACCATGATTTTCTTAGTAATTTAGCAAATTCTACCAAAATAATTTTATTTTTATATGACGTTAATATGTTTTCGCTTAACATCAACTTCGCACACAGAAGAGTGTGTCATAATAACTCACAAACTTTGATGAGCTCATAGAGTTTCAAAGTAATCATATATTTTTACAAAAAAGTTGATATGAACAGTGTGGGAAATAACAAACTGACAGCAATAGTTAAAACGATTTACACAACTACTATAAGGAACTTTACTCATACATGCATTTACCAGAACGAAAATTTTACGGATTTTTACTTATGTCGCCCTCTTTTGTAACACCTTGATAACAAATTTTTCGTAATAAATTAACAACTCCGTAGCAAATCCTTAGGTATCTTTCCATTCCTAAGAGCGTAGCGTACACAATGTTCGAAGAGCCGCCTAAATGCATGTAAGATGTTTCGTCAGGACTTCTAAGCAGGTTATAGATTTCTAACTTTGCAAAAAGAGCAAAACGAAGTTTTAGTTGATTGGACGAACAAGATGTTATTACCATAGAGCGATCACTGTACCGGTTCCCAAGTGGTAGCAACTGATTCAGACTCAAACAATATTCAGATTTATAACAAAAGTCATGATTGAAGTACTCGGTTACAGGTCTCTGGTCTAAGTTTATACTAAATTCAGACATGCGTTCTTAATTGACACAATTTAACATTCACTGGCCATTTAAATTTAGCGTTCATACATACTCAATTGAGCTCACTAAATTAGCATGTGTCAACTGAAGAATAACAGCTGAGAAAGCCGGAGGTGACATTAGTTTTACAAAAATTATATCACAACAAAAACAAGTGACAAGTACAAGAGCCACAACCTCTTTTAAACTACCATTCAACGGTGTGTATATTTTTTGACATTTGCCTTGTCATTTACTGTATTTTTTCATCAATACTTTTCATCAAACATACGAGTACTTGTGACAAGGATAACTAACAATCATATACTTTTCGCATACAGTTGAAAAATAATTGATTGATGATAAATAAACGAAAGAACACAGAAAATAAAAATACTGGAAAAGAAAACAAAAGCTGTATAACCAAGTAAAACACAAAACGATATGATAAAGAAAATCTTAAAAAGTGCAATTGAAAGAATAATGAAAATAAAAAATAAAAAATTCCCCAGCTAGCATCCAATTAGTAGTGAAAAGTCGCGTATTCTATTTGTATTTGGAATAGTGTATAAATGGAATATGTAATCACGTTCAACAGACCAACCTAACAACCATTTGCACATGAATACTGACGAGGCTTAGTGGCTTCTATCGAAAACAGCGTTTGTTCTTTTCGGCCAGTGTAGTTGAAATCTGAAGGGATGTTTAGATATTGAATATTTCCTTTGTTGCTCGAAATATGTTAACAATGTCTATTTAATATTTCTGATTATTAACATTTACGAACTTAGCCTGTATATACATATGTATATTATGATATATTGAAAATTTATTATTATTTTTAATTTTTATAGCCAATAGATGACACAATCGACCGCTTTATAGATTTCGGAGTCTAATTGCCCTTCTAACAACTGCTCCAATTCAAAGAAGAGTAAAATTTTATATTATTCTCTTTAATAGAGCAAACTATTTCACTTTATGCTTTTATTATGAAAATGTCTGTGCGCAACTATTTGTGGCAACTTTAAACGATTGTAGCTCCTTAACCAACTGAGTCCATTCTAGAACATCTGTGTGTCTGATTTTTTTTTTTTTTTTTAAATTTTATTATTTATTGAATCTTCAATTATATATTGAAACATCAATAAGTTTTTCAAATCTTAAATCTAAAAATATTAAATATAAGTTTAGCCAATGCTAAACAAAATTTTTAGTTTCAACGGTTGATTTATGTTGTTTTTACATCTCTCGTAAACGGCTGAGAAAAAGAGTATCCCTTCTTTTCAGCCGGGTGTGGCCTCTATAATGAAGAATATTGCGCGCGAGTGGATTTGGGTGCAACTTAAGTTTTTTTGTATATTTTTTCACGTGTTTTGAAAATACTGTCTTAACCAACGGAACATCGAGATCTTTGTGAATTCGATGATTTCGGATATACCATGGGGCTGCTGTTATAGTACGTAGAATTTTGTTTTGTCGCCTTTGAATTTTTTTACACTTGATGCTGAGGCAGTGCCCCATAACTGGATTCCATAGGACCATATTGGTTTCAGGATCGCGTTGTATAACAAAAGTTTACAGTCAAGACTTAATATAGAATTTCTTCCAATAAGCCAATTCATTTGGGCTGCTTTTAATTTCATTTGTGTCAACTTTGCGTCTATATGCGATTTCCATGTTAAACGACGATCAAGATGAACGCCTAGATATTTGACTACAGTGTGTTGCGGTATAGCCTCGCTGTTAATTTTTATAGGCGGGCATGTTTCCCTGGGTAAAGTAAAAGTAACGTGTACACATTTCTGCTCATTCACTTTTATCCGCCATTGTTTTAGCCATGTTTCCAATTTTGAGATGTACCCTTGTAGATTCCGGGAAGCTTCTACAGGATTTTCATGAACGCTTAGAAAAGCTGTATCATCCGCAAATGTTGATGTATGAATGCTACTGCTTAACGGTAAGTCAGAGGCATATATTAAATAAAGTAAAGGACCGAAGATACTGCCTTGAGGGACTCCGGCTACAATCGACTGCGGGGGCTTGAAAAATTTCCTTCCCTAACTACAAATTTTCGTTCCTCTAGGTAGCTTTTTAAGAGCCTGACGATGTTTGCGGGTAGATTTTGTGTTAATTTGTGGACAAGACCTTCGTGCCATACTTTATCAAAAGCCTGTGCGACATCAATAAAAAGCGCTAAACAATATTTCTTTTTTTCAAAGGTGTCTCTAACTACGTTCACAAGTCTGTGAGTTTGTTCAATAGTGCTATGTTGACTGCGAAAACCGAATTGATGATCTTGAATGCATCCACTTCTACTCACTATAGGCATCAGCTTGCTCATGTACAGCTTTTCAAATAGTTTTGAAATGTTGGGCAATAAACTAATAGGCCGATAGGATTCAACCTTCGTATGATCCTTGCCGGGCTTTGGTATCATAATAATCATCGAAACCTTCCATTCTGCCGGATAGTATTGTATCCGTAAAATACCATTAAAATTGAATAGTATTATTTTTTTTGCAATATATAACAATTCTTGAAGCATTTTGTTGTTTATTTTGTCGACACCTGGGGCTTTTTTGGTGTTTAAACTAGCAATAGCATTTTCAATCTCCACAAAATTAAATTTTAGCGGTGTTTCTGGTAAAGAGACGACTGGTGGCAGTTCAGCAATATTAACAGAAATATTTGGAGTAAACACTTTTTCTAAGTGTTTAACGAAAAGAGCACCTTTTTCAGCATCAGTTCTTGCCCAGTCACCATTAGAGGCCCGTAATGGAGGTTTGCAATCCACTGGCCTTTTAAGTCCTCTGGCTGCACGCCACAGCGAATAATCTGTTGATGGTGTTGCATCGAGTTCTTGCAGAAATTTTTGCAGCGAAGCTGTTTTTTGTGATTGTAAAACTTTTCTAAGCTGTTTGGTACACTCCTTAAGCCTTAATTTTAGCTGAGGCGATCTGTAACGTTGCCATTCTCGTCGAGCTTTCCGTTTTTCAGTCAATAAATAGCCTTTCTATATCCGCACAAAAAATATTGTTAAATCTCGCTTGTTGATTTGGTTGAATTGAAGAAGCATTAAGAGCAGCTTGTTTAGCATGTACTTCAAACAACCTAATAGAATTTTCTATGTCAGTAGGTGTTCTCAATGGCATATTTTCCGTGCAATGAGCACTCAAATATTTTTTGTATTTCAGCCAGTTAACACGTGCAGATGTCAGCGGTAAATCACATGTTGGTGTTGCAGTTGTGTGTGAGTAAATAGTGATAATAGTAGGCGAGTAATCTGAAGACAAATCCAAAGATGCTTCTACTTCAATCATTTCGCTGGGCACACCTTTCGAGATTCCAAAGTCGATAACATCAGGAATTTTTTGTCGATCCGTTGGCCAATATGTTGGCTGACCACTTGAAACTACATTCAAACCCATTTTTTGTGTGTCTGATAGCATGAAAATAATATAATTTATGATACGAAAATCACTATCATTTATTTAATAACATTTTTTTATCACCTGGCTGATATATCGGAGGGAGGTTAAAGATTTGTTACGGATTGGGAATTTTGCACTGAAAAATTAGTAAAAAGCGTTACGAAGGGTGGGGGGGCTATAAATGTCTGAAAACAGCGTTACGTAATATGTGCACAGCCCCTAAAGTTTCTTTGTTTTACTGGCAAATGAAGAAAACATATCTAATACACGAACTCAACACAATATTAAAACCATTTATAATCGGCAGAAACATAACTGACGAGTTCATAGTAAAAACGAGAAAGAAAAAAATATTTGATTGATTAAATATTTTATCCGAAGCAAAAGAAATATGCTGAAAAAATAAATATATAAAAGTTAAGGTTATTGGTAAAAAAAAAGCAAACTTTATTATTCAAGTTACATCGAAATGGTACTTGTACAGCGGTGCCTTATGGCTATTTTGTGTCACAACTCATCATTGAAAGCAAACTCTGTATAACTCTGTTAATAAAAGTCATAGTATATGTCGACGAAGCCAGCACACGTGCTATATATATTTTTAAAAGGTGACCTATTATAAATAGTATATAAAGAAAAATCATAAATATAAATAATACTTATTACACACGTATCGAAAAGCTTGCAAGCTTTTTTTTACTGATTTTCAATAACAACTGTCTTAAGTCAGATACTATCAAATCAACCTGAGACCGAGATTTCAGTCTCATCTAGGAAAATCCATTTACAGTACAGACAGACGAACTCCTCTACGTACCTAATAGGGTGCTATATGAATATTGTGGAAATTACAATACTGAAAGACAAATAGAACATACTCTATAGTAAAAATAATTGTAAATTCGGCTATGTTTTTTATCAAAGCATTTTGGATAAATCCAACAAAACTTTTTTAATGAAAAATACCTCTAACTGCATATATCTCGCACTTTTTAACGAAATATCAACAACTGACAGAAAAAACAATTGGAAAATTATCTACACAGACGGGTCAAAAACTACTAATTGTACATTTCTTGCAGTGATAAATGAAACCTTGACAATCGACTACCTTGGTATCCTAGATGAAACAACCTCAATATTTACTGCCGAATCTTCAGCAATCCTTGTAAGCCTAAACAAATATAAAAATTTCCGTGGTAAATACCTTATTTGCTCTGATTCAAAATCAGCTATCATGGCAATCCAAAACACAAATAACAAGAGTACCATTATCTCCAAGATAAGGGACATACTAATTAAGTATCACACAAAATTCAAAATCATGTGGATTCCAAGCCATATTGGTATAGTTGGTATCACACTAGCTGACAAAGCTGCAAAATTCGCCACAACAGCCCCCATAGTAAAACACAACTTCATTGCCAAACAAGAAATTGTCTCCGAAATAGTTAAATCAATTAAACAATCTCAACTTGCCGAGTGGGCTGATTACAATTATTACTACAAAAACATCAACCCCAACAGAAATGGTTCAATTTACCCAGCGGACGTTTCAAAGAATAACTTACAAAAATTTATCCGTTTAAGATTAGGACACATACTCATCACTCACAAGCATATTGTAAATGGTACAACACAGCAACTGTGTTAATAATGTCATGGAGCAACTCTTTAACATTCATCATCTGATATACAACTGTAACACCATCAACACAATGCAAACCACGTCTTATGGAAATCCATATCTCCCAAATCTATTACAAAATATTAAATATTAAAATATTAAAAATTAAAATATTGTAACATATACCACCTCATCTAAATATGTTTAGGTCGAAAACCTTAGTTGTTAGTACCTTTCTTTCTAATTTAACATTATAATTTATTATGACCTTAAAAACACATTTCAGACAAACAACATTTAACTGCAGGAGTATATCCTGCAAGCAGAATTTTCCAAAGAAACATATCATTTGGTAAAACTTTTTCATTGTGAAATTGAAAAAAAAAGAGATTTATTTAATTCGATTGTAGGGAGCATGGGGGGAGGGGTCCAGTTGTTTATATTTCTGCTAAATTAATTTTCTTTCACCATCTGCAAATACTGAAATCAAACACCGTTTGAGAATCTTTGCTTACAGAAAGTGCCATAAGTTAAAATAAAAAAATATACCTTGGAACTTTATTGCATGTGCTGTGTGCCGTGGTGATGTCTATTAAAATGTTTCATGACACCACCAGCTTAGGAAATAACATGTTATGAAATATATACATAATTTAAAAAATTCGATGCTTTTAAAAAACGGTTAAATGTACAAATTATAAAATGTTTGTTAATTGTTACATGAGTTAAGTGACTACATATTTATAATTAATTAAAAATTGTAAATTTTTAATAACTCAAATGTAAAATAGTGGCATGAAAACAACGCATCTACTTAATGAAATGCTATGATGCGATTTTATAAAAAAAGGAAAAGGTCATTAAATCGTCCTGTTTGTTGTGCTGTTTTTTTTAACTATTTTTTTTTTTTTTTTTTTTTCATTAAAAATGTTTCAAGAAATTTCCACTGAAATGTAAATACGTATATATGTATGTTCGTTCCGAATACTGCAACCACCAAGTTTTATTCTCCATTTAATATTTTTCTCTATTTGATTGATTTTTAGCGAAGAAAAACTTTCGATTTATTCATGTAAAACAGCGCAACAATTCAAATTGGCAACAAAAATTTTCTAGTTTTAATTGTTCAACAAAAATTACATTTTTTCAAGGTAGTAGAATTTTAATTAAAAAAATTTCTCAATGTTGCACTGTTGTAAACTGCAACAAACATTCTTTAGACAATAACACTTTATACTCTTTACCACAATCATTATATTTATATAGATTTCCATTTATTTAATTTCAGTTTGAATTTGCACAGACCGACCGACCGACCATCATCATTTGGGGCAGACAGTAGACTTGCAGGCAGCCAGCCAATCAGCCATTCAAATACTCAAAGTGCTGCTTCTCACACTTAATAGAATTTTGTTTGTTTAAATTCATAAAGGATTCATTCAGTTTCTACTGTGGTTCTGTGTGTGTGCGTGTCCGGTATATGTGTGTATGTGTGTGTGTTAGAATTTGAAATAGTTTCATAGTGGAGTGTTTATTATAACAGTTGCCAAAATAGGATCCGGTCAAAGTCACAGTTTTTGCAATGGCAACACAATGGGCAACGGCTATACACGAACGTCGTCACAAACACGACGAGATAACAAACGGTAAGTGCAAAAAAACGACACAACAAATAATTTTATCACTTGGTTGCAGAGTTTATGAATTATTTATAAGTGTTTTGCAGCCAAGGAACGATTTAAAAATTTTGTTCTAATAAATTGAAATATTTGTATTTTCTATGCACTAAATGTCACCATTAATCATCGGGAAATATGTACATAAGTATAGGGATACATATGTACATATTGTATGTAAATATGTATGTATGTAAGTACATACATAAATAAGTCTTGATCTAACAAATAGATATGTATGAAAATGCAAGATAACTAAATTTATTTTATTGCTGTTTTAAAGAAGATAAATTTTCGCATATTTGGCTCAATGCCAAATAAATAAATGTGCATATTTATACATAAAATTAAAAAATATACATACTCGTATATGTCTGTACATATATGGCCATTTCCATAATATCGAACAAGACCCTCAAACACTTTAAAAGTAAAATAAGTAAAAAAAAAACGGATTTTTATTTTGACAATAATCATTAACTATAGCGTTCAATTCCCTCTATAATTGCTGGTAAGTTTGATCTTTGAAAAGATATCGTTTTCAAAATAATCGCAAACAACCAACCCATTCGAAGGTGACCAGTACAGAGGTTGTTTTTGCGCAATATTTTAATGCGACTAATTTTCAGAATGTTGCACACCAATTTGTCATTCAAATGGTTTTCATTTTACTTGAAAATTATATACATACATATATGTTTTTTAAATTTAATTGTAGTCACAGTCGCACGTGACATTTTTTATGATTATAAACATAAAATAAAACACGACAATTGTTGATTATAATCAACAATTGTCAATAATTATTGATGTTTATTCGTTGGCAGTCAAGATGATACTAATCGTTTATAGAATGAACAAAAACAAAGAGTATAATTCAATATAATATGAATAAACATTGACATAATAATAAATGAAATAAACAAAAATAAAAGAAATTCTTATTAGGGTTTACAATCGGTCTTTTCTGACTAATCAGCGTCCCCGCTGAGGTAGCTTATGTCGTCTTCAACATCAAAGGGTAGAAGAGAACACCAAGGTTTCATTCCATCCGAGGCATACACAGCACAATAACGGCGGCTTTTCCGTTTGGTGATTTCTTGTAATTTTTCGTCTTGAAGTTGCATACTAAGCAGCCAGTTACCCTCATCAATATCAGCTTTATCAATACGTAACGTTGCCGGTTCAATTGGTCTCGGCTCTTCGTTTGGCATGCGGCTTAGCGCGTCAACATGGGACATCTGTTGTTCGGAACGATGTTCAATTTCTATATTAAATTCCTGAATCTCAAGCCACCAACGCGCGATTCGAGGAATCAGATCCCGTTTGCTCATGGCTGCTTTAACGGCACTACAGTCGGATATAACTTTGATCGGCTTTCCACATATGTAATACTTAAAACGTTCAAGCCCTTCCACTACGGCTAGAGTTTCCACCTCATAGCTATGCATCATTTTTTCCTTTGAACTTGTTGAGCGACTGTAATAAGCAACTGGCTTCCATAACCACTGTTTGTCTTGCATTAGTACCGCTGCAACACCGATTGAACTTGCATCTGTGTGTAACTGATGTTGAGCGTTGACGTCGTATGGTGTAAGTACCGGTTCCATTGTCAAGGCGTTTTTTAATTCGTCAAAAGCTGTCTGCTGGTTGTCGTCCCATATAAATTGGTTCATTTTTGCGTAATAGTTTCCGTAATGGCTCGGATATCACTGCATACGCAAGAACGAATTTTCTAAAATAGCCACTTAATCCAAGAAATCGTCGCACATCGGTAATATTTTCAGGAATTTTAAAATTAATAATTGCACTTGCTTTTACACTGCCAGGTTTCAGTCCGTTCGGCGTTAGCTAGCGATCGAAAACACGTTTCAGCTTTTGGATCATCTCTGTCTCTGTTTCCGCACCGATGAGTATATCATCCATGTAATGGATCATATCCCCGGGCTCTAAGCTGTCTTTTAGTTTAGACATTAAACGTTGAAATGCAATAGGAGCATTTTTGAGCCCGAATGGCATTCTTTTGAACTCGTAAATTCCATCAGTGGTGACAAAAGCCATATACTTTCTGCTAGCAGGTTCGATAGGAATTTGATAGTATCTACTGTTCAATTGAAGGGTTGAAAAAATCTTATATTTCATAGCCTCCTGCAACCTTTCTCCTATATTTGGCATGGGAGAAATTTGTTTTTTCATATGGCGGTTCAACATTCTATAATCGACACAGAAACGCTCGTCCCCATTTTTTTTTTTCACTAAAACGATCGGCCTCGCGTATTCTGATTCTGATGGTATAATTATGTCGTTCTTTAGAAGGTCTTGTATCATAACGTTGACCAATCTTCGTTTCGGTTCTGGGACTCTGTAGGGTGCTTGTGAAACTGCTATATCCGTATTTAGCTCTATTTTTAATTGAACTATGTCAGTCATTCCAATCTGACTCAAGTCTCCAGCAAACAAATCCTCAAAAGGGTTTATTAATTTCAACAGAGCAACTTTCGTTTCAGATCCAATATCGCCCATTGCCATATAAAATTTTCCCGTTTTACACATTAGTTCATTCTCTTCAAAAATAAACTGTCCATCACTAACTACACCTCTTACCTTATTCCCGATGAAATTTCGTCCAATTTCGTCCAATTAAGACATCGAACTCCAGCAAACTATCATCAGCAATATAAAAAACGCTTTTAACTTTTACAGTATCAACCTCAAGCTCCGCCTCAATAAAGTGATTGAGTGTTCGTAAACCTCCACAAATTCCTTTAATTGTCAGAGAACAAGGATGCAATTCACATGAGACACTGCCTGCGACCTTCTTTCGAATCATATTACACTGACTGCCACTGTCAACAAACGCGGAGAGTTTTACACCGTTCAAACAGATTTCCCGAACAAAAACATCATCTTATTTTCCTACGCTTCTAACATATTGAGTCTCTTTACCGCAACTTTGAGGCAGAGTAACAAGCCGTATCGGCGCGGCTGGCGGCTAGCCGGTCAGCCGTTTTTTTTTACGAAGCCGCGCCGCCGCCGAATCAGTCGGCTTATCGGCGGCTTACCACCCAGCCGATTTTCTTTTAATGCTTTTTTAAATAAGAAGATTTAGTTAGATAATAATAATATTCTCTATACATGCATTTCTACATAGCGGTTGACACAAATCAAATGAAAAGAGGTTATTTGTATCTAGTACAAGTGTACCCCAGTACAGTACATCTGGTGATGTCAATATATATATGTATGTAGCTGTTTTGTCGTTTAATTATCCTCTTTAGCAGGTAAAAGCTAATCAACTATTATCAAGTTATATTTTTTTTATATTACATACATATTTGGAAAATCTTACAAAAATCTGACAGACTTTAAACTACGATACAAATATGATGCCAAAACATTTGTTTACTTATTTATTTAATTAATTTTTATAACCTTATTTGATTTCGGTATATCCATCTTTTTCACTTATTTGAACTTATTTTAGCGTCAATAAAGTTTTCAGCCGTTTGAAAGTAAATACTCTTCTGATATTTATATTTCGAAAACAAAGATATCGAAATTTTTCGTTTTATTTTTCATGTTCTACGGTTAGGAATTATGGGTGTTTATTGGAGCTTCATAGCATAGCGCTTCATCGAGTGAATTATTTGTCTTGACAAATGTCAAACTCAAAATAAAAAAAAATAACTTTATCATTTTCTGCAGTTGTTTCCATTTCACTAAAAATAAATGCTTCTTTACCTGCTTTTATTAAGGCTATGTTAATAGTATTTAAATTTTTGGTGAAACTTCGGAACATCAAAAGAAGTGTATTCCAACGTGTGTCATTTGAGTTTTTCAATGTTGTCGGATTCTGCACGTCTAGATGAGATTCATCTAAAGAAATTCCAAATTCTTCTTCTAGCTGCAATGATTCAGCTATTTCATTTGTTTTGAGAAGAATTTCTATAAAGCCATCATCTTGATACGCCTTCCGAATCGACGGCAATTCCAACTTCTTTAATACAATTAAATTCCCGGGTTTCAAGTACGTCGTGCATTAAAAATCTATGTAGAGAGTGTGCTATACACTCAAATCTTGATATGCTCCCGATTCTAAGAGCAGAAATTATATTACTGCCTCCATCACTAACAGCATGTATATAATGCAATAATGATCTTTTACGTTCATATATTACAACTTTTTATAACTGTCAGTCCACAAGTCCAGCACCAATGAAATATTTTTTGGTGAGCTGCTTAGAACTTCATTTATTATTTTTAAATGTTAAATGCCTGCAGATCTGTGCAGCACAGTTCGGCAATTGTTCTGCCGTTTACTAATTTTGCGTCCGTCTTATTTTTAAAAACATTTTTTGAAGACCCAGAAACATATTTTTGATGTTTTTGTTGTAAGGCATATTTCGTGCACACTACGTAGATGTGTGATATGGTTGGACGTAGAAGTTGCTACGCTAAATCACCATAATATAACCATTTTTAGATATGTATATAAATTATGCAAATTTTTTGTAAATATTTATTTAAAAAAAAAACTATTTTTTATTGAAATCTATGTACATATGTATGTAATTTAATAAATATGTGTTTATAATAACTCAATATATGTACATATGTATGTACATATATAATATATTGAATAAAAAAATTTGATTTTCATTCAACTGACGATCAACTCAGCCATCCAATTGGTACGTGTGATGGCGACTTTTTCTTTCGTTCTTCATTTTCATCCTGACGTTTTGTAAGCAACATCGTGTAAAGGTAACAAAATAATTTTATTGAAGAATATAATCCCGGAACTACGGAATATTAAAAGCGATAAATACAAAAATATTAACTGCCTGTTCGCCGATATCGAATAAGTTCTTTCTTTCCAACAATTACATTTGAAACAAAAGCAACATTTTTGAATTTGTTTTTGTTTCAAATGTTATTGCTCGAAAAAAAGAACTTCTTCGATATCGGCGAACAGGCACTAAAAAAATGTTGATGTTTTTTATTTATTATACATATGTATGTACGTATGTATGTACATATGTGTATATAATTTAAATAATTTTCGTTTATAAAGAAAATTGTAAAATTTTTTCAAATGAATACGATACAAATATGAGTTTGCATTTGGTCTGATATGTAAACAATATTAGAGCTATTGGAAAGGAACCTTTTTTAAACTTCCCTAAGATAAAATCAAACTAAAATCGTGGTAATTAGTCTTCAGAAAAAATTTCATAGCAAATGTTTTTTTTTCTTATTTTAATAAATTATTTTTATTTGTATTTTTTTGTCATAGCTTGAAACATACACACATACATACATATTTTTACTTTCGACTTCCGAAATCAAATATTCTACTAACAAAATACATAGAGGTAGTTGTTTTTGTATTTCTGCATATAACTTATGTATGTTCATGGTATCATGCAATCAGATCATGTATGTATGTATGTACATTCGCATCAAATGATCGAAAAGATTTACACTTGTTGATGAATTTTCTGCTTGTGCATAAAAAGCGAACGAGTATAAAATTAAATAATACATGTTTGTTTTGTTATTAAAATTCAACGTAAGGGAATAAGTAGGCTCGATCATTATTGTTGCAGTTCTCTGGTACCTACATCCTTGAACAAGGTGATGAGGTCCTTAAAGACTTCCCACAATACCAAAGTCGATAGAAAGTTAAATTCTCGGAGATCTTTTTCGAGGTTAAGCAACAGGAGACGGTAAGCCTCACAGATGAATGCTATGAAGGCTTGCCCGTATATTGTACTCAGCTTACGAATTGCTAAGAGATCCATAACAGTACTACCCTCCTCATTGATGGCAGATTTCTGTGACCTTTTATTGGCGATGTCTCCTTCAAGAGTACACGTTTTGACTCTGGCTAGAAAAATAAACAACGGAGAAAAGAAATTTGGTAAAAGTGGAATAAGGAATTTTGGAAGTTCACTAGAGAAGTACGGAAACATTTTCCAATCTATTTGTTAAATTAAATAGGTATCTTATTCAAGTGCTTCGCTGTGTAAATGTTTCATACAAGATTTCTGTTACTTACGAGTTTGAAATTTTTTAAAGCCCTTTAACTTCAGTGACTTCTTTGCAAAAAGGATTCAAAAAAATTTTCCAGTAATAAAAATTTTGCAGTGCATATTTTATTAGAAAGGTAAACTTTTGCATGGTGCGGCATTAAGATAAAAAGAAACTGTTTTATTTTCGTTTATTTATTTTTATATTTTTTTTTTTGGAAATATTTTTTTTTTCATTTTGTTCTGTGGAGAATTATTTGCAACAACCCTCAATGTAAAATTCGGTTTGAATTGTATATTATTTGAAATACACACATACATACAAATAGAATATAAATTTTTTGGAACAAATCTAGTTTAGTGACGCAGCTCCAAATGAAAAAAAAAATTACATAGGGCGATAGAAAATCGAAAAATAAGACGAACATTTAATGTGGTAACTTTCTCGGAAACGAATAGTTTTCGAGTTATTGCCCTCCGAAGTTTGTATATATATGTGCGATTTCCCTTTGCATTTCTCAACGTATAAGGACAATTTTGGTATCATTTGAAAGCTTTTGACTAGATCTATATGAATTTGCAAGTTTTCTATTTAAATTTTAAAATCTTTAGGTGTCAAAGCAGTTTTTTACATTGTCTGCATCGCCGGCCTTCGGCCGGGCTTAGTGATTTTCTCCACCATGGTATATCCCGACACGGCGGTATATAGAATAGATTTTCTGCATAGCCGGCCTTCGGCCTGGCTTAATAATTTTCTCCACCATGGTATTTCCCGACACGGTGGTATATAGAATAGATGTTCTTTATAGCCCCCTTTGGCCGGGCCTAATGATTTTCTCCACCTTGTACACCAACACAATGATATAGAAAATATAATATTTATGACATCAGATTGTACGCTGGAGGAAGTGTTTGACAGATATTATCCACACTAATTTATTTTAATATAGGTTAGCAGGTTGCTGGAAATTAGATTCTAGCCCACTTGGATCCAAAAACAATAATTTTTTTTTAAATATCACTAAAATCTTCTGCATTTTAACAAATTCATATAGATCTAGTCAAAAGCTTTCAAATGATACCAAAATTGGCCTTATACGTTGAGAAATGCAAAGGGAAATCACACATATATATACAAACTTCAGAGGCCAATAACTCGAAAACTATGCGTTTCCAAGAAAGTTACCACATAAAATTTTCGTCTTATTTTTCGATTTTCTATCGCCCTATGTAATTTTTTTTCATTTGGAGCTGCGTCACTAAACTAGATTTAAGCCAATTTTTTTTGCATATCACATTTTATATTCCATGGTTTTCTTTGTATGTACGAATTTTTCTGTATATATTTTTCATTTTCTTCAGAGACCCCATTAATCTAAAGCAATATTTCTGCTGGAAGAAAAGACATGACTCCATGCGGTTGAAGTAAGTCTGGGTTCACACGTGAAAGTTTTCTTTCATGAAAGTCGTTAGTTTGCGGGTGAGAGGGGAGAGAAGAATAGTGTCGGGTACCATTCTCCTCTCCCCACTCAACGACAAATTACCACTTTCATGAAAGAAAACTTTCACGTGTGAACGCAGTCTAACTGAAGCCAACTTTGACTTTGAGCCAACAGGAGCGCGCACCAACACCCACCATTCTCGGTAACAGCTAAAACACATACTATTTTTTCTTGTATTTTCCCCTTTGTATTTGTTTACTCATTTTGGTATTTTTGCAAACTATAAGATAAATGCCTTTTGCTGATTAAAATTGGATAGAAAATTAAAAAGAAAAATCCATAAATGATGAAACAGAACTGGGGCTTGACGTTTTTCTTCATACAATTTGGCATATAAAAGACGCGGCTGAAAGCAGTCGTGAGATAGAATCTATTTTATTTTGCCAGCGACTTTGCTTATGCCCTCACTCTCAGAGTAAAATTCTCTCAACAATGCTACCACACTTTTATTATATTTCATACAATTTGTAAACAAAACCAAAGAAAAATAAGAACAAAAGAAAATAAAAAAAACATTTGAAAGAGCAATATAATTATAATTTTCTAAATTTGTAAATAATATGAGTAATATTGTCGAAAAATTGATTGCAGAAGTGCATAAACATGATTTCATATATAATTTGCAGTAATCAATGTACAAAAACAAGACTTGTGGATAAAAATTGGAAATGTGAATGAAGTTGAAGCCGACGCTTCAATTCTGGGCATTTTTTCTCTGAGAGTCGTTTTTGCTTCAAGTTGCGGACGTGTTCTAAGTTGTAACAACTGAAGCAAATAACTTTTCAAGCCAAATAAATTGTATCATGTAAGTATGTATGCATAAAAAAATATATGCCTTAAAATCGGCGTGAAGCCGTTCAGCCGCCGCCGCCGAAAATTTTTGCCCTTTCAGCCGCCGCCGAAATGTTTTAGTCGGCTTGCTACTCTGCTTTGAGGTTCATTACGACGGTGTTGATGAACTTTCTGCATGTACTTTCGACGCACTGATATCAAATATTGTTCTTCAAAGGCGCATATAATGTACGAAAATATGCGACTTTTTGTTTAAACCTTCATACACTCAGAAATATTTTATAGAGCAAACTGCAATGGCTAAGCAATATCCATTGCAGTTTAGGAGAATTTGTCAAAACAAAACGTGCAATAGAAATTCCCAAATGATAAAAGTTTCGAATATCTCGAAATTTCTTTTTAGATTACTTAAATTTCATTCTTTAGATATGAAAATATTATAAAACATAATGATTTCAAGAACTTTTATGTTTTTGATCTCGGTGGAAACTTTGGTGGAAATGCCCATATATTGAGCATGAAAACTCCTTAATTAAGAGTGCAACAACAAGAACAACGAATTACATGTAATTAAATAGAAATGCATATTTTAAAAATTGTTTAAATTTGAAGAAAAACAATGAAAACAAGATAAATATTAAATATAAAATAAGAAATATTCATTTTGCAAAATTTAAAAAGATAATTTATAAAATTTACTTTATATCGCGTGCTTTTTTTTAGCTGCATTAGAACTTAAAACGATAATACAAGACTGAAATATTGTGAAAATGAAATTTTTTATGATAATCTGGCAGATAATTCATGGCATTTATTTTTTAAACAGGATTTACGACATATCTTTGCCACGGCTACGAGTTACAGGGTCCATTCGATCAGTCCGATTTTTGATAACTTTTTCCAATAAATCTGGCCATATGGCCTCCTTGGTGGCTTGAATAAAGGCTTCCAATGCTTAGAGTTGCTATTTTGTCGGTATAAACCAATGCCTTAACATAGCACCACAAAAATAAATCAGAAGCTTTAGATCGCACGAACAAGGGAGGCTGGGAAGTGTACAGGACCAATTTTGAAAATAAAGTTGTCACCAAATTGATTTTTCAATAAATCGATTGTTAAGCGCGCTGTATGGGCAAGTTGTACCGGAACCAAATGTTGGAAACAAAAATTTAGTCGTTTTGATTAATAAGTGCACGAATTGCTTATTATGTTGACTGTAAAACAGACGAAGTGGTCTATGAACTTTGCAAACATATTTTTTTTTTCAAATTAAATTTCCACAAACGACCCACCACGACTTGACAAACTTTACTGAAGGGTAATGTCAACACAGTTTGATATTTTCAGCTGTCAAAACAAAGTTATCCTGCAGCTAAAAAAAAACACCATTTAATAGCTAGATTTATTTTAAGTTCAATTCGTTGCCTACCCAATGGCGAGTTTAGTCTAAGGACTGGTGGATTTTGTTTCAAAAATCTTAAACTATTTAATTTTAGCAATAAGTTTAAGAGGAGGGGCTTGTAGTCTGTTAGATCTTCAAACTCTCTGATGCATACGTAGCTGACAATCTGAAGTCCGAGTGGTTACTTTTTATTTCGAATACTAGATACAAGTTCGTATAGTTCGCAGAGCTAAATAATCTTGTCACCAACATTTTACCATACCACTCCTTAAACCGCTAATATTGTCCTTATGATTGTTCATTAGATCCAGCAGATTAGACATAGCAGCCGTAGAAGGATAACTAATGTCAAATAAAATTAATTTAGATTACTTAAGGTTAACGGCTAATCCATTCTTTGTTGGTTATTTTTGTCGTTTAAAATATCTGGTCTGTATTTAACTAAAAACTCTTGTGTTTGTGCTGTCGAAATCTAATAGGTTTTTATTTATATCTCACTAAATTCACACTATTAAAAATTATTTAAAAATACTTGTTTGTAGAAAAGTGATTACGCATTTTTCATTGATGTTAATAGAAATTTCAAGCATGGAAACATTCTTTCCATTTATGTGTCACACTTAACCAATTGTTAGCACCAGGGATGGCAAAGTTGGTACAATTGTACTCTTTTTGGTACCATTCAAAGTACAATGGCTAGTTTAGTACAATTAAGAAATCTCCCCAGTTAATTTTATATGGCAACTCATCATTGCAGTCATTTTACATTAAAATGGTTCGGTAAATTTAGCCCAGTAAACGTAATCAGTGGAATAACTAATAGTATAGCACCACGATTAGTAAAATTGTTTCCAAACGAGTACCAAAATTTTGATATCATAAATTCGCAATTTTAGAGCTCTTGATTAAAATCTTACAAATATTCGAATATTAGTGATTTCTGGGCAACAGTTGCTAAAATAAAAAATAAGGCAAATTAATTCATGTTTCCAGAACTTTCAAAAATTGTAAGAGTAATATTATGAGTTCCACATTCATCAGCAAATGTGGAAAGAATATTTTCTTACCAAAATATAATTAAAACCAAAGAGAGAAACTGTTTACAAACTGCAACTCTTTGCGGCTTAATCCAAACAAAGGATTTACTGAATTCAGAAAATTGGAATTGTTATGATATAAATATATCAAGTAAGCTATTATCAAAATTGTAATTGTGATGGCGAAATCGATTTGAAAGCTAGTACGTAGTACTTTAATTTTTTCTATATGTAAATGATTTATACATATTCAATGCTGAATTGCTTTTTGTTATATAATAGTACAAATGAAATTTAATGTACCTTTTTTGTTATATTCTTAATAAATCTAAATAAAAATAATATAAAAATTAAAAAAACAAATGTGTTTTAGTACAATTAGGGTCAAAAAAGTACAAATTTTCAAGTTATTTGGTACAATTTTAAAATTCCCGATGCCATCCCTGGTTAGCACTACGAGTATTTTATTTAAACGACAAATTGTTCACACATTTTATTTTTAAATATACATATTTCTGCAACTGTCACATATGTACGAGTACTCGTGTATGTATGCGTGTCTATTTGTTATGTTTTCAAATTATTCTTGTTCTTTTTTTTTTTTTTTTTGTAATTTCATATGCAGCACTAACACACATATCCGTTTCCGTTTGTCAACCTCGATTCGAAACAAGTTACAAATCCGCCAAACAACCAAATATGAGAAAATATTTAAATTAAATAGAAGAGAGAGATAGAGGCAAAAAAAAAACAATTTTAAAGGAAGGAAGTTGTTTTACACTTCCAACATTAAATACTGTTCGTAACAGCAGACTTCACACATAAAATCAGCCATTAAACAGACGAATTGTAGGTTTTAATCCAACGCTACAATTGGCACTACTACAGACACGTACATAACAGTAATTACAAATTGGTGAGCTTAAACATTTACAATCCCAATAATAGTCTTCGACCTGTTTGTCTATTAGGCTGATCCTTTTTTTTTCATATGGAATGAAACATTATTTTTGATTTATCTAAAACTTTGTATTTTTTTGTCTAGAAACTTGTCGAATATTATTTTCAAGTTGAGAGCGCGAGAAATGGACCAAGTTCGTATTTAAATATTATAGAGTATACATTTAATCGGGTTTTATTAGAGTTGTTGCAGTAGAGATAGTCGCCGCTTTACATTACGATCTTTAGCACAACTGAAAGCATTGTTTCATCTAGAACTTTTTCATTGTTGGAAATATTTGGATTCTTTTTCGTATCCCCCCTTATGTATTTGACTGTCACCACTTAATAGCGAAAAATCTAACAGTCAAAAAATGATTGGTTTTTTACCTTTATGTTGTGATCCTTTTCAAAAAATCGATAAATAAAAATTCGTTAGTTTTGTCTTGCAGGTAAATATGAATATTGGTATTTATGTATGAACATACAGACAAGGCCCTAACTCGCATTTTTTCGAAATTGTCTTTTTTGTGTGATTTCAATACATTTCACACAAGTGAAATATTATCAAAAACAAACCTTATACTAGCAATTGCACTCCTGTTATATTTTTACATTCTCCTGTTCTTTCAATTTGGAAAGTTAGGTCATTTTTACATGAGACCAACTATATTGTATGTAAGTAAGTACATATCGTCAGCTAAAACGCAAACGGCCCTAAAAAACAAAAAATCCAAATTCGGTTTTTTGGTTCTGATGCATTGCATCAAAATACACAACCACAAAAAAATTTAGACTTGTCTGACGGCCCTATACACAAAAGCGTTTATTTTATAAACGCAAAAAGACTTAAGTCATCGTTTGTATGGGCAACATTGAAAAATGAAAAAAAAAACTGATAGATTTGACCGTTGAAGAAATTGTTTCTTAAAGGAAAATGAAATTAGCTACAGCTTAAGGCATTTTATTAAAAAAAAATTAATTATTTTAATTTACTTTTTCTGATGCAATATTAAAATAAATTAATATATAATAAAAATGTGTATAATTAAAATAAATGGTAAGACTATTTTGCATTAAAGTGTAGATAGGGCCTTTGGTTTCAGAAAATTAAGGTACAAAATAACTAACATAGCCATTCAAATATCACAAAATTTCATTTTATTCTGCCTGAAATTAATTTGTCACATCTTTTTTAATTATACTGGTGAAAATCATGCTGATTGAAACTATACTTTTTGTTTAAAACAGTATTTTGCTTCTCCTGTAAAATTTCAAAAATGTTAGATAGGGCCGTTTGCGTTTTAGCTGACGATATAAAGTTAGTAACAGATTGAATTTATATTTTATATGGCTAAAACAAAAAATATTATTTTTTTTTATTGCCATAAAAGGAAACCTTTATGCATCTGCCATCATTTTTACAGAATCAATCTAAAGGATTTAAATTGGTTTTTGTTTTCGTTTATTTTCTATTGATTGTTCGTCCGCCTAGGAAAGAAATACAAACAGCAATATAATATTTTTTTTTATTTATTGATGGCTAAGCTTTACCAAAACATCAGTAGACTTCAAATATACTTTTTCAAGTCTACTGATGATTTAATAAAACACGAATAGACATTGTTTAGGCATGAACAACATTTTAATCATAAAACATCGAAAATATCTGAAATAATAAATTTAAATAAATGCAAAACCAGAAATATGCATTTTATTATTCATGTTTCAACTAAATAAATCCTTGTGAAAAATAATCGCTGCTTCGCCAAGACCCATAAATTTTTTCATACATCATTAAAAATTTGTTCAAGCTGTTCGTTATAATGAACTGATTTTTTTTAAATTCACTATTGTGCACATCCCCAAATCGATACCTTTAAAATGATGTGTTCATTTTTCAAATTGGCTGCGTTTCAAGAGGGTAAAAGCGATCACAAGAATACATCTTGTCTTATTAATTATCTAATTTACCGCAATGCCACGTTTCCACGCGGAATACACACTAGACGTTAAGATAATAATTTAATTGCTTGTATTCTTACCTCATATATTTTTGTTTACATTCAACTCTCAGATTTTTTGTGTTAATTTGTATGACAATTTAAATTCGACAAACACGCGATATTTTCAAATTTCTACAAATATTGGTTAACAAATTTTACTCATCCATTAGGCCAAGAACATCACATTAAAAGCACGCACACACTTACATAAAATTAAAATCAAATTGTTTTTTATATTGTATTTTTTTCTTTTCAACGATTAACATTTAAAATTTGAATAAAATAAACATTTCTTACGAAAATCATCACCATTTAAATCAAAGAAGGATAATATTCACCTGGAAAGAAAACAGAAATAGAAGAAAAAAATCAGAATCGGAATATGAATAAATAAGCATAAATTATTTTTATTATAAACATTTACATATTTATACAAAGAATAATATTTTCTAATAGCTGTCAATCATTTAAAAGAAGGTGTAATTTTATTACAGAACCATTTGCTTAAGCGCAAAGCATTTTGAATAAATTAAATTTACAGACCAGATGTCCCTTAAGGGAATTAAGAAAAGGTAAAAATTTCTTTTAAACATCAATATTTTCTTAAATTCTATCATTGTAAGGTATTTGTAAGTTAATTTAAAAAGGCTACATTGCTTTATATAAAGATAATATTAAATTTCAATGGGCAGTTTTGGGGGTTCAAAAGTACAACCGCGAACATACCTAAACATACGCACGTACACTTCATGTAATCAATCAATCACTCTGTAGACAATGGGGGCAAAACAATACAAAATTTTGTATGAATTATATCATCCTTGTTATTAAATTAAATTAAATTAAACAGTGAGACCATTATTCCTGTCGCGACACAAAACTATTGTTGTGTTTAAAGTAACATACAAATTTACTACTTTATATTATTGGTAGGCAAGATCATTTTTTGTTATAGAATTTATGGCCACATTATTAAACCGATTTTGACAAAACTTATATCCAATTAAAAATATTTATTCCACGAAGTGAAAAAGATAATGTGGGTTATTGTAGGTTTAGTAGTTTGGGAGTTATAATCTTTAAAAGTAAAAAAAAAAACAAACAAACACACTAAATATGCATGTGCTTTTCTTCAACAGATTTGCAAGGAAAGTAACAAAAATGAGATGTCTTTTTCCTATGTTTGCATATGTTAGAGTGGTATTAATATTTAATAAATAAAAGAGAAGAGCGAAAATAGCACAGTAAATATATATAGTTCATTGTAAGGAAAATACATATAGAGCCTTTGCTGCAATAGAGTCATAACTCAAAAAAACTAGTTTTGCAGAAAACGAGTTTAAAGTCGCGCTTTCGCTAACAACTTAATGTTAAACGAAAATTTAATAAATCTTTTAATTACTGGAGAGCACGCCAAATAAACAATCTGTATTCAAGAAGGATTATCAAGAAGTTGAAGAAAAATTGTATCAAGATCGGTTTTTTCTAAAGGGATCATAATATAAGGAAAATTACCAAAAACAAACTTTTTCAACAACATCAGTTTTGCAACAATTTATAAGAGAATAATTGACAACAATATACGAGGAAATAATTGAAGAACAATAAAACAGCATCTCTAACAGCAAAATAATAAAATTCAAGAGGGAGGTATAGTTAAAAGCTTTATCAAATATGAAGTAACCCAATCTTAAAAAGAATTTTGAGACGAGGAAAATTATAAATAAATACAAAAGTGTAAGGGACAAAATTATTAAAATATAGGCAACTATTACATTTCTGATTCGTTGCCGTAATTCAGGTATTATTCCTAAATTTATTAAGAATTCTCCTAATAATTGTTTTAATCTTTTCGAGTTCAATGGACCAAAAATTTTTCAAAAATCAATTTCAAGAAATTTGCTCGAAATGCAGAGGAGAATTCTCAATTTAATTATTAAAGATAAGCATTATAAATTAACACTTAATAAGAAAATTTTAGAAAAAAATAGAAGCTACTTTTAAGATATATTTTACATAAGATGAATCTTAATACATGCAGACAGGTTAGCATTAAAATTAAATACTAAGGTTCAAGAGGTACACAAAAAAAAAATTTAACCACTTACTTGAATTGCAGAAAAATGAGTTAGGATTTAAATTTAATAAAAAGTGGTTTGTAAACAAATCTGATGTAGATATCCCAATACAAACACAATGGACACTTTCATTAGGACACAAACATGCATTACCTATTACAAAACAACAATTTTCCGTTCTTAAGGTGATAGCAGATGGATAGAACCTTGTTCAGACTATTAGAGAAAAAGAAAAGTAGGAAATAGCTAGGACTAGACTAACTACAATAATTGATGACCATATTAATAAAATGAAATTATCTGATAGAGACAAGTTTATTCTTAAAAAAGTAAAGGAAACTAAAAATTTTTTGAAAAATAACCAAAACATTATTATTCTAAATGCGGACAAAGGAAATACTTCTGTAGCAATGGATAGATTAGATTATGTTTCAAGAATAAATGATATTATTAATGATACTTCCGCATATAAATTATTATCGAAAGATCCAACAAATAAGCTACAACAGATGAACAATAATTTTGTAGACAAACTACTAAGTTTTGAAATTTTAACACCCTTACAAGCGAAAAATCTTAAAACAACTGTTGCTACAGCGCCAAAATTAAACGGACTTCCTAAAATCCAGAAGAACTAAGTAGATATATGACAGGAATTCTTCGAAAGATAACAGAAACTTCAATATATAATGTGAAGGATTCATTATAATTTAAAGATAAGATAAAACAGATTAAAATAGATAATGAAGATAGAATTATTTCTTTAGATGTTGAATCGTTATTCCCAAGTGTACCAATAGATCTAGCAATAAGTATTATAGAAGAAAAATGGGATGTTATTAAAGAACATACTTCAATTGAAAAAGAATTATTTTTACAAATTATTAAGTTTTGTATAGTTGATAGTAGATATTTTGAATATGATAAGAAAATTTATTCACAACAAAGAGGACTTCCTATGGGCTCCCCCAGCTTCTCCTGTCGTTGCTGATATTGTTATGGAAAAATTAATCAATACTTGTGTTACTAAATTATCTACTAAACCGAGAATTATAACAAAATATGTTGATGACTTATTTTGTTTTATATCTGAATCTGAAATAGATAATATGTTAACAACATTTAATTCTTTACATCAAGACTTAAAATTTACAATTGAAAAGGAATGTGATAAAAAGCTTCCATATTTAGACATATCGCACTCGTTCAACAATACTGTATTAACTCAAAATTTTTAAAATTTTTTTTTTTGCAAGAAATCGATGAACAGTGGTCATATCTATCCACTGTAAAAATTTTACACTATTTTCTCCACTCTTTCACCCAAAAAAATACACTTGTATCTCTCTTTGTGATAGAAGAATAGTATAAAAAAAAACAGTTTTTTGTCTCTCCTGAACACTTTGAAGTTTTTGAGTTAATACAGTATTGTTGAACGGGTGCGACATTAGTAATTAGAAAAGATAATAATTTAGTAGTTGATTGGTACCAAAAACCTACTTCTTCTGGAAGAATAATTAATTCTTTTTCAAAACACCCTAAAAGAGTTATCATTAATACAGCTAAAAATCTTATTGTTAGAGTTTTAGGTATTAGTGATATAGAATTTCATAGAGAAAACAAAAGAAAAGTTAGAAAAATTTTAGATGATAATAATTTTCCAGATCAATTAGTTAATAATTTGATAAAACAATATAAAGGACGAAGAGTACACAATATAAACACTTCTAGTGAACCCAAAATTTACAAATCCCTGACTTATGTTCCGATAATCTCTGAACGACTAGAAAATTAGAAGATTTATGATATTAATAATTATAGAATGTCTCATAAGACATATAATACATTAGGTAGATTGTTTAGTAAAATGAAAGATAAGACGGATAAATTGGACATATCTAATATAGTTTACAAGATACCATGTAAGGGTAATGATACTGTAGGATGTAATAAGGTGTATATTGGCACAACAAATAAAAAAAACTAAAAACTAGATTAGCAGGATCAAAAATATAAACACATATTTACTCAAAAAACAGCATTGACATCACATTGTGCAAAACTAAATCATATTCCAGATTTTGAGAATACATCAATTTTAAACACAACGGTTAACTACAAACGTCGCTTTATGTTAGAAATGTTACATATTATTAATACACCAATAAGCCAAAGAATTAATTTTAAAGTGGATACAGATAACGTAGCGCAAAACTACAGACATTTAATTTATAAGAATAATATAGGAAATTAAGGGCCTGTTCGCCGATATCGAAGAAGTTCTTTCTTTCGAACAATTACATTTCAAACAAAAACAAATTCAATAATTTTGTTTTTGTTTTAAATGTAATTGTACGAAAGAAAGTACTTTTTCGATATCGGCGAACAGGCAGTAAATAAGTTTTTCATTTTGCAAAAGAATAAAAAGAATTTTATGTACTTCCTGTATTTATTTTTTCATATTGACAAATTATGTTTCATATATTTAAAAAAATTGTTATAGAATAAGTTTATTATTGTTTTTTAAAAAATTGTCATTGTCGAAGAAAAAAATGTTTCCTGAAGAAGCTATCAATTGAGATAGCGAAATATCGGAAAAATAAAAAGTTATTGCTACTGTTACTTTTATAAAAAGACCTTGTGCTTGATATTATTATTAGAAAAATAAAATAAAAAGGTCGAAGAAATTTAATAAATCGTTAAACGAAAATTTAATATTTGTCTTAAAAGTTTATTATGCAAGATATTTGAATGAAATTTTTACACATTCTAAAGGATGATATGATAATTAATGCCGCATTATTAAATCGAAAATAACAGCTTTTGAGTTATGACTTTATTGCAGCAAAGGCTCTAACATATTATATTCTTTTTGCATTTAACTGTTATATTCAAATGTATCATTTAAACATTGTAGTTGTGGTTGTGTATGGCTGTTTTTTATTATAGATAGTTTTTAAGATCTGAAAGGTTTTCCAATAAGGATGATATGATTTTGAAGATTCGGCCATTTTTAATATGTGATGATCTGTTATTTGTTTTTCATTGTATTCAGTAGTGTTTACAATTTCATCATGAAGAGATTTACGCATGAACAAAGTTTACAAACAATTCAGTTTTATTATCAAAATAATAGTTCTCAAATTGCAACTTTTCGTGCGATTTTGCCATTTCATGGTCGTAATAATCGTCCAAGTGTGCTCGCTATTCGTAGAATTGTTGAAAATTTGAGCTTACATTTTCTTTACATAATGTTCAAGTGCCAATAAGACAAAGAACCGCCCGAAGTAATGCAAATATTGCTGCCGTTCAGGCAAGTGTTGCTGAAGACCGCAGTTTGTCGATTCCAAGACGTTCTGTTCTCAACAATTGGGACTGTCTCAAACCACAACCGGCCATTGAGAAAGGATTTGAGTTTGCATCCGTATAAAATTGTTCTCACTCAAGAACTTAAGCCATTGGACCAGCGTAAACGTCGTGAATTGACACATCAAATGGAACAATTGAATTATTGCGAGAAAAGTTTGGAGATTCGATTATTTCAAGAAATTGTGATATTGAATGGCCTCCAAGCATTTGTGATTTAACACCATTAGACTTGTTCTTGTGGAGTTATTTGAAGTCATTGGTCTTTCGAAATAAACCAGACTCTCTTCAAGCTTTATAAGTCAATATCGAACGTGGCATTGAAAAAGCGCTCGAAAATTGGGTTCATCGAAGTCGTGGGGGCCATTTGAATGACGTTTTATTTAGAACTTAATTATATCGATTGTACTTTACATTAAATAAAAAACTTTTGAATTTCCTTAACAATAAGGGTGTTTTTTTGTAAAGAAATCGTATCACTCTTATTGGAAAACCTTATAGAATACGGTAGATTGTTTCGACCGTTGATTAACTAGTTATTATTTGAACTAAACTGATGTACATTTGAAAAATATAATGTATAGAAATATTTCACTATATACCGATGGTAGTGCAGTTTAATTTGAAACTTTAAAAAAGTGGTTTAAAGATTATTGTTCATTATGTAAAAATTTATTATGGTCCACCTTTTCTGCATGCTGGTGGACTGACTACCTGGACCACAATTTGTATATAGTGGAATATCGCTAGAATTCCCCATTTTTTCATATCAACCACTAATGTTCACCCACAGCGAGTCTCATCAAACTTTTAGTACGACTGTTAAGTGTTTAACAGCGGTATGTTAACTGCAAAATTGGCTTGACTGAAAGTTTTGGTTTCTATCTTTCCTAGTTAATCTAAAACGTATCTTCACACACATACATAGTTCTTGAAAATTGTTAAATTTTTGATATTAAAAAAATTTTGGGAAAATAATTGATAAATTACATGTTTTTTTCTTTATGCACATACATAAATCATTTATAATTTCGTACGTTTGACAAACTCTATATCGATTGGTTTAGTATAAAAGAAAGCCTTACCTCGGCGTAATTTATTTTTAAATATCGTTTTTTATTTATTCTTTCAGACAAATGTCGAATACACCTTGTTTACAATAAAAACAAAATTGAAGAAAAAACTTTGTTGCCTAACATTTTACGGATTTTATCAAGTTCTTTCCTTCTATTGTATAGAAAAAAAAACATGTAATAGCCCTTGTTATATTATTTATCTTCAATTTTCACTTTCATCAATTTGTACTTCATTAAATTCAAGTCTATAACAATTGTTTGTCAATGAAAAACAAATTGCTTCTGTTCTTTTAATATTCACAATAATCTTGTCAATTAATTTTCTCTTTTATTGTTTTAACAAGTTCTTTTTGAAGACTTTTTTCCTCGTTTTACTCAAAGTTTTCTTTATAATTTCTTTGTCATTACTTGATACTTAAGGCGCCAACAGTTGTTTATATAAAATAAATTTCACGAAATAAAACAATGCGGGAAAATAAGATCCTAAAATAGGGATGTGGAGAGAAAGCTTAACAAGAGGTTGTTTACAGATAAGAAGAAAAAGAAAGAGAGAGAGAGAGAAGGAGAAAAGTATTTATGAAGTTCAATAAAAAATTATTTGGAAAATATTAACGATTCAATATAAATAAATACCCGCAAGAAATTTTTCACTTAACAGGCAAAACATTAGAAGTAAATTGTTAATGAGGAAATTGTAAACCGTAGAGAAGAGAATAAACTCTCGCTAAGATAATAAATCCGTGACTTAGCGTAACGTAAGAAAACGATTTGTATGAATTAAAACTGTCTGCTGTGCATAGAAACAATCATAAACTTTACTCAAAGCGTCAAAGTTGTAAGCCCCGTGTGTTAAAAATCATTTGTGAGCCTCTGTTCTGTTCAAATATGAACGCTATAGTGGCAATGAAAAAAAAAATAACCTTTCCGGATTATTATGATACTTTAAGTAAGATAAATATCTCATTTTTATATAAAAATTACCAACAACAAACTTACACTATTATATATTGATAGGCGATACAATTATACAACGTCTTTGTGAATTGAGCAGTAGGCAGTAGCGTAAATATTTTGGGACTATTCGGATAACTTTGACGTGTGACCAGCTTGTAGGCAGAGTTAAAATTTTGTACAATTTGAAGCAATGACACATAACAAAATCAATCTTTTTATTGTTTGTATGTAAAAATTTAAGTCTGCTCAGAAAGCTCTACGGGAAAGTAATTGTGTACAAAATTTTAACATTGAACGCAATGCGGACCGGGTGATAGTTTTTGATTGATGTGGAAAAAATGTTCACTCATGTGAGTTTTATAATTTCGTGTGAGTGGTTGGTATCTCTCGACTGCGCCCAACCAAGATAATGTCACAATCACCCTTATTCTACTTGGCGGCGTCAATGTCGTCATCAATTTTGAGTCAACATCACTTTTACTCAACTTCAACACCGCGTCAACACTAATTTTATATTCTGTAACCATGTTGACGTGACGTTGACTATTTATCGATAATTTTGACACACATATCTAATACTTGAAACAGCTGATTTATTCTGTTTGCAATTTTTGTTAAAAGTTTTGATGGAAAAATAAATATGTAAATATATTGAAGTAAAATGTTTTTCTTCCCGTGCCTAATTCTAATTGTAATAATGAAGAAAAAACAATTTAATAGTGCAAAGAAGACTTCTCAGGCAGAAATCAAACATTTTTAAATTGCCTAATGCAAAGTAAGTGATAAATTCAAACTCCTCTAATTGGAAGTAATACATTTTTGGTTTGGTTTATTTAAAAGGTTTGAAAGTTATTTTCGGCTGAACAAAGCAGCAGTTAAGCATCTGCTGGAGACTATAGCTCCTCAAATTGGCAGCAACTTTACGATTTTTATCCCAAGGATCGTACCAGCTGAGTGTGGGAAATGATTTCAATTTGGGATTATCACAACCTGTCGTGTCGAAGATTCTGTCTGAAACTCTAGATGGAATTTAACACTGTTGAAATATTTTCCCACAGTTCCTTTAAATTATTTGGAACAGTGCCCCTGCGAAATCCTCTTGCAAGTTCGGATTTTTTTTTCCATTTCCTCAACTAATTTTTCAAATTGGTCTGGATTTGTAATTTTGATTTTTTCCTTTTGCATTTCTTTATTATATTTTGTAAAAAAGTAAAAAATAAAACGAAACAAATCTTCGTCAACACCAAAAATACTGACGACAAAATCAGAGTCAATATAATGTCACGTCGCTCTCACATTTTTTTAGAAAATACAAAATATATGTTGACAGTAATCGATTACTTTCAATGTTGACATTGAAAATACCGATTTAACACAAGAGATACAAAACGATGTTGTGTTAGATTGACGCTGCCAAATAGAATAAGGTCGAATAAAGGACTCATTAGTCTTGAATTTTAGTTTCTGTTCTGTTCTGTGCCGCTCTGTTGTTGAATTTTTGTAGTTAGAAGTTCTGTAAAAACGTATCAGCTGTTTCTTGCAGAATATACATAGCCGAATATACATATATTATCGGCGGCGGCGGCGGTGTTCACAAATTTAAAACGGCGCTTCGTCTTAATTATCAGGTTGAATAATTTTAAAGAAAATAAGTTAAAAACGTTATTTAATTAAAAAAAACTTTACTCACTATAAATTTTTCATGAATATAATATTTTTTTATTAAAAATCGTTTTGTTTTCAATGTGCTTAAAGTCGATGGCTTCGGTCATAATAAAAATTTATCAGCGATTACGCGGCAATTTTGTTCCGATCGGCTTGGTTCACTGAAACAAGCAGCTGACTCTTGCTGTCACTTAGAACTTCCCCCCGGGGGGTAGATAGTTCATCTTGTTGACTTTAACAACAAGGTGCAATGCTCCCCGGGGTATAGGGTAATCTGACTTTTATAGACATGACCTTTTGTCAGTTACCCATAAAAACTTATATGCATGGAACAATCTCTGAATTAACAGAGCAACGGGAAGTGCATATATTTTATAATGAAGGAAGTGGTAAGTGTAAGGGTACCTAAGGTCTAGCCCATGACCAAAACCAATCGAAATCGAATCCCTCGGGATTTACTTTCGAAACTTTACCAGTAGTTTGAACTGGTACTACGGGGACCGGCAGCCCACATGGGGGATTGACTAACACCGGGAAGTAGAGTTCTCTCTCTACTATCCCGGTTACATGATCCCGTGGCCGGTTGTTGGTTGAGGTCTCTTTGAGAGTTTACGTAGTGGTTGTGGTTGTTACTAAAAGCAGGGAGAGGTGTTGATTTAATGACTGATACTCGCTTTGCGGACTTCGTGTCAACCAACGCCTCTATGTGCTGTTGTGAATCAACAGGTTTCCAGAGTTTATATAGCTCGCTCACTTTAGCAAGGTGTTTGGACATGACGGGCCTTGGTCATGTCTGATAATCCCCTCGGGGATGCCTTCAGGTTTTCACGAAAGGGTGGCTGGGGGCGATGGTGAACGCTTAATCTACACTAAGTGTTTAAGTACACCGCCAGATGATGCCGAAAGGCCAGTGCTGGCGTTAACTCTAACACATCTGTCACTTAGAACTGTTAGTAAAATTCTGTTTTCAACAGAATGGTCCGTAACAGAACAGAACTAATTGAAAATACAGTGTAACGTCGGTGAACGCAACAAATATAAATTTTGGGCTGTTGCGATAACTGAGTTGTTGCACAAACCAAGTCACAAATTTCTAGTCATATTTTTCTATTTAAAAGCTTATTTTCAATCAAGAATTTTATAAAAAAAAAACCAAGGTAAGCATTTAATAATCGTATTTATTTGATTGCAATAAAGAATAAAAACAGAAAAACAAAATATACATACAATAAAAAATTAATAAAATACACATTCAAATGTAAAACATAAGATTTTAGATACACACGTTTTAGTTTTGAATTTATTTATAAAAACCAAACTTTAAAAAAAAAAAAACAAAATAAAACCTTACTCTTTTTGCAAAGTTGCGTTAATTGGGGTTTTGTTTTTTGAAAAGTTGCGATTACAGAGTCACCAATGTTAAGAAATTGGGTGTTGCGTTAAGCGAGGGGTTCCGCATATCGAAGGCTACACTGTACATGTTTTGCATACTCAAAATATGAACAGCTGATCCGGAACAGAACAGAAAGTCAAGATTAATTCTACCTTTAGGCTAGTAGTAGTATGTAAAAATTTTCTTGTCTGACTAATAATAATGCCTATTCCTTGATTTTCCATAATTAGTCGTTTTTATTTATGGAAAAACCTTATTTTTAAATTCCAGGTACATTTTAAATATTTTTTGCACAAAAAATAGTGCTACTTTTGCAAAATTTTTAACATATTAACATAAATATATTTGACAAAAAGTATATATTAATTTCAGTGCCACCCTAATAGTCTAAGTAGTTGTAGAAAAAAATGCACATAATTCAAAGCGATTGAATTAAGTGACTTCCTTTTCTGTTGAAAACAATTTATAATAAAATATATTTGTTGTAAAAACTATTTTTACTTTGTTAAGGAAAAGTTCCAAGTGTATTAAAATTTTCGCAGAATTGAAAATTGTTTCGCTTAACAACACCTAATTTTCTTGCATAGTTTACACTATAGTATAACTTTACAATAGTTTATTTTGTTGATAAAATTGAATAGAACTATGAAATATCATTTCATATGTTAAAAAATAAAACAAAATGAATTAAGTTCTTACATGGAAGAGTTCTTTAACTGCCCAGCTAAAACTTGGTAATTTATTCTAATTAATTAACAACAAACTTTTCAATCATAGACTATATACACACCATCAAATTTACTTTACAGTAGGAGTTCAACACCAATTAAATTTTTTTTTTAATTATTGTGCGAATTTGTAAAAACATATTTTTCAGCCAGTAACAAAATAGTTGTAGGCTAGACTAGTGAGTAAAACAATTTTCATATAAAATAGCAATAATCAACAAGGAGTTTTTTTAAAGGACCAGCACTCAAGGGATGACCCCTACTTGTGCAAAGCGTTGTTCCAGAACTTGTGGAAAGGTATAGGAAAGAGAAGATAGATATTAAAAATGTAAATCTCTTAATTTCTTTACAACTCTGCTATTGCGTGTTTTTTTAAATTCTAGTGCAATCTTGCAGCGCCTCTGGTCTTAAGTAGACGGATTAACTTTCTTAACCTGTTCGATCAGGTATTTGACGAGTATTAATTATTTTAGTTTCACAATTGTTCCGCTTCAGACACAATCAATCGCGGTTGGAATAGTTTTTCATCACTTAAATAGACTAGCATCAGAGAAATTCATGATGTTGATGACTTGTCCTGACCAGGGATTGAACCTAGAACCAAAGTATTAGTTTGCTTAGTAGTCAACACCACACTTGACGTTTTATTATATTTTGTATATTTACAAACTTTTAAATAATTAAATTTTTTAAATTGTTGCTTGTAAGTCACTTTGATGAGTACTTTCTTTCAAAGACATCACCTTGATAAAGTACAATGGAGCCCCGATTTGCGTCGATCGTTTTTGCGTCGTTTCGATTTGTATCGCTTTTTAAAATTTGGTTGAACCCGCGTCGTGTTAATTCCGATTTGCGTCGCAACATACCTACTTTATGATTGAACTCTTTAACTGAAGTCATAATTACAAGTGAAGAATTTATCAAGTAGCATGTAAAAATGGCAGTTCCCCGTTTATTCTCTACGTACATTTTTATACCATAACACTTTTGTTTTTATCAAAAATAGAGTTTTTGCACTTAGAAAAAAGTGATCCGATTTGAGTCGTTCCGTTTTGCGCCACATTTCTCCGCTTCCCATTAACGACGCAAATCGGGGCTCTAGTGTAATTTGCTTAAATGCCAAAATGTAAAGTAGTAGAGGGTATGTTTATTTGCTTACCACCCAAATGACGAAAATTAGCAAAATGCAAAAATCGGTAATAACAAATTTACATAAATTGGTTCAAAATTCATATGAAATATTAAGGAAATTGCATAAATTTCACTTCGTCCTAAAATAAGCATTTTAAAAATTACTAAAATTGGCAGTCTTGCTAACAGGGGAAAAGTCTTTTATTGTTCAAAAATTCCTTAAACTCCAAAAAGGCCAAAAAATAATAGTGAATTGAACAAATACTCGTATGTTTTTCAAACTTTTACACTTAAACAACTGACACAAATTTCCTATTACTAAAATACATGTGTTTAAAATACTTTAATGAATACATCATATAATCGCACACACACATGCTTTAATATACATAAGTATTAAAATTGCATGCCATACATACCCAAGAAAAAAGGAAAAAGCTTAAATTGATTGATGAAGAAAAGCCATTGGATTTGTTGTTACGACCCCTTAAAATGCAACATGCATCTCTGTTAGTATCAAAATCCATCACTTAAAAGCACACGTAATACACTGATTGCCTTAATAAAGCTTCAATACATGTTTTATATTGTAAAGTTTAATTTCAGAGAATTTACATCTAAGGGCGTTAGTGGCTTCTTTACAAGGGAATTAAGTGCATGGAAAATTAAACAATATTAGCTCAATTCACAAATACAAATTGTATCGCTTATTGTTGTATATGAAAAGACAATTTCAAACAAAATTGAACAAAAATAAGTCGTCTTAAAATTGTTTTTGTTTTGAGAAATTTTGTTTGAACTTTTTTCTTTTCATATACAACAATATGCGATACAATTAGGATTGTGAATTGCGCAAATATTTACGTACATTGTAAATAAATTAAAATCCTTGTAGAATAAATGAAATTTGATAGCATAAAGAAATAGATACGAATTGGTTACAGTGGCTTTAGTTATTTGTATTTAAAACAATATATGGTCACTTAAAATCCAGAACTGCATATTTTTTATTATTTGACAGGAGAAGCAAAATACTTTATAGATTCAGTACACAGAAAAAAAATTCCAAACGTTGTCAATAATACGCTGAGTACGGATATTTTTTAATCAAGTTTAAAAAGAGTGATTGATTGGAGTACGGAGCATTTATTCCTAAAGTACTTAATTTAATCCGAAAAAAAGAATTACATCAAAAGAGGTTCTTTTACGGAGAAACTTAATGTCTGTAGATTGGATGTATGAATCCACGTCCAACATTATCATGCAATTCTATTGAAAGCGCTGTAACAATATCTTTTAACTAAAAACCAATCCTATCGCATTCTTGAATCAATCCTCAATCCTGATTATTCATGCTCATTTCTATCCTGGAACACAATGGAATTAAAATTAAATTTATTTATTTACTCATTTTCAATTTGAAATTTGAAAAATGTTTGTATCACATCGGCTTTATGTACTCGTATTATATGTTTGCTACCAATGAAGTTTTTATATTTTTATTTAAAATTCAATGAAAATTTTAAAAATACGTAACTTTTTCTTTACAAAAGTAAGTTACAAACATAAATTTTCACAGCTGATCAAGAAACTTGAACACGCACGCACAATCGAGTTAAAAGACTTACTAGCTACACTTGAAAAAAACAAAATCTTTTGATTTTTCTTTAACAAATTGACAGAGCCATACACGCTTTGATTTGAACAACATCGGACTCAGTTGCCAATTGGATTGAAACGTGCCAACTTCGAATATTGAAATCCACACAGTGTGTATATTTACACGAAACCATTCGAGCTGTTTTTAACTCTATGCTCCTCTTGATCATAATATAGAAACATAAGGTCTCCCCATAGAGGTGACCTCAATGGTTAAATTTGCCACTTCTTTGTATGGGGCACTTCCAGTAAAGCTAGAAAGCTGAAATTTCGTACACAGGTAGGCGCAGATAAGCAATACATATAAATAAAATAAAAATAACTTAGAAAAAAGAAGTGAGATCTGTACTAAAACGCAAATGTGAAAATAAGGCCAAGTTCCTATCCAAAATATTTCGGCCGTAAAAAGTACTGAGATCAAAATAAGGACCAAGTTCTTGATAGATACAATTCCATCTCATTTCTAGGCAACCTGTAAGCTTGCCTTTCTAATTTGGGAAAGAATTATTGGAAAAATATTGCCAAGCTTACAGGTTGCCTAGAAATGAGATGGAATTGTATCTATCAAGAACTTGGTCCTTATTTTGATCTCAGTACTTTTTACGGCCGAAATATTTTGGATAGGTTTCTATTTCAAGACGGTTGCATTGATTTTTCACTGAAAATTTTGCCTTTTACCAAGGGGTTAAAATTATCACAGAGACCGAATCAACGGATCCAAGAGCGTCCCTTTCTAAGATGTGATGGGCCTCGAAACCTATGGGGCCACAATGTGTAAGGTACAAAAGGATATCAAACTAAACACCACTGCTGTGGTGGTTTGTCCAAGGCCATTTATCCAGGGCTGTGGAGTCGGAGTCGGAGTCGAAGAGTCGGAGTTGCACTGTTTTTGCCGGAGTCGGAGTCGCTAAAAAAAGTCGCGACTCCGACTCCGACAAAGAATTTTTAAATATTTTCCATAATAAAAATTCTGCGAATTTTTTTTTTTTTAATATTTTTTATTTTCAAATATTTTCCTTTTTACAGAAGTTGACTTAATCTTTTTAATGAATTATTTTTTAGTTTATTTAATTTGAATTATTAATTTTGTTGATTTTTTGTTGTGTGTTTGATTAAATAAAAACGTAAAAATGTTTTTCGTTTAAAAAAAACGACTATTTTGCTCCATTTTCAAAAACTTCAACATTAACCCTATTTGTCACTCATAAACTTGTGCTTTTATTTTCTCATGATTGAGAAGAAACCGAAGCAAACAAAAGCATTAACGTTCTCTCCAAAGTAAAAGCAATTTTGAAAAGTCACGGTTCACACAATGAAATTTCATTACAAAAATTTCTGTGTGCAGACACGGATGAAAGTGTAGAAGAGGGTAAAAAAACAAATTCATAAGAAATATTTCACTATGTAAACCCGGACTAAAATCTAAAAAGAAAAAACTTCGCTGCAAGCGTTGTCATATTCATTCTAAAGCAGTGCCGACCAAACCAGCCTCTGGCCACCGAAGTTTTTTTTTAAATATTGACCATTTAAATTTTTTTTTACAAAAAAACAACGTAACTTCAAATGTTTATTATTATAATAATTTTCAGCACTAACGACGTATATAACAACACACATTAGAACACACGTTGTTGTTTTTGAAAGAAACTCTGACTCCAACTCCAATGCTAAATGTGTATGGACAGCATTCAGCATTAATTTGTAAAAAACAAACAACTTTTTTTCGCGAAATCTCAAACTTCAATCCCGTTTAGAGGTCCATAAGTACCCTCCAAAAAAAAGTTGTTGAACATTTCGTAATCAGCACAAAATTCCCCTGCTAATGATTAACGCGATTCAATTATCGGGAATGTCCATATACATTTAGCATTGGAGTTGGAGTTGGAGTCGGAGTCGGAGTCGTACTTTAAAAATTTCGGCGGCTGGAGTCGGAGTCGGAGTCGCAACTATTTTTTCACGACTCCACAGCCCTGCATTTATCTCTTAATCAGATGAAGTGACATTCTAGAGTGTCACTAGTTTGGATTCAAGGACAATTAGATTATCTTCACAACTATAATGCAGATATCTTTAGACAGAAAGTAACATTAATAACTCCATGATGAGCCACTGTAATGTCAACATACATATTTAACGAAGATGGGAAAGCAAAGGAAGCTGCATGGCCGCACTGTAGCTCGCTAAAGGTCCTATAAAACTATTAGATCAGAAGTGTTATCATGAACTCTGAATCTAGAAAACGAATGACAAGCTTAAACAAATGATGTTAAGTTTCGTATATATTTTATTTAACAAATTTTTTATCAGTTACTGCACAAACCGATTTTCTTCTCAGAAAACATTGATAATGTCATCAAAACTACAGCAGTTTTTTTTATATATAGGAGACAATATTTTAGATTGAGTCACCTTTAAAGGAAAAGCGGGGAAACAGTTTTATCAGTTTGAGCGCTATGGTGCCAACACAATTTTTTTTTTGTAGGGGAGTAAAAAGGAGTTTTATTCCATTTTTTCACGACCTAGAGCCCAAATTTAAGGGATTAAATTTATAAGTTTCACAATAAATTTTAATTAGTTTTGAACAAAAAACAAAAAAAAAAAGTTATTCTACATGACCAGAAGAAGACAGACTAAAAATTTAGTTCCAAGGCCTTATATTTTATCCCTGTGTGAATAGTGTTTTCATAAACGAATTTTAACTCACCTTGAATTTATAATTTCCTATTAAAAAAAACTGATATTTTATTTTTAACTTCATTCGCACACAACAGCACAAGAGAGGTTAATGAATTTCGAATGTAAACTATTATTTTTAAATGGCATTAAAAATGCATCAATATTGCCTCCATTAAAATCATCTTTATAACATGTCCTTAATACGTTAACAGCAAAAGTGCATTTGTATTATAAAATTTACAACTAAAACTTATTTTACAACATCGTATTCATCGAAGTATTTATTATTCATACTCTCTGTCAATGTCACGTCTCGGAATTACAACGAAAAGAAAAGTGCATTAAAATTTCGCTGAATTTTATTCCTATTCAAGACGTTTTTTTTTTCTTTTGTTACTCTTCAAGGTATTAGTTGTGTAGCTATACAACAGACAGCGTTACTCCTGCAAAGCAATTTTTGGCCGAAGCAAGAGCGCCAATAGTTTCAGCTTTGAGTCTTCGTCTTATGCAACAAAATATTTTACTACATGCAAAATAAATAAATTTTGTTCAAAGAAAGATTTAACAATGAACACGAATGAATTCGAGGGAAAAACTTCCATCAGTCTTTCGCTTCATTTTGTTACACTTTTCCACATTAATGCATCAAATTGCTTATAAAAAATAAATTATTCGTTGACATGCTGATGATTTTGTCTAGTGACTTGTAAGACATTAACTTATTTATGTAAAATTTTTTATAAGAATATTCTTAAACTGCTTGAGCTGGATTAAAAAGTAAAAGAAAACAAACTTGGATGCACAACTACACATTTCATGTTGCACAGGAAAACTTAGGTGATTTCAATGGCGGTATTCAGTGTTCGGTGCAAATAGTCTTGCGAAAATGTAAAAGCAAAATATTGTAGTGATTTTTTATTAAATCTAATGGAAACCCTCTGTGTTTTGTTGATGGAATTTTTTTTCTAAAAGCTACAATATTTTACATTTGTACTTTTGCAAGATCATTTGCAAAAAAACACTGAATACCGCCTATGAAATACAATAAAAAAATTAGCCGAAAATTTAATATTTAGTTTCATTTTGCATTTGCATCTTTAATTTTATTTTATTTACCTGTTACGGCTGGCAATAAATTAATTTAGATTTTTGATAGTAGAAATTATTCCTTGTTTTAACCGACTTCCAAAAAGGAGGAGGTTTTCAACTCTTGTGATATTTTTTTTTTATTTTTGCACACTCATTCATAAATATGTAATTTAGGGACCGAACTTTAAAATAAGGGGCAGTTTGTCCCCCCTCTCCTCTAAAATTATATCTAATGCACAGCTCCTTCATATATTTTAATTCTGCATTTGTTTGATCGGGCCTGCTTGAAGTTTGGACCCATATTTTTTTCCGCATAATTTTGTGACTGGGCACTTCACATGCCACCATTGCAAATCAATTTGTATAAAATGTACCTGGTGTTAGATAGTAATCTTGTTCGGAAATTGCAACACATTACAAAAGTTTTGCTGGGTATAGCAAATTATAAGTTGATTAAAGTTAATATTCTGTATGCGATTATATAATGAAAAATGTTAAGCAGAACATATATGCCCATAGTGTTGTTGCATTAAATTTAGTTTACGTTCACTGAAGCATTTATTCCTTTATGGCCGCAGAAGTGTAAAAACCAATTCAATGGCCAAGAGAGTTGACTTTCCTTTTGTCACCCATGAGTGTACTTGCAATTTTCTTATTACATAGAATTTCTCTCTCTCTTTATTATGTTGCCACTAACACTTTGTCCCAAGTGTCATGAAATGTATGCCATTTGTTTTCTCATATAAATTGATGTCAAGAATATTCTTTACATTGAGAATTCATAAAACTTAAAAGTATAATCAAAATAATATAAAAAAATTAAACACGTTTTGTAGTTAGTAATAAATTAAATTTCCATTCAAGTGCAATTTTAAGTGGACTCATGACGGAGACATAAAAATTGGTAAAATTAGGCCACAATGAATTTATTGCAACATATACAGTAACATGTGTGCTGAATAAAGAGAGATTGTTGCATGATGTTTTCTATTGGCATCTCCTTTTTTTATTCATAAAAAAGAAATATACTTGCTGTACACTCGGATAAGATTAAACTATACGGAAAGTACGGAACAAATTGTTACTTTTGGTACTTTTTATATTTTTACTTTTTTTACATTAACATACAGTGTACAAATTACACACCTCCTTTTAGGGGGTAAAAGGAGAACTATGTGGTACTTTTGGTATTTTTTGCTTGTGGTACTTTTTGGTTTTAAACAGATAGTTTATGCTTTTATTAGCATGTAGCGTATACGAAGTAAGTGGTAAATGCTGGTATTAATAAATATTTGACAAATTTATATTATTTAAGCTTCAGGTTTTTTTTAAACTGAATTAAGATATTCTTTTTCGTTAGTATCCGCCTTCAAAAGTGGTAAAAAACAAACAAACCATCCCTGATAGGAAATGTAGCGGCCTTGAAATCTGCATACGGTCTGCTCGTCAGATTTGATATTCTAATACTGCTAAAACTCTTATTAATTTGAATTTTCAAATAAACTGAGCTTCAGCCCAAATAATGTTCATTTATTAGAAAAATTTAATTTTATAAGAATTTATTTCTTATATTTTTCACTATCCACTTGACTTCCTCCCAATCTTAATCCTCCCAAAAAATAACTTGACGGCGTAACTACGAGTAGCAAGAAAATTAAAGCATAAAACTATATATGTACGTATTTAACACTTGAAGCATATTTTCTTTTTAACGACACTTTTTGTGAAAGAATAACAATAATAGTGCAAAAATTATAACAAAAATATTTTTGTAACAAATTCAAAGAATACATTTTGTTTACAACACTATACAAAATAGTTTATACAATACGATACCATTATCATTATCGAAAAGTATTGTGTGTGTGTGTTTTTTTGTATTGAACACAATATTCTAAAGGATTTTGTAGCAAACACTTCGAATGTCTTTGAAATTTTCTTTTTTCTTTTCGTTTTGAACTTTTGAAGTTTTCATAGTTGTTCTTGTAATCAGGGTAAAAATACAAAAAATAAATGAAAGCGGAGAAACGAGATAACGAATAAAGATGATACATATAATACTCGCAGCACTTAAGAAATCGAATTTTTTCCTTAAAAGTGGGAGGAAGAGCACTTGAAAGTTTAATTGTTTTCGGCAGGATGCGATGAAAAATTTGCAGTCGTTAGTAGAATTTTTTCATAATAAATTTGTAACGTGACGTCATCCAAAATTCATCCTACTAATATTAGAATTGTGAGAGAGTGTATTTTTCCAGGTTTGTTGCACTATTACGCAAAATATATGTGACCCAGATTAAGGGTTAAAATAGGGAAAGATTTGCAGTTTTGTTCCATTTTTTTTGTGCTATTATTTTTTTAGCTTTTTAAAAATCGACATACTTTCTGGGGGCTGAAAAATATGTGCTACTTTTAGTACGTTATTACTTCATTACTTTGGTACCATTTTTCAAAAGAATTTATCGAAATGGAGTTTGGTGAAATTTGAAAGACGAATAGTATGTGACTCAGATAAAGAGGTAAAATAGGGAAAAATTTGCAGTTTTGGTACTTTTTATATTTGTGGTAATATTTTAAATTTTTTTTTTTATAAATTAAATTAATTAAAGATTTTAAATTTATTTTATAAATTTTTTATAAAAAATCTGGTCCTTTTGGTACTTTTTTAACTTTTGGTGCTTTTTTTACTTTTAGTACTTTTTTTGGAGAACTTGTCTAAATTGAATTTGGTGAAATTTAGCATACAAATAGCATGTGACCCAGATGAAAAGATCGAGTACTTTTTAAGTAATTAAAAATTTAAGCGTTATTACGATTTGATGCTTCAAATTATTTTTAAAATATCAAAAATTAAACAATTATTGCTTAAAAATATTTTTTTTTTTTTTTTTTTTTTTGATAATTTTATTATTTATTGAATCTTTAATTATTTATATTAAATTATCAATAAGTTTTTCAAATCTTAAATCTAAAAAATATTAAATGTAAGTTTAGCCAATGCTAAACAAAATTTTTAGTTTCAACGGTTGATTTATGTTGTTTTTACATCTCTCGTAAACGGCTGAGAAAAAGAGTATCCCTTCTTTTCAGCCGGGTGTGGCCTCTATAATGAAGAATATTGCGCGCAAGTGGATTTGGGTGCAACTCAAGTTTTTTAATATATTTTTTCGCATGTTTTGAAAATACTGTCTTCACCAACGGAACGTCTAGGTCTTTATGAATTCGATGGTTTCTGACATACCAGCTGCTGTTATTGTACGTAGAATTTTATTCTGTCGCCTTTGAATTCTTTCGACATTCGATGCTGAGGCAGTGCCCCATAACTGGATTCCATAGGACCATATTGGTTTCAGGATCGCGTTGTATAGTAGAAGTTTACAGTCTAGGCTCAGTATAGAATTTCTTCCCATAAGCCAATTAATTTGGGCAGTTTTTAATTTCATTTGCATCAACTTTGCGTCTATATGCGATTTCCATGTTAAACGGCGATCAAGGTGAACGCCTAGATATTTGACTACAGTATGTTGCGGAATAGTCTCGGTTTTGATTTGTATAGGCGGGAATGTTTCCCTTCGCAACGTAAAAGTGACGTGTACACATTTCTGCTTGTTAACTTTTATACGCCATTGTTTTAGCCATTTTTCCAATTTGGATATATACCCTTGTAAGTTGATGGAAGCTTCTACTGGATTTTCATGGACGCTTAAAAAAGCTGTATCATCAGCAAATGTTGATGTATGAATGTTATTGCTTAACGGTAAGTCAGAGGCATAAATTAAATAAAGTAAGGGACCGAAGATGCTGCCTTGGGGAACTCCGGCTTCGATCGACTGCGGAGGGCTTAAAAAATTGCCTTCCCTAACTACAAATTTTCGTTCCTTTAGATAGCTTTTTAAAAGCTTGACGATGTTTGTGGGAAGATTGCGTGTTAATTTGTGGATAAGACCTTCGTGCCATACTTTATCGAAAGCTTGAGAAACATCTATAAAGAGCGCAGAGCAAAATTTCTTTTTTTCAAAGGTGTCTCTAACTACGTTCACAAGTCTGTGAGTTTGTTCAATAGTGCTATGTTGTCTGCGAAAACCGAATTGATGATCTGGAATGCATCCACTTCTAGTCACTATAGGCATCAGCTTGCTCATATACAGCTTTTCAAATAGTTTTGAAATGTTGGGCAATAAACTAATAGGCCGATAGGATTCAACCTTCGTATGATCCTTGCCGGGCTTTGGTATCATAATAATCATCGAAACCTTCCATTCTGCAGGATAGTATTGCAGCCGTAGAATACTATTAAAAATGAAGAGTATAACTCTTTTTGCAGTATAAGGCAGTTGTTGAAGCATTTTGTTGCTTATTTTGTCGACACCTGGGGCTTTTCTGGTGTTAAGACTAGTGATGGCCTTTTCAATCTCCACAATGTTAAATCTCATCGGTATTTCTGGTAAAGAGACGACTGGTGGCAGTTCAACAATATCAGCAGAAATAAATACTTTTTCTAGGTGCTTAACAAATAGATCACCTTTTTCAGCATCAGTTCTTGCCCAGTCACTATTAGAGGCTCGTAATGGTGGTTTGCAAATCACTGGCCTTTTAAGTCCTCTGGCTGCACGCCACAGCGAATAATCTGTTGATGGTGTTGCATCGAGTTCTTGCAGAAATTTTTGCAGCGAAGCTGTTTTTTGTGATTGTAAAACTTTTCTTAGCAGTTTGGTACACTCCTTAAGCTTTAATTTTAGCTGAGGCGATCTGTAACGTTGCCATTCTCGTCGAGCTCTCCGTTTTTCAGTCAATAGCCTTTCTATATCTGCACAAAAAATATTGTTAAATCTCGCTTGTTGATTTGGTTGAATTGAAGAAGCATTAAGAGCAGCTTGTTTAGCATGTGCTTCAAACAACCTAATAGAATTTTCTATGTCAGCAGGTGTTCTCAATGGCATATTTTCCGTGCAATGAGCACTCAAATATTTTTTGTATTTCAGCCAGTTAATACGTGCAGGTGTCAGCGGTAAATCACATGTTGGTGTTGTAGTTGTGTGTGAGTAAATAGTGATAATAGTAGGCGAGTGATCTGAAGACAAATCCAGAGATGCTTCTACTTCAATCATTTCACTGGGCACGCCTTTCATAATCCCAAAGTCGATAACTTCAGGAATTTTTTGACGATCCGTTGGCCAATATGTTGGCTGACCACTTGAAACTACATTCAAACCCATTTTTGAAATTGTGTCAAACAAAACACGACCCTTGGGACTGATTAAACGTGAGCCCCAAAAAGTGTGTTTAGCATTGTAGTCGCCAGCTGCTAGAAAACGGGACCCCAGTGTTGTATAAAATGCGGTATATTGACTCTCTGAAATTGAAAACCTGGGAGGAGAGTAAACAGATGATATCACAAGCTTTTGATAAAAATTTTCAATGCAGATGTACGTTGCTTGAAGATATTCTTCACGAAGGTCGTTTAGTAGGTAGTGTTTTATGCGAGTTTTTATTAGGATTCCAGAGCCACCACAAGCTCTACCTTGAGGATCCTTGGTGTCGTAGAAATTATATCCACTAATTCGAAAATAGCTTCGGGACGTCAAGTGAGTTTCTGAGATAAGCATAACATCGATTTGTTTATCCAGAAGAAAATATTCAATTTCATTTTTATGTTGGCAGATGCCGTTTGCGTTCCAAAAACAGATTCTTAAGTTCATGGTTTGTTCAATACAGCCTGCAACAAGGTAGACTGCATTTTCAACATTTCCTGCATCATACAGGACATGTTGAGAGTGAATGTATTTACTTTTTGTATAAGGATCTCTATTGAGCCTTCAATACGACTAAAATTATGCCCTGATTCTTCATTTACTGGTACAGTTTTTTGCGCCGGAATCTGGTTACTCTTTAAAATATTAGCGTATGAAAATTGACTATTAGGTTTTTGTTGAGTAAGAGTCATGTTAGACTTTAAAACATTTGAGTATTGATTATGGCTAGACGACGGTTGAGGTAACTGTGGGTAGTTTAAAGGAGTGTTGGGCTGAGCGGGAGTAGCATTTGTTTTTCTGTTCGACGAATTTTTAAAAAGAGAATAAAGAGGGCAGCCCCTATAGTTGGCAGTGTGGTTTCCGCCGCAATTACTACATTTTTTTGCTTTGGTATCACCTTTTATTTTGTCACAGTTAGCGGTACTGTGTAACTCGCCACATACAACGCAAACGGTAGGCAACTTGCAATAAGTTTTGGTATGGCCAAATTCTTGACAGTTCATGCATTGGATAGGTCCAGTTTTTTTATGTGGCAACTCAACGGTAACTCTTCGATGCAACAAGTATTTTAAGCTATAGATTGGGTGCGATTCATTTTTTTTTAATTTTCAAGTCGCCTGGCTGTAGCTCGACTCTAAAAATAGGTTGGGGGATTTTTTCCCTGTTTTTAATGTTTGAAACATTTTTCACTTTGAAGCCACTATCTTCAAGGCCAGACTTTACCTCTTCCGGATCCACGCTTGAATCTATTCCTTTTATAACTACTGTTAGGCCTTTAGCACTCTTCAGTTGATATGTATAAAAGTTTTTGTTTTTAGTCTCAAAATCTGAGACAATTTTTCTATAATTATTTTCTTGTGTTACCTGAATTTTAGTTTCGTTGATTTTGCCGCGCTTAATTGGAGTTACATAGAACTCATTTTCTCCAATTAATGAGATAAGGCTTTTTACCAAAAGGTTGGAGTTCTGTTCTCTTAAATATATCGGCGGTGGCTTAGTGGACCTTGTTGTACTTGTATCTTCATCGACTTGTTCATTCAAAATCGCAAAACGATTTTCAGAATGATTAATATTATTTTTCCCATCTTTGGGCATTTTCGCCGTTGACGCTATTTCAGCTGATTTGGGACTTCTTCCCCTTTTTAGCACGGTTATGTATCTGTCCATACCAGTTTGGATTTTATTATCACTATTTTCACTCACTGCATTTACAATTTTGTGCACGTTGGTCACCTGGGTATTTATTGTTTGTTTGTTTGATTGTACAGCTAAGCTGACAAGTTTGCTAATAGGTGCAATTGTTGTTGCTTCTTGATCGCTATTTAACATGTTGAGAGATAATGATCGCGCACGAGCATTTGTGTTTTCTGTTAAATTCAGGTTTGTGTTTACTTCATTTTTTTTGTCGTCGTTAGCAACCAAAGTTATATATTGTACATTCCTACTGCTTGTAGGTTTATTGTTGTTGTTAGAAGGTGAACTCATTTAGAGTTCTCTTTTTTGTGTTCACTTATGAGTTGGTGTATGCAAATATTTATGTATTTACACACAAGCAAAAAATAAAATAAAACCAGTAAGATAACTGTTTAATAAATGTTTTGTTTTTGTATATTTTTTTTTTGTGAATTTTCTTTCAATAAATTTTTAATATTCAGTTGCGACGATTATAAAAACGCGTCTGTACACTACAAATAAATATAAAGGCTGACTTAAAAATATATAGGTATAATTTTTTTTCACCACCAAAATGATATCTATAAATTTTCCACAAAATCAACACTCTTTATCCTTTCTTTTTTTTTTGCAATTTCAATGATATAAAAAAGTTCAGATTTTATTTGCAATTCAATATGAAATTTGCTTCAGTGATTCCATAAATTTTAAAATGTTTGCCAAAAAGCAATGAAAGCATAAGAAAAACATGAAAGGCCTTCAGTATCAGGACTACCACTAACTTTATCAGCAAAATCTTTATTAACTGATTAATAACTTATTTTTGTTTAAGCAGCTCTCTTCCATAGTAAATAATTAGTTATTTTTGATTTTCTGATAAATGTTTTGTTTGAGACTTTTCATAAAATAATCTGACATGGCATCATCAAGAGGAATTTGTGTGAATAATCCGAATAGTTTTTGTTTTATTTGAGGAGAATATATGTTTTAGGAATGCGTTTAGGAAAGTTTACTTTGGTCATCCGCTGGAAATGAAACATAAGCCGCAAAAGGTATGCAAAACGTGTGTTGAGTTTCTACGTTTGTGGACAAATAAGAAAAAGGAACAAATTTATGTACGAAACCACTATGATCTGGAATGAACCCGTGAACCACTACGCCGAACTTGCATGAACCGAAAAAATTGAGCGAAAGGGGAATATCCTTGCATACAGTACAGTGATGTACTACAGGAGGAGCCTATACAGTCAGTGATTTTCCAAAACTAAGTGCTGACAGGATAAAAGCAGGCATTTTTTATGGCCCACACATAAGATCGTTAATACAGGATAATTTTAGAGACATTTTGACAAAGATTGGGAAAAAGGCATGACATAAATTTGTTTGGGAAATAAAAAAAGTTTTTGACTATCCTCAACATGTCGAACAACTAACTAATTATTACCAAATTAATATATAATAAAATAAAATTAATTTTAGTTACATACGATTATATAGCGTTTTATTAAAAAAAGAACCACATGCCATATTTTTTTAATTAGAGCTGATACAGAAATTTCCGTTACAGATTTGAAATCGTCATGGTCAGTGAAATCAATATGGCAAGTTAGACTTTAAAACCTTGTGTTTAAAAAATAAGGTCTCATAAAGGGCCTATTTAACTACTGTTTTCACCTCTGGGACTTTGAATTAAACATGCGAACGCACATTTAAATATTCATGAATTTTTGAAAATCATGCAATTTTCACCGCAAAAACAAGAAGAAAAAACAAAAATCAAATATTATAAATTTATTTGATTTGATGATTTTACCATGAAAATTATTTGAAACACAACGGAATGATCTCGTGTTTGTTTGATGCCTAGAAGGCATTACGTGCAGGGCTGGATGTATGTATGTATGTATGTATATGCTCGCATGTAAGAGAAAAGAATGGTTTCACAAATTAAATCATTGTAATTTTGTAAATTTCAATGCAAACATAAAATTTGTATAATATTTTATTGCAATTCAAAAGAATTTCGATTTAATCTTAATATTGAATTACAAATTGGTTTGTTTGGTTTTGTTTGAATAATAGTTTTTTTTATATTATTTGCAAATGATTTACTGTCTTTGGAAATGTTGGTTGGAATTTAAATCACTTGTACAGCATTTCTTTCGGTGCCGTCGTCATAGTGATAGTCTGAACGGTCTGCTTAAATTACTTTATACTACTTTAAATTACTCAATACTACTTCATTGTTTTAATTTGAGTACTCGAGATTACTCGATACTTTCAAAAGGTAAACTTTGAGGCAAAGTTTTAGATAATTTTTTTCGAGCGTTAAGCGTTAAGCAATAAGGACATAAGGAGGGCTACCACTCCATTCTCCAACGTAATTAATTGATCTATGGCGCAAATGTTCCATTAGGTGCCGCAGTGCTGGTTTAGGGACGAGATCTTTCTCCTATTCTATTAGACAAGGAAGCCGTCACGAACTGAGTATCGTGCATCTGATAGTAGTGGATTATCAATAAAAGTACGTATGTAAGTATGTTATTAATGCTTCCTTAACTGCCTTCAGTACAACTTTTGCAGACTAATCGGTTTGGAGCATCGATTGTCACAAAGAGAACATGAAGGAAATATTGGTGATTTTACACTTGTAGAAATTGCTTGTTAAATTTATTTTTTTACTGTAGCCTAATATCATATTAAAAGTTCGTATGCATACACACTGCATTGGTTTAGCGTGTTTATGGACGAAAGAATGAACGAATGAATGAATTTACATAATTAAAAAAATATTTACATTAAAAAATATATATATACAAAAAAGCTTCTTCCCACTCTACATTCCACATGCTGAAAAATTAAAATATTCAGAGTGTACTGTGAATAACAAATAAAGAGACTAAAAAATAAATAAATATTTTCTTGACCTCTTTTGCTTGTGTTTTGTTGTTGCAAATTCTAAAATAAAGCGACAAAGAACCTCATTCCTTGACTGCTATCATACAACTGATTATGTTTAGTATTTCAGTTTGTCTCTTCTGTTTGGTTCGTGTTGTGTATGTGTAAATGACGATTGGTGCTCGGCCCCTAGGGGCTAGTTTGACGATCAACGGTTTGGAGATAAGATATTTTCTAGAACACTCTCACATCCTTTGCATAAACAGCCTAATTTGAGGCAAAACTGTGCAAATAAATGATGAAAGTCAGTTCTCGTAATCAAAAGCAGGAGTTTTTTTTGTTTTGTTTTATTAAATCTGCGAAAAGGATAGCGAAAACGCATTTACAAACAATAAAGTAATTTTTACATTTCATAATGGACGAGATGTTGCACAGTTTTACTTCTTTCTTTCTCTACCGCTAGTTTGTCAAGACAAGCCAGACAACCATTTATAAGAAAAATGAGTATTTTTCCTTCCATATATTTTATGAATTTGACACTGTGACAAATTAGTGTGGTCTGATAAATTTATTACTATAAATCAAATTTCATCAACAAAAATCTATGGCTTCTAAGCAGAGAAAGTTCTCCATTACACTCTCTCAGCACATAATTTTTGATTAATTCGTAAAATTTCTTTCAAAACCTTAATAGATCCATTTGCGTTAATCTATTGCCTGACGTCACCCAAACCAAACAAAAAACAAACTAAATGATGAACTCATGAAATTTCAAAATAATAAAATAAAACAAAAATCAACCATAAATTATTGATGTTAAAAGAAACATCAGATAGTAAATACAATCAAAATAAAAAAAAATCATCATATTTTCCAGGCATGAAAATAAACCAGACCCTTAAATGAAGCAGACAACGAATGGGGATTTATGTTGTTTCTACTGCTGTTTAACAGTCCTTCAGCATGCTTTTTAGCAGACTCATCTAGAATCGAAAAAAAAAATACTAAACAACATTTATGAAACAAAAAAATTCTTTAACTTCAAAAGATTTCACAGGGAAATGTGGATGAAAAAAAACAAGCTAAACATTGAAAGTCTGTAAATTTTCTTTAGACGTCGTTTTTGTCTGCCCATAACCGTTTTGAGTAATAAAACCACCAACAAACATAAAAAAAATGTTGAAAAGAATTAATTGTGGGTAAAATATAAAAAAAAAATATAAAAAAATAAACAAATGGGAAAAACAACCCCAGGATGGATACATTTTCTTTTTATTTACTCTATCGGCCTGAAGAATACACATACATATTAAAAGCCCTAAAACTTCATGCACACATAAGTACATAGAGTCGAAAATTAAATCAACCCTGAGCCTTATATACCCTGTGCCAACGTAAGCCGTAATAAATAATTAGCTTTTTGATCTATTTGCCTCATGAGCCGTTAAATAGACAGCTTCAAATTTTCACAAGCCACTTGAACTCTGGGTGTAATAAAAAATAAGAAAAAATATTTAAGGACACTCCCTCCAAAGCCAAGCAAAGAATCCTACAACTAAGAGGCAGCCGCTGACTTTGCTTCGTGGATAGTTCGTTTCAATCAATAATCCAATAATTTTTTGCCATACACGTTGATTATTCCCTAAAAATAAGCAAATTGTTAGTGCATTAACTATGTTATTGTTTTGTATGACAATAGAGCAATGTTAATCTTTTAACAGAGCTCTGTTAGACTCTCTGGTTTGTGTCAAGGTTTTTATAAACTAGACACGCACAATGTTAAAGTACTCTGTATGTGTGATGCAATAAATTTAAGTCTATAAAAATTATTTGATATGATACTATAAGTGAAATTTCACTGAACCGTAAAGTTTTAAGACACAAAAGAAAAATGGTTGAGTAAATGCAAAGATACATTTGCGAGTCACAAATTTAATGACCAAATAATTCTTTGGTAATATTCTTTAGTATGTGTTGTGTTTTTTTTTTTTTGTTTTAGAAAGAATTAGTTTGAAGCACCTCTAAATAAAAGCGTAGAATGTTTTGTATTATACCATTTAAACGAGGTGCATTTATATAACGAAGTTATTAGTTAAAATTAACTTAATTACTTTTTAACTTCATCTAAGTTTGTATAATTCAAAAGTTCGAGTGAATTGAACATTAAAAACTAATATTCATAAAAAATAAAATAGAATTCAAATGTGTTTTAGTAAAAAATTTCAATACAAATTTTTCTTAAAATATATTTCAAATCCATTTAAAATTTGTATGAATTATGGGGATAATATTTAATATCTTTAACAAGGCGTTTGTTATTAGCAATCCAAAGGTTTTTTTTAGTAGTCGAATAAAGTTCGTGATGTTTAAAACAGAAAGAGAGAGCAGGACCTAAAATAATATTCCAAGGACTGCGGGAAAAAATACCGTAAATTAATTCAAGTATACGCAGGTAAATAGTCGTAATTGCGCTTAATATTTACGAGATCACAGGAATGGTAAATTTTTTCCACCTGCATTGAGGCTTAATATGTCAGTGCCCGGAGCACTGGCTGAAGTTGAGTTTTCACCACCAACGTCGAGGTAATACCGAACACCTCCTTTGTGACATTCCAGTTACACAATGGTTGCAACTCTGTAGACGACAACTCGGCGTTGAAGTGGACACGCGGAGGACAAAATGTATTACGTAGTATCTCCAAATATCGCCCAGCAGAGATGATAAAATTCTCAAATTTGGTGGGGCTTAATTTTACTTCCAACTAAATATTAATACTTTGACTTGCAGGATGGGGGAACGATTTAAGTTTTTATTACTAATTTTCGATGTGTATGTCATGCTCAGAAAGCTACTGAACCATCTCAGCCGAGAAGATCAGTGAAGAGTAATTGAAAAACTAAATACTGCTGCTTCTAGCAAAATTATATGCAAGCAAAGAATGCCACAAAATAAATCCAATCTCATAAATATTCTCAAATTTCAATACAAAATCTTAATATATAAAAAATCCGTGTCACTGTGTATGTTTCGAATAAACTCAAAAACGAGTCAACTGATATTCATGAAAATTGGCATATATATGTAATTTGGTCCAACTTATATGATAGGATAGTTATTATTTAAATTAATGGCCTGGGGGCGGAAGGGCGGAGGGGCGTGGCTCTTTATATATATAATTCTACTGTACGTGCGTTGTAACTGAACTCCTCCTAATCGGCTGGACCGATTTGCATAAATTTTTTTGTATGCGTTTGGGTGGCGCCCCGGGTGGTTTTGATTTACAATTCGGTCCAATTGGAAAAAGGGGCGTGGTACCTCCCATACAAACCACATATTAAAAATCTATTATTTCTGCTCCTGATACCGGTATTTGAACAAAATTTGGTACGTCGGTTTGGTGTGCATTTTTTAAGTGCTGCTGCAAATATGGGCGGGATTGGACAAAGGGGCGTGGTACCTCTCATACAAACCACAAATTAAAAATCTATTATTTCTGCTCCTGATAATGGTATTTGAACAAAATTTGGTATGTCGGTTTGGTGTGCATTTCTTAAGTGCTGCTGCAAATATGGGCGGGATTGGACAAAGGGGCGTGGTACCTCTCATACAAACCACAAATTAAAAATCTATTATTTCTGCTCCTGATAATGGTATTTGAACTAAATTTTGTATGTCGGTTCAGTGTGCATTTTTTTAGTGCTGCTGCAAATATGGGCGGGATTGGACAAAGGGGCGTGATATCTCCCATATATCCCAAAAATTTAAATCGCCATATTTTGGGCATTTTTTGACCTACGTCGATGATATTTGGTACATATTGTATTGGCATAATTTGGAATACGTACCAGGAGAAAAGTGGGTGGGACCACGCCCCTTTTTAGGAAAATTAAAAATCGTAATATAGTCTTAACTACTGGACCGATTGTCATTAAATTTTCACAATAGGATATATAAATACTTTTAATTTTATTTTATAACGAGGGGGTAGCGAAGCACACCGGGTTAAGCTAGTATTTTATAAATATTTCTCTCAACCATTATTTCCTATTTCACAAAAAAAAAAAAATATCAAAAACTTTAAGCTAAATTTTAGTAGTATGAATGAAAGCTTTGCACTGCAAAATGTAAAATTGTAAATGTGCAGCAAAAATAATTATAAAACCATTTGCTGGGGCCAAATCACCCCATACGATATCGGATTAACTATCGTATCGAATAACATTACGATACGTGTCGAATAAGCAAATTATGGCATACGATGCGTCAAATTACGATATAATTCATTCGATATCGTATGCGATAATACCAAAATGAAAAATTTCGATAAATTTTGTTCGATATCGTATGTGGTGATTAGGCCCCTGATGTTTTACGTTTCTAATAATTCATATTGAAAATGCTGTAAACATGTTTTTCATCTGAGTTTAAAGAAAACAACACCATGTTTGCACATTTTATTTAAAATTTATATTTAAAAATAAACAGAAGTGGCTTTTAAGCAAGAATTAATAATTTTTAAAATTTTAATTTTACATAAATACATCTTTGAAATACATAAAATATGTATGTATATTGAAGCTTTGTGTTATATATACATACATATCGCAGCCTATATCAAAAACAGCCAAAACAGCTCACTTAAAAATTTGTACTGAAGGCAAAAAAAAATAATCTTCCACCACATTCTTTCTTATCTGTTTAAATGTTTGTTTTCATGTTGCATTAATTGCTTTTACACTCCAAAAAATAGATGAACTAAAACTTCCAAAATTTTACTTAATTTAAGTGCAAAATGGTTTTCGTATGGCGCCAATGCCCTTTTTTACAGAAACTCAGTAAAATTTTTCTTGTTGTTAGGCAACACAAATAACGTCTTTAATAGGAGATTTTTGCTAAATACTGCATGTCCGGTATGTTTATTACAGCATGAAGTTGTATTACCTGTAATGCGGGGTGATGAAAACAATTTTATAAAACCAACGTCTTTTGGGATTCGAACAAAGGAACTTCGGTTTAGTAGAAATGCACTCTAACCACCTCACTTCTACATATTGCTACCTGTGAGTAGCCAGTACACATAATACCTACATTGGTAATTTCTTACACTAAAAAAATTATTTTTTGAAATTAGTAAGTCATGAACTAAATCATTTTTTACAGCTATATGGGCGGTGCCACGCCTCTTTTTCCAATGAAAACTTCATATAGCCTATGTCACCCGCCTGAATATTCTGAAGATTCCATGAAAATTTCATCAAAATCGGTCCAGTAGTTTCGGAGCCTATTCATTTCAAACAAACAAACAAACAAAAAAATCAAAACTTTCCTTTTTATAATATTAGTATAGATTACGAATAAACGCAATTTATAAATTCAAAAAAATTTCTTTATATTAATAAAATTATCAGGTATGTCACAGAAAAAAAACGAAATCGAGTTTATTCCGTATTACCAAATCGATCAATTTCGTTTTAGGTTCTTTAGAAATCGAAAAAAATTAAGAAGTTATTTTTGTGCATTAAATATGGCAACGTAATGAAAAATACACGCAGCTGATTGTTGTAAACAAAAAGAAAATAAAAAGAAATTGGAAAAATAGTTTTGTGTTTGATAAATAAAAAAATATAAAAATGCCCGTCATAATCATTGTTTCAGCGATAGAGGAAATGAATCAAAATTCTTTTAAAAAATTGCGTCGACGACATTTATTATTTTGTACTTAATAAAAAGTGGTTTGTACGAAATAAAAAGGTGGCAATAATACGTTTACGACGTTTTGTTTATTTCGTCATCTAAAAATGATTTTCTCTTAAATTGGTAATAAAATTTATTTTAAAGATTGAAATGTATACATTTTCCAAAAATTATTAAGTCAATAGTATTTTTTATTCACATAAAGTTGTTCTGTACAGTTTCTTGGTATCTATGCTACTTGAAAAATCAATTCCACTTAGAAAATTGAAAGTGGTTTCATATCGATAAAATTTGTCGGTTTACGTTTTCTGAAGAAAGCAAATACGGTTTGAATTCCACTTTTGATCAGAATTTGTTTCTGTATATGTAATTAAAAATAGAAATATTTTAAACTATTTTGAAGGCAATTTTTTACTAAAATTTAATACATGTATGTTTTTTTGAGTGTACGGTAACACAAAACAGTATTATCTTTCCACAAATTTTTTCGACTTGTGAATGTTTTCGTTTTATTGCGCGATATATGAAAATGTATTGTGTTTGTCGTTTCATATTTTTCAGTTAAGTTTTTGTTAACATTCACATATGAATGATTTAACTTCCGGTTCTTTTTGTCTGCCGCTTCTGTTTGTCAGTCTGTTAGTCGAGTTGAACTCACAAACTGTAAACGAAGAAGAAACGACTGAATGAATTCTACCACGCATTCAATTGTAATTTAAAATTTATTTTATTGTTTTGAAAATGGTAGCACACGTGGTTCGATATTTCTAAAGTTTGTTAAACTAATGCAAGAGTATGTGTATGAGCATGTTTGTGTGTTTAAACGCACTTCCGTTAAATTCTTTTATTACTAATTGTGAATGCACTGAATCAATTTTGTGTTTCATTATATTCTTTTCTTTGAATTAATTTTTTTTTATTATTTGGAAATTTGTACAGCGTGACAACAATTAAATGATTGTAAATATTTACAACAATTGAGTTCACGAGGTGTAGTAAACTGTTGCATGGATTGAGATGGAGAAGATCTGACCAACCTAATTTTTTTTTTTTTGTCAAACTAAAAACTTAATTATCCATAATAATTCTTGTAACAAATATTGGCATAAATCCAAAAAGCTAGAGAGAGAATTTCAATATATTGTTTTTGCTCATAGATATGAAGTTTCGCCCTTATGTTTGCTTTTTTTTTTTTATTTTATTAATCAAATCCACAATCTGGCCTATAATTTATAGCATTTTAGTATATTTGCGGTAGAAAAAGTCTATTTTTTATACCCAATCCAGCACAACTCATTGAAATTCTGCTATAGATACGAACATATAACGAATAAGTGGTCATGTAAATGTAATTAATCGTGCCTATGCCAGACTTCTAAGGTTTTGTTATTATCGATAAAATTTGTTGTACAGTGCAGTTACACAAATACTACATCGTATATATTTCGCCTCGTAAGAAATAACGAAAAGTAAATTTTAGGGCAGTCAGAAAAAAATTTTGAAACATTTAAAAAAAAATTTGCAAGAATTTAAAAATTATTTTCAATTATGGATTCTGTATCTAAATGAATCGATCTAAAAAAAATTTCATCCCTTGTGAAAATTCCGTCAAAAGAACTTAATTTCAAAGAGCCAAGAAAAACCTTATAATGTCTTATCTATAGTTTCGAAACAAAAACTTTGCATGTTTCAGATTAAAACAATTTATACTTTAATGTTTCCAAGATTTATTTGTATTTTGAACTTGAATCTGGTTTATGAATTTTCAGTTGCACTTTTGAAATGCCTTTTTAGCACTTGAAATTGTTGTTAAAGTTTTAATAAAACAAATTATACATGTGGAGAGTGTGTGTGTGTGTTTGTTGTTTTTTAAGCTTCAATTACAGTTGTTCTGACATTTGACACTGTGCTTTCACCTCTTTTTAGCCAACACCCAACAATTTGTGAGTGTAGATGCACGAAATAAATAAGAAACAATACGTACAAACACATAAACCTGAGAAAATTACTCGGAAGTATGTATGTACATACATACGAGTATACGAGTATATACATACATATGTATGTATGTATTTATATAGTACATAAGTACATATATTTTATTGTTATAAAGAAATAAAAAAAAATTAATAAAACGTGAAGTAAAATAATAAAACTTACAGATGTCAAAATTGCTTTCGTGTACGAGTATGACGATGACGATGCTGTTGCTGAATTCATTCATTGTTATTTTCTGGCCATTTAACTGGGCTAAAGCGTCTATGACCAACAAAATGAAAATAAAAATCAGCAGCAGTTAAACTCTTTGTTTCACAAGCCAAACGAAAGTTAAAATGCAAAAAACATTTTTTTAAACGCCATACAAACGCGATTGTGTAACAACTGTAGATTGAAAGGTGTAAACTGTAACACTTGGGTCAATTGGGGGAAAAAATAATAAATATGTAAACAAAAGTTGAAGACAAGAAGAAAGAGAAGAACTGCTTTATTATACCGTAAGGCACTACTAAGGCTAAGTTTCAACAGTTCAAGTTAATACGTAAGTTAGCAGATCTATTAATCTGTAGACCATTAAATTGGGTGTTTAAGCAACCAATAGAGACATAAAGTGAGAATAATATAAATACGAAAGTTATTTACTGCAATTGGGCTTAAACTTGGTTTAACTAACCCTGTGTGTAAAAATTACTAAATTTAACAGAGCTCAGCTAAGATAAGCCTTGTATTACATATTCTCGTACATTCCACACGAGGTGACTACTTCCTAAAAATATCTGATCGAGTATATCTCGTCGCAACTCACACTGCTAAGGAATTATAGGCTCTTGAAAAGAACTACCAGGTGCAATAATTTTTTCCCCCTCATTGACTCCTTAAAAAAAATAAGTTTTAGTCCATTTACACTGTTAAATTGTTAACAGCGCTCTGTTAAATTCTATTGTTTGTGACTAGGGTTTCCTATTCTAAAATTTGACATCACACACATGATTAAAATTGTAGGATCAATCGAATAATAAAAAAGAAAAAGGATAAAAATTTAAGTTTAAAAAAATTATTTAAAATTTCGGCAGTTCCTGGTATTTATTTTAGTCAAATCTGAGTTTTATTGATTATTTCTGTGCCATAGAAAATCCTATCGTTGCTGTCATTTGATGTATTCTAATAATTGTAAAAGTCATTGAAAGTTAAAGAGATCACGTTCTAAGCAAACAATTTTTTTTATACATACGAGTACATACATACATTAAATTAATTAATTAATTGGATAGCAAACAAACAAAAAGCAAGTAAACGTTTCAGTTACAAAATATTTTCCCTTGTGGCCACACTGTCTGACTAACTAAGCATACCTTCTACGCCATCCTACAGCATATTTGCATCAGTTACTAAAAGCCAGTTACATCATAAAGCCACCAAATAAACAGAAAAACTAATAATAAATAAGTTCAGTGTATTTATATTCCATGAATATTTCAAGGCTGTCGAATTGAAGACGGCGAGTGAAAGGATGTGTGTTTGAAAAGTTATGCTGCGGCAAAGCAACTCGCACATAATCGCCAGTTAACTGAACATCTGGGAATATAACGAGGGGGGGAAAAAACGAGAGAAAATAAAAATAAAACTAAAGTGTAATTGACACACACACAGAAGCTGAAGCTGAGAAAATGGGGAACACCCACATAAAAACACTATAAATGCAGGTCAATTTTGTCTGGAGTTTGTTGGTTTGTAGAGCATCAGGTAAATTGAAATGAAAGAATTAGGAAAAACTATTCAATAAGCTTTTTAAGTGGTCATGAAAGGGGTATTTATAGTGGTTGAAGATTAACATTTTTTTTATTTTTTTTTTTTTTTTTTGGAAAATGGCATATAAGCCAGGGAATATTAATTGGACATTTTGGAGCGAAGAAGAAGTGAGAAGTAGATTTTTTTAACACTGCAAAATAATTGAAAATTATAATTAAAATATTATCGGACATGTCAAGCATTCCGATCGATTTTTTCTAAAGTCTTTACATTCCATTTAATTTATTTTTTACATTTTTCTAAGAAGGAAAGCTTACAATAAGCTTTTTACCAACATACAAAGCTTTTGGCAAAATATTTATGTACAGCTCCTAAAAGCAGGAAAGTTTTTTAGTATTTACTAAATATGAAGTGAAATTTTAAGTGGTTTGATAAAAAAAAACTTCTCGTATTTTGTTTTCTGAAAACGCCACTTTCGATTGAAGTGGTATTTTGTGACATGATCGAATAATTACTTTTACTGAGGAATCAAGAGTGGTGAATGGACCCCAAGGTAGTAAGAGTTATGGGAAAGTCTTCGAAATTCACGACTGATAGATAGTATAACAATATTCCAGCAGAATCTGAGTATACTTCATTCGGTCACTGCAGCTGCATTTGAAAGCTTGGGACCAATAGGGCCCATCGTCTCTTATCTAAATTGGACTATATTTTTAGTAACGCAATATGAAAACTTATCGGAAATGGCAAATAGGATTCTATTTTGGATCATTTAAAATTCACAGATATGCACTCAAGGAAAAAAGTGTTTTTCAAGAAAAATATGGTGTAAAAGAAAATATCCTAAAAGAGGCAAAATACGTTCTACTGAATAAAAAATAGAACCGACATGAATAAAACATACTTTTGAGAAAACGTGTAAATATCCTTTCCACCCAAAGTAGCCCTTAGAGCAAATGTTAGAGGCTTCGTGCTTCTTTGATCTCCAAAAAGTTAACGCTGGTTTAGGTAATGATTTAAAGCTGATAATGGGACACAACATAAATCACTCCATTCATTTGAATTCTAATCTTATGAATGGTATTACGATTGATTAAAGAAGCTATCAAGATGAAGAGAGGTTTAAATTTACTGAATATATGGAATCGATGGTTTCGCTCTGGTCACTCGCCACTAAGCAATTCTTTGTGGAAATATAACCAGGGCTCTCTATCTTTGTGCAATGTATGCACGGAATGACGATGATGAATCGTTTTGCGTAACAGAAGTCGTTGTATTCACTCTAGAAGTCCTACTTTCTGATGATGTGTCAAACTTTGTATTATAATAAATAGAGATCATTGGAACAAATGATCAATCAGACGTTGCAGTACCGATCTTTGGTCCACAATATTCATGTTTTTTTTTTTAATTCTTTCTGTAAACGTGCTGAATATTTCATATAGCAAATGTATGAATTAAAACAAATATAAACGACGGCCGACATAATCGACCGTATTCTAGATTTAAATTATTTATAAAGACATTATCCAAACGTCATAAAAAGAACTCCTTTAAAAAAACAAACTACAACTATTTAATGGTACATTTGCGGTACAAAACATTTGAATGAAGAAAAAAAAAACCTTCCAATGAGCTTTACTGGGCTTTCTGCTCTCTTATTCCTACAATTCTCTTACATCGAAACATAGAAAATTGTCTTATTGTTGTTACTTTCATCAATTGGAGAAAACACATATGCTGGTATTTTTAATTCACATGCAACTCTAAACGCTTATATCTGCCCAAACTTCTAAACCGAAGTTAGCCTTCCTTTCATTTCTGTGAATAAATAATTTTCATTTGGTATAAATTTTGTTAAAATTGGCTGAATACTGTAGACGTAAAGAACGTAGCAAAAAATGCTCTTGCCTATTAATTATACAAATTATCGAACTGTTTATTCAAGTAGAATAAATTTGAACACTTCTCTCGTTTTTTCCAATAAATTTTTTTATTTTACTTTTCTTACTTTCTTAACATCGTTTTCATTAATAATTATTATTACGCAAAATTTTGCTGTGTTCATTGTAGTTTTATATGTATGTTAGCATACATATGTGCTCGTACATTGCAAGTTCAAAACAAGTGAAATAATTGTTTCAAAGTTTTCTTCCTCTTTGGACTAATTAAAAATTAAAAAAAAAAATACAATTGTGCGTGTTTTCAACTTCACTCACGTTTGACACATGCAAAATATGATTATTTAACACATGACATAAAAACAACAATAGAAAGTTCACACCCTTTCTTTCACTGCCACTTTTTTAATCAAGGAGAGTTTGCTTTACTCAAGGCTAATTCAACGAGGGCGAAAGAAATTTACACAAATGACCCACATACATTTTAATTGAAAAGAAATTTTTATTATAGAGTTGGCTTTTACACTTTAATTAATAAATTTTTTAAATACAGATTATTTAAGAAAAATTATATATAAAATTCAATAAGTTTATAGAAAGATTTAAATTAAGATTAAGTTACAAAAAGTTAAGTTATAAAAAATATTCTACAATATTTTACTAATTTAAAAAAAAAAAGAAATTCTGTTAGATTAAAAAATGTGAATGCATTTTTAAAAATAGTTTTAATTAAAATAATTATAGTTATAAGAAAAAACCAACATAAATTAGTCTTTACATCCTTAAAAAATACAATGGCGCTATTTACAATCTTGTGCAAATGGTGTTGCAAAATTGTAAATTAGCATAGTTAATTTAAAGTTTGATGCAAATGGTCTTGCAAAGCTACTAAAGCAAAATTTCGTATCATTTTTAGCAATCAGCTGCAGTTATGTCCTTTTGCTACACGTTTTTGAATCTTAGCCAAAAAGCCTGTTCACTCTTGATGGGAAAAAGCTTTTATTTGCACAAAATTTGCAATTTGAAAAACACAAGACTACATATCGAGCGAAAACACCGAAAACTTGTTTAATTTTTTATTTAACTTTTCTAATTTATTATACTCTCAAACAAAAGTAAAATTGATGATGACGATAAGGCTGGTAAAGAAAGAGATTCAGCTCAAATTTTGGAAAAAACCAAAAATCAACTTAAATAAAATTTGTAAAGATACAGAAAAACCTTAAATGTGTAAATTTTTAAATTAGAGATGAACACAACTCACGTGATTAACAAGAGACTTGACTAGAATTTGTTAAAAAAAATTGTGCATACAATTACACACGGGAATCCTAATAAAAACGCGAATAAAACACCACCTGTTGAATGATTTTTGTGAAGATTATCTTCAAGCAACGAACATCTGCATCGAAACTTACTATCAAAAACTTGTAATATCATCTGTCTATTCGCCCCCCAGATTCTCAATTACCGAGAGTCAATATACGGCTTTTTATAAATCACTGGGCCTCCGTTTTCTAGCAGCTGGCGACTACAATGCTAAACACACATTTTGGGGTTCACGTTTAATTACACCTAAGGGACGAATTTTATTCGACACAATATCTAAAATGGGTTTGAATGTAGTTTCAAGTGGACAGCCAACATATTGGCCAACAGATCGACAAAAAATTCCTGATGTTATCGACTTTGGAATTGTGAAAGGCGTGCCCAGCGAGATGGTTGAAGTTGAAGCATCTTTGGACTTATCTTCAGACCACTCGCCTACTATTGTCACTATTTACTCACACACAACATGTGATTTAGCGACGACATCTGCACGCATTAACTGGCTGAAATACAGAAAATATCTGAGTGCTCATTGCTCGGAAAAAATGCCGCTGAGAACACCTTCAGACATAGACAATTCTCTCAGGTTGTTTGAAGCGCATGTTAAACAAGCTGCTTTTAATGCTACTTCAAATGAAATAAACCAACCAGTGAGATTTAACAATATTTTTTCTGTAGATATAGAAAGGCTATTGACTGAAAAACGGAGAGCTCGACGAGATTCGCAGCGCTACAGATCGCCCCAGCTAAAATTAAGGCTTAAGAAGTGTACCAAGCAGCTTAGGAAAGTTTTGCAAACTCAAAAAACAGCTTCCCTTCAAAAATTCCTTCAAGAGCTAGATGCAACACCACAAACAGATTATTCACTGTGGCGTGCAGCCAGAGGACTAAAAAGGCCGGTGATATGCAAACCCCCATTACGAGCCCCAAATGGTGACTGGGCAAAAACTGATGATGAAAAAGGTGCACTTTTTGTTAAACACTTAGAAAAAGTTTTCACTCCGAATATTTCTGCTGATATTGTTGAACTGCCACCAGTCGTCCCTTTACCAGAAATACCGATGAGTTTTAACATGACGGAGATTGAAAATACTATTACTAATCTTAACACCAGAAAAGCCCCAGGTGTCGACAAAATAAGCAACAAAATGCTTCAAGAATTGCCTTACACTGCAAAAAGAATAATACTATTCATTTTTAACAGTATTCTACGCCTAGAACACTATCCTAAAGAATGGAAGGTTTCGCTAATTACTATGATACCAAAGCCCGGCAAGGATCATACAAAGGTTGAATCCTATCGGCCTATTAGTTTACTGTCTAACATTTCAAAACTATTTGAAAAGCTGTGTATGAGCAAGCTGATGCCTATAGTGACTAGTAATGGATGTATTCCAGATCATCAATTCGGTTTTCGCAGTCAACATAGCACAATTGAACAAACTCACAGACTAGTGAATGTCGTTAGAGACACTTTTGAAAAAAAGAAATACTGCTCTGCGCTCTTTATTGATGTCTCACAAGCTTTCGATAAAGTATGGCACGAAGGTCTTTTCAATAAATTAACACAAAATCTACCAGCAAACATCGTAAAGCTTTTAAAAAGCTATTTGATGGAACGTAAATTTGTAGTTAGGGAAGGCAATTTTTTAAGCCCTCCGCAGTCGATTGAAGCCGGAGTCCCTCAAGGCAGTATCTTCGGACCCTTACTTTATTTAATATATGCCTCTGACTTACCGTTAAGCAGTAACATTCATACATCAACATTTGCGGATGATACAGCCTTTCTAAGCGTTCACGAAAATCCTGTAGAAGCTTCCCGCAACTTACAAGAATATATATCCAAACTGGAAAAATGGCTCAAACAATGGCGTATAAAAGTTAACGAGCAGAAATGTGCACACGTCACTTTTACGTTGCGCAGGCAAACATGCCCGCCTATAAAAATTAACACCGAGACTATACCACAACACATTGTAGTCAAATATCTAGGCGTTCATCTTGATCGTCGTTTAACATGGAAATCGCATATAGACGCAAAGCTGACTCAAATGAAATTAAAAGCAGCTCAAATGAATTGGCTTATTGGAAGAAATTCTATACTAAGCCTAGACTGTAAACTACTATTATACAACGCGATCCTGAAACCAATATGGTTCTATGGAATCCAGTTATGGGGCACTGCCTCAGCATCAAATGCCGAAAAAATTCAAAGGCGACAAAATAAAATTCTACGTACAATTACAGCAGCCCCCTGGTATGTCAGAAACCATCGAATTCATAAAGACCTAGACGTTCCGTTGGTGAAGACAGTATTTTCAAAACACGCGAAAAAATATATAAAAAAACTTGAGTTGCACCCAAATCCACTTGCGCGCAATATTCTTCATTATAGAGGCCACACCCGGCTGAAAAGAAGGGATACTCTTTTTCTCAGCCGTTCACGAGAAATGTAAAACAACAAAAATTAACCGTTGAAATTAAAAATTTTGTTTAGCATTGGCTAAACTTATATTTAATATTTTTTTAGATTTAAGATTTGAAAAACTTATTGATAATTCAATTTAAATAATTAAAGATTCAATAAATAATAAAATTATCACAAAAAAAAAAAAAAAAAAAAAAATACAATTACACATTCTTTTAAAATGCACAGAGATTTTGGAAATATAAAAGGAATTATACGATTTTAGGTAATTTTCTTTACAATCAACGGATCGTTCTAAAACAGGCATAAGACTATGACAACTTTAGTAAAATGTTTTTGCGGCAATCAAAAAATTTTTGCTTTTTCGAAATAAAGTGATATGGGCGAATCCCGAAACTAATTTCAGTCACGCTGTCATATTTTGTGCAAAATTTAGTTTCCATGCATTGCGGCTTCTCACTTCCTGCGATAATCTACCATTCGACAAACACCCGCAACTCTTATGCATAAATAAAGCAAATCTGAACTTTAAAATTGTGTAATAATAATAATAATAAAAATTGCAAAAAAAAACCATCTCAACATACAACAAACAGAAAAATTGGTTAACCATTGAATTTGTTGGGAATGATGAGGTTAAAGCGGAGATAGAGGATGTGATCAAACTTTATTATAAACTAAAATAAATGCAGAGATGAATGAATAAGTTTTATTTACACTCGAAAAATAAATTTAACTCATAGTTTGATAAAGTTTTTAAATTATCGAAATGCTAAAGTTGAAGTCTTTTTCAAAGCATACACGTCAACCGAACACATTAGGGTGGCACAAAATAGCAAGAATTTTCTTAAAGTAGCTTTTCGAGTAAATAAGTGACTAGAAAGCTTTTGCTACAATTAGATTGTATTTATTAGCAGTAGTGCAAATGAACTCCACATTTTTTTTTACATTTGATCGATTGCGAAAATATGATGTGTGTATTGCATATGTGATGAATATAGGAAAAAAGTTTACTCTGCCATAGAATGAAAACATTTTGAGTTGAAAAAAGCAAGAAAAAAAACGTAAATTATATAAAATAAAATAAAAAAAAAAAAAAAAAATATTTCCTATGTCTGGATTTGAATTCGAGCCATATACATAATTATTTTTCACTTTTTTTAACCACTGAATTGAAAGTGGTTCGTACAATTAATGACACCACAAAATATATCTATATCTGGCCAAGTGTGTGTATTAACACGAAACCATTCGAGCTGTTTTTACCCCACTCATAACTTTGCTCCTCTTGAAACTTGAAACATAAGGTCTCCCCACAGAAGTGACCTCACAGGTTAAATTTTAAAGTTCTACCGTAAAAGCTTCCTGAGATATTAAGGTGTGAAAAGACCATATTTTAGTACATATTCACTCACTGACTCACTCACTCATCAATATTATTGGCTACTTCCAGTATAGCTAGAGAGCTTAAACTTGGTACACAGGTAGGTCTTGATGTGAAATTAACCAGAAAAATCTGAAAACGGGCCGTAAAAAGTACTGAGATCAAAATAAGTACCAAGTACTTGATAGGTACAATTCCATCTCATTTCTATGCAACTGAAAGAATGGCAAAATTTTTTTGCCATTCTAATATGGGAAAGAATTTTTGGAAAAATATTGCCAAGCTGATAGGTTGCCTATAAATGAGATGGAGTTGTACCCATCAAGAACTGGGTCCTTATTTTGATCTCAGGTGAAAAGTGCCCGTTTAAAAATTATTTTTGTTAATTTCTCCTACCTGTGTACCAAATTTAAGCTTTGTAGCTCTACTGGAAATGCCCCTACAAAGAAGGGGCGCCCTAGTCCCCCTGGGTGGAAAGTGCCTGTTTTCAGATTTTTTTGGTTAATTTCTCACCAAGACCTATACTGGAAGTGCCCAATAATATTGATGAGTCAGTGAGTGAGTCAGTGAATATGTACTAAAATATGGACTTTTCACACCTTAATATCTCGGGAAGCTTTTACGGTAGAACTTTCAATTTAACCTGTGAGGTCAAATCTATGGGGAGACATTATGTTTCAAGTTTCATTATATTATGTTCAGGAGGAGCAAAGTTATGAGGGGGGTAAAAACAACTCGAATGGTTTCGTGTAAATATACACTGTGTGGCCGAACTTGGCTAAGATTTCGAGAAGGCAACTTGACCCTGGGAAGTAAAATTGTTATTAAACAAAGAAATTTTAAAATAGATCGATAAATGTAGGGGTTACTCAAACATGAAAGGTTCAATTTGCCCTCTGAATATCTGAAAAAAATATATACCAGCAAACTACAAGCAACCCCTATCAAACAAAACAAAAATTTAAAATGGTCCATAAATGATTTTATACGGTGATCAATATTTCCAAAAAAATTCATGAGACCAAATTACAGGAGGACACAATGAATTAATAATTTTAATTTTGAAAATCTTTCGTAAGTGAAGGAGTTATGCAAAATCACTATGGAAGGCTTAAAAAATGTTTGAGCAAACTACAAGCAAACATTTTAAAACAGACATGAAAAATTTTAAAAATTCAGCCCATAAATGAAGGAGTTATTATATAAATAATATTTTTGGGATGAGTGGGGAGACAAGTTGCCGGCAGATTTCCAAACTAAATTTTATGGGACCCAACTGAAAGGAAACTCCTTCACTATGTTTGTATTTGTCATGGAAAAAAAATCATAAATCTGATTCATTTTCACATTTAACCCGAAAATAATATGCTCTGCATCGAATTCTTAAGAAATTTTTTTCTTTCTTTCGGTCGAAAAATCAGTTTATCATTGAAACAAATTCTCATTTTCGAAATACTTAAAAAACTCTATTATTTGAGAAAAAAAAAATACAATTTGAAAACGATGTATTAAAATTAGCCGAAAAATAAGTGGGGAAATAAATTAAAAATTAATAAAATAAAAAAGCCGCATTAAAATTATTCCGATGAACTTTAAGAGCTTTCATCTTAACGATATACCGGGGTCGAACTGATTCTCCCCTTTAGTTCCTCTTGGCCCTGGTTAACTCATTTTCTACTTTAGGTGTTCCATAAACGAAATTTTTGCCAGTACAAGTTGACAACACCGCATTTCTAAAACAGTCATAGATGTTAAATACCATTACGTTTGCATGTGGTTATTCTTTTAGTTCTTTGGCAGTTGTGTATTTGATTTATAAACCAAATATATCTCTTTGTTTTGTGTGTTTTTCTTTTTTCTCAAAAAATACATACATACATACATAGTTTGCATTTAGCAATTTTTTAGTGACAGATATAAGAGAACAATATTAGGATACACTATCGTTTCCATAGAAACCAAAAACGTTATTTTCCAAACAAAATTACAATAATGAAATTTATGTTTTCTAAAAAGTTGTTGTTGATTTCTAAACAAATAAAATAAAAGACAGCTTTTTTTGAAAATTCAACAAAATTATGTTTGTGTAAAAGAAAATTGAAACGAAAACTAAATTAAGCAGCAACAGTGAAACAAATCACTCTCATGAAATAAATAGCCATGCCACCAGAGCACCATCACAATAACCAAACACTCCACTATTATCTATTTTACCAAGTCATTCATTCATTCATTAATTCAGCTGTTCATTCTTTCATACAATCGTTGAGACACTGGCGCAGACAATTTTCAGTATAAACTGAAACTCGAAAGTGTTAACAACACTTTTTCCTCGCGTGAAGAATTAGGTAAACCTGTAGGAACGTTACATTAACGTGAAGTATTTTGGATATATTTTTTTTTCTATAAAAGAGATTAATATGGGTGCTTGTTCAAAGAATTTAAATAAAGTTTTCTTCAATTTAAGTTTGTGTGTGTTTATTTTCATATTACGAGTGCATTTTGCTTGAAGCCTAGTGTTCGCTCGGTAGCCAACTAGTGTATTCCGTTTCCATTTTATCTGTTCATTTTATATTAAAAAAGTTTCAAATTGCACATTTAAAAAAAAAAGATATATGAAATTATATGGCAAAATGATTTGAATATGTCACTTTCCTTTTAAAGACCTGTTAAAAAACCAAAAACAAACAATAAACAATTAAATATTTAACAATGTGTTTGTCATAACAAAAGTGTAAAGAAATTTTAATTTACATACATACATATGCATGTAAATAGATACATACATACGTGCATACAAACATACTTAAGTATCTTGTCATATATTTTAACAAAAACCTGAAATATTATTTTGAATTATTATTTACAAACGATGTTTTAAGTTAAACAGCTTTAAATGAAAACAAGAAATTTATATTCTAATTTGTATTTTCTAACATTAAAGTGAAATCAATTTGAAAATTATTAGTTTTCTTTAAAACTAAAAGAAAGTGCGCTGTGGGATTCAAACTAAATTGGTGATTAAATTATACTGGTAAGGAATAGAGAATTTGTATTAAAAACATGAAAACAGAATAGTGCGATTTAAATTACGAAAATTGTAGACTCGATTAATTTCGCTGTTGAAGTTCACCTTACGACGAAAATTGTATTGCAATCCCTTAAAGATAACTTTTCAATTACACAAAATTTGTAAAAATAGTGAGAACAATATGTTTTTGTTGACATGAGTTATTGAATCGATTACAATATTAATTGAAACTTATTTTAGTTTTTCATCAATTGCGTTAATTGCAAAATTCTTTACTAAATTTAGTTTGAAAAATTAAACGTTTTTACTTTAACTTCGACCTTCTGAGGGCATGGGAATTTAATTATTCTATTTCTATGATTATGGTTGTATGTAGATACATATATACGAGTAAATAGTATGTATGTGTATGTACTATGTGCACGTTATTCCTAAATCCTTCACAATGGTTTATCCAATTGTTATCACATTTGCAATATTCTAAAAGTATTAAAATCAGTTTGTTTGATGCCATGAGATAATGAACCGATTCGGGTTGATAGATTTGGAGATTTTTCGAATATAAATAATTTTTAATTAATTTTAAAGTTCTCAAGCATAAAAATTAAATTCGACTGATTAAAATCTATCAATTCTTTTGGGAGATCCCTCGAGAAAAGACTTTTTTATAATTTCTTTAAAACTTTTTGTCGTATAAATTTTCAAGATTCGGCTGCTTATTTTCGTCAGAAATTTTATATAAGGGTTTACGATCAGTGGGCCCATTATTAATATGAAAATAATATATATTTTGCGATGCTTGAGCAATTTGGACAGCAAAGCCACTCAGCATTGTTTGTCTATACAATGTATTTTTTGATTTTTTAATAAATATGTAGATTTTCTAGACTTATCATCACGGCAAATTCACAACAGGTAGAATCGCCTCAATTCGCTTTGAAAACCACCTACTTCCGATGTTCAAAAATGTACCGAACAATGCGAGGCAAATTGACTCACCAGGTGTTGTTATAAACACAGCTGAGCTACTTTTTTCTTGCATAATGGAGGACGTCGATGTGTCAAAATTTGTACATGCAAACTAGTGATGTTACGAATACTCGTATTCGTATTCGTATTCGATTATTTGAATATGTCTTCAAAGTCAAATCTCAATAAAACTTGGTCACACAGTTCTACGAAAAACTTTCTACAATTTTTAATGATCTCACACTTTCCATTTTCATAAATTTTGTGTAACAATTTTAATATACATACCTATATACATAGGAACAATCTCACTTATTCAAGTTCAAGTTTTTGGCGTGCTTTAAAATATTGACACAAATGTATGTATGTTAATAACAGTTGATAAATTATGAACATCAAGAGGTTTAAGGCCTATTTAGCCGACCGTTGAAATTGTAGGTGTAAGCTATATGTTGTTGTAATGTAAGAGCCAACGTTTTTTTAGTTATAGAATGCTCAAAAATATAACCAGAAAAACAGCTCTTTGACATTTGAAGCGACCTAATAAGTAGAGCAAAAAAATATTCAGCTTTCGTAGCGCTGCCACCTTGTTTATTACATCATGGTAGTGTCAATGTTCTGTAAAACGCTGCCAACTTATAATTGTTCAAAAATCGTCAAATTTAAGACACAAATCGTCACGTCGTCAAACTGCCTTTTTTGGCGTCTGAAATCGTCAAAATGACGATAGATCGTCAAATCTGGCAACCGTGATAGGGGCTGATATTTGTTGTAATTCGCCTTGACTAATATCACTTTCAAGGCAAATTAATAACAACTACTCTTTACAGTTCAGGTGATTATTTTCGCCTTTATTGTCACGTGTATATGGGCAAATCCAAGAAGCAGTCCACCAACCAACATTTTTTGAAATTTATCCAACTTATTTTTTATCTTTTTTTTTATGGAATATTAGACTAGATATATAATTTTATCAGTAAATAAATAAATATAAATTAAATTATAACTTATAAATATAAATTGTTAAAATAAATAAAAATGTGTTTATTTATATGCTACTACAAAAAATGTAGCGTGTGTCACGAAGCGTGCGTCACAAAGGGTGCAAAATTTTTTTTGGCTGTAAATTAGTTATTTTAGAATTCTCTTATATTCATCTTTCTTTTAGAAACTAGATTTTGTGTGCTTTATTATCCAAAATTCGCTAAAAATTACGGTATGTGTTATACCTGCTAAAAAATCATGTTTGATGCCATTCGAAAGTACACTTATATCCCACAAAACACCATGTATAAATGTAAGGTATCTCTTTTGAAAGACCAAAAATTTGTATATATTAATGTGAAAATGCGTACGAATGTAGCGTTCGTCACGCAGGATTTGCCCATATGGAATTTAGTTGCTTTGTCAAATACTTTGTTAAAACATTGTTAAGTACATTACTCGTATTTGACATAGAAAGTATATGTTTATTAAAGCGAATTGTGTGTGTTATGAAATTTGCCTTAATAAGTTTGTTAAATACGCATTTGCTCTAATGAAGAATACTTATCTTTAAAGAAATGTTGTAACAAAATTTAAACTTGTCAGCTATTGTTTGTATGTAACTTAAGACATAATTTGATATCTTAAAGCTGTGCATTATTTTTAAAGTTTTGGAAAGTTTTATTACCAACATATATAAATTTCACTTTTATATACTCGCAAAGTAACAGACAGCATCTGTCTGTGATGGAGTTTTGCAAATTTTTACTCTACAATTATTTGCAATTAAAATTATTTTTACCACAAACACATTTTAAACATCATTTAATTTTGTTAAACTTTTAATGATTGTACAACTTTTAATAGCAAGACAAAAAATTATCTAACAAAAGTTGTCTAAACTAATGACTTGCACAGAAAATGTTTGGAAAATTTGATATAAATATGTATGTACATTTTTTTAATAAAATTATCATAAAACTAAGTTCATAATTTTGCGTTTACCTTTAAACACGTTTTATTAATAAACTCACAATATATTATAATGAGTTAAAATTTTCATGACTGCTTAATTATGGAAGGTGTGAAATTGTTCGGCCATTAAATAAATTACAAAAAACAAATTTAATAAAATAAAAAGTTTTAAATGCCTTAAAGACTTAAAAAAAATTTAATAAATAAAAATTTATAAGCAGTTAACAATTTTAAAGATTAAAATTTTTGCATTTAATAGAAACAAAAATTGACTAAAATATTATAAATTATAATGCCAAGTCCGCACAATCTTTATGCTTCAATGAACAGGATAACAACAAAACTGTTAAAACAATAAACGCAATTATTTATTTATTATTAAATTTATTTTATAATTTAATGTTGAAAATGCATTTTAATGGCCTAATTTTTTTATATTTTCTTGCTTGTATGATTTTTTTTTTTGCTTCTTTTAAACTATTAATTTAAAACAATTTATTAAAGTTTTCAAATATTATTTTGACTGTTAATAGACATTAGGGAGGCTCCAGATTTATCTCCATACATGTGAGCTGATAAGCAATTTTTTTTTTTTTTGGAAATCAGATAAATCATGTAAAAGTTTAGTATGGATCATGTATTATTTGATTCGAAAATTGAAGATTTATGATTCCATATATGAGCCGTTAATTTTGAAAGTGGCATAAGTCACTTTTTTTTGTTGATTGCAAATGGTTTACAAATGAAAAGACACCGTTCAATTTTATTTGGTGTTGCCATTAACTCGATTTTTTTGAAAAAGTGGCTTATGCCACTTTCAAAATAAACGGCTCATATGTTCATGTATATTTGCATCTATGATGATCATGTATGCATACAAATATCACATTTGAATTTATATGTGGGTATTTCCACAGAAATGTCTACTTTTTGTCACGTAACGTCACCATGCAACTAAACTTGTATTTTAGAGCCATGCTGCTCGAATTTTCCCTACTCTTATTAAATGTTGACGTAATTACTAGTGTATGCTAAAATACAAAAAAAAAGAAGATAATGTACAAAATTTTCTTCGAGAAACAAGCTTAATGGCTTACGTTACGTGACAAAAAGTAGACTTTTCTGTGGAAATGCCCATATGTATGAACATATATACAACATAAATATATGCAAGAATATATTTTCAAATATGTAGTCTTTCAAGTAAATTGAAAAAGAAAACTTTCAAATAAAATCGCATCGAAGCTGAATATATATTTTTTTACAATTTCACACAACAACAACTATAACAGAAAAGTTCAGTCATTAAGTTTTAAAAAACAATATTTGCAAATCATTTACACAATTTAATAAATGACATCAAACAATAACAAAAACCAAAAAAAAATAAACAAAAATAAACTGAAACTGATGCGCTAATAACCGCTCAAGGCTTTAGAAGTAAAATTGATGTTAAGTAGAAAAAAACGATTATTTATTTTTTAATTGTTTAACAATCAGAATTTTTACTTAAATAATAACCAAATTTTTTTTTTAACTTTGTTTAACATTTCTTTTTGCGTCAAGTTTATTTTAGGTCAAGCAAATATTTTATAAAAGTCGCATCAATGTATATTTATACAAGTACATGCAAGAGCCCCGCTGGTCGTGCTTTTTGTATATATTTTCAGTGACTTTTGTCAAAATTTTTTAATTTTTCTGTCTGCCCAATTTTCTTTAAGTTGTGCTGAGCAGAGCTGTAAAAGAATGATTAAAATTTGGTTTTTAATACACAATGATTTACAAAAAGTTTAATTGATTAATTTTACACAAAATGTGAATTGAATTAAGACACGAACGCATTCCTCATGAATTAAAAATTCTTACATGCATTTAGATCACTAAAAAGATTAATTGAATTAAAGTTTGAATGAATTCATTAGTGATTGATAGAAAATCAATTTTAATTCACTGTTTAACTAGTATTAAGATCATTAATAAAAAAGCCCTTGTAAAATTTTAAAAAAATTTCTACAGAATTTATGATTTGCAGATTCATTCATTCATTCCTTTACAGCTCTGCTACTGAGCTGTTTTTGAAAAATTTAAACTTATTTTACTCAAATGAAAAGCCTGTTGTATTTTATTTCTAAAGTTGTTGGAGAGTTGCATGTACTTGATATTGATATACTCTGAGTCGCTTCAAGTGACGCTGCACAGTGGATTGTATAAAGAAATATTTCATACACAACATGGTTTTAGTTTTAAGTAACTTAATTGCAAAAACAATTCAGAATATTTGAAAAAAATTTCCGAAGTTTTTTTCTACACATTTGCTCTGCATTTTGTACATCTATATGAGTTATTTTAAGTGATACAAGACTTGTTGGTAGAAAATCAAGACAATACGAGTTTAATCCGCAAGTTGTTGGGTACCAGGACATTGCAATATTGAGGGAAACGAAATCGCTGATGAGCTGGCAAGAATAGGGTCAGCATTAGATGTGGCAGTTAGTGGACAGGTCGGTTAATCCTCCAATCGGTCACTACTATACGGAACTCAGTAATTGGGTAATTAGCAGAACTAACCATTCCTGGAGGAATAGAGAAGATTGTGGAGTCTCGAAGTCCATATGGACAGAACTAGAACTAGTTAATCTGATCTACTGCTGGGTATGAATAGAAAGGTTTTGAGAGTCTTAGTAGGCACCTTGACTGGCCATTGCTCGGTTAGAGCGAGGACCAGCATATGGGAAAATGGCACTTCGGATTTCTGTAGGATGTGTGGGGATGAAGAGGAACCAGAAACTATAGAGCATATCATCTGTCATTGCCCAAGGCTGCAACGTCATAGGCAAAGATGGCTGAGCAGACGTTTCCATGAGGGCATTAGTGATATCGCGAAGTGCAAACTTGAGGATATCAGGGGCTTTATCGTGGGAATTGAATGGCTGAATGAAGGATGATAACGGCTCTTTGTTTCTGCTTGGACAGTAAGGTGACTAGTTAGTCAATAAATTATAAATGAAGAAAATCACAATGAATCCAATTCTGTCTCCGAGTGGACGTGTATTTCACACTACCCTTCCTAGCCTAACCTAGTCAGATCATATTTTATATGACACAATTTTAAAACTGAATGAGAATTGTTGGGAGCTCTCGTCTTATTTAAATATCCCACTCTAAGAATCTTTAGATTTAGTTCTTTACGAATTTAAGAAGAAGACTTAAAATTATAACGATCTTTAATATGTTATTTAATGCAGGTATCGGATGCCAACTCAGGCAATGTCAACACAATTCATGTATTATTTCTCTATATATTGCTAAACGTACATTATATGATTACGTACATACTCTTTATATACAACATTAAGTAATTCCGTTTAAGTAACAGCTGTGAAAGTGTTTTAATTTGGTAAAAATTCAACTCGAACCCATTGTGCGCAGGCGTGATTAAACAAACAAATATGTGAGTTAAAAATAAGCAAGATTATTTTTTTAGTTAAAACATTTATCATTTTATTAAAAGTCATAAGTATTTTGCGAATGAAAAGAAGATGAAAAACAATAATAAATTTATAAATAATTTATAATACCAGTTTTTATAAAATTAACGCAAATGCAAATATACATACATAAAGATAATGTATAAAGTAAAATATGCAAAAAGATGCAAATATATGCTCTAACAAATTGATGTCAAAATTTTTAAAAAGCTCTGATACATATAAATATTTTATTTAAATCTTTATTTAGTGCTCAGGAAAAAACATGCAAGTGCATATTTACGATTTCCTTGCTTATTACAAAATTAATCCAAAGATATATTTTTGTTTTGATGATCTGCTAAGTTTTTCACCGAAAAGTTTTACATTGCAATCAATATCAAACCCTGATCATCTACACACAAAAGAAGTGCAAAAATTGTATAATTTCGCAATACATATTTTTTAATTGATATTGATTTGTTTTAATGTATTTGAATTGTAAATAATTGGTAATATTGTGAGTATTAGTACACCAACACAAAGGACAAATATTATATACACTATGGAGTATTTAACTAATTTATACATACAGCAATGGAAAAAATAATAACGATGTCAGTATTTTGGTTAAATGAAATGCTGAAAATATTTTTACAAAAAAAGTTTAAATAGTTGGAATAGTAGTCGTAAACGTAATTTTTTGAAATAATTAATTAAATTCAATAAGAATTAAATTTGAAATCTGTGAATTAATTTTATCTAATCCAGAAAAATGTTGAACTTTTTAAATTTTTGGAAATTTGGATGGTTAATTACAAATTTTCATGTCAATTTCTAAATTAAACATTTTTCTGGTCTATTTTCTGGCTGGTCTATTTTCTGGCTGGTCTATCTAAATTTGTCTTATTGTGAATATGAATTGAAGTCCATGACTATGATAGAAATTTGTTTTAATGATATTCAATAATTAAAAAATTTTACATACAAAAATTTCATTAAAAATATTTTGGATCGAAAAACATTTCTACGCTCCCATCACGTTTTCCGTACAAGGGATTTCTTTAATGACTTTGGAGAGTTTTGTAAAAATATTTCACCTCATATTAAAATCATTTGTTGACTTCAATAAAATTTCCAATACTGTATTTATAATTTGATGTTCATAAATGTGTTCTTTATTGTTTTACCACTTAAATAATGGAATAAAACAAAAAATATCATTGGAATGTTAAGGAGGAGGGTATGTACGAGTATCTAATATGATACGACCGTATTGAAATATTCATTCTGCATGCCACACACACGCTCTTCCCAAAAGCAATAATTATAGAACATATGTGTTTCATATGTGCTTACACATAAATAACCACAAGGATTGAAAAGTTCACGGTCAGTAGTACATATCACTAAATATACATATTCATTTTCATGGAAACTCGTAAATTAAAAGAAAATCTTGAAACAACTGTCCGTAAATTAGTACAAAGCATTTAATGTCGATTAAAGTTTCAAAGATATTATTTTTATTTTTTTCTATGAAACAACCCATGTATGCCATATTCTCACCCAACTCTCTTGAACTTTTTGGACCATTGGGATACTAAGCGGTGCTCAAACGGATTGCTAATCGTCGCACTAACTAATGTTTATTATAATTCTCTGCAGTGTAGTATTTGTTGAAGAGGGATTACCAAATTGCTCATCTCCTAGCCGATTTTTTCAAGTGGGTGAAAGTATTTTGACAACTGCGGCATAAATCGTTATGTTCTATTTCTAACCTTAGTGCATCTCTCACTAGAAAACCTTGTACGGTTATCAAAGTAAAATTGTCACACTCTCTTCTAATAAAGGAGAATTTACTTGTTCTCAGTCGCGGCAGTGAATCTCAGTGTTGTCAGATTAGGGGATTTATCCCCAAATCGGGGATTTTTTTTTCAAAATGGGGATGAAAAATTTGGTTTTGGGATTTGGGAATTCATTGAGGATAATTTATATGCTTTGGGGAATTTATGAGATTTTTTGGGGATTTTTATTTTGTTTATATAATTTGGTTTATTTTTTGGACAATTATTTTAATATCAACATATTCTAATTGATCTTTTTTGAGTACATAAGTGTTTTTAGTGTGGTAAAAAAACTTTGTTATTAAAAGTAAAGCGGACTTGTTTTTTTATACCTAAAAACTTTATTGAAACAAATGCTAAAACATTTGCCATCAAATCTCAACATTTTCAAAACATATAAGCAATTTTTTCCAAACATGTGTTGCAACCCATTAGAACAACCCAAATTTAGATCAATCATAAAAATACTACAACCATCGTCAAATGAAAATGTTCCAATAGATATACTTGAGTCACAGTGGAAAAATATGCCATTTATAAGATGGAGTGATTTATTTGATATACAAATAACAAACAACTTAAATATGTTTTGGACAGAAGTTTATTCATATCAAGATGCCGCTGGATCACGGCCGTTTAAAGACCTGGCAGAGTTGGTATTAAATTTACTTTGCATATCAACGAGCAACGCATGCGTTGAAGGAGTTTTTCGGCAATGAACACAATAAAAACAAAAATTAGAAACAAAATGCAGTACGAGTTGCTCGAATCTCTGTTGAGAATTAATATACATTTTAAAAATAATGGAATTTGTTGTGAAACTTTTGATCCATCTCCAGAAATTGTCAAATTGTTTAATTCTAAAAGCATGTACCAAAAATTTCTTCAGACAGCGGTAAAGAAGATTTGGACTCCCGAACTTTTTGATTTTATCAGTCAACTTAACTAATTTGTTAGAACACATATAAAAAATATATACTTAGAAATGAACTACAGTGCAAATAAAGTATTCATAAGTTAATACTTAAGTGAATTGAAATTGAAGTAGTATTATTTTTAGTGGGGATTTTTGGGGATAGTATAAATGGCTTTTTGGGGAATTTCGGGGGTGAAAATTTTCAAATTGGGGATGCAACGCGAAAGAAATCTGGGAACCCTAGTGAATTTGACTGTACAAGAGAACATTGGTAAGCCAATCTAATCATTTTGAATACTCCCATGGTTGCGATTAAAATTTTCCTATACGATCATTACCAATGTTTCCAAAACAAATTAAGTTTTATGTAAAAATAGAGCAAGCCAGCGCAATTCTTTTACCTGTACTCTACAAAACCTGAAAGAAAATTAAAATCACTGGGCAGGTATTTTCTTTTAGTCACACAGTGTAATCAAGATGAACTATCTAATTTCAAAAAAACAAAAAACAACTTTTAATTAATAAATATAATATACTGAAATTGGTAAAATTAATATGATCTTATTTATAAGTATATTTATCTCTCAAATACCTGACGTCCCTAAATCATATATCCATATATAAATTGAAATGAGTGGGAAAGTAAATTTTTTTCTAAATAAAATTTAAAATTAATCAATAGAAGAATAGAAATTAATTAAATATTTTTGGTAGTTAAAATCAAAACCCCATTTTTTTGTACATACACAACCGTATGTCAAAGTATGCACAACAAGATTCTGTCTCATTTCCGTATCCCCAAAGCTATTTAATTTTTCTACCAAACACACACATGTACAAAAACATACACATACCCATAGTAATAAAATTTCAATCCATATAAATATTTACTCCATTTATTGTTTTTAGTTGGATATTTTTTGTACTTTCTTATTCTACCAGACACAGCCAATTTTTTTGCCTTCTCTAATTCTGCACGAAAGTGTGTGTATATGCGCTCTAGAGTATGCAAGTACCCTGCAATCGGCGTAGCTAGCGAATGTCTAGCTAATTCGCTAGTCAAAAGTACCAGCTATATCACCAATCATGTTTCCTTAATGAAAATACTACAGAAATTTAAATTTATTGGATTTTTGTTTATTTATCAAATTCGTTTTTCAATATTTATAATATTTTCAATTAATTGATCTTTTTCTTTTTTTATGCAACGTTTTAGTTGACTTCAGTTCATTTTATCTTTAAAAACACACTTTTTTTACTAAAAATTTAAACTTCACTGACCACGAACTTCCAATTGTACGCCAACACAAAATCATACACTTACATGGAAGGCATTAACATTTATGCATGTACTGAGTGCGTGTACATGTACATGAGTAAGAGAGGCAAAAGGCAAACTCTTGCATTACTTGTGGCCACTGTAGTAGTTAGTCGATTTTTCGTTAGCGAAATACCTAACGATTTGGAGCCAATTTCTACTTTTAAAACTGCAGGGTAATAGTTGTACACACATACACATGTGGTACTAAAAATATTTGCATTTTTATCAACCCTACATCATAATTGGCTAAAATTAAAAGTTCTTTTTGCAACAATTTAAGACAGATGAGAGGACATTTATAGTTGCCAGATTAAATTGGTATCAAATACTGACACTTCACAGAAATAATTTTTCAACATCGTCAATACGAAAATTTAAAAAAATTCCCCACATTATCTTCTTTTTCTTTTAGTATAAAATCTTTTAATGTACGACCCACCGACATTTATTCTACGCATCCAAAAAATTATATTTTAATTTTTTTATGTAACTCTTTGGTCAGAAAAAAATTAACTTTTAATTAATATTTTCAAAAATGAATTTATTTGTTATGGGTTAGCTAATCCTAATCCTAATGGGTTACTAATACCATTTCATCGGTAGATTCTTTACGATGATTGAAAACATTTCAAACTTACTTTTACACAAACTCTCAAGCAATAATCGAGAATTGCTTAAGCATAAGCACAATAGTTTAAAAAAGAACTTATACAAACCACACAACATACACTTTTTATTCCTAAATAAGTTTAATCAGCTTTTACTGCGACTGTTAAGTGTTTAACAGTGCACTGGTTAACTGCTAAATTGGCTCGAGCAAAAATTTTTATTTGGATCTTTGCTAGGTAAATTTAAATTTATCTTCTCTCACATAAGTCTGTGTTAAAGTCATTCGAAGCTCTCCAATTACTTCCGCATCGCAAAGTTTAGTAGTTTATTGTCTTCTATATTATTTTTATCGATTATACATCTACTCACTGATTTAATTTTAAAGAGTTATTTAACTATTTTTAAAATTTACTATACATTTTTAAATAAACGCTTTAATGACCCTGCCCACACGATCTCCTCATATTGAGTTTGTTATTCGTTATTTTTTCAATTTTTCTTAATTCATTTGCAAGTCGTCGACATTAATGAAGCTATTAAATTTCAATGAGCCATGATAATTACGACAAAGTTGATAATTATCGTTTTAATTTACAAACATCAACATATGCTAAGATTCAACTTCACTTGTATACAAATGTATCCATTATACTTTACATGATGATTATACGTTGTAGAAAATAAATACACACATACGTTCATACATACTTATGAAATTGTTGTACAAACTCTACAGTTTAGAAAGGCAGCAAGTCGTTAGTCAAAAGTTTTCAATTCCATTCGAAGTATTTTCTTTAATGATTATTTTTTAATTCAATCAATTACCTGTAATGAAATGAAAAAAAAAAGAAATTGAAATTATTTAAAGAGTTTAAAATTTATTTGACGGCTAAAAAAAAATATGTAGGAGTAAATTCACATCATGAAATATTTTACGAAATTTGTGCAGCTAAACTATTTTTCACTTATCAACGCTGGGGCCAAATCACCGCATACGACATCGAATTAACTATCGTATCGAATAACATTACGATACGTTTCGAATAAGCAAATTATGGAAAACGATGCCTCAAATTACGATATAATTCATTTGATATCGTATGCGATAATACCAAAATGAAAAATTTCGATAAATTTTGTTCGATATCGTATGCGGTGATTTGGCCCCTGACCTACAAGACTTGTGGCAGTCGTAGTGCCAGAGTCAGATGTGTTCCTCTAATTTCAAAAATTAATGATTAGAGAAGTCGGAACGGAAAATGATACACAACCCAACCCAATATACCGATTACGATTTTTTATTTGAGAATTAGTGGTCTGCGAAATCAGAAATTTGATGGCCCTGATAATGGAAATACCATCACATATAATGGAAACTGTTTATTATATTCGGTAATGTGTGGATGTATATTTAATAGGTTATTCAGGGGTTTTTTAAAATAGACCTGCCTATTAGGGTGCCGGTGCTTAATAACGCCACTGCCCTAAATATATTTAAGGCAGTTGGATGCCTGTTTAGAAAGAAGCAGTTTAATGCTCCAAGAGATAAAGCCGATTTTAAGGCTAAATAATGATTGATTTATTTTCTAAAAATTTGTTCCTTATATACTAAAATAACAGTACCTTAAAACTACAAAAATTCCTTATTTAATAATATAATTTGTGGTATACACTAACAATGAAATGTATAATAAAAGTAGCAAAAGTTGTTGTGTAAAATAACAATCAAAAATAAGGTATACTAGTTGTTGTATTTTTACATTACAGGAATTTGCTTAATTTTAGCATAGCATTGTTGTTGTGTATTGTTAATAAAGGAATTTACTTAAAACTAAGGTTACGAGGGCAGTTCTAAAATTACAAATATAATAATCAAAGTAAGATTCACTACACCCTACCCCTTAAGAAAAATTTTACAATTTTGAGGATTAAAATTTTAAAATTTCTTACTAATATTTTAACAATTAATATTTTTTTAAATTATTATTATGTAGTTCTTTTGTTTTGCCTCTTATATCTATGACAGAGTTTACTCCTTTCGTTTCAACAATTTTATACGGGCCATGGTAAGGTGGCTGATTCTTTTTTCTATTAAAGTTTTTTACTAAGACCATGTCTCCTATATTTAAATTTAATTTATTGAACTTTACACACTGGTCGACGCGTTTGATTTTAGATATTTCTAATAACTCTTTTGCTTTTTGCAATGAAAATTTTAACCTTGCTTTTAACTCTTTCGAATAATTATCAATATTATATACCGGTTCGAAAGTTAATATCTTGTCATTAGGCAAATTTGGTAATCTACCAAATATTAATTCATATGGAGTGTAGTTAGTATCCATATGTGGTGTTGTGTTGTACGCGAAACAAAAATAAGGTATCCAATGGTACCATTCATTATCTTTACAGAAGCCTAAAAGAAATTCATTTAGCACTCTGTGACTCCTTTCAACTGACCCAAGAGTTTCATGGTGGTATGGTGTACTAAAAACTTGTTTTATTTCTAATAATTGGCATACTTCCGACATCAACTCGTTTACGAATTCAGTACCTTTGTCTGATTTGAGAACTTTGAAGTGCCCGTACCTTAAAATCAAATTTTCTACTAGAGCCTTTGCAATAGTCTTAGCTTCTTTCGTTTCAATGGGGCATGCTATAATATATTTTGTTAAATCGCACTGTATAGTTAGCACGTATCTATAGTTATTCGAAAATCTAAGCGGGCCTACTGTGTCTATTGACACTGTTTCAAAACTTGTCCCTGGCGTATCTGTTATGGTTAATTTCTCTTTAATGTGTTTTGTTTGTTTATTGATTTTGCACTCTTTACAATTTAATATATATTGTTTAATCATCCTATTCATATTCTTCCATACATATTTTTGTTTAAGCTTTAATGTTGTTTTTCTGACACCTAAATGTCCTCCTATCGTTGAATTATGGTACTCACTAATGAGACTATTCTGTACTTCTCTATTTGTTATTCTTTCTGGTTCTTTATATATCAGAATTTTCAAAATTGATTTACTTTTACTTCTTACTTCTTTAAATATTCCTTTAAACTGTTCTTTTGACATTACTTTAAAAATTTCATCATTAGCATTTAATGCTAGTTCTTTCACGTTCTTTAATAGTATTTTTGATAATAGCTTCTCCAAATACATCTGTGTGTTAGTTGGATTATCACCACATCTCACTACTATTTCCAAATCGTCTATTTCTACTTGTATTAATTTACATTTTTTTATTATTTCAAATCTAAGTTTCTTCATCCCTTTAATATCAGAGATTGAAGTGCATTCCCAAATATAATCTTCATCAGTCTCTTTACTGGAAGTATTAACTATATGTTTTTTATCTTTTCGCGCATTTAATTTATTCTTCATGTTTCTGGTTACGACTAATATGTCTTTACGTGTATGTTCATTTTCACTTTCGGTAGGAATTAACGTTTTCAACGATTCGCTATTTATAACTATTCTAGATAATGCATCGGCATTGGTATTCATTTTACCTTTTTTATACGATATTTCGAAATCGTAGTCACATAAATCCAATCTTATTCTAGTCATCTTCGATGATGGATTTCTGTGAGAAAATAATGATACTAAGGGTCTATGATCAGTAATTACGTAGAACTTTCTACCGTAGAGGTATGGCCGGAAAAAATTTATTGCCCAATGTATGGCTAGCAATTCTTTTTCTATAACAGATTTATTTATATCGTGTTTATTTAACGATTTGCTCGCATATGATATTGGTAAATCTGTCCCAATTTCACCTTGCGACAATACTGCTCCTAGTGCAAAATTGGATGCATCTGTTGTTAATATAAAAGGTTTCCTAAAATCAGGATATTGGAGTATTGGTGGTTTAATTAATTTTGATTTTAATGTCTCAAAAGACTTTTGACAATTTTCATCCCACTTAAAAATTTTATCTTTTTTTAACAAAGTATTCAAATCTTTAGCTATTTCTGCAAAATTTTTAACAAAACGTCTGTAGTAATTACAGAACGCAACAAAACGTCTGACTTCATCAACATTCTTAGGAACTGGATAGTTTTTTATTACATCATGCTTTGCAGGGTCTGTACATATTCCCTTATCAGTTATCAGGTGACCTAGATAGACTACCTCTGTCTTTAAGAAACAACATTTATTTGTATTTAATTTTAAATTATATTTTCTCAACTTTTCAAAAACTTTTACTAAATTATCATGATGGTGTTGTATACTACAACCAAACACAATAATGTCATCGACATATAAAAATGCTTCGGCATCTAATCCACTCAATGCAATTGTGAGCATTCTCTGAAAACTATTGGATGATATTTTTAATCCAAAGGGTAAACGAGTAAATTGAAAATGACCATTTCTAGTAGAAAATGATGTTACTGGTCTAGAATCTTTATCTAAACTGATTTGATGGAAGGAACTAGTCATGTCTAGCGTAGAAAAATATTTAGCTCTACCTAGCTTGTCCAATACGTCTTCAATTCTAGTTAATGGAAACTTATCACTTATGATTTTTTCATTTATCTTTCGGAAATCAACTACTAATCTCCATTTCTTCGTGTCATCTGCTGATTTTTTTGGTACTACCAACAATGGAGAGTTGTACGGACTCACGGACGGTTCAATTATGCCATCTTCTAGCAATGTATTTACTTGTTTGTTTATCTCGCTCATTTGTGACTCAGCGAGCCTATATGGTTTTATATAAACCGGTGCCGAATCGGCCATCGCAATTTTTTGACTATAAAAATTATTAACAGTTAACTTGTCACCCTCAAGGTGGAAGACATCGCTATATTTTGCAATTATATCTTTCAAAGATTGTCTTGCTGACGGATCTATTGATTCTATTTTTAAATCTTGCAAAACTTTATGTACTCGCTCTTTGTTTTTATCAGCTATTTTGTTGAAACTATATATCTTGTACTTCGACAACGGTTTAGTTTCTAATTTTAACTGATTCAAAACTACATCTTTGTCAGTAGTATTTAATAATTTCACGTGTTTTATTCCCACGGCTGGTATCACACTATTTCCTATGAATATTCCAGGACTTATTTCCTGATTTAAAACGATGCTTTCCTCATCGGTACATATATTAACTGGTGCTATTAGTTCTGATCGCGCTGGTATACAGATTTCAGTTTTATAAACGCGTTTAGGGGTTATCGGTAGAATAACTTCTTCATTATCTATATTGAAAGACGTTGTATAAGTTTCAAAATCAATTTTACATCCATATTTTTCTAAAATGTCCCTACCAATAATTCCATTAGTATTAATTGGAAAATTATCTTCAACTATGTGAAATTTGTGTATAATACTTTTGTTATCTAATTTTAGAGTTAATCTTGCAGTACCAAGACTTTCTATAGTACCTGCAGTAATACCACTCAGTGATGATATATCACGTACATCTATATTATCTATATTATCTTGTTTGCAAATTGAAATATCGGCTCCAGTATCTATTAAAAATTTGAGCTCTTTATTAATTGTGTTACAATTAATTGCTATATAATTATCTGTATTGTTTGAAATTTTGAAACATTTTTGCCCTTCTGGATAACAAACTTTGTTATCCGGGTTTGTTAGTTTCCCTGATTTTTTTTTATTGTTGCCAGATCTATTCGAGAAGCTGTTTCTATTGTTATTATTAAATGGATTATTACTTCTTGCTGCACTACTTCTATTTGCACCATTGTTATTATTTCTATGTCTATCAGGGTTATTGTTATTATTGTTATTTCCGTATCCATTACGATTGTAATAGTTTGTTTCAGCATGATTAAAATTATTATTATGGTTATTATAATTTCTATTATTATTTTGATTATAATACCCTTGATTTCTGTACCCTGTGTAATTTCTATTATTTCTCTGTGAATTGTAGTTATTAATGCGTTCATTTTCACGCCTGTTTATTCTGAAAATGCTATTATTATTATTATCTATTTGTAACGATCTCTCTATAGTTACACATTTTTCTACTGCTTCGCTAAGCGTTTTGGGACTACTTGCCACTAATACGTTTTGGTATTCTATATTAACACCTTTTGTAAATACATTTAACGCCATATTTTCGCTCATTTTATAAATCGCGTTTTTAGTCTCTGTTGACGGATTTTCTATCGCTTTTATTTCAAAACTACTCAATTGCTCTGACAGTAATGCAACTTTTTCCCTGTAAGCTAAAATACTCATGTTTCCTTGTTTCATTGTGCCTAACTCATTTAAGACTTGTTGCAAAGTTCTAGGGTTTGGGTACGCATCAATTAACAACTTCTTCAACTCCGCAAACGTAGTTGGTCTGTTGGAACGCCCTAAGACACCTCGGACATGCGCAGCTAGTTTGAAGTTATAGACGTACTTAATGAATATCTCTCGGTCTTCTGTTCTCAAAATATCATGTAACAATTCTGTTTGCACTATAAAATCTTCCAACACCTCATATGAACCCTTAAAAACATGTAGGTTTTTACCTACGACATGTATGTCAAAATGTGCCATATTGACAATTTTTTCTTTAAGTGTATCTCTTGGTAATTCTTTAGTTTCTTTTATGACCATACAATTGATCAATTTCTCAACCTTTGTGTATAATTCTCTAAATTTTAATATAACTGACTTAGTCTCTTTTTCTTCAAAATGTTCACCAATACTCTCTACTTCTTCTTTAATATGCGACAAACGCGATAATTTTTCTAATTTATACGCAGAGGTGTAAATTCTGTCTTTACTCTTTTTTAAATTTTTCTCTAGTTTATCTAATTCAATACAATATTCGTGTACTATTTCCATTTAAAATTTAATATATATAATTTAAATTTTATTTTTATATTTTAAAATGCTGGCAACTCTTTTTAATTTATTTTTCTAACATTTTATATTTCTTTGTGAAATTCTTATTTCATTTCTATTGCTTTTAGTGTTTTTTTTTTTTTTCTATTTTAAATTCTCATGTTTATAAATTTTTGTTCTTTTTTTCATCATAAAAATGATAATGAATTTGTTTAATTTGTGCAAAAAAATTTTGTGCTTCTTGCATTTAAAAGAAAATTTAAAAATAATGTAACAAATGCTTTTTATTTGTGTTTGGGGCCTTCATTTATTGGAGTGGCCATTTATTTCGGTGCTTCTTTTTGGCTGCCAGTTGGGATGTATTCTTCCATATGCCTGGTTTATTGGTGCCATGTAAGGTTCGTGCGCAATATCTGATCTACCTCTTCTTTGTTTGCTGGCACGTACTCCTCGACAGGTATAATATTTTTCTTTAGTTCGTTGGGCAGGATCGCCATGTAATGTGTGGATGTATATTTAATAGGTTATTCAGGGGTTTTTTAAAATAGACCTGCCTATTAGGGTGCCGGCGCTTAAGAACGCCACTGGCCTAAATATATTTAAGGCAGTTGGATGCCTGTTTAGAAAGAAGCAGTTTAATGCTCCAAGAGATAAAGCCGATTTTAAGGCTAAATAATGATTGATTTATTTTCTAAAAATTTGTTCCTTATATACTAAAATAACAGTACCTTAAAACTACAAAAATTCCTTATTTAATAATATAATTTGTGGTATACACTAACAATGAAATGTATAATAAAAGTAGCAAAAGTTGTTGTGTAAAATAACAATCAAAAATAAGGTATACTAGTTGTTGTATTTTTACATTACAGGAATTTGCTTAATTTTAGCATAGCATTGTTGTTGTGTATTGTTAATAAAGGAATTTACTTAAAACTAAGGTTACGAGGGCAGTTCTAAAATTACAAATATAATAATCAAAGTAAGATTCACTACAAAATAAACAAGGTCAAGCTATGGGGGATTTTGAACCTCAAATTAGTGCAGATAGCCCCGTAGCCACATGCACAAGATTTTCATACATACTGCTTGAAAGGCAGTGGCGTAGACTGTCACCAACTTTAAATCAATGTTATTAACTTGATTTAAGCCAACATTTTTTTATTAAAATTTATTTTCATCTATAATATTTTCGACAATGTATCGAAATAAACATAAGCGGCGTCTTAAAATAATTCTCTTTAAATACATGCAAGAAGGACTCCTTTAAATAATTTCATGTTAAAATTATTTCTTTATTTTCAGCAACCAAATGCGAATTCTTGGCATTCTTGTAAAACTCATAATATTTGATATTATCCCTAAACATATTAACACATACATACAAACAATCAATATGTCGCATATATGAAAATGTAATAAAACGAAATATTTTCTTAATATTTGTCTCAATAAAGAAAAATACATACATACAAATATATTTAAAACTCTTATTTGAAAAAAATATTTAGATTTTATTTGCTACAATTCTAATACTCCACAAACTCTTCCCTAAAGGATCTGTGGAGGAGGATTTCAGTGTATTTTTTCTTTTCTGGTGAGATTATTGCTGCTGCAAAGGTTCTTCAAGAAAAATCAATATAAACTATAAAATTTATTTGCAAATTGAGTTTTATTTATGTACGTGACTTGAAAGTGAGTTGTTGTATACGAGTATTTATTGCGAGATGTTAACGTTAAGAATTGTTTGTAATAAATACAAAAATTCAAAGAAAGAAAATAAACAAATTTTATAAACTGAAGTTTAAAATAATCTAAAAAAAATTATGCAAAATGCTAAAAGATTTTTGAAAATGTCTAAAAATATATTTCTTATGCAGAATTATTTATAGAATTTAATCGGCAGTGCTGACTCTTATATACCCTTGACAAATACGGAAAAGGAAAAAAAACCCACAGATGGAGATTTTATTTATAGAAATCACTAGAAATTTTATTAAAAATTTTATATAAAATAGTTAAATTTATTTTTCTAACTGCCTGACATGACAGTCTTGAGACTTGCAACTTTCTTTTAAGTTCGGTACTTTTTAGAAATTTTGTGGTATGGGATGAAAAAGGGTAAAAATAAATATAAAGTTAAAATTTTAGTCACCGCTGCTTAAGCAGACCTCAAATGTATTTTGGAAATTTTTGGATATTCGATCATAAAAGGGTTGAGACTATTTTATACGACTTCAAAAAAGTGAGAGCTTCAATTCTGAAGTTTTGTACACTTTTAACTCTATTATTTATCAATCGATTTTCAAAATTCTTTCTTTTTTCTTTTGCAAGGGTTCTCCTGCTGTTTGCTGTTATAATTTTTTATAAATTGGAGGGACAAGTTTTTTTTACTTAAACTTTGCGCATTGTCCAGTAATTTATAGACCGATGTTTTAAATTTCTTTTTTATCTGAACGAACTGCTTGCATTGTGGTGTTGTAATTTTTTTTTTAACCAGGGGAGCGAAATGCCCTCCCACATCCCACTTTCCACAAACTATTGATTTGATTATAATTCCTCCATTTTATAGACCTATTTGCAAAATAAATTTTTTGTAGCCATTTTTTTCAAAATCCGAGAGCTAAGTTGCCCCCACAATATGGATTAGCGGCAAACCGTTGGATTTATGGACCGATTTTTTAAGTTCTATAGATGTTTGAAAAATTTGCAGTTTAGTGTTATAAAATATTTATTTTTGTGTAAATCTTGCAAAGTTTTTGAAAAAGTACATTTTGAAAAATTACTTTCTCCAAGAGTACGTTGTTGTGGGAAAGAATGCATTTACGACAATTTGAATTGTTGGAGAATGCACTTCCTGTATTCGCAACTTTGGCTCTGACATCGGCAAAAATTTACACTTGGGAAATTTACAAGTATTACAGGTACTTTTAATATTAATTTTAGTTTTGTTAAGAAGTTAATATTTTAAAAGAGTATTTTATGAAAAAGGTAATTTTTTAAGAAGACGCTTTGTGCAAAAATTATTTCTGGAAAAAATAGTTTTTCGAACATATGTATTTTGAAATGGAGATATTTATTGAAAGGATCCTTCATAAATGTAAACGTACTTTGTAAAAAAGTACTTTTTGCTAAAGCCAGTTTTCTTTTCGAAAATGAGCTTTCTTTAAAAAGTTAGTTATAGTTAGTTCATCGTAAGAATAAATAAATAAAATATGTATCGACAAATCCTTAAAAATCATAGCATTTGAATTTCCATGAAAAAAATTTTATGCATACAATGATTAGATTGAATATACGGTCCAGTTAAACGAATCGAATTTTTATTTGACTTTAAAAATATATAAATTTTCATCTGATATGAACCTTTCAATCAAAGTATGTTTTTTATAGTCATTAACAATCATGCTCTTTTTATATGCAATCATAATATGATTAGAATAAAGCATATTTCATTTACCTGTCCTGAAATAAAGTTATCGCTTATCGCTTATGACTTTTGCATTTTCCATATTGAGATTCAAAATTTTAAAAGTATTTCTGATCAAACTTTTATTTATTTTGAAGAATTTCTCACATCCACTAAATTTGAATATTATTTTCTATTTTCCAGAAAATCTAAAGAATACATCTACAATTACGTAGATCGTGTCCGTTACGCCGAAAGCTCATTTCCCGACTATAAATGTCCGTCCCGTGGCTCTGGTTGGCGTCACAATAAATCTATATCACATCTTGATTTAGCCACCAGCTGTCACAGTGCAGCTGCTGGTTTAAATCACTGGTCGTCATCACATCAAGCGCGTCATCATCAGTTGCGTCATTCGCGTTCGTTGGATTATAACCATATCGATCGTTGTAAAGACGCACTGGATATTGCTGAGTATTATTGGCGCGTAGAGCCGGAACAGGAAATATATGACGAAGAAGAGGAGGAGGAAATTATAGAAGCAGAACATAATGCGTCACAACAACAGCAGCAACAGCAAATACAACAACAACAGCAGCAACCACAGCCACAACAATTGAAATACGTCAGTGAGCACCACTTAACACAACACTATAGAGATTTTAAGTGTGGTGAGTATTAAAATCATATGCAAGTTGTGAATTAACGCTGAACAATTGATATGCAACTACCAGATTTTTACAAAACACAAAAAAAAAAACTATGCTAGAACTTATTAGCTTAAACTATAAAAAAACGAGTTATAACATATTTTTTCTTCCCGCCTTTCATACAACCAAGAACTTTTTCCATTTTCCCATAAAATTCAGAAATTAAGTTACGAATCTCAAGTGTTAATTTAAGTTGTTGTTTTGTTTTTTTTTTTTGCATTTTAAGTTCAAAAATATTGTTTAAAATTATTTGCAAAGCTTTCATCAGTTAGTAAAAAGTATATAAAAATTACTTTTTAAGTGCTTAATTGTTAAGCATTTCCTGCAATTTTGTACAAGTACATCTTAAAAATCTTGAGTAAATGTCGGTGAAATGATTTACAAAATAATTAAAAATTTGATTAAACGAAACCACATAAATAAATTTAGCATGGAAGATCTATTGATCAACTGATGTGGATTAATGAAATGGAATCGATTAAGGAAACTTTAAAAGAAATAGATAATCATTATTTCAAACAATTTTATAAATGAAGTAAATTAAAAAAAAAAAGAAATCCAAATCGATAAAAAAAGCCAAACACAAAAGAGAGGCAGGGGTATATGTATGTATTAACGAACGATTCGTATGCGATTTAATTAATTTTTTCTTTGTTTGCAGCTACAAATTACGGTTAGAATAGTCGGTAGTGTCACGCAGATAAAAATTATATGTACATACATGTATACTTTTTCAACTGCTTATCTAAGACGGTTATTCCGAACTATTGTGAACAAACTTAATTCTACTGGTAATACGATTTTATACTTATGGTGTTTTCTTTTCTACACACAAAATGGCACCTTGTTGAAATGTACATGTGTAAAATGTCTTGCTAACCCTGTAATAATGAAGCTTGTTATTTCACTAGAACTAAACACAACTTATCAGCTGACAAGCTAGGTTTTACAGGCCACTATCAACACTGTCTATTTACGATTTTTTACGGGGCATAAAGTGCAATGCCTTCTACCATTAGTGAGGGCGATTTTTTTAGAATCAAACACACTGACCTTTTAGAGTGCAAAACAATTTTAAGAAACGAACACCAAAGTACATTTTCTGTGTGGTGATGTACCTTTTTTTTTTTGTAGAAAAGAAAACACCGTTAGATAAGTGTGTAGTGCCAGAGTATTACTTTTTTCCTTAATAATCGGATGAATAGTATCTTAAGAAACTTTGTAAACGCTACCCTATTTTCGATTCGATTACGGCCAAAGACTCTGGGTTTTTTTTTAGCAGACAAGCTAAGCTGATCGTGTTTGTATTTGTTAAAAAAAAAACTAACAAATTTTTCAAAGAAAACTACTAACAGATTGCACGAGAAATCTTAGAAAAACATTCCAGTATTCGAGATTTATTTTGTTTCATTCAAAGTGGGATGGAGAAACACACGATTCTTCACTATTTTAAATAAAACAATATCGAAATAAAAAATAAATTAAAATTTGTTGTTCGAAATAAAAATAACCACAAAAACAAACTCGTTTTTAATTTAATTGTTATTTTAATTAACAGCTGATGAAAATTATCATCATTCTACAAATAACATCTATCAATCTTCACAACCACTACAACATCAGCAACAACAGCAACAACAACAACAGCAGCAGCAACAAACACGTCCACAAAATCTACAACATCAATCAAACATCTCAGTACCACCACAACCATTCGAATTTGCCAGCGATTCGTGTAGTTTGAGACGATCGCGCAGTTTAGCCGTCATACGTGAGGAAACATTTAGCGACCTGCAAATTAGTTCTTCAAACGGTAGTAGACGTTCACAATTAATACCTCGAGCTCGTTTAGTTAATCGCGGTTATTTTCGAGAACGTGAGAGGTGAGTAAAATTTTAATAGAGCGAATTTATTTATAAACAAAATAAAGTTTGGCTGGAGGAAACCCGAATTATTTAACATATTCATCAGAATTTTTATTATCAAAGTGTGAAAATCAAAAGCTACACGTAAAATTAATTAAACTAAAAATAAAAATACAAGTGATTTATTTATTTGAAATTACTTAAAATTGACTGCAAATGGAAATAACATTGATTATACATTTCAAAAGAAATAATCAATTAATATAATCATTTTTAAATGCAATAAGTTGTCAAAACTGCTTTAAACGAGTTAAAAATATTTAGTGTCTTTAGAGTGAAAAAATATCAAAATTAAAAATACGTTATTATCACGCAATAAATTTTATTAATATAATTTTTATTGCAACATAGTCATATTTCAAGAAACCAAATTTTTCAGTTACTGACGAAAAAGAGTTTCTCAATACCTTCTTTATTTGTAAAAAAATTTGCATAAACATATCTCTATCTAAACCCAAGTTATAACCGCTTACATGCTCAAGCCGTCCATATAAATGCTTACGCTTTGAAAACTTTAAATGCATTTTGCCACGTTTGAGTTTTTTTTAAGATATGACTACGTTGCAATAAAGGAGCGATATGTTCTCGGTTTCATAATATTGACAAGGCTAAATTTACCAATGCAAGTTTTCTTTATAGAAAATTTCTTTTATAGAAAATTTCTCTTATAGAAAATTTCTTCTATAGAAACATTATTAACATGGAAATCTGTTTTATAGAATATTTATTGTCGATAAAATTTCTTTTCCATATAAAAACTCTCAGCGATGAATTTTTTTTTTCAAGAAAATGTCTCAGCGAATAATTTTTTTCTATAGAAAAATTCTCGTCGATTAAATTTCTTGTAGAGAAAAATTTGATTATTTCATATTATTGGTTCGAATAATCGTAATTATTATTTGAACTTATGTATATTATGCATAAATGAGAAATTTTTAATATTAGGCTTAAGGTCAGTTTTAAGCTATTGCATAGCTTCTATCGCGGGCTTTGAGGCGACCGAATCAAGAAATTTTTAAACGTTTGTTTCTTAAGTCTTTTGTTTTTGAAACGAAAAAACCTGGAAAAAATCATTTATTTGTTTTTGAAACGAAAAAACCTGGCACTAAGTTTGTTTCTTAAGTCTTTTGTGTTGTTAAGTATTTAAATCGCCCAATGTATGTTAACCCTAAAGTATGCTATTGATTAACATTAACATTTGATATCATATTGATATCATTAACATACAGTATTGCCAGACTAACAAAGGAGTTATTAAACAAAACGTAATAATATAATTGCATAAGTTGATAACAAATGCTGTGCAATAACTTTACCGCGGCAAGCCCCCGAGTGCCACATATCTTTTTTCTTTTTGAATTAATGATAACTTGGTTAAATAGCTGATAGTATCCACTTTACATAAATTGTAAAAATGGATATACGAACGCTGATGGGAGGTGTAGCGGCCTTGAAATCGGTATACTGATAAGTTCTGCTAGTCTGATTGTACGCTACTGTGTTTAAAAATAAAAAAACTCTTATGGTGTTTTCTTTTCTACACACAAAATGGCAACTTGTTGAAAGGTCCATGTATAAAATGTCTTGCCAGCAGTGTAATAATGCAGCTTGTTATTTCACTAAAACAAAACACAACTTATGACAGCTGACAGCTAAGTTTTACAGGGCACTATCAATACTATCGATTTTTACGGAACATAAAGTGCAATGAATCAAATCAAATTATTTTAGAATCAAACACACTGCCCTTTTAGAGAGCAAAATATTTTTAAGAAACGAACACCAAAGTACATTTTTTTCTGTAGGAGAATTTCTCAGTTATGAAATTTTTTTCTCTAGAAAAATTGTTACCGATGAATAAATTTTGTGCAGAAAATTTCTTGCGGAAAAAATTTCTTTAATAGAAAAATTTTATCTATTAAATTTTGTAACGATGAACTTTTTTCTGTAGGAAAATTTTTCAAAAAAATTCCGTCATGATATATTTTTCTATAGAAATTAAATCTAATATATAAAATTCCCGTGTCACGATGTTTGTTATCGAACTCCTCCGAAACGGCTCGACTGATTTTAATGAAATTTTTTATGCATATTTGGTAGGTATGAGACTAGGTTCAAAAGTATATTTTAAATCGCTAGGGGTGATGGCGCTAGGGGAGCGAGGGGGCAATTTCTGTATTTACTTAACTATTAACCCAACAGATGGCGCTATGTCCGCCTCATGCAGGAAAATCGTCGTCGTTCGTATTTTAAGCAGAACAAAATTATTGTTTGGAATTTTTTTCATCGGCGGTCATCGTCACACACTTACCATACATTCGCATTGTTTTTATATAACACCCAAAATATGTACTAGAAATATTTTGTATGGTAAAACAACGTTTGCCGGCTCATCTAGTTTTTTTATAAAAAAATTTTATCTTTTAAATATTTTATATACAAAATGTTTTACCCATAAATTTTTTTCCTATAGGAAAAATTCTCATCGAAATTTCGGCTGTGACGATTCTTATATATTCTTCACCAAGCTATGTATGTACAGTGAACTCACAGAAACGTGAACTAATTTTTACCGAAGGTGTTCACATTTTAGATTGCATTTTTTTATTACTTTTTGCAGTCTCTTTTGCCGTTTGTTTTATATTAAAATAAAGTACGTGGTGTTTTAGCTATGAAACATTTCATTCAAAGACTTTATATAACATATTAAAAATGATTTTAGTGGATGTATATTCACTTCAAAATTCTTTAGTGGGGAAACCCAAAATTTTTAAATGAGCTTACAATATTAAATTTAAACGTTTGGAAAAAATGTTCACGTTTTAGAGCCTTGATTTAACGATTGTTCACGTTTTAGACTAGTCAATGAAAAAAAAAATATGTTCACGTTTTTGGGTAGTTCATGTTACTGGATGTTCACGTTTCTGCGAGTTCAATGTATACGTATTTGAATTTTTTTATATGTATGTATTATGCGGACGCATAAAAATAAAGAGCTGCAAATTTTCGAAGTCCCGTGATGAATGCGGTCGCCATTTTGAATTTAAAGTGATTACGCATTCCCGTTCGTCTAATACCTATTGCCTTAAGAATCTAATATATGAGTATAATTATACTATTTGATATTACACATTCCTCATTTTTTATTTCATACTGCAAACAAAATTTTTCGTTTTACATTCCTGGGCACTTCAATCCCTGAATAATAAGTAAATATACATAAGCCATTAGCAAGCCTCAGTATTACTACTACAGTGTATAATTTTATATCTGGAATGGCTATATACCCTCCAGTTTTAAAAGTAGAAATTGACTCCAAATCGTTAGATATTTCGCTAACGAAAAATCGACTAACTACTATACTGGCTATAAGTAATGCCAAACTACGCCTTTTGACTCTCTCACTCAGTACATGCATAAATATTAATGCCTTCAACCTCAAATTTTTTTTACGAGTTGAAAAAAACTGTGCCTTTATTCGAAAGCAAATCAACAAAAAAATAAAAAAGATTTTATGTAAATGTTATGAATTTTGTGTTGGCGTACAATTAGAATTTCGTGGTCAGTGAATGTTAAATTTTTAGTAAAAAGTGTTTTTTTTTAGAAAGGTAATATGAACATAAAAAAGAAAAATAACTATTAATTGAAGATTTTATAATTATTGAAAAAGAAATTAGATAAACAAACAAAAATCCAAAAAATTTAAAATTCTGTAGTATTTCATTAAAGAAATATCTAACTGGTACATTTTGAGTAGCGAAATAGTTGGGTTTTGCTGACCAGCGATCTCATGGGTCTGATCGTGTCAATTGACTACCGTCAATGTCATCCCCATGTTAAAATCGTCAGTCATTGCTAGTAGTTAGTCTGGTAGTTAGTGGTAACGACTGGTAGCTAGCGAAATAGCTAGTCATTCGCTAGCTACGCCGACTGCAGGGTAAATGCATATATGTATGTATGTGTATACATATATGTAACACCTATACAAATCTTTATAAGATCCTCTGCGGCAATAGCCGCTTATCGGATGGGTATCGGTAACTCCGCTCGCGGTGTTGGCAACGGGCATTCATCGATCCTGAATACATTATCATGCAGAAAGCTGTTAGGGATGCCTAGCGACAGGATGATCTGTGAACTAAGATTCAACAGAAGATTCAATGTCACAATTCCGCTTAGGGCCACCACGTGGGAGGGTAATGGTCCCTTTGTGGATTCCAGAAGTTTATGTTGGTATACGGATTGATTCAAAACTTAAGATGGAGTAGGCGCTGGAGTCTGTGGACCCAGCGTGAAAATCTCAGTGCACATGGGTAAATGGCCCACGGTATTTCAGGCGGAAATACAGGCAATTACCAAATGTGTTCATTTTAATTTGAGCAGAGGCATTAAAGGCGCGCATATACCTATGTTCTCCGATAGTCACGCTGCCCTTAAGTCCTTAGTTTCATGAGAATTCCGTTCTAAGCTTATTTTAGAGTGCTTTGACTCACTACATTTTTATTTTGCTGCTTTGCAATACGAATCGCAGACACATCAGTTCAAGACCGAAAGCTCTAGCACTTCTGTTGGTTTCGGAATACTCATTTCACATACAGACAGACGGACAAATGAATATGACTCTTTTAACTTATAAGGATCGAGAATATATACTTTATGTGAAAGTTCGACACAAATTGACAAAAATATAATACTGCTATCATTTGTGGTGAGGGGTATAAAAAGTCGTTTGTTAGTTATCTTTTGAAAGTTTAGTACACATTGTGTTTTTTTTTTGTTTTTTGTTTTTATTTAGTCGGAATTCTGTTAAATCCCCCACTTTTCAGTTGTAAAATAAGGGAAGCTTCGTTTATAAATTTTAAATGCAAAATATCAGCTGAAAACATCGCGTGCTCTTGTTTACAATGATGACGCACAACCACTGACGCGAAGAGATTTTAACTTTGTATTTCAGTTTTTTTTTTATTAACTTTTTTTATTGCTGTTCGTTTTTATTTAACATCTTTTTTTTTTTTTTTGTTATTGAATTCATTTAAAATAAGAAAAAAATATAAACAAAAATAAATAAAAAAAAAATTTGGTTGGTGAAATCTACAGGTTGTTAAAAATGTTGACTAAAATTTTACATTCAGTCGTTATCGTCGTTGACATGTTAAAGTTCTACAAACAAAAGTCAGTTTGAAATATCAACACAAAAAAGAAAAAAAAAAAGAGTTAATAATATTTTGCAAAGTGATTGTATTTCCACCGGCAAATATTTCGTATTGTACTTTAGTGTCATCCACAACTAACCCGCAGCACAGCAACGGTGGCAATTAATAAAATGTTTGTGTGATTTTCTGATATATAAAGATTTCGTTTTCAAACCGAATTTTAATTGACATAAAGAAGCTGATGTGTGGTTAAAACAGCAAAATAAAATAATGTATAAAATCTCAATTGCTGCATTCATGGTGGTTTGATGTCAAATCAGAAAAGGCCTTGTTATGTAAGTTAAATTATTTCATAATAAATTATTATTAAATAATATTAAGAACAAAATGAGGTGAAAATTGAAGAAAACATAAGAACAAAATGTTGATTAGAAAATTTAAAGCGTTTAGGTTTATGAATTTTATAAAAAAAGGTTATCCAACCCCTTTAAAAAAATTATTTAGGTCAACTTTTAAAGTATCATGCCTGTACACCTTAGTTTTCTCTTCTTTCTGTGAAAAATAAAGATCATGATTTTGCCCCTGAATACATACATACATACATAAATGTGTAGTGTGCCTGCCTACTGTGATATCATTAGTTTTCTTTAAAAAGTAGGAAAAACATGCCGCTGGTATTTATTTTTGTTGTTTTAAAAACATTTTGCGAGAATATAAATAAAACGATAAAACTTTTATTATTTCTTTTTGCTGTTACATGAATTCTCTAACATATTTATTATTCAAAGGGGATTCACCAATTGGGGAAAAAAGTACTTTCATATTCACGAAACTAATTTATCAGAGTAAAAAGAAAATTCTTCTTTTAAAAACGTCAGTGTTTTTATTGCATTTTTACTGTTTGAATGTTGTGCTAAGCTCTGTTTTCGTTATTAAAGCCGCAATGGAACCGCCATTTGTTCGGCTCATCAATGTTTTTTGAATAAACTCATGCCAGTACAGAATAATGTATCGCGATAATAAATATTTTCGGGCAAATAATTTAAATATTTGTACAATATTTGGCATTAGAAGAAATGTGGATAAATTTGTAACTATGTACATACATTCATACATACATACATCTGCATATATTTATCATTATTTTATATGTAAGTAAACTTATTACACATACTGTTCTTATTATTGCTTTTGCACACGGCACTCTGTTAACATCACTACCATTTTTACAACAACCATTTATACCTTTAATACAATTGTTATTTTTTATATTACAACAATTGTATTGTTCGATACTGAAATGTTTGTTATTTCTATACAACAACTATGTTTAATGTATTTTATAATTTTTCTCAAACTACAATTATGTTTAGTGAATAAGAAATTTTGTAGTTTTAGAATACAGTTAGTTTTGAATATAAGAGACAAATTTTTGAAAATAAAATTTATTAACACTTTGCCTTCAATCGGCATTATTTAATTCAAGAACTGTTAAATCTTTATCTTTCCCTTAAATCGGCAAGTGGATTACTGGCATACATCTGCCTTTTACTTATATTTGCCAGTGGCGTTCATTAGCTCCGGCAATACATATAAATATATATTCTACTACACCAAACCTTTACATGGCGATCCTGCCAGACACCAAACCTTTACAAAACACACCGTTACTTAAAAAAATTTTTTTTTGGTAACTAATTTCCTTTGGTTTGAAAATAAACCCATTCCTTAAAAAAAACATTTCAATGAATTTAATAAGATTTTTTACTTGACAGGATGTGAAAAATTTTACAATACATGATGTTTGTTTCCAAAATTTGAAAACAGCACATTTATAAAGTATCTAACGACCGTTACCTTTTTAATGGTCAAAAAAAGTATTGAAATACTTTCTTGAATTCTTTCGGTTGCTACCGATGCTTGAACTTTCGTAGGTCCAAAATTAAGCAATCCTCGTGACATATTTGCTTAGGTTGCAATTTTATTTAAAAAATCTCCGAAAATCGGTAACGACCGTTACTTTGGAAACACCCATATATAAAAACATGAACTTTTACGCTAAATAAATATAAGAATGTTATAAAATATTCAAAACCGAATCAAACTTTACGATTTTATAAAAAAAATCCAGTCTAAATAATGTACATTTTGTATGGAAACCCCCTTAAAAAATGGAGATAGCTAAAGAAAAAACAAAGTGAAGTCAGTTTAAACATTGACAGGTTTACGGGCTTCATAAACGCTGTAGGAATCAAATAAAAAAATCTAATTTAACCGCCAAAAGTGTCATGGGTGGGAGTAGTGCCAAGAATGTTTTAGGACTTTTTCTACAATATATTTCTAGTCTGTATGGATAATTTTGTACGGCAGCTTCTTTAAGAAATGTGGGTACATACGATCAGAAAAAAAATTTCGATGTAAAAAATTAATGGGAGCCGGTCATAGATTTGATTTGAAACTTTTAAACTAATCGCCATACGTATGTATGTTCCAGGAAAATATATCGAGTGATTCTGTGGTAGTTATGGAGTTTTTTTTGTCAATTTGTTTGTGGATACCCCACATTCGGCTGGATGAACATCCACTTCATCTCATATTTGCTGCTTTTACTATGTATATTCGAGATACATATATATGTAAGCAAAAAACTGTCTGGAGTGAAAAATTTTAAACAAAATCACTTCTATACGATCTTTTAAATTTGTTGATTTCAATAGAATAAATTTTGGTTTTAATATTTGTTTCTTCAGGAAAAGCGGATATTAACGATTTGCTTTATAACATATTTTTACATAAACTTACAGATTTTAAAATTCTCTTAATAAAGTCGACATATAAAATATCAAATTTTTATTTATTTTTTGTAAGTTACGCCTTTTTTCAATTCATACAACCATATAATATCGTGCAATTTTAATTTCTGTGAATATTTAAAAAATATAATCAAATTAACAACCCAATAATAAATTCAGATTTTATTCGATTTAAATAATGAATAACTCTCAGATGAACAAGGTCTAGGCAGCAATTCAAACGTAAAATTCCAACTATTAAAAAAGATTTAAAAGCAATGAAACAACAAATCACTTTAAGTTATTAAATGAAAATACATTCTCCAACTTCTCTATTAAAAAAAAAAAAAAAAAAAAATTTGCCCTTTATTGAGCTGTCCTCCTTCCCCCTTTACTTAGTCAATACAAATTGTTTGAAAAAACAATACATATATGAAAAAAACACACACAAAAACACAGACACACACACGCACACAATTATCATAATGATTTTTACTTAACATTTTGCTTTTTGCATTTACACAATAGATTAATTTGTGGCAACAATAAACATCATCGTCATCATCATCATACATCAAGAGAAAAACTGACAACAAATTGCAATTGTAACACAAGTGGTTGTAATTCAGTGTCTGGGGGCTGCGGAGGAGTACAAGTGAATGGTTGTTACTGTGAAGATCTAGACGAACAAAGTACTGAGAGTGTAGCCGACACTTGTGAGTCACATCAACAGCAGTTATTACATTGTAAACAACAACAGCAGCAGCAGCAACAGCAGCAACTACATTTGCACTATCATCCTCATTATCATGAGCCACAGACTGCGGTGGGAGCTGGTACAACAAACGATTATTATGAACATTTGAAACGTTTAGATAAACTAGCACTTGGCCTTGTTACCGAACAACTACATCCATGGCACAACGATAAAAGCGATTTGGAAAGTTTAAATTCAGATTATTTTAAAAACTCCCTACACCAATCTAACGAGTTTAAACCGCATCAAAACCACTCAACTCAGCTTTCACATCAGCATACCCATACTAATGCCCAGCAGCAGCAGCAACAGCAACAATTAGAATTTGAAACATTTGAACAGGCAGTTCATTTGTTGGCCCAAGAGAAGCCCCGCATATATCAATCTAGGAGACAAAAACGTTCCAGTCCTTTAGAAAAATCTCAAAAATTATCAACTTCTACACCAGTTAGTGGCGGTGAATCGTGTCCGGAAAATAGCCAGAGTAGTTTATTTCCCGAGACCACTACCAGCAATTCAGATGATCAAACCGATAGTGCTTCATTGTCTGAACAGGAGTATGATATAACGAAAATCGAAGAAATATTTCAAAAGACTCAGATTGATGGTGACGAAGAGAGTTATGAAATTATAAGTTTGACTACAACAACACGAACTCGAATTGAAACTACCGAAGACGAAGCAGAAGATCAAGAAGAAGAAGAAGAAGAAGAAGAAGACGAAGTAGAAGACGAAGATCATGTAAAAGAGCGAGACCGTTTACTTGAAGAACAAATTAACCGTCATAGATTTCCCAGCGAATTGGATGGTATATTTAAAGAATTCGGTGAAGAAGAGGACGAGGAAATTGAAGATACTGAAGAATCAAATAGACATACCACAACCGATACTGAAGTTGAAGGTACCCTAAAAAGAACACGAGCCGTTAGTGATAATTTACAAAAGATAATAGCCTACGATTCTGTTTATCTGTCCTCAGAGGAAAGTTCCGATAGTACTCTCATTGATGTAGATGCTTATGATACTTCCTTAGAGGTCGCCAGTATATGTACCTGCATAGATGAGGTCGAAACTTTATTGCATATTTCCATAGAAGATGCCATTTATGAGCCCCAGGCTAAGCAATATAAATTTGAAGAAGAGAGTTCTAAGACACAGGAGTCGTCGGTACTAACACAACCACAGACTGTCAGTTTTGTGGAAAATGTCAATACAAAAATCGAAGTTCTAGACAATTGCAATAATTTGAGTGCAGCGAATATTAAACCTCTTTATACACAAATACTTAAAATAGAACATACTCCCAGCTCCAGTAGTATACAACAGCAACAACAACAACATCACTCTACCACTATATCAGCAGGAGTTACTTCTAGTGCAGCTAGTAAGCCAAAGATATTATCAGTTGTCGAAAAACGTAAACTAAAACGTTATTCTGATTCAGCCTATTCGTCGAATGTTAGTGATTCATCTGAAAAAGCTTTAACTTCTCCGGGAACTGATTCATCGTCTGCGTCATCGTACACGCAAGCCACCAGCAGCCATCTGAAACGTCAAGTAGCAGAACCTCTTTACATACCGCTCAAAACGAATCTTAACGATAATCAGTATCACAGTTTGCCAGATGTTAATATCGGTCAAAGTCTTAAGGTCTCCGAAAGCATTGATGCGCAACTAAGGTCATCGTATAATTTAGATAATTGTTGTTCATTGGATGATGCTGCAAGCGATTGTGATTTGCAGCACGAAACTAATCACACAACTACTTCGATAATAGAGAATCAAAACTCTAGTAGTAGTTGTAGAAGTAACAGCAGCAGCAGCAACAACATCAACAACAACAACAACAACAACAATAATAATAGCAACAGTCAAATTAACAATTGTGAGCCACGTGAGGAAGCTGTTACATCGGAGCAAATTTATGATTCTATAAAACGTTTTGATAAAGCAACTAAAAAGTTTAAACAAAAACATAGTCAAGAACCTGAGGAATTGCAAATTGAACAAGAATCTAGGAGTCTAGAAAGCTCTTTGGAAATTGAAGCCGGTAAGTACAGTAACGCATTTGGTTTTTATTGCCTGGCCCACAATGACGAACGAATTTTTCTTTTGTACAATTTACATTTAAAACCAAAAGAAATCCTCTGAATATTATAAATGAGAATGTTTGTGTGTTTTGATGGATGAAATTTAGTAGACGGTTAGCTTATGACCCAGTTTAAAATAAAGGGTAATTTTAAAATGGGCAAAAACGGGATAAATTAGTACTTTTGGGACTTTTTATTGTTTTTACTTATTTTTTCTAACATTTATTGTCTACATTAGCATGCAGCGTGAACGAAGTTATACGTAACAGTTACTAAAAAACCGGTTTAAGGAGTGTGTACTAGCTGTTGGGTGTGTGTACAAACTATAATGTATGTACCACAATTGTGTTATTTTTGTAGGGCCTAATAGCGACATGGAGTGTGATGCCTTTATAAAGGTAGCTCAACTGCCTAGTGTTTGGGTATATTTCGTATTTTTATCGGGTGTTTTTTTAGCTGCATGAACTTAAAATTATTATTATCTGGTAAATAACTCCATGCCATTTGTTGGTTGTATTCTAAAGATTAAAATGTTATTACAGGTTTTTCTTTGGTTATGTTGTTCACATTAAAAAACTGGATTTAATATCGTTTTCTTGTTTTGTTTTAGATCAAAATACCATTCCATATCACAATCAGGAATCCTTTAAAAGTTCAGAAATCGAAGAAACTGAAAAAACACCTGAAACAACAGATGAGAGCAACAACCAAGAACCTGCGCCAGCATCAATACCATCTAGCTGTCAGCAAACTTCTAGTGATTCCTCACAATCTTCGACATCACATTCTCTTCAACAAAACTACGACGACACTTTGGAAAAATTCAAAGACGCCCCTGGCATTGAAATTGAAAATTTCAGTCAACAAATAGAGCGTAGAGCCAAAGAAATACGTGCCAGTGGTAGACGCACCCAATTGCAAAAAATTGAATTTGCCAATCGAGCCAAATTTCGTTTAGAAAACACTTTAAGTCAATACGAAGACATACAAGAAGAAGCCAAAGAAATTAAATTAAATAAATCACAAAGCCAAACAGGCAGAAAGTCTTTATTCCGTATTGTTGTAACGGATGCCCAAAATAATATCATAGAAGAAGATTCCATACAAAGTTTGGACATAAAAACAAAAGAAGAAAAGGAAAATTTTAATAAGGGCAGTATAAGGGCGGATGATCTGTTAATGGTGAGATTTAGCAAGGAACGTGTCAAAGAGAAACTTACAAATAGTGGTAGTTTTAGTAGCAGATCTGGTGGTGGTTCTATTAAAAGAATACCCTCGAAGCATAGAAGGCAACAATATCCTACAACTGCTAATGCAGATAGGGGTTCTTCCCATCACTTGAGTATAGCAGAGGCTAAAAAAATTTTGCTTTCACCCAAATCTAAGGAGAGACGAGTCTTAAGCAATCAAATCTATAGAGCCAGACCTGTCAAAGTTATAACCACTACAACAACAACCACCACAACAACCGATTCATTTCGACGCAACAAAGTTAAGCATCAAAGCAACAAAATGTCGCGTCCGCAAATTTTACAAGTCATTGATAACAAACGTAAATTGGAAAATGGTTTAAAAGGCGCTGTTAATACAACAGCAACAACGACATTCCACAATAGCGAAGAAGCCACTCAAGTAGAAAACGAATATTTGAAAAAGGTTGATGCTGTACGTTGCTATTGGTCCAAATTAGTTAACAATGATATGGAACAGCAAAAGCTGAAGCAACAACACGTTGGAGATGAAGAACAGGAAAAACAAAATGAAAATAAGTTTCAAACGCAAAATATGAAAAATTTAGATGAACAACAACAGCAGCCATCAGAACAGAAAGAACAAAAGTTTTTTGCGAAACCACCAAAGAAATCAAATGAGATGGAAAAGCCAAATGAATTACAGCAACAGACACATCAACTAAATCACAAAGAGCAACGTTATGAAGAAAAAAAGCAATTTATTTTAGGTGCCCATTCGTCTCCAGATGAAGTAGACAGAGGACACCAGCGAAGAAACCTTACAATGACAGCAGGTGACAGCCACAACAAGGCATTAGACGCCAGCCAATATTACGATGAGTATTGCAGTTTTATGCCTTCCATAGAAATAGTCGAATTAGATGGTGACAAAAAAGCAACCATAGTCAGTGCTGCACCTTCAAATATGTCCTGTCTGTGTGACAATGAAGCAAACGATGCAAATATCCATGACGCCAATGAGCCACAATTCGATCATATACGCTATAAAGTTTTGAAATCACAACAATTACTGCGTAGCAATAATTTGGCACGTAGCAAAAAGGAGGCACAATTCGATGGCCTCATTCAATATTTGCAGGAATACAGTTTTCAAGAGTTGTTGTCTAACAACAATGTAGTCATTGTGGAGCCAGTGCGCACGAAAATTGAAAGACCGATTGCAACAAACTCCACCACAAACAATGTTAGATTTGGAAAAGATTCATGTGCCACAAAAACATTCAAACAGCAGACAAAAAGCGATGGCAAATGCAAAACGGAAAACAAAATTTCAAATGTTCAGGGCGGCAAAGGGAATGGTACGTGTAATAGTGGTGGCATAAAGCGACACTTCTTCTATCAACCCGTAAGAGTTAATCGTGAGTTATATGAAGAGGAATTGCCAAATCCAGATACAGTGAGAAATGTGCGTAAATTTTTCGAAGAACACATTTTGCCAACACCGGGTCAAGGACTTTTAACAAAGACAACACAAGAGCACCAAAGCGATGACGCCACAACGATGGCAACTAAACAAACGAGTCCTAAAACGCGAAGAGCTAGAAAACATCGTTACCTCACTATAGACACTTCTTATGGCCATGCAACAACAACAGCGGCACAAGCAGCTAAACAATCCAGGAACACAATACAACGAAAATGGGATACGGCCAGTATTTCCAGTGGCATTTCAAGTGGAGATTTATCATCACCATGTGAATGCAATGATGTAGAAAATAATCGAAAAAATAGTGTCACTGCTACATCAACACCAGTAACCAACAACAATGCCAGTTTACACAATGAGCCAGTAAATAATGAAGCGACTGTAGAAGCTACAGTAGATAAAGATGCCACAAATACAGTTCACGTTCAAGATTTAGTCAGAAAACATAATAGCAGCAATTCTGTTAGAAAGTCACGTTCTTCCGCTTTTGGTGTACCAGTACGTTCATCAGGTATACGTCCACGTAGTGCAAACTATGGGTCCCTGCATAAGGCTGGCAAGTCAAGTAATTATCGTGACATTTACGAATATCACATAAAACATCCGTATCACGATTCCGATGATCATGAGGGCGTCCAAGATGGAGATGCTGATGAGGTTGACGATACTAATGATTTATTTGGATGTGTGGACGATGACCTTGATGAGTTGTGTGATACGTATTACGTCAGCAACGTAAGTAGATTGACATTTTAGGCAAATAATTAAAAATCTTTTTGTTTAATAATTTCTTTGAAAATAATCATTCGCCCTTATTCTATTTAACAGCGTCAATGTAACACAACATCGTTTTGTATCCCTTGTGGTAAATCGGTATTTTCAATGTCAACATTGAAAGTAATCGATTACTGTCAACATATTTTTTGTATTTTCTAAAAAAATGTGACGGCGACGTGACGTTATATTGTCTCTGATTTTGTCGTCAGTGTTTTTGGTACCAAAAAAATGTATGTATTACTTCCAATCAGAGGAGTTTGAATTTATCACTTACTTTTCATCGGGCAATTTAAAAATGTTTGATTTCTGCCTGAGAAGTCTTCTTTGCACTATTAATTTTTTTTCTTCATTATTACAATTAGAATTAGGCACGGGAAGAAAAAACATTTTACTTCAATATATTTATTTATTTTTCCACCAAAACTTTTAACAAAAATTGCCAACAGAATAAATAAGCTGTTTCAAGTATTAGATATGTGTGTCAAAATTATCGATAAATAGTCAACATCATCTCAAAACTGTAAGGGAATATCAAATTAGTGTTGACGTAATGTTGATGTTGACTAAAAGTGATATTGACACAAAATTGATGACGATGTTGACGCTGCCAAACAGAATAAGGGTGATTAAAAAATTAGTTTGTAGAAACATTTTTTTGTTTTCTGTATCATTATTTTTATTTTTGATCCTATATTGAATATCTGCTAAGTCGAAATATTATTATATTCACTGAAATCTGGTAATCAATCGAATTAACTCCGAATAGATCGTATGAGTGATATCTACGTTCTCACCAAATGTCTGCGTGCTATCTTGTTAAAACTTTAAAAACCTAAAAAAAATTTCCCAAGCCAATCATGCAGAAAATATAAGCAGGCAGTTCTGCTCAAATCGTTAACGTCTGTCTAGCATAATTTTCGGCTAGTTAGCCGACACCATAATCGCACTCCAGGATTAATGTGTGGGGTGAGAAATCAAAAAGACAAGGTTTTTAAACAGCTCGTAATGACCGAAACCACAATTCTATGAATTATACGAGTTTTATCCATTCGTAACAGTTAGAAGAATTGAGCACATTGACCCCGAAGTTCCCTTGTGATGATCACATCGTTTTAGACAACGCAGCTTGATTAGAGTATTAAAATCGGCAAATACAAGCCAACAAAAAATTCTGTAATTTTTTTTTTTTTTTTGGTAAATACTGGTATTGAACACAGAAAGCTTAAAAAGTGTTTAATCCTGTTTAGGATTGATTCAAATACATTTGGGAATAAACTTTTCAAACACAACTCAAAGTAAGCAAAAGAAAATTTTAAATTAGTATGAGTTTTTTCTTGTATGTAGTGGTGTTGCTCGTTGATTATAAAGGGTGTTTTTTTATAGAGTGACACAAGTTTAAATCATAATAAAACAAGGAAATATATTTTTAATATCAATGAAACGGGCTTTATTGGAAAGAAAATTTTATGAAATTAATGTTTAAATATGATTTCTGCCATGGCCGGCGCGTAGAAGGCGCAGTCTGGAACACAACACATTTTCAACAACTTTCCGCAGCATTTGCAGCCGTATTTCGCCGATAACTCTTCATATGTTGATTTGCAGGTGTTCAATTGTCTGAGGTTTACTGCCTGTTTTTAGAAAATGAAAACAAAATTGTGAGTGAGAATATATATTGAAAACAACAATAAAATACGAAAATTTGTTTTTTTTCCAATATAAATTCTCACTCACTATTTTGTTTTCATTTTCTAAAAACAGGCAGTTATTGACGTAGACAAGTGACTTAATATAACCCCAATGGGGTTAAATCACACGATCTTGGTGGCCAATTAATTGGGACATTACGTGAAATTATTTTTTCCTCAAAAATTTCTTTGAGGAAAGCAATTGTAGCGCCCGCCGCACGATCAGTTTGACGAATAGAACAATTATTTTGATTAAAAATTTCAACAATTTGCACGCGTTGCTCTGGTGTAAGTAAGTCGATTCATAATGAAATTGCAAAGCAAACTAAACAAAAAGCAACTATCAGCTGTTGAATGGGTGTTCAAATAAAGCAGTGATGCCAACTCAAAGTTGTGACCCTTTAATAAAAATTGATTATTATAATGATAATGATGCAACGTCTGTCTGTCTGTTTGCCAATGGTGGTAGATCGGCACAATTAATTTGATATCTTTCTACAACCGTATTATTTTTAATATTCACTTTTTAAATCCTTTTCGTCTGCTTCAATTATACTGCTGAGTAATTTTGTATCCAATCTGGGTGCACACGGCGTGCTTTTTATCCCATACTATTCCATTCATTTCCATCAGCTTTTTAGAAACTAATTAATCTTCTTACTTTGAAGTCTCAAGGGCTCCAGATGCAAATTTATTTGCTAAAATACATTCATATTTGGGGAAAAACACATAAAGTTTATTTTAATATTTAATGACTTTAATGGGTACTCCATTATGGCATTATCGTTCAATCACTTGCAATTCTATGTAATTCTAGTGCATAACTTTATTCAAACACAAGGATGGAAAGCTCAAGTAGGAAAATCTTAATATAAGCATCATTAAATTTTATGTTAATCCAAGAACATGATGATGCAACATTTAGATAAAAACACATCATAAAAATAAGAGAAATATTTAAACGTAATAAATGTTCCATTTTAAAAGCAAATATACCAAATGAATAAACTAGTCTCTTACACATTTCAGCCTATTAGAAACATTTGCTCAAGCTTTTATATCTTTTCATTTCATCAGGATATTTTGCGTAAAATACGTGAATGTGGCTCATCTGTCACCTATTATGGTGGTCGTGTTGTACAAACATCTACATCTGCAACTGCCAATGCACTTGACTTAAATGCCTGTGGTAACAATGGACATAATTTTAATAAAACAATTGTTTCAAACACTACAACAAAAATGTCCTTCAACAATCCAACAATGATGACACAAACCCAAACCAGGGCTAGAGTTCGTGAAATCGAAACTTGTTGTAATGCAACGACAGCAGGTGGCGGAGGAGGAAGAGCAACAGCAGGAGATACAGCTGTGTGTTTAATGAAAGCTACAAATAATGAATGTGATTTTCATGGCAAACAATTAGAACAAAAGAAATTACACTTGATAAAACATGATAATGTGACAAACAATGAGTCCAACATAATGACAACAAGCCACAATGAAAGCCAACAAATTAATGTCAAACCTAAAGTTCAGGGATATAAAGGATCTGATAAGGCGGATCATGGTGGAGGTATGTTTGTTTAACACATTAATTTAAGATTGGGGAGGAGGAAAAGTAAATTCGATTATTTAAAATTTTTTGTTGTTGTTTATTTTAAGTCGTGTGTAAAATCTGACCCAGTATTTTCTTATACTACTCGTATAAGAAAAAGTTGAACGATATTGCACTTTCTCCGTCTGTTATCTTCCAAAGCGAAGAAGTTATAATTACAAACAAAGAAGATTTATTTTATTAAATTATGGTAAGAAGAAATGGGGAAGCCAAGTGGTAGGAAACTCACTCTTTTTATGTTGGCTATCGAGTAATTTAAAATCTTAACCAGTAAAATCATCGAAATCTGTATGATTTTCTTAACACCAACTTAACATTCACAACTGTGTTTTTTTTGTGCACCATTAAGCGAAATTACTTCTTCTCCAAACTACTCATTTATTTACAAAGTCGATTATAATCTTAAATCCAATTTGTTATTGTTTTTCATTTTCAAAAAAGGCGGTGGTATAACATTTAAACTTGTTAAATCGAATAGCTGTAGCAGTCGTTTGGAATTAGCTGGTGCCACAGATATCGAACCAGAAGAAACTGAAGTTGTACGTAAAATGGTACATCACTTTGAGGCAACAAAAACTAAAAGTGACAGTGAAAAGAGCAATATGCGTACTGTTTCAAAAGGCAACATCGACGCTGAAACAACAACATTAACAATAAATAATCAGGCAACTGTATTTTGTCAAGATAATAAAAATGATAAAGACAGTGAAGAATTTTCGACTCATTCTGCTGGTGCTGCTGCTCCTCGAATCAAAGATGGCCAGGCTATTGAGAAACACAATCACGATTGTGGCATTAAACTAGTAACTGTAAATAATCACATTAATATTACCAAAGGAAACTTAACAGAACCGTTAGCAGCATCTACGAACATGACAAGAGGAAGCAACATAAAAAAAGAAGAATTGGAGCAGCAACAAAAAATGTATCAAAGCGAAGCCAAAGATATACGTTTAGATAATAGTGGAAAAGGAAGTAAAAAAGAAGATGGCAACGTGACGGGAGCTTGTGCGAAAATATGCCGAAATAAGAATGTCGATTTGGCGTTTACATTTGTTAAGCATCAACCAACTAAATCCTTTGGGATCAATCCTGAAATTACCAAAAATGCCACACATATTGGAAAACAGACAACAACGACCCATACAAGTATGTTGCAAGAAGGAGATAATGTAAATAAGAAATTGGTTACTTATGAAAATACACTGCTGCCAACCATAACAGCAACAACAAAAATAAAAAGCTTAAATAAATTGTCAACTGGGGATTTTAAAATTGATGAGGCACAAAGCAAATTAAACTCTCATATAAGCGCAAAACCAATGAACTCATCATACAACACTGATGGCTCGACAATACAAAACAAGCCCTCACAAATAATCGTACCCGTCGAAATTCATCGTGTTGATAATAATGTTAAGAAAATGGAATACAATAATGTTGCTTCGTTTAGTTCTAAAGGTAGTGTCGAAGAAAAATCCTTCTTGCCACTGAGCACCACATCAAGTGTAACGTCAGTTATAGATAAAGAAGTTGTTAAATATTATGTGGCAAATGATAAGAGTATCTATGAGAAGCGTAAATATGATGATATTGAGTTTGAGGAATTTGAAATCTATGATCCAACCAAAGACTTTGAAAAACTAATTGAAGATGAGCAGAAACGTTATAATCCTGAAAACCAATTTGCGTATAATAGTTGCGAGACAGAACAACAACAACAACAACAACAACACCAAGTGCAACAACAGTCGACCACCTCCTCCTCTTTGACATCGAACACATCAAAAGCATCGGCCACATCATCAATGGCCACAGCAAAAAGTCAACAAACTATGATTTCAACGGAAACGGAAACCGATTGCTATGATAGTCTAGATGATAAATTATAGGGAAGACAAGTCAAGGACAAGAACATCAAATGAGACATATTGATGGGGCTGGAAGAAAATCAATGACAAACTCAACTAACTAGAAAATCTTTTTAGTTTTTTATTATCATTATTATTATTATTTAGTTTTAATATTTTTTGGTCTTTACGTGTTTAAAATAACAAAATGAAAGAAAAAAAAAAAGTTTTATAAGTTTTTTCTATAAATTTATTTAATAATTGTCGAAAAATTTTCTATTTGGTGCAACGATTTCAATTGTGTACTCGGGTGTAGGGGTTTTATTTGTCTTAATTAAATTTGTTTGTGTACTTAATGAAATGAAAATATGTTTTTTTATTAAAAATCATTTTGCTCATTTGTTTTCTATGACTAAATAGAAAACAAAAATTGTTGTTATTATTTAAAAAAAAAAAAATTAATATATTTTAGTTTTAAGAAAAATCTATGAGTAAATAAAGTGCATCTTTAGACTTCAAACGAATGTATTTGAATAAATAAAATTACCAAGAAGAACGAAAGTTTGCTAAAGCATGTGTTTGTCTATTATGGGTCGTATAAACAGCTGTAAATTCCTAGGAAACTGCACCACCCTTAGCGATAGAGAGCCCCTGAGTTGGCTATCGAGAGAATTTCAAACCTTCAGCAGAAACAACAGATAAGCAAAAAGAGAGTTGCAGCAAGGTTTCTTTAATGAGTAGAAGAGCCAGCACCTTCAGGGCATCTCGTCTTTTACTAGTCTCAACAGAAACTGCAGCAGTTGGATATTATTTCAATTCGGACACGAAAATTGAAATCGAGCGACCTGTTGCATAGGTTCCTCTAACATCAGCTATCCAAATAAGTGTTACGGTACATGACTTCTTTTAAGTCTCATAAGTCAGAAAAGACAGACGTTAATTTTAAACTAGTTTCTATGCTAAAGACTGGATATAAGCCATCAAACAGTGAATAATTACATAAAGATTAATTAGACAAGGATTAGCAAAGGACTTAAAAACACAAGGAAGACTGGTTTAGCACTTTGGGGGAATTCTCTTTACGACCGAAGGAAACATATTTTCAATATAATCGGTGACTTTTGTAAAATTGGAAGACGCGAAAATTGCCAACGTGTGAAATGTTGAGGCCAAATAGCTGGTTTGTGAAAAAAAGGCTTCTGCTTTTTGTACAGTGCCGGGACGTTTGTCAAATAAATGGTAATAAATCTGGAACTTCCAAAATGGTGTTTGGATTTATATGAAACTTCAAAAAGGCCTTATAACGCACTCTTAGTAATCTTAGTGGCATTCTTATATAAGCACGAAAGGACCTATAGTAGGCCAACGCCGACTACGTGGGACTCGAAAAAACTTCTGAAAATTATAAATAAATGAGAAATTATAAATTTTATAAAGTAACTTATCCTTTTTGTACAGCGCTTGAGGAGCCAAAGTACCCCTGTTCGAATCGTGGGAGTGCCACAAAATCCCCAAAAAACAAAATCCCCAAACACTAAATCCCCAAGCACAAAATCCCTAAAAACAAAATCCCCAAATTCAAAATCCCCAAATTCAAAATCCCCAAGCTCAAAATCCCCAAAATCCAACTTTAGCGAAAGTGCCAAAAAATCCCCAAACTGAAATGAAAACGCAAAATAAATTTTATGATAAATTAACAAATATTTATAAGGTACGAATAAATGTGTATTTCACACAGAAAATGGGGATTTTGTTCTTGGGGATTTTGTGTTTGGGGATTTTGATTTGGGGATTTTGTTTTGGGGATTATGTGGTACACCCGTTCGAATCGTAATACGCGAAAAACAATTTCGATTCTAACCCCACTTTCTACAAAAAAAAAACACAATAGGCAGCAGTACCCAGGCGTTTCAGCGCGCTCCTGAATGTAAAAACGTCAGCGTCATTACGTTGACGGTCAGCAAACGCCATCTTCAGGGGGCAAAAACAATATTGGGAAGTACTCAGCAAGGTCACAAACCACACAACAAGAACCTGCACCACTTCACAATTATATGACGCATTATAATCCTAGGCAGGGCAGATGATGACCCAAGACTCCCAAACTAGTTTTTAGTAAATATTTTCCAGGTATTTTGTAAGATTTTTCGTAAAAGACAAATATTTCTAATTCCTAACATCAAGGACATTTTTACAGAATTTCTGTATTTTAATTAAAAAATAAATATTAAATTAAAGAAAATTTCATTCGTACAGGAGTTTACTTAAACTTGATTTTTTTTTTAATTAAATCAAGAATTTCATTTCTTTTATAATAATGTTTGTGTTTGATTTTAAGGATGGAGTATGATTCGTATCCAATCTTTATATTTAAAGCTGAAATTTCCTACTGCGTTACAACTTGAATTTAACATTTATTTTATTTGTTGAATTTTTTTGTTCGTAGAGGCAGACGGCATGACAGTAAAAGTGTTGTTTTTAAATTAAATTGTAGCCAAGAAATAATAATAAAAATAAATAAATGGGAGTCATCGTTTAACTCTCGAAACAACTTGCTCCGAATTTCATATTTACAAACAAAATGTTGTTGATTCAGAAAATCTCACAAGATACCCCATCTACGTCTATCCTTTTTTTATCATATAATTTTCATTTTCTTCTATCACTTAGTTGGTATATATTATCTTTTGCTTGTTAATTTACTTACCTGAGTTTAAGTCTTTAGTTTTATGTGTACAATAACTTTGTCGTCCTCCGAAACTCCATGAATTCTGCAAGAAATTAAAGAGAGAAAAGCATTAAAAAATAAATGAAAGACAACAATGATGTTTACAACAAACATGAAAAAATAATATAAAAGCTATTGTGGGCAGTCTTAGTTTATTTCAAAGGTTTTGCACTCCAGGCCAAAGTTATTATTTTTAGTCAACTCAGAAAGGAAACCATAAACTAAAGTACTTTCAGGAATTATTTAAAATTTTCAATAACAGAATTATTTTCCAAAAAAAAAAGACTTAATTATTTCTGAATGTATGTTAGATTTTTCTGAGAAGAAATTCTTTAAATAGAATATGATTATTGCTTTAACAAAGATTTTAAATTAGGAAGCTGTATAAGATGGCCTGTCACAACTTTTGGTGAGTGACAATTATGTCACCTTTTTAAGGTGTCTCATTATCCAGTGACCGAATCTCATAAGGACCAAGGGATTGTTAACACACCATCTATACTTTGCGAGGCAATTAATTAACTAATAAAGAAAAGATAATGCTTTAGTTCGACTAAAGATCGTTCAGGCACGCAAACCTTCTTTTTCAATATATAAAAAAAATACATGTCCTCGTCCTCTCCTACATCTTAAACGAAAATGTAGCTGCCAAATCTCTGAAATATTAAAGGACGTTCAAATAAATGTCTACAGGAAGTATTCTAAACAGCCGTGTACCAACACGTTGGAGTTGCATTAACTCAATGCTGGAAGATAGTTAACTACAAATCAAACTATGAACATGAATACAAGTCTTGTTCTTCAAGTGAAAATAAGTTTAACTAACGAAAGTCTAAAAATACGACGACAATAAATTATGGGTGCTTTTGGATAAAGCTCTGCGTAAATCAAAGAAGAAAGCTTGTTTTCATTAAGAATATTTAAATTAATTGTACCAATACTCCTTGAAATAAATACTGAAGACGTAATTCATAAACGATTCATAAAGTTATTGTGGCGTTATTGTACGAATTTTGTATGGGAAATGAGGTTTTTATGTGCACTTTAACTTTATGAATCGTTTATGAATTACTCCTTGAAAGTTAAAAAATTGGTTTATTCGCAACGGCCCAGAATGAAAAAATATTCAGTAAAGATTCTCAACCATTAAAACGTCGAGATCTGATGAAAACTCGATTATCAAAAGTCGGTGTGAAATCAGTTGCAACCAATTTTTTGTAGCGGGAAGTTGAAAAATATGAATTTCGACGATTTCTTTAGGATCATCGCAACAAATATAAGCGTTGATTATAAAAGAACTTTCAAAAAATGTCTTATCGGTCTATAGTTGTCTAAAATACTGGTGAAAATTATCTTTTGTTGCAAAGATTGTATATGTATAAAAATATTTATTTTTTAAACGTACAAAAGTTTTATTGGCCTTTTTGAACTACACATGACCAACGATCAGTGTCTATATCCGAAATCGAGCTCAGCACATCTGGACCATTATTCTAGCATCGTTATCAATCAACCACAGCGGCACTTCCGAGTTGTAGCGTAACAGTTCATTATTTTCAATATCTCATGAGTTCAGCATTTCACTTTTATCACAACATTAATTCTCCTGGAACAAAAACCTCGCTGTGACGATGTAGCAATCAAGTATTTGGGAATTGCTAACAGCCATAAAGCCGAACCATATCATTCAAATATAAAACAGTTTTTCTTTCTATGGACTACGCCTTCTTATTGTTATTTTATTTCAAGACACTCTACCTTTTTATCCTTTTCAGTTTTTTTTTTCTAAATGCAAACAATGAAGAGGATATAAGTTGACACACAATACATATTATTATAATGTGTCATCAGTAATTTAAAGATGTTACAAAAATAATAAGCAGAAAAACAAAAAACAACACAACTGACATCATGTTAAAACATGCTCGTACAAACATGTAGTTTTATTTTGCAAAACTAATGTATCGTAATATAAAAAAACAGGCAATCCATTAAAATAAGTATCATAAAACTTTATTTCAAAATTGCCTACAATAAAAATGAAACAAGGACATAACGCATTTGCCCAAATTATTAACAGAATATCGACCCTAATGGAAATGAAGCAAAAAAAAAAATATATTTAGAAAGATATTACGAGTATGTGTTCAGAAAGTCTTTGCTCGTCTCATTTTAATAAAATTATTTAATGGAAAACGTGCTCCATCATTTTGTGTGTAAAGGTACGGTCACATCTGACAAACATTTGCCCAAAAAGCGTTTGCCAATGAAAAACATTTTATATTACTACGAATAAACGTAATTATTATTCGAACTTATATTGATGTACATACATATGAAAAGTAATTTTATCAGGCTCAAGTTCAGTTTTATTGAATTAATGAAAATTCAAATTACTAAGAGTTATTTTTTTATGTTGAAAATATTATTATTTATATCCAATCAGTTTTTAGCAGAACATATCAGTACCGATTTCAAGGCCGCTACACCTCTCATTAGCGTTCAATTGTCCATCTTTACAATTTTCGTAAAGTGGATATTGGGTTCTATTACATTTTCTACAAATTATGTATGAAATTGTTTAGCGTAACAAATGCCTGTCTAAATCGAAAGTTATTCATAAGTATTTAGTGGTTACGCTTTTTTGGGCAGGGTGGTGTTGGCTGAAGTGGTTAGCGCGTTGACTACTACTAAACAAACAATGACTTGGGGCCTGGGTTCAAACCCTGGCCAGAGCAAGTCAATCAACATCATTAATTTCTCGAATGTATTAATTATTGTCGGACTATTTAAGTGATGAAGGCGTAGCACTGGTCACTAAAAAACTGTTCCGACAGGGATTGATGCTATCCAAGCTAATGTACACAACACCGCCCTCCTTCGTCGGTTAGCAGAAACATCGGCGAAGTAAAACAATTAATAAAATGCCTGCTAATACAGCTTAACAAAATTAATGCGTCTACGGAGGCGCCTCAACACTGCCTTAAAAATTAACATAACGCGCAAAGCAAAGTTGTGAAAGAGTTAAGTCTTCTAAATTTTTAACATCTATCTTCTCTACCCTATCCCTCTCCCTGAGTTCCGGCACAGTGCACTGCATACGTAGGGGTCATCCCCTGAGTGCTGGTCCTAATAAAAAAAATAAAAAAAAAAAAAAATTTGTCAGATGTGACCGCACCTTTAGTTAGAGGAATTGGTCATCAAAATGTATGTATGTATTAGTTCTGTTGCTCACAATTGCCTTAAGAATTCCTGGTATTATTTATAGGCAATGATGCATATGTCTACATCCATAAATACATTCACACATACATATGTAATACTATGTATGTATACTCGCATGTAAAGTAAAAGATTGCCTACAACACATGCTTATACGTATGTGGTAAATTCATATGTTTTCTTCTTAAAGTCCCGCAGCATTCGATTATACAGATACTTTTTGAAAAAAAAAATGGGGAAATAGCCACTATGATATTTTTACAGCTCATTAAATTTGCCATAAAACACCCACCGACTTTACTAATACATACTCGAACTTATTAGATATTATCAGAGTAAAGAATGTTAAATTGTAGAATTAGCAGCAGGTTTGGAGAAACTGAATATTAATCAGCCGTTGTGGCTTCACTCTTACGCGGACTACAGTTGCATCTTAGAAGAACGTCTGCGTCTGGCTTTCAGTGCAGCCCCAAGTTCACCAACGGTATCTACATTGAAGATACCTGCCTTCATAGGAGCTTTTGTCTTCTTTTATATGATCCATCCTACCAGTTTACATGGTTTTTGTGTTTTTGTGAGCCATCTTTTTCCGCTAGCAGCTAATGCTAAGTAGCCCAGCAACTCCAAAGAAATAAATAAGGACTCCGAAGGTCTACTATAAGGGTAAATGTAAGCTGCAGTGGATTTCTCCTGATTACGAATACTTAACACTACTAAAGCATATTCGGCTCTGTACTGCACGATATTCGATATTTTCGCACATCTATGACAATATTTGTTAAACATGTAGAAACTATACCACCATCAGTGTGGCTTTCTTAGGGAATCCTCTGATATCTGATAGCTTTGGCTAAAGTAAAGTGGTGGCTTTCAATACTGTTACAGCATTTGATAGAATGTAGTATGCTGCACTTTTTCCTAAACTTAATTCGTTACGTGTCGTTGATGACTTCTCACTATACGAGTTGTAACAGATTGTATGACATCAAACGAGCTCAAAATTAAATCGGAAGTCCAACAAGACTTCATCTTTTTAGGTACCCTATTTCGTTTTTTTCCACAATGATATTCTCTGACATTCTTCCAATTCTATTTACTTTTTTTGCGAATTCATATTTATCCACTAATAGATCAAACCTGTTGAAGTTTGTGATCAGTGGGGCAAAACATTAATGCAACGCCTAATCTAAATCTGATAAAAATTTCTGAATGGGATTTTGCGAAAAGTTTCATCGTTTTTAATAGTCATTAGCCTCAGTGTTTTGTAATTACAAACTGACGAATGACCGAAAATGCAGCTCCAGCTGTAAATAAAGAATCTTTATATTCCTGCCCTTAACAAACCAAATGTTAATGTTCGATGAACAGATAAAATTTTTCAAATTCGAAAAGAAGCACTCAAATTCCTAAGTTTTTTAAGCTGATGTAAAAGATAATTCTCTCCATCTGACTTTCATAGTATTTATAACGGCATGTCTGCGCAAAAACGGAATAAGACTCCGACATATGGGCCGGGTCATTAAAGTGCGTTTTGAAGTTACTCGACCGTACGCAGAAAAGAGAGAGAGAAAAGAAACTCTTTTGACTCGCTTAAGTATCAACGAAATGTTCTATAGCCATAAACAAATTTTGTAGTTCCAGCGGAGTGAGTAGGGTTCATTCCCTCATTCAGGGATCTAAATAATAAAACTAAGAAGCTGTAAGAGGCAGTTTTCTGGGAGAAAGACCAATTCGTGGTTTTGATTCTGTAATAATTCACAAATAAAATTATTTTTCCATGAATTCCGGCAGAAACCCCGATACATATACCTGGCACGGGAAATGGGAATGTACTCTAATAATTTTACATATAACATTTATTTTTTAAGACCTTCACTGTAAATTTTTTTTTAAATTTAAAATAAACATAGACTAAGGGCCAATAATTCAGTGCTGATTTATATGTCATTTATTTTTAAATAATATTTATATACTGGCTCCATGAAAAATGGCCCCAAACTAAAAAATGAAAAATGGTCCCAAACTGAAAAATGAAAAATGGCCCCAAACCAAAAATGAAAAATGGCCCCAAAATAGGAAAAATGGCCCCAAAAATAATTATTGTTGTTTTCAATGTAAAAAGTTTGGGGCCATTTTTCATTTTTCAGTTTGGGGCCATTTTTCATTGGGGCCATTATTCCTCAAATACATACGTACCTTATTTTTATTTAGACCTACCACCCCAATGCAATGCAGAAAATCTTTACTAAATATCGTGTCGGGAAATACCATGGTGGAGAAAATTCCTAAGCCCGGCCGGAGGCCGTCTACGCGAAAAAACTTTAGTAATAAAATTCAAATAATTTAAAATATTGGATTATTTCAAAAAAATTGAGTTGCTTACTAAAGATCCCTTGCCTAGCCGGCCTACGGGCGGGCTTAGGGATTTTCTCCACCGTGGTATTTCCCGACACGGCGATAGTTAGTAAAGATTTTCTGGATTGCATTACATACGTACCTAATTTTATTGTGCCCTAGCACCCCAATGCAATGCAGAAAATCTTTACTAAATATCGCCGTGTCGGGAAATACCATGGTGGAGAAAATCCCTAAATCAATTAACGAAAAATTAAAAATGGCCCCAAACTCGAAAATGAAAAATGGCCCCAAACTTTAGGAAAAATGGCCCCAAACTTAAAAATAAAAAATGGCCCCAAAAAATAGGAAAAATGGCCCCAAAGTTCGTGTTGTTGTTTTCAATACAAAAGTTTGGGGCCATTTTTCATTTTTGGTTTGGGGCCATTTTTCATTGGGGCCATTTTTCATGGAGCCTTATATACTATATGTATGTATAGTACAAAATTGAGTTTTTCAAATTAAGTCAACATTAAATTAATTGTGCAGTTAAATACTACATAAGTTTTACGAATTTCCATATGTTTTTTAAATTCAACAGAAATTTAAATGAAAATTATCTGAATAAGTATATAAATACAAAGTCAATTATTGGCCCTAAACAAAACTAAAAATTATAAAACAAATATATAACCGGTTGTTAAGCAATCAAGCTTTTCTAGTCACTAAGACTTGCGTTTAAAATAAGATGTATCCTGTACAAACTTGCAGAATACTTTTTTTCGTTATCTAAATACATAAATAAATTAAACAATAAAATAAATATGCGTAAATTTTTTTGCCAATATTAGAGACCGTGTTTTTATTAAGATGGAATCCTAACGATAATTTATTATTTATAATTTCGTTGATCAAAACATTCTTGTGAATTTCTTTAGACTAATTTAAGGCTTTATAAAGAAATTTCTGCGTTTCAAGATTTTCTCTTTAGGATTTTGAAAAAATAAAATCCAAATGAAAATATAAATTAGTATCTTCAATTCTCTTTTTCATTAGCGATCAATAGTTATATAAAAATTGTTTATTGTAAAACTTGCTAGACTCTTTGGTTCTTTGCATCGATTTTAGTCCATGTATATGTTTTATAATCCAGTTTCCAAATGCAAACATTCATATCGTTAATTTGATTTAGAAGAGACGTAACTTACATCCTTTTTCAAATAGGATTTTTGGCATATTCCAATAGAATATCCTAAAATATACTATCGCTAAAAAAAATTACAACACTCCTCGTAAAATTATCTTTTTAAAAACGATTTAATAAGAGAAAAAATATATATTTATTCTATTACCTCAGTTCAGTTTTAGTTAAAGTTGTTTTTTATTCTCTGCACATTTTTCAAAATGTTAGTTACGGCCTTTGTAAATTAAAGTAACCAAATGTACGATTTACAAGCAAAGTTTAACAAGAAATATTTCCAATTGAAAACAAAAAAAAAAAATTTCGAGAAATTAACTTGTTTCTGCCAAAAGTTTTGCAAATCTTTTTCTTTCTCTTTTGCAAATAATTGAAATTTCTCTGTACAAAACTCAAGTATTCCTTCTGCTGTAAAGTTGGTTATAGGTTGCATTGAAGGCTTTACATTTCGTATTATCCTTTCGTATAAGAATTAAATCAATTTATTGAGCATTTATTGTACAAATTTCCTTTTTTCTTCTTTTATTTTTTTTTATTTGACATTTACTCTTGCCATGTTCTTTCATCCATCCAAAAATAAGTGAAAATAAATAAATCAAACTCGAACGAAACAGACGCCTGCAAATAGTTTTGCACACGTTTCACAGACATGATGTTCGAATAAAATTGTAATTGCAGTTGTCACATTTAAAATTTAATTAAATCAACAACATCTCCGTTGTCATGAGTCATTTCTTTTTATTTGTAAAATATTTTACAATTATTGAACTGGAATTGTGTGAAAAATGTATGAAATAAAAGAACAAATAGAAAATTTTTTTGGCATTCATGTATGTATGTACACTAAAAAAACATTTTTACATAAATTCAACGAACTCCCTTCCTTGCATTAAATTCTTCGAAATTCAACGTATATACGTTGTTTCAGTAAAATATTCCTTGAAATTAAAAGTAAAATTTTATGTATTTATGAAATCAACGTTGAAACCATTATTTGATTTTATTCGTTGAATTAAACTATGAACTAGTTTTTTGATTTAACGTATAATTCGTTGAATTTAAGAAACTCGTTCATTTATTTAAACACAATGAACAAATACTTTGATTCAAAGAACCTGTTTCATGATTTTAAGTAATATACGTTGATTTTGATGTATGAATACGTTGGATCAAGAAATAAATTCTTAAAAATCAACGTACGGTTTCAACGTATAGTTTCTTAACTTCAACGAACTGGTACGTTGAATTCAACAAGCAAATGATTGTTATACGTCAAAAATAAGGAATAAATTCGTTGAATCAACGAATTTTTTCCTTGAATTTAATTGCTTTTTTGGTTGAGTGTATGTGGTATTTATGTACATTTGTATGTAAGTATGTGCAGCGAAAAAGAACTGTGCTGAATGATGTAGTGGTTGGATGGATAGAACTGAGCCGTGTCGCATTGAAGACAAAATTCATATTTTATAAACTTCACCAAAAACTTTGCGAAATTTATGTCATGTTACGTTCTCGAAGCTTAATCTGATGAAAACAGCAAGTCCCTTAATACCGATAATTGATGTCATAAAATTTATTTAATTTTCTTTTAAATTTCTATTGATTTGTAATTCTGTAAGCCGTTCGTCAGTAGGGATCATTTAAGTATGCAACTTTTATAAAATCGAAAATCACTTCCCTTATCACTAGATTACTATTAGTCCACCACACTGACGTTTGTTTCATGCAATGCTAATTGAAATGCTGGAATTTTATACTAAAAATTTTCTTAATTTCTACAAAATTGTTTACACAAAGAGACAGCAATTAGGAGCTTTTCTTAAACATTAAAAGCTCGTTAAGCAAAAGGGGGATGCTTTATATTTTGAAAACGAATTAATATTTTTATGAGCAAACTATTTTACTATTCTTTTGTAGTAGAAAATTAAACCCCAAAAATTAAACTTACAAAGGAACAAAGACTTAATAACAGCCATTAATACGGGCACTTAAAACCACAACAGTGGGAGTGGATAAAAATTTTTTGGAAATAAACGATAGATTGGTGATATATTTTTTTAGACTAAGAATGTATAATATCTGTATTTACTATTGGTGGGTTATTTAATCCTAAAGTATCAAAAATTTATATGTCAGAAAGACAACTCAAACAGTTAATACAAATGTTAAAGTTTATAACTTAATTTTTTAAATTTAACTTAATCTCTAATCGTGTTCTTAAAAACCTACTCTATATATCGTAGTGTTTGTTGCTGATCTTTCTTAATATTGTTTAGTTTTAGGGAAATATTTTAACTAAAAAATTTTAAACTTATCAAGCGATCAGAGATCTTTATTAATTAACTTAAGACGTTTAACTGTAGTTTAAACTTATTAGTAAATCGCTGCTCCATGTTTAGCAGGCGTAGTTTAAAAATTAATAATGGTTTATATGTCAGCTAATTTATAGATTGGCTGATTTGAATATTTAATCCAAAAAGAGAGATTATCTTGCATTGATTTATTACGCATAATCCTATTAAAATTAAATTATTTGGTCCAAATTTACTTAAATTTTAATTACACCAATTTTTCTAAAACCCTGGAATTAATGAAAATTTAATAAAAAAAAATTGCCAACATTTTTGAATTAATTTTAGGCTTGTGCCTAAAACTTCTTTCTTTTAACAAAATTAAAATTTTCTTAGAGCAAAAGAAAAAATTTTAAACCATATATACGAGTATTTATGAATGTACTTGAATAATTTCTTTTAGACCCACTGTGCATTTGAGCAAGAAATATAAACCTCAAATGTTGTTCGACTACAAAAGGAGCATATTTTGTTGAACAAAAACAAAGCAGCTTATGTGAAAGACAACACACCAGAGTAAAAATGTTGTCCTATTTGCTGCTGATGTTGAAAATAAATAAAATCAAAGGATTCTGCTTCCTGCACACTTTAGTGACATTTCAACTACAACTACAGCAAGAACAATAACATTTGAATAAAAGAGAACTCAAAACAAAGCTAAGAAAACTAAATACGAGTATGTAAATACATACATATGTATGTATGTATGTATGCATGTATGTATGTATTTATGTACATATTTATGTAATTGCGTTTTGTTTGTGTAAGTGTTTCATTGTGGGCTGAGTGGTTGGCTGGATAATTACTGATATGAACAACTGCAAATATGGTCCGTTAAGGGAGGCTCTTTTCCCAACCTTTTTCTTATTTGTTAACATTTGGCATGTTTTCGATTGCTGTTGTTGTTGTTCTTGTTTTTTTTAATACCATTAAGTGAACAAGAACAATAGAATAAAACTTGAAAGAAAAGAAAACATCAACAAAATCTGTAATGCATACAAATTTAAGAGAAAAGAAAATATCCACATATGTATGTATATACACGCATACATTTTCACTTAAATCATACACATATATTCACATTAACATTTTGTAGGCTTAAAAATCAACTTTAATGTCAACACAGCTTAAAGTTAAAAATATTTTAGGAATAAATAAGCTTAGCGTGGTTAAGCTGTTGATGTTCAGGCATCAAAATAATACCTGAAATAGGTGCGGTATATGTGATGCATCTATGTATGTATTTGCAACAATAAAAACAATTTATTTTAATCAATAGCAAAAATAATTCTAAAAAAAACAAATTAGGCAAGATTGTGGCATAGTCACGAAAACCTCATCATCAGGGCAAGTTAAAATATGCACAAAATAAAAGAAGAAAAAAAGCAAGCAAAAAAGCACAAAAAAAAGCAAAAAAAAAAGCTCAAATAGGTATGCTTCCAAAAATTAAACAATGTAACCACTTTTCATTTATTTTATTAAATAATTTTTTATTTCAAAGCACAATCATATGTTTTTTAGATTTTCAAAAAGATAAGATCGATTATCGCATAAAACTGTAGAATAAATTGAAAAAATTCATTCAACATCATTGGATGAGTAGGAGCGATCTCAAACAATAATAATTCGCTTGGAGATAACGAATAAATGCATTCATCAGCTTCGCTTTTGTTTATTATTTTTAATTTTAACTAATGTTTGAATTTCAACGTTTCGATTCATAACTTTGTTGAACTCTTCAAAAAATATTTTGTTTTCAAAATATTTCATCTTTTCTTCCACTTGTTCTATAATAGACAAATTTTCTTTCTTTCTTCTTTCTAGTTTGATTTAACTTCGGCAAATACACTCGAAATTATCTTTTATGTACGGGAGATCAGATTTTAAAAATGCATTTTAAAATAGAGCTTTTGCTTTATTTATTTATTCCACATCATCATCGGAGAGTGCATTTAAACATTGCAAATTTCTGTATAGTTGTCACAGTAATAAATAACATCTTTAATCCCATCTAGTTTGCAATGTCAAGACTTAAAGAATAGAAAATTGCATGTGTGAAAAAACGACAAACTTTTGATTTTTATTTGCAAATTGCAACAGAAAGATTCAAAAATTATTTTCAAGGGCTGCCAAAGTGCATTATAAGCAAATTCAAGCAGAGTATATCAAATAAAGCAATTTTGCAAAAAAAGGTTCAAAATAAGCGAAATCAAGCTTTTCCAGCAAAAAGCTTAAAAAACTTGCCCTGCTCATCATGCTATTTGCAACAATATGTGATAGTGATGTTCTGGTTACACATACATATATAAATGTATTATTGTATGTATATATCTGCTTTTAAGTACATACCCTGTCGTCAAATGAGTAGCTAACTACAAGAAAATCCATTTTTTAAATTGATTTTTTTAGACTAACTATAAAACTAACCACAATGCAATGCAGAACGTAACCAAAATCATTTATAATTGGATATGGTGAGCGCCAACAAATTTACTCATTTAGGAACTCTTAAAATTATTTCAAGTATTTCCTAACTTCTTGCTGTCAATATTTAAATGGTACCTTAGCTGAGTGGTGTGAATGTTAATCCAATGACATGTGGTTCAATGCCAGCACAGCATCGGTGAAAAAATAAAATTTGAAGACAAATTTATTATTGCAATATTACTATAAAACTACTAAATATAGAATTGAGAAAATAAAATATATATGAAAAATATTTTCTTTATATATGTATACTAACTAACTAGTTTTTGACTTATTCCAACTAACTTAAAGTTAGCTACAAGTAATGCAAAGTCAAACTGACTACTTCCTAGGACATCGCAATGTTAAAATAGTTAGTTAATTCCATACTTTAAAGTTAGTTTAAAGTTAACTCAGTTTTCGACAGGGTATATACTTATTTTCATACATATTCACTTTGTTAAAAGAGTAGCTAACATACAATATAATTTCTTAGTGTGAGTGGCGTCACGCCCTTGGTTTTAATCTTGCCAATTTCTATTTAAACTCTTAATGATACTAATAAAGTAACCCAATGTTTAGAGTCTTTAAAGTTTAAACTAATGTAATTCCTTGTATCTACTTAAATTATTATTTTCCTTGTGCTACAACTATCATACCCATTTATTAAAGCTTTCCATTTATTTACTAGAATAACCATAATCTCAGCAGTGAAACACACAAGAAAGTTTTAAAATTCTCAAAAAACCTTAACAAAGGTTTTAACTAAATAGTAGGGGCTGTGCACAAATTACGTAAAGCTGTGTGGCTTACATTTTTGGAAACGGATGTGTAAATATGCATGTCTAGTTCCGCGTAGTATGTTTAAAAATAAAGTTTAAATTTACATCTAAAGGTGTGCAAAGTTTTTCAAATTACTTGAAATTGAAGTTTAAGTATTTCTTTTCGTTTGACTGTATTTTGTGGCTGATATTTATTTGTATGTTTGTACTAAAGTCATGTATATTTTTCTTATGATACTTTCTTTTTATTATATCGAAACTATGTGTTATTCACCAATAGCTCTATTCATAAACCATTGGCAAAGTTAAAAAATACAAAACAACCGATTTTCGCCTAACTCGCAGATTAAACCGACTTTAAACAGCAACAAGTATTAATTAAAACTATGGTTTATTCTTTCTGTGTTATAAATAAAAAATAAATAAATAAAATATCATTCAACAAAAAAACAAATAATTATAGGAGCTTTAGTCGGCTGTGGAGGGCTTAAGAAATTATTTTACTTAGGGCCAAATTTACAGTAATTAGTTAGCTATTAGTAAACTAAAATGATAACTATTGTTTAACTTATACTTCATATTCACAGTGTATTATTTAACCAAAACTCTTAATATGAACAAAAAATGGTAACCCTATCAAACTATTAACTTTCAGTACTGGCAATTCTGTTATAGCATATGGTTTTTGTTTACATTTGATTTATTATTTCTTAAAAAATGGCGTATACATTCAAGAACTTGCCACGCCACCTACTTGCTAAGACGGAATCTATCCATAAAATCTTTTTAGATTACGTTGGCGACACTCAGCAACAATATTCCGCGTATTATCAGTATCAGTGTCACTTTCAATATCGGACTCCGCGTTTTCAATTTCACATGCCATATCTAAAATTTTTCACAAAATAAAAATACTAATAATAAATTCCAACGAATCAGCTGTTGTCTAACTATTAGTTAACCAATGACGTTTGATGGTTTAACTAATGTTAAACTAGAAGCTGTGAATCAAATATTATTAGTTAAACTATTGCTATTAGCTAACTAATGACTGTGAATTTGGGCCTTAGAGTGAGTTTTTAGGATAGAGTTTAAACGTATTTTCAAACTACGTTTATGTTAATCTGAATATAAATTTAATCGAGTTTAATTGTGTTTGCCATTTCTAAGTGAAAGCCTAAAACGTGCATAATGGCCTACTGAAGTCAAAAAATTGGCAAATATAAAAAAAATATACATCAAATGGCAATGTTTTTTTCCAAGCAACACTGAATTTTATGCAAAAGAAGAAGAAATTTTTAATTTTATTAAGTTTACATCTGAAAAGAAAATTGAGTGCATAGAAAAGTTTAAAAAAAAAAGTATAAAATTAAAAAAATATCTTTTATTTATTTTCTTATGTTTTTTGTTTATAATATTTTGATAGCTGGCTTTTTGTATATGTTGTTGTGTTACCATGTTTCAGTAAGTTTAACTCCCCAACATTGGCCGCTTAAGCTTTAAAGTAAATGTACTTAATTGTCACCCTAGAAACAGTTAATCCAGATTAAAGTTCTGTAAATTTCTGATCGGCAACCTAAACACTCACTCTGAACGACAAACTTTCGTTAAGTTAAAATACTTTCTAAAGCTCAATGCTGTTTGCAGATTGGTTTTGTTTTAATTCGAAAATATTTTTAATCAAATGCACACGTCTGTATGCGTTTGTATTGTTTTTTTTTTTAACAAACACTACTCGCAAGGCTGATTTAATTGTGCACAGTTTTAAAATCCCGCCCCCTGGAGCGTTACGTAATATGTGCACAGCCCCTATGCCATCAAACCAAAAAAGTGAAGCATAAGTTAAGGCATTGTATACAATATATTTTTAATGAGATTTAAGTAAAGGAATCTAATTTATATGTTGTTAGAGAAAAATTACATTTTCTTTAATCAACTTACCGTATAAATATTTTCAAACAAATTTAATTAATATAAAAATACTGTCTACGATTGTTAATGGCTGACATTCTACTAAACAACGCTAACAACAACGATTGATTTTACATTAAAATAAATTGAGAATTTTAATGTGATATTTGTGTGGCAGCAACAATACAACTAATTGTTTGCGCTTTTAAAGCATTTCGTGAGACATGGAACGAACATGAATTGCTGGAATTGATTTTCGAATAATCAACAGTTAAATGTTGAGCAGATAACATCACGTAGAGATGATAAAAAAAAACAATTATCCCAAATTCTACTTTATTGGAAATTCAATTGTAATGTTTTGATCTAATTATAAGAGGAAAGGTAAAAAGGGATTGAAATTGCTTTTAATAGAAATATTAAGGTAAATATTTCAATTTTTGCATCGACTAATAGAAATGGCTTTCAATTACTGCTTCACTATTAAATACATGTGCACATACTCGTATACCATGTTTATTACAATATTTGAAATATTAACAAAAGAATGATTTACTATAAATTTTAATCGTTTATAACTTCGAAAGCACAGAAACGATTTTTTTTAAAAATTCATGTGTACATCTGCATGCAAGTACCTCGAAAACTTAATTTACAGAATTTATATTTAATGTTTGCAAAACAAGATTATAACATATTTGAAGAAGATTATACGATCCATAATACGGTCACTATACGCTAAAGTACCGTGTTTTACGTCACAAAATGCAGAAAACAAGAGGAGAATACTTCAAATTAAGTTCAATGGGTATAAACAGAAGATTTTCTCGATTGACTGTAAAAGTAACCCATGATAAAACCATGATAAACCATTTAAGAAGATAGAAGATGATAAACCATTTAAGAAGATAGGCAAAATTGAATTTAACAATGTACAATTAATGTTAAATTAGCAGAAAAGGATTCTTATGGAGGATGAAATAACAAGAAATCAAATTTCATTTGTGAACTGTACACCCAACGTATTTATCTCCTCAGATTTTTCAAGCATACAAAATTATTTATTAATCTTGCATTTCAGCATGTGTTTCTTAAGTAACCACAGGATGGTGCAATGAAAAACGTTAACCGTTGATTAAATGGTGCCTGTCAAGCCAACCGAAAGTTAGTTAATTTTCTGTTAAATATAATATAAATATACAAAGTAAAGACAATCCATAGAGAATAAATATTTATAAAATTGCACTAAATATCTCATTGGAATACTGCCGTACTTTTGGAATGCGAATCATACTTTAAAAATAGTACAACTTTAGCGAATGCATCATCCCTAACATTGATCACTTATGGTGTTTTCTTTTCTACAAAAAAATGGTACATATTCATGTAGAAGGTGTACTTTGGTGTTTGGTTTTTAAAAATGTTTTGCTTTCTGAAAGGCTACTGTGTTTTACTCTAAAAAAATCACCCTCACTAATGATGAAAGGCATTGCAATTTTTGCCGAGTATAAATCGACTGTGTTGATAGTGCTCTATCAAATTTAGCTATCAGCTGTAAAAAACAGGGCGTTCTACTTTTTCATAAATTGTGTTTTGTTCTAGTGAATTAACAAGTTGCATTTTTACAGGGTTGGCAAGACATTTAATACAAGTAAATTTCAAAAAACTGCCATTTTGTTTGCGGAAATGAAAATACCACAATTAACCAATGAATTAAAAATAAAGCTATTAAAAGAAGCCAAAATGAGCATGTTCGAATATAAAAAAACCGACAAACAAAAATAATTTCAAAACTATACATTACGACTTGTTGTTTTTGCTGTTGTATCTAAACGTTACCGTGTTAAGCGCCCATCGACATTTTCTTCGTTTTTGTATCAACAATTATCACATGCTGATATTTAATTAATGCTTTTTATAAGTTTTAATTCATATTTTATATTCACTGGTAGTGGAGTGGGAGAGTAACTCGAATTTTGTTGGTTATTTATATTTTTATAGCTTAATTTTTATTTGCTTTTCTTCGTCGTCCTCTTCATATTAACCAGTTTATGTGTTGTAATAAAATCTTTTTAACACATTCATACTTTTGCTGGCCTTTATAGGTGGTATATATGAGAAGTGTCAAATACTTATAGAAATTAACAGAACCACTAAATACGAATTGCTTACAATGGGAAGGCAGGTGATATTTTATTGCAATCCCCTTCAAGTTCGTTATATCGACGATTCACTGTAATTATTATTCAGTAGCTAAATGTTATATATCGTTTTAAAGGTCCAGTTATAAACAATTTCGCTGATAAAATAATTTAAACGATTTTTATATTTTTCATATTGAAAATTAAACGAAACACAGAAACACGAAACACGTTGTTATATAACGAATAACTCATTGGTGCCTTTTCTTCAGAATTTTTTAATACATCAGTAGCGCATTTATGCGGGGTTTTTAAATGCGTCACTAAAATAATTCCCCGCTTAATTATGACAAATATTGTGCATTTGAAAATTAGCGGTTACGTTTATCTGATCGAATATTTTTTGTCATCTGGACGAACATTAAGTTATAAAACAAAAGAATAAAAATTATAAAACAACAAAAAAAAAAAAAAACAAATAGGTATTGTATGATGGCCTAAATGGGGCCACAAAAATTTCAAATTGGACTGAATAGTTTTTGTGGAAAATTCAATGAATGAAATTTCAATAAATGCGTGGGTTTTTAATAAATAAAAAACCATAATAATATTTTGTTATTAAAGAAATGTTAAACATGAAAATAAAATATTCTGTGCTTTCTAATATTTTTTGGCCAAGTAAATGACAGAAGGCAAAAATTTACTCTCAGATATACAAAAAAGGGATATAAATTACTTTTATGAAGTGATAAATAAAAATGAACAAATTTTAGCTTTTCCTAATAGAAAAAGACAAACAAATAGTTTAGTAATAAAAGTATATGTTTTTACAAAAAATTTAAAGCAGTCTGATAAGTTCCGACAGCTGCGAGCTTCATGGTTAGCGAACCAAGAATATACCATCAGTGTTTTTAAAGGAAAAAAAAAACTATTCAGTTTGTTCATAGAATTTGTTACGAAATGCCCCTTCCAATTAAAAGCAATTCGGTTATATTTTGTATAAAAATAGTTTTTACATTTTACAAGAGAAAGAAGAATCTTTTAATTTGAAGACAATCTGTTAACAGATTAACATGGCTCTTTTGACATATAAGAAACCATAGATGGTGACTACACTAACAATTTAAGTTTTTTTGGGAAGAAGTTAGCGTGGCAGAAAAAAGTTATGGAAATTTGTGGACGCGGTAGTTTTCGTTAAGAACTTATAATTGGATTTTTAGAGAGTTTGTGTTGGAACGAGCTACACTCGATTTATAATATTTGTCAGAATCAACGCCGTGTCGTTCACAAATCTCCATTATTTCGTTTCGTCCACGTTGAGTCCTTCACACAAAAATGTGGGCATTATGTGGAGAATCTATATGTGTACATACACATCTAAACTTTTTATAAATCGATTAAATCTCGTTCCAACTCAAACTTTCAAAATATCCAATTATGGTCTCTTATAGAGGATTACCTTGTCCACAAATCCCAAATTAAATTCAAAATCATTTAAAAATACAGTGCAAAACAAAAGATAATTGGATGTAGGTATCAAAAATAAAAAAAAAAATTATTTTAATTTTAATTTAATAATAAATAATATAAGCCTCTTACTTTTGCAAGGATCATAGCATCGTAATTTAACAATACACATTTCTGAGCACAAGAAATTGCTAAAGATTTGCATGTGTTTTACCAAATAAACTGCCTTTTGCTTAATGAACTTTAACGTCATTGTTGATTGTCAGTCAGCATCAAAGAATCTTTCTTAATTTCAAATCCCAGCGCTGCAAATTGTTTGCACATGCATGTCTTTACACATACATATATACATACATATGTACGTACATGATAATATTCAGAATTTTTCAATCTTTGGTAATGAATAAAAGCAAGTCAGACACTGAGTGAGTACAGCAGGCAAAACAATTTGAAATTGAAATCTCTTTGTAATCAACACATGTTCTCTTATTACAAACACAGCAATTAAACTTTATAATTTGCAACATGTCTAAAACAAAATTCAAAACAAAAAGGAACATAACAAACAATAAAAGGAAGAAAATGCCTCCAGATAATTGAGAGTAAAAGTTTTTTTGTTTTGAATTTACAAATATGTAAATGTACAAGGAAATTTTTACAATACCAACCGTTATTAAACCAAAAACAAAATCGTTGCTTTCCTGCTTAAATTTATATAAAATGTTTCTTTAAGTTTCGTTAGATGAAACGAAAAAGGACCTTACTGACACTTTCGTTCTTTTACATGAGAAACAAAAAACAATCGCGGAATCACTCTTGGTTGAAAACTGCCCTTGCATCCGTTGCAGATCTTGCAGGTCTAACTTATTTACATATTTTGTTGTTGCATTGCTGCAAACAATACTAAGAGTGATTTCCCACATTATCTTTAATTTTGGATTTGTTCAGGTCTATTTTCTATTTGATATTTTATTAATAAAAAATACATCGGAAATCGTTTTTTTTTTGTTTTGTTCTGTTAGTCAGGACATTTTCCGTTTTAGGTAACGATATGCATATATAAACATACGATTCACTTATATATGACATTATTAGCAATTTCCAATCAGAAAAACGGGAATTTCAGGCTAACCAAAAATTATTTCAACATGTAAAAATTTAATAAAAAAGATATTATAACAATTCTCGTATTCTAATTCTGTTGAAAATTTGGTAAAATAGTTGATTCTGCTAGTCTGATTAGATATGCTAATGTTTTTCAAAATAAACCTCATAGTAATTTTCATTAATTCAATAAAACTGAACTTAAGCCTAATAATAATTTCTTATTTTTTTAAATTTTAAAACAACTGGCCATATTGAATGAGTTTATTTTTATGCACTTTAAATATTTCTATGCTGACATGAAATATATAAAAATAAACATTTAGCGAAAAAATTAGAAAACAACCAACAAAAAATATTAACACCAACATTAACACGCACACTAAATACGAACAGAATAATTCACAGGAAACCTAGTAAAATATAAAACACCAAGAGAGCTGGGCATAAAACAAATAAGACAATATTTATCAAGATTAATTTTTGTCATTTTGCCAAAAAGCATCATCTAGAATGAATGAGACTACAAAAAGATGACAGGTTTTCTTTTTATGTTTTTAGGTATACAAACGGATAGGAATGGCACACATAGCCAAGCGTTAACACAGTTTTTGAAAAAAAAAAACAAATTTCAAATTTATATTTGACACAAACGCAAAAACTACATACATACATACATATTTTTTTCACATGAAACTGAAAATGTTGCCCGTATGGCGAATTCGCTTTTTTCAGATGTTTCCTCGTTTGAATTATTATTTATTTCGTTTATTTATAAACACTATTACAGTCAATACGCGACACAATCGTTCGTATTCTACATGTGAATAATTTCATTATTTTGATATTTAATATCTCTTCTACTAGAATTAGTTGTTGGAGTCGTAATGTAGATTTTGTGTGTTAGATTTTAATATGAACCCATTTTAAAAGCCAATTCATAATAATGAAATTTTAACAACTTTTGGCAATTTGTGTCGCATAAATTAATTTTAATTTTGGCTTAAAACAATCTTTGATTCTTCCAAGGTCATACAAATTTCTAAAATACATACTTTAATTTAAATTATTTTTTTAGTACTCTTTAGGTGTTTTCTTTTCTACAAAAAAATGGTACATCTCCATGCAGAAAGTGTACTTTGGTGTTCGTTTCTTAAAAATGTTTTGCTCTGTAAAAGAGTGGTGTGTTTCATTCTAAAAAAGTCGCACATTATGCCCCGTAAAATCGTGTTGATAGCGCGCTGTAAAACTTAGCTGTCAGCTTAAAAAAATGTGTTTCGAAATATTTTAATACAAATTTAACCACCATTATTTAAATTAAATTTTTCTTACTTCTTCTTTTCGGCTTTCTTTTTTAAACTTATTTTTTAACCACTCACTTTTTGAAACTAATGCAGCTTTAAACTCAGAAATCATTTCGAAGTGTCTTCTTCTTTATAGAGTTGTGTCCAATTCGTTCAGTGATTTACTGTGATTTTAAATTCCACTAAATTCATGCTGGCTTTGGATTTCTATACAAATCTTTTAAATGTTTCTAACTAAATATTTACACAAATTTTAATGGCTCCATGTAAGTTTTCAGTTTCCATTTCGAGTTTTATCTACTCCCAAAGATAGTCTAATTACAGCCACAAACTAACTTTTACCAAGAAGATAATAAAAAATATTCTGGTTAAATTTTAGTATCATTTTCCAACGCAAGATACTCATACTGGCAAATTAAAGATTTGCATTTCATAGTTGTTGTTTTTTTTTCTTTTGCTTTAAATAGTAGATTCAAAATTATGCTGGAAGCTAAATTTAATTTAACAGATTACACTTTTATGCAAAACGCCAGCTACAGAAGAATGAATACATAATACTATTAAAGTGCTAAAGAATTGTATGCCGCCATCATATAAACTTAAAGAGATGGAAATAATAAATTAAATAAATACCAGTACACATAATGCGTGCAGCACATTTGAAAAGAAAATAAATAAATATAAAATTTCATTGTAGCAAAATGTAGGCTAAAAGGAACATTTATTTTTTGTTCTCAGCTTTAAGTTCCTTTTAAAGTTTTCTTTGTGTTATTTGAAGAAAATTTCATAGAGTATTTGTAGGTTTTCTTCTGAAGAGGTTTTAAAGGAAATTCTTGTTGTATTGGTAAAAAAGGAAAAGGAAAAGGACTCTGCTGGGTGGTATGTATGTTAATACATTAAATTTGATATCGGATAAAGATTTCATTTCACGATTAGAACCCAAACTCTATTTACACATGAATACTGACGAGGTTTAGTGGCTTCTACCGAAAACAACGTTTGTTCTATTCAGTCGTTTAGTTGAAATCTAAAGGGATGTTTAGATATTAAATTTTTCCTTAGTTGCCTGAAATATGTTAACAATGTCTAATATTTCTCTGAATATTAAATTTACGAACTTTAACTACGTGATTGTTTGATTAGAACTTTATTTAATTATTTCCAAATTATTGGTAATTTTTATTTCGCATTAGGACAAGCTATCCCCGGTGTGGTTCACTACGCGCATTCTCATAAAATGAAACTAACATTTACAAGTATAAACTATTGATTATTATAAATTCTTTTTGATACTTTATTATTTTAGAGAACTACAGCATATTTTTTTTAACTGAAGCTTTCTAATATTGTGTAAACAATTCATAATTCTAAGCGAAAAAAAAGATGAAACCGCCAACCCCTTCAAGCAAAACATTATTTCGAAAATAGGCGCAGTTATGAGGGTACCATGCGATGAACAATATTTCTTTGTATTGGGTAGCTTTGCATAGTGGTACCTGTTTCCGATGTCCTATCGCCTCAAGAGTTCGATGAAAAATTTATTATATTCTAGAAGAAACTCACATCGAATTTCAAGAAATTCACTGTTTTAATTTTACAGATATGTAAATAGTAATAATTACTTTGTTTGGGGATACCCATTTTCCGCTGTCCTATCGAAGATTTCACTGCAAAATGTATTATATTCTAGAAGTGACCTAAATTTTTTAGTTTCTCAGATATGTGAATATATATAATTACAGTGAAACTTCGATATAACGAACTTCGTTATAACGAAAAACTCAATATAACGTATGTTTTATTGAGTCTCTTGAGAAAACCTCTTTATTGCAAAGTTTTTCATACAAAATTGCACTACTCGTATAGCTATAACGAATAAATTCTGAGCAAAAAAGCCTCTATATAGCGAAATATTATTCAAATGCCTCAATATAACGAAATCAGAATAAATCCTAAATGGTAAAGTCCCGTTATAAAAACAGCGAAGTCTAAATGTATTTATAAGCGCATTTGTAAGGCCTCTATACAACGAAGTACTCGTACAAAAGCCTCTCTCTATACAACGAAGTAAGAATAAAATTTAAAGCAAAATGGTAAAGTGCCGTTATAAAAAGAACGAATTCTTAATGTGTGTGCAAATGTAATGCATTAGAAACGTATGTAATCAGTATTGACTTGATTCTTGTCAAAATGAGTAAAGTAAAGCGTAAATCAATAGGTATCTATTCGGGAAAAAAATTTTATAATTGAGGCTGTAGATCGTTCGATTGCTTAGCTTTTGTCGAAAAAAGTATTAATAACTGGGGTCTAATTACCGCTTTCGATATCGAATTAACTATCGAGCAAAAATAAAACTCGATCTATATCGAGTTTCCTCATGATGGCATTCGATCGCTATCGAATCGAGTTTTCATACTAATTGTAAAAGATTTTTGTTAAATTTGTAATAGAGTGGCAACACATGTTTACGTGCAATATATGTACATACATACATAAATAAAACAAAATACAAGTAAAATGTAAGTAAAAACTAGAATTTTTGTTATTAATTAAAATAATTAAAAGTTTGTATTTTATAGAAAATGGATCAACAAATATTGATGGTATCATATTTACATATCTTCGTCGGAGTCAGAAGAAGAGCATCATTTGGTGCGTATTAGGAGACAAATGCGGGATAAGAAACGTCCATTCTTTCCTTGCCAACAAAAGTGTAAGTAATAAATTTAGTACATACATATTTGGAATGAAATAATCAGGCTGAAATTCTTGACTGTATATTTTTTAGATTTAAACAGCGGTTCAGATTGCCGAAGGACAATTGTTTGCAACAACTCTTCCCTGTCCACAATTTGGCAATAGGTTCTTTGCTAAATTCGGGTGTTCGGACATAAATTCTGCCAGTATTACTTTTTGTTTTAAATTTATATTTTTCACACTTGTCCTAAAATGTACACCATAATTACAATTGTTTTGACTCAAAAAATAATTAAAACTTATATTTTTCGCAATTTATTGTTTGCATTTAAAATTAAGAAAACCATTTGTTTTGTTTACGATTGACATTTTGGTATCGAGCAATGTTTGCAAATAAACACTCGATCGTTGACTCGATATCGAAAGGCATCATCTCAAATTTTATTTATTTTTGTACCATATCGAATGCCATAATCCCAAATCAAAAATTTTCGATCTAATTAGCTCGATATCGAAAGCGGTAATTAGACCCCTGTATTTGGAACTTGCGAAAACAAACAAAATTAACACAATATTTTATTAAGACCTAATAAAATTACCTGAATAACAAAAATGTGTTTTATTTCTTATTTACCTCATGAAATATAAGATTTTATTAGCAATCTCATGTTAAATAGATTTGAATAAAGAAAACTATAGTTATAACGAATTTCTTTCGTATTTCTTCAAATTTCGTTATATCAAGGCATTGCTGATTATATTTATAGCGAAGCAATAGCTATAACGAAGTATTTTTGGATTCTTTGGAATTCGTTATATCGAAGTTTCACTGCCCATTGTATGGGCTGTACCCCTTGCCCCGTCCTGTCAGCACATGATCTTCCTATAATTTGTATTGGAGTAACGCACAGTATATTAATATTTACTATGTATGGCGAATACTCTTCGCCCTCCAATATAAAAAATAATCCATTTGAAATTCCCGGTCATCATTAACACAGTTCAAAAAAACAAAACAAACTTCAAAACGAACGGTCTTGCGTTTAGTTTCCTATGAGGAACACATAAACAAGCAAACATACAAATGCAGATTTAAATATATGTATATACAGTGTACTCTCTTTTAAAGGACACTTCCCATATACGGACACTTTTTTCAGTACCAAAAAAATTTTAAGGGATTTCAAAAATATTTCCCTCTTAAGCGAACAATCCTCCCATAACAGGACGCGGACACTTTTTTCCATGATGTTTTGACATTTTATTTCCCCATAACCGGACAGCTTATAGCATGGCAACACTATTTTTTGTTTACATTTCTCTTTATTCGTTAAGTTGACTTTCCAATAAAACGTGCATGTAAAAGTGGATTCTTCTTATTAAGAGGCTTATTTAGCCATAAGAAAACTTAAAAGGGTTTTCTTTATATCACAGCGACCTTGAAAGTGTTAAAATGCTGACTGATCTTCAAATGCATTTCCAAGGTATTGAAATAAAAGGAAAAACTCGCCAAGCTAAAATTCAGGACTTTTTTAAATCCAGTTAAATATCTGGTCTTTCAAGCTTTTTCTTTTTTATTCGCAAAAATATTAATGAAAATTTTGTTTACTTTGCCTTATTTTTATATTTTAATTCTGTTTTCGCAAGAATATAAATGAAAATTCTGTTCATTTTGTCTTAAAATTATATGTATGTTTTTGTTTTGGAAATAAAAGTGTTTAAAGATTAATATATGTATTACAGATTATTGATTACTCTCTTTGTGTTTCTCTCAGAAACGGACACTTCTCATAAGCGGACAAACTCGTCAGTCCCTTAGGCGTCCGCTTAAGAGAGAGTACACTATACATATATATACGAGTATACGTAGATATGGTAGCACAATGAAATTAGCAATTGTGTGAGAAGATGTACATTCCGAGCACGAAAATTGATCGTTCATCAATATTTCCTCATTTAAAGATTTATATTTAACGTTAATAACTAACAAAAAAAAAAATTTTAGCACTTTATATATGTATGAACTAATATTAGGCCCATTTTCATTTGCTTTCTATCACTTCACCATCATCTGAGTCTTTGTTATCTTCACCATCGTTTGTGTCATTATTATTCCTTTCCAGTAGGAAGTAACACTTAATTGGAGGAAATTAAATACTTGATTATTATTTCTCATAAAAATATAAAACGAAATAAAATTAGATTACTTCTTCACATTATATTTAATGGTATCATTTTGAGGAAAAAACGATGCTTCTATTTTTAGCATCAAGATTTTATATACATATAAAATATTTATAATTTAATAAGGGCAAAAGTGGGATATGATGAGTTGCTTTCATTCACAAGCTGTAAATGACTTTTTTTGTGGAATTGATTTAACAAATATAAAAATAAAACTAATTCGAACAAAAATAATATGTCTTCAATACAGAAAGTAACTCGAGCAGATTATGCGAAAATTTTAAATCCCATATAATCATTTCTAGTTTATATTTTACTCCGACGATAATTTATTTACTAACCTATAATAATATAACTATCGGCCGACACAATCGACCGTATTCTAGAATCTAGATATAAATATTTTTTTAATGTTCATATAGAAATTATACAACAACCGCAACTACAATTATTTTATTATTATCTAAATGAATTCGCATTATATTAAAATTAAAACAGATCAGTTAAATGCAAAATTCAAATAACTTCCAATGAGCTGCATCTACTTACTGGCTTCTCTTCTCTTTTGTTCCTTTTAACATTCCTAAAATTCTAACATATTCAGACATAGAAAAAAAATATCTTATTGTTTTTATTTTCTTTTCGAAACCAGTTGTAGAAAAGCACATGCATATATTTTTACAATACAAAACAAATACTGAACCCATTACAACCAACCATAGCTCGTTCTTCACTTTTGTGATTAGTAGTTTTTAAGTTTTTATAAGTTTTATCAAAATCGATTGAATAATATGGCCAGGAATTCTATCACAAAAAATGGTATTGCCTATTAGGTGTATAGATATTGTTTCTGTGTTGTCTAAATCGATGTATTACAAACATGTGTGTCAATGTTAAATACCAGCAATTGAAGAAATCAAATTTAAAATTGAATTAAGTAAAAAAATTTAATTAAGTATTAAAAATATTAATTCAATTGTGATCGACTGAATCTAGTATGCGACAGGAATCCTGTTGCCAAGCGTTGGGATTTTTCCTTTTTTGTACAGATTTTCTTTTATTTTCAAATGTAGGGAAAAGGGACAGATTTTGTATATTTAGACATACGAGTATTGTAGGAATTATTTCAAATTATCAATTAAAAAGATTTTGTTTAACATTAACTAGTTTACAATCTAGCAAATAAAAAACTTTTCTTGCACAATATCGTAACAACTAGAACGAAGAAAGCGATTCTTCTCAGTGTAATAAAATTATATCTGTATCTGATAAAATAATGTTAACCATTTGGCATTATTACAGACATATGTATGTAATAATTAAAAAAGATCTTGCAAATTCTGATTGATGCCACAAAGTACACAGAGGTGAAACAAAAAACAAGCTACCTATTTTTCTCACAGAACTCATGAAAGAGACAACAAATTTTATACAATCAAGCCGTGCTCACATTTCAGATACTTTCATTTTGCGGATATTGGTGCTTTACTTTATGTGTAAGTAAATATGTATGTACTAAAAATTTTTGTGTATTAAACGGTGGCAGTTTATGGAGTTTAGTTAATTTAGTTAAGCTTCACTGGTTAAGCAAACTGGATTTAAGACGCATAAAAATAGCTTTAAAAATTAATAAACTTCCATTTAACTTAATTATATATGTAACTTAACACACTAACTAAGTGCATAAATATGTATGTGCCTACAAACATTTAAACCCATATGAATTTTTAGGTTTAATTTTTTATATTATTTAACGATATGTTATTTTTTAATAATTAGGGTAAAATTGTATCTGGATTCACAATAAAAGTACAAAACAATTTGATCGTGCAGTATTTTAAGATAAAAATGGCGTAGGAAATAATATAGGGAAATATTTTTTTGATTGTAGGGAAAAAGCGTGCCATGGTAGGGATTTTACAAAAAATCTCCTGGCAACACTGGACAGGATTGATTTCAGGTAAAAGATATGTTTACGGATTTTGTTGGCCGTGGAGTCATGCATCCCATATGAAGCTTTTTTTTTTTGGATTTAATTGAGTATTTTGTGATTGAGTAATCCGTACTTGAATTAATCTTTTTATAATTGATTCAAGAAAATCCGCATTTATCGTATTTTTGACACCGCTTGCCAATGATTTCAGCACGTTTCAAGATTATTTTTATTTTCTGTTTATGCAAAAACACTTTTGTGATTTTGAACTACAATTGTGTAAAACAAAAGCACAATCTTTTTCATTTTGATGAGTTAAAAATTAAAAATCAAATGAATTCACATCGCAAAAAAGAGTCGTGATAAAATACTAAAAGAAATTCCTTCAGAGCTGACATGTTAAGAATTAGCCATGGGTGAAATAATCTTCGTGTTGTCAAAAACTTAAAGTTAAGACTTACTCGCATGAGATTTTTAATTTCAACGAATAACTACCAAACCGGAACACGTTGTGCTGTAAATTTTCTCCAGTTAAGATATTTAAGTACATATTTTCGGCTTTTTGATTGTCGTACTAAATATGCAAATTTATTCCTTAAAATAAATGCTTTCAAAAGCCACACAGACTGTATTCATGTACACATGTACGTATGGATGTACTCGTATGTGAGTGCATATGAAGTCATAGAATGTCTAATTTTAATGAAAAACTTAATGATATTGTAAAAGTTTAATTTTAATGTGGTTTATGGTCGAATGACAACTTCTAATTAGGCTTTTCTCGAGACACATTTTCACATTTACAAATTAATCGATTTGAAGTGCTAAATATCTGTGACAACAATTGTGCTTAAAAAGCTATAAACAAATAACTTTTTGCGGTTAAATGTGAAAAGTTCTAAATCGTTGTATGTATGTTGTTCATTATTATTAAGGAAAATGAAAATATTTTTATATTATTATTATTACGAATAAACGTAATTATTATTTGAACTTATATTGATGTAATATTATCGGGCTCAAGTTCAGTTTTATTGAATTAATGAAAATTCAAAATTACTAAGAGTTTTTTTATGTTGGAAAATATTATTATTTATATCCAATCAGTTTTTAGCAGAACATATCAGTACCGATTTCAAGGCCGCTACACCTCTCATTAGCGTTCAATTGTCCATCTTTACAATTTTCGTAAAGTGGATACTAATTGAGAAGAATATCAACTATTTAACCAGTTTTCAACAGAAATAGAATATGAGAATTAATTTTTAATTCATTTTCTATTCTACCTTGAAACAGTGGTGGTTAGTACGAAATTCCCTCATCACTGTGTGGAAAGTACTAATAATCGGCTCCATGAAAAATGGCCCCAAACCAAAAATGAAAAATGGCCCCAAACTTTTGTATTAAAAACAACTACGCAAACTTTGGGGCCATTTTTCCTTTTTTGGGGCAATTTTTCATTTTTTATTTTAGCACCCCAATGCACTGCAGCAAATCTGGGGACTTAAATTCTTTGGGCAATTGTTGGGCGCAGCCACTTTTTTCTCCATGTTGGCTCACTGCGCCCACAGCTTACTAACGGCTTTTTACATTCTAGGCTCCTCGGCGGGGCTCAAGGTAACTCTACTCCATATAATTTCGAGCAACGTCGCCGTTTAATAACAATACTAATTTTGAAAACGCATTATTTGATGTTAAAGAGTTTTTTGTGGTATTTATATCATTCACACTATTTTGGGCCATTTTTCATTTTTGGTTTGGGGCCATTTTTCATTTTTCGTTAAATGAAAAATGGCCCCAAACCAAAAATGAAAAATGACCCCAAACCAAAAATGAAAAATGGCCCCAAACTTTTGTATTAAAAACAACTACACAAACTTTGGGGCAATTTTTCCTTTTTTGGGGCAATTTTTCATTTCTTATTTTTAAGTTTGGGGCCATTTTTCCTAAAGTTTGGGGCCATTTTTCATTTTCGAGTTTGGGGGCATTTTTCATTTTTATTTTTCGAATTTGGGGTGATTTTTCCTAATTTGGGGCCATTTTTCATTTTTTAGTTTGGGGCCATTTTTCATTGGGGCCATTTTTCATGGAGCCCTAATAATCAACACAAACTCATAGTCCGTAATCATCAAAGTAATCTACTTTGTATGAAAATGATAAAATGGAAATGTAAATTGAAATAAATAAAGAAAACAAAAGAGTTATATGTATTTTGCATACATGGGACTTTTTCATTGGCATTGAATTTTCATTGGCATTATTTTAAACATTTAAAATGAAAAAAAAAAACAGGACCAATAAATGCCATTGCTTTTTTTTAAATATAATTTTTCTACTATTTATAATGAAAAAACAATGAAAGCTTTGAAATACTAATTACAATTGATAAAAAAATAATTAATACTATCTGTATAAAAAAAATATGGTCGGTCACATAAGCTTTTGAAAAAATAAAATTATAAATTAAAATACAAACCAAGCTACGTACATATATTTAATACATACACATACACACATATATATGTAAATAAATATGTGCAATAATATTGACGTTAAATACTGATAATGCTTTTGAAAAACTTTAGCATTGATTATTTGTAATGCTTTTACTTTTTAAATAACTAATAATGAATTTATTTCATTGAAAAGCATTAGCATTGTTCAAAAAATTTATAATGCTAAAAATTTAACTGGCATTGTTTATAAGTCAATGCCAATGAAATCGACAATTAATTAGTCAATTTATTTAATTACCCCCATGTATGGTATTTGGTATGAAAAGATTAAAAAAAAATTGATTTTATTGTGTTTTCCCCAGTTTGGCATTTTTGTATTGTCAAGTTTTTCAAAGAAAAATCGTCTTTATGATAATTAATATTAATATTAAATTAATACTAATATTATAAATTTCAGCTTAAAAACTGCTTAATGAATTTGACTGAATTTTGGTACACTGTCAGCATAGTCCCAGATTAAAATATATGGTACTTTTTAAGGAATAAAAAACGGAACGAATTCTTATTCTTGGTACTTTTTTGTACTTCTGGTACTTTTTTAATTTTTCGATAAATTTGCTATACTGACGGTTTATGTCTTCATTGTCATGTAGCGTGAACAAAGTCAAAAAACTAGTATTTAATAAAAGTAAAATATTAATTAAAAATTTTATATGTGAAGTTATGGCTTAACTAATTTATATGATGCATTTGGTTGGCTGCTAATACCAACTCTTCAGTAGATATTTACCATGCATGAAAACCTTTCAAACTGATTTGCTTATACATACACAAATTCCCATATATGAACTGAGAATTGCGAAATTAAAAGCAGAATAGCTTTAAAGAACTTGAACAAACAACACAAAAAAAAATACCATATAAAGACTGTAAGAGAAAAAAACCATATCATATGGAATAAATATTGTTTGTATGGGTTTTTTAAAACTTTAGTAATTCTCAAATCAGATATGGGAGTTTATGTTTACGCAAATAAGTTTGCAAACTTTTTAAACATGATTAAAAATCTAGGGATGAAGTGATATTAGCAACCAACAAAATGCTGTATTTAGATTATGGGTTAACCATAACAAACACAATAAATTTATGAAAACCTAAATTTTTGAGAATTTCTGGAATAAAATCACATTAAAAAAAAAATGTAACTTTCAAACCTTTTTTTAAAAAAGTAATTATGACCAACATATAAAATATTTCCCAATATAATAATAATGATATTATTATTGCATGATTTCAAACATCAAAAGAAAATTTAGTAAAAATACTCATAATTAAGATGCAAAAGTTTTTTTTTCTAAATTTTTTTGCAATTGCCAACGCTGCTGTTACCAGGAACTGAGTATATAACTCAAAAAGTTCTTTTTAATAGTGGACAGTAAAAATATGCTGGATCCTAGAAATGTAGACAAGACAATGGAATAGACTAAAGATAAATGCTGTAACATTAATTCACTAAATACGAGGGTTGTCATTTGAGCTGAATGTTGTGGCGATAATGACAGGTGAAAGGAAAGAATTTCTAAACATTTTTTTTACTAAAAACTGGTACAAATTTTTTATAAATTTATCAGTAAAGTAAAATTAACATCAGATTCCAGCTATTTTCTATACTAATAACACCGTACAACAAAATATATATATATAAATTTTTTTTCAAAATTACAAAGTTCTGCCGGGTGCACCAAAAAATAAAAATATATGTGTACCGGCGTCTGGAATTCATTAAATGGCAGCTAACTTCCATCCTAATTCCAAAGAAACACTTTTTGAAACAGAAAAATTTCCATAAAATAAAATGAAATTTAAAAAAATTCTCGATAGTGTAATTTCCACAAAGAAAAAATATTCTATAACAAATTTTTTTCTAGAAGAAATTTTGACAGCAGACTCTTTTTAGATAAAAGCTTTAGTAGCACATTTTCAATAGAAAATTTTTATTTAAAGACGTTTTGCTATTCCAAACTTTTCTACAAAAAAAAAAAGTTTCAAAAATACATACTCGTACAGAGAAAAATTTCAATCACTTTTATTTCTACAGAACGTTATTACGAAAAAAAAATTTCATAGCTAGTATGGCTAATGCTGACCTAATCCGCTGCTAGAGTTGGCCGGTTCGAAGCTGGCAGAAAACTGTGTGTCTTGTGTTTGTGAAAAAACAGACATACGAAATAAAGATCTGAAGGACCATCTACCGTTTAAGCACTAATTCGTACCCAATTATCGTTTTATTTAATAAGCTGTGATGACAACAAGTCACTGATACATTCATTACATATCCAGCATTGCCAAATGTGCAAATTTATCTGAATTTTGCAGTTTTTCAAAATATTGAGCAGTTTTGAAGTTATTTTTTTTCATATGAAGCATTTTTTTATATGTAAAATAAATAAAAGAAACCATAATTTTTATGATTTTTGATCTATATGCAGGTTCTTGATTTGAAAATCAGGATTATTTCTACATTTCCAGTTTATTAAATAAAATAAATTTGGTAACGTTGTACATATCAAAAATTTCTCTAGCAAAAAATGTTACCCTCGCATGCATATGATTGCTTTATATAAATTTTTTCTTACATTTTATTTAAGCTGCAACAAAGATTTTTATCGCCAACACGTTGTGAACGTTGCATAACTTATGCAAAATGAAATTCAAAAAAAAAAAACGCAACAACAATAATGCAAAAGAAACAATGAAAAGCGGGGCTAAATAAAATTATTAAGGTCGTAATCGTTTCGCACTGTAGACAAAGGCTTCTTTTTCTCTTTGGCTTGCATAATCTTAAATTGTTAAGGGGTTTCGTTTAAAATTAATTATTTTAAATTTGTAAAGAAAATGTTAGCTCTATTTAATGCTTAAGTTTTTATTTTAATTGTAGCATTGTTGGCAATAAGTTGCAGTTGTAGAGAGACATTTTAGTGTTTTAATTTTGTTAATCAATTTATTTGGATAAGATGCCATTTGAAGAATAGGAGACCCTTCACAGAATTTAATGATTTCCACTTATTTTAGGTTTTTCTTTTTTTTTTTTGGATACTACGATTTTTTTATGATTTTTTTTATGTAAAGCATGTTTAGGGATTGTCCTTTTTGTTTAATTCATTTCAAGTGGCTGACTTCAATTTATTGGCACAAAATAAAAATGGTTTTAAAATAATTAAATTCAACATCTTTAGCCACTTCATTTGCACAGAATTTAGTGCTTCTCTTCGACACTTTATGAAGAAAAAGTTTCAATTTTGTTTATTCTGAGCATCTGTAGTTCTTTTTCTTTTTGTAGCAGTTTGTGAAAGCAGAAAACCTTCTGCAATAAGTTTCTGTCGCTTTATACAATTAATATATAAAATAGCTTTAAGAAAACTTGTAATCGAAATGTGAAACACTGTAGAAAACTCAAAACTTTAAAGGTCAAGGATAATAGCACAACTTTGGCTTCTTGTATCCTTAATTTAGGTTTTTCTCAGAAAAGTTGTTAGTTTTAAAAGCAAAAATAATATTTTGTTAGTTATTGCACATTTTCAAATATGACCTCCAATTATGTTTACATCTGCAGTCGACGGACAGTTTGTGGTAAAAGTTTTCGTTTAGAGAAGTGGAGTGCTAACAATGATTTCTATTATTTCCTATTTTTCTGAATTTAATCTATTGTTGAGCTTATGGGTTTGAGTTTAAATGTTTGGAGATGAAGTTCTGCTATAAGTAATAAAAACTGAAACAACAGCTGTCATGTTAACTAAAACCAGACGAACGCAAGCTCATCTGCATCATGAAACTAAAATTTTGTCGATAGGCAGCAGGGTTCTCCAAAAATTTAGTAAAATGCAAGAACTCAAGATACTCTAACAATGGTTCTATTCGGAGCCATCTGTTCACATGCGAAAGAGTCCAACAATATTCAACATCTTTTGGGGGGACGGCTTCAACAACGTGCCAGAAATAGCTGGCACACAGGCTAACACTGAAATAAGACTGTCACAATATCGCAGAAGGCTTAAGACTCCTTCCAATAAATTCTAAACAGAAGTAACAAATGCGACTGTACATTTTTCTATGTGTGAAGTTTTAATATTAAAATACAAAGTCATAAATTAAAAATTAATTTTTAGTATATATGTATCAACAGAGCAATGTTAATCTGTTAACAGAGCTCTGTTAAATTTTATGGTTTTCATTTAGGATTTTAAGCTTTAAAATTTCGGCATTTAAAGAAATATATCTCATGTCCTCGAAGTGTTTAATTCTTTCCAACACTGTATGGGGCAAATGTCAAAATAATCAATTAATTAATATTTATTACCAAAAAAAAATAGTTCTTTCAACATCATGTGCATTATAGTCTTACATTCATACATACATACACACATACATACATTCATACACTTCAATTTAGACACGTTGGTGTAATTTTAACAAAATTCTCTTGAAGCTTGGCACATTGAAAATACTTAATAATATTAGTTTCAGAATTAATACTGGCAGGTTTTATTGCTTCGTAAACAAATAATGAATGCAGTTTCAATGCAGTAAAATTTTGTGGCATAAAATCACCTCTAGCAAATTTGCTATAAAGTTACATGACATGAAATGAAATTACTAACTTTCAAAAAGGAAAATTAATGATAAATATTAAAATGATGTTAATTAAAAAAATATTAGGAAATGGCAGAACTGCATAAAAGGCCAAAATGTATTTATTTCGTAGATTTTATGTTATTCTTCTTTAGACAGTCTTGTCATATGTCAGTGTCTAAATATGCCTTCGTGTTTGTATTCTGCTTTTGTTTTTCTTTTTGCTTCAATAAATAGATACAATTTATGTACCTTAAGGAGTTGCTTGAAATGTTTCATGCTTCAAGGCATGACATATTTGACGTTATTTTTAAGAAACAATCGCATGCAGATGCCAAAACAATTCAAGACAATGAAAATAGATTTTCTTTTTTCTTTTGCTAAGAATTTTTCTTTATTGTTTGGCATTTTATGGAATTTATTTCTTATTCGAGCAGGTATTTTTAGTGTGATAAAAAAATTGTTTAACGAAAAATTGTTAATGAAACACATACATGATGTGTATAAAGACAAATATGGCGATTTAAATATGTTTCCACGTAAGGACTTACGTATCAGGGGTGAATTTAAATATGTTATGACGTAGCGAAAAAAGAAAAAGAAGAAGTTCTGGCAGTTTTAATTTTATTAGAATATAATTGAGTACATATTTTAAAAAAATCAAAATTTTGTGGAAAATTGTATACGTTTTTAAAACTTTACTTTGGTCATGCATACAATTTCCGAGGGATTTTGGACACATTATAAAGGATGTTTCTTCTAGAGGTGGAGAGCTTTGAAATCGAATAAAAAAAATAATTTTTAAAATTACATGAAATATACTTTATTCGAAAGGTAATCTTTTGGCATTATAATTTAAATATGAACGCCACGGCAGGCTCGGACGTAGTCTAATCTGGAGGTCTAATTTTCGATGCCTTTTTCCAACATTTGTGGCCGCTTATCGGCAATAACTCGGCAAATGTTGGCCTCCAAGTGGTCAATGGTTTCGGGCTTATCGGCGTAGACTGGCGACTTCAAATATCCCCACAGAAAGTAGTATAGCGGCATTAAATCACACATTCTTACTAAACTTACCAAACGTTTCCTTCAACAAATCAATTGTGGCACGAGTTGTTTGACATGTTGCGCCGTCTTGTTGAAACCACAGCTCCTGCACATCATGGTTTTTCAATTGATGAACGAAAAAGACAGTAATAATGGCTCTATAGCGGTCTGACCAGCATCGTTTTTAAAAAATTACGGACCAATGATTTCACCAGCCAATAAAGCACACCAAACAGTCAGTTTTTTCTGGACGTAACGGTGTCTCAATATACACCTGAGAACTGTCATCATTCCAAATACGGCTGTTTTGTTTATTACCGTACCCATGATGGACGATTATGTTGACCGTAAAAGGTCGTTGTGCGCGATTCGTATTTCGAGCAGAACCATGATTTTCAAAATAAATTTGCACAATTCGGAAGCGTTGTTTAGGCGTCTGGCTATTCATATTGAAATGCTAAAACAAAATAAAGATAAAACACTTGAAAACTGACAAAATGGCCGTCTGTTAAAGAAGTGTTGCCAATTTAAAGTTTTTTACCTCTATAAAAAACAACCTTTAAATATAAAAGTGTTATCTCTTTTTACGGGTTTTGATATAGATAACATACATACATATCGCTCCTTTATTGCAACATAGTCATATCTCAAAAAACAAAATTTTTCAGTTACTGACGAAAAAGAGTTTCTCAATACCTTCTTTATTTGTAAAAAAATTTTCATAAACATATCTCTATCTAAACCCAAGTTATAACCGCTTACATGCTCAAGCCGCTTACGCTTTGAAAACTTTAAATGCATTTTGCCGCGTTTGAGTTTTTTTGAGATATGACTACGTTGCAATAAAGGAGCGATATCTGTTTTTTTTTCCAACAACAAGGAGAACCGAAATTCATTTTTTTCCCTGATCACTTTGTAGTAAAAACGCTTTCCTTAAATTTTCAAATATACTTTCTTTTAAATATTACAAACCCGATTAGTATAAATACGTGACAAAATATATGAATGAACGAAAATTCGATATTAATGACAGTAGATTAAGACCTGAAATACTTATCTTATCAGTAAGTAAATGTTTGTATACAATGTACGAGAATGTATGTATGTTTGCATTTTTTTTTTTTAATTAGGACCAGCACTCAGGGGATGACCACTACGTATGCAGTGCACTGTGCCAGAACTCAGGGAAAGGGATAGGGTAGAGAAGATAGATGTTGAAAATTTAGAAGACTTAACTCTTTCACAACTCTGCTTTGCGCGTTATGTTAATTTTTTTAAGACAGTATTCAGACGCCTCCGGTGTTAAGTAGACGCATTAACTTTGTTCAGCTGTATTAGCAGGCATTTTATTAATTGTTTTACTTCGCCGATGTTTCTGCTAACCGACGAAGGAGGGCGATGTTGTGTGCATTAGCTTCGAGCTGCATCAATCGCTGTCGGAACAGGTTTTAGTGACCAGTGCTATGCCTTCATCACTTAAATATTCCGACAACAATTAATACAATGCCACACTAATGCAACATTAGATAAATTAATGATGTTGATTGACTTGCTTTGGCCAGGGTTTGAACCCAGGTGCCAAGTCATTTTTTGCTTAGTAGTCAACGCGCTAACCACTTCAGCCAACAACACCCTCGTATGATTCTCTCAACTACACCAAACTTTTAACGTCAATTTTTCTATGTTTATACCCTTAGTAGAAATTATACTTATAAAATATCTGGGCCCAAATTACGGCACGCGATATCGATCAAAATTTTAATACCGACACCGAATGCCGTAATTTGACCCCTGTTTTCTAAAATGTTTCTATTTATCTTAAATTCGAATATCCTCAGAATTGTAATAAATGTTATAAAACGCAAATTCCAAAGAGAGAGCTCTTGTCATCCATCAATGGGTAAATGACAGCGTTGTCAACTTGGTGCGTTTCGCACCTTTTTTTGGCGCTTTTCTAAATGTTTTGTGCGAAAAATATCTGAGTTGGTGCGTGGTGCGCTTTTTTTTTTAATTTTGGTGCGTTTTTTTAATTCTGGGTGGCTCCAAAGCAAATTTAACACAATTTTTTTGTTTCAGAATGAGAAAAAAGAATTTTACAATTTTACAGAGCACAATAAGAGCAACCATTAATGATGTTTAAGAGGTACCAAAACACATTCACAAAAACCGTCTTGTTGTTATAGATAATTTGTAACATTTCATTACAAGAAATTTGTTGTCCCTTTTAGATTTTCAGAGTACATAATTGTTTTTTTTTTGCTGTCAAGTACATTAACGAGCTTAGCAAAAACAAAGCATTCTTGAGACTTGCGGGATCCCAATGTTGAGTAAAGAAACAGACCTAGTGTTGTAGCACTAAAATTAATAAAATTTCTATTTACTAAAAGAAATATTTAAAGTTAGTGTCAATAATGGAGTCTAAAAAGGGAGATCATAAGCGAAATACAAAAATATTTGGGAATCACAATGTAAGTTTTAGCAATGGATTCGGCCTTGACCAAATAATAACACAAAAGCAAGATGTTTTTATTGCAAATGCGACATCACGCCTAAATATCCAACCTTCTTCGGCATGCTGGAACACGGAAACACATTGCAGCTTTACGCCCATTTAGCTACAAATGACATCAAGAACCATCATTGTACAAAATGTTTTATCCCTTTACAAATATGATATCATGTCATTAGCAGTACAATTTGAATCCGATGTCGAAATATTATCTTGTATTGAAAAAGGGTGGAAATGATTCACTTCATGCATTGGCACAATATTGTATCAACATTAGAATTTTGGACTAAAGTTAAATGTTATAAAGACGCAAAATTAATTCAATAAAAATTTTCAATAAAAAAAAATTCTGAACTTGGTGCGTTGTTTGTTGAATGGTGCGTTTTTCTCTCTCCATTTTTGTGCGTTTTGAAATTTCAAAGTTGACAACGCTGGTAAATGAGTATTTGAATTTTTCAAAACATTTTTAATTAAATCTCACTGCGGCTTTAGTTTTATTAATGTGTGAACATGTTTATATGTCTGTCTATGTGTTTGTAGTTCTATAAACACATATTCACACATAGATACATACATACAAACATATATGAGTATTTACATACCATTAAGTTCTTATCAGTTGATGAAAAATTTGCAAAAAATGTGTAGTTTGTCAATAAACAAGAACAGAAAAGAAAATGCCAGCAAAATAAAAACAAACAAACAAATAAACAGTCAAAACAAGCAAATTAAGCTCCAGTGGAATAAAGCACCTGTAAATAGAAATACACATGCTGGAGTGTATAATTTACACAACAACAATCCTGCAATTTGATTTTGCAAACTCCCATCACACCCACTTTATTTTGAACAACATAATCAGCAACAAGAACAAGAACAAGAACATAGAACTCAACTCGAAAGATCGAGGATTTTAATATGCCGAATAATCAAAGTCACATACACCTGTGTTTCAAGTATGTATGTTACTTTCAATGGAAGTAATCAAAGCACTACATACGAGTATACGAATATAAGTCACTGCAATTGTGGCAACAAATTAGGCCAATACAGCGAGGTAAACAAATAATAGTGTAATACTTCAGCTGCAAGAGCTTTACACTTCTGTTGAGCATATTAATCAATTTATATTGAGGCCTTTTGAGAAAATGTACCAGTATTTTGATGATCCTGCATTTAAAGGAATTGAATTTTAGAAATATAAAAGAAATTTAAGAAATTCCATACTTGAAAAGACATTCGCATCGAATGAAATTAGTATGTTGTGTATTTTGACAAGTTTCAAATGATTTTTGAAATTTTGTAACTTTTTAAAATGTAATTTAATTCTATTGTTAATTTTCTTAAGCGCCAATGAAATGATTTTTTTATAAAATAAATAATTGATAGAAAGAAAGTTCGGTTTGTTTGGATCCTATTTTTGCTTTTCAACCAAGAGATCGAACTTTTCGGACAGCGATATCTACGAGCCTTTATCCGATTTAAATGAAGTTAATGCCATTCGACGTACTTTTTTAAACCAAAAAACTAAATAAGTACTGAAAATTGGTTTTTGATCTCTTATTATAAATTTTGGGGACAGAGAATCTCTTGATGTTCGATGGAATGGTCACATTTTTCAAATCTCAAAAGATGCCTCGGCATCTTAATCCGCTGTAAGACATACTTCGATCCATCTTATCTCCTTAATATTTATAGCATCTAATGCCAACCGAAAATGGAAAACAACTCTTATATGTATGGACCGGTGCTTCAAAATATATTTTATATAAGTTACTCGACCGTGTACGGGAGAGGGCGAAGAAACTTATCGGTGACAGCAAATTAGCCAACTCTTTTGCTTCATTTGCGCATCGACGCAATTTGGGGTGTATTTTACTATTCTATCGTTACTTAAACAGAATGTTTTATAATGAAATCAGGCAACTTCAGTAAGAGCACATCCCTTTGTGGTCCATATGCCAGTGAACCGCACCACACATTACAGAGAAAATTCTTACTTTAGCCGAATTGTTTGTATGTGTAATAAACTTCTTGCACAGGACTTTCCTGTCACCTGCAGTACGATAGAGTTCAAATAGAATGTCCACAAACTCTACAGCCTCTATCTTTCTTCCCATAACCGATTTTTCTAATTCTAACACAGTGCTGAAATAGAGGTTGCTTTTTTGGCCCTCCGAGCTATTTCCGATTTAGGATACTACAGGGCTAGTATTGTCCGAATAAAAAAAAATTTTTTTTCGGGTCATTAATGACTACACAAAAAGTAAAAATGGTAAAAAAAATTTTCATAACATTTATGTAATTTTTCATTACTATAATGTAATGTTTCATGAAATTAATGTAATGTTTCATAAGATTAATTAAACTTTATTTGTATTAATGAAATGGTTTTTCTTCTAGCACACTTTTTTGATACCTATCGTTAAAGATGCCTTAAAAAAGCTACCAACTTCTACACAATAGCGGTATTCAGAGTGAGGTGCAAATTATTTTGCGAAAGAGCGAATGCAAAATGTTGAAGCATTTTCAAAAAAAATCTAAGGGCAAATGTGTGGATTTGATCAAAATTCCACGATATATTGCATTTGCACTTTTGCAAGGCTATTTGCAGCAAACACTGAATACCGCTATTATTTTATTTAAACACACAATGACTTTCGACACGATTCTATGCTTTTACAGTCCTCCGTAAACAAGACTACGAGTATATTTAACAGAAGACTTAACCACCCTACTTCATGTGCAGAGTTTCTAAAACTGTCATTAAGATATTAAAAGGTTGCAAAAAAAATTTTTCATATAGGTACTGTAAAATTTAATATCTTGCCATTTGCTTAATTAAATAAAATGCAATTTTTTATTTTTATTTATCATTATTACAAATCTTTTGTCGGTGGTGCCGGTAGTGCTGAAGTAATAATTTTCAAGTCAAAAGTTTAATACTTATCGTTAACTTCATTTATTAAGAGAACGTAGTAAAAAAAGTATGTGTGTTAAAATCACATAAATGCAAATTTCTGTTATAATGAATAAATGTAAGTACATATTAAAATCAATATTAAAGTTATTGCATGAATGAACTGCCTTGTTTAACTTTAACAATTTTGAAGATATTTTCTCTTGCGAACTTTATAAATATTTCTGTTCACTTATTCATATATTTGTGATTTTTTTTTCTTCTCTCCTCTATGTGTAAAATTAAGTACGTTGAACATTCTCATATATAGTGTGGAAAACATATGCTTACATGCATACATACATAAATAAGTAGATAAATATTAAATGTCTAAAGGAACAGGCAGAAAGGAAACGTGTTGATAGTTGTGATCGAATAAATTGCAAAAGACTTGAAGAAAATTTTAAAACTTTATGTTTTTATGTTGAAATTTGTAAAAACCTGTCCTTTGTAAGAATTTCTCGTTTTGATTTTATATTCATTAAATTTGAAATTTTGTTCGCAATATTTAGGAAGTTCTGCAAATTTCATTTGTCCCCAGCATATGGGAAGCATCTTTAGTGTATTTAATATTTTTTTTTCATTCATGAACACTTTGGCAACATCTAATAATGCAGTTACACATTTGCATATGCATAAAATAATTTCCTAATGGGAGTACTTGAGGTTCTCGCCAGATAATTTAGCGGACGTCGCAAGAGATTTTCAATACTTGATGTTATTTATAACAAACTTCTTAACAAGTCGATAACTAACTACCAATATTTTTCACTGGCTTATAAATAAATTACTTTAAAATTTAACTTAAAAGTGCCTGCTATTTTTCACCTTACTTCTGTTAGAAGCGCAATTATCCTAGAATCAATCCTCTTTTTTGTGTTAGAAAACGTAACTGAGATGTGCTGCTGCGAGGCAATGATACATATTATTTCTTCTATAAAATTAATAAAAATACCAAGATACTTTTATCATTTGAAGATGCAAAGCCAAGTTAAGAACGTCATCAAAATTAGATTAAAGAAACATATTCATTAAAAACAAGCAAAAATATTTCTTAGAAAAATAAGCGACACTAATATGAAATTTTCCATGGAAACTATTTATACAATTGAAAAAAATTGTAACTGAGATACGAGTAGAATTTAAAATTTAAGCTTATTAAAGGTTTTTTCGAAAGCAAACTTTCACAACTTAATCAGATACACATGAATAATTATGGAGCGTTCATAGGTATCATGTTGCATTCAACACCGTGACAGCGGGAGGAAAAAAGGTGGTAGCACGAGGAAAAATAAAACAAAAAACTAGTCAATTAGTTTAATTGGTTTATTTCAAATATGTGAAGCAAAAAATTATCACATGACTCAGTGCTGTCACCTGGTTAAATACGCCTTGGTAGGTAGAGGTTGTTTTCTATAGAGGTATAAAACATTAAGAATGCCACACTTTTTTAACTAGCGGCCATTTTGTCAGCTGTCAATTGATTTATGTTTAGTTTGTTTTAGCATTTCAACATGAGGAGCCTGACCCGACCCTTCCGAATTGTGCAAAAATTTATTCTGAAAATCATGGTTCTGTTCGAAATACGTATCGCGCACTATGTCCATTTTACGGTCAACATAATCGTCCATCATGAATACGTCAATAAACGAAACTGCCGTATTTGGAATGATGATAATCATCAAGTGTATATTGAGACGCCGTTACATCCAGAAAAAACTGACTGTTTGGTGTGCTTTATTGGCTGGTGGACTCATTGGTCCGTAATTTTTTAAAAACGATGCTGGTCAAACCGCAATAGACCCATGATTACTGACTTTTCCGTTCATCAATTGTACAACCATGATGTTCAGGAGCTGTGGTTTCAACAATACGACGCAATATGTCACACATCTCGTGCCAAAATTGATTTATTAAAGGAAACGTTTGGTAACCGCATAGTTTCACGTTTCGCACCCGTGAATTGGTCTCCAAGATCGCGCGAGTTAACGCCGCTGGACAATTTTCTGAGGGAATATTTAAAGTCGCTAGTCTACGCCAAAAAGCTCGAAACGTTTGACCACTTGGAGGACAACATTCGCCGCGTTATTGCCGATATACGGCCACAAATGTTGGAAGAAAATGTAATCGAAAATTGGTTAGATTACGTCTGAGCCAGCCGTGGCGGTCATATGCCAGAATATTATCATTCGAATAAAGTAAATTTTGTGTCAATTTACAAAATTCATATTTGTTTTATTTCATTTCAAATATATATACCTTTATAAAAAACACCCTATATTTACAAGGGGAACTCACTCGTTTAATTTTATATATGTATATGCCTGTATGTAAGTGAGTATACATTGTTGTAATTCAACTACTCTGACGAACTCATACTCACAATAACATTGAGGTTGCAATAAATATAAACAAAAAACTCGACGTTTACATCATAATCATACCATAACAAATCTGATTAATTTATAAATCATCTGAGTTTGATTTATAATTTTAGAAAAATACATATAATTGATTTGACAACTCACTACTCCAATCCATCTAAGAACATTAATTAATTTTTTTTTTAATATTTAGGGGAGTCGATATCAACAACATTATAAATGTTGCTAAGTATGAGTATGATGTGTACGAGTACTTCAAACTTTAGAGTAGTAATGAGATACGAAATTAACTCTACTCACTTTTTCATTCAGTATTCGTATTCATTACAGACCTCTGGACTTACTGTGCCAGAAATGTGGTGAAATACACTGATCATCATCATGCAGCTTGTGAAACTATTAAATATGCTTATAAAGAAAATCTGTAACTGATTGAAAAGACTTGGAGAGACACAGTAATTTTTAGCGCTGCAAAGGGATAAGAAAAATTTTAGGTGTGTTCACAAAAGTATTTCACTGCAATCCTGTGATGTTGACTTGATTGTGACTAGAATATATCTACAATCAAGGTGGTACAATATTCGGATCAAATAATGAACCATCTTTTTTGTAGGCAAGTTGATTCTTGGCAAAATTTCATTTTTCTAATAATAAAAAGAATTGTGGAAAAAGAATTTATCAAATTCTTAACTAAGAAAATACATAAGCCCTATTCACAATCTTGTGCATTCTATTTGCAAAATTGCACAGTTATGTTTTATTCAACACTAATAAAATACGCAGAAATACATTTGCTACATTTTTCCAAAAATGCAAAACATAAAAACATATTTTATATTAATTCTTTGTATGCAACACTTAATTGCAAACTGGCAAAACTGCCAGTGAAAAATTAATATAAGAAAACATAAATGAAAACACAAAATATGAAAGAAAAAAGAATTCACAAATCGTATGAAAAGTAATTAGCAGGAAGCAGGACATAATAAAAAATATCAAATAAATTTGCAAGAGAAATTTAATTTTTTAATCCTGTTTGCGTTGAAGCATATACTCGTATATAAATATAATTGCAAGAAATAAATAGTGTTTGTTCAAGTGTAACGATTTTTTCTTAAATTCTTCCTTTTACATGTACGGTTCAGAATGTAAGCAGATTAAAAATGAAGGATAAATGTTTCGTTTTTGTGCTTTGTTTTGCGGTTCTTTAAGCAGTAAACAGATAATAAATAATGACTAACTGCTTATTTGCAGAAGACGACTGAAAACTTTTAATCGTCTTCAGTAAAAATTAAGCAGAATTTTGTATCATTTTTTTTTTGTAGCAAATATGTGTCGTCTTTAAAAGAATAAAACAAACGGAAAGCAAATTGTGAATGCAATTAAAGAGAGGCCTGCTACATTTTTGGCCAAAATTATAGTTGGTTATCTCGAACAGGCTGGCACAAACACACAAACGTATACTTATGCAAAAGTGAGAAGATACGAGAAGTTAAACGAAAAAAAAAATCGATATTTAAACAGCATAAAAGATATAAGAAGTGGAGAAAAAACAAAAAAAAAAAACCGCCACATATAGTTCTGCATGACTTAATTTTTCGTGTTGTTTCTGAAAAATCAAAAGGATACAGTTTAAGCCACAGACAACAAGGAGCCAGCCAGTGTCTGTAAAAACAGAAATGACAACAACAGAAACCGCAGCAATATCATCATCATCATCATCATCATTAGTATCGCCAGCATCCTTAACCAAGTCAGCAGTAAATACATATGTATGTACATAAATGTATGTATGTATACAGATGTGTAATTGATCATATAAATGTAAAGAAACACTCAATATTTTTTAAAAATTGGGCGTAATGAGACCAAATATTTGTATTTTAAATATGTATGTATGTATGTACATATGTATCTATAAATAAATCTATGTATGTACGTATGTTACTGTGTATACATATACTTATTTATGTACACAAAACAATAATAAAAATTTATTTTTTCAACTAAGCTTAAATTTCATTCTAAAAGCTTTATATTCCACACCTGATTAACACAACTGCAGTATGAAAATACATAAATTTTTTTTTTAGTCTGATTACTTTTGGATTTATGAAATAAAATTTTTTTTTGAGAAAATAAGCAAACCGAAAAAAAATTGAGCACTTGTGCGAATGCGTTATAACAAATATTTTTCTTTAAATAAAATGTTCTGCTTTAACAAAATATTTTCGGTCTGTGTGATAAAATTATTTTTTAAGAGTTAAAAAAAGTTTCTTAATATATTTATGTATTGAAGATGTGTGTATATAAATATGTATGCATGTGCTTTCTTCAAGTATTTCGTTATATGTGTGCAAGTCATAAAAGTTTAATATGATTTTAAACAATATTGACATAAATTTGGCACTAATCCATAATGGCCCCAGCTTTGTTTCAACATGTTGAAGAATTGCATGTTTTAAAAGTGGAAGCAGATTAAGGGAATACGCAGAAGTGGTTATTTATTATTAGTAAAGTAGACCAAAATTTTATTAAAAATACCAGATACTTTCACGCACATACATATACATATTAATTTTTATATGGAAATAAAAAATTAACATAAATACTGTAAAAGCTTTTAAAGGGACTGCAATCTTCAGAAATATCCCTGCGGGAAATTTGTGTCAGTAAATTTTTTACAAAATGTTTTCCGATATTTAAATACGAGAATTACTGCACTAAAAAATTAATGTTTATCACAACAAACAACAGTGTTACCATAGGTTTATTTTTATTCATGGCGCCAACTTTAATTTATTTACATCATAAATTTTAAAACTTTTTTATATAAATGAGTTTCATCAACTTTTGCTACGACTGTTAAGTGTTTAACAGAGATCTGTAAACTACAAAGTCGGATCGAATAAACTGTTTGGTTTGGTTGGATCTTTGATAGTTAAATTTAAATTTATCTGTACATACAATACATGAAGAATATGAAACAAATGCAAATGAGAATTATAAGAACAATCAGTGTTGCCATTGTTGATATCTTCCTATCAAAATTGGTCGGAAAAATTAGTAATATATTCATGCTACTGAACTTTTGAAATTAATTGTAATAAATACAGTGCGCTCGGATTAACTTAAACTCCACATTTCGTCAGAAACATCCCAAAACGGCAACACTATTTTATTGACCTTGTCTACTCTAATCGTCAACCAAACCGCAGAAAATATATCAGATTTCTTTTAAGACATGCCATTATCTCATGTAAATTTTTGACAATTGTTGTAAACCACTTGTTTTTAATTTCGGGTATCAAATTTAGATTTTTGTTTATTTATTCGCCCACACAACATCGTTTTGTATCCCTTTTGTTAAATTGGTATTTTCAATGTCAACATTGAAAGTAATCGATTACTGTCAGCATATTTTTTATTTTATATTGACTCTGATTTTGTCGTCAGTGTTTTTGGTGTTGATGAAGATTTGTTTCGTTTTATTTTTTACTTTTTTACAAAATATAATAAAGAAATGGAAAAGAAAAAAATAAACTAAACCAAAAGTATATTACTTCCAATTAGAGGAGTTTGAATTTATCACTTACTTTTCATCAGGCAATTTAAAAATGTTTGATTTCTGCCTGAGAAGTCTTCTTGCACTATTAATTTTTTTCTTCATTATTACAATTAGAATTAGGCACGGGAAGAAAAACATTTTACTTCAATATATTTATTTATTTTACCACCAAAACTTTTAACAAAAATTGCAAACGGAATAAATCAGCTGTTTTAAGTATTCAAGTATAAGATATTCAAAATTATCGATAAATAGTCAATAAGTGATATTGACACAAAATTGATGACGATGTTGACGCTGCCAAATAGAATAAGAATTAGCCTGTACAAATATTAACAAATATTAATAATAAACAGTTCGTAGTAATTTTAAAAAATTACAATTAATATACATATACAAAAAGTAAGGGCCTGTGCTAATTATATGTTGAAAAACGAACATTAATCAAAAATAAACTTAAGTTTAAAAAAAAAAATCAAACCAAAAAAGTTTGTCTTAAGTAGAACAAAAAATCAGGAGATTGGGCATTGTAGGATATAATTCGCTGGCAGCACTGTAATGTTTAATATATAATAACAAATAAAAACAAAAAAAAAATTAAAAATTCCCCAGCTAGCATCCAGTAGAAATAAGTGGCGTATTCTATTTGTTTTGTAATTGTGTATAAATAGAGTATGTAATGAGGTTCAACGAAGCTACCTAACAAGTAGTGAAAGCATTTGCACATGAATACTGACGAGGTTTAGTGGCTTCTACCGAAAACAACATTTGTTCTATTCAGCCAGTGCTGTTGAAAAATCTACAAAAGGGATGTATAAATATTAAATTTTTATTTTGTTGCTCGAAATATGTTAACAATGTCTTCCTAATATTTCTCTGATTATAAAAATTTACGAACTTTAGCCTGTACAAATATTAACTAGAATAAGGGTGATTATATTTAAATTAAAAAAATTTCGTTTATGAAGAAAATTGTAAAATTTTTGAAAATGAATATGAAATAAATATGAGTTTGCATTTGTGCAAAAGGGGTGTGACATGTTAAAAAGATTAGAGCTATGTGGAAAGGAACCTTTTTTAAAGTTCCCTAAGCTGAAATCAAACTAAAATCGTGGAAAGAAGTCTTCAGAAAAAATTTCATAGCAAATGTTTTTTTTTTTTCGTTTTTTTTTTCTTATTTGAATAAATAATGTTTATTTATATTTTGTTCTTAAATTTCCACATTCATAAACGTCAACAATCTGTTAAACGTCAACAATCTGTTAAACGTCAACACTAGTGGATTTAATTAGTCGAGGGGCCCTGGGATCCCTGTAGTATGATTCTTTTAAACGCTTATTGCCCAGATGTTTTTTTCTTTTAATTATCGCAAATTGTAAAAAATTTTAGACTTTTTCTACAAATGCCATTATGGTCCGGAAATCTTTCGATGTCAGGGAATTAAACCTGATGAAAAATAAAGATACCAAAATGAGGGTTTTAAACTGCATTTGCAGTTCTTCTTAGTTGTGTCTTTAATTTTTTTTTTCTTTAAACTTAGAAGAAATGACTAAGCTCACAAACACAATTTAGAAGAACTTTTAACGCTGTTTAATAGGCCCATCCATTATCTTTATCTTCCGCCCGGTTTGAATACCTGAGGTCAAAAAGTTTGCTCATTATAATGGTATTTGTATAGAGTCTAAAAATAAGTATGATTTTCGTATAATACACATAGAAAAAATATTTCGCATGCGATACATATTTAAAAAAAGCGTATTTAAACAGGAGTATACATATTTTTCTTCATACCTACAGAATCGTTTGTGTAAAATTACTAAATTCGAACTATAAAATTATATTGTCACGGTAATCGCATGTTTGAGCAAAGTTTCGAAATAATTGACGTCCTTAAATTGATGAAAACTGCGTTTCATGATTTTATTACATCCTTAGCACAACGTGAAGGTAACAAAAGTTTATTTAAAAATGTTTTAAGGAAATGAGAAAAAATAAACAAAATATATCTTCACTTGTAACGAATTTCTTGAAATTTAATGTAGACATAAATTATGTATGTTAATACTTTTTGATTTATTCATTCTAACTAAGCCGTAATATACTCGTATTATAGATAACATTAAGCATATGTACGAATATAACAAATAGCTTTTAATAATAAGGACGTGTTCATTAGCTACATATATACACACATACATACGAGTACATATACCATACATGCATTCTAAACAAAACAGAAGTTTATTTTATTTTGTCATGTATAGAGTTTGGCTGCAGACCAAAAAAAAAAAAAACTAAAAATGTTTTCTGCTTTCTCGCATGCATACACCGAATAAAAAAATGCCATGCCCGTATTTTGCTATTTAAAATAGGTCACATTTTTATAATTTTTTTTGGAAAGAAAAATTTTATTCATATTCCCGCAATACTTATTATACATATATTTATCTGTGTGTGTATGAAATTGGTTAAGAAGTTCTCAATGCCATCATCTTAAAGACATTTTACTTTTTGTATTTTTTTTTATTGTCTTCAGTTTTTCTTTTCTATTCTTAAAAGAATTTCGAATTAGAAGAATTCAGATACGAGTATATGAATACAATTGTTTTTTTTTTGTACGTTTTTTATTACGAAAATATTGTTTTATACACAAAATAAAACGAAGTCAAATACTAATTTTAAGGCAGAGGTTCCCAACCATTTCAGTTGCTTACATTTATCAGCTGCCTTAATATTTCGCATTTGCGCATTCATTCCCCAGAAATGAGCAGGAATTAAATGAAATAAAAAAATTACCAGACTGTATTGGAGACCTCCAGGTATTTGAGGGCAATCCAACCCAATACATTTCCTGGGTCTTAGGGGATTATTCAGCCCCAAAAATTTATTTGGGCGCTTAATTTATTTGAAATGTATAACGAAAACGTAAAATATTAATTATTCAACGCCGATTCGGCCGGGCTTAAAAATTATTTCTACATGGTGTTTCCTGAAACGGCGGTATTTATTATATATTCCGTAAAATGTTATTTTATTGCAAAATTTAAGTTTTATTTCATATGAAATAAGATCGCCAACAATTTGGATCGTGTGAAATATTATTTCATTTCGTTGGGGTCTTATATGATTTTAAAAATTGGGGATTTATTGCCTGTGAAGCACTCCCTAATTTTCAGGGTATTAAAGGGTGTTTTTTATAGAGTGACACAAGTTTAAATCATAATAAAACAAGGAAATATATTTTTAACCAGTTGACCCGGTGCGCTTCGCTACCCCCCCTCTATTATAAAATAAAATTAAAAGTATTTATATATCCTATTGTGAAAATTCAATGACGATCGGTCAGGTAGCTAAGACTATATTACGATTTTTAATTTTCCTAAAAAGGGGCATGGTACCACCCACTTTTCTCCTGGTACGTATTCCAAATTATGCCAATACCATATGTACCAAATATCATCGACGTAGGTCAAAAAATGCCCAAAATATTGCGATTTATATTTTTGGGTTATATGGGCGGTGCCACTCCTCTTTATCCAATCAAAACTTCATATAGCCTATTATTCCTTCCAGAGTCAGAGTAACATGCTGTGAAAATTTCAGGAAGATCGGTCGAAGGGTTTGGTTTTCCTAAAAAGGGGCGTGGTTCCACCCACTTTTTTCCTGGTACGTATTTCAAATTATGCTAATACCATATGTACCAAATATCATCGACGTAGTAAAAAAAATGCCCAAAATATGGCGATTTATATTTTTGGGTTATATGGGCGGTACCACGCCTCTTTGTCCAAATTTGTTTGTCTACAAACCATGCGGGGTCAACAGTGAACAAAATTAAAAACAAATCAGCCAAATCCGTCACTCCGTTCTTTAGTTATGCTGTCACAAACACACGCCAACTCATTTTTATATATTTTTTAATATCAATGGAACGGGCTTTATTGGAAAGAAAATTTAATGAAATGAATGTCTTAATCTGATTTGTGCCATGTGGCCGCCACGGCTGGCGTCCGAACTTCTAAATTATTGTTTTTAAGGTTTACTCGCAGTTTGGGACAATATTTCTATTTAAATCTCGGGCCAGTTACCCCATACCCGCCCCCCACAAAATTGTTTATGGCAAAACTCCACCACTTTCGGACCGATTTTCTAAACTATTTTTTATTATTTCTTGCAGTTTTGATCGCATAAGAAAATCGTAGAAGCAAGTTGTCCCCGCGAAGTATTGATTACACCATAAAGAATCAATTTATAGGCCGATTTAAAATTTTTTTGTTGCTGCTTGTAGTTTGGTGTAATATTTTTTGTGGAAATTTAGAGTTTTATATATTGATTTTTGAGTAACAACATTATTTAAGGACCGATTTAGAAAGTGTACGCTTGCAGTTTAGTTCCATAGAAATCCAAGTGACCGTCTAAGATAGTTGCCGCTATTTGTAGACCTATGTTCAATTTTTGCTAATGGTACTTTAATCTCTCGTGGTAGGAAAATATTAAGTAGAAATTTATTTCATAAAATACACGTGGTGTAAACACACTTTAATGTCATATAAAGTATGTGATAGTGGTTTTGGTATTTTATATTTATTTTTATCGACTTTCAATACAAACTAATGATGACTAATTTGAAAAAATTTAGAATTGAATTTATTTCTCATGCATCTTTAGCAAATAAATATTTTCATAGAAAAGTTTCACATTAATCTCCAGAGCCAACAACAACAGCAACAACATATCTATCAGTTAACATTTCCAGTTGTTTCATTGTTTAAGTGTTGTGTATGTACTCGTATGTTTGCTTTGCGAATGTTTAAAATGTTGTAAGCGATTTTATTTAAGCCTCTTTTTCTATTTACTAACGTAAACAAATTAAGCATAAACTTTGTTTTGTATACAAAAATACAAGTAGAAGAGCAAATAAAACAAAATTCTGTTTAAATATTTTATTTGTATAAAACAAACGTAAGAGAACTTTTTCTGCACACAGGTACAAAATATCTGAAATATCTTAGTATCTATATGTACATGACGCGTGTATATTTGTTTATGCAAAATCAAATTAAGTACATATTTCAAGTGAATGTAGACTTGTTTATTCAAGTTTTAGAATAAACAAATGCTGTTAAAAAAAACTCTTCCGAATACAAGTAAAGTTTGTAGATTTTATATCTTAATTGGACAATACGAAGATCAATCATTTAAAATACAAACTGGATAAAAGGCAGATGCACAGCACACAAAGACCTTATAAGAGTTGAAGTTGATTTATTTTTTTGTTCAATACAAAACAAAACTTAAACAGTTCTTTTTTCTCTTTTGATAGCGAACTATGAAACTGGTGTTAAAGGTGTTTTTTTTTTTTAGAGATCATTTCTGCTTCATAACGCATTTATTTTTCATTAATAATCTCTCTAATGTTTTTTTTTTTTTTTTGACTTATTCAATGCATTCTGCTAGAACAGAGGAAAAGGTATATTGTAGAGAAGATAGATTTTGAAAATGTAGAAGGTTTAAGGCCCAACTATAATGTGCTTAATGTAACCTAAGCTACTCGTAGTGTCAAAATTCATCGAAAAGCATGTCAAATGCTTAAGTAAATTACTGAAGACTTTTAGGTGGCTATATTGTACTTATTGAGCTTAAAAACTTTCTACACTTGGTTGCAAACATTTGTACTTTTGCAAAAACTATTTTCGATTTTATTTCTTTAAAATGTAATATTTTTTACGAAATCTCATTTAATTTGTAAAAGTTATAAATATATTACCATAAACAAGTAAATCCATGTTTATCTTTTATTAATTTATAAAGTAAACGAAAACTAAAATAAAAAAGTACTAAAAAAAAGCAACAGTGAAAAAAAGCAATTGTAAACAATTATATGTATCTATTATGTATATTGGAAAATTTTTTTAATACAGCTGATCTGTCATTTGCTTAAGGAAGAGCGAAAGTGACCGCACTTTCCTTAAACAAATGACACTTGACGAAACTTGACGAAAAGTGTGTTAAGTACGTTATGTTGTATACATTTGATTGTGTGTATTCGCACATTTGCTTAAGTTACATTAAGCACATTATAGTTGGGCCTTTAATTGTTTTTCAACTCTGCTCGAGTGCGTTTTTAAAGCAGTGTTAAAGCGCCTCTGGTATTAATAATACGCATTAAATTTCTTTTTAATTAATTATTTTATTACTTCGCCGACGTTTCTTCTAATCAAAATATTGTCAACACTTTTGATCATTTTTATTACGCATGGAATGCAGAACACCTTTGATAATTAATTAATTGCATATTTGATGGGTTAGAAAATTACACATAAATGTTAAGACAGATTGCTAAAAAATAATTTAAACTGCTAAATGGAAAACTTTCAGCCAAATCAAAATAAGAAATAAAAAATTTTGCTGCGAAAAAAGATTTGTTGGAAATCAGTTATGTCAATAGAATATCAGTTACCGCTATGGATCTAACCAACATTCCATGATCATAACCATAATACCAAAATTGTAACCAACATACGGTTGTGACAATTCTTAAATTGGTTTGTTCCACAGAATGAATGCATTCTTTTGCGGCTACTAAATGCTAAAATAGGGAGCACAACTGAATACTTCGTAATGAGTATGGTTTGGTTGATACTCCTAACCGATTATTCGGTTGCCTTAACAAATTATAGTAAAATACGTACTTACTCAATATTTGTCGATTTTAAAATTCATTGTCGATTAAAAACTCATGTGGCTGAGTTGTCTTAGGCGATGTATTTCAAACATGTGAGTTCTATGTTTATTACCAGTAATGGACCAAAATAAAGTTGGAATTCAAATGAGTAAGTAAAACAATTTAATTTAGTTAAGTATTAAAAATATCAATTCAATTGTGTTCCAGGATAAAAATCAAACGTAAATAATCCCGATTAGCTTTCATTTAAAATTCTATGCAGGTAACTAATTTTATAGGGTGTCGCAACCGAAAACTCAGTGGTATTACACGAAAATTGTACTTGTGGCAACCGAATTCTATGATAGTTGGTGCAACCGCCACAATTCGATTGTCAACAAATTCGTTTGCCACAACTAATATGTTTTCTCTGTGTAGCACTGGCTTTAATTTACTTGATTTTCGGTACAAAATAAATATAAAAACTTAAAGCGTTTCTTTTCCGAATCGTATGAAATCGAGATTATTGCAATTTATTTTTCATAATGATTTCGTGAAATACAGTCCTTATACCGTCGCGATAAATAAGAGATCATATTATTGGCGATGTCTAGGATACCTAGAACGGGAATGGATCTTATGAATAGATATTATATGGCATCTGCGGAAATTTAACTTTATATACTCGTGCAGCACTGAAACACATATTCTCGATTTCCAAAGCACACGTGCACTGGATAAGAGAAGCATAGCGCATGGAAGCACCCATACAAACACATAATGTTATGGTGAGTGAATGGTTGGTCACAATGATTTAAAGTAAAAATTGTTGCAGTATCAATAGGGACAACATAAACATCAAATATAAAATCTATTCAAGTGCTTAAACTTAGAAAAATGTGTTAAAATTAATTAATTCATTCAGCCGTTATCGTTGTCGAAAATTTTCGAATAAAAGCGATTTTCAAGATTCATTAATTTTTTTGAACTAGCAAAAGTGCGTCAAAATCATTTAAATCGGTATAGAAATATTAAAAGATTCGACTAATTGTTGACTCAAACTTTGTATAAACGTTGCGTCAAGACGGAAGATCCGTTGACTGCGTACAAGATCAGCCGTATTCCGGTTTTTTTTTTTTTTTTTTTGGTTTTTTTATTTAATATTGGAGAACATCTTAAATAAGAAATTTATTTAATAGTTTAATTTTTTAACTATTTATTGATTAATTTATAATTTTATTGCCGACCAATCAGCGACTTATTGTATAAAAATTTAGAGGAAAAGAAATATGGTTTCATACCAAATATAAATTTGTTTGGTATATGTTTTTTTTCAAAAGCATACATACAATGTTTGTTTTTCCATAATTCTCAAAAAATCTATGATTTTCGGAAATCGATCATTTTAGATTTTATTTTAAATATCTGGTTAATGTCTACTGATGATTTGGCATAATTTAAAATAGTTTTAGAATAAAATTGCGAGAATAACGCACATAACAAAATTACTTTCAATTGATAAATTATTGCACATCATTGCATGTGCGTTAATATTGATTTATTGTTATTTTGTTTGTAATTGTAGACATTTATTTATAGCAGCAGTAAATAGACCAACTATTACTAAATAAATAAATATAATAAATGGTAACAGCTGCCATTTGTTACTTGAAAAAAAAAGAAAAATAAAAAATTGAATAGATAATTGAGTGACATTTTTCAATGACTAAATAAATAAGTAAAGTATTCAACATAAAATGACACTGAGTATGAAATGATTATTTAAATTGAAAGATCAGCATGTTTTGGTAGAGAAGATAGATGTTGAAAATTTAGAAGACTTAACTCTTTCACAACTCTGCTTTGCGCGTTATGTTAATTTTTAAGGCAGTGTTGAGGCGCCTCCGGTGTTAAGTAGATGCATTAACTTTGTTAAGCTGTATTAGCAGGCAATTTATTAATCGTTTTACTTCGCCGATGTTTCTGCTAACCGACGAAGGAGGGCGATGTTGTGTACATTAGCTTGGATAGCATCAATCGCTGTCAGAATAGTTTTTTAGTGACCAGTGATATGCCTTCATCACTTAAATAGTCCGACAACAATTAATACCATGTCTCACTAATGTACATTAGAGAAATTAATGATGTTGATTGACTTGCTCTGGCCTGGGTTTGAATCCAGGCCCCAAGTCATTGTTTGCTTAGTAGTCAACGCGCTAACCACTTCAGCCAACACCACCCTCAATTAAATTGTTACAGAAAACTGCTGAAAGATTGTTGACAATTAATGGAAAATATATGAAATGTGTTGGAAAATTTTGTGCAATTTTTCCAATCAAACACTGTCATTATTTCAAAGTTGCTTAACAACGCTTTTAAAGGTTCATATGTATGTATGTGGAAATCATGTGAAATAGAGAATTCTATAAATAGAACAAGTTCCACAATATTTGTATAAAATTAAACTTTTTCAATTAAGTTTGAATGTTTTATAAATCAAAATCTAAAGCTACGTTCACATTTATCAAATATTTGTCCAAAAAAAAGTAACCACTAGTTTTTCTTAGGGATAGTGCCATTTAACTTAGTTTTTATAATGCAAAATAATATTAATTATTCTACAAAAAAGTATTTTTATACAGTTTATAAAAAATGCGAAACCAAATTTAAAAAAATATTGGAAATAATAGAAAGATATTATTAGTTTCTTTCTTGGTTGCGTTTTTTTGATAAATATTTGATAAATGTGAATGTAGCTTAAGCATTTACTTTTATGTGAAATAATATTATGTGTACATTAGGGTATTAACTTTTGTTTGACTTCATTCTGCCAAGGGTCTATCTTACGTTCAATATTATTTAGTTCAATTTGGTAAAAAAAGAAACGTCACGCCAGGAACGATTTCTAAAATGCATTTAATTCATGCTCTACATGTGTATGTATGTATGTATGTACGTATAATGCTTGATTTCAATATTATAATTTTAACCATAAAACAACTTATTAACTTTTGTCACAGAGCCAATAATGCTTTAAGTCCTAACAATAAAATACAGGAGCAGATTGTTAAGGGTTCTTGGCATCATGTAAATTTATCTAACAAATGGAATATTTTTAGCACTCAACAACAATAACAACAACAAAAAACATACACCAAAAGTTAAATAAACAATTTCCATTTGTTTTTTTTTTTGGCATTGGGCCAACAAACATAATTTTTGTGAAGGAATAAATAAATAAACACTCATGAGGGAATAAAAGTTATTTTCCTGCAGAAATAAAATATTACAAAATTTACTTGAATACAATTTCTGTGGTGAAATGTGAAATGCTTAAATTTTCAAGTATTGAAAGAAAACTTGAAGAATATAAACAATAGACATATGAAATTTAATATATAGTGAGTATTTTGTCTCCTGAGGTTTTAGTTTTTAATATTCGATTATTCATACAGTCGACTTGTCTATAAAGGGTGTTTTTTCATCCACCTGCATGAGAATTATCGATATCGATAACTACGGTTTGACAGGTGAGAATGTCAGATTTTTGTTCAATAACGTTTGGCAAGTCATCATGAACTTGGTGGCCTGGTGACAACTTTATTTGCAGAAGTGGTCCCTGTTCTGTATTACTTTTTTTGGGGACTGTCTTTGGTTTTTTCCGACCAAGCAGCAACTCTTGAAGCATTGAAAGCACATATTCAAGTCAGCATTGAAGCTGTCAGTTTTATTGGAAAAATTAGTCTATACTTGAACAAATCGAATGGATAAAGAAGCAGGTAGCCGCGGTGGACATAAAAACTAAATGCCACGAAATTATATAGGTATTAATGTGTTTAACTATGTAATTCCCAAGCCGTTATTAAATTGTTATTTTTTTATTTATTTTGCTGTTTCATATGATGTCTCTCCACGCATGGGGTTATATGACAGTTGTTGTTGTTATTGTTATTGTTGTTGTTATAGAAACATTTTATAAATACATTTAATAAAACATGTGTTAAGTTCATAACAAATACGTATGTGTGTATGCAAGTGTATATGCGCACATACACAATTAGAAATGTATCCATACGAACGAATTCGCATACAGAAGAGAGCAAAACAGTTGCTCATATAAATAAATTTGATAAAGAATCTTAGATTTTACATAAAATATATGATAGGTAGTGCAAAAAATATTTTCAAAAAGTAAAATACGAAAATTTTAATAACTACACTGTAGTCATAAAGTCATAATATAATAGCATACCAAAATATGACAAGTGTGACCACCCCGTCATAATTTAGTGTGTTATGTCATAATTGTGCCAGCTGATAAAAACAAAAACCTTTAAAAAGACCATTTCATATCAAAATTAAATGAAAAAGTAAAATAATAGCTGACTTGTGCTGATCTATTTTTGTGGACGGCGGCAAGTGGAAAAACGTTTACAAGCTGCCAGTCAGACTACTTACGCAAACAAACATTTTTTTTCTTGTGTTATTTATAAATAGCGGCGGCACGACTAAGGAGTTGCAGCTTCCCGACTAAGGCTTATACTGTTACTTTATGACAAACCATAAACATGCATCAAAAAGTCTTATTATTTTATGACTTTCTTTTTTTGCTTAAGGAACAACTACAATTTTTTAAACTATTGTAAAACAATAAGACATAAAGACGATATGACGGATATGACTACAGTGTGAACACCCCAATTATGTTAATTCTGACACACAACATAATAAATTGGCAGGGTGTAATCTGCAATTAAAGCTCTATTTTATTGAAAGGAAGACAAGCAAATAAGCTATACTTTTCATACCGATTACTCTACGTCTCTACGCTCAATAATTATTTCCGAACATAAGCAATAACGTCGGCAGATTAACTGCACAATTATGTTCATGTGTAAGCTTTAGAACAAGTATTGTGTGATGAACATAACGTTAGCTTAAATCCAAAACCACGTAACTAACATTTTCATTATTTTTCGGTAGAAACAAAATATATTATATGTTACGTACTTTATAAGTTGTTACGTACTTTCGGTGTTCGCTTATAAAACGTCTAATTTTTATTAAATGAGAGTAAAAATTGGGGGCATGGGTGTTGATGATATGCATTATAATCAATAAAAAAACCGATTTCTCATTTTTTGTTAGTTACGTGGTTTTGGATTTCAGCTAACGATAAGTTAAACGATTTTGCTGGGAATGGTTTTATGAGGTCTTGCTTTATTTTTATGTACTTCCAATGAAATTCATATTTCAGAAAACTAACATCCAAATTTGACAACATAGTTGGTTGAAAATAAGTGCGAACAACTATTTCGCAATAAATGTTCAAATAAATGTTTTTGCGGTCCACACGTGGACATATGGTGTTGGAAATAGAATTTGACAGTTGAAAACATAATTATTTCCAAGTTTATTGAACGCGCAACACCCTAGTGAACAGCAAGGATTTTTATAAAAAAAAGATGTGTTGTCTCCATTAATTGACAATAAGAAAAATTACTAAAAGGTTTGTGACAATCTAATATAATTGTACATACATGTGGTGAGTGCAAGGATGTTTAATGTTATGGCAGGATCGCCATGTGGTGTAATGTGTCTGGCAGGATCGCCATGTGGTGAGCGCAAGGATGTTTGAATTTGGTTTCCATATAGCCCTTGATTTATTTTAAAAAGCTGGAAGGGTTCCAGCTAGTGATTAGGCATTCGAGAACTGCCAGAATATTATTGAAACTTAAATAAAAACGAAGGCAAGCAAGTGCCGAATAGTTTAAGTCTGATTTTATTTACAAAATTTGCTAGCTTCAATACTACTTATGATAATCTAGAATTGAGTGATTTATAAATCACTTCACTTCATATGTACTTGTCATATCACTCAATTTATGAATAAAGAAAAATTTAATTAAATTAAATTAAATTTTCATGTGTCATCAACTTGCACACAGTAATTTCTGTAATTCAATATTTGTTCCAAATCACTTTTGCCACACTTCAACATGTGTAACATTATCGCTTCTTACGCTACACAGTTGTTGTATGACATGTGTACACTACAAAGCTCTAAGCTCTAAAGTCCACGTTTCAAATGCAGCAATTTGTAATTATATTACATACTCTCTCACTACGTTGTCTTTCCACTTCTTGATGATGAACTCAATGGTGAAAAAGTTCTTTCGTTCCAGGTGCGCCTTAAAATCTTTTACAAACTACCTTCATTGTCAGCAATGACTTCCTACTATTTTATCATGCGCAGCTTCGGCATATTGGCGGTCTTGAATACTGAATCAGGATCGAGTATACCCAGTATAAATTACTCTATATTTATAAATCTAATTGGCTTGTTAGGACACTTCATAAATGTTCTATCAGCTCACTGACCATTCAAAGACAAAATTAGCAACCTTATATGTATATTGCTGTTTACGTTTAGTTTTTGAAATGAGCTTTAAAGTTTTTCAATCTTTAGTTGTTATTAAACATAAACGGTTGCATCAAAAACACTGAGAGTATATGAAAGTCTGATAGTAGTTGCAGGTCTCCGGTATTGATATAAGAATGTACATAAGTATGTATTTGGTAATATCTACCTGGTTCACACACATCAAGTTTCCTTGATCAAGTTGTTATTGAGCTGGGAGAAAGACAAAGAAAGCAATTCACATTTCTCTGTCTCTCTCCTAGCTGAATTAAAACTTGATCAAGGAAATTTGACGTGTGTGAACCAGGTATAAGATATATTTTTAACACAAACCAGACTCAAAATAGCATTTATGTTGAATATTTTTATATTTAAATGTATTTGTAAACTAAAACAAATTTATTACTTAAGCACATTTTAAGTTTTAATTAATTCCTGGTGTTTTACATAAATGATCGCAACACGCTTATATCTTAAACCTAATTTCTATGCGGTTTCACTATAACAATGCGCTAAGAAATAAATTACAGGCATAAACTTTAAGAACGCCGATACGCGTATATTATTTTTGTCCAAGGGATCAACTTGCCTTGATTTTAAAAAGAAAAATTGATACCAAACTTCAAGCAAACTAGTTTAAACAAAAAAAGAATTATGTAAATATATTAACAACAACATGGTCTATATTATTTGAGTATAGTAGAGATTTGGCAAAACATTTTTTTGGGTTTTTTTGGGACGGACTACTTTGCCATATTTTCAAAATATGAAAATCGGTCTATAAATTCACGAGTTTTTCGAAAATAAATATTTTAGGAGAACTAATTTTCCCCCGGTTTTATTAAAATGTTTATGGGACCAAACTCCAAGCGAGCCCTTTAAAAAAACATAGTTTTGAAAATCCGTTAATAAATTATACAGTTAAGAAGGTTCAAACATAAAAAAATAACCCTGAACTGATGGAATGAAATCCTTCTGTTTTTAAATCGCCTTAAATTATTTTGATAAAATAAAAATATATACCTATTACCGTTATAATTTAAATAACGTTAATGATGTCCAAATTACCAAATTAGGTAGGTACCTATACAAATTCAATTACTTGTTTCAATATGTCAGACACTGTATGCACTTGCCTGTCTACTGAGCACACAAAATTTTTTTATGGATAAAATTATATAAAAACAGATAATAAAAATAATACTAAAACATAAGCAAAGAATTAGCCAGAAACTAAAAAACATGTAATAAAATAACATACCACACCAATATTTGTTGTTACAGGCAGAATGCGTAGGCCGGTGCTGCGACGCGTGTACAGTGTAAAATCCTTTGAACGCCGCATTAACATACGCACACTTGTGTTAACACAAACGCCTGCTGCCATGTTCAATATGTAATTTTAATTCTAACTTGGATTTATTTTTTGGTGGCAATAATGTTGTTGTCTAGTTGATTTCGCGTTGGCAGCCAAGTTAAATGCGACGGTTCGCTGCCTCTGCCCCTGTAATAACTCTCACTTTTATAATGCTAAATATCTCCTGGGAGATGATACCTATTATGTATTTCACTATTTTTATTATTTTATTTTTTATATGCACACGATTTTATAAAATTTTTTTTATTTACATGTAGTTTTAAAAAACTTTAAAAGGATTTTTTGTAATCAAATTTACCACACCTAAATGGATACTTTTTACATTGATATGAAATTTAAATTATTTTCTTTTTTTTCATTAACATAAAACCTTTGATACACTTTAATCGTTGGTATTACATTTATTTTTATATTAAAAACTATTTAACTAGAAAGGGAACAACAATAAAAAAAAATCCGAATTAAACCATTAATTGACTTTTTTTATGAGAAACAACAAAACGTGGAGAAAAATCACAAACACACACTCACGCACTTTTTATTTATTTACTTCCCCATTGGATTGCTGGGAAGAGAGACGATTTTAGTTTCACTACTCTTTTCCTTCTTTTCAACAAGGATTAAGAATTTTCTTCAATTTTTTTTATTGCCCTTAACATAATAATTTTTTAAACACAATTTTATTTTCAATTTTCTTAATTAATAACTCATTTTAAATGAAGTGAACACCTTTTATTTATACCGGTGTATGTGTATGTACATATGTATGTATGTATGTATGTGTTAGTTAAAACACCTAACCACATTCATATAGTGCGGCGAAATTCCACAAAAGAATAGTAATCAAGTGTTGCTAAAGGTTAATTTTTCTTATTTTCACTCGTAATAATTAATTAATTTTCTCAATTAAAATGTTGAAATTATGGCAATGCCACTTAGTTATGATTAACAAACAACAATATGATTAATTTTACGCTAAAGACACTGTAAGAACAACAACGAGCACCGGGAAAAACAACAAAAAGAACACAAAATAGCAAACACAGATCGTTCGAATTTCGGCACACCGACAACGAGACACAGACGAGTGGTGGTTTGTACCAACGTACTACTAAACAAGCACTAAATTTATAACAAAAAAATTCGTTTACTATCAGCAGCAGATTCTTCTAAATACATGAGTCAAATTCTTTGACTTGAACTACTTTTTGTTCTTGTAAAAATGGTATTTGCTTTCGTTTCATTCTCACCGCGCAAGTTTTTTGCTATTTGCAAAATATAAACATAAGCAACAACAAAAACGGTACAAACAACAAGTCATAATACTACTTATTTTGACAGGCGTCCACACAACACAGCATTGTATATTTTTAGTATGGATAAAAAAACATATGGTAGACATTTAGACTTATCACAGCATACATTTAGTTGATTTATATTAATACAATTAAGGAGATATATAAGAAAACGCCAGAATTCAAAAAGTAGTTTGAATAAATGAATATATTTCATTGAAGTCATTAGAATATACAAAAATATCCAGTGAAATAATCATATTAATATTATATGTATATATGTAAAGTTCGAAAAGCTGCTTAATGGATGAGAGGAATTAAATACGATCCAGATTAAAATATGGAGTACTTTTTGAAGGGTGAAAACAGGACAAAATTTGGTACACAATTTTAGCACTTTTTACTTATTTTAATAGTTTTTAATATATTAACATACAGTATACTCTCAGCTTTTAATGCTTCCTCTTTTTTTTCTTATTAATTTGATACACAGACAGGTAAAATTGATTTTATTGCAACGAAATTAGGTTTTTTAAATTCAACAAAGTTTAATTTAAAAAATAATTTGCAAAACTTATAGTTCAAATATATATTATATTATTTATCTTGGAGTATGTAGGATGTTACAACAGCAATAGACTAAATTCAAACTGTATCTACTTCCAATAACTACATACAGTTATTAAGTAGAGTTTCTTTTTAAGTAAATGTAACCTCATGCACCTCTTCCATAATATACGTACGTTCCATCACTGTTACTACTCCATTAAATATCAACCAATAATAAGATAAGACGGGTTGAACCAAGGTAGAGCAGTTTCAGCAAATCGATAATACTGTGCTTTTAAGGTAACACAGTAAGTATAAAAACCTTTTAATTGAAGCCTATTGTGATCTACAACCATTAGTTTGTGGTAATTAAGTGTAGGCTCATCATGAGGTACTGCCAGAAGTGCCAAAATTGAATTATGTATAAAATTTGTGATTGTAAACAATTCAACAATATTAAATTAGCAATTTCATAAGAATAATAAATTTGAAAGCTTATACTATTTGTTAGCTGATGGGAAGTTGCATTTGATGTTTTAAAGAATAATTTTAAAGTGCCAAATTTGTTTAAATGAAATGTTTTTCCTTTATCCAAAATTCTTTTTGTCAAACATCTCGTATAAGAGAAACAAATAGCGTGTAATTTTTGATTAACCAAATCCAACTGTGAAGAGAAATTTAAATTCAAAATCAAAATCGGTAACCGTTTAGAGAGGAAATAAACTTTTCAGCTACTAAAGCTTTTTGTTACCAGAAGCTACCTTTCTAAGTACTTCTGTACGGGTGGCGTTTACGCCATAGTATATTTCTTCATAGTGAACTTACTAATTTAGCAAAGGTACAAACCAAAAGCATTTAATTGTTGTAAATGGCACTGCACAAATAACTTTACATTAATTAATTCGCTTTGAGTAGTGCACATGTTCTTTAAATCACACTGAAATCTCTTTCATTTGCACTACTCCTAAATTGTATACATACATGGTTTCAAGCATATAAAGGCAACAACAACTAAAATCCCAAATAAATAAAATTAGGGATTTGACAAGAACCACAATCTATTCTAACACAATAAATTAAATAAAAAAACATACCGAAATTTCAAGATTCTACTCCTGCCGATAGGCATTCAATTCAGCATTTGAAACAGAAATACGACATAAAACAGATCAACAATAAATTGATAAATAATTTAAATAAATAAACACAAACACATGGCAAAACAGAAAATATTAATGCAAATTTAAAACAAAACACACACCATCACAATGACTGATGTTTGGAAACAAATGTAAGGATTGAAATGTCTGAACTCGCCTTACAAATGAATGACTACGAATTGTACCAGTTAAAAGCTTTTGTTAACTGGAGATTTCCTGCCTGGTCCACGATGTCGATCGACAACTTAAGCGAGCGACAGCAAGTGACTCACTATCGATCGCTTAAGCGCCCCACTAAATATCGACTTGTCGGTCGTCTGGCTTTACGTGTTTAACGTAATCATTGTCAAATGTCTATATTGCCACATCAAATATTCCATGTTAGTTGAGCCATAAATATGGCCATTTGAACGTGGCACAACTACCAGGTATGCACACTTCGATAACAAGTACAACAAACAAAAAACAACTAGTATATTGTTGGTATAAAATACTCGCTTTTTTATTGAAACAATCAAATAAATTTAACAATTTCTTAAAAATGCTTTACAAACTGTAACAATTATTTGTGTATGCTGTAAAACTGTATCAGTTAGTATGCAAATTTGATCTAAAGCTATCTGAGTCAGCTGTGCTAGTCAGCTCACCTCTTGAATATGCCTTGCTTCAAATGTAAACACAAAACATATGTTTTCAATAAATCAATTTTGTGAAAAATAACTTATAGCAAAATATTTTTTTTTATATTTTGTATATTTTACAAATTCAACTAGAACCTGCATCTGCTTCAGATTTGCCTTTTTAAGGCTGAAAAATGTTGTTGGTAATAAATAATTATTAGCTGTACAAGAATATTTTTACATATTTATATACATGAATACCTACATATCAATTTTCCATCATGAAATTTCTAAAATTATTTATAAAATAACCAATTTTTTATATATTTTATCAAATTAATTTCTTAGTCGACAACCAAAAAGCAAGTGACTGATTTTGACAGTTGTTGTCGTACAATATTTCTTAGTGGGGCGCAAATTTGTACAAGAATGCTTACGTTATCGCTCGCTTTGATTGTCGATCGACTTGTCGTGCTGAAAACTCTTAGTGGGGCGCAAATCAGCTGTTTGTCGTCACAAAAGCAAGCGAGCGATAGCGGTCGACATCGTGGACCAGGCAGTTCATGTTTCGCTGCTAACATGCCTTTTTATGGTTGTAGGTGATAAAAAGCTATTGCACTTTTAAAAAGTGTTGGATGCAGAAGTGGTTTTAGTCTTAAATATATTTTTTGGTTTTTAATTTTTTTTTGCGTTGATGAGTAACAAAGTGAAAATCAATTGTGACACCTTTGAATTTTTTTATATAGAAATATACACACATGCCTACATGCATACTTAAATATACTGGATGCACAAAACTAATAGATAATAACTGTGTAATACTCATGTTTTTGTATAAAAACGAACTAATAAAATGTGTATAAATATTTTTAATTACTATTTTTACATCAAACGTTTACTAAATTTTTTATTACCACAGATTAATTAAATAAATCACAATTATTAGTAACTTTATTTAAATCGAACTGACACAGAAATTATTTAATATTCTGTTGTCAAATGGGAAATAATTACAAAAATAACAAAAGATTACGTATTATTGTTTGTTTTTTTTTTAATATTTAATTAAAATTAATTGAATGTGTATAATAAAACAAATAGACAAATAAATATTTAAATATATACTTAATATGCATGCATACATACAATTAAATTAAAAGCTTACAACAGGATTAAGCATATTAAAAAAAACGAATAAAATTGTTATAAAAAAGCAAACAAGTGGATTATCAAGTTGGTAGATTTATTATTAACTAGTGTTAGCCGACGACCGACACAATTGTCCATATTCTAGATGTAAATGATTTTCGTAGAGAAATTTTCGAAACATCTCTCAACAAAAACTGTCACGCAATATTAAGGGTACACGACCAAAGACATTATGGGCACATTGTAGAACCAATTTTAATCAAAACTATTTCAAAGTGATAATATTTATTCACAGAAATGAACAATCTGCAATGTCGTTCGGTTACCACTACTTATATTTGGTATTTCACCGCCACAATTTCTCATATCTATTTTCTATGCTTTCTACTTAATTTTCTTTATATTATTTAATAATTTTGGTAATTTAACAAACAAACAGCAAAGTCAAATTGCATAAATTAGCATGCAGGCAGTACAAAAATACTGTAACATGCAAACAAAATATTTTAAAATTACTTGCTTTTTAAATTCAGTTGGCTCTAAATTGTCATATTTTTCCATTTAATTTACATATAGTATATTTAATTTAATTTATACGTATTTATGATTTTAATTTGTGTAAATATTTATGTATGTAGATATAAAATCATTTATTTGTCCATAGAAAACAAATGAAAAAAATAAACCCCTGCAGTCATTAGGCCACATACTGAACAATTGGCATAATAAACAGTCAATTTCATGCCGCTTGTTGCAAGTTGTGAAATATTTTCAATTAAAAGTTCTTTAGGACAATTGTTAGTTTATTGATGTCCTCAGTGCACAGCGACGGAAAGGGTTTTGATTTTATTAAATTTCATGTTCATATTAAGTTTTTCATTTCGTTTGTAAGAAATTAGCGTTAGTTGGTTTTTTCATAATATTTTTTAAAATATCGCAAATTCCATCCTACATTCCTTCGTTTGGAAGATATAATTGTCTCTGATATTGATAGACAATGCTACAAGTAGAGTCTACCACAGTGATCGTTTTTTTTTTTTTTTTTTGTAGGACCAGCACTCAGGGGATGCTTATAAAGGGTGTTTTTACAGAGGTATAGCACTTTAAGTTATCAATACTTTTCAAACCCTTTTACGATCAACAGAATCGTATATCAGAGCATTTAATTCGATTAACTATGGAACGTTTTCGCACGACGTTTACTCTAAAAAAAAAATAATTATACGCAACCACAGAGAAGTCGTACAGTGCGTAGAGAAGAATTCAATGCTACTGTAGCGCAGAAGGAAGACCCGTACCTCTTTAAAAACGATGCTGGTCAGAACGTTACAGTCAATGGTGACCGCCATAGAGCGATGATTACTGGTCTTTTCGTTCATCAATTGAACAACCATGATGTACAGGGGGTTTGGTTACATCAAAACGGAACAACATGTCACAAATGTTGTGCCACAATTGATTTATTGAAGGAATTTTTTGGTAAACGCACAGTTTCACGTTTTGGACCCGTGAATTGGCCTCCAAGATCGCGCGAGTTAACGCCGCTGAACTATTTTCTCTGGCGATATTTGAAGTCGCAAGTCAACGCTAATAAGACCGAAACTATTAACCACTTGCAGGACAACATTCCCCGCGTTATTGCCGGTATACGGCCACAAATGTTAAAAAAAAAAAATTATCGAAAATTGGACCTTCAGATTAGACTACGTCCGAGCCAGCCATATGCCAAAATTCTTATTTATCTTATAATGCCAGAAGATTATTTTTCGAATAAAAAAGTTACTAGAAATGGACAAAAATTTCCTCAGACTACTGACGGCATGATTTACTGGACACTGTGGTCTCAGGACACACCAATTTATTATTGGAAACTCTGAGACCGATTTATGGAGATTCTGCGAAATCCAAAAAGGGGCGCCGGAACACATCCTGTGTGAGTGTCTGGCGGTAACGCAGTGCAGAACAAGATTTCTTGTAGGCATCTTACTGACTTCAACTGAGATTTACAATCTCCCACCGAGTGTAGGGTAGCTTGCTTTATTCGTAGCCTTAGCCTAATTCGGTGAAAATTTGGGCTGCACAAAAGATCCGTGGGTCGCGGTGCCTGTGGCCTAATCTAATAATAATCTTTCGAATAAAGTAAATTTCATGTCAATTTAAGAAAAAATCTTCTTTGTTTTATTTCATTTCAAAGTTCTATACCCCTAAATAAAAACGCACCCTTTACAATCAATACATTATGCCAGAATGTATAGAAGATGGATGTTTAAAATGAAGAATGCTATTTTTTTTTAATTTTCCAGCGTTCCAGCGCCTCTGGTGTTAAGTAGACGCATTAATATGCTTAAGCTGTCTGAGAAGCAATTTTATTAATTATTTTACTTCGACGAAGATTCCGAAGAACAGAAGAAGAAGGACGCTGTGGTGTACATTGGCTTGGAACAGCATTCAGCTGAAAGGTGTATAAAATTCGACTTTGTAATGCAACACTATTTTTTTGTTTTTGTTTTTTACAAAACATATAATTAAACACACGTAACGTTTGGCTTGAAAAACTTATCTTCCCCAGAGAATTGCATGTATTTTTAATAAACTAATGAAGTTCACATAATTTTCATTTGTGTTGTTTTTTTTTCAACACAAAAACGCAGAGAAATTTTTAAATATTATTAAAATTTAATTGAAATCAGTTGTGCACAAGCCAAGCAAATTTTGGGAAACAGTTTTTTTTACAGAATTATTGAAAAAAAAAAATTGTACTTTTAATAAATTTTATCAGCAGTTAGTTCTATTATTAGAACAATGGTTTTTTCTTTAAGTGTAAAAAAAAAGATTTTTTTCCTGTTGTATATTATTTTCATGCCGATATGACTTCATTTATGCTGCTATTACATTTTTTATGGCGAAAAAATCGCAATCATTAGTGCGATCTTTAAAACTGTGGGGACACCAGAAGCGATTCAATACACAAAATTTGAAACTTAATTTTGGAAATTCGCAACCCAATTTCGAAAAGTCTACTTTCGTGTGCCAGCCCTAAATTAAGGCAAAGAGCTTTGATATTTGAAATGAATAAACATTTTCTATAGGGACATCGATTGACAATACAATTGACTGAAAACAATAAAAAAAGAAAAGAAAAATGGTTGGCCGACTTCCTTAACGCAAGTTGCAATGCATATTTACAATGCAGACACTTTCTGACCGCATACCTAAAATTATTGGCAATGCCTAATGTTCCAAATCTGTTGGCAACTCAGTTTGATGAGTATCATCTGTCAAATTCTTGCATCTATTTTATTTTGTATGCAAGTGTTTGACTCTTAGACAATGACGGACTAAGGAATTTTTTTATTTATTATAATTATATTGGCGCATATTCTTAAATTATCACTAAGTGGTAACGTTTTTAAGTTTCAATTTAAGTTATTCACAGTTGGTTACTTTCAGCAACAGAAGTTTCCACTTAATTATGGGTACAGCTGCCACTAAATGCCAACTAACTAACACATTCAAAGAACAGCTGATGATTGCTGATTGCGTCCAAAAAATATCAATACAAAAAATAAAATAAACTAGAGGTGTGTTTTTGGTCAACAAAATTCTGTTGAATAATTTTATTTTTACACGCCGGCATTTTAAATGATTTTTATACAAACTTTAAACTTTTTAGAAAGTATATGAATTTTTTAAAGAACAAAAATTGTTTTAAATAGATTTATAATCTTTTTAATTAATAATTTACTGTAATCGTTCAAAATATTATCGACATTTTGTTTTCTCTATTTGCCAATATGCAGGGTTGCATTTCTTTTACCATCTGAGAGCAGTTGCTACGCTAGTTATGAGTTGTGAATAAGATCTATAACTATCTATTAACTATTTTTTAGTTACTGTTTTATTGTTCCGACTTTGGTTATGATTTCAGAATATACGCCGTTTTTATGTAAAGCATTTCTCTGCAATGCAAAATTGCTGCTACAATATGCCTAGCATTGTATACTAGTGATGTTACGAATACTCGTATTCGTATTCGATTTTTCGACTATTCGCCTATTTTAAGATATTCTTATTCGCCAAATTCAAGCGAATATTTCTCGAATAATTTTCACATACATTTTCCCAAAACAAAAAAAAAATCATACAAACAGTTTAAAAAAGTGCATAAAATGTACAAAAATATATTAATTTTAATATAAATTTTTATTTAAAGAAAGAAAGCCCTTTATCTTTAACGCAAGATAATAATCTTCTTAAAAAACAAACGAAAATTATTTTTTATTTATAAATTTAGCTATTGGCCTACCGTATTTTATGTAAATAAAAGTAAAATATTTTTATACGAAAATTATATTTCGTAACTATCATTTAAAAGTTAAAAAAGTCTGATATGTAAATTCATATCATGTTAAGTTAGTAATCAATTCTCAGTAGAGGAATGTTGGACTTCAAAAATGGAAGAACTAAAATTTAATATGTGAGACATGTTGCTGCGCAATCTGCGAAAATATATTCTCCCAAACAACACTGAATTACTAATTAAAAGCGCAACCAGAGTAAAAAAATTAAATCTCAAAGTATGTATGTATGTACGTCATATACATATACATAATTTAAAAATATTCAGTAGTGGTCTTCAAATTCGGCATCTCAATGTCATAATAATGATATATACCTAAAGTAGGGTAACAGTTTTTTTTTTTCAACTTATTGTTACTGGCGCAAAGGGAGGGAATTTTAAAATTAAATTTGAAATATTCGCCCTTATTCTATTACGCGTCGGCAGCAACGTCGGCAATTTTAAGGCAACATCAATAGAATACGACGTCAATACTAATTTTGTATTCCCTAACAGTATTGTGACGATGTTGAATGTTTATCGAAACATACAACACACATATCTAATATTTGAGTCAGCTGACATTTATTTGACTATTTTCGGTAAAAGCGTTTTTGAATAAATAAATTTTTTATGCATAATTTTAAATAAAAATGATTTTTCTTCTCGATTCGGACTCCAGTTACGAAGAAAATAAATAAATTGAGAGTGGGATGAAGACTGCTTAGACTCAAGTCTTGTATTTTTAGCCTTGCCCGATGAGATGTACATATGTATGTAAGTAACAAATTTTAAGCAATAATTTCCCAAGTAATGGATTTTTTTTATTCTTTTGAAGATTTGAGAGTTATTTTCGGTTCAATAAACCATATTTTAAACATATAGAAGCAATTCCTCTGCGAAATCCTCTGGCTAGTGATGGATTCTTTTCAAGTTCTTGCACAAGCTTCTCGAATTGGCATTTATTTTTTATATAAATTTTTTCCATTTGTTCATTTAAACCAAAAACACAACACGAATATATAAAAATACCAAAAATGCAGAATGAAAGACAACTTTAACGTTACTTTTTTTTTACAAAGTTTTAAAACACAATACAAAGCAACGCAAGACAACACCAAAAATGTCGACGACAAAATCGAAGGCAATTACAGACAAAATCAACATAAATTTTGCTTACAAAATACCAAACATATGTAAAAGTTATCGATAAATGGCAATATTGCCACCTAGAATACCGATTGGCAACAAAAGATAAAAAACTGTGTTGTCTTCTATTGCCGTTGCCATATAGAATAAGGGTGATTATGTAACTCTAAAGCATAAAAGTAATATTCGTATTCGCATTCGCAAATACTAAAAATTGATATTCGTAACATCACTATTGCATACGCAGTTTTTCAAATCATGCCATGCAACCATAGCTGCCAGATTTTTTTTTGGTAATATCGTCATATTTTTGGGCAAAAATCGTCATTATCGTCAATATAGCTTATTGAAATCGTCATAAAAACGTCAAATGAAAAAATCGCTTTTTTACCAACAAAACATATTTTTATTAGAGGCAAAACATAACAAAACTCTTAGTTCAACGAATCTTATTAAAAAACAGCATTATTTAAAATACAGAGACCAAATACTTCACTTAGAATTTACAATAAATTCACATGTAAATAGATTGCATATTTTCAATACCTTGAAAAATATTTATACATTGTATGGAAAAAAACAAAAAAAAAAAAAATAAAATCCTTTAGTTATTTTTTTCAATTTAGTAAAATATGCATTTTAAATTTCATTTTTGGAAACACTGTTTCTAAAAATGCATCAAAACTACAATAAAATTTATACAATAAAAATATAATTTTTTAAGAAAATAGACATATACATATACATACATACGTATATGTATAATATATTTTACAAATATATATTGCAATTAAACATATCGATTAATTCAGATCATTTGTTTAGCTTTAAATAATCTTTTGAATATAATATTGCCTCCAAATACGACTTTTTCAATTTCTTATTTTAGTCTTATTTACGTTTAGCTGACTAAATACTCTTTCCATATTTGCTTAATAATGTGGTAAAACTAGGATTTTTGTAATAAATTTAGTCAAAATCGGAAACAAAAGACTAGAATCCCTGGTTGCATCTGTGATAGTTTTTTCGAAAAATCCAATAGTTATATGTTTTTATCAGGACAATAATTTCAATTGTCTGAACTCTGTTTCTAGCTCTTGGTTTTCAGTTTCTTCAACAAAATAGGAGAATTATTTTATAATTTCAGAGAACTAGCTTTTTTTTTCGTCATTAATAATATTAAATGGATTAATTTGGCCAATAGCTTTATATTTATTTTCAAAATCAAATCATGATAATATCTGATCACAAAGCTCTATATAAAAATTAATACAATTATTACTAATATCATATTTTTCTTTTGCATTTATTTGTGATTCTTCCAATACGCCTCTGGCAAATATTCCTAAATAAATGTCTTCAAAATTTAAAAAATTGTTTTTGTTTTCATAATCAGTTAAATAAAAGTTTTCAGTTTTACGCAAACTAGTTTTTAAAAAGTTTCTCATTACAATTTTCAGCAGTTCAAGGTTACTCTAATAGTACAAATATATGTTGCAAACTTGAATTATTTAAAATCGGGCATACATCGTCCCATCGTCACTATGTCATTTTTAGTACCCAAAATCGTCAAAATGACGATAAATAATCAAATCTGGCAGCTATGCATGCAACATGCGTTTAGGAAGTCAGAGATTGTTTGCCACTACTGAAAATTTAAAAATTTCGAGTTGACTCTCATTAGAGGAACAAGTGCAAAATTACGTTTTTTCTTTTTAAATCTCCCTACAGAAAACCTTAGTCGACAACAAAACCTTAAAGCTATTAGACTTTTTTCAGAAGAAAATTGGAAAATAAAGTACAATCTGACTGCTCGATGACAATGCGGATAAGATTTAGACAAAAATAAAAATGATAACACTTTTTTCCATGCTTATCATGCCGCCCACTGTACTCACGTTTCTTTCAATTTAAATACATACATATGTATGTATGTATAGAAATTTGCAATCCATAGTTTCGCATTTATTATGATCTTTTTTTTTTATTGTTCCATTTATGTTTAAACTTTGTTTATTTTTTTGTTTTTTTGTTAATATTTTTCAGTTTTTTTATCTGTTGAAATTAGTTTTTTTTTTGTTAGTTGTAGGCTTTTTTTTAGTTTTGCTACATTAACACACATTTCGTTTTACTACAAATATTTACAAGTTTTAATCTACAAAATATTCACTTAAACTTTATTAAGTTTAGAGTTGATTAAATTTAATATCAAGCTTTTTTTTAAATTACAATTAATTTTATTTTTCTATTTTTCACAATATCCATCATCAGCCACACACTAGATAGTAAACATATTTTTTTTTATTATTTTTGTTATTGTTGTTTTGGTTCTTATTATTATTCCATTAAAATATTAGTAATGTGCATGCATGCAGAATTTTGTCCCTGTTTGTTTTTGTTTTGGTTGTCTTTATTTTAGTTTTTTTTTTTTTTCTATTCGCATACATGCACTCATACATACAGAACTCTAATTGTGAGTACTTTCTAAATACTTTTTACATAAATTTTATTGGGAGATGTAAAAGGACGAGTTGGCGAGAATTTAAGTGTTGCAGCAGAGATCGAGTGGAGTGGAAGTATAGAATGAGTATTAAGTAGAATAAAAGTGATAAAATGAAGAAGAAAATACGAAAAAAAATATGGCTGAGGCTGTATTTGACATTAAATTACATCTATTATAATTTTTTTACACACACGCGTAATCACATTAATGTATTTATACGCATTTATTAGTTATTCTACATTACATATTTTTTATTGTTTCAAATGTCTGTAAGTGTTGTACGTACCTGTAATGTGTTTGAAGTGATGTGTGGATGTGTGGTTTGTGTGTGTTGGAATGTTGAATGCATGAGAATATTCGCTTAGATTTAGTTTGAATTATATCATACGACAATTAGGTTTAGGCTGAAGGTTGTTTACATTTTAGCCAGAAACAGCCAGCCATTTCACTTTTAAAATCATGCTTTGATTTGATATTGTGTTTTTTTTTAAGTGCAACAATGTTGAAAATTTTTATACAAAAATGTTAATAATGTGAAACATAATATTGCTGATGCAATTGTATTTTCGCTGCAGTCGAAATGTAAAGTCGATGATGTGAAATATTTCTATACGATCTTTTGCACAATTTTCCGGGTCGCTAATGTATGCCAGCCCTGAAACACTTGTTTTTTTTTACTATGTGCCTGTTCGCCAATATCGAACGACAGGCACTATAATCGACATGTGAAACTTTACGAACCGAACTTAAGTTTCTATCATTTTCTTAAAAATTGTTTTTTTTTGTTTTTTTTTTATTCACATCGCTCCCTTATTGCAACATAGTCTTATCTAAAAAAAAAAAGAAACTTTGCAAAATCCATTTTAAGTTTTAACATTTTATTGCTTATAACTACGATTTGAATTTTTTTCTTTTTACAAACAAAAGAGGTAGGAAGAAACACATTTTCTGCAGTAACTTAAAAATTTTTGGTTTTTTGAGATACGACTATATTGCAAAAAAGGAGCGTAATGTACACATTTTATGCCGATGCCTTTTAACCTGCGACTATAGAGCTTTCGTAAACGCCTTACGTACAGCAAGATTACTGTCATTCAGCGAGACGAAATTTTGTTCAGAAAACAGCTGTTATAAATTTAAAAACAGAAAGCAGTTTGGTGTCAAAATCTGTAGAGCAGTACATATCCGTTACCTTAATATAGAAAAGCCCTAACTGATTATTTTTTCAAATCGCGTATTTATCGCATTTCGATAGTTAACCCTCTAAGTTATCGATATAAACAAAAATAAAAAAAAAAACCCGATTTATAATAAACCAGTTAGGGCCTTTTAATATTAATATGTACTGTTTCCATCTAAGTTGATCCACAATGTTGCCGGTTGTCACGGCGCGATTTATGTTTTGCTACATTTTTCAAATATTAAATCCAAACATCTGTTGCCATAAACTTCTCAGTCAATTAAGATTTTTTTGCGTTCGTGCAATTTTATTGGCGGCATTTCTTTAAAATTCTGCTGCTGAAATGGCATTAGTAGTGTTCACATTATAAAAATCTAGTTTTGCAATCTTTGTATTTACACCACAAAGAAATTCATATTTAATGTTTTTAACTTAAAAAATTCTAATGCATCACAAATTAATGTAATTTTTGTTTTATTTTGTTTTTCATATAATTGAAGAAATAAAATAAAACGTCCAATACACATAGAACCCAGTGCGAAGTTCAAGGCAAAAGAGAATTGTTTTTTACCTCTTTTAATTAAAAAACCAAAAATTGCAGCCAATAAAATTGCAAGTCTGGACGGGGACAAAACAGTTTCATTACTGATGGACTTTATTTAAAATATTTTTTAAGATCTTTACCTGTTCTGCAATATTATTTTCAATTTATTTCATAGCATCAGTTTCATCTCATCTCATCTAATCAATTGTGAAAATAGATATTGGATGAGTAATGAGTTTCAAGTCATCTATTTTAAGATTACCAGGTATGGGAAACCTGCTTTTGTGATTGCCAAAAGTCCCATTTAAGAAATTGATTGTATTGCTTTGTAAAAGCGACTTTATTACTGCAAACTTATTCTGAAAAATCCAAAAACCTAGGCAAAATGCTGCGATCGTTCAGAAGTGGAACTTGGTAATAATCCTTTGCATAAAAATTGTGCACAACTGTAATTGTAAACATTTTAAATACAATCATTATTTAATTTTTAATCACAAATTAAAGCAATTGGCCAATAATAATTACTTAAAAAATCAGCTTCTTAATTTCTTCTTATTACTCCGGTTGAATTGAAATTAAAGTCAGTTTTTAAGCTGCAATAAAAGACAACAAACAGTAAAACACAAATAGACGATAGATACTTTGACTAAAGACGACTTTTTTTCGAACAAGGGCCAGAGAAGAAGATCATATGGGCGACAATGTTCCGAAAATAGTCGTCATTGATTATATAACAACAACAAATAATAAAATGTCTATTTAAGATCACATCTTAGGTGGGAATCGAACTCACAAACTCCACACTGAAAATGTGATAAAAACAAACATTTTGTGGGAAACACGATAAGAATACTATTATTGTACACAATTTTAATTAAATATTTTTTTAACACTGAAAGAAATTTTCTTTTTGTTTTTCTTCTTCATTTGAATGCTCTTGCAAACATCAAAATAAAATGTTACATAACTTTATTGTTAATGGTGTAAAAAAAATATTAAATATTGGAAAAATATTCTGTATAAAATTATTTAAACTGATTTGATACAATTGACTTAAAACATGTAACAGAGAGAAGATTATTGTTAAAATTTATTACAAAAAAAAAATGATTTTAAAATTTCGAAATATTTTACAAGGTCAGAATTTAAAAACTTTCATTTAAATATTAAAAATATTCTCATACATTCATCTATTTCTTATTATCTTTATACTATTTTATCTAAGAATGTTTAAGATACTTTTGTGTATGCACTCGTATACGACTATGACGGCATTTACACTAAGCAACTTTGCAATTCTCTTTTTTCAGTGAGAAAGAGAGAGAGAGAGAGAAATATAAAATGTATACATTCCACATTCTCAGTTAAAATAAAAATTGCATGCAACAAAGTTGCCTAGTGTAAATGCCGCCATGCATGTTGTATATTTGTCAGAAATTTTTAGCCTATAATTCCTGCTAAAATATTGTTGTATTATATTTGTTGTTTTCATTGTGATGTCGTCGATAAAATACCGATTCATTTCGTAAAGCAGATTCTGGTGGTGGTGTTGACGCTCTTGTTGTTGCTTTTGAAGGTGATTGTAAATCTATTGGCAACATTATCATCGACACACTAATTTTATTTAATATGCCACCAACTGGAAGTATTTGATGTGGCGGCGTAGGTGGCTGATCCGGTGACATCAAGTCATTAGTAATCTTTTCAGAATTTTGTTGCTGCTGCTGCTGCTGATGTTGTTTTTGAAATTGAAAGCCATGATGCTGATGCTGTTTCTGCTGCTCATAAAAATGTTGATGCTTTAGATCTTTATTTGACAGCTCCTGTTGATGTTGATGATTTTTTTCTTCATGGTGTTCGTTTTCACGTTCATGTTTCTCTTCATGTTGATGATAATAATGATGATGATAATGATGATGATTATTATTATTATTATTATTATTATGATAATAATGGTAGTGATTTATACTGTGTTGATTGTGTGACTTTTGCTGATGAATGTCTTGTTCATGTTTCTGTTGTTCTTCTTGTTGTTGTTGTTGTTGTTGTAATGTTGGCTTAAAGATTAACAATCGTTGCAATTGTTTTCTTAATCTTGCACGCAATTTTCGTAACTTGTGCTGCTGCTATCACGTACTCGTTGACAGGTCATCTTTAAGCCACTGTGGAATAGGACGTGCTCCGAGTTTCTTTAAAAGTTTTACTAAAGCTGTATTATGACTTAAATAATATCTGCAAAGAAAAAGGAAAAAATTACAAGTCAGTAAAATTTATTACGGTGACAAAAAGAAGAAATGCTGCAAAAAAAAAAAGAAAAAATAACAGTGACATAATTTCAGTTTTAAATAAAACTATTATGTTTCAATCGCTTCAATTTTAGCACAATGGGATATTTAGGGCAAAATAATCTTAAATTGATGGTCTTAAACTAGGCAAGAGATCTTGTCTGCAATGAAAACGTTTTGCAATGGGAATACAACCGTTACTTCGATCAACATTTCGCGAAATATTATGGCTGTACAGGGAATCCTTCGTAAGCAGTACCAATATTAACTTTTGGCTTAGACCCATTGTTTATACTTCAGTTGGGTGCCATTTTTATTTTTTTTATTTTGGGTACATTTCAACTCAAGCTAAATGAAAAATGAAAGCAACACGAACTAATGGGTCAGTTTACCAAAATTTCCGATAAGAGGCCACAATTTTAAAAATAAAACATGGAACCAAATAATAGGAGAAATTATCCTAAAGTTCGTGTTTTTTTCTTTAGTACTAGCCTTAAGGAATTGAGTTCTACTTATGTAATGCATTGCGCTACAACTTTAATGAAGGATAGAGAAGATAGGTGACTAATATGTAGATGAAGACTTAATATTTTTACAACTCTGCTACTGCGTGTTTTGTTCATATTAGAGCAGTGTTGTAGCGCCTTTGGTTACTTAACACCATTAACGCATAACATGTATTTGAGCAGTGATTTTAGTAATTCGCCGACGATTCTGCTAACTGACGAAGGAGGACGCTTTGATGTGCATTAGGTCTGAATCGCTGCCGGAATAGTTTTTTATTAACAAGAGAGTGCTATGCCTTTCACTTCGTAAACAGTCTAACTAGAATCAATACAATGACACATTAATGTTTATTACAGCAATTCATGATGTTGATGACATGCCCTGACCGGGGATTGAACTCAGGTCGTAAGTCATAGTTTTCTTTGTAGTCGACGCGCTAACCACTTTAACTAACACCAAACTCATAATAATATAGGGTGTTTTTTATAGAGTGTCACAATTTTAAATTGACATCACTGCTTTATTTGAGCACCCATTTAACAGCTGATAGTTGTTTTTTGTTCATTTTGCTTTGAAAATTAATTATGAATCGACTTACACCAGAGCAACGCGTGAAAATTGTTGAAATTTTTAATCAAAATAATTTTTATACTCGTCAAACTCATCGTGCACTTTTTCCATTTTATGGCGTACATAATCGTCCATCAGAGCGGCTAATTCGAAGAACACCAAGATCGTGAGATGGGGTTATCATTAGATTATTTTCTTTGAGGTTATGTTAAGTCACTTAAGTCGATAAAACCACAAACAAATGAACACCTGGAAATCAACATTCAAAGAGAAATACGGCCGCAAATACTGCTAAAAGTTGTTGTTGCACCTTCTACACGCCAGCCGTGGCGGCCACATGGCAGAAAGCATATTTAAACTTTAATTTCATAAAATTTTCTATCCAATAAAGCCCGTTTAATATATTTCCATATTTTATTGTGATTTAAACTAGAGTCACTCTATAAAAACCACCCTTGATAACAAAACTTTGGGAACATTTTTCATTTTTGTTTTGGAGCCATTTTTCGTAAGAGCCGTTTAGATGATATGGATGAAATTTAACAGACAGATAGTTTCTATGGGACTCAGATTAAAATATAGAGCAATTTTTAAAGGGTAAAAACGGGACAAATTAGTACTTTTATTACTATTTGTTTTACATTAACATAAAGTATACTTTTTGTGGGGTTAAAATGACGAAAAGCTGGTACGTTCTGCACTTGGTACTTTTTTCTTTTTCAATAAGTTTGGCATACAGAGAGTTTTGGTCTGCATTAACATGTAGCGTGAACGTGTGAAGTCAACATACCTGTGACCATTTTTCGTGCTTACTTAAAATTAAAGAATTATATGGATTTAGACTTTTTTTATTTATTTTTTACAACAACAATTACATTTCATTCATTTTAAAGGTAGCGGTGGACATTTTAATTCCTTTTACAATAAAAAAAAAATAAATGAAATACAATCAAAAACGTGAGAAAATAAAAGCAAATGAAATAACTCTCCAGTTCCCTTCAAAACCATCATTTTATATTTGTTTTATGGACATGAAGTCCAGAAATTTTACAACGTAAATGTAGATGGCAACTCAATTGGTGTAATTTTCCTACATATAAGCGGCGTTAAGGCGTGATGTGTTGCAAGCACACTTTTGAGAAAATAAACAAGAAAACATGCCTCTCTTCGTAAAAGCTATTTGTTTTATTTGATATCCAAAATAGAAATAATATAAAGTTTTATTGTTAATTTAAGATTTCAAATAATGTATGTGGCTGCAAGATGTTTTCAACAAGATTCTCAAGAGTACAAAATAAAGTATAATAAATTTTAATAAAAGAAATACTTTATTTTATTATACACATTCTGGCTTATTATTTTTATGAAGTACAACTTATGGTAATAAAGAAGCAGAAATAACTGAAAACAAAATAAAATAAATAAATTTTATCATTGCACACTCATCGACTTTTAACCCATTTCATTTACATTTTACCGACTGCAGATGTACATAAAGAAAAAAAAAAAAAAAAAAAAAAAAATATAAAAGAAGAAAACAAGTAAAATAAAGATAAAATTTATTACAAAAGATTATTTATAAGAGAACTATATTTGTTTGCTTATAGTGCCCCCATTATGTGTATCAATGTATCATCTACCTACTTCTAATTCTACACTTTTATAAGCAACCACTTCTATTCAGCCAACTATTTGATCTCATGCCACTCTCACACCCACAGACCCAACTTACTGACTCTTTTAGACAATCAAAATAATATAAATAGAATTTTCAAGAGGTTCAACATTATTCACAAAAGTATAACAAAACGTGCTTATTTATATCATCAAGTTTTGTTTTTAATAAAATTTGAAAAGCAAGATAATAATATAAAGACTTTGTTTTTTTGCATAATAACATTAAAGATTATGCAGCCGTTTAATTCTTAACGGAATACAACCTATTTTTTCCAGTTTAAAATCAAAAACTTAAGCGAAACAAGACTGAGGCAGAATTTTTATTCATTATTTTATAAACAAAAGTTATTTGTTTTAAATAATTAGCAATTATTAAATATATTAAATATCATTATTTATGTAAAAAGACTATAATTCTATATTAAATAGAAGACTTAGACGTATTATGATTAAAACATTGAATATGTTAATCATACGTACCAGAGCACAGACACACTATACTGCCACTGACTGTACAGTAATTTTGTTACGAATATCAATTTTTAGTATTCGCGAATACGAATACGAATATTTGAAACAATATTCGCCGCATACGAATACAAATATTACTTTTAAGGTTTAGAGCCACATAATATTTAAAATTTAATTTAAAAAAAATCCCTCCCTTTGCGTTAGTAACAATAAATTGAAAAAAAAAAACTGTCACCCTACCTTAGGTATATATATATCATTATTATGACATTGAGATGCCGAATTTGAAGACCCCTTCTGAACATTTTTAAATTATATTACCTGGTTGCGCTTTTAATTAGTAATTCAGTGTTGTTTGGGAGAACCTATTTTCGCAGATTTCTCAGCCACATGACTTTCACATATTAAATTTTAGTTCTTACATTTTTGAAGTCCAACACAGTGTAGCCAGGTGTGGGGATTTGTCCCCAAATTGGGGATTTTATCTGATTTTTGGATAGATTATCGTGGGGAGGGATTTGGGGATTTTTTATTTTCAGTATTATCAATTTTGCTTTATTTTACTATTTTCTTTCATACATATATTTTCATATATGTTTATGTATCTTGGCATTTTTCTTCTCTATATTTCGGTTATTTCAAGGCGATGGTATTGAGGATGTTGGTTTTTATAACAATTCGTTCAAAATTTTTAAAACTAGAATTTATTGAATTCGATATTGCCAAAATGGATGTACTAATTGACGATAATTAAAGTAATTTGGTTGTTGCTAAAATTGATTTTGGCATTGAATGTTCAAAGGAATTAGAAGCAAAAGGAGCTCAAACAAATTTCTTTTAGATAATTTAACTGTACTAGCAAAAGAAATGCTTAAAATATTCACTGAGAGTATGGAAAATTTTAAGTTATTTATAAGTTTACAACTTGAAAGCATAGAAAAAAGAATAAATTTGATTCCGTGTATGGAATTTTAAAATATTCTATGGATTCAAAAGTTCCATTGAGCACATACGAAAGCATTAACTTAAATAAATGTATGTAATAAAATTAATAAAAAAAATTGTTTTTTATGATGCTTAATATACATATATTTATTGGGGACAAAATTGGGGATTTCCAGTTTTAAAATGGGGATTTTTGTGGACAACACTCTTTAATTTGGGGACATTAGACAATATTTACCTGACTACACTGGTCCAACATTCCTCTACTGAGAATTGATTACTAACTGAACATGATAAGAATTTACATATAAGACTTTTTTAACTTTTAAATGATAGTTACGAAATATAATTTTCGTTTGTTTTTTAAGAAGATTATTATCTTGCGTTAAAGATAAAGGGCTTTCTTTCTTTAAATAAAAATTTATATAAATTAATATAGTTTCGTACACTTTATGTAATTTTTTAAACTTTGTGCAAATTATTCGAGAAATATTCGCTTGAATTTGGCGAATACGAATACGAATATCTTAAAGTCGAATAATCGAACACGAATAGGAGTATTCGTAACATCACTACTGCACAGTTCATTCGTCCGTTCATGTGCAGAGTAATATGGCATTAACACGATGACTTTTTCCCTGCATTTTTCTTGAACTATTTTTTATGTTGCTACCCGATTGATCGCCTTTGTGCCCCGCTTGTCAATAAACTGTAGAAAAATCACGTTAAAAAGTCATCATGTGAATCCCGTATAATTCATGCAAAAGTATTTTTAAGATTGTAGAAAACAAGTCATTGAACTTAATTTTTAAAGGTTTTCCAATAAGAGTGATATGATTTCTTAAAAAAAAAAAAAAACACTTATTGTTAAGGAAATTCAAAACTTTTTTATTTGATGTGAAGTACAATCGATACAATTAAGTTCTAAATAAAACGTCATTCAAATGCCCTCCACGACTTCTTCTGCAGGAACGATTTCGATGAACCCAATTTTCGAGCACTTTTTCCACTAAATGAAGTCGTATTTCATGAATGGCACGCACGTTCAATATTGACTTGTAAAGCTTGAAGAGAGTCTGGTTTATTTCGAAAGACCAATGACTTCAAATAAACCCACAAGAAATAGTCTAATGGTGTTAAATCACAACTCCTTGGAGGCCATTCAATATCACAATTTCTTGAAATAATCGAATCTCCAAACTTTTCTCGCAATAATTCAATTGTTGCATTTGCTGTGTGGCACGTAGCCCCTTCAGTGGCTTCAGTTCTTGAGTGAGAACAATTTTATACGGATGCAAACCCAAATCCTTTCTCAAAATTCGCCAGGTTGTGGTTTGAGACAGTCCCAATTGTTGAGAACGTCTTGGAATCGACAAATTGGGGTCTTCAGCAACACTTGCCTGAACGGCAGCAATATTTGCATTACTTCGAGCGGTTCTTTGTCTTCTTGGCACTTGAACATTTGCTGAATTCACAACAATTTGTATCGTCTATCTTGTATGAAATACAAGTTTGTTTATATGTTTGTGAACACCTAGTGTATATTGTATCGGCTTGAATCTTGTATTGATGGACAAAAGAAGAACAAGCACCATACAAATAGTCTCTGAGAGTATATACATATACTCCCTGAGTATTGTATGAAATACGATTTTTGCAAAACATATGAAATAAAAGTGTAATGGTGTATTTCCTTTTTGTATGAAAATTACCAACAACATATTTTACACTATTGTATATGATACTATAATACACTCGACACAATGATACAAGAGGTTTTGTGAATTCAGTAAATGATACAAGAGGTTTTGTGAATTCAGCAATTATGTAAGCTCAAAATTTTCAATAATTCGACGAATAGCGAGCACACTTGGACGATTATTACGACCATAAAATGGCAAAAGCGCACGAAAAGTTTCAATTGGAGAACGATTATTTTGATAATAAAACTGAATAATTTGTAAACGTTGTTCTTGCATATATCTCTCCATGATGAAATTGTAAACACTACTGAATACAATGAAAAACAAATGACAGATCATGACATATTACAAATGGCCGAAACGTTACTTCAAAATCATATCATCCCTATTGGAAAACTTTTTATATGTGAAAAATTTGTATTGTCACGTTCAAAATGTGACTATTATTTCCGTTATTTATTATCATATTTTGCTCATCTGAAAATATGTTTAATCAAAACAAGATCATGAACGCGTTTGAAAAGCGATAATTGAGCCGTTTATTTTGAAACTGGCATAAGTCACTTTGTTTTTAGGTCGGGATATTTAAGGGTTTGCATTTAAAAATATAGAGAAATACTGAGAAAAATATCAGTATCATGAGATAACAAATATAAGAAAATCTTCTCGAAAGTTAGCATCCATATTTTTGTGTTGTGTTAAAACGCAAACCCTTAAATATTTCGAATTAAAAACAAAATGACTTATGCCACTTTCAAAATAAATGACTCAATTATTATAACTACAAGACATTTATACATACTAATACCATGTTCAGACATACATTTTTAATTTTGTCAAATTTCTTTTAATTGAGCAATTAAATTTACCGTTCATACATACAATTAGTATTTTTTTACAGCTAAAAAATAAATATTGCTTTTATTTTATTTGCTAAAATTTAAATTTAGAGAGATATAAAAAACGGTTATAAATTATGTTTAAATTTTAAAGAAATTTTATTGCGGGCTTTGAGGCGACCAAATCACGAAATTTTGAAACGATTGTTTCTTAAGTCTTTTGTTTTTGAAACGAAAAAATCTGACGACGAAAAAACCTAACACTAAACCGACCAATGTATGTTAACCGCTAAAGTATGCTATTGATTTTGATTTCATTAACATATAGTATGGCCAGAATAACAACGGAGTTATTAAACAAAACGTAATACATATTTGCATTAGTTGATGCTATGCAATAGCTTTACCGCGGCAGTTCCCGAGTGCCAATGTCTTTTTATGTTATAATTGAAATGACGAAGTCTTGCACACCGTGCGATCGTGTTTTGAGTGTTAACTAACATTTCTTAAAAAAAGTAAATAATAATTTAATATTTCTAAAAAAATTTAAAGTTTTATTTGATAATTTAATTATTTGTAATTTAACTTGTAATTGTAACGAATTTATTTTTCCATTCAACATATTTTCAGTAAACATACCTTTGGACAAGGGTTGCATTTCGTATTTCACGCAATTAGTAATACAATTTAGTACTAATTGCACAATTTACTTATTGAGGTCTTGTATGGTAAATTGAGCACAATTAAGACCTAAATTGAATAAATTTCTTAATTGTATAATTAAAGTGTATATCTGAACATGGTATAAGATGTGGGAGAATTGTAGGCAAAAAGATGAGAGAGTTGAGTAAATTGATTTAGCGCAATGGAACGTATTATTTTGTTTTGACATTTAACCGTTTTTTTTTTATTTTTAATTTTTGTGAATTCGTACAAATTTATCATTTAATAAGTATAGTTTTGGTTGTTGTATGACTATTTTATAAGAGATTTTTTATGAATTTTCTTTCTATGCCTAGAACACGGACGATTGGGTCGACCGTTGGCACACACTAGTCTTAACAAATTAATAAATTTATTTTTGGAACTTTTTTTTTGCAATCTATTTGCGAAATAAAACCAATTTGCTTTATTAATCAGTTCACTGCGCCGTTTGTGTCATCTGGGCATTAGTTTACAGATTTTATATCTGCTTTATTTATCTTCGAACTGCGTTTAATTTTCAGTATGCCAACAAATTTAACTCTATATAAAGTTGAGTTTTTTTTTTCCCAACAATGTTAAATACTCTGCAGTAGAAGAACAAACTTTGAAAACATTTCGAAAACGATAAAACTTTTCATTAATAAAGTGAGAAAAAAAAATACATGAAAATGAAATGAAAAATGCTTCCTTGCGTGTCTGATGTCATGGATTCTGACACGATTTCGCACTTTTCAAACTCATCACAACTATTGACATGTCAGGCACTCGTAACTTATGAGCGATAATGATTTATGAGACGAAAGCTGACAACACAAAAGCCTCAACGAAAGACGCATACACACACGCACACACACATGCAATTTACACTCCGAAAACTATAAATTTTGCTTAAATTTTTTTTGCGGCATCCTTTTCTTTTATTTGGTTTATTGTAAGAGGAAATAGAAATTTATTTTATGCAGATGCTAACGAACAAAATTTTTAAGCGAAATCTTTTGTTTTTATTGTTGCTACCAGAGTTGTTGTAATTGTTGTTGCTTTTGTAAGTTAATGTCAACCCGTATTATATGACGAACTGATTGAAATAGTTTTGTTGAACATTTAAGGTAAAAAAAAAACCCCCAAAAATTTTAACCGTAAAAAAGTAGCGACCGCAATGAAAAAAAAAAGAAACTCACACAAAATAATGATGATGACAAGAACGAAAACGGGCACGAGCATAACGAGAAGAAGAAAAACTGAACGACAGTTCTGTTGAAATGATTTGGATGTTGTTGATGATGATGATGATGACGAGGATGCTAAACGAATACAAGGACGACAAAGAAATTAAAATTTTTCTTGTAGAATCATACAAGCAGGTGAACTAAATAAACCTTTTAGGGTTTCATTAAAAAAAAGGTAAAAACAAAAAAGACAGGCCCCAAAGAAAAAATAAAACTCAATATTTAGGATACATAAATTTAAATTATGTAAAAGCAATAAGGAGGCACCCAATAGAGTCACAACTCCAGTTTTGTAGAAAACTAATATTCTCAAATGTTGATGGAAAAAATTCTCATTTAAGCTCTTCACAACTCCGACTCTGGTATTTTAATAAATTAAATTAACACGGCGGTGTTATTGCATTAATTTATTTATTTATGAATAAAAATCTATTGCTTTTCCTAAGAATTAAACTCGAGAATTTTATATCATTATTTTCATAACTGCGATGGAATATTAAAAAATATTCAACACTAAATGTTTTTATTAGTTTCCAGACAACAGAATATGATCATCCTGCTCTACAAATATTTTGATAAGTAACAAGTCTAGCATCTGTTTTAAACTTGAACATGATTGTGCTCTAAATTTTAGAATTTAAAACTAAAAATTAACGCAAAAGCATATTTTAAAGGTAGAATTTCTAGTAAAAGTTGCTTCTATTGATCTTCAAAGCTTCGGTGTAACGTCAAACTGCTCTCCCATGGGAATTTTTTCTCTTTTACTCTCACACTAATGCAGTTAGAGGGATTGACTAAAAATAAAGATGTTCCGTCGTCAGCATTAGATGGGCATTTAAATAAGCAAGTCGTGTTTATCTCATATTTCTGCAACAAAAACTTAACAAAATATTTAATAAATTGTATGATTTATTTTGTTTATTTGCAGAAACTTTTTTTTTTATTTGAACATGTTTATATTTGAGATGCATGCATTTGAGAGAATCGAAATGCTCCCAACATCTTCTTATAAAAGATGGTTCAATAAGTGCAATAATTAGCGAAAGGATTTTATCTTTTCAAAAATGGAGGATTGCAAAAATTTTATCTAGATAGCAAAATTTACCAGCTGCCCCTCCCATTAAAGCGCCATCTTTTAAGACTCATTCTTCCAGCAATGCAGATGCATTTGCTTGAACTGACTGGTGACTGGCGTACGCTTAATGGCCCTAATCGCCTTCTACGGGAATTTCTTCGATCCAATCTCTTTAGATTCGGTTCAAATTTTTTTTTAATCAATGCTAATTTAAGTGATGATGGTGATGATGATTTAAATACCCCACAAAAACTAAAAAATATGCTCTAAGTATGCGGTTTATTCGGAAATATGCAAACAAAGTAAAATATGCACTAATAAGTTGATGACAAAATGTTTTAAAACTTTTCAAACGTATAAATAATTAATTTGGGCCTGCATTTAGCGCACAAAAAACAACACGAAATTGCATATTTGGGCTTTCTCTGTACGTCACCACATCAGTATACTAAAACCAACAACTAAAGTTCAAGTAAAAAAATATTTTTCTTTAATTCATTTTGGGTATTGAACAGAGGCAGCTTAAGTTTGTAAACTAACGCCTTAGACAAATCAGCCACCGTCAGCATATAGAAAGAGACAGATATCAGTTAAGTGCAACTAAATGAAATAACTCAGAGAGTGGCTGAGAGCGAATTAAATTGTAAAAAAACTAGCTGATTTCGATTAAAAAATTTCATAATTGTAAGGATTGGGTTTCGATCTAAATTAATCTCGTTTGTGGATTGTTTCAACTACATTCTAGTAATATTCGTACACAAAATTTTAAGTAAAGGGTGTCCAAAATTAAGGTATAATTTTTATATTGCTGCCATTTTTTTCTACTTGTAATTTTTATTTAAAATTTTCATTTTCAGATTATAAATATGATTCCGGTTATACTATGATTGATGGTTTGCGGGCCAACCTAGATTGAATCTACATTTTTCGCCATACAAAATTTTGAGAAAGAACCATCATGGTTCATTTTGAATCTTGCTGCGAACCCGCATAATTTACTATCATCTCCAATTTTGATAACAAATTATCGCTTGTTTATCTGAACTAGCTGTCAAAAATTATTTTAACAAAGAAAAACAATTAATAAGTGCTAAAATTTAATAAAAACATTGAACAAATATAAAGCATACATATGTATGTATGTAAATATTTAAATAAAATGGAAATCAAAATAAATAGTCAACGGTATTTCAAACTGTAAAATGATGTCGAACGACGAACAAATCCTTAATGTGTCGTGTAAGACCATGGGTTCGCCATCGTGATTCACTGATCGAACCTAGTGGTTCATTTTCTCATGTGAACGTAGCACTTGTTAATATGGAATGTTACTCGAAGGAACAACTTTTTTTTTTTATTAAAACATTTCATAAAAATGGCAAAAGTTTTCAAGATGTAATTAGGAAATTTAGAACAAAATTCGGCAGAGAAAATGCTCCCACCAATTGTGCCATCAACATGATGGTTGAGAAATTTGAAGAAACTGGATCCGTTCATGATAACAGAAACTGAATTTATCAACGTTGTGGTGGTTCAACCGAGAACATAGCAGCTGTGAGCAGAAGTGTTAAAGAAGATCCAAAAACATCCATTCGTCATCGTTCTCAGCAATTAAACATCAAACGATCCACATTATTCAACATTTTTGTAACGGAAAATTTATGCTTTAGAGGTAGAGAATATGTGGTTTCATCACGATGGTGCCACTTGTTACACAGCAAGAGAAACAATGGATCTTTTGAAAGAAAAGTTCGAAAATCGCCTTATTTCTTATAGAGGAGGAATAAATTGGCTACAAAGATCGTGAGATTTGACACCTTTAGATTTTTTTTTTGTGTGGGGTTTTTTGAAATTGAAAGTGTACAGCAATAACCCCACAATATTTCAAGAGCTTAAAACCAACATTATGGAGCAGTTTTCAACCATTGACAACAGTTTATTGAAAAACGAGTTTGATAATTTTTTTTAAAGCATTGGGAATCGTCTGCCGACATACACACCGACATAACTTTTCATTTTTAACCGGAACTAGTTGTAATAAACGGAAATAAAAATATTTTTAATATCTGAAAAAAAGTCTTTTTTTTTATTAAAATGATAACTCAATTTTGGACACTCTTTACAATTCGTACTCGAATTAAGCGCAGAAAAAAACGTAAATTTAGTGCGAAAGTTTTTTTTGCGGTGTACTGACGACACAATAATCAGTGATAAATGACCGAGCTGACATTTGTATTGTAACAGGCCAGCAATCACTTAAGTGTAAAAAGAAACCCAAAATTGTTTAAACATTTGTTTCGGTATCAAAAAAAAAAAAACCCACACACATACACATAAACAAAGCAAGATTAAGGTATTGCATAAAATAAAAAAAAAAATTGGTAGGCAAAAACAATAATTTAAGTGCGTATCTTTATGTATCCTTTTTAAATCTCTGTTTAAAGTGTTATTGTTTTCCTAATACGATTACATTTTAGACCCTTGGGAAAACCAACTAATAAAACTAGTAAAAGTCTAGAAAAATAAAAAAAAACACCCACCACAAATTTCTATTTATAGACATCGTTTACAATATTTGAACAAATTTCAAATTCCTTAAGTTTACTTTTGCCTTCCCTCCCCCCCGCTCAAACTTTGGGTAATGTAAAAGATTTTTTTGTGCCAAAAGCTTCATCCTCCCATAAATTTAACCCCTGCTACTTTATTCCATCTAATGATAAATTTAACATTTTCGTTTTTTTTTTCTTCATTGGGTTAAGAAAAACTTTAACCAGCAAAATGAAAGAAAACTAAAAAAAGTAATGAAAGGACGAAAAAATTTCCATTTAAAAATGTAGACACATCCATCATTTTTGGATGGTTCAAACTCAAACAAGCAGTGGCAGTCAGTCAGTTAGTGGGAAAAAATGTGATGTGATGCGACGGCATTTGGTTCGTACGTAGTCTCCATGAAAGCAAAAAGAGTAAAAAAATAAAAACACAATAAAATTGAAAAAGTAAAAATAAGAAAACATTAACAACGTCTGCTGCTGTTGTTCGTACAAGTAACACAAATACCCACTTTTTTATGATGTGAAAGTAGATTAAATATTTTTAGTGGCAAAAGACAGAGAGTGAGAGAGAGAGAGAGAAAGGAAGGGTCAGTCATCAGCAGGATACACTGAGTCAGGATGATTGTTGTTTCTCTCCTTGTTTTTCTCCTGTATTTTCTGCGTACTCTTTGGGTAACATTGAAATGAAATTGCTGGGAACTGACAGTAACATGCATAGAAATGTGTTTTAAATAATTTTCGCCACCTACCCACGCACACACATATTTCTTAATTTACTGGCATTTGCACTCACAACTTACCTTTGTAACAATTTCGTACTTCGTTCATCCATGGGCGGATATTGACGACCCTTTGATTTGCCCAAACATTTATTGCGTTTCTCGCTCACCACCTGACAAAAGAAACCCTTTTTTATATCGTAACGCAATTGATGGGAGTAATCAAAGGCCGGTTGTATTTTCAAAAAACGTTGCAAATCATTCATCACATCCACCGGATTGAGACGCAATTGCTCACCATCGATAATGTGCAACTGTTGGGCAGGATAATATGAGAGCCAACGTTCCAGGTGTTGAGCATATTTGCCAGGATTAAGGCAACGATTACGTAAATCCCTGAGTGCTTTTGGTGCTGAATCGGATGCTGTTATCACCTGTTAAGAAAAAAAAAAGAAACCAAACGAAATAAATAAAATATTGAAATATTTAAAATTTTATAAAGAAAAACACTTTAGTTTTACAAAAAAAAGAGAAATAAAATAAATTTGTTAAGCAAACACACTAACACACATACACACACACAACCGTTGAAATATGAAAAAGATTAACTTGTTGATGAAGTTCATACTTGAAATATACGAGTATAAAGACACTTTACTGCAAGGCGAAATAAGCACTAGAAAATAAGAATAATAAAAAAAAAATTATATAAAACTAGAAGCTTTTTTTCGAAAAATAGTTTTAAACAAAAGTTAAGTGTGACTTTTCCGCTTTACCTTTTTCCCCCAATTCTTTTTCACTTTGCATAAAGTAATTTTTATACTTTTTAAGCTGATTTTCATGACGGATAAAAGGTAATTTAATCTTAAACTATAGACTCGTAGAAGAAAAACTAAAAATTAAACTAAAAAGCATTTGCCACTATTTACAACGTAATGCGGCTGTAATGGGTGAGAAAGTTCAAATGAGAGTTTTATTTACTTGCAACTGTTTATTATGTACGTGCAACAATCAAGAGAGAAAACAAGTCGTCTGCGTTCTCTTTTTTTTGCCAAGTTTTTAGCAGCATTTCTGCCTAAGTAATTGATTCTTGTGAAAGAAAAACAAAAAAAAAATATAGAGGTAATTTTATCGAAAAGAAAAATGGCAAAAACGTTTTAAAACTCATTAGAATATTTAAGACAGCATTCATTATACGGCTAAGACGATGGTTATAAATTGTTACGTTTATTTTTTTTATATTCTTTTTAAATCGGTTAAAAGCAGAAATAAACGGAATGACAAACTTATAAATACCCTTAACATTTTTGGTAAAAGTTATAATAAATTTGGCACAAATATTTATTTTCCTACTCATGTTTATTTGTTTACTGGTCATGCCAAACTCACAAGCACAAAACTTTACTTTATTTTGTTTTCTTAAGGCTGTGCTTCACTATCCTACACAATCGTACGATTCATTCACAGGAAAATCTTGCAAAAATCTGACCGACTTTAAAAAATCGTTTCAAAATGGTGTTGTAGGTGCCACACTATCATACAAATCTGATGCCAAAACATGTGGTTGACAATAAATACTCCTCTGATCGCATGAAAACTATCATTTTATGAAAATTTTCATAAAATTTTACAAATCGCACGACTTGCCAAAAAATCTGTCACACAGTTGAATTTTTAGTCCACACTACTATACATTTTTAGCACACATGTCATATTTTGCAAATCGCGCGACTGTGTAGGATAGTGCGGCACGGCCTTTAAAGATATCGGCTGAAAAATTTGCACTCTAATAGTTTCATAACACAGAAATTAACACGACTGCTTTTAGCAGAACACTAAAATAGCTATGTCGTAACAACAAGTGATTTCCATTTGTCACGTCAGAATTAACCTGTATATGTTCTGATCCAGGTATTCGGATCCAATAATTGACCTTGAAATATGTCTTTAGGTGGGCTAGAACAATCTGCGATATCTCTATGTATCGTCTAGAATATTTTCGTCCAAAAACTTGTGTCGCGATAAATGCAAAGAAGTGCATTTACGCGGAAGATGGAAAACTGACTCTTCTCTATGCAGAAAATAATAAAAATAAATACAAGGATGCAATTAAAAAATTTATTAGTTTTTAATCAATCACCAGAATTAATTGAAAATCTTTTAATTTTTTTCAATTAAAAAATATATTACATGGCATGTAATTAAAATATTTAATTGGAAATATTTTAAGAAATCAATTAATTTCCAGGAAACAATGTCGCATAATCAGAAGAACTTTTCAATCTCAACAAATGCAAAAATAATTTTTTTTTCTGTTTACAATCAGTTGTTTCGTGAAACCTCTTTGAACTTTATGGGTGTATTGATTTAATTTCCATTGATAATAATGTTTCGAAAAAAAATAAAATCAATTAAAAAAATTGTTAATTCAATTAAAATATTAATTGGAAATGTTTTTAATAGTTTTTTTTGTCGCTGTTATCTTTGTACCCTAGAGCCCCGATTTGCGTCATTTATGGGGACCGGAGAAATGCGACGCAAAACGAAACGACTCAAATCGGATCACTTTTTTCTAAGTGCAAAAACTTTATTTTTGATAAAAACAAAAGTGATATGGTATAAAAATGAAAGTAGATAATAAACGGGGAACTGCCGTTTTTAAAAGCTACTTGATATATTCTTCACTTGTGATTATGACTTAATTTAAAAATTCAATCATAGGTATGTAGGTATGTAGCGACGCAAGTCGGAATTAAAAAGAGGCAAAGCGGGTTCGACCAAATTTTTAAAAAGCGATGCAATCGAAACGACCCCAAAAGAATAGAAGCAAATCGGGGCTTCAGTGTATATAAAAACAAATTTGCAATAAGAAATTCACAAAATTTTTTTTATTATTATGACAGCAGTTATTTGCTCGTCCCAATTGAGTGTCACACGACGAATTTATGCAACAAACGAATTCGTCGTGCTAGACGAAATTCGTCGTTCGTCCCAATTGTGTTCCCAGCATAGTGTTGCGTACGACAAATCATTTTAAAATAATCCAGGGCTAACACGCAATTGTCATAGTCCGTTAATATATTGCCTCGTCGGAGTTAAAGAGACACTTTGAAATGTCTATAAAAGTGTAATTTATGGTTCGATTATGGATGGCAACCGAACCACAGTTGCGTTGCCAGTTGCTGAGAAATGTATTACGGATGGCAACTGGCAACTGAGAGCTGCCAGTTTCAGTTGCTATTTAGTGCTTTTCTGGCAACCACAAATTTTCAGTTGCCGGGTGGCAACGCAACTAAAGTTCGGTTGCTATCCATAATCGAGCCATTATTTACCGTGGTCACAGCTTATTGATAGAGTTATGGTGTTTCCTTTTCTCCAAAAAAAAAAGTGGTTCATCTTCTTGCAGAAAGTGTACTTTTGTGTTCATTTCTTTAAAATGTTTTGCTCTGTAAAAGGGTGGTGTGTTTGATTCTAGAAAAGTCGCCCTCTTTAATGGTGAAAGGCATTGCACTTTATGCCCCGTAAAAATCGACAGTGTTTATAGCGCCCTGTAAAACTTAACTGTCAGATGTTTAAAACAGGGCGTTACACTTTTTCATAAGTTGTGTTTTATTGTATTAAAATAAAAAGTTGCATTATTACAGGGTTGGCAAGACATTTCATACATGCACCATTCAACAAGGTGCCATTTAGTAAGCAGAAAAGAAAACACCATTACACTTGCCGCACTACATGAAGATGCAGCCTGCAGTTTAGCAAAATTGTAATCCCAATGAACTCTGTAAGTTCATAAAGAGAAGAACGATTAGGTAATTACATATATTGAGTTTTTTTAACAGCATTTAGTTTGTCTTCAGACAACACCCAGGATACCAGAGAGTACGGAGTTCCCATTATGTACTATCGGTGTGGTATCGGTTGAATTTGCAAAGTTTTTTTTTCAAAACATTTCATCTTGTAGTTTAAGCTCCCCCATGAGACAAAACTAAGCGACCAAAAAATTTTACATATTTTAACAAATACAATCAATACAAGAATTAATACACTCTTGTAAATTCCTTTAAAATTATTATACAGACATAAAAAATCAAACAGATTTGAAATTTCACCATCAACAAACAACAGACAACTTAAGTTATGCAACACCATCGTATTTAACTACAATTTATGATGTCTTAAATGTAAATTAAATTAAATTAACATTACAACTTGCCGCAAAACTTCCATAGTATCTGGTAATTTAGAATTTACATCGTGGTTGGGGTAGGGGCAGGGAGAAGGACATTTTAACATAAAATCGCAAATGTAAAAGTGTATGAGTGCGATCATGTACGAGTGTATGATGATGATGATGTCTTACGTAAATAGAACTCTCATATTTTGCGGTTAAATTGAGGCCACATAACTTGGCTTAAAAATGAATTAAATGACCACAAAATAAATCGTTTCACAATCCAAAATGGTTACAAGTTTAAGCAGCAAAATGTTGTTTAAGTCTAGAAACATGAGAGGAAGTGTTTGGTGTTCATGCATAAAATCAACATGTTCAACTATAGAAATATTTATTTATTTATTTATTTATACAACTGCTACTCCGTATAAAATCTCTATATAAATTAATACATACGAGAATAATGTGTGTATATGTGTGAGTGTTTGTGTGTGTGTGCGTGTTTGTGTCTAGGAAACAGTCCATTAAGATACCAGACATGCAAGCATTTCTTTGAAGTAAAGTCAAACTTTTCAAAATGTTTTATGTGATTACACTCAGCAGAATAATTAAAATATTTTCGAGAGATGATGAACGAGTTTGTTAAAGTTTTCGATGTGCTTGTTTTCAATATTTTTATATTATAGCGCTTTTACATTTGCCCCAATATGTAGTGATTTTTTTTTTTTTTTGGCTAATTGGCGGGTGGCTAATTCGGACTATCCAGTAATCCGGACATTTAAATTTTTCGGACAGTTTATGGAATCTATAAAATTGTCTTAAATTATATTTTTGAAAGTATTTAAAACAAGACACAAATAAAATTTATCGATTAAGCAAAACAACAATTGAGTAATTTTGAAATTCACACACAAATTTTCGGTAACGAATAAATTCTTATTTTTCAAAATTAATATTTTTTTTCTTTATTTTCAAAGTTTTTTATTTTTCAAAATTAAAATTCTTTTTTTTATGTTTTCTGCAAATAAATTAAATGCAAATAAATTCTTATGCGTACTTATATTTCTGTTCGCTAATAAAAACAAATTACATGCGTTTAAAAATTTATTTTAACTGTAGTCCGGACGATCCACTAATCCGGACAATAGCTGGAAATATGTCTGTCCGCATTAGGGAGGTTGTACTGTATATTAAGATTTCGTTTCCACATAAAAACAGTTGATTGGGCTTTTTTTCTTGTACAAATGTCAAACTTCATAATAAAAGAGCTTTCATATGGCAAAGAACTAGTGGACACACCTTATAAAGCTTAAATTCTTGAACAGCGTAGCATTTTTTAGTACATTTTAAATGACATCACAGTTATAGCACTGACTAGTGATAGATTTTGACCAGAACTGGATTCAAATTTTTAGGGAAGTCGATTTGTTCCGAAATCTCGTAACTACTAGATTAGGCCATATGAATGCTTTCATTGTAGTTTTTTAAACATGACTACATTGCAATAAAGAAGCAATATACTCACTTTTCTAAAGTACATTAATTGGTATTTTCAAAATAAAATATTTCACAAGTTCCAGAATTGTATTTTAAGTCGTTAAAACTATTTATGCTGGGAACGCAATTGGGACGAACGTCGCATTTCGTCTAGCACGACGAATTCGTTGGTAAAAGTTCGTTGCGTAAATTCATCGTGTGGCGCACAATTGCAACGAACAAATAACAGCTGTCATAATATTCAGAAATATTGTGTGTATTTCTTATAAAATATTTGTTTTTATATACACTGGAGCGCCGATTGACGTCGATCCGTTTTGCGTCGTTTCGATTTGCATCGCTTTTTAAAATATGGTTGAGCCCGCTTTGCGTCGTTCTAATTCCGATTTGCGTCGCTACATACCAGCTATAAGTCATAACTACAAGTGAAGAATTTATCAAGTAGGCAGTTCTCCGTTTATTCTCTATGTACATTTTTATACCATAGGGGCTGTGCATATATTACGTAATGCTGTTTTCAGAGATTTTATACCCCGCCCCCCCACGCCGTAACGCTTTTTACTAGTGTTTCAGTGCAAAATTTTTAATCCGTAACAAATCTTAAACCCTCCCCCCTGGAGCGTTACGTAATATGTGCACAGACGTATATCAAAAATATAATTTTTGCACATAGAAAAAAGTGATCCGATTTGAGTCGTTTCGTTTTGCGTCGCATTTCTCCGGTCCCCATTAACGACGCAAGTCGGGGCTCTAGTGTACATACATAACAGCGATAGTGTTACCCCATAAAGAAAATAATCTATATATATAAAACCGAATGTGTGTTTGTTTATTTGTTTGTTTGTTTGTTCTTTATAGGAGGCCAAACCCTTGGATTGATCTTCCTGAAATTTTCACAGTATTTAACTTGAACTCTCGGATGAAGTATAGGCTATATGAAGTTTTGATTGGACAAAGAGGCGTGGCACCGCCCACATAAATTTAAATCGCCATATTTGGGCATTTTTTGACCTACGTCGATGATATTTGGAACATATGGTATTGGCGTAATTTGGAATACGTACCATGGAAAAAGTGGGTGGGACCACGACCTTTTTTAGGAAAAGCAAACACTTGGACCGAATGTTTAACCATGCCCCTTTTTAGGAAAATTAAAAATAGTAATATAGTCTTAACTACTGGACCGATCGTCTTTAAATTTTCACAATAGGTTATATAAATACTTTTAATTTTATTTTATAACGAAGGGCGTAGCGAAGCACACCGGGATAAGCTAGTTCCTTTATAAAGTTAAACATTAAAAAAATCATTAAAAACAATTATTTACTAAAATATTTGAAAACTAAAAAAACAAGGTAACTCTGTACTGATTTGTTCGTCGTTCGTCGGCGTAAGAAATATTTATAAATAAATCTATCAGAGAGTTCGACACGCACGACGAATTTCGTCGACGTCGGTGTTGTGTTCACCTTCATATGCATGCATATGTTTTATTTTTGATGACGAATGTTCGCAACGAAAAATTCGTCGTTCGTCCCAATTGTATCCCATCATTAAGATTGTCTTTAAATTTCCTGGCTGCAACGTTCCTAATACGCCCAAACATTTTTCGTAAGGAGTTCGTTAATTGAGCTTCTTTATTATTTCACGACAAAACATGACAAACGTCTGTTGCAATTCATTGGTTGCCAACTGATCAGTAGATCACCATGCTTGAAAAATGTTCAAACTCATTTGTTTATACAGAAACTTTCACGCAATAACCGAGAATTACTAAAGTAAATTGCAATAGACTTAAAAACTAATACAAGCAACACAAGAAACAATTTTTATTCGATATAAAAAATTAAGAGATTCATATCGAACAAAAACACAATTTCTTGTATTGTCTGTATAAATTTCGTAAAAATGTTGTGTATTTGCTTTGGTAATGCTCGGTTATTGCTTGATAGTTTGTGTATAAGCAAATAAGTTTGAAAACTTTTCATGCAGGGTGATCTATTGATAAGTTGGCAACCAATGAAATGCAGCATACACCATACAAAAAAATTTAATTTTTATAAAGTTAATATTTCAATTTTAAAATGCGTTTCGCAATTACAATTTTTTGTAATTTTTAATTTTCGGTACTGTCTTCAAAACAAAATTCCTGGAATCGGGAAACAAAAAATTAGCGAAATTACAAACTCCTTTTCGTACGTTTGAAATTTTTAGAAATGATATTTTTGTCAAAAGACAAATCACATGACCCATTTCAAGGTAGTAGCGGGCAGTTAAAATGCTGTAGCTTTATATGAAAGAAAGGAACCTTAATCGGTTTATTTCGAGGAATACAAAACCATTTTTGGCTTTAAAGTCCAAAAGTGTACACTCCAAACTCTTTCACTTGTCAGTCCTTGTCGATGTGCTGTACAAAGAAATGAACTGATATGAAAAAAATGAATTGATGGGTCGGGCCAGTTCAGGGAGATACGATTTTTAAAATTAAATAAAATCTCGAAGTATATTTTCTTTACCTCGCCCAATTTGATAAATGATTTAATGAATTAATTATCTTTAGTAGAACAGAACGTTTATTTACATACGCATTTAGCTATAAAGCTGCTGAATATATTTTCTAACATTCAACTTTATTTAATTCAGTTAATTTCTCTGACTGTATGAAAAGGACATGCTGCAAAAACACACTCTCAAGTTTAAATCCTGTTATAAATCATTGACAATAACAACCATTATCGTCCATATGATGAGATTAAGTTTGTGGCTAATGAATACAATTTTCACAAAATCATTAACTACGAAATGTGAGAGTGTGAATGTAAATGTGGCATCTAGCACTCCATATTGTGTGTGTGTGTGTGTATTGTTAGGATTTACTTGCTGCTGTTGCTGCTGCTTGTTTTAAATGTGACCAAGACGAATATTTATTATTTAGTTTCAGTTTTTCTGTTTTTGCTCTTTTAAATCAATTTTGTTTTCTTTTATACAGAGAAGAAGAAGGAACGAATGAAAAAGTTTTTTGTTGTTATCTCAAGTGTGCTGCGATGCAAATGTATGTTTCATATGAAAAAAAGGTAACCAAATAAATGAAAACAAACAAATGAGCAAGTAATTTTACTTAAATGTAAGTTTTCTTAATAACAGATGTGAGGCTTTGTTGAGTCAGAGGGAAGACATATACTTCAAAAAGGAATGCTATATTTTCTTCTTTTAGCTCAGGCATTATTTTTATTTTTATTATTTATATATTAGACATGTGTTTCTTTTTATCTGACTTCAAGATGAGAAGGAGTGATGTCAATTCGTTTGTATTTGCATTTATCATTTATGAAACGAGTTTTATTTAATAAGTTTTTTCTTTTGTTTCAACAGGTTTGCTTGCATTTTCATCAAAGAATTTTTTTCAACTCGGGGAAAAATATCTACCCACTCCCGAAAATATTTACTATCGCATAATTCCTCCATTTACTGGCCGATTTTTGCAATTTCATATGTATTGGTTATGGCTATCTTCCATTTTTCCCATTGAATTTGTTAAAAATCGGGCGGCAAGTTGTCTCCGCGCCAAAAAACAAAAAAAAAAAATTATGATCGCATTATCTTTTGATTTTTAAAATGTTTTGTTTGTTTGACAGGGCTTCCTCAAAGTTTGGTACCATATTTTTATTTTGGAAAATCCGAAATTTGTGGCCGCCGATTTTAATTTTTTGTTATTCAAGAAGATACTTTAAGCAACGTTCACATATTACGTCACGCTGTTTTAGGAGATTTTATAACACTACCTCCCCCCCCCCCCCCGGAACGCTTCTTACTAGTGATGTTACGAATACTCGTATGCGTATTCGACTATTCGCCTGTTTTAAGATATTCGTATTCGTATTCGCTAAATTCAAGCGAATATTTTTCGAATAATTTTCCCATACATTTTCCAAAAAAAAATCATACAAAAATATATTCATTTTTATTAAAAAACCCATTGTATTTCACGCAGAGTAAGAAAAACGAAATCTGAAAGTATGTAAGTAAAATAATTAAAAAATGTTCTGTAGAGGTTTTCAAATTCGGCAATAATGCAATAATAATGTTAAATCACTAATTTTTTTTTTTCATTTATAGTTACTAACGCAAAGGCAGGGATTTTTTTCAATTAAATTTGAAATATAAACCTCAAAATAAATATTCGTATTCGTATTCGGCGAATACTGTTTTAAATATTCGTATTCGTATTCGTATTCGCGAATACTAAAAATTGATATTCGTAACATCACTACTTCTTACACAAGTTATAGCGCAAAATTTCCAAAGCGTAATAAATCTTTTGCGGGATGACCCCTACGTATACAGTGTCTTGTGCCGGAACTAGGAAAATAGGTTGTGGGAACGAGGATAAAAGGAGTAGTGTTTGGGGACATTTGATTTGAACTTTAACACACTGAAGGTGACAGGAAAGACCTCTGCGGGGATTTTATTCCACATACGAACAGTTCGGCTCAAGTGCAAATTTTCTCTGCAATTCTTAGTGCGGTTCACTGGCATATGGACCACAAAGGGGTGTTTTAAAGTTCGTTTAGTGTTATCGATTTTGACTCTCTGTATTGATGTCTGTTGTTTTGCCTATTATCCGACTTGTTTATTATCATGCTAAGGAAAGTGTTGGGCTGAGAGTTTTCAGTTTCTGTGATAGCCATCATACTAAACCAAATGCTAGACTCTTATTGATGAAAAATACTGAATCCCTAGTAGAGATGATGCAACAATTAATCGTTAGCAGACTTTATCTTAAGAGAGACAATTTCAATTAAAATAAAAAATTGATTCGCTTCAAAAGGAAAATATCCCTATCACTTGACATCTCATTGACATCCAGTCTGATGCAGACAACATCAAGGAAGGAATATACTAAATAAGTGTTTTCCTCCAGAGACTCATATTTAAAGGTTTGCGTATTTTATTAAACGCTTTATACAATAATCAGGTGAAAAAAACACTTAATTTCATAATTTAATACACTTGTAACTTTAAATTAAATTTCTCTGCATGTCGTCTGCATCAATAGGAAGGAAACTGGTTTCTAAAAACCAAAATACAAAAACAAAAGCATTTAAAAGTTTTTTGTTTTACTTGATTTTTTTCATCACAATTTCAATATTCTTTCCTCTATTTATTTGATTTCAATTTTCCACAGATGAAAATGATCGATGGAACGCTTGTCACAGCAATCACTCATTACATATTCAGTTTTTCATTAGATGTCATTCAATTACAGCAACAACTGAAATCTATTCTTCACATCATTTTAGGTTGTGAACCACACCTTTGTAACTCTTATTTAATGCCTCACTTGCCACCCAGCACATTTATAGGATACAACTATGAGGATGCAACTAAAGTATGCACTTGACCAAGTTCTCTATTCTATTTTTGAAAAACAATTTTTTTTTTTCAATTTTAAATGGATGAAGTTCGTTGGTTGTTTTTGCTTCTTCTCAATTATCTCACAAATTTGTAGCAGAAATTTTAGTTTTGTCAAATACTGGGAAAGGGATCCTTTTCAAAGTAAATTAATAACTTTAGAGTGAGAATTGTCTACGAATTAACATGATGATGAATTTTAATTTTGTTTTTCTTTTTTTGCTGCAAGAGCATTAAGGAGCTTAAGAGAAATATTTTGAATTGAAAAGATTTTTGGCATGTCTTTAATTGATTGCAAAGAAATATTTGTGTAGCATTTTTGTTTTAGATTTTTGTGAAGAGAAGAAATAATTCAAGAAAAGAAGAGCAATTAATAACTGGGAATTCGTTGTCTTTTTTTTTGCGGAAGTCAAGCAGAGTTCGATTACCAGAAATAAACAACTGAAATGATACATTTATGATGCTGCTACTCATTTCTAACGTGTTCTGGATATCATATATTGAGGATTTTTTAAAAGAGGCCAACAATCTTAATGATTTTGATATTTTTTAAAGCTCTTTAAAGATGAAATTTTGTCGATCTATAAAATTCTTCAGATCAGGTTAAAATGAGGAGAGTAGTGAAAATATTGACAAGTCTCGTTCAAAAAGATCATACCCTATCTGTCATTAGACCAACCGATTCCCGTGATGTTGTCGTCGATATCCCAAAAATTAGACTTCACCCATATCACATAGTTTTTCCTAAACTATTTAGGCCAGATTTTAAAATCTATGAGCCCTATAGTTGACAATAATAGAGATAATTTTCTTGAGAATGTCACAAACCGATCTGACGCGTACTTTTTATAATTTGTCTTAAGTTAAAGCACTTCTAAAACTGCAGTGCTATTCTTGTGAATTTCATCATTTAAGAAACATAACTTTATATAATAAAAATTATATATTCTATTTACTGAACACACACACACACACACATACATACACACACTCACACATAATTCTTATCCATCCTACAAAAGTGTGTTAATTAAACTTTTTAAAAAGTTTTGCACAATTATGAAAACTAAATTGAGAACACCAAAAAATGAAAACTTAAATTTAACAAGTATTTTGTTGTTGCTGTACGTATTACTTACTTGATAAAAACTATAATTATTAGCCAAAGTATCACCATGAGCCCTTTGATGCTGATACCATGAATACGCTCTCTTAGCCGGTGATATAAGAATTGTTACAATTTTCGAATGTGGCAGTAGTGCATGGGCTCTCTTCGGCACCATTTCGCCATCGAAATAGGTTGCACTCTTTTCAAAGATATAACGTGGACTGGTATTGGGTGCAACAGTTGTATTCACTTCGGCGGGAAAAAAATCCATATACCAATCTAAGCCTCTATAGTAATTATTGCCATTGAAGAATTGTACCTCTTCGTAAGTATCTGGGCTGGGTATGTTGCTAACGATGCCCGAATGCATTGAGAGGAATGTATATAAAGCGGTGGTGCCAGTTTTTTGTGGTCCAATCACCAAGAATTTTGGCAGAGAGTCACAACTTTTGGTTTTGGACCAGATCTTGCGATGCCTAGGATCATCGCATGGATTACCCCAGATGGGATCAACTTCTTCAGGATGTAGACGAAAATACTTTTCGGCCAATTGGATGGGTGGTGCTGAGGCCAATTTAAGATTGGTCCAGCATTGCAGAAATTTAATCACCGATTGGAAGGTGTATAAGGCCAGACGATCCGAACCATAGTTGGACATGTGAGTCATAAAGATATTGATGGGATTATAGACAATAGTTTGAAACAGTTCACCACCTTGAATAGATTCATCCAATTTATCACGGCCACCGGGATAACGATCTATGTACATGGTGTGGGTGAAGAGGCCACACGTTTGACGCGGCAGCACCATTATATTACGATGTATGAAACCTCTTCTTAAACGGGCCGGCCTTAAATGTGGATATTCCTCGGTGGAGGTCACTTTAATATTCCACACCTTCTTCCAGGCTTCATATAAAATTTCATGGGCGGGATATACACCTGAATGATGTGGCGATATAGAGTAACCAGAGTCCGTGGGTATATTATGATCGACAGCAAATGCATGATTTAGTTGCATTTCGGTCATGAGCAATGTGACATTATCGTACAGATGTGGTTGCTGATGTTTCCACATGTGCGAGAACCAATTGAATTCTTGGACGTTTTGCAATAGAAAATCATCACCCAGATTTTCTTCTCTGGTTCCGTGATGATAGTATTTCCCTGAGAAACCCAAATTGAAACGAAAGCCAGGCACCATGCCAGCTATAATCTTTTGTGTAGCCACTAAGGCTCTAACATCATCTGGTCTTAAGCGGGTACCTTTTTCACCCACAAATATATCATCTATATCCACCAAGATCATGCGTTCCAAATTTAGACTCAATTGGCCATGGCTTAAGTAGGATAAAGCATCTAGGAAAAGTAAACGATGAAGCCAAAATTTCAAACTACTACCAAAGAATATGCGCTTTATGCCATCATATTGACCATGATCTTGTAGAACGGTTGTCAATGGCAAATGAACTTGGCCTCCGGCATCTGATGGATAATCTTGACTATTACGTTGAGCCCATTCAATTGGTTCATATGTGGAATGATTATGTTGAAAGACCGTCCAATCATCACCTGGCAAGGCACCCCAAGCTGTTTCGCCAGATCTCGTTAAACGTAAAACTGGTGAGACAGGATTTAAACTGGCATCTCTTAATCTTAGATTTGTATGTACAAAGAGGGGAAATCCTTTTAGCTGTGCGGCCACCAGAGTTTCTTCACTCGGACTTACAAAGCCCACAATTCCCACAGAATACTCTCGACAATATTTGTCTAAAAGTTCTCGATTCCATTTATCCATGTGCAAATATTTGTCGAGATTTTCAAAAACAATTACACCATAACGACCCTTATCCAAGTTGGTTAAGGAAGGAAGACTTTTGCCAGCTACTTCAATTTTGTACCTAAAAGGAGAAAGCGAAAATAAGTTCGTTAGTTATTTAATTACCATTTTAATTGATTAAATTACTTTTCTTAATAGAATAAAATACGAATACTTATTGTTACAATATTCGAATCATTAAACTCAACGCAAATATTATCGAAATATTTAATTTAAAATTTTTATCCTCATTTGAAACACTTTAAGATCAAAATTGTTTAAGTGCCTTGAAAATAAATAAATTGTTTTTCTTTCAATCATTTGGAATTTTTGTTTTCCAAAAATGTTTTTTGGGTGTTCATCCATGTTTAAATGAATTTCGTGATGTTCAACACAACAACAAAAAACATATATTTTATTAATAAATAAAACACATGAATGTGAGTGTAAATGTTTTAATCTCAGTTATGACGTTTCGGTTAAAAAACATTTAATATTTTTGCACAATTTTCTGCATGAAACATTTCTGAAGCTGTCAGTTGTAATAATAAAATGATAATTTTTCTCTTTAGTATGGTTTTTGCGGTTGTACTCTACAACAAGCATATGATTATGTGAAAAACTTTGGTTGTTTTTTTTTTTATTATTTTATTGTTAGTCAAAGAAGATCATATAAACAAAATTAAGAGCTTAAGCTGCTCCCAAAAGCAGTTAAAACTTTGGAAAAAATCGATGCAATAAGTTATTTTCTAAAAATCCTGATCTCAGCTCACGCCTGCTACTCGGTATGATGTACTGAATTTTGTTTAAATTTTAATAAATTTATTTCAATGGAACGTCTCAAATCAATTGATGAATTGGTTATACTAATAAATTATATTCATTCAAAAGTACTGAAGTTATTTTTAGCTTCTTTTTCGTAAATACTAGTCTTGGCATTATTTTCAACCTAAGCACTCGTAACCTTTTACGAATGAATGTCATGAAATGTAGGACTTAATGTAGTCCTGTTCTGTAAAACTCTATTTTATATTAAAAAGTACAATTCTGTTACGCAAAAATGCCATCAGTGGAATTGTGTAAGTTCTCAGCTAACCTCTGAAGTGTTAGAGCTTGTGAATAATCCTGGAAGGAACTATTTTTCAGGTATTAAGCGTATTAAGCGGAATTTAAAGGGAATCAAAGACCTGCTAGCTTCGCAACCAGAAGGATCATCACTAATATACAACGTACTCTTGCACTGTACCTTGTTGTAGGAGTTGTATAATTAAATTATAAAAAAAAACAGGAGTAACAAAATATGTACTAAATCTTGCTACCATGCATAAAACGGCATATAACACAGAGCGCACAAACCTTAAATCCAAATAATTGAGAGCCTTGTTAAAAAATGTAACTGATCGTCTTGGAAAAATGCAAGCTCAGACATCTCAACCGACAATTCTTTAAGGACCTGCAGTTTCTGAATTGTGCAATGCAGACTGACCCATAAAATTTTTGACAAATTTTCTGTAGTCTATGCACCAATATTTGTTAAATATACGAAGAAATTAATCTTTGAAAGTTCTATGCTGCAGTTTGATATGAAATCATAAAATTTCTTATTTATCTGTGGAAGTTTCGTGCAATTCGCGTTAACTTGATTTTTGTTTTTAAATCACATCTCTTTGAAACCCCATTATTGTTCGATGACATTTAATTGAATTTTAATTTGTGTCCTAAATTAGTATACTTGAATATTCGCATTAGCCCGCCCCTCTATCATAAATACAAAATAAATTTCACTTTGTACTCCTGCATTGGCATGTATGATTTGAATTTGTTTTTTTTTTTTTTTTTCATTTTTTTTCTCTTTTTTTTTTTGAATTTATGTATATCAAACAGCCAAACAACAACTCCAGTCATGCATCTAAAACAACCCAGATTTTTTACTGCAGCACTGTGTAAACGCACATATATGTAGTGGGTATTTTTGTTGTTGTTATTGTTGTTTTCGAGGAAAAAAATATAGTTTATGTCGTTATAGAAGATTGTGTTAATAACGACGAATGCACACTTTAAATTTCATATGCAATTTTCTCACATCAATGGCCTTGTATACCGCGATTTATTTTTAAGTCAGCTTTTGTCAGGATTTTTCATTATTGCACCGAACGAAAGACTGAACGATGGATGTTTAGCTGCAGCTAAAATATGAGCAGCAAACAGTGTGCTTAACTGGATGGAGTTGGTGGCAAAAATGATTTACAAAAAAAAAAAAAAAAAAAAAAAAAACGAACATTCAACGAATCATGATGTTTGTGTTTTAGATTATCATTTAAAAAAAATATGCAATAAAGTGGGTGATATTAGAAAAAAAAAACAAGAGGAAATGAAAATAAAGAGAAATTGAAGAACATTGTAAAAAACTGACACAAAAGCTGTACACAGGAGGGAGAGGAGAAAGAGGTGACGCTATCTGAAAATACAATAAAACTTATTTTGAATAGAGGAAGAGAGAGTATTTGATATCAGTCCTGATAATATATTCAATAAGTTGTCAGTCCGAGTGGAAATGTTCTCCCCGTTTTTGTTTTTCTATAAAAAACGTTTGTGTTTGTTGTGTAAAAATGGTGACCATATTTATCTATGACTCACTAATATTATCTATTGGTATCTCCTATTTTTATGTCGTGTAGCGAATAGACAGTGTAACTTCGATATAAAGGATAATCCTCAATATAACGAATCCTTTTTGCTGAATTCTCTGAAAAAACCTCGTTACAGCAAAGTTTTTTATAAAAAACCATATGTGGATACAGTCGAATTCGGATAAAAACGCTCCGCGCTGCTTAAATGAAAAAAAAAAAATGCTTAATTGAAAAAAAAAATTTATGATTTTTTTTTTATAAATTTCAAAACACTTAAACATTTGCTTAAAATAAAATCCGCTTAAAAAATTCTGAGCTACATATGTAACTTCTACACAACAAATTTAGAATAAAGCGAAATTTTGAAATCCCGAAATTTTGAAGTGCGTGTATTAATCCAATATTTAGCGAAATATTCATTCAAAAGCCTCTATACAACAAACTCTTGAGTAAAAACTATAGTTAAAAATTTCGTTATTTTATCTTTTTTCTTTATATAGGAAGCTTTTTATAGAGCGTCACACCTTTAAGTTGGCACCACTGCTTTATTTGAGCTGATAGTTGCTTTTTGTTTAGTTTGCTTTGAAATTTCATTATGAATCGACTTACACCAGAGCAAGGCGTTTAAATTGTTGAAATTTTTAATCAAAATAATTGTTCTATTCGTCAAACCAGGGCTGTGGAGTCGGAGTCGGAGTCGAAGAGTCGGAGTTGCACTTTTTTTTGTAATATTTTCTATTTTCAAATATTGGCCTTTTTACAGAAGTTGACTTAATCTTTTTAATGAATTATTTTTTAGTTTATTTAATTTGAATTATTAATTTTGTTGATTTTTTGTTGTGTGTTTGATTAAATAAAAACGTAAAAATGTGAAACTTTTCGTTAAAAAAAAACGACTATTTTGCTCCTTTTTCAAAATCTTCAGCATTAACCCTGTTTGTCACTCATAAACTTGTGCTTTTATTTTCTCATGATTGAGAAGAAACCGAAGCAAACAAAAGCATTAACGTTCTCTCCCAAGTAAAAGCAATTTTGAAAAGTCACGGTTCACACAGTGAAATTTCATTACAAAAATTTCAGTGTGCAGACACGGATGAAAGTGTAGAAGAGAATAAAAAAAATTCATAAGAAATATTTCACTATGTAAACCCGGACTAAAATCTAAAAAGAAAAAACTTCGCTGCAAGCGTTGTCATATTCATTCTAAAGCAGTATGGACAATAGGGTGTCCCGATGATTGAATCGCGTTAATCATTAGCAGGGGAATTTTGTGCTGATTAAAAAATGTTCAACAACTTTGTTTTTTGGAGGGTACTTATGGACCTCTAAACGGGATTGAAGTTTGAGATTTCGCGAAAAAAAGTTGTTTGTTTTTTACAAATTAATGCTGAATTTTTTGGTAAAATAGTGCTCATTAAAGGAAAAATTTCAAACAATCGTTAGTGCACCGATTTTGATCCATAATTGCATTTTTAATACATATTAATATTTATTCACAAAAACTCCTTTTTCCAAAAAAAAAAATTTTTTTGCAAAAAATTGCATTTAATTGCAAAATATTATAGTTTGATTATATTTTATGAAAATGTTTTTACGAGTAAATTTGCTTAAAACGGCAAAAAAAATCAATGAAAAATATGTTTTTGTGAATATTCTTTTTTAAAAATGCAATTATGATTCAAAATCGGTGCACTAACGATTGTTTGAAATTTTTCTTTTAATGACCACTATTTTACCAAACAATACAGCCATATTTTGTAAAAAACAAACAACTTTTGATTCAGCTTTATTTTGTAATATTTATTTTTATGTTTTTTCGCGAAATCCCAAACTACAATCGCGTTTAGAGTACCCTAAAAAAAGTAAGTACCCTAAAAAAAAAAGTTGTTGAACATTTCGCGATTCAATTATCGGGAATGTCCATATACATTTAGCATTGGAGTTGGAGTTGGAGTCGGAGTCGTACTGTAAAAATTTCGGCGGCTGGAGTCAGAGTCGGAGTCGCAACTATTTTTTCACGACTCCACAGCCCTGCGTCAAACTCATCGTGCAGCCGGCGATACAATTGATTTACTCAAAGAAACTTTTGATGAAAAACCAATTTCACCAATTTTCTTTGGGGTTATGTTAAAGAAGATTGTAGAGTCTCGAGGTCCATATGAACAGAACTAGACTCAGGTAAATTTGATCTAGGTCTGAGAGTCTTAGTAGGCACGTTGACTGGCCATTGCTCGGTTAGAGCGAGGACCAGCATTAGGGGAAAATGACACTCCGGATTTCTAGGAGCCAGAAACTATTGAGCATATCATCTTTCATTGACCAAGGGTGCAACGACATAGGAAAAGATGGCTGAGCAGACGTTTCCATGAGGGCATAAGTGATATCGCGAAGTGAAAACTTGAGGATATCAGGGGCTTTGTCATCGGAATTAATTGGCTGAATGATGGATGATAAGGGCTCTTTGTTTCTCCTTGGGCAGTAAGGAGACTAATTAGTCAATAAATTAAAAATGATGGGAATCACATCCGAGTTGATGTGTGTTTCACACTACCCTTCCTAACATAAACCTCCATTCAGAGATCGCTGGTAAGTTTTTTTCTGGGAACACATTGCCACGCTTTTAAAAAGATGATGTTATTCCAATTTGTCATTTTGCGTTGAAAATCTAATTGAAGAATTATCTCAACATAAATAACAAAATACTTTATTTTTTAAAAAAGTTTTATGGTGAGAAAAATTTATAATTTTTCCAATATCAGATTCCCAGAAAAAATCGTTAAGCAAAAAAACAAAAAAATCTAAAAATCTTATCCTTCACACAATTAATTTAACAAAAAGATGTTATTGGAGGCAAGTTGTCCCCATTTTGACTTACAAAGAACAACATATAAAAGATAATCGTTATACAACTAAAATGTCTCTGCTGTACTCGTATTTTATGTAAAGTATTTTACTCAATTCAAATATATTTTGTTTTAAGACGCAAACTTATTTTTACTATCAAACACTAAATTCAAAAATAACCACCTTGATTCGCCTGAAGTTCAACTACTGATCATTTGTTGTGGAAAAAGTAATGCAGAACTACAACACATTACTGTTTTTCTTTTCTTTTTTGATTGGTCTTAGAGTCTCTTTCACCAATTCTACATAAATATCAATTCATGTTTAAACGTAGTTATTAATTTTCACCAACATATTCTCATTAAACATTTAAAAGCTGTTTAAATAGGTAGCAATCTCCATTTAAATACTGATTTTGCAACTCTCTCACAACAGATGTCTCTAGCGACACACGTAAATTGTTTGTTAACAAAAATTAAAAATTTTCAAAAGTTTGCTCAGAATTTGTATAAAGCTAAAAATATTTAACAAATCAAATGCAAAGTGATGAAAGTGATTACGATTACGAAGTTATTGTAAAAGTTTTTGTCGAACGATGGCCGCGAAAAATAAGTGAACGACGTAATTTTTTTACATTTTACGATGAAGAGGACGTCAGAGGTAGATTCCGTGTATCCAAGGAAGCAGCATGGACAATTTTGGAATTAAAACGCCACAAAATAAAACATAACAGCAATTTTATATCTTCGGACGAAAAATATTTGGTACGCGCTTCCATTTTCGTTAATTTGTTTTTTTAAAAACAGCTGAAAGTTGGTGCTGCCATATTAAATAACAAAGGGCTACCATACTTTCTGGTGTTTTATTATAGAAGTTGGTGAAAATGGAATTTTTTTAAACAGAATTTAAATAGAGCTCTTTAATTAAATTAAACTGTGTTTAAATTTGTTTGGTGAAAGAGACTCTTAATCACATATTCAGTTTTAGTGATCACTTTCGTGTGCATCTGTGCACAAAACTTTATCACCTGTAAAATAAAATAAGTGTGAAGAAAAATACTATAAACAGAATAATAACAAATATCAAGATGGGAATGTTGTTAATAATAGAAGTTCATAAAAAAAAACCAGCTAAATCACCGACATAATCAGCTGCACAACAGCAGATAACAACAACGCCATCATCATCATCAGCAGCATCCGAATGCCAAGTTAACAAGAATAATTTGCAACAAGAGAGCAACAAGATATGTGCAGTAGTTTTTTAAAGGTTTACGTACAAATTTATGTTTTATTAATTTTCTGACTTAGAAATTTCATATTTCGTTTTTACTCACACCTTTTGCGAGTTTATTTTCATTTATTTGTAGTTTTTATTGTTGTTGCATATTATTTTGGGTAGTAAAGTGAACATTTTAAATCTTCTTGGCTGCAAAGCGGTAGAGCTTCCAAGAAGATTTTGTTGTTGAATAAGAGTCCTTAGAGATTGAAATATAATATTTTATAATTTAGTAAGAGATTTGTTTTTGTTTTCAAAAGATAAACAGTCACATATCGTTCCTTTATTGCAGCGAAGTCACAAAAAAAAAAACGTGGCAATATAGTAAAGTAAATAAAGTATTTAAATGCAAATTTTACCAGCTTATTCAATCAATATATTTAATAATCCTGTGAAAAGAAAAATAAAAGTCAGCGTCTCACATAAACATTCTCGACAAGATGACTGCAATATCTGAGATTTCTTCACAAAAAAGGACGAGGTTATCAAATCGTGTATTTTTTATTTAATTTTTTGTTTATGACTGTAGTCGCATAACTCAGCCATTTGGGAACCGGTTTTCAAAACTCATTTTTGTTTGAAAGCGTAATAGTACAAGAAAATTCGAAACTGTTAGAGTTTATTAAGCCATCACGTGAATGTCTTTAGTTCCTTATACCATGTTCATACATACAGTTTAATTGTACAATTAAGAAAGTTATTCAATTTAGGTCTTAATTGTACCCAATTTACCATACAAGACCCCATTAAGTAAATTGTGCAATTAGTACTAAATTATATTATAAAATAGCAGAACCCAGTGTGCTTCGCTACCCCCTCGTTATAAAATAAAATTCCTATTGTGAAAATTTAATGACGATCGGTCCAGTAGTTAAGACTATATTATGATTTTTAATTTTCCTAAAAAGGGGCGTGGTCCCACCCACTTTTCTCCTGGTACGTATTCCAAATTATGCCAATACCATATGTACCAAATATCATCGACGTAGGTCAAAAAATGCCCAAAATATGGCGATTTAAATTTTTGGCTTATATGGGCGGTGCCACGCCCTTTTGTCCAATCAAAACTTCCAGAGTCACAGTAACATGCTGTGAAAATTTCAGGAAGATCGGTCCAAGGGTTTGGCCTCATATAAAACACAAACAAACAGACAGACAGACATTCATTTTTATATATATATAGATTGCGTAAAATACGAAATGCAACCCTTGTCCCTCCCAACTAGTATGTTTACTGAAAAGTATGTTCAATGGAAGAAAAAAATCGTTAGAATGACAAGATAAATGATAGAGGGTGGTGTTGGCTGAAGTGGTTAGTGCGTTGACTACTAAGCAAACAATGACTTGGGGCCTGTGTTCAAACCCTGGCCAGAGCAAAACAAACAACATCATTAATTTCGCTAATCTACATTAGTGAGACATGGTATTAATTGTTGTCGGACTATTTAAGTGATGAAGGCATATCACTGGTCACTAAAAAACTATTCCGACAGCGATTCATGCTGTTCCCAGCTAAAAGTACACAACATCGCCCTCCTTCGTCGGCTAGCAGAAACATCGGCGAAGTAAAACAATTAATAAAATGCCTGCTCATACAGCTTAACAAGGTTAATGCATCTAGTTGTGAAAGAGTTAAGTCTTCTAAATATTCAACATCTATTTCTGTACTCTATCCCTCGCCCTGAGATCAGGCACAGTGCACTGCATACGGGGTCATCCCCTGAGTGCTGGATAAATTATTAATATAAAAAATATACATATGTACATGTAAAAAACAAAACTACTAAACTATTTTTTTTAGATATATCAAACTATAATTTCCTTTTTTTTTTTAAGAAATGTTACACCCAATTCACACCATGAAATAAAACTCACGATTTTTCTTTTTCTTCAAAAGTTGCTTCTAAAAACTTTACAGATTCATACGATGATTTTTTCCCATGATTTAAATGTTGATTTTTTTCTCCGTAATCGGTTATTCTTCTTTACTTTATTATTTGTATAAAAACAATCTGACATGTGTATGTATGTATGTACATCAATTTGTTATTTCCGTACAAACTTCGTGCAAACGAATATGCGTATTGCCACATGAAAATGAAATATGAAATAAAGCAAAATAACAAAAAACGAATATGTGTAAAGAAAAATATAAGAAAAACTCACGGAGAACTGAAAATGTGAATTTTTTGTTACCCCTTTTGCTTCTCTACCCCGTTCGCCGACAAACACAAAATATCGTGAAATAAAATTCATGTAAAATTTCATGGTGTGAATTGGGTGTTAGTTTGCACTCAAAAGACGATCGCACGGTCTGCAAGACTTCGCAATTTTTATTATAACATAAAAAATGTGTTTTTAAAAAATAGAATTTATATCCATTTTTTATATCTCTATAAATTTAAATTTTAACAAATAAAATAAAAGCAATATTTATTTTTTAGCTGTCAAAAAATACTAATTGGGTATATATGAACAGTAAATTTAATTGCTCAGTTAAAATAAACACAATTAAATTGACACAATTAACAATGTATGTCTGAACATGGATGGTATTAGGCATATTTTAAGTTATATGAAAAATTTAAAATAATTGTTATGGTAAAAGATTTTATTTTCACTCTGCAACAGAATTTGAACACTTCCTTTTTTTTCGAAAAAAATTTGCTGTTACAATACTGTGCACAGGTACAGTTTGTATCCGTAAAAATTTTGTTAATCGTAGGCAAGTTGTTCCTTTCGAAAAATTTGTAACCGGATAGCAACTCCATTAGTCAACTGATTGCTTGCAGTTTTTTTTTAAATCGGAGACAGTTTTTAACACCTCACCCTGGAATTATGATTATCGCTTAATTTGTTTGGTATCATAAATTAACTATGAAAAGGGTGGGGGGAGCAAGTTGTACCCCCAATATTGATACCGTATAACTCACCTATTGTTACTCAGTTAAAATTTAATTTTTTTTTTTCTAAACGGGTTTGCATACAGTTTTGTCCTGAAATTTTTTTTTAATAGGAGATCAATGGGTCGATTACGGATCGCATCTGACAACTAAGAGCTCTCAGTTTCAATTGCTATTTTTTGGTTGGTTGGCAACTACAAATTTTCAGTTGCCGGCGGGCAACGCAACAAAACTTCGGTTGCTATCCATAGTAAGTTTGATACTCACGAATGCATTTGATATAAGCGTGTATTAGAAAACTAGTGTAGGCATTAAAAATCGAAAAGTATTCGAAGAATTTGTAATAAAGAATGACTTTAGAAGTGCCAAAAATAATCATAAACAAATTTATTGAAAGATTTGGAAGCAACGGTAACTAACGACTATGAAATGGCAAATGGTTTCAACATCAACTTGGAGGATTAATTCAGAAGAAAAAGACAGAGTTTTATTCTGTTTAGCACATATTAAAGACTGGGATAGAGACCCTTATAACAATAAAACAGGGTTAAACTGTTTTACACAACTGTACATCATGGTGTGTTTCATTTAGGCGCTGAAAGTGGTGGGATTTTTTCTAAGGATGGATATTTCACGGTGGCAATTACCGCTTATTTACGATTCCACTTTTTTTTAATTTTTAAAATTTTTGTTGTGGCAGTGTCATACAATTCAATGAGTTTGTTTAAAAATTTAGGATCGACAGTTACCATCTTTTCTCTGTTTAATGCATATGATGTCTGGATGAGGATCTATTTTAGTGTGTAGACAAAGAAGAACCAGAATAAAATATAGTATAATTTTTAAAAGATAAGAAAAGTGAAAAATATGTTACTTTTTTTAAAAAAAATACTTCCTTACATACAAAGTTTATTGCCTACATTACTGTACATTGTGTACTTTCTGAGGGCTTAAATGAAAAATGCCGGTCTAATTTGTAGGATAATTTATCCCGTATATTAAAATATAGTTTAAAAGAAGTATTTGATAATTATTTTTTAAATGTTGATTGCTGTATTTGTTTTCTTTTTTTTTTTTTAATTCAAAACTAAATCATAAAATTCATCCAAATTTTGTTAATTTAAAATTTCTAAAATAAAACCACAAATGCTCAGGATCATAACTCTGTTTTAATATCCTTTAAATCTCAAATCATTTCCGGTTTAAGTTCATCAAAACTAGTTTTGTTTTCTATTTAAACAAATTTTAATGACATTTTTTGCGTCACATTTTTCATTTATTTAGTTATTTTTTGAAATGCTGATGCAACACTTTTAAACTTTTAATAACGACAAATATTTTAGTTGTTAGTTATTTTAGTTTTATTCCGGCCTGAGTATTTATTTATATACATACATACATACATACATACATATGTATGTATCTAAATATTCAAAATATTCGTGTTATGCCGTGAATTTTATTTCAACTTGTACAAAATATTTTCCAAATAGTCCGTTTTAACATAAAATGCACATTTTTTTGTTTGCATTGCACATTGTTGTTGCAATCAAAACAACTCGATATTGGCGATGTGACACCGGATGCAATTGTGTCGCCTATTTCCGCCCTCAAAAAAAAAAAAAAAGCTAACCAACAAAAATACAACAAAATACGACAAAACGTGTTTCTGACGAACAACCAAACAACAAACCAATGGATGAATGGAATAGAAAAATGTGCTAAATAGAACATAATAATTCGCGCTATAGGAGAAAAACTCTTCTTTTTTTTCTCAAGTTTTTTTTTGTTTTTTTTTTTAACCACATAAACATTTTAGTTTTTTAATAAATTTCCATGACGTTCATTGTTGCTATTGTGGCATAATTTGCTGTTTTTTTTTGTTTAATTCCGTTGGTATTTTGCCCAGTTTGTTTTGTAAACAACCATTTATTATTGGAAACTGGACGTTTGTTGTATACCTCAAATACATAAATAGAGATTTATTTATTTGTATGTACTTGTATTCAAAGGGTTTTTTTACCTTTGCAGGCAAAAATTGTTTAATTAACTTTTCGAAACACGATTAAAATACAAGAAAATACGTATTTTTTGAATTACAAATACCATAAAACTACTAGATGAGCTGGCAAAGTTGTTTTGCCATACAAAATATTTCTAGTACGTATTATATTTCTAGTACGTATATAGGACATAGCGCCATCTGTCATTCAACAAAAAAAATTATTATGAGGCGGACATCTGTCATTCAACAACAAAAATAATTATGAGGCGGACATAATTATGTTGGGTTAATAGTTTAGTAAATACAGAAATTGCCCCCTCCCTAACCTCCTCATGCCCCTAGCAATTTAAAATATACTTTAGATCCTATTCTCATACCTACCAAATATGCATTAAAAATTTCATTAAAATCGGTCGATCCGTTTCGGAAGAGTTCGATAACAAACATCGTGACACGAGAATTTTATATATTAGATTAACACATGTGAGTCAAGAGATAATAAAATTAGTGTGTACCGTGTGCAAGCAGTCATGCAATTATGTCGATATCAGTGATGTTATACACTTTTTTGAGAAGTCTTTACGCAGCACTTAAAAAATCCCTATTTTTCCCTACGCGCTCAAAAAATTGTCTTTACAAAAATCCCTACAATTTTTAAATTATAATATATCAAACAATGCAAATAAAATCTTTGTGTTTAATATATAAACGTTTTATTTAAACTTGTTATACATTATGAATTATTAAATCAGTCTTTTTTTATAAATTAAAAACTAGATAACCAAAAATTGAAAAACATAAAAACAAGTGATTGATGATAAATTCATTTAAAATCACAATTAGTTCATTGGTAAAAAAAGCGAAATATAAAAAATATGTATTTTGCACTTTTGAAATTCGCTAGGACACTAAAAAAATTATTTGCCCGTGTTAGTTTTGACTGGTGATTTCCTGACATGTCGTAAGGATACCATTTTTTTTAAATGAGTTTCGGTACATTGGAAAGTATAACAATTTTTACACTCGTTTTGTTAAAATGAGGGGACAATGCAAATTGAAGTTAAAATTTTATGACTTAGATTATTTCTTTTCTTAGTGCGAACATCAGTGATGATGGAAAAAATTCTTTCCCTGTCTGTATGTGGCATGTGGCAGTGATAAAGCAATGGTAGCTAATTTCGACAAAAGGGGGTAAATGAAATTCTCATTAAAATTTTTCATTTTGGTAACTGTACACCAAAACTTTTCGATGTCCATATTTAACAAATCACCTATTTCTTGCTCTGAAAAAATAAATTCAAAGGATCTTCACTCTTGTAGAAGAGAATTAGCGTCCACTTTTATATTTTTCGAAATATTTTTAAATGAAAATTCATTTTTATTTCCTTTTTTTCCAATATAACTTCAGGGTTTAAGAACCCCATTTCTCTAAATATTTCTCTGTATTTTTTCCAAGGCCAAATTGAAGAAGGTTGCCAAATTAATATATTTTTGCCATAATATTGATTTTTTAATGATTTCAACATATCTGTCATTTTTTCCCTACGGTCATTTTTTTTGGAAGAAAATCCCTACGAGTAGGGATTTTTCCCTACATATATCAATGCCATCGAAATAATGTCCGTAAAACTAATAAACAGGACGATTTCTTGATTTCCTCTTTACACATACATTCGATTTAAATAAAATATATACTATGCAAGAGATATTTGTTTTAAAAGGAGTCCAAAAGAAAATATTATAACTTTAATGCAAAAAATCATTCAATCTCTAAAATCTGAAACCAGTAAACCAGTGGATTCTGTAAGTTTTTCATGAAATAATATAAATATTTTACAAGTTTTTATGCTCTTGATAAACTACCCATTTTTAATCGGAAATTTATTATTTTCTTCCTAAATATTTTGTAAATATCGAACCTTTTGTTGCAAGACGTTCCTAACTCTAAATGATGTGTTTTTGTGATTTAATAAAGCAAAATCATTTCATATTGTTCTTCATGTTGTTTAAAATTTTAATATACTCGTATATACAGTGAACTCGCTGGAATGTGAACTTTCACAATAGTGAACTATCCACTAATGTGAACAATCGTTTTCTAATATGAACTCTCTAAATTGTAAACAAAGTTTGATGGCTCTAAATAGTGAACAACAATTTTTTGGAGAAAACCATATCCCAAAAATAAAATAAGCTCATGTAACACATGACATGCATTTAAAACCGAACATTTTTGTTGATACGAGTATGTGTTACACTCAAATATTTTATAAATTTCATGTTATTTTACCAAAGACCAAGCTTTCTTTCTATTGTACTAAATAATCTAGTTGGGTGGTAAAAATTGGTGGCACGAAATAAGCCCCAATGAAATAAGCCCCAAATCGAAAAATGATATAAGCACCAAAAAATTTTAAAATTTTTTTTTTGGGCTTTATTATTTTTTGGGCTTATTTCATTTTATTTGGGGCTTATTTCATATCACACATTTTGGGGAAAATTGCATGTTATTTTCAAGTTTCAACTGTGTTATAATAAAGCCCTTGCGCCCGGCCGTAGGCCGGTTATGCAGAAAATACTTTGAACGCGAAGCCGTTGTTGGATATACCATAAAGGATAAAGTCTTTGATATAATTAGAGGATAAAATTCTTGCATTTTATGATTTCTTCTTAAGCTTACTTCATCAAGTTAACAAATTTGGGGCTTATTTCATTTTTTTATTTGGGGTTTATTTCATATTTTTTGGGTCTTATTTCTAAAATTTTGTTTGGGGCTTATTTCATTTTTTTGGGGGTTTATTTCATAAAATTTTTGGGGCTTATTTCATTTTTCGATTTGGGGCTTATTTCGTGGTGCCGTAAGAATTATTACAATCGAAAATGCGAACAAATTATTATTCAATAAAGTGAACAACCTTGGTTTTTATAAGTTCACATTACCACGAGTTCACTGTATAAAACTCTACACAAAAATTCTGGAGTTTAACAGAGCTCTGTTATCAAGTTAACATTGTTCGGTTGACATATAAAAAAAAAATAGTGAATGCAATAAAAATGAATTTTTGTTTGGGAAGAAATCAACGTGGGCGGAAGAAAAATATGGGGATTTATGGACGAGTTACTCGTAGTCCTCTACAAGAGCCTATAATAGGGTTCTTAAACGGTTTGATTGGAATGTTGATACATGTATTATGTTCGGGCTAGCCACATTTTGTTTTGTGAATAAGTTAATGTGGGCGGAAAAAAATTATGGGAATTTGTTAAGGACAACGGTGGTCACACTGTAAATTCTGTATTTATAAAAATTGTATAAATCGAGTATAATTTTTTCTAACTCAGACTCAAAAAAAAAATAAAAACACTTACAGGCTCTTGTTGAAGACTACTTAGGCCTCAAATCATTATAATTTTTTTATGCCCGTGTTTACTCCTTCCTAAATAAAATTTATTTTTAGTGTATTCACTATTTCTGTCATATTTCAACCGAACAATGTTAACTTGATAACAGAGCTCTGTTAAGTTCTATGGCTTTTATTTAGGGTTCTACATATATTTAAAAATGGAACTAAACCCTCGTATTTATCTTATAGACTCAATTCTTGAGAGAAAATTAAAATTTCCTTGTGTCATTAAGTTGTTAGAAAAAAACTCTAAGAAAGAAGTTTTTTGTACGAGTTATGACTCTCTTGCAGTATTTACTAAAACAACGTTACAACGCGTCATACAATGAATTATTTTATATATAAATAAAATACCACTACATACATATTTTATCGAGTTATGATGTTATTTGATTAAATGACTGTTGGCATGTGTATTTATTCGTAAAATGAATTGCAAACAATGTTTCTAAATCACCGCAACTTATTTTTGTTTGTAGTCTGTGCACTAATGTGGATATCTGTGATTAGGGCTTTTTGTTATAATTAGCCAAGTGATTAATTACAGATTTTATTATGCGCCATTAAAAAAAAAGGAAAATATTAATGACAGGGAACATTGAAATACTAAAATACATGGAATCCTATACATTATAATGAAATGTTATCCCAAAATATTAAATAATGAACAATTAAATTTGAAGGGATGATGAGGGAAGGTATGTATATGGAGTACCGAACAAGAACTCGGGGTATTTTTATCAAGTAGGTTTTAGATATAAAAGGTGTAAAATCCTCCTTCTCTTTAGAGGTTTAGACAAACTTACAATCGTAAATTAATACCTCTTATGCTGTCAATTTACAATAAATTTGTCTAAATTTAAATTTATCTTCAAAAGAATTTTTTTTTTTTGCATTTCAATAAAAATATTTAAAATTCTATTTCATGTGTAACCTCTTTTAGTCGCTCAATCTGTGCGGCTTTCAAACACCTCATAGAGGAAACATATACACACATCCACACAAACAAATCGTTTCATGACATTAAAACCCTTTAAACAACAATGTAGCACGTTCACATACATGTCCACTCAGTTTTTCAAAATGATAAAAACAAATTTTTTTGTTATTTATTTTTCTGAATTGTTGCAGCATTTGTAAACAACATGCAGATGTCATAATTTTCAATTTATTTTGTATATTTTATTTTTATATAAATCTCTTTGATTCTGGTCTGGACAACATTTAGAAAAAATAAATTATAATAAAAGAACAAGCCAGGATATTGCCAAAAAATTTTGGAAATCTATAGAAACAATCACACATACACACACACACACACTTTGGACTATTGGATGGTGGTATCTGGTCTGCCGCCCACAGTATTAGTTGCTTCACAACATTTCCCTCAACAACATTTTTAATATAAAATATTTGCTGAGGACAGGCTATTTTTTTTATTTTAAACATGAGTGAAAACTACGACACGATAAGGATGATCAGAAAAAACATTTTCTTTAATATAAAAAAAATTTTAGTATTAAAAATTTGATTGCATTTGTTTGCGGGATAGCTAATCTGCAGTATTTCGTTTAGTCCTGCTGCCAGCTAGTGTCTATAAATTCCATCCCAAAAAATGGTTTAGGATATTAATAAAATAGATAAAAATACTCAAAAAATTCGTGAACTTTTCCATATACAAAACACGATGCATTTAGTGGCATTCAAGCTTCCGACAAAAGCAGTGATCGCAAATTGTTTTAAACAAAATTTAAAAATTTTAAAAAATCAAAAACCAGGTCTGCACAAAACATCAACAAAGAGTAGAAGAGGGATATTTTTTATCTCTCTTACGAGCTATAACACACTAAAGTTATAGTAACTGCCAATACAACGGGATATTAAAGGTGTGTTTACATGATAATACAAAATATTAAGACTTCGTAGAATCAAAATGCCATGCAATTCTCTTGTTTGTATAAGAGAGGACAAAAGTCTGTTTCAAGGATGGTATAACTTATGCACGCTACAATATTTACAAAAATAAGATAAAAATTTTTTGAAATTAATTTGGTTGTTTTTGTAATTATTGTATAAAAGTGATGCCACCATCTTGAATTTACACTGTTAAAGCTGCCAATGTTTTCTATAAAATACACCTCTGATATTATGAGCAAACATAACTTTCTAAAATGGTTTAGAAATTAAACATTTACCGGTTTGGTTTAGAAAATAAACAATTACTTGTGAGATTCTGTACCGGTATTCTCTCCAACTCATACATTTTGCTATTTCATGATACGATTTCTTTTTTCAAACCACAATTGTGGGAACTCAAAGCAGACGTATTCTTCGCACACATTTTTATGCTCTTTTATTTAGTCGTCAATTATCAAAAGCACTGTTAGCCCATGGAAATAGGGTAAAAAAGGGTAAAAATAAAAAAAATTTCGGGTACAAAAGCACTAACAAAAGCACTTTTGTTTTGGGTCTGGTGGATCAAAACACAGATCTATTGCTTTTTCATGGCTTTTTGTGTGACTTTGTCGGAGTAAATCGCTTTATCAAACTTTTATTTCACAATTACGTTTTAAAAGCTGGATAATTTTCTCAAGCTTTTCTATATAAGTATTTGTTTTTCGATCTAAGGGAAAGCCATTGTTAGATGATGAACCTTAGCACATATCAACTTTAACATCAATGAAGAACTTGATAATAACCAAGGCACTTTCTTGCTTGAATTTGCATAAAAAACAAATAAAAGGATATGTACTAATATTGAAAGTAAGATCACTGCTAAACAAATAAATCATAAAAATTTCTGAAAGAATTTAAAAAAAGATGCTTGAGAAATTCTAGAATTCAAACTCTTAAAGCACCCCATACACATTTCAATCCAATTGTCAACTGAGTCGGTTGTTGTTCAAATCAAAGCTATGTCAATTAATTAAGTTGTCGAGTTGGTTGAAGAAAAATCAAAAGATTTTGATTTTTCAAGTTGGCTAGCAAATCTTTCAATTCGATTGTCCTGTGTGTGCTCGAGTCTCTTGATAAGCTGTCAAAATTTATGTGTATAGCATCATGAAATAATACAGCTGGTATTATTAGGCCAACAAATACATACAAATCAAGAAATTGTTGACATTAGGCTGGATAAAAATGCTAGAGCAAATTGACAGTTGAATGAAAATCTTTCAATTCAGTTTATGAAGTGTGTGGCCAAGAATCAATTCAATTGAAGGACTCAATTGTCAATTGAATTGAAACGTCTATGGGACGCATAACAGTTTGCGAGTACTAATCAAAATATTGATGCAAATTATACGCAGTTGGTTAAAAAAGTATTAGGTGTGTTTAAAGAATAGTAGGAAAATGGTTCAGTGTAAAAAATGTTGATTATTTAAAACGCACCTAAATGCACTGTGAGAAATTCTTAAAAGCACTATAAATACCCGATTTTCAAAAACGGGTATTTAAGTTAAAAAGCACCAAAAAATACCCGAAAAGCACCAAAATGGCAACGCTGCCGGCGAATGCTTATAAATTTTTTATGATTTTTATCAACAATACTAACCCAGCAAACAAACGAGTTTTATATAAAATTTACAGGAAAAATCGTTTTAAGCAGTCTGACATATATTTTATAATTTTGGCCTATTATGTTAAGAAGCATTTGAAAAAAATTGAAAAAAAGATTTTAAAATGAAATAAAATATTTCCTAAAAAAATTTATAATATTGCAGCAGATATCAAACGTTTTACTTTTTTGTTTGGTGGGTAATTCTGTCACTCACTCTCTCTATAATAGCTCACTTTCTAATACTAATGCGTCGCAATACATTCACAGTTTCAATGTGAACAATAGGGTGGGTCAATTTGTTCGGGACCGAAAAACATGACAAAGCGTATAAAAAGCTCGTAATCTACGGAAAATTCTAAGAACTTTTTCCAAAGAAACCATGGTTCTAAAATCAAAATCGAGCTTCCGGTTTTTTAAGAGAAAATGGTGCTCAGGACATCCGAAAATAATGCTATTTTTGTGGAAATATTCATTGCAATTGGTGAATAGTTGACCTGTAACGATGGAAGAGGGCTTATTTTAAAGGAAATTTTCCCAGCTTTCTATATCTGTCCTCATTTATAGAAAATTATTTACCCAAATAATGGTTTTGGAGGTTTATGTTAAAATAACAATAGTCCTGAGCACCAAATTTTCTCTTAAAAAACCGGAAGCTCGATTTTGATTTTAGAACCATGGTTTCTTTGGGAAAAGTTCTTAGAATTTCCCGTAGATTACGATTTTGCTATACGCTTAGTAGGCAAAAAAATTTACCCACCCTAGTGAACATTATTGATGTAAATACACCTTAAGGACATATCCGGTACTTTTCACATACAAACACAAATAGAAAAATTCATCTTGGGACTACAGATAAAGCTCTGCTGCAGAATTATGACGAATACCATCAACATCAGCAAAGCTGACATCAATCTGATGACAAAAATTATATTATAAAACTTTGTAATGCATTTTAAGTGGCATATTTGTATATTTTGAAAAGTTTTTATGAAAAATTAATAAAAGTTTTTTCCCAGGAGAGTTAAAAATTTGTCATAAAATATTACTCATGTGTGCAAGTGTATGTAGATATTATACTTCCTTAACAGACAAATAAAATTCTATTACATCCTGTTAACACGAAAATATGATTTCTATTGCCAATGTCATAAAAGTTTGACTTAGAGACATGTGTAAAATTAAAAAAAAAAATAAAACGAAAAGGACATAAGAGGATACAACAATACGAGACAATGTACTCAACATATGTTCGGTATTACCACCAGGTATTTTTATTTTTTTATTCTCTTAAAATAATCTTGTAAATATGTAAACGAAAGGCTTTTAATTTGTTCTAGAGTATGTGTGCAACATTGTAACAAAAATAAGAGTATGTACTTGCAACAAAAAAATTCAACATTCATATAGAAATACATGTATACAAATGAACGAGTATGGGTGGGCCTTTGTATGGTGTGGATAATACACTGTGTGAAAACTGATATTGCAATTAGAATTTCTTGGATTTTGTAAGATTTTTTCTGTCACAGTAGGTTCTAATTTACTTGCAAAATGTAAAATTATACTCACGTCAAAATATGAAACACATAGAGTCACTCGCCCCGGTCTGTCAGACCGACATTCGTTAAGTAATTTCTTGAAGCACAGTTAGGTAAAAGTTCAATGGTTTTTTGTTTTTTTAATTTTTCGTATAAAAGGATATATATAAACAAAACCAACGCAAGTAATTTTAAATAAAAATGTTTTATTTAAAAAAAATTTATGACCATGAGCCGTGAATAGAAGTATTACAAATTTAAGTTCGATGAAAATAAATTAACCATTTCATTTTTACTATAAAATTATACATATATGTATACATCTACATATTTAACCTTAATCTAGCAATGTTGAGTGTACCGAAAATTCTTACTTACTATTTTAACAAAACACTCTTCACATTTTAACAAGCTCAAGTGTAACAGCTGGTTATAACAGTTTCTACATGTCAATTACAATAACAATTGTATAAAAATTGTATTTTCAAATGTTTAAATTAAAACAATAAAGAAAACATCACGTTTTCACAAAAGCAAAAAAAAAAAACCAAAAAGACATTGTTCTTATTTTTGACTTGTACTTGTTGAGCAGGAGCTCAAGTTGAAATAACAAAAATACTCGAAAGAAATTTTATTAAATTGGCCACCTTGTGACTTTTAGCATTTTGTGTCAAAAATATTCGTATACAAATTTAAGTAAGTAAGTGGATGTATTACAAAAAAAAAAGAAAAAAAAAACAGAAGAAAATTTTAAGAAAGTGGTCTCAACATTCATTTCTACTTCCAGTTTTTGAAAAATCTTTGGTTAAACCATTGTTATTAGTTAACAAAAGACTGTGAAATTGCGCCTAAGACAAATAAAATAAAGTTTTGTTTGTATTACTCCGATGACAATAGATGTTTTAAATACTTCTCATCCCATCATTATTTGCCACATTAGGAAGATATAAACTTGTAGAGAGTGATTTCGATTCTTTAAAAATTTGTAATGTTTTTAATATTAGAAGGCAAAAGCCGATGGTAATGCCGCAAACGAATGAAAAATGCCTCTGAAAACATTATTTGAGAAATTTTATACGAATTATTATTAACGTACTGATCCTATATGACTGTTGAAAATCAAAGTAAACGGTATTCCAAAGTCGTGAGCAGTAAAACCAGAACAAATCATTTATTGCAACGAACTGATAGAGAAGGTATCATATAAGATTGTCCAATATAAGTAGGAACCTGAAACCTCCATAGGACACATGATCTACTTAGGCTTGGCAAATATCGTATAAGACTATTAGTAGCAGTGCTCACAGGGCACTGGTGTAATTGGACTCATTCCAGAAGAATGGGTGTAACTTAAAACGACTACTGTAGAAGTTGTAATGATGAGAAGAAATCATCTTTTAAGTCAATGTCCGGCGCTAAATAGCACAAGGACTATTACTCTAGTCAATCTATCCTTTTTTTATCATGATCGGGATCAGCGACAGGACAGGTACAGGTTTGACTATTTCTTGTCTGCTATAAGGTATCACAAAGGGATGCATAAGATTTAAGCCCTCATGTAATTAATTTGTAGTTTATATTTTACTCCTACAAAAGATTAAAGTTCCTTTTACTTTAATAAAAAAAAAAATTAAAGCAATCCATAAATAAAGAACTTGTGTCTTAATCAATACTAGTGTGTACCAACGGTCGACCCAATCGACCGTGTTTTAGGCATAGAAAGAAAAATCATAAAAAAATCTCTTACAAAATAGCCATACAACAACCAAAACTGTAATTATTTAATGATACATTTGTACGAATTCATAAAAGTTAAAAAAAAAAAAAAAACGGTTAAATGCAAAAACAAAAATACCGTCCATTGCGCTAAATCAATGTACTCAACTCTTTCATCTTTTTTCCTATTATTCCCACATCTTAGTATGTATAGATATCTTGTTGTTATTTTTATCTTTCCAACGAAATGTGTAAGACTCATGTACTCGCATGTGTTCATTGTTTGGCTTTAACATAAATGCACGAGTAATACGTGTGAATGAAGTAGTAGCAACTTTAAAGGGTTATAGATCCCAAAATACTGAACCCACTAAAACCCACAATACCTCGTTCACTTCTGTGAAAAAATGTCTTTAATTTGGTAAAAGTCTTGTAAAAATTAGTTGTTTAATAGGTGCATGAAGGTCAGCACAAAAAAAGCAATTGTGTATTAATTATATAGATATCAGGCATTCACTTACACCTGCAAGCGTTTTATAATTATTGTCACGAAACTTGTATCTGCGTATTAAAAAAAAAATAAATTATGGGACTAAACCACAAACGTAAAAAGAATATTTAAAATGGGTTCATAAATATATGTATATAGACAAAAATTAATATATCGAGAGTACTACTTGGTGCCCTGATTTTCAAAAAAAAAAAAAAAAAAAAAAAAAAAAAAAAAAAAAACTACAGTAGCAAAATAGAAGAAAACATTTGCAAACAAAAAAAAAGAAATACCCATTTTGAAAATCAATCCATACATAGAGAAGTTAGGTCGTAATCAATATTTCGGGTGGACTAGTAGTCGACTTAAAAAGTTAGGTTAGTAAATTCGAAATAAACTCTTTCAAACTTTAAAAGAATTTTGAAATAAGTGAAAATCATTTAACTGAAAGGAAAGGGGGCAACTTATTCCTTCGATTTTCAAAAACAATTTTTGCAAACAAAACCCGTAAAAAAATTATTGGAAATCATTCTATAAATATAGAATCAACACTTTAAGAGAGCGGTCAAATTCCATCCCTACTACGATTTTAGAAATAAAGTTAAGGGACCAAACTACACGCGAACAAAAAAAAAAAACAATTTTAAAAATGGGTTCATAATTATTTAGTTTGCAAATGTAATAAAATACAAATGAATTGATAATCTCCGCTTTTTTTTAAGTTGTTTAAAAAATGTAACCAAAAGATCCATTCCCCCTCCCTACTGTGGACGCAAAATTTTATGAGAATCAAAAACAATTGTTTAAAGTGACATAATTTTACTACACTTCCATAAATCAGCACAGTACAAGTTTGGATGTAGAATCGCTGAGTATCTCAGTTGTTGGCCTTTACAGACACATCCATGTAAAAGTGACAGCCACTTCTCATAAATAAAGTTCTGGAGTTCAAACCGGTTATTGGTAGTATTTGGCAGCCACCCTACAAGAAATGGTTGACCGAAACTAATACACAGAAAATTTTTTAACTAACACACTTGCAGAAATTTTATTTGAGCGAACATATGATTGTCATTGTTGATGAAGTTATCCATCATCGTTGAAGATATTATGTTGCAATTTTATTTTTGACATTTTTGAAGTTTGCGTTAAGCATTTGCGTGTGTTATAAAGGTTTCATAATTTTATTAAACAAAATAAATAAGAGTTTATTTTAAAAGTATGAACAAAATATCAAAAGGTATGTGGAAAAATAATTAAACTTTTTGTAGGTTTTTTAATTTCAGCCATTTCTGCAAATTTCAGATGTTTTTCAACAGCAAGGTATCCCTGAATTGAAAAAAATATGTGAAGAAGGCACCACAGATTACAATTATCCTATTATAATATTTTGTCTTAAAATTAATTTATTTTTTATTTTCTTTTGTTAAATAAAATTATAAGGAATTGAATAGAGATAAATCGTGTTTTATTTCTACAACTATCTCCGTCAACAGTGACAATTATAGCCATCATGCTTACAAGTCAACTATGACCTGTGCATCCAATCAACTTTGAGTAGTCAAACGTGACTGGTAAATCCATCAAATGTGACCAATACTTTTATCAACGTTGACTCACGCCTACACAAAAGTTTTCATCATATTCTTCATATTGGCCTTAAGAATGGATCGAAACTTTGTTCTATGCGATGATGGGTATTTCAGTCAGTAATGATTGTCAAATGATAGGTAAAATGACTGTCACTGTTCTTGTAGGGCAGTTACTTGACAACTTCTCTTACACCTTGGGTAGCTTGGGTAGTATGAATTCTCAACTTCATAACGATCTCGCGGTCATTCAAAAATATTAAGATATTTTAATTTCAACTGTGATATTGTTAAAATTATCTAGCCTTGACTGCAAGCAATTAAGTTAATAATTTTATTAAATTTTTCTTTCTTCGTTTATCTATTTTAAGCGGTCTTACGTATACTCATACATTTGTTTTTAACTTTGTACTTAACTTTTTATACTTTTAAGTATGTCCTTTTGCTTGTTTTATCTCTGTCCTAGAAATTTTTACTGAACAGACTACATACGTCTATTAATTTATTTTTTTTTTTTTTTGACAAATTTATTGCAATTTGTCAGCAGCACATGCTGTTGGTGAGTTGTTGCAGAACTAAAAAAAATACATGAATGTAAATATTTTTCATTGTCCATAAACGCCCATAAAAAGCAGAGAGTGCTTATATTTATTTTATTTATTTATTTTTTTGTTGGCGTAAAACGTTAAAAAGGGTTGTCATTTGACTGTAAATGGAATATGTAGATTAGGGTGGGTCAATTTGTTCGGGACCGAAAAACATGACAAAGCGTATAGCAAGGTCGTAATCTACGGAAAATTCTAAGAACTTTTCCCAAAGAAACCATGGTTCTAAAATCAAAATCGAGCTTCCGGTTTTTTAAGAGAAAATTCGGTGCTCAGGACATCCGAAAATAATGCTATTTTTTTGGAAATATTCATTGCAATTGGTGAATAGTTGACCTGTATCGTTGGAAGAGGGCTTATTTTAATGGAAATTTTCTCAGCTTTCTATATCTGTCATCATTTAAAGAAAATTATTTACCCAAATAATGGTTTTGGAGGTTTATGTTAAAATAACAATAGTCCTGAGCACCAAATTTTCTCTTAAAAAACCGGAAGCTCGATTTTGATTTTAGAACCATGGTTTCTTTGGGAAAAGTTCTTAGAATTTCCCGTAGATTACGATTTTGCTATACGCTTAGTAGGCAAAAAAATTGACCCACCCTAATGTAGATACAGTAGTTCCCGTTTAAGGCACAAAAGATGATAGCAACAAAATTAAATTAATAAAACGCGCAACAGCAGAGTTTTTTTTTTTTTTAATTAGGATCAGCACTCAGGGGCTGACCCCTACGTATGCAGTGCATTGTGCCGGAACTCAGGGAGAGGGTAGAGAAGATAGATGTTGAAAATTTAGAATGCTTAACTCTTTTAGAACTCTGCTTTTTGTGCGTTATGTTAATTTTTATAGCAGTGTTGAGGCGCCTCCGGTGTTAACTAGACTCATTAACTTCGTTAAGTTGAATTGGCAGGCATTTTACTAATTGTTTTACTTCGCCGATGTTTCTGCTAACCGACGAAGGAGGGCGATGTTGTGTACTTTTAGCTGGGAACAGCATCAATCGCTGTCGGAACAGTTTTTTAGTGACTAGTGCTATGCCTTCATCACTTAAATAGTCCGACAGCTACTAATACAATGCCACACTAATGCACTTTAGAGAAATTAATGATGTTGATTGACTTGCTCTGGCCAGGGTTTGAACCCACGCCTAGTTACTGTTTGCTTAGTAGCTTCTCGATTTCACCATCTAACAGCTGTACCCTATCCCTTTCTTCATAGTTCTGTCACATAACATGGCATTGTGCTGTTGCTACAAAGCAAACAAAAATTACGACTTTTGTCAAACGCGTAGTAGGAACTTATGCAAGTGTTGCATTAAAAATGCGTTATTTAAGTTTTATAAAATTACATATGAAAAGTAACATTATCAGGCTCAAGTTCAGTTTTATTGAATTAATGAAAATTCAAAATTACTAATAAAAACGTTAAATTACAAAGTAGAATAGTTTGATGATAACGGACTATGAGTTTGTGTTGATTATTAGTAATTTCCAAATAGTGATGAGGGAATTTCGTACTAACCAGCACTGTTTCATTGAAGAATAAAAATTGAATTAAAAATTAATTCTCATATTCTATTTCTGTTGACAACTGGTTAAATAGTTGATATTCTTCTCAATTAGTATCCACTTTACGGAAATTGTAAAGATGGACAATTGAACGCTGATGAGATGTGTAGCGGCCTTGAAATCAGTACTGATACGTGCTTCTAAAAACTGATTGGATATAAATAATAATATTTTTTCAACATAAAAAAACTCTTAGTAATTTTGAATTTTCATTAATTCAATAAAACTGAACTTGAGCCTGATAATGTTACTTTTCATATGTAAATCAATATAAGTTCAAATAATAATTACATTTATTCGTAATAATAATAATAATATAAAAATATGTTTTATAAAATTTTTAAAACATTTTCTTTTATCTCAGAATTAAGGCGAGTTCATACAAGATGGTCCCGAGAGGTGATTATTTTCGCCCAATTTCGCCGATAGTATTTTTCTTCACCCTGATATGTGAAATATATCAATTCAGTAAATTTTTTTGACATCCCATGGAGGTATTTTTTAAGGCAAATTGGGCCGAGTCTACCTTATATGAATTCGCCTTGATTCTGAGAATAAAGAAACTTATCAACAAAATGTTGTGTAAATATTATCTGCGTGAAGTAAATTAATGTTAAACAGCAAGTGGGGTATTAATGGGTTAAGTGGGTAAACAATTAAAATGCAATACGTTTTTTTTAATTGAAATTCGGCAACAATAAAATAAGAAAGAAGTGAGTAACGTCGATAAATATGGCATAGATCATTTACGATTTTATTCCCTACTCTTTATATGCATCATTTGTGCATTTATCCGATATTTACTTAAATGATTCCCCGCTTAAATGCCTAAAAACATATGCAATTTACAAGGCGCTCATAGGCGGTAATTACTGTATATACACATTATTCTACGATACATTTATATCTACGTTTATTATCAATTAGTTGTGATTGTGGCAGATGTTTTATATTTAAAAAAGCAAAAAATATGTAAATTTTACAAGCAGAGATTTGTCAATCACAATTGATTGATTTACTGCTGTACTTTTGCATTCTTGAAATACTTTTGACATTCGAAGCCCAGTATGTATTCGTATATTAATCTCTAGTGCACAGTACGACAAAATATAAGTTGTGTGGAAATAAATTTCAAAATTTTGATTTGCGCATGCAACATAAGATGATAACTTTCAAAAATTAAAAAATTTAACATGATGTGCCAAAAATTATAAGAAAAAAATCAATTAAATAAAAAAGATATTATTTTTAATCCAAAATGATTATGCAGTCTAAGGCGATTAAAAAAGTAGGCATGAACTATAGTGCAAGCAACAAGGACAGAACAACATTAAATTAATTTTTAACATTTGCAGCATAACAACAAATTTCTTTTTGGTTATCGCATGTGCATATATCATGGTTATCTTACCGTGATTTTCGTACATTTTTATTAATAAAAACATGTGGATGTGAATTGCAGAACACCAAAAATGCTAAAGTAATTCACTCTAAAGTGAATTCGGATTCTAGAACAGACCCGAATATGACTGATTTTAGAATGAGGTGAGTCATTGTTTCTTAAAATCGGCTAGATTTATTTAAAAAATTATTGGGGTATTCACACTGTAGTCATATGTCATAAAATAATAGCACACCAAAATATGACAAGTGTTAACACCCCGTCATAATTTAGTTTGCAATGTCATAATTGTGCCAGCTGATAAACATTTAACAACACTCCATTTCTAGTCGGATTATTGCGCATACGTTTGCATTTTGGCTTAAATATATATGTTTTTTTTAATTGTTAATAAAGAAAACAATAAATTTCCTGTAAATTTTCTAAAATGTCCATTATCAATTAAAATTTTCAATTTTTTTATCTATACAAACTTGCTGAAATAAATATAATCAAAACCAGCTGTTGCCGGTAACATGAGCTGAACTATTTTTTTGGAAGGCGGCAAGTGGAAAAACGTTCACAAGCTGCCAGGGAGATCAGTTACACAAACACATATTTTCATTCAAGGCGAATTAATTATAAGGTGGATGCAGTGGCAAATTCACGCGAATTTATACATTACCTAAACTGTCAAATTTGTTACATATTTTCCCGCGGCATTTTAATGTAATTTTTTATGCATGGAGAATTTTGACAGCGTAGGTAATGAATTCACCGTTAACAGAAACAAAATGCCTGTTGTTTGCTTTGCACGGTGCGCCTTAACTAAAATTAAATAAAAAGGTCTTACACCTAGAAAATTAGTAAAGATTCTGAATTTACAATGTTCATAGATGAGAAAAATCAAAAAACTAAAATAATCTGTGGAGAGATATTTTAATAAATTCACTTTGAACATTTTTGCGCATGAAGTACGATATTTTGGAAAATATGGCATTGTTTTATATGAATAGAAAGGAAAAAATGACATAATAATAATTTTTAAGTGTTAAATCTATTAAACTTTTATTATTTCAATATAAGGTCCGTTTCATTTTTATAACGTATGTATGAAATTATACTTTAGAGCTCTATAAACTTAAAACTAATCAAGTTACCTTGAATTTTTTAATTGGGTATGAATTGGCAAAAAGTCTGTTATCAAAATATTCTTTTGGTTTGAATCAATTGTATATTGTTGTTAGCGATAACGTTGCGTCGCAGATCGAATTATTTATCAATTGTTTGGTATCTAAAAACTATTAAAACGCGTCTAAGAATTTTTCGGTGAATGATGTCGTCTAAAGCTTTGACTCACGATCAAAATCGGGGAAAAGTTTGTTTCTTGTGTTTTCGAAAACAAAAACAAATGTATATTATAGAGAATCAGTTAAAAATTGACATGAAAAAACACGTTGACAACTATGATGACGAGCGCAGATTGCCGGCTGCTGTGTGTTGTACGTGCAGGAGAAAGGTATTTCAAGCGAAGTCTGAAAAAAAGAAATTAGCATCTCCAGATTTGTCTATTTTTAAGCCTGTGCAGGCTACGCGTTAAAATTTGTGGCAAAGTTGCAAAAAAAGTTCCAGGTAAGTTTTAAAAGCAAAAAAATATATTTTTTTTGTTAGTTTGTTCTTATGTACATATATATATATGTTTCAGATTTTATTGTTTTTATTTGTTATTTTAGGCAAGTCTAAACAAATGTCTGCGACAAAACGGTGCGACGTGTGCTTCAGTGAGATTGGAAAAGGCAAACCACATAAATGTGGGTTGAAATCTCGAGTAATAAATGTTTCAAATCATATATCAGATGGATCTTTAAAAGCGAATGATCAAATCATGTCCCGTGTGATTAAAGAAAAAGTAAAAGACGATTCTAAGGGTGGTCGAGAGCCTTCAGTTTTGCGGTTGTCACAAATTCACGGCAAACCACTTCAAATCGCAGTAGGCAATAATAAAAACAACCTTTCCACAACAAACTCATCTACATTATCTGCGGATGATATGTTGAAAATGAAAAGCAATTTGAATTTAAGTGATCGTGCAACTTTAAAAATGGCAGCTTCCATTCCTGTGTGTACAAGAAGTAGAAAAGCCATTGAACCAGGATTAAAATTAAAACTTAATAACACAGCCCATTTTGTCGACGATTATTTTGATTTTAAGGAATTTCCTTTTGTTTGTGTAAAAGGCGATGAAGTCTCGGATGCTCCTGTGTTTGGAGTTTACTGCAAAGATGTTCCTGCTTTTGTTCAGTATGTGAAAAATAAACGAGATGCACTGGATGCTCACTTAAAAATGGGTATTGATGGAGGAGGCGGATTTTTAAAAATATGTCTTTCTGTTCAATCAAATGAGTTGCAGTTTGAGTGCAGCGGTAAGCGTGCTAAGTATGATGAGGGGATAGCAGCAAAAAAATTTAAGGATTCTGGAGTTAAACGACTATTTATTCTAGCAGCCGTTCCAAGTGCGCAAGAAAATTATAAGAATGTAGCCCAACTCGTTTCAACGTTGAATATAAGTCCTTTCCACGGCACAATTGCGACCGATTTGAAGCTAGCGAATATCTTGGCAGGTATTATGTCGCACAGTAGTGCATACCCGTGCACTTATTGTTATGCCAAGAAAGATGAGCTAAGCAGCTGTGGCGAATTGAGATCACCCGAAAATGTTTCATTGTATTATACAAAATGGCTGACTGAAGGAAATGGCTTAAAAAACAAAGCGAAAGATTATTTCAACTGCATTCATCCACCGCTAATTACAACTGTTGGAGGCAAAACATTCCTAGATATTATTCCACCGCCAGAATTACACCTTATGCTTGGTGTTGTTAACACTGTTTTCACGCATATGTTGAAAGAGTGTGAAAATGCGTCGCTGTCATGGGCAAAAGCTTGTCACGTTCAGCGTGAAATCAGACGAGGATGTTCTGGGTTTAAAGGAAATGCATGCAAAACACTTTTAGATAAAGTAGACCTTCTGCGCCAGTTTGAAAACCTAGCAATACCTAAGTATGTTAAAGTATTTGACGACTTCAAAAATATAGTTTCTGCATGCTTCGGATATAATCTTGATCAAAATTACAAAGCATGTATAGAAGCTTTCAAAAAGAGCTACATGGACTTAGGTGTCAGCGTTACACCAAAGGTTCATGCAGTTTTTTTTCACATAGAACAGTTCTGTGAAAAAAACGGTGAAGGATTAGCATTTTTTGGGGAGCAGGCGATGGAGTCCGTACATTTCGATTTTTTAAAGTCTTCCTGGGAAATGAATAAGGTTGCTGCGAATCATCCGGATTATCCTAAACACCTTTTGAGCGCTGTTTGTAGATATAATGCTTCACATGTTTAAATTGATGTAATTATAATTAAATTATGTTACATTTTTATATTTTATTAGTACTAAAATGTTGAAATAATAAAAGTTTAATAGATTTAACACTTAAAAATTATTATTATGTCATTTTTTCCTTTCTATTCATATAAAACAATGCCATATTTTCCAAAATATCGTACTTCATGCGCAAAAATGTTCAAAGTGAATTTATTAAAAAATCTCTCCACAGATTATTTTAGTTTTTTGATTTTTCTCATCTATGAACATTGTAAATTCAGAATCTTTACTAATTTTCTAGGTGTAAGACCTTTTTATTTAATTTTAGTTAAGGCGCACCGTGTTTGGTGTTGAATTATTGTAGCCGTAATGAATTTGCCTTTTGCACGAAAATTTCATTAAAATGGCGCGGGAAAATATGTAACAAATTTGACAGTGTAGGTAAGGTATAAATTCGCGTGAATTCCCCACTGCATCCACCTTCTAATTAATTCACCTTGGTTGTGCATATATCTGGTAATGAATTTGTCTTGTATTCATTCTTGTGTTATTTAAAAGTAGCGGCGGCTTATAAATATTATCGCCGGCTCGAATAAGGAGTTGCAGCTGCTCGACTAAGATTTCTACAGTTATTTTATGACAAACCATAAACATACCTGAAAATGTCTTATTATTATATGACTTTTTTGTTTGGAGCACAACAACAATTTTTTTAAACTATTGTAAAATAATATAAGACATTATGAGAATATGACTGATATGACAACAGTGTGAACACCCCATATGAATAGTTTTTTTCTCATTATTTAACTTTAATTATAGTCGTACGGGACATGGCGTGCGGTAAATTTTTTTCCATCATGATGTTGAAATTTTTTCTGGTGCTTTTTTGCGAAATTATGAATAGGAAATTAAAAAAAATTTTAAAAAATTAAATAAAAAGGAAGTGTTTATTGTGTTTATTTTAACATAACGACGAACTTAAAGAAAATACAAAGTGAGATAAAAAAGGAAATATATTTCACAAAATGTGCTAAATTAAATACAGAGAGCAGGGGGTCCATTAATTATAGTTTTTTTTTTCGGAATATGCATTTTTAGCTGCTTTCACTTCCTGACTTCTGCAACAGAAGAAGTGCAATTGAGATATGTATGTGTGGTATAATTTTGAAGTTTTTACACTTTTCGTCCATTCGTATTTCGTATTGGCAAAATATTGTAAAGAATTAAATTGATATTTTAAGTCTGTAAAGCACCTATTGCAATTGTTTATCTTGCAATTTTCATTGAATATGTTGCAGCAAACTGATTTAAGAAAGCTTTCAAAATTGTAAGAAAATGAAGGAATAATTTTTGCACAGCTTTCCAACAAATAACCGAAATTCGCATGACTCATGCAAACGCACATACTGTGTGGCGTTTTGGTTATTGGTTGCACATGTCTTGGCCGCATCTTAAAAAACAGTAGATTTTTGGATTTGGGTTTTATTTTTTAAAGAGCTTAAACGCTTCAGACACTGTCATCATCATGAAGCTCGTAGCAATTATTTCCCCTTCAAACAAAATTGTGTCCTTCTTTTCCGAAGCTTGCACACTAATATTATCACTATTATAAAATTCAGTGATGCAACTTATCACACACTCTCTCTCTCTGGCAGCGTACTGCAGGTGTTTTTTTTTGCATTCAAGTGTTTCTGCGGGCTGTTCGTATTTTCTCGCTGTTTTTATTCATCTTGATTTAAATAATTATATATATGTATATATATATATATATATATATATTTTTTCTTTAATAACTAGTTATTAAAGAAAATATTTTTTTAATACTTTTAAATTTCACACCGCTAGTTCGCCGATTAGTTTGCAATTCTTTTTTTTTTCAATATATTTTTTTATATTTTAATTGCAATAAAAATGTCTGTTTGTAATCATTACTTGATGAACTTTCTTCACGCAGTTTCGTTGTATAGATACAAAATGGTGTTTTTCAATGTCGTACGGGACATTTAATTAACGGACAATGCAAAGCAATATTTTATATTTATTTTTAGTCCTATTGAATCTTATGCATTATTTTCTAACTCTTGATATTGTTACGGAGATCTAAGAGAGAAAAACTCAATCTATAATGACTAGCACACTAAGAATGTTTTTCTTGCTCTTCAAATTAAAAAAAAAATTAAAAAAAAAAGTTTCACTTGCTTGATTTTCGACATGAATATCTTGAAATGAGTAATGAATAAATGCCAAACTTTTGCAGATTTATTGAATTTTATTGTTTTTCTTTCAAAATTTGCCAAAAAAAAAAAAAATTTTTTTTCAACAACTTTTAATTTTTTCGTCTCTGTAGACCTTCTGAGAGAAATTCCCATAAGCAAATTATATATATGACCTAATATTATTGTCAAATAAGGGAACAATATTGTTTAAGTCGTTTAAACAGCCTACAACCATTAATTCACTAATAAATAATTCATGAACGTAACTATTTAAGAGGAAAACCGTGAGCTAACTTGTTTGAATTACTTATTTCATTTTTGATAATGTATAATTGAAAAAATTATATTTATATGATTGAATTTTGAACTTAACTAATGAATTATTGCATTATTATTGTATTGTACTAAAATCTTAAAAACAAACTTTTCCATCCGTGGTCGATTGAACAGATGGATCACTATTGTGAATTATTATTGTTATTATTAATTTCTTTTTATTCTGGGCGAACGCGCCAAATATATTTTTGTAATGACGTGGCTCTAAGAAAGTGAATCATTCTGTTCACGACATTCGTCAAAGTAAGATCTCTCTGATAAATATTTAAACAATAAAGAAAATCTCATGTAAGTTAACTCAATATCCAGTGTCTTTTCATTCGAACAAGATTCTGGAATACCGTCCTATTTCCCCAAGGATAAGTATCGGTTATTTTCCCCCTTTCCCGTTTCCTATTATTTCATCAATTAAAACGTCTAATTTGCACTCGGTCAACTCCGAAAGAATGTAAATTTGTTAATGGTCCTTCGAGCCGGATGAAAAAAATTGAGAAAAAAATATCTCATACACTATTATATTGATTTTAGATTATGATTGCCTCAACTATAATACTTCTTGGGTAAATCCAGTGGATTTCCAAAACTCTTTTTGGTTGCTCTTCAATTCGATTTTTACGCTTTAAATATTGATCAAAATTTATATACTTTTGATCCAAATTTAATTGTTTCATATTTCTGATTTTTTTCGAAGAAGTAATTGTCTGGTGGACTGACAACACATTTAGTGGTTGGTCGTCGACTATGGCTGACTTCCAAAACGTCAATTGCAATGTGTTTGAACAAAGCATCACATTTCAAAACGCCGCAGTACAATAAATATACTATGTATACCATTTCAAAACGCCGCCGCCAAGTATTTTTAACGTAATAAGAAAGCAAACAAGGCATCGATTTTATAGTTGTTGCATTGTTTGGGAACTTTGCATATGTATGTGATTTAAATACAGTAGCAATACTGTATACAAACTTTGTATACGAACGTATTGGAAGTCAGCCTATGTGTTGAGTTTAGAATTTTGTGGTATTTGTTATATTTAAAACTGATTTATTGAATTAATGAAAATTCAAAATTACTAACAAAAACGTTAAAATACAAAGTAGAATACTTTGATGATAACGGACTATGAGTTTGTGTTGATTATTAGTAATTTCCAAACAGTGATGAGGGAATTTCGTACTAACCAGCACTGTTTCATTGAAGAATAAAAATTGAATTAAAAATTAATTCTCATATTCTATTTCTGTTGACAACTGGTTAAATAGTTGATATTCTTCTCAATTAGTATCCACTTTACGAAAATTGTAAAGATGGACAATTGAACGCTGATGAGATGTGTAGCGGCCTTGAAATCAGTACTGATACGTTCTGCTAAAAACTGATTGGATATAAGTAATAATATTTTCCAACACAAAAAAACTCTTAGTAATTTTGAATTTTCATTAATTCAATAAAACTGAACTTGAGCCTGATAATATTACTTTTCATATGTAAATCAATATAAGTTCAAATAATAATTACGTTTATTCGTAATAATAATAATATAAAAATAAAACTGATTTAGTTATTTGTTTTACTACTTTTAGCTGCTTTTACTGCAAAAGAATAAAAAAAAAAGTTTTGAATTTCATACCAAATCAGCTGGCCTGTGATCTATTTTCCATCCTTTTTAAACCCATTTTAGAAATATGTAATACCAATTAATATACTGACGACGGTGACTAACAAATTTTTTGAAAATAGTGTTTGTAAAAATGCTTTATTTTAATTCAAAAAAACTATCACATACATAATAATTCAAAGTCTTTTGAAATAAAATGAAATGAAGTTTTGTACATTTTACCTTGCAACCATAATGAAAAACGTCGACTGACTGCATTAATTTTCTTACTTAAGATTTTTTCTTCTTAATATTTTTGTAACATGCATAACCATTACAATGTATGTATACATACATACGAGTATATTTCATTTTATTTTTATACGAAACAGAAAAAAGAAAATACTCTAATAAAAGCAAATAGTGAGTTGCAATGGTTTTGTGTAATAAATTCCACAGCATAAATGTGAAAAATAAACGTGCAAAAGTTTTGCATGCTGATTTTCGACATAATAATTTTAAACACTAAAAAATGTGGCATACAGTGGAGGGGGCGATAGCTGTAACTAAAAATAATACATATATTGCATATTTTTGGGAGTAAGACAAAATAAAGTTTGCTTGCGGCAGACACTGTCAGAAAAAAATTTATATATGTATTTAGATAGAATAGTAGATTAAATTTATATCTAAAACTGCAACAATAACTGGATTTAAAATATAAAAGAACTTAAAAGATTTTTTTTTTATATTTTTAATTTTCGTGCATTTGGTTTTTCTTCCAAGTGTAGGTATTTGCATTAAACTAAATGTTCAAAATATGCAAGCGAATCCATTATGAAATAAAATATATTATTTTTGCGTAACATTTTTAGATAAAAAGCAGAAACGTTAAGAAACAAAAGTTGTTACCACTCCCACTATTGCAACATGTTTTATGTTTCAAGCAAGCGAAGCAAAATAGGATATATGCAATTTTAAACAAAAAAACCCTAAAAAAAAAATTTTTGCAAAATATATGAGTGGAGTGCATGCAAACGACAGAATTTATGGGGTTTTTTTTAAGAAGGTTAAATTAATTTTCAGTTTCTTAACAAAAGATATCAAAGCTTTCCAAAAGGGTAAATTTTACTTCTGTTGATTTGTAACGCAGATACTCTTTTAAGATTTTATTGAACATTAAAAACAAAATCAAGTGAAAAAAAAACTTTTTACAGAAATAACAAACTGTATTGAGGAAAAAATATTATTACGAGACCTTGTTTGGACATTAGATTGTATCAGGTACAAAAACAACATACGAGTATAAGCATTTAATACATAAAAATATCTCCAAAAATTTAAAAATATTTAGTTAAAATTTCTTACTTGTGATTTTCTATATAGAAAAATAAATAAATATTTTTTTTAGGTTCAGTTCCATGCTGCAACATGAAACTGCTCTTTATTCGAATTGTATAATGTTCGACTTAATTAAAACAGAAATGCCGTATCTACGCCAAGTTCGGCCACACAGTGTGTATATTTACACGAAACCATTTGAGCTATTTTTACCCCCTCGTAACTTTGCTCCTCTTGATCGTAATATAATGAAACTTGAAAAATAAGGTCTCCCCACAGAGGTGACCTCACAGGTTAAATTTGAAAGTTCTACCACAAAAGCTTCCCTAGATATTAAGGTGTGAAAAGTCCATATTTTAGTACATATTCACTGACTCACTGACTCATCAATATTATTGGCCACTTCCAGTAAAGCTAGAGAGCTGAAACTTGGTAGAGAGGTAGGTCTTGGTGAGAAATTAACCAGAAAAATCTGAAAACGGGCACTTTCCACCCGGGGGGACTAGGGTGCCCCTTCTTTGTATGGAGAACTTCCAGTAGAGCTAGAAAGCTAAAATTTCGTACACAGGTAGGCCCAGCTAAGCAATACATGTAAATATTTATACAAAAACAATTTAGAAAAAAGAAGTGAGATCCGCACAAAAACACAAATGTGAAAATAAGGCCAAATTCCTATCCAAAATATTTCGGCCGTAAAAAGTACTGAGATCAAACTAAGGACCAAGTTCTTGATAAGTACAATTCCATCTCATTTCTAGGCAACCTAAATGGGAAAGAATTCTTGGAAAAACGTCCAACCTTTAATATATTTAAAATTTATACACTGAAAAAACAGTTTTACATAAATTCAACGAACTCCCGTTCCGTGAATTAAATTCTTTGAAATGCAACGTATTATACGTTGTTTCAGTAAAATATTCCTTGAAATTAAAAGTAAAATTTTATGTATTTATGAAATCAACGTTGAAACCATTATTTGATTTTATTCGTTGAATTAAACAATGAACTAGTTTTTTGATTCAACGTATAATACGTTGAATTCACGAAACTCATTCATTTATTTAAACACAATGAACAAATACTTTGATTCGAAGAACCTGTTTCCTGATTTTAAGTAATATACGTTAATTTTGTTGTCTGAATAAGTTGGATCAAGAAATAAATTCTTAAAAATCAAAAACGTATGGTTTCTTAACTTCAACGAACTGGTACGTTGAATTCAACAAGACAATGATTGCCATACGTTGAATTTAAAGAACCTGTGCCTTGTGTGAAAAATAAGGAATAAATTCGTTGAATCAACAAATTTTTTCCTTGAATTTTATTGCTTTTTTGGTTGAGTGTATGGGGCTACATTTTATTCACATTTTATTCCCTTATTTGAAGAAATAAGGGAAAAATTAAAATCAATTTAGATTTCAATATACACAGCAGAACAGAATAGCAATATTTTTTTTTTCGCAAGTCAAAAACATCATCAGTGTTTATTTGTAGTATGTCACCAGTTGATAAAAAATAAATTTTTACAATAACAAATATTATTTTTTATTATAAAAATTGTACATACACATCAGACATCTGCATCAAGTATGATCGTGCCTACTGATTCGCTTTTTATGCACAAGCAGAAAATTCATCAACAAGTGTAAATCATTTCCATTATTCGATGCGAACTGATATGTATAAAAACAAAAAGTCTTGTTCATAGACAGTTTGTTTTTTGCAGGACGGCTTTGTTGTGCACGATCTGATTGCATGATACAATGAATATAAGGCGTATGCAAATATACAAACAACACCAAATTATATATATTTTGTAGGTAGAAAATTTGATTTCGGAAATCAAAAGTATAAATATGTATGTGTGCATGTTTCAAACTGTAACAAATATATAAATAAAAATAATTTATTCAAATACGAGTACAAAATAACTTTAACAGCTGAATAAAAACACTGGTTCCGCCAACAACATGTTGGCTTCGATGCAAATGAGTTTCATACACTTAACTATAAGCCAGAACATTCATGTTAGCACAAAACAACAAGTGAATAAAACTGAATGTTTGAAACGAACGGTTGCGTAAACAAGTGTTTTTTGCTTTTGAACAAAAAACGATTGGTTCATAAAAATCAATGTGCATAATTAAGTATGCCCGAAAATTTAGCACTTGTTGCAGGTGTCTGATACACTTATTGTACTATATCATTCAAAATTTAATTTTTGCTTTTTCTTATGAGATTTATGAGAAATTTTAGATGTTATAAAATATTTAAATTTTTCCAAATTTTTAATTGTTTCAGAAAATGTGCGCTCATATCCTCATTAAGGGTAAGACAGAGATACAAAGAAACTTGATCAGATAGTATTTCTTCTTATTTTCTAGCTTAATTTAAAGCTCTTTGAATTTTTCAAATCGAATGACATTTACAAACGTTACAAGCCTTAAAGTTTTTTTGTGTTCCTGGTGGTCAACTTTGACCCACCGGAACTGCTTTTGTGTAGACACCATTCCTCCTCTGTTTCAAGTTTCATTAATATCCATTCAGCAGTTTAGATTTCCTACATTTATTACTATTTATTTGGCAAAACTGCCCACTGTGCAGTGTTACTGTTTAAGTAATTCTTACTATGCCCATTTTTATATTCAATTTGCAATATTATAAAGCAGATATTAATTTAAATAAATGATTTGAAATTTGAAATATTGCTTTGCTTTATTTAAAGCTTAAACAAAAGTTAATATAAATTCGTAAATGCGCAAGAACTACATCAAAATTATTTAAATTTATCTTTATTTCTAATAAACAAAGTTTTGCAGCTCGATAAAAGCAATGAAATATTACTATTATTTTTTCTTTTATTACAAAGAACATGTAAGAAAATTAAATTTTCTTTAAATCATGCAATTGTCGATAGCAGTTTCTTTACTTTTATGTTAAATTGTTTTCCTAAAATCTAAAAAAAGCTGAAAGTCTCAAAGACTATCAAGTTCTTAATTAATTCTTTCAAAAATAGTTTATTTATTTCTTTTTACAGCAAATTTGTCTTAACAACTTCGAAACAATGCAACAATTTTCTAACACATACATATCATGCTTTTAATTAAAAAAATATGTTAAATGCAACTTAATAAAAATAATGGCACAAGGATGGATTAAAAAAAAACACCTCAAGTGTTTTTTAAACAAACTATTATTAAAAACACAAACAAACAAACGCAATTTTAAAGCAAAATATTGATAAGAAAATCTTATCAAAATGTTTAAAGGCATTTTAGGCTTAAAACCACAAAATATTTTTTGTATGCAAAAACAGAAGAGAAAAAACATTTCACATGCAGCAACAATTATTAACTGAAGCGTTTTGCATACAAATAAGTGGCACATACGTAAACATACACACACACACACACACTAATGCATATGAGTCTATAATAAATAGGGTGATCCATTTCGAGGTTCTCTATTTTTTTAAAGAAAAAAAAAACACAGGAAATTCAAATTTAATGGAGAATGTTTATTATCATTTGAAAGAACATTCTTTGGCATTTATTTTTTTGAAGATTATGTCTATGAAATGTTGGCCGTTGCTACGTCGCAGATGGTCCATCCGTTGAGTCCAATTTTCGATGACTCGTTCGAGCATTTCGACTGTTAACTGGCGAGTGACACGCGTGATGTTTTCATTCAAGGCCTGAATCGAAGCGAAGTTTGCCCGCATAAACTTTAGACTTTACATATCCCCACAAGAAAAAGTCTAACAGTGTGATATCGAACGATCTTGATGGCCAATCGACCGGCCCAAAACGTGAAATTATGTGCTCACCGAAATGTTCTCTCAATAAATCCATTGACTGATGCGATGTGTGGGAAGTGGCGCCGTCTTGCTGAAACCAAATGTCGCCGAGATCACGAGCTTCAATTTCAGGCATCAAATAGTCGGTTATCATGGCACGATAACGGCCGCCATTGACGGTTACGTTCGCACCGGCATCATTTTTAAAGAAATATGGACCGATGATTCCACCGGCCCACAAACCACACCAAACCGTTGTTTTTTTTCTGGATGAAGTGGCAGTTCCTGAATCTCTTCAGGTTGCTCTTCGTCCTAAAGGGGGGAATTTTTTTTTTTTTTTTTTTAGATACCCATTGAGCCAGAAATGGGCCTCATCGCTAAACAAAATTTGCCTCGAAACACATTCCTCACAGGACGTGAATTTTTGTAATAAAGTTGAACGATTTGTAAACGTTGTTCAGGCGTAAGTCTTTCCATTATGAAATGCCAAACAATACTAAACAAAAAGAACATGACAGCATGACACGACTCACACGTGATCTGTCAAAAAAGGCTATTGAAAAAAGTACTTCTACTTGGATCACCCTTTATTATAGTGTATGTATGCATGGGAATGCGTTTGCATATGTATAATTACACATTTACTATATTAGGGTTGGCCAAAATCAGATTTTAAAGAAGCAAATGTTTGTCAAAGGACCACATACATACATGCATACATACATACGTAAGTGTAGGTAATGTGACGAACAGAGAAAAAGTTGCTTCGTATAATTGTTTTATCTTATCGAATTAAATAACATCGTTATGGCCTCATTAAGCCACAAAAAAGCAAACCATATTGAATATTTTGTATTTAAAAACAAATTGAGAGATCTCCTTTTGTCAAGCTTCGAAAGTGTCAGAAGTGAATAAGTAGATCATGCGATTTTATAACTGCTTCAATAAACATCAGATTATTTGCTGAGGTCCTTCGTAAACGCTATTATTTTAGATTTATAAGAAATTTTAGTTGTAATAAAAATACAATAAACAAAAAAATTTTTTTCTGGGCCAGCCTTATGCAAATAAGTTTCGTATAATTATTCTTTTGTTACATATTTTAACATACAATCAGTTGTTTGTTTATGTATTTACGAGTATGTGCACATATACCAAAACAAATATAAGTGGAAATTTACATTCACATTACGATGTGTACATTAGGGTGGGTCAATTTGTGCGGGACCGAAAAACATGACAAAGCGTATAGCAAGGTCGTAATCTACGGAAAATTCTAAGAACTTTTCCCAAAGAAACCATGGTTCTAAAATCAAAATCGAGCTTCCGGTTTTTTAAGAGAAAATTTGGTGCTCAGGACATCCGAAAATAATGCTATTTTTGTGGAAATATTCATTGCAAATCATTGCAATTGGTGAATGGTTGACCTGTATCGTTGGAAGAGGGCTTATTTTAAAGGAAATTTTCTCAGCTTTCTATATCTGTCCGCATTTATAGAAAATTATTTACCCAAATAATGGTTTTGGAGGTTTATGTTAAAATAACAATAGTCCTGAGCACCAAATTTTCTCTTAAAAAACCGGAAGCTCGATTTTGATTTTAGAACCATGGTTTCTTTGGGAAGAGTTCTTAGAATTTTCCGTAGATTACGATTTTGCTATACGCTTAGTAGGCAAAAAAATTGACCCACCCTAGTGTACATACATACATGCATATGTATGTACATGCATAGATATATACGAGTACATATGGAATAGTTTAGCTCACAGCAAGTACATATATATTTTTGTTCGCAAAAGATTTTATGTAACATTTAATGCTAAATAGCCCCCAAAAAACTAAAAGTAATTAAGATATAACGGAAACGGATGTCTAAAAGCAAAATGCCTTCAAATTAAGCAATTTTCAAATCTGTGTCTGTGTCCTTGTATATGTGTTAGAAAATAAAAGCGGAGAAACAGAGAGACAGAGAGCAAGAAACATGTTCATTGAAGATAATAAATTATTTATTACAATCATTTGAATTAGTTTCTAATTTTATGAGCTGATTTCAGACATTCAAAGCAAAAAAAAAAAATGTAAAAGTAAAAAAAAAAAGATTCAGGATAGTCTAGAAGAATACTAAATGACACATTAAACCATCATTATTTATTTATTTCAGCCGAAGTAAAATATTTTACCAATTGTACTTTAACAATTAGGATGTGAAGGGCGACTATCTGAAAGCTTTCTATTATCATGTAGTTTTTTTCACATTTCTGCGCTTTTTAATTGTTGTCGCAGATTCAGTCAATGCCGTTACTCAGTAGAGTAATATAAAAGCACTTTTGACACTTCCTCATTGTAATTAATGTTTTCATTGAGGGCCATCTTATGCCAAAAGAAAATAACGTTAACCATGAAAAACGCAATGCAGAGGGCAAATCAAAAATCTCATTTTCAACTGTTTGAGACTTAAGGTATGTACCTTGAAAAAAATCTTTTATTAAACGCAATGAGAAATTTTTCTGCCAAAATTAATTAATAGAACTTTCGAACGGGCAAATCGTTGCCGAATTAAAAAAAAAAACTATTGCAACAACCCACAAGGAAATCACTTTAAACAAAATAAGAAATTTGAATATCTGGCCATAAATGTAGGAGTGAAACGAAAATCAGTATATCAAAGGTACAATTTGCCCCTCCAAATTTCCAAGAATAAGCAACAATATTTTTCTAAATCGGTTCATAAATTTATCGGGGAGACAACGTCCACATGGGATGTTCTAAAAAGTACCGAACTGCAAGAAACCCCGATAAAGCAAATAATTTTGAATATCGGTCCTTAAATGGAGGAACTAATATTACCGTTTGTAGGGGAGTAAAGCGGTTGAGAAGACAACTAAAACCCGATTTTCAAAAAAAAAAGAATTATATGGAACTGAATTCCAAGCAAACTCGATCAAGGAAAAAAGGATTTTTTGGAGTGGTTCATAAATAGTGGAGTTATGGGATAATTAATATTTCGTGGGGAGGGACAACTTGTCCTCATTTTCATAAAAAACAAGTGCTAAAAGACTAAACTGCAAGCATAAATGTTAAAACAAAAAAAAATTAGGAATTTTGAAAACGCGCCCGTTAATGGAGGAGGTCTTAGTCAATAGTAAATATTCTAGGGAAACACCCCGATTTTGAAAATGGGTATAAGTGATAAGTTATACGTGTTGAAGCATAACCACCTGCTATTTTACTTTTGGCTGCGGTGGTGTAATATTTTCATATGAAAAATGTCATTGAAATCACTCATACGCCCTGTTGTTAAAACGATCGAATAGTTGAGTGGTGTATTTTTTTTTTTCGTACAGGATCTATTTGCTAAAAATATAGAATGTTTTCCTTCCTTCCCACGTCAAAATTAATTAGTAACAATGTTCTGAAAAAAAAAATAACAATTTTTTCGTGTTCTTTAAATAAAATTAAGTGGAATTTAAAGACTTTAATGCGCTAAATTCAATTCCAAAATCAGTTTTTGTCAATCATGATAAGATTTTTTTTTAAGAGCGCGTCTTTTCGGAATTATTCCGAAATTAGAGGAGAATTTTTCCACACTTATTCATACGATGATAAAAAGGATTGTATTTCTCTCACTCCACAAGTTTTCATAACAAAATATGGAACGTTACGTTGATTAAAAACCACAAAAAAATATGATTACTTTATCCTAAGTTTTCTACTCTGTATAGTAACTTCTTATACTCGTAATCTGTTTAAAATTATATTAAATGAGAAGTACTTTATTATGAAAAAGACTTATTTATTTTATGTTTTACTTATTTTTAAATTCTAAATCGTTGTAATTTATTTTTAAATTAAAACTTAACAAAAATATACTCCCCGATTTCTTTGTGTATAATAATCAATAATGAACGTGATTAAATGTAATTGATGACTATAAAGTTCAAATAAAACTGCTTAACTGACAAAGAAATTTGATAAATCCAGTCATCAGCAAAAACGAATATAAAAAGCACTAAAATTAACTTAAAGGGGATCAGTGTTGGCTTTCAATGAAAACGATTTCTATAAATAAACATTCAAAATAATTTGACATTTACATCTCTATCTATCTATCATTCAATACAAATTACGACAACACAAATGATATGTTGCCTTTATTTTACTATTTAAGCCTCTTGGTTTTTTTTTTGTATCAAGAAAATCTGAACGGGGGCTGGGTTTATATGTATGCATGTGGTTACCACTTAATATTGTATTCCCTTTATTTTTTTTTTTGAGATCAGCATAACAATAAGAAAAAAAAAAAACGTTATATGTACTGGAAAAAGGCAACATAAAGAAAATTATAGTAAAATTTGTTGCCAGCTTACAATTTTCCAACCAATAAAGCAAGCAGTCACAACAACTTTACAATTTGTGCTTTATTTTTTTTTTCGGTTTCTGCATTCGTGTTTCATTGGCGTTTTCGTATGCTAGAATTTAAGCAAATTTCTTTAGAAACGTGTATGAAAAAATAAAAATATATGCAGATAATGGGTGCAAGCAGAGCTATTTCAATAATCCAGAGGTAACAACTGAAAGGCCTTTAAAATTCACATAAATGTTCTTTAAAAAGGTAAGGCTACTTTTTTTTAATAATTTCTGAGACCTTTTTGAGACTCTGAAAAAGAAAGTGAACATGAAATTCCTACTGTACAAGGAAAACTCTATTAAAAGTATTTTAATATAGAATGAGACTTTGAAGTGTTGGCAGTACGCCGATAAGGCCTTTAAAAATACATTTTAAGTTCCGCGCTGTCAAGGTTTGACTTATTAATTAATTAATGTTACACATATGCTGAGATGTATATTCATATTTATTTGGTGAAATTATTGTAGACAGCACTCGGTTCGATAATATAAAGTCTTAAAGTGGAGGTCCATACCACGCGTTTCACGCGTTTACGCGTCGTGCGCGGCTGTCAAAAAAGTAGACTCAGTGCAATTGTATGTGACAAGTTACACAGAACAATGCGTAAAGTAGGCTTACTTTCTACTTTTGTAACCGTCGCTCGCGCCATGATAAAATGACAGCTGTTTTGGATAGCCAAGGATGTCAAATTATATTATACATACTGTGAATGTTATCGATAAATATGTTTGTTTCGTGGATTAATTTCTTTTCTTTTTTGTACTAATAATAATTTTTTTTTATGAAAATATTTACACCATAGCTGATCAAAACAAAACATTTAGCGCGTAAAAAGCGTTGGATGTAACTTGAATTTAAATACGCATATGAAACGTGAAACGCGCAACGTGCAAAATGCGTCGTATGGACCTCCAGCTTTAGCCATGATGATTATTAAAATACTGGTGTCAAATTCATCCATGACGGACTGCACAATAATCATACCATTTTCTAGGATCGCAAGTAACTACCTTCATACTGACCGGACATCAGCAACAAGTGGTAAGTTTTCGGGCATACTTGATTATCCACATTGATTTTTATGATCTAATCGTTTTTGTTCAAAAGCAAAAAACACTTGTGTACGAAACCGTTCGTTTCAAACAATCAGTTTTATTCACTTGTTGTTTTGTGCTAACATGAATGTTCTGACTGTGTCGTTAAGAGTATAAAACTTATTTTGAATCGAAGCCAACGTGTTGTGAGCGGAACAAGTGTTTTATTCAGTTGTTAAAGTAATTTTGTACTCGTATTTGAAAAAATAATTTTTATTTATATTTTTGTTACAGTTTGAAACATGCACACATACATATTTATACTTTTGACTTCCAATATCAAATTTTCTACCAACAAAATACATAGAGTTGGTGCTGTATGTATTTCTGCATATGCCTTATATTCATTGTATCATGCAATCAGACCATGCACATCAAATGATCGAAATGATTTACACTTCTTGATAAATTTTCTGTTTGTGCATAAAAAGCGAACGAGTATAAAATTGAATAACAACCATACCTAAACAAGAGCGGAAAGCGGAACGTTTTCTACCGCCTAGCATTAACGCTGAAATACCATACCTAAACAAGAGCGTCAACGCTTTGTCATAAAAACAGGGTTATTACAAAAGATATAACAACCCTGATTATAATAGTATACTCATAACCTAATAATACATGCATCTCTACAACAAACACAACAAAAAAATTCCTCAGAAGTCAAAAGTATAAATGTGTATGTGTGTATGTTTCAACCTGTGACAAAAATATAAATAAAATTATTCATTCAAATACGAAAAAATAAATACAAATCAAAATTTAACACTTGAAATAAAAAACAAGTAATTTACAAGAATTGTCAGCTGGGCTTGTAAGACTACCTTATTAGTCATTGTATTATGAGTGCTTGTCTTTTGCAGCTAACTTCACTATTAAACGCGCTGTCAAAATCGGATTTTCCAATTGCAACATTTTGCCGCCGCGTTATTTCGGGATGCTCCATACAAATTGTATGGGCATGAGAACTTTTGACAGCTAAAAAACGCTTGCCGCTCTTGTTTAGGTATGGCTGTAATACTTGTTTGTGTTGTTCTTAAAATTCAAGGTAAGGGAATAACTAGGCTCGATCATACATGTTGCACCTCACTGATACTGACATTGGCAGTAATGTTGGTTACCAACTCAAGTGAACTGTTTAGAACGTGACAACCACAAACATATCAATCTTGTAGTATAGGCAGTACACTAATATACTTACATCCCGCGTTATGAGTCTAAGTAGAAGCTATTAGAAGAAATCGACGGTTACCACGGGTCAGTGAACTTCATCCACCATTTTATTATTAATGGAATAACATGCAACATACAAATCACTGGCATTTACTTTGTATACAAGAAATATTTTTAGTTATTTTTACTTAATAAATGCAAAATTTTACAGTATGTAGTATGCATGTAAATGCCAAAATTTAAATGCAATCCCTAATAATATGACCAAATGCTGTAAAATTTTACTTTTTTTTTTCATGTTTTACAGTTTTTGTGCATAAGTGTGGACGAATGAATTAAGGTACGGTCATATTGGAGAAATATTTGACAAAAAACGATAAATATTTCCCTATCGTAGTCTGACCATAAAATATTTATTAGAGGCAAACAGCAAAACAGCTGTTTAGTGGCAAATAAAATTATTTGCTGACAAACATTAAAAGGCAAATATTTTGTTTTATTTGGGAAAACAATTATTAGATCTTACAAAGTTTTTGTAAGAACAAACAGGGTCATATCAAAATATTTATCTTTAGGCATTTTGTTCAATAAAAGATTTTTACGGCTGATATTTTTTTGGTAGCTTTGTTGGACATGCTTTAATAATGTAAGCAAATGCCTGAATAAGACGAGCCAATTCGCGGAAAATAAGATCTTAAAAAATATCTGAAAAATTTCTCAGAGAAGGAAAGATATTGAAATCCAAAATAAAGGAACAAACAGCAGCAGTTTGCGAATTATTCTGGTTATTGTAAATGAGATCTTGTCGAATTTTTGGTATTTGTACAATTAGTGCGATTTTTATTTTATTCGAGATTCTCTAAAACTACTACTGATGCTGGCTGATAAAAACTTTAAAAAATTGTGTTGCTGCCTGACACGAGAAAAGCGAAAAATCTCTATAAATTGCAAAATTTCTGGAAATTAAAAAAAAAAAATATGGGAAAAAATTTAAGAAAACCAAAGAGTTTGGCAGAATTGCACACTTCGCGAACAAAGCGACAACTTGCGAAAAAATATTTAATATCAATAAAAGCCATAATATTGTTAAAGGATGAAAAAATTCTTCCTAGATCGTGAATATGGCGAAACTTTGCCAAATCTTGCTACCGAGAAAATTTAAACCCAGAAAATTGCACACAAATCAATCAGAAATCGCAAAACTGTTTCAATAAAAAAAATGGAAATAAATCACATATCACAAAAATATTCTTCATCACTTGTGTTGAAATGATAAAAATCGGCGTTGACTCAAAATTGACAAATTTTTGTTTTTTTTTTTATAGTTCTATCTAATATTTTGTTAAGGAAAATATTTGTTAAAAAGTGACTACAGGGAAAATATATTTTCCCACGTTAGCATCTGCTGGTGTTTGAAAGTTGTTGCAACAAACAAAATGGGAAAATAAATGTGCGTAATGTGGCCACAAAGCAACTTATGTATTTATTTACCTAAATTTTTTATTAAACATGAACCAACATATTTGAACAAATGTTTGCTCAATGTGACCGAACCTTTACACTATACCGGTGTAAGTGAATGTGTATGTGTTTATTTTTTTTTTTGCGTGTAAGTTTTGTTTTCAAAAAAATTACTTTTTATTCGTTAGTAAAGTTTAGAGTCACCCTACCCTGTTGGAATATTAATGAATCACAAAATGTTATGTAAAGTTTATAACCACAATCCGAATTTAATTAGACATGTTTGATGAATATTTCTGAGAAAATTGTTTCTTTACACGAACAAGTAAATTGTAAGTAATTTTTCTAAAATAAATTTAAAAGTTGGGAAAAATTAACTTTTGGAGGGCACACATGTCATTCGACATCTTCGATGAACACAATTTTAAAGCGAAATAATCACATAAACGGCAATAGTTTTTGTTGCATGGTGGCGGCATACTAGATAACAAAGGCTTGCAAAAGACATCGTGAAGGCGTGTTTTGCTACAAACATTCATATACTCCACAACTGTTTGAAAGTTAAAGTTTTAGTGTAACTTCTAGATTGCAGAGAAAGTTTTAAAATTATCAGCAAGAAAAAAAATTTTCTGTAAACTTTTTTATTGCATCAGTTAATTTTGGGAAGAGTGAATCCCAACAAGGCAAAATGTAACTAAATTGTAGAATAAGCTTATCATAATAGATTTCCTAAAACTTTTTATAATCACATTTATGTGATCGTTATCGACTTTGGGATAGTGAAAGGTGTGGCCAGCGAAATGATTAAAGCTGAAGCATCTCTGGATTTACCTTCAGATCACTCACCTGCTATTGTCCCTATATTCTCACACAAAACTTCAACACCTACAAGTGATTTACCGATGATGATACCTGCATGTATTAACTGGTTGCAATACAAAAAATATTTGAGCGCCCATTGCTCGCAAAATATGCCGTTGACAACACCTTCTGACTTAGATAACTCTATTAGGTTGCTTGAAGCACATGTTAAACAAGCTGCTCTTAGTGCTTCTTCCAATCAACCAAATCAACAAGTGAGATTAAACAATCAGCCTTATCGTGTTTGGCGTTTTTCGACTACGCCAAGTACTAGATTAATGAAAAATCTGGCGTTTCGTCTTTAATCTAGTACTTGGCGTAGTCGAAAAACGCCAAACACTATAAGGCTGAATATTTTTTGTGTGGATATAGAAAGGCTTTTGACAGAAAAACGTAGAGCTCGACGAGAATGGCAACGTTACAGATCGCCCCAGCTAAAATGAAGGCTTAAGGAGTGTACCAAGCAACTTAGAAAAGTTTTACAAACTCAAAAAACAGCTTCCCTCCAAAAATTTCTCCAAGAACTAGATGCAACACCTCAAACAGATTATTCGCTATTGCGTGCAGCCAGAGGACTTAAAAGGCCGGTGATATGCAAACCCCCATTACGAGCCCCTAATGGTGACTGAGCAAGAACTGATGCTCAAAAAGGTGCTCTTATTGTTAAGCACTTAGAAAAAGTATTTACACCGAATATTTCTACTGATATTGTTGAACTGCCAACTGTCATCTCTTTACCAGAAATACCGTTAAGATTTAACATTGTGGAGATTGAAAAGGCCATTAATAGTCTTAACACCAAAAAAGCCCCAGGTGTCGACAAAATAAGCAACAAAATGCTTCAACAACTGCCTAATATTGCAAAAAGAATTATACTATTCATTTTTAATAGTATTCTACGGCTGCAATACTATCCTGCAGAACAGTAACTAGAAGTGGATGCATTCCAGGTCATCAATTCGGTTTTCGCAGACAACATAGCACTATTGAACAAACTCACAGACTTGTGAATGTTATTAGAGACACTTTCGAAAAGAAGAAATATTGCTCTGCGCTCTTTATATGTAGATATTTCTCAAGCTTTCGATTAAGTATGGCACGAAGGTCTTATACACAAATTAACGCAAAATCTACCCACAAACATTGTTAGGCTTTTAATAAGCTACCTAATGGAACGAAAATTTGTAGTTAGGGAAGGCAATTTCTTAATCCCACCGCAGTCGATCGAAGCCGGAGTTCCTCAAGGACCATTACTTTATTTAATATATGCCTCTGACTTACCGTTAAGCAGTAACATTCACACGTCAACATTTGCTGATGATACAGCTTTTCTAAGCGTTCACGAAAATCCTGTAGAAGCTTCCCGCAATTTACAAGAATATATATCCAAATTGCAAAATTGGCTCAAACAATGGCGTGTTAAAGTTAACGAGCAGAAATATGTACACGTAATTTTTACGTTGCGCAAGGAAACATGCCCGCCTATACAAATTAACACCGAGACCATACCGCAACACACTGTTGTCAAATATCTAGGCATTCATATTGATCGTCGTTTAACATGGAAATCGCATATAGACGCAAAGTTAACATAAATGAAATTAAAAGCAGCCCAAATGAATTGGCTTATTGGAAGAAATTCTATACTAAGTCTTGACTGTAAACTACTTTTATACAACGCGATCCTGAAACCAATATGGTTCTATGGAATCCAGTTATGGCGCACTGCCTTAGCATTAAATGTCGAAAAAATTCAAAGGCGACAGAATAAAATTCTACGTACAATTACAGCAGCCCCCTGGTATGTCAGAAATCATCGAATTCATAAAGATCTAGATGTTACGTTGGTGAAGACAGTATTTTCAAAAAACGCTAAAAAATATATAAAAAAAAACTTGAGGTGCACCCAAATGTACTTGCACGCAATATTTTAAATTATAGAGGCCACACCCGGTTGAAAAGGAGGGATACTCTTTTTCTCAGCCGTACACGAGAGATGTAAAACATCATAAATTAACCGTTGAAATTAAAAATTTTGTTTAGCACTGGCTAAACTTATATTTAATATTTTTTTTAGATTTAAGATTTGAAAAACTTATTGATAATTTAATCTATAATTGAAGATTCAATAAACAATAAAATTTATCAAAAAAAAAAAAAAAAAAAATCAAAAATTAGTTAATTATTTTGTAAATGCATAAACTTTATGAAGTAAAACAATATATTGAATATTTCCAAATAAATAAACATCATTTCAGCTTATATTTCTAAGCTTACAATAATATTACAAATGTAAGCTTGTTGGGCACAGGGTAAGAAAACTGGAATTATTGCGGGATTATTCTATAATACGACTCCTTAGCTTATAATATACTGCAGACAAGTAATATTGACATAAAATATTTTATAATTGTTAATAATTCCTTCACAATAGTATTCACAACACTTTTGTAAGCTTAAAGCTTATATTAGTAAGCTAATTACAAGTGGTTTCTAAATGAAAAAATTGATTTTAACTTTTTTTTTTGTACAGAGTCTCATTGAAAAGATTTGTATTCTGGTCATTGCAACATATAAGGCAAAACAGTACTACATTGTTTTTGGCCTTCGCCGCACAACAACCATCGTATCATTTTATTTCCTTTTCTCTGTTCGATAGCAATATATTTTTATAGCTGGTACATCTTTTTTTTTTTTTTTATTAAATTAAAATGTATTTCAGATGCAAGAAGTAACGATAATTTTCACACTTTTCAATTTTATCTTTGGCATAAAAGGCAGGTAATTGAATTAATTTTACGTTTTATTTCTGCATCCCTTTTTTTACAGTCAAACTTGAAAGTAAGAAAGTCTGAAGAATATTAAAAAAAAAAAAATTAAGAAATTTGCCAACAAAATTTATGAATTTTATGTATAAGTGTTAACCAAAAAAAAAAAAGACATAATCTTAAATACAGTTTACTAGCGAAATCTATGCAAGATAAGAAAACAGAAAAATAAATTAATGAAGAAGGCGGATGACGTTATTTTTGTGTCCTCTGGAGCGAACAAACAATTCAGTTCATAAAAATGTTCGTTGCAATTCAGAAGTCAATAGAAAGATATAAAATATTTCATGTTTTGCAAAGAGTTTCATGATAAACTATATTCTGGAGAATTTTAAGAAACGCTGCAGATTTACGTGCATGAATTTAAAATTATTTATGAAAATAATAATTGTGAAGTTTTTATTAGAACTGAGTGATGTTTAATCAAAGAAATTTTTTAATTTTTCAGGCTTAAGTTCGTTTTCTCTAAATTTAATTTTATTATAAATTAAATTATTATTTAAATTAGAAAGAAAAAACTTACATGTAATCCAGCAGATTTAATTAATGTAGAGGATCTTTAACTGGTCTGATTGCAGCTGCCGTGGTGGCAGTGAGGTCTAAGCGGTAGACAACTCTGATGATGAGACTGTGGTTAGTCTCGAAACATCGATGTCAGTTCAACCCTCCGCGCAGTCAAAAAACTTTTTCTTTGTCTGTTTCAAGTATTAAGAGCCACTAGATTTGTCTTTCTTTCTAATTTAAATAATAATTTAATTTATAATAAAATTAAATTTAGAGAAAACGAACTTAAGCCTGAAAAATTAAAAAATTTCTTTGATGAAAATAATAATTTTTAAAGAAAATTCAGGGGTATTCTGTGTTTGATTCAAAGCGTTTTACAAAAAAAAAAAAAAAAAAAAACAAATACGGAAACACAAACTATTGGATTTTATAAAAGTTCCAAAATATTTACGCCATTTGCAAGACCATTTGCACCAAACAGTGAATACGGAAAATCTCTATATTTTTAATTTAAATTAAATTTAAATCACAATGGCAGTATAAAATGCAAACCAATGTTGGCCTTCCACTTAAAGCTGCTTCGGTGTAATAGTCCGCCCTCCTGCAGATTTGAACAAAACAAAATATTAAGTAATCATTCGATAGATTCTTTCAACTCAAAGTAACTTTTTGTGGCCATGTCCACTATAATTCAGTGGAAATTCAAACAGTCAGCGCTTTCGTTCATAGTTATTATTTGTGGCTTTAATTGATCAAAAATCGTGCAACTAATAAGCGGGAATAATATTTGTTTTGTGACTTGCTGCAAACCAACCATCATATTAGAATCAAGTCCTGGAATTCAATAGGAATAACCTTCCTACACTGTCTTTATGCTGCTTATTTTAATCTAAATTTTGCAAAAAAACGGACAATAAAATTACAATTAATATACATTGACAAAGTTTAATTTGATTTCCTTGAATTTCAATATTTTTTTTAAGCAAAAGTCCACTAGTTTTACGTTTTCTTGGTCAAATATTTGCCAAATTTGAGCATAGCTTAGGAGGAGAAGATGAAAGAAGACCCCAAAATCTCCTTATTTGCTCTGAACTTCACTTCATATGCAGTACAACTCGTCACTGGACAAGACAGGGCATGATGTACAATTTAAAAGAGGAAATTTCAAACAACTTGAACAGGTGAAAATGGTTCAGATGACGATGCAAAAATGATTGTATCAGCACTTATGACTGATATAATTAAAGTGCAGACAAGACCAAGACTTTGAGAGAACAGAGAAAAATTTTTTTTGATTAGCAGCGTTAGCTACAGGATACGGAAGCACCATGAAGAAGACGAAAATAGAGGAACATTATCTTTACAGTGTGGCAGGAGAAGCCTCAAATGGTAGCTGACATCTCAGTCTATAGGATAGGAGTCAGCACATGTCATTAAATATTCGCGAAGTAGAATGACTTTAAAGATGACTACTAAGAAAGAGAGTAGCTAAAGACAAATGGAGAAAGCTTTCTTGACCGCATAGAAAAGATATTGCAAATTTCGTAAGGGTGCCCATATTTTTAAAAAACCAGGTTATTATGAACTTATTAATAAAACTGAATATTATTAAGGCCTAAATATTACAGGTATTACACTGGGACCACATCATGACCCCAGTGGGTTAGAATCTAGTTTTCTTTCACAGCAACCTGCTAACCTCACTTAAGGCCTAAGAGTTCAGTTTTAATTGAATTATGAAAAATGAAAATTACTAAGAGATTTGAGGACCATTAGAATTCAGAAAGAGCTGAAATCAGAAGAGCTGAACGTATCAGTATACCAATATCAAGCCGATATACCTCCCATTACCGTTGGTTGGTTCGTTTTTACCACATATGAAGCAGGCTACTAATTGAAAAAAAAAAACTATCAACTAAATTTAAAAAAAGGACATTAAAGAATTTTTGTAATTTCTTTTATTAACCCTTATGTGATTGACAAAAAAACTACTTGTTTTGTACGACAAGGTACCCGGGTACCTTCATACAAAATAAACGATTTTGCAACAAAATTTGCAATGTTACAAACGTTTAAATACACTTGTATACTTTAAGGGATTTCTTTAATGTTTTATCCGTATCTACATAAGGGTGTAGTGTAAAATATCAGCTGAAAATAAATTGAGCTAGGTGATTCCCCTTGAAAGCAAAAATATAAGCGTTGGCAGAATATTTCTTCATTATTTATTTTGTATCTTATTATTACTTTTGTATCTACGAGTACATAGGGAAGTTTGTTTTGCAGAAAAAAATTTATTATTACTGTGAAAGTTTTCAAATAAGTAATAAAATGAGCTCAAATACAAGGATACGTAATAAAAGATTTAGCTCTACAGAAATAAACAATTTATTGTGTGAGAGTGAATCGAGTGACGAAGATTTTATTTGTTCAGATGAGGGGGATGATTACATTGCAGTAGATAGCGAAATAGAAGCTTCAGATGCTGAACCTACAGGGATTATGGTAACAGATGAGGATTCCTACGACTTAGATGAAACCAACGGTAGTGATGAAATGGAAAGTGGAAACGCATTTTTTGGCAAAGATGGTTCAAGTTGGTTACTGGAGCCATTTCCTCAAACACAGACTCCGATTAGAAACGTTTTAAGACAATGCGGTGGAGCAGCCCAAAAATATAAATTGTGCACCCCAAAACAAATATTCGAAAGTATTTTGTCACCTGAAATGTGTGATATTATAAGAAGAAACAAATCGAAAAATGAGAAAAATTGCCGTAAACTGCAATACCGTAACCGATAAAAACAATATATTTAAACCTTTCGGCGTAGACGAACTAAATGCATTTTTTGGTCTTTTGATACATGCTGGTGTTCATAAGTCAAATAGAGAGCATATTTCAGAGTTATGGAAACCTAATAATTTGCCATTGTTTCGGGCAGCAATGTCCTTATCCAGGTTTAAGTTGTTGTTACGATGCATACGTTTTGATAACGATGAAACTCGTTTATCACGTGCCAAATCCGATAAAGCTGCAGCATTTCGAAATATATATGGATCATGCTAAATGCTAATTTACGCCAAAGTTACAAGCCCGGTGAGTGTATAACTGTAGATGAGCAGTTATACGGATATCGTGGACGTACTCGCTTCACACAATATATGCCGGCAAAGCCTGAAAAGTATGGGATTAAAATATTTTGGGCTTGTGATGCTTCGAACTCCTTCCCCTTACATGGCCAATTGTATACTGGTAAACCAACAGAAAGTGAGCGCCAGACAAATGTGGGAGAGAGGACTGTCTTAGATCTTGTTAGTCCATATAAGAACTCAGGAAGGAATGTCACAACAGATAATTTTTTTACATCTCTTGAACTGGCAAAAGCACTAAGTTCGTGGAATCTCACACTCGTTGGAACAGTGAGAAAAAATAAACGTTTCATACCAGCTAATATGCAGTCACATAAAGATAGGTAAGTTTATTATTATATATTCATTTGACAAAGTATTAGAACTTATTCACTTTCATAATTATATTTTAGACAATTATTTTCTACAAATTTTGTATTTCGCAAAGACGCGACGTTGTGCTCTTACGTGCCAAAAAAAAAAAGCTGTAATAATGTTATCAACCATGCATTTTACCCCGTCCGTCGAAAGCAGTTCGACTGCTAAGACCGAAATTATAAAGTATTACAATAAAACCAAAGGGGGTGTCGATAATATGGACAAGTTGTTGGGCGAATATACTTGCAAGCGTAGAACAAGTCGGTGGCCGCTATCCTTATTTTTTAATGCTATAGATGTAGCAGCATTGGCTTCATATATTATTTATATGGAACACAATGTACACTTCACTTCTACTGACCGCCGTAGAAAATTTTTAAAGGATCTCAGTGTGCAATTGTCTATTGAAAACATAAAGCAGCGTGCTAAAAATCCTAAGGTGATGGCAAAAGCTCACACCCGAAAAGAGTTTGATACTACTGTGCATCCAGATACCTCAAAAGTGCAAAGAGATAAAAGTGGCCGTATCGCAGCAGGAAGTTGCAAAATCTGTTCGAAACTTCGTCTGAAGCAGAGGAAAACACGCAAAACTTGTAGCAATTGCTCTATACCAATTTGCAACTCGCATTCGGTAAATCGACCAGTATGCACAAACTGTTTTCAGCACGATCAACCTAAATAAATTCATAATCATACGTAAATATGTAAATGAATAATATATTCACATGAATGTAAATATTAACATACAGATGTATGTATGTGTATATTTATTTTTTTTTGTAAACATGTAAATATGTAACTGAAATTTTATTACTTTTTGTCAATATAATTTTCAATAAAAAAGAAAAAAAAATTACAATGCATTTATTCATAGAATCGTATGAAGGTACCTGGGTACCTTGTCGAACAGTTTAGGGTGTGTGAAGAAAGTTGGAGCGCTACACCTATCTGAATTTACTAATTTTTTTCAAAGCTCTGAAAATGAATAAAATATCAAAAGTTAGGAGCTCTCAAGAAGTTTCAGGTACGATGATTGCCAATTTCTACAAAAAAAATTAATTTAAGAACGCAAAAGGTACCCGGGTACCTTGTCAGTCACATAAGGGTTAAGTATGTACATGTTGAAACACTTTTTGGTTAGTCTGAAATTCTCCCACTAGTGATGAATCATTACGTACTAATACTTCAACAAAGACTCAATTTAATCTACTTTGAAATTTAACGTACTGTTGTTTTATCCTATACTAGTGTGTACCCACGGTCGACCCAACCGTCATTGTTCTAGTCATAGACAGAAAAATCATACAAAATCTATATATATAAAACCGAATGTGTGTCTGTTTATTTGTTTGTTCCTTATAGGAGGCCAAAACCCTTGGACCCTTCCTGAAATTTTTACAGTATTTAACTGGAACTCTCGGATGAATTATAGGCTATATGAAGTTTTGATTGGACTAAGAGGCGTGGCACCGCCCATATAACCCAAACATTTAAATCGCAATATTTTGGGCATTTTTTTTTACCTACGTCGATGATATTTGTTACTGGTATTGGCATAATTTGGAAAACGTACCAGGAGAAAAGTGGGTGGAGCCACGCCCCTTTTTAGGAAAATTAAAAATCGTAATATAGTCTTAACTACTGGACCGATCGTCATTAAATTTTCACAATACGATAAATAAATACTTTTAATTTTATTTTATAACGAGGGGGTAGCGAAACACACCGGGATAACCTAGTATCTTATAAAACAGTCATACAACAACCAAAACTATAATTATTTAATGACAAATTTGTACGAATTCACAAAAATTAAAAAAAAAAAAAAATAAATAAAAAATAAAAATCGGTTAAATGCAGAAAATACGTTCCATTACACTAAATCAATTTACTCAACTCTCTCATCTTTTTTCCTACAACTCTCCCACATCTTAGTATGTATAGATGTCTGGTTGTTATTTTTCTCTTTCTATCCAAATTTGTAAAACTCATGTACTCGTATGTGTTATTTGTTTGGCTTTAACTTACATCCATGAGTAATACGTGTGAATGCAGTAGCAACTTTAAACAGTTAGAGCTCCTAAAGTACACAAAACCCACAAAACTCAAAATACTTTGTTCACTTCTGTGAAAAAATCTCTTTAACTTGGTAGAAGTCTTGTAAAAATCAGTTGGCTAATAAATGCATGAAGGTCAACACAAAAAAAGCAATTGTCTATTAATTATATAGATTAGGGTTGTTCACATAAATTTTATCGCTGGTGCAACAAACATAAATCTAAATAATATTCATTAATTACAGTTCAAATAATAATTAGCTGTATTCGTAATAATAATAATAATAATAATAATATAAAATATGAATAAGAAAACATTAAACTATTTATTAAATTCAGAAATATTTCCTCCCCATCTCCCATTTCCGTCTAAAATATTTATAAACCTGCCTTTATTAAGCTAAAAACACTGTAATTATATGGTGTGCAAATGACAAGAAAATGTTCTAGTTCAATTAGCATCTCACACCACAATCTAAAAATAAGCAATAGAAATAAATGATATACTCTCACATACACACACACACATATATATATATATATATATACTATATCACAATAAAATTACTAGTATAATGAGAAAGAAAGAAAAAAGAAAACTCTTAAAAAGCCATTTAGCGCACCGCACCGTTTATAGGAAAATTAAAAAGGGAGGAAAATTTAAATGCAAAAGGACTAAAAAAGAAGTAGTAGATGAAATCACAGGAAATAAATATTTGCTGTAAACAAAACCTTAACAATTTTACTGGAAACTCCAACCAACAAGAAAATTCATATTTTCCTTCTCAGTTGTTTGAAAAATATGAAAGAAAAAGCGCACAAATGGTGTTCTAAAGAGGAAATAAATGGAAAAAAACGAAAAAAAAATGAAATGCTTTTAACTAATTTACCTAATTAAAATGTAAAGCGGCAACCTGATTATATTGAAACGACAAAAATGTACATTTACAAAGACAGAGATTTGCTTCAAATCGTAGACACATACAAATGTACATGTACGTTTTTATGTACATATGTACTAAGTGGATGTTTAGCATATAAGTAAATACACACATACTCAAAACCAAATATACAATAAAAATATCAAAGCCGATGGAAAGAAATTCATATCACCAATAATGATTTGTTTTTTTTTTCTGCTGCTACTCAAGATTACAATAGAGACCTACAGAAATTGGATATCTCCTTTACAGTATAACGCTACACATACATACATATCGGTTGTTAAGTCAGGTCATCGAATATTAAACCCGTGATTTGCTCGAAAACTTTTAGAATACGGGCACACCAAACATGGTAACAGTTGGTATTTTTTTTTAGAAATGGGGTATATATTTCGAACATGTCCTTCTAAGACCGAATAACTATTTTACAATTTTTTTTTTTTTTTGATTTCTAGGATAACAAACATTTATTTTAAGGTTTAAAAAGCTTAACAAGTATGTAATTTACCGGCAGATTTTCGATTTTGTTTTCGTTGTTAGTACTTCTCAATTGGTTCAAAAAAATTTTTGATACCAAAATTTACTAAATTTAGAAAATTTTACTTAATTTGAGTTTTAAATTGTTGAGGCATGGTAAAAATTATGTTTTTTTACTTAAAATTAATTTTTAACGATAAAAATCTTTCTTACAGAAATTTTTTTATAATCAAAAGTCTTTATCCTAATTATGAGTAAAAATTTTATATGATAGGGCTGCCATCTGCCCTTGCTTAGGAGCAACATATTCGTATAATATTGTAGTGCTACAGATCGTTGCTGTGTGGTGCGGCACTTGCTAAGTATTTCTTATTCCCACGAACGTCGATGGAGCTTTTTTGTGTGAATCCAACGATGCGAAAACAAACTGGTTTCCTTTCGGTTTGCAGATTGGCAGTCTAACCACTACACCAGTACATTATATCCCCTACCGCTTACTAGTAGTGGTTGTGTTGGCTGAAGTGGTTAGCGGGTTGACTACTAAGCAAACAAGGACTTGGGGCTGGGTTCAAACCTTGTCCAGAGCAAGACAATCAACATCATTAATTTCGCTAATGTACATTAGTGAGACGTTGTATTAATTGTTGTCGGACTAGTTAAGTGATGAAGGCATACAAATGGTCACTAAAAAACTGTTCCGACAGCGATTGATGCTGTTCCCACCTAAAAGTACACAACATCGCCCTCCTTCCTCGGTTAGCAGATACATCGACGAAGTAAAACAATTAATAAAATGCTTGCTAATTCAGCTTAACAAAGTTAATGCGTCTACTTAACACCGGAGGCGCTTCAGCACTGCTATAAAAATTAACATAACGCGCAAAAAGCAGAGTTGTAAAAGAGTTAAGCAATCTAAATTTTCAACATCTATATTTTCTACCCTATCCTTCTCCCTGAATTCCGGCACAATGCACTGCAAACGTAGGGGTCATCTCCTAAGTGCTGGTCCTAATTAAAAAAAAAACTTGAGAATTAAAATATCGTAAAACGAACCATTCGCCAAGTAAATTTTTTGAACTAAAAATAGTTTAAAAGAGCAGTTTCCTTTAAATATTTGAAATTTTTCAAATATTAAGAAACATTATGAACTAAAGTTGAGCACAACCGTTTTCCATTTTTAATTATGCAAACTTATACGAACTATTCAGTAGTCTATTTAATAATTTTTTTTGAACTAAAATAAATTAATTTAATTTCTATGACAAAATGTCCTTAAACTTAAAGAAAAAATTGGATAAACTGCACCGCAAGTGTGAATTCTTTTGAACGTCATAACGTCTGTAGGGTTTCTTAAAGGATTGATTTAACTCCATATAATGAAACTCGTGATGGTCGAAATCGCCCTCCTCGCTAAACACAGGTTTGTGATGGTAAAATATCCGAATCAAACGTATTATGTTTTTAGTTATATTTTACAACACAATTTGACAAATCAAGTTCTCAAGTTCCAGTTTGAAGATGATAAAATGTCCTTACACCAAATTTAAACACACAAAGTTGTTATGTTTCACTTTCCTATTTTCAAAATAAATTGCTTCAATTATTTTCTACATAAATGAAGAATTAGTCACCCAAAAGCCAATTAATAAAGCCTAGTTATCTTCACATTTGATTTATGTTGTGATGTTTGAGATTAAATAAAGAAAGAAAAAACGTGATCTATAGGGTGTTTTTTATAGAGTCACAACTTTAAGTTGGCATCACTGCTTTATTTAAGTACCCATTTAACAGCTGATAGTTGCTTTTTGTTTAGTTTGCTTTGAAATTTCATTATGAATCGACTTACACAAGAGCAACGTGTGCAAATTGTTGAAATTTTTGATCAAAATAATTGTTTTATTCGTCAAACTCATCGTGCAGCAGGCGCAACAATTCATTTACTCAAAGAAACTTTTTTTAATGAAAAAATAGTTTCAAGTAATGGCCCAAATAATTGGCCGCCAAGATCTTGTGATTTAACTCCATTAGATTATTTTCTTGGGGGTTTTGTTAAGTCACTTGTCTACGTCGATAAACCACAAACATTTAAACACCAGGAAATTAACATCGGCGAAATACGGCCGCAAATGCTGCTAAAAGTTGTTGAAAATTGGTGTTCCAGATTGCGCCTTCTACACGCCAGCCGTGGCGGCCACATGGCAGAAATCATATTTAAACATTAATTTCATAAAATTTTCTTTACAATACAGCCCGTTTCATTAATATTAAAAATATATTTCCTTGTTTTATTATGATTTAAACTCGTGTCACTCTATAAAATAACACCCTTTATAAAGACGAAAAAAAATATTTTTATTTGCAACGATACACATAGTCCTGTCAGTTGATCATTCGAAGTATATTTTAGTAGACACAAAACATGATTCTATAGAGAACATTGTAGGGTGGGTGCGTTTTTCTTTCAAAACTCTCTTTTGTGTTTGTGCCCAAGCAAAGTGAATGTGTGTATCACCTTTTTCCAGACAACTTGTTAAATGTCAAATATCATGTCATTACAACCGTATCACATGGTGTTACAATATTTGCACAAAATTAAGCAGGTTCTTTTAGGTTCTTTTATTTCGTTTTTTTTTTTGGTCGTTAAAAATGATGTTTAAAATTATTACAACAGAGTCAAGGTGTTTAGTTGATGTTTTAATTTACAAAGATTAAAGAGAAGTGAATAGATGATAAAATGAAAAATAAAAATATGCTTTTATAAGTGAAACAATTTATAAATTTTAGAGATTGATATCATTTAAAACTACTTTTTGTTTGTTTAAACGTTTTGTATCGTTGCCGTCTGAGCAGGCGGATAATCGTTGTTAAGCAACATTTGCATTCTGCTAATTGTTGTTGACTGAAGTGACTACAAGCCAATTATATGGGTGGTGGTGTTGGCTCAAGTATTTAACGCTTTGACTACAAAGCAAACTATGCCTTATTACCAGGGTTCACTCCCTGGCCAGAGCAAGTCAATGAACATCATCATTTTCTTTTTATTTTATTACATTAAAACGTTTAGTGTTGTATTAACTAAAATTTTTCTGTTGCAAAATGAGTTTTAAACTGTTGCTTTTCATTAAACATTTCATGAATTAAAAATATCAGGCACCTTTGAACGGACACAGAGGTAAACCACTTAAAAATATCCTTCGTTTGTGCAACAATAACGAAACCGCAAACACTGTTAAATAAATATAAATCAGCAGAAATACAACATCCAATCGTTAGTAAAACAAACAGAAAATTGATTAACGTAATAAATCCTTTGAAATCCGATTTTACCCACAAATACAATTTAAATAAATATGCGTGTATGTGCATCGTTAATGCTACAACGCACAAATAATTTATGAAAGCAAAACAAAACAAAACAAAACAAAACAAAACAGCACCCTTATTTTTTATTATTTTGCAACCGAAAGCAAAGTTGAAACAATTGTTATCAAAGCTAAATAATATAAAAATCTTAATTAGATCAGGCGTGAAATCATTTGTGGTGGCGTTTCGAAGAAGGGTGAATGATTAAATCGTTTTAAATAAAAGCTGTTTTTTATAGAGTGTCACAAATTTGATTTCGTCATCACTGCTTAATTTGAGCACCCATTTAACAGCTGATAGTTGCTTTTTGTTCATTTTGCTTTGAAAATTTATTATGAATCGACTTACACCAGAGCAACGTGTGCAAATTGATGAAATTTTTAATCAAAATAATTGTTCGATTCGTCAAACTCATCGTGCAGCGGGCGCTAAAATTGAGTTCCTCAAAGAAACTTTTTTTTATGAAAAAATAATTTCACCTAATGGCCCACTTAATTGGCCCCAAGATCGTGTGATTCAACCCCATTAGATTATTTTCTTGGTGGTTACGTTAAGTCACTTGTCTACGTCGACAAAACTACAAACAATTGAAAACCTGGAAATCAACATTCGAAGAGTTATCGGCGGAATGCGGGCGCAAATGCCGCGAAAAGTTGTTGAAAATTGGTGTTCTAGATTAATTTCAATTGATATTAAAAATATATTTCCTTGTTTTATTATGATTTAAGCTTGTGTCACTCTATAAAAAACACCCTTTACTAATTAATTTCACGAAGTTAGAAGTGTGGCTTAATTAGGCTTTTTATGGCATTTGTGTTGTCGGCTTGGAAGATAGGCAGCAATGCTTGTCTGGTAGTGCAGAGGTTGTAGGTTCGTTTCCCGTCAAAGACTCCAAGTGCTGTTTGCAGACAAGCTAATCGCTTCAATGTATTTTCTCTCTCGGAGTTAAGGGATGAAATGCACTATTCCTTCTTAGAAACAAGAGAGAAAGAAAGAGAGATAGTCGGATTTATTGGAGGCTCCTACTTTTCCAAAACATCTACCAGGAGCCAATTTTACAAGAAGGGTGATTTCGTTCCATCCGACCTGAGCGCTATTTTTTCTAGACTGCAGCTTGCGGGAATATATTTTCAAGTTATTTGCGATAAAAGTCTTTCTATGCCCCCCTCTATATAATAAAAATAATATGGCCTTTACTACGACTTCAAACGAGCAGTTGATTATTCTGGGTTCCAATTCTCAGATGCGACCGATGTATCGCAACAAGTGCCTTCTTTATCCCCACTATAATGGGTATTTAGGTTCCACGATATCTTCCTACATAAATAGGAATGTAGCTAAAGGCCGTGCTTCACTATCCTACACAATCGTACGATTAATTCTCAGGAAAATCTTTCACAAATCTGACAGACTTTTAAAAATCGTTTCAAAATGGTCATACAAAACTGATGCCAAAACAAATGGTTGATCGCATAAAAACTATCATTTTGTGAAAATTTTCATAATTTTACCATTCGCACGACTGGGCAAAAAAAAAATCTGTCACACAGATGCATTTTGCACTCTACCATATTTTGTGAGCACACATGTAATATTTGGCAGATCGCACGATTGTGTAGGATAGTAAAGCACGGCCTTAAATAGTTGACGTTATCTGAGACTACTAAAATAGACCTCTTAAATTTTGAGGGCACAAAATCTGCAAGTTTGTACCTGCTAGTACGAAGCACTAATTCAGTTTTAATCCGATTGTAATATAGAACAAAAATTAAACTCTATCCGCTTAGAAGCGCCAGTACGGACTTCATACACTCACGTGCTTATATATTACAGTTACTGCCACGTACTCGGCGTATGAGATAGTCTTAACCATCTTGGAGTTCAGCCTTATCAGCAAGAATTTAAGAGTCAAGTTGTACAAAGGAATTGATAGAACCTCCCTTGGAAAGTGCCTCTTAAAGTCACTGACATGTTCTCAGTAGACATTTTCAATAGAGGCATTTTTGATATTCCTTCTTAGTAGTCTTTGCAGAAACCTGGAGATTTTACTATTAATCTCTGTCTTTATCATCTAATCAATATGTCCATAAAATAACACCAGAGTAAATTTATTACTCGAGTACAAAAGAGATTTCACCATGTGGCTGACAGACTTGCCTTTTGCATAGGCATGCTGTTAAAGAGAGACAGAGAGAAGTTCTTCCGATATGGACAGGCTTAGATTTTATGTCAAAAGCGTTTGCTAAATTTTTTTAATTTCCCATGTTATTGAAACGTTGTAATGTGTAATTTGTAAACAATATTAAATTTTTTAAAAAGCTTGTTTAGAAAGTTATACTGAAATAAACTCAATGTAGCATAACCATGAAATTATTCATAACAATTTTGTAACTTCGCATAACGAAAATAATTCGCAAAATATACGAACTTTACGAAAATAATAAGAGCTACAAACATGAGTGTCCTATATTACCCTTTCCATACAGGAAGCACTTCAGCAATATAGATAAACGTTCCCCCCTTCCCCAACCCCCGGTTTAAGGATTGAGCGCCTTTTAATTTTATTTGCTATGACATGGCTTCACTTTACAGTCCGCACCAATTCTACAGTAACATGTTACGATTCCTCAAGAAATAAGGATATGAAGCAGATTAATTATAGAATGTCATGAAAGTGTTTTAATTTTTATATTTTAATTAGCTGAGCGCCCCGGCTTCACACGGAAGCTATTTACTTTTATAAATTTCGATTTACCTAATCAAAGCTCATCACTACTTTCATGAAAAGTCATAACTCACGAACGCGTCGACCGATTTCGTGCAAACTTTAGATAAACCATCTACACGACCATACGAACAAACCCTTAAAATTTAATCGAATTCGGTTTCACCGTTCGTGAGTTATAAAGTTACAACACACTTGCAACAATTTTTTATATATATGAATAGATTATTAGTAAAAATTTCACTTAAATCACTCTGATTGCAACGTCTAAAGAAAACCATCGAAAAGTAGTGATATATCTTGAAGTATAAATTAATGAAAGAGTGAAAGAGTTAAGTTTATCAAAGAATGCTAAAAGCACTGAGAAAGATGGGTAACGTTCAATACACAAAATTTTTGTATTTCAACTTTTGGAATTTTCCTAATAAGTTTCTTTACAAATTATGATTACGAGTCTACTATTTTAACCTGTACTAATTTGTTTTGTATATTTTCAATTAAATTTATACAAATATTAGCTTCTTAAGCAACAACAACTACAATTTCTGCTGTAGTCGAAATAAATTAAAAATTTGTAATAGTTTACTATTGTAAATACCAAATATGAATTTGTGACAAAAAATTTCACTTTAAAACCAATAATAAAAACAATACATACTCGTACATACTAATAAATAAAAATAAAGTAAAATTTTATATTGTTTGTCTGTTACTCACTTTATTCTATTGTAAACAAGTAATTCTGCGATATCACGTCCCAGTCCTGAATATGTTGTCTCAACAAATACCAGCACTTTTGGATCGATGCGTAAACGTGCCTCTGTACGATGATCAGGTGCTGGTGAAACATTTCTCGTGTGTTTTCCCCTGGCCATGCGACAATTGACAATTGGTGTGGGTCTGGTATCACGTTGTATTAAACTGCAAAATATGGAATATGAACAAAAAAAATTAGATTGTAACTTGTTTAGAAAACATTCATACAAGAGCAAAAAAAAAAAAAAATGTGCAATAAAATTGTAATAAAATAATTGTTGTAAAATGGTAAATGTTTTTTAATGTTTTTCATTTTTTTTTTATTGTAGTTAAAGTAATAAAATATATTTTCTTTTGGTGGTTTGCTATTGTAAAACGTATGAAATAAATTGGATTGCAAGTGATAAATACTTTTATTTATTAATAGAAATAATTTAGAAATTATTTCAGTTTTATTTTAAAGTAAACAGTACACATAATTTTTATGTAAATAAAACACATACGATGAAAAAACAGCATACTTTTGTTTTTATTTTAATAGACTGACTGACTCGGACCAATATCACAAGGCAACAACGGGTAGTAAGGCGAAATATATTTGAGCCACAAATTATAGTCCTTGGAAATCATCGGAGTACAATCTGTGTATACTCGAGCTCTTTGAAAATTAGCGTTAGATTAAATACACTGATTCTTATTCTTAATTTTGAAAAAATGTTCGAACCGAACTTTGGCATCAATCCCATTCTAAAGATCTTTTGGTCAATAACAGATCAAGAGAGATGCTGCAAAGTTTACAAGCAAAATAGTTTCAGGGTGGCATATTACTTAACGCCATTTTCGCTATTCTTCGTAACGATACTTAGAAACATCCTGCTGTAAAATGCTCCAGCAGAGCCAGACAGTCATCGAGAAGGTGTCACACAGACTTCCTCTTGGTGAAGGCAGTTCCTGCTTGTGGAGTATCATAGAAAATACACTCTCGATCACACGAAAAGAACCACTTAAATTATTGGGGCGGTGTTGGCTGAAGCGGGTAGCGTGACTTAGGAACTGGATTCAATCCTTGGTCAGAGCAAGTCAATCAACATCATAAATTTTTTTCAGATGTGCATTAAGGCCGTGCTTCACTATCCTACACAATCTTACGATTCATTCACAGGAAAATCTTGCAAAAATCTGACCGACTTTAAAAAATCGTTTCAAAATGATGTTGTAGGTGCCACACCACTATACAAATCTGATGCCAAAACATCTGGCTGACAATAAATACTCCTCTGATCGCATGAAAACTATCATTTTATGAAAATTTTCATAAAATTTTACAAATCGCACGACTTGCCAAAAAATCTGTCACATAGTTGCATTTTTAGTCCACACTACCATACATTTTTAGCACACATGTCATAATTTGCAAATGGCGCGACTGTGTAGGATAGTGCGGCACGGCCTTTAGTGTGGTATTTTATTAATTGTTGTTGGACTATTTAAGTGATGAAGGCAAAGCACTGGTCACTAAAAACTGTTCACCGCAGCGATTAATACTATTCCAAGTTAATGTACACCACAGCGCCCTCCTTCGTCGGTTATCAGAACTGTCGGTGAAGTTAAAAAAATAATAATAAAATAGCTTCTCACTCAACTTAAGAAAGTTGATTAGTCTATCTAATACCACAGGCGCTGCAACACTGCTATAAAATTAAAAAAAAGCGGAATAGCAGAGCTGTAAAAGAATTAAGTCTTAAGTTTTAATAGTTCTAGCACAATGCAATACATAAGTAAGGGCCATCCCCTGTGTGCTGGTGTTAAAAACAATTTTTTTTTCCTTTTTTTTTAAAAAAAAAGCTTTGAAGTGCTGTCGCTTTAAACTTCAATGTGTTTCTTATTATTTTTGTTGTTTTAGTTAACTTTAAAGCACAGACAATTTTTTTTAAATTCGATCTACTAAAAACACAATTTTAAGTGCTTCTAATTATCTGATAGTAAAAAATCAATTTAAAAAAACGAAGATTCATTCAAAAAAGGTTTTCCAATAAGAGTGATATGATTTCTTAAAAATAAACACTTATTGTTAAGGAAATTCAAAAGTTTTTTTATTTAATTTGAAGTACAATCGATACAATTAAGTTCTAAATAAAACGTCATTCAAATTGCCTCCACGACTTCTTCTGCAGGAACGAACTCGATGAACCCAATTTTCGAGCACTTTTTCCTTTTAATCAAGTCGTATGTCATGAATGGCAAGTCCAATATTGATTTGTAAAGCTTGAAGAGAATCTGGTTTATTTCGAAAGACCAATGACTTCAAATAATCCTACAAGAAACAGTTTAATGGTGCTTAATCACAACTTCATGGAGGCCATTAAATATCACAATTTCTTGAATAATTTGTAAACGTTGAAAAATACTGAATACAATGAAAAACATATGACAGATAATGACATATTACAAATGGCTGAAACTACACTTGAAAATCATATCATCCCTATTGAAAAACCTTATACTATCAATAAAATAAGTTGATATAATTTGGAATTTTCTTCAATTACATATTTGAATCGTATATTAATTACAACTTTCATTGAATTATTTTTAATTTATATGGTGTCTTGATTTTAATTCTATTAATTATAGGGTTTTAAAACAAAATCAAATTAATTAAAGTGAAACTTGGATACAATGAAAACGCTGCTATAAAGAAGAAAATCTCTAAATGAAGTATTCATTCCAAAGCCCCTGTACAACAAAGTCAGAATAAAGGATTTCCAGTAAAATGGAAATTGGCTAAAAATTATAGTTTTAACGCATTGTTGTCCTTTTTCTTTAAATTTTACTATACCGAGGTTTGACTGTTGCAAGTTTACAGCGAAAAAAGATACCTACAAGGAATTGTGTATTTTGCGATAGCCCTTCAACTTCGTTATATCGAAGTTTCACTGCAGTATATTTGTTGATTCAATTAAAATATTAATTGAAAATAAATTTTTTTTCTTTGTACCCTGTAATAATTCCAACGGGCCAGGTATGCGGCCTTCTTCCCCGGAAGTTGTTAAGTCTTAAATACTTATATGTATTTAGTGAGAAGCAAGATGATCTTGAGTATTCGAGTTGTAATTGCCGACTATTTGAGAGCAGTCACTCTTCTTAAGCTGGCAATCCCTAATTCCGTTCGTCATCTCAACCAAGGGAATATTCTTCTACATCACTTTAAGAGTCTCTGGTACTCTTCCGGCATTATGCGGTGCAAATTATTCTTAAGCCACTCATAAATAAATGACCCAAATTAAGTTAGAGGAATAACAACGTTCTACTGACTTATTAAAAAAGAAAAACCATGAATTTTTCGAAATTAAATTACTTTATATTTCCAAATATGCCCAGCAAAAATTTTGATGGAAATGCTACTAAACATTTTCTTCACTGGTTTTACTTTTGCCTGACGATGTCATTAGTAGCACGTAAATACTTTCCACATTGACTTTCAATTTACAAGTTAAAAATATTTAAAAGTTATTAAATATTCAAAACATAATTAAAATTAAAAGTCTCTGTTGAGCATTGAACACATGCCAAGTGTTAAGCCAACAGGCTTAAAATTATTTAAAACTGGCACACAAATAAAAAAAAATTGCCTCTAGATGGGTTAAACTGCTGAACAGTGGGATGGTAAGCACAGACAAGCAAATAGTTTGTGTAACTAGTGTAAAGTAATACAGACGGTATGTTGTTTGTGGTTGCAAAGTATGTTGTTGAGCAATTGCAACACATTACCACCAAATCCTTTGCTAAGAAATATTGTCTATTATGTGAAATGCGTTTTATTCGAATTTATTGTGCAAAATTTATTAACGAATTTTTTTTTTTTTTGCTTTTCTACTTCAACATAATAGCAAATTATTAACTAACCTTTCTTTATGTTGTTGCTTTTGTTGCATTTGGTATTGTTGGAAAGCCCCAAAAAACAATAAGAAACAGTAAAAAAAAAAAAAAAAAAAACAAAGAGCCAAATAGCAAACATTATTACTGTCATACAGTGATGGAAAATGAGGCACAATTGGGCCATTTGTGGCACTTTTGAATGTTTGATGGCCTTGTGGTACTTTCTAATCTATTTTGGCCCTTTCAGCTCATTATTCAACTAACTGCTTCGAATCCTTCGAACGGTTTGAAATGTACTGAAAGCGTGCGATCACCTGCTATGAATTCGCCTTGGCTATCACCAATATCAAGTAAACACAAAAACAACTAAGTAGACTGTCTAGCGGTAAAAAATTCTTGATGAATAAAATTTGTATTGAAAAATAAAATTCCGTGTTGCTTTTGAGTAAAGGTATTTGTTTAAATTTATTTAAAATAAAACACATATACTGTATTAGTATTACTATTGTTTTTATTTAAATAAAAAGTTTGCTATCAAATATATTCCAGAAAAGTTTTGTTGGCCCTCTGGACGCTATTTTGGCACTTTTAAATTGTCAATTTGGCCCAAAACAAAAAAACTCAAAATCCATCACTGCTGTCATACAACAATTGAGGTCACATTATTTACACGTTTATTTTTCGTTCTCTCCCTCTGTCTCTCTCACACGTGTGTGTGTTTATGACACAAGTAAGTGGGTGGTATTACTTTGTATTCAATTTGTACAGGGTTTTGTGTTCATGTGTGGTTAGCCGGTATGTGGTTGTTTCGGTTATTATTTCATTTATATTTAAATTTATTATCAAATTTATCATATTTATTATATAAACAATGCAATAAATTAACTGAACATAATTTGATTGTTTATGTATTAACTGCATTGTTTTTTTTTTTTTTTTAATTTTTTGTTTTTTCAATTCACTTAATATGGAAAAACGTATCAAAAGCAAAGCAATAATGGTTAACAGTTCTGCTGAATATTAGATAATCGTCGTGTACTAAAAATAATCGTATTTATCGGATTAAATTTATTTAAATATTTATGTACTTTATGGTATTTATATGGTTTTATTCGGAAAAAAAAAAAACACTAAACTTTGAAGAAAATCTGCCGACACTTCTGAATGTCAAATTTTATTGATAAATAAATAAATATTTCTACATCTGTTCATAAAGTTAAATGTACATCGAAATAATTTCCTGAAACATCTTTTTGAACATTTTCAAATTTTAAAGTGTTAACAGCCTGCGCTTACTTTCTACTCAAAAAGACCTTTCAATTGCAATGGGGGATTTTGGAAGAAATTAATGGAAATAAATATGCAGTTTATCTCAAAGGACAGTCCGCTTCCAATGAAATTTTATGCGACATTGATGAAGATCCTATTGAGTTTAAATTTACAGTTTTTATTTTATACTTTTGGTAGGTGCGAAGCCAGTTGAGCCCAAAGTAGGACACCTATGGATTATGAATAATTTTAACATATGTATGCCAAGCTCATGTTTGTAAACTAACAAGTAGGTTTAATTAACTAAGAGCTTAAAATAAGTATAAAACAATACTCCGTTTCCGCTTTTAAACGACTAGTAGCTTTTAAGATTTACCAAAAATTATGTTATGAATTCTTAGTCGATCTGAGTGATATTTAATCAAAGAAATTTTAATTTGTCAGGCTTGAGTTAGTTTTCTCTAAATTTATTTTATTTATAAACTAAATAATTATTGTACATATGAAAATTAATATTATCAGGCTCAAGTTAAGTTATTGAATTAATGAAAATTCAAAATTACTAAGAGTTTTTTATGTTGAAAAGTATCTCCAATTAGATTAGCAGAACGTATCAGTATACCGATTTCAAGGCCGCTACACCTCTCATCAGCTTTCATTTGTCCATTTTTACAATTGAATACTAATAGAATACGAGAATTATTATATGTAATTCTTTTTTATTCTATTTCTACATGTTGAAACAATTTTAAATAGCTGATATTCTTTCCCAATTAGTATCCACTTTAAATAAATTGTAAAATTTGAGAGGTGTAGCGGCCTTGTAATCGGTATACTGATACGTTCTGCTAATCTGATTGGAGATACTAATTTTTTTTCAACATAAAAAACTATTAGTAATTTGAGTTTTCATTAATTCAATAAAACTGAACTTGAGCCTAATAATATTAATTTTCATATGTACATCAATATAAGTTCAAATATTAATTACGTTTATTCGTAATAATATAAAAATACTTAATATTTTTTATTAGAAAGGAAAATCTAGAAGCACGTAATAATTGAACAGACAAAAAAAAATTACACTGCTTGGAGGTTTGAACTGACACATCCTGATGTTTCGAGACTAACCACAGTCTCATAATCAGAGTTGTTTACCGCTTAGACCTCACTGCCATCACGGCAGCTTCAATCAACTAGTTAAAGATCCTCTATCATTAATTGAATTTGTTGAGTTTCAAAAATATTATCTGCACTTGGCGATAAATTAAAAAAATATACCAAAATTACTAAAAAAAAAAAAAAATCCCATTTTAGAGATTTTTTTAAATTTTCTTTGAGATTTGGGAAATTCTTAGAAAAAGAAATTATTTATTTAATTTTTTACACTCTAATTATATACCTAATTTTCCAACCAAGTGCGAACAGCATACTTTTCCTTTAATTTATATTTATAAAAAGTATTTAAAGATACCTATCCGATGTTTATGTTTTTTGTTTTTTTTTTTCTTTTGGAAGATGATACAACGCAAAAATTTGCCTAAACATCTGCATTAGCACTGTGATACGTGAATAGAAATTAACCACAATACTCCTCCATAATCAATTTTATAAGTATTTTACTAAAACTTAAAGTTTTAATATTTATACTAAAATTCATTTTAAAAGTGTTTACTTTTCTACAAATTATATTTGGCAGTTTATGTATGAATAAATGAGTATTGGAACTTTTCAAACATAAATGGCAAATATCTACTGAAGAGTTGGTATAGCAACCAACGAAATGCATTTAGATTTGCTAACCCACAATAAATAAATAAAATTTTTATACTAATTTGTTTTTTAATTAAAATTATAATAAAATAATACCCAAGAAAACAAATTTTAATTATTGATAGAATTTTCTTTTAAATAGTAAAAGAAACTGATGTGAATAATTGCAATTCGTTTCCTTAAATTAATGATCAATAAACTAAATAAACTAAACTCTTATTTTTTTTGTCACATTTACTAACATATTTTGTACATACTTATTTCGACCACAAAAAAAAAAAAACAAAAAATAAATAAATAAAAACAGGATAATAAAAAATGCTCTACAAGTCCTTAGAAAATATTGATGTCACTAGCAAACATGCAATTAACTGTCATTGTTCTTTGCTGTCGTCACTCCTGTTTTTATTGCTGTTGGTATTTGTAAAAGTTGTTTGTAGTTGTAGTATTACTGCTTCCGGCACTTATCCTTGTTTAAGCGCATTTACAACAACACACTTATTTCATTTGTCAAGTCTTAATATTTCTTTTCAATTATTTTTTTTTTGTTGTTCAGCATGCAACAGACTGGACTGGCCCCTACCGTGCTGAGTTCATTTACTCAAATATCGAAAATATGCCAGCAGTTTGTAAAGTCAAACAGCCATCCTGCCAGTCAGTTGGCCAAACCGAATACCGTCTGACAACAAAATTCAAACCAATAAATTTCCATTTTAATGCGGCGTAAGAAGGAGGAATGCGTTGCAACAAGGGGACAAACAATGGCCACGCAATAATTTTTCACTTATATTCTTTTTTAACATCAATTGATATTTACTAGACACTTACTGGAATCACGTGATGAATGTGGAGGTAAATTGAAAAAAAAAAAATTCTTACAGAAATTTTGAACCAATCAACATACTTGTCCTATGGCAGGCTATAATTGGTGTCACACATAATATTCGAAACAAATTGACAAATTGATTTAAGTGGTTAAAAAATTTTAACAAAATACCCGCAAGGTACCAGCAGAATTTTTTTTATTAAAAAATATTGGTAAAAGAAGGTATTAAAGAAATCACTACACAGGACAAGTACTTAAATTTTTAATGCAGATTTTACTACTGGTTATTTTAACTATATCAAGTGACCGCATCCAATAGGTAATTCCATGTGCAAGGTCCTTCTCATCTGAAGCTCTAGTGGTTGAACAGGTTGCTAATGCTGACATCACGTGACCTCCCATGAGACAGTTTCTTTCTCTTCGCTAGGTCTAGTTTATGATGAATATAAAATTGTTGATGACCTTGACCGTAATGTTGGCTGGTGCTTTGACTACAAAGCAAAAGATAACTGAGGCCTTGAGTTCAAGCCTTCTTTCAGGTAAATCATCAACATCAAGAATTTTTCAGATTTTACATAAATGTGTCTTCTTTATTGTTGTGCTGTTGTTCAAAGACGGAGGCGTAGCACAGGTGACTCTTAATAATAAATACAATAAAAATATTTTTCATATTCTATACGAAACTTACTACGCACGTAGTGAAAAAAGTATCTCTCAATGCAGCACCTCGTATTAGTGCTGGCGTTAAAAATGGAAACTATACACAAAGTAAAAATGCATTTATTGCCGATTGACATGTTTGGAGCAGGCAAACATTGTTTGCAGGAAAAAATTGTATTGTTCAACAAAATGTTGTATTCAAAAACTTTAATGTCACTAAATTTCAAATTTCTCTGCCATATTCAGGGCAAGCAGACCTTTAACATCGCTGCTATTCTTTTTTTACTTTTTTGTTCTTTTTCCCCGGGCATTGCTTATGCAATTTTGCCGAAGACTTGCCGACAACAGCTTCTACATTAATTTTTTAACTCACTATTATATTTCCCTATAACTCACGTGATAAATTTTACACTAAACTGAGTTTTATATGCAGTTCAGTTCAGCCATAAACCATTATTTTTTTAGAAAATTGGCTCTCAAATTCGTAGCTGAAGTGTTAGGTCCCTATGTGCGATTGATATCTACTTGATCCACTTATCCTCTAAAAGTAACTAAGAAATTATTTGTAAACAAAATAGCAGAGGTGTCGCAATAACTCACACTAGTCGGAAAACACCACAAATTTTACCTCTTGCTAATGACGATCGATGGCTAACGGGAAAACGTAAGAAGGCAGAAGAGTACGCGAATATCAGAAAGAGAGAGAGAGAGAGACAAGAAATACTTTTTGAATTGTCTATGACTGATTGTTCGTGTAGTGTATTGAAGCACTGTTACCATACCCGATTTAAAGATGACGAAAAGAAAAATAATCACACGAACGAAAGACTCATACTTGAGTTGAATTATTTACTTTATTAATCAATACAGACAGTCACATTGCAAGGAAAACTTGTCCTGTAAAAGATTATTTTTTTATTTCAAGGTTTATGAGACTGCTTTTTTCATGCAAATAAGCGCTTAATAAATAAAAACATTATTTTTTATAGAAAATGCCGTTTAAATTGAAAGTGTTAAAATCCGGCAGGACACTGCTGGTTAAAATACGTTAAAGTTGTTTGAAGTTTAAGTTGATCTAAGTTTAACTCTAAAGTAAAAACTATTGCATTATAAAAAGTGAAAATTTCATATTTTAATTTAGATTTAAATTCTCTCTCTCTCTCTCTGGGGCAAATTACGTCATTCGCTATTGATTCAAATTCTTCCATTTAAATTGCAAGTTAATCTGGCCGTGGAATTTGATAGTTTTAACTAGGGATGTAACGATACGCCATTTCGCGGATCTGATACCGATACTCATAAATAAATATCGCCGATACCGATTCCGATACGCATATTGAAATTGAGCTCAAGTAAAAATTTTGCGGAGATAGACGATTTCTAAAATCCGTTTGAAGCAGACGCGACAGAACTCATTTGAAAACTTAAGTATTTCTGCGCCATTTTCTTTAAGTTTGGGTAGGATATGTCATTGCGCCAGTAAACAAGAGGGTCTGCGTCTCTAGGAATATTGGGAGATTTAAGGTATCTCTCGTCTTCTTCGTTAGCAGAACCACAGCTTAGGATGGATAGAGGCTCATCCTCCTCGGATTCTCTAATAATTTTTTCACATACGCTCCAAAGGCGAGTACTTCTCGTAGACTTATCAGAACTTTTGCGAGGTGTAGAGAGGACTGTGTCTTCAACACTTTCGGAATGTAGAGTCATGTGAAGCAGCTCAATAAGACGTTTTTTCGATAGGATTGAAATTTTTTTAAATATTCGAGGTTGTAGAATTGTTATTCTTAAAGTTAAATAATTATGGCCTATTAACCGATTAAACCAAAACCTCGATTAATTAAACGAACGATTAAACAATTTGAACAAAAAGCCGATTATCAATTAAAAGCGATCGCTTAAGAATGGTCAGTAAACCACAAAATAAAACAAAAATTTGGACTTATTACAGCAAAATTTCTATTATTCATTCAAAACGTTTTAATTTATCGCCATGGCCACGTATCAAATTGGCTTGACAATCCAAAGTTTTTTGATTGTGTTAGTGAAGAAAAACCTCTCACGTATATGTTCATGTGGGTTTGACAAAAATAAAAACAAATTAGATATTCACTGCCGTCGATACTGTAATTTGAAGCAAATTTGATGTGTTGTTGCGTAATTACATCAAATCTCATTTTTATTTAGTTTGCGCAGCGACCATATCGTACGCGGAAAATTTTATAGCACAATAAATAAAAAATGGATGAAAAAAATTTCATACTGGAATTAATTAAATTTTATCGCGGTTTGCCTGCTTTATGAAGAGCAATTAAAAATAAACCAAATGTTGAAAAAAATGTAAATGTTATGAAAATTTTTATATTTATTGAATTAAAATTTACAAAATATATTAAATTATTTTCATAATAATTTAATATAAATGCTCTCTCTGTAAGTCAATCGCATGTAAAAATATAAGGTTATTGATATTATAAATGTTAATAAATAAAATTAAGAAAATTTTGTAAGCAAAAAATATTTTGCGACCAAAAACATCACTCGGTCTTATCGTTCAAAAATAAATTTCAAATGAAATTTGACGGCATGAATTTGACACGTTGCTGTGTTATGCAAAATAATATTTAGCAACACATACATACATACATGTTATTTGTCAAGCCAATTTGATACGTGGCCAATGGCCATACCGGTTTAGAGTTTAAAAAAATTACTTCAAGTATTTGTTTTATTTTTTTTTAAACAATGTAAGAAAATCCGATCAAAAATAAACTCGGGAGTCATATTTTATTTTATTGGTAATTTATATGATCCATATATTCCAACTAAAAATATTCACATTTTCAAATTTAACTTGAACCGTTTATCATCTATTGTGTTTCTGAATAAATTCAAACAGTTGACTACGTGGTTGAAGTGTGAGTTCTTAATACAATTCATTTCAGTTTCCGGAACTTTATTTCAATTCTTTTTCCATTCCACAATAGCCGTATTCACAATCTTGTGCATTTGATATTGCAAATTTATGCAATTGCACATTTATTCTATCGATTGTGAATGATATCTTTGAGTTAGGTTGCAATGCTTGATGCAAAACACAAAATTCACAGCTGATTGATAAATAAACAAAATTTTTTCCACTGAAGTTTTGGCCTAAAAATACATATCAGAAATTACTCAAGTATCAAAACATTCAAATAATTCTAATTTTTATTATTAAAATAAGGGTTAATTTGTTAGTTAGTCAGGATTTTAAATAATATGTAAATTTAAATAATTGAATAATTTGATTTGAGATGTTTTGCGTTTTGCTAATTTAAGCTTTTTGTTATTAAAATTTTTTATTTCAATAATTAAGTTGTGCATTTTTTTATTTCATTAATTTTTGTTTATCTGGTTAATTTCCTTATGCTTGAAATATTTTTGTTTTATAATTTTGAATAAAATTATTAATATTTGAATAAGCAAAATCGGCTTAGCTCACTGCGTATCAGCTGTCTTTTGCAATTAAGTGTTGCATAAGTAGAGTAAATATATGCTATTGGTTTTTAGTGTTGCTTATTTGCAAAGATATAGCGTGTGCATTTCTCTGTATTTTGTTAGTTTAAAGTAAAAATATCCTACACCATTTTGCAAATGCAATGATGCAAGACCATTTGCACAAGATTGTGAATAGGGCTAATATTATTTTGTTGTATGTATTTATGTATTTATATACATACATATAAAGTTTATTATTTGTACATGTGCATGTGTGTGCATGTTTCGTTAAAATGCATTCTTTTGTTGAGTGTTATCGAAATATTTTTCTTGATATTCCACAGCTAAAAATTTTTTTTGGTGGAACAATTGATAAGTAGAGATGTTTTACACACAGAGATATTTTTTGTTAAAACATTTTATTTCCGATACAAAATCTTCTACTTTTGTTCAATTAGAAGTGAAACTTCCGTACAATTATTTCTAGTAGCAGGCATTTAGCGAGACTCTGAAGGATAACCGGGGGAAATTTTCAAAGCGTATATGTAAAAAACATTTACTTCATTTCCAATGCACCCACTTGATATCCGCAAATATTTATTAGGTATTTACGAGAGTGTAAGCATCTGTAAGTGGGAAAGTGGATGTACGGTTTTGTTTTCGAAATATTTTATTTCTTGTAAAAATATCATTCGTTAGTTCGTATAGTCCCGTATTCACAATTTCATACATTGTTTTTTATTATAAATTCACATTCATGGCAAATTTAATATACAATTTTTCTCTGCATTGGAAAACAAACAAAAAATTCGTTTTTATTTTTAAACATTTGATTTAATTGTTTGTACACACACATGTTTCGGATAGGATATTTTCGCTTTTTACTAAATCGCATGTTTTAAATGTTGTTTAGTTCTAAGAATTTATTAATTGTCTTTTTATACACTCAGTTCGAAATATTTTGTTCGTGCCCGATACTCTTTCCTGCTGGTGCTGCACTATTTATGTAATATTTTTTTATTGAGAATTGCAACAGAAACGACTATTTTAATTGGTTCTTAGATAATGGAGTTGTGTTTATTACACAATACTGTATAATAGATATAAAATGTGTAAATTAATTGGAAAGTATAAAATATTAAGCAGCTGTAAATTTTTTATTAAAGTAGAGGTTATTTAGTTTGCAACAAATTATGATCGAAATGTATTCGCAACCTATTGAAGTGGATAAAATTAAACAACTAATAATTAAAATATTGATTTACTGAAAGTACTTTAATGTATAAAAACAAAAGCAATTGACAATAATAATATTTTTCCAGTTGTAAGGAGTAAAAATAAACAGATATCGAACTCAGGTTCTTAGTCATATAAATTGCTGTGTAATCGATGGACTAAATACTTGTGTTAACTAATACGGGAGATCGTCATACTATGGGTGCGAAGTTTCTTAAGAATCAGTTCAGCAGAAATAGTTTAAAAAATATTAATATTAATTTTACATGGGCGTGGCACTACTGAGTTTTTTAATTATACGATGAAGGTTTTCCAATAAGAGTGCTATGATTTCTTCAAAAAAAAAAAACGCAATTATTGTTAAGGAAATTCAAAAGTTTTTTATTTAATGTGAAGTACAATCGATACAATTAAGTTCTAAATAAAACGTCATTCAAATGGCCTCCACGACTTCTTCTGCAGGAACGAATTCGGATGAACCCAATTTTTGAGCACTTTTTCCACTAAATCAAGTCGTATGTCATGAATGGCATGTTCAATATTGACTCGTAAAGCTTGAAAAGAGTCTGGTTTATTTTGAAAGACCAATAACCATACAAGAAATAGTCTAATGGTGTTAAATCACAACTTCTTTGAGGCCATGCAATATCACAATTTCATGAAATAATCGAATCTCCAAACTTTTCGCAATAATTAAATTTTTGCATTTGCCGTGTGGCACGTAGTCCCGTCTTATTGGAACCAACTATTGTCAAGATCAACTTCAACTTGGTTATCATCGATTTATACCCCTCTCCATTAACAGTAGCGGTGTTACCAGCTTCATTTCAAAAACAGTACGGACCGATGATTTCAGCAGACCAAAAACCACACCAGACAGTCAATTTAGGTGAACGTAATGGTTTTTCATGAATAATTTGTGGATTTCCTTCGCACCAGAATCGACAGTTTTGTTTATTTACCGCAACACTCAGATGAAAGTGAGCCTCATCGGAGAAGATGATTTTCTTAAAAAATCGTTATCGTTTTCAAGTTGTTCCAAGGTAAAATCAGCAACGTTGTTCTTGCGTATAACTCTCCATGATGAAATTGTAAACACAACTGAATACAATGAGAAACAAACGACAGATCATGACATATTACAAATGGCCGAAACGTCACTTCAAAATCATATCATCCCTATTGGAAACACTTTTATAGGTCATTCGATCCATCAGCGAGATATGGTTATTCTGATAATTAGGTGGAAGTTTTTGCCTGACCGGTTGCGGTTTTTTCTCAATTCCATAATTAATGCTTAATGCTTCTTCAAATCAACCAAATCAACAAGTGAGATTAAACAATATTTTTTGTGTGGATATAGAAAGGCTAACTGAAAAAGGCTGACTGAAAAACGGAGTGCTCGACGAGAATGGCAACGTTACAGATCGCCTCAGCTAAAAATAAGACTAAAGGAATGTACCAAACAGCTCAAGAAACTTTTACAAACACACAAAAACAGCTTCGCTGCAAAAATCTCTTCAAGAACTCGATGCAACAGCGCAAACAGATTATTCGCTATGGCGTGCAGCCAGAGGATTTAAAAGTCCGGGGATTTGCCAATCTCCATTACGAGCTTCAAATGGTGACTGGGCAAGAACTGATGCTGAAAAAGGTGCTCTTTTTGTTAAACACTTAGAAAAAGTTTTCACTCCGAATATTTCTGCTGATATTGCTGAACTGACACCAGTCGTCTCTTTACCAGAAATACCGCTAAGATTTAATATTGTGGAGATTGAAAAGGCCATTACTAGTCTTAACACCAAAAAAAGCCCCAGGTGTCGATAAAATAAGCAACAAAATGCTTCAAAAATTGCCATATATTGCAAAAAATATAATACTATTCATTTTTAATGGTATTTTACGGCTGCAATACTATCCAGCAGAATGGAAGGTTTCGATGATTATTATGATACCAAAGCCCGGCAAGGATCATACGAAGGTTGAATCCTATCGGCCTATTAGTTTATTGCCCAACATTTCAAAACTATTTGAAAAGCTGTACATGAGCAAGCTGACGCCTATAGTAACTAGCAGTGCATGTATTCCAGGTCATCAATTCGGTTTTCGCAGACAAGATAGCACTATTGAACAAACTCACAGAATTGTGAATGTTGTAAGAGACACTTTTAAAAAAAAAGAAATATTGCTTTGCACTCTTCATTGATGTTGCACAAGCCTTCGATAAAGTATGGCACGAAGGAATTATTTACAAATTAACACAAAATCTATTCTCAAATATCGTCAAGCTTTTAAAAAGCTATTAAATGGAATGAAAATTTGTAATTAGGGAAGGCAATTTTATAAGCCCTCCTCCGCAGTAGATTAAAGCCGGAGTCACTCAAGGCAGTATCTTCGGCCGTTTACTTTATCTAATATATGCCTCTGACTTACCGTTAAGCAGTAACATTCACACGTCAACATCTGGTGATGATACAGCTTTTCTAAGCGTTCATGAAAATCTTGTAGAAGCTTCCCGAAATTTACAAGGGTACATATCAAAACTGGAAACATGCCTAAAATAATGGCGGATAATAGTTAATGAGCAGAAATATATACACGTCACTTTTACGTTGCGCAGGGAAACATGTCCGCCTATACAAATCAGCACCGAGACTATACCGCAACACACTGTAGTCAAATATCTAGGCGTTTATCATGATCGTCGTTTAACCTGGAAATCGCATCATAAACGCAAAGTTGATTTAAATAAAATTAAAAGATGCCCAAATGAATTGGCTTATTGGAAGAAATTCTATACTAAGCCTAGACTGTAAACTTCTATTATACAACGCGATCCTGAAACCAATATGGCCCTATGGAATCCAGTTATAGGGCACTGCCTCAGCATCGAATGTAGAAAAAATTCAAAGGCGACAAAACAAAATTCTACGTACAATAACAGCAGCCCCTGGTATATCCGAAATCAGCGAATTCACAAAGACCTTGATGTTCCGTTGGTAAAGACAGTATTTTCAAAACAAGCGAAAAAATACATAAAAAAAACTTGAGTTGCACCCAAATCCACTTCCGCACAATATTCTAAATTATAGAGGCCATACCAGGTTGAGAAGGAGGGATACTCTTTTTCTCAGTCGTACACGCGAAAAATTTTGTTTAGCATTGGCTAAACATATATGGGCATTTCTAGGATCGCGAACGGGACATTCGTACGCACTCAACTTGAAAAAAAAATATGAAAACTCAAATTTTTTTTTTAACTTTTTATAAATATTTAATAGCATTTTAGTAGAACAATTTTTGAGAACAAAAAGAAAATTATAAAATATGAACGTTCTCCAAATATTTTGGATAAACTTGCGATCGCGAAGGGGACAAAAAATGTAAGTCATTTTTTTCGGTGTGTGGTTTTGTTTAAAACTCTGCGAATTTTGTCAGTTTATTAAATGGAGATTATTTTTTAACTAAACCAGAGATATAAAGCTTTTATTTAGCATTTTGTTTTTTTTTAATTATCCTTATTATTATTTTTTTTAAATATTTTTTTTAGAATCGCGAACGGGACATCGCGAACGGGACAATGATTCCAAAGGCATTTTTTAGCTTTAAAATTTTTTATTTATAAGTATAAAAAATAAATAAAACAGGATATATTCCAATGATAACAAAAATAAAAGAATTATTATTTAAGTTAATAAATTATAAAAATTTAGACAGTTCTCTAATTAAATTTGATAAAGAAAATTTTTTTTTCCGGTTTTTAATATTTCTGTCGCGGTTGACCTTTTTCTGGAAATGCCCATATTTAACTTTATTTAAATTTTTAGATTTAAGATTTGAAAAAGTTATTGATGTTTCAATTTATAATTGAAGATTCAATAAATAATAAAGTTAAAAAAAAAAAAAAATCCATAAATTTATAAAGTATTTCGGTGTGAAAGATAATTTAAAGCTGTCAGAGAAAAATCCTTGAAAATATATGTATGTAAGGATAACTTTAAAGAAGTCGTGGCTGAAATAGATATTTAAATAGAGAGTTCGCATTTTCTATCGGAGAGCCATGCTGATGACATTCTACCAAAGGTTCAGGTATTTGCTACTTGTTTTTCAAAAACATGCTATTCCTATAATTTTTTAAGTCAGGGAATTTCACTTTTTCTTTTTTTTACCATCAGTCAGGATGAAACCCCTACCTATGCAATGTACTATGCCATTACTGGGTAGAAAGGGATATGGTAGAGAAGATATATCGTGAAAATATAGAAGACGTATTAATTATTTTACATTTCTGCTATTTCGCATTTTTAGTTATGGTGTTTTCTACATACAAAATGGCACCTACATGTATAAAATGTCTTGTCAATCCTCTAACAATACAGCCTGTTATTTGACTAGAACAAAACACAACTAATGAAAAAGTGGAACACCCTGTTTTCATCAGCTGACAGCTAGGTTTTACAGGGCACTATCAACACTGTCGATTTTTACGGGGCAAAAGTGCTATGCCTTCCACCATTAGTGAGGGCGATTTTTTTAGAATCAAACACACTGCCCTTTTAGAGAGCAAAACATTTTTAAGAATCAAACACCAAAGTACATTTTCTGCATGGAAATTATACCATTTTTTTGTAGAAAAGAAACACCATTAATTTTAGTTCTATTGCCCCATTAAATTTCTAAGCCTTATGAGCAGCTATTTGATTAATTGTTTTACTTCGACGAATATTCTTCTAACAGAGGAAGGAGGGCGCTGTGATGTATATTAGATGGGATCATAAGCACTCATAAGCTTCGGTTTCTTAAGACGGTTTATAAGATGCTTTAAATCTGATTTTCTTAATGTTCGTTTCACGTAAAGCAGTAGAAAAATGTTTTTATTGTTTATAAAATAGAATGTGTTCCTGAATAAAATTAGTAAACTCGTTTAGAGAGAAAATTTCATAATTTAGCCGAAAAATTCGTATGTGAAATAAAGTGCTTGCAGAGTCATTCCTGACCCTTTTAATGCTCCATCAATTCAGTTTACTATGCCTTGCGCATGAAGATGTCATTCCCTAAGTTATATAGTCCACAAAAATATTTTATAGTTATCTAAAATTCATTTAGTGTTTTAATGTAAAACGACAAACGTTGATCAGTTCTGCCGTGTATATTGAGATATAAATTGATGTTGATTGTTCCCTTCTTTTTCTTAATTATTAAAAATGCTTAATTTAATCTGAATATAACTTCCCAGATCTTAAGAGACAAGAAATCACTCTTGAGTGTGGCTCAAATTGCATAGATTTTGTCGATGGCCACCTACCTTGGTCCCTACAACCGCTATTAAACCGCCCATTTGGAAAACTCAGTGTTAACTTAATGCAAGTGTGAGCTAATGAATTATTTTGAAAACAAAAAGCTTGTCCAAATGAAATTTATGGCCGTTTGTGCAAAAATCCAACAATTCATATAATTTAAAGAAATTAAAAAGTCATTAAATTGTTAATGAAATTTATATAAAATTTAAATCCTTTTTCCACTCACTACTGAATATTAAATTTTTCCATTTATAACTCCTTAATGTCAAACTTCATTGCAGACATAAAGATTTATTTAATGCACTTTGCCATAAACAAAACCATAATCCAGTTGTCTATTTAATTCACTCTAAACGATCATAGAACTATTATCTCTGTTGCAGCAGCATTAAAATAAATGTAGATATTTTGAGTTTTTTTATCTCCACGATGACCTCAACAAAAACAACAAAAGCTTCTTTATATGTTGGCCATAATTTTTCAATTCTGTGAACATTTTAGAAACAAAACTAAATCATTTTGTGGGAAATTAATAACAATTATGAACTGTAAATTCTATATGAAAATTATTTAAAACAAAACAGAAAAAAAACACAGCAAATTAATCCTTTAAGAGTTTAAGCGAGATGGAGTGAATGAATCAGACAGTCGTACAGACATAAACAAACAGACAAATGCGCTTTTGCTGTTGCATAAAAACCCCAGACAAAATGACAAAATGCCTGCAGTAAATGATGCTGGCTGGTTTGGTATGGTTTTCTTTTTTCTTTTCGAAAATACATTTACCAGGATTATTGTACAGAAATTCTTTAAACTGCAAAAATTTATTATTTTTTATTGCGATTGCTGTATGTTGTTGCAACATACATGTAACCATTACAAGTACAACATCAACATAAAGCAAGAGCAATAAAGTTTACAACAAGCATTGCTATTAAGTGCAATATTGTATGGGTTTTTGACCAAGTCAAAGTTAAAAAAGCATCACAGTGCAGAATCAAAAAAAAAAAAAAAAAAAGAATAAACAACAACATCCATTCTCACCAACCACCAACAACAGTTTGTTTGTTTGTTTGTTTGTCGATCTGGCTTGTTGTTTTCTATCTCTAACAGTTTGTTCATACTTTCAGGACCTTTGTTACAGATACACTTTCTTCTCTGATACTCTTCCACACATATTTTCTTTGTTTTTCCTGTTTTGTTTTTTGCCATGTCTAATAAAACAACAAATTATTTCTAGTTGCATAAATTCACACCAAGTACATCTTTTTGTCGGTCAAACAACATACTCACTCTACTGGAAAATAACAAAATTAAAAAAAAAAAAATATACAAAAACAAAAACAAAAAGAATCTTCCCAAAAGTTAAACAAAAGTTTGCCAGTTTCGTTTAATTTCGTTTGGTTTCGTTTGCTTTTTGGTAATGTTTTCAAACTCATCTTGTCATTTAGAGAGTGTATCATGGTGGGAACTTTGACAGATGCCCAAGAGAGTTAATTTTATTACAAACAACTTTAACCATGTTTATCTTTAGAAGGTCTCTTTTTAAAGTTTTAGAACACTGAGAGAAAAATATCGAGATATTTGTGTCATTTATTTAAAGTTATTATTTTTCAATTTGCTTATCTTTGGTTTTATTGATCGATGAGATCAAAAGGATCGTATAAGGTTTTCCAATAAGAGTGATATGATTTCTTTAAAAAAAAAAACATACTTATTGTTAAGGAAATTCAAAAGATTTTTATTTAATGTGAAGTACGATCGATACAATTAAGTTCTAAATAAAACGTCATTCAAATGGAATTCGATGAACTCAATTTTCGAGCACTTTTTCCACTAAATCAAGTCGTATGTCATGAATGGCACGTTCAATATTAACTTGTAAAGCTTGAAAAGAGTCTGGTTTATTTCGAAAGACCAATAACCCCACAAGAAATAGTCTAATGGTGTTAAATCACAACTTCTTGGAGGCCATTCAATATAATAATTTCTTGAAATAATCGAATCTCCAAACTTTTCGCAATAATTCAATTTTTGCATTTGCCGTGTGGCACGTAGTCCCGTCTTGTTGGAACCAACTATTGTCAAGATCAACTTCAACTTGGTTATCATCGATTTATACCGCTCTCCATTGACAGTAACGGTGTTACCAGCTTCATTTCGAAAAAAGTACGGACCGATGATTTCACCAGACCAAAAACCACACCAAACTGTCAATTTAGGTGAATGTGATGGTTTTTCATGAATAATTTGTGGATTTCCTTCGCACCAGAATCGACAGTTTTGTTTATTTACCGCAACACTCAGATGAAAGTGAGCCTCATCGGAGAAGATGATTTTCTTAAAAAAATCGTTATCGTTTTCAAGTTGTTCCAAGGCAAAATCAGCAACGTTGTTCTTGCGTATAACTCTCCATGATGAAATTATAAACACTACTGAATACAATGAAAAACAAACGACAGATCATGACATATTACAAATGGCCGAAACGTCACTTCAAAATCATATCGTCCCTATTGGAAAACCTTTTATTTGATAAATGTAAACGGAGCTTTACTTAATTTATTTAAAAAATATTTTGAAATTTAGAAAATCATTCACATCTACTCGGTAATTTATGTAATCGGTATACTTATACGTTCTGCTAATCTGATTACACATGCTAAGGTTTTTCAAAAATAAAAAACTCATAGTAATTTTGAATTTTCATTAATTCAATAAAATTGAACTTAAGCCCAATTTCTCATTTATACATTATTACTTTTCCAATAATAGTTACGTTTATTCGTAATCACAGTGATGTGATGTGAGTATCCCAAATATTGAGAGAAAATAACAATACGTTATAAGCAATCAATTGTTTCAATATGTAAAAATAGAATAAAAATGAATTAAATTAATTCTCGTATTCTATTTCTGTTGAAAACTTAGTTAAATAGTTGATATTCTTCCCAATTAGTATCCACTTTACGAAAATTGTAAAGATGGACAATTGAACGCTGATGAGAGTTGTATCGGCCTTGAAATCGGTATACTGACACCAGTTTTTCAAAAATAAAAAACTCATAGTAATTTTGAATTTTCATTAATTCAATAAAACTGAACTTAATTAAGCCTAATAATAACAATTTCTAATTTATGTAATTTCCAAAATGAAGGGTTGCCTTGCAATTTCACCTTGTGGGGTGGGTAGTGATCAATAAAATACTCTACACTATCCACTATCTGAATTGATTTTGTGAAAAATTTTATACGTTCTTAAAATTTTAATTTGGTAATGGATTTTTTTTTTTTTTTTTTTTTTTTTGGAATTTTAGAAGAAAAACAAGTCGCCGAAACACGAAAAGAAAATCACCAAAATTTAAAAACTACCAGAAACGGAAAAAAATTGCTAAAGCGATAAAATCGCCAAAAAAAAAATTATTGCTAAAGAGAAAGCAAGAACAAAAAAAAGCGATTAAACAAAATTTAGTTTTTCTTACAGGAAAAATTTGCCAAAACCAAAAAAAAATATATGTACCAGATAGACGGTTCAGATGAAATGAGAAGTGCTTAGCAAGTTCAACAACCACATACATAGCAAGGAAATGAACAACTACACAATGTTACATGAAAACATTGTTCTTAGCCGCGGCAGAAAAATAGCTATTTGTCTTTAAAAAGTGATCGTGGTTAAAAATTTGCAAATCTACGAGTATGCCATTCTTTATTATGAGTTCTATCATTTCACTAGAATATATAGAATGTAAAATAATTACAGAAGAAAACAAATCCCCATTTATAGCTAAATATTGTGTATAAAATACGTGAAATACATGAAAATTGTCTGCGGGAGAAAAGGAAGCAAGCACAAGCTTTTGCAATAAACATTTCAACAAAAATTTATTAGCAACATTTGACACATACGGGTATTACCAGTACATATTACTTGATATCTTATCTTAATTTTAGCATAGAAAACATAGAAGAACAACAAACAAACAATAGATTTCTCAACTACTAAAATATCTTTGTATATTCGTATAGATTTGTGTTGTGCTGCTTCACTTTGCCTTTGCATTTTCTGATTCTTCCATCTTTCGATATTTAGTTGGATATTCTCATACTCCTAATCTTTGTTTAGTTTTATGTTTATTTGAATGCACTTTGAAAATGTTTCCAGCAGTGTAGAGCAAAAAATTAACGTCCACAAAAGTTTTTATATAAAGAAAAAACTTAATGTTTAACTAATCATTTTTATATCAACAAATATTATAAATTATTGAAAAGCTTTTAAGTTTTAAGCCATTTCTTCGTCTTTATTTTGCTCTCCACTGTTTAATATTTTTTTTTAGTTATTTTACACACAGATCTTCTCAAACCATCTAAGCAAAGTATATACGCCATCTAAGCTTGTACACGTATTATTAATAATCTATAGGAAACTACAATGCACAGTGGGACCGTTTGTTAAATACATATGAGCCGTATATTTTTAAAGTGGCATAAGTCACTTAAAAAAAAAATCGAGTTAATAGCAACACTAAATACAATTGAACGGTATCTTTTCATTTGTAAAAAAATTCCAATCAACATAAAAATGGACTTATGCCACTTTCAAAATAAACTGCTCATATTTGGAAGTAAATTTTTTATGATATAATTTAAAGAACAAACAGAGAAAAAATTTAAATTTTGCAAGATTGTCTGCAAATATGTAGAATGTCTACAATTAAACATGGTGTATCACACCGAACTAGAGTAGAGGTAGGCGCCAGTGAGCTGCAACAAGTATGATCGAGCCTAGTTATTCCTTAACGTTGAATCAAAGACTATATATATATATATATTTATTATATATATTTATAGTCTTTGGTTGAATTTTAAGAACAACACAAACAAGTATTATTCAATTTTGCACTCGTTCGCTTTTTATGCACAAGAAGAAAATTCATCAGCAAGTGTAAATCATTTCGAACATTTGATGCGAATGTGCATGATCTGATTGCATGATACAATGCACATAAGGCATATGCAGAAATACAAAAAACACCAACTGTATGTATTTTGTTGGTAGACAATTTGATTTCGGAAGTCAAAAGAATAAATACGTACATGTGTGTGCATATTTCAAGCTGTGGCAAAAATATAAATAAAAATTATTTATTCAAATACGAGTACAAAATTACTTTAACAGCTGAATAAAACTCTTGTTCCGCTAACAACACGTTGACTTCATTGTGCTTACAAAAGGGGTGTGCTGGATGTGTGGATGGCTGGCGGGAGAGAGTGCTGCAGGGGGACTCTCCTGGTTCAGAATCCCGAAGTAATAAGTAAATGTTATTCTTATTAGCACAAAACAACAAGTGAATAAAACTGAATGTTTGAAGCGAACGGTTGCTTATAAAAGTGTTTTTTGCTTTTGAACGAAAACGATTAGATCATAAAAATCAATGTGCATAATTAAGAATACCCTAAAACTAAGCACTTGTTGCTGATGTCTGGTAGGCGCCACTGATGCGACTCTGTTTTTTTTTTAGTATAATGTCCAGGAACTTTATGTTAGATGACACAGATTGCCAGTTTAGAAATACAGAATATAAAACCGGTCCTTATTGTATTGCCGAGCCGACATCTGAAGAGATATAAAAAGAGTTTAACCGCCTAAAGTTGCAGTTCGATAAGGTTGCTTAATTTTTCCAACTAACATACACTTTCTCGCAGAGCGAAAGAGAGAGAGAGAGAGAGAGAAAGAAAGGGTAGGCCGAAATTCGAAGTTTAGACATTTTAAGTTTTAAGCATCCGAACGAACCACGATTTTTGTTTTTTTTTTTTAAAGCTTTTTCCCAAACATCAAGGTAAATTTGTCATACAAAAATTTTATCGTTTAACAACTTCTTTATTTATGTTTTAATCGAAAAAGTTTTATATGTACTCATATTTATTAACAATGATTTTACGATCAACGTCACTGTGCCGTACATTGTTTTGCTGCATTCGAGACAGCATGCAAAAAGATTTAGTATGTAGTTTTTTGGATAAATAAATGTATTACATAGAAACTAATTTTGCCCCTCAAGATTTTAAGCTGATACTTAAGATGCCATAAATTTACGAATAAGAATAAATTTGCAAACATGTTTGTAGCAAATGCACACAAATTTTCAATAATAACAAAAGGAAACTAACAAATTTGTATCATGAGAATATTCCTGACATAATCCTCTAAAAAAAAAATTGATAAAGATTTTTTTGCATGTTTTTATTTGTGCGATATTAGAAATTATTGGTTTAAATTTTATCTCATATAGTAATGGGCCCAAAATGTCAGTTTGACAAATAGCGACTTTAATTGTCTCACATTTTTAGATAAAATTTCCATTTCTTTATGTAAAGGGTGGTTAAATTTTAAGGGCCGATGTTGAATGTGTACCACACCTAAAACGTTAATTTTTTTTCTGCATTTTATTTGTCATTTCTCAATTTCAGACTAACTCAATTTGAACCATGGAAAGATACACAATCGAGCAACGTGTTAAAGTTATTCAGGCTTATTATGAAAATGGGCGTTCAAATCAAAATGCATATCGTGCACTTCGTGATTTTTTCGGTCAAAATTTAATCGTCCAAATGTGCGTACAATCGGAAAAATCGTGCAAAAATTTGAGCAAACCGGGTGTGTAGGAGATGTGAAAACACCAGTGCATGCTCGTACAGGTCATACAGTGGATGATTAATTTTCGAAGAAAATCATCTTCAGTGATGAGGCACATTTTTACCTCAGTGGATTCTTCAATAAGCAGAATTGCCGCATTTAGGCGAATGATAATCCAAGAGTGATTGTCTAAAAACCAATGCACCCACAAAGAGTAACTGTTTGGTGCGGTTTATGGGCTGGCGGCATAATCGGGCCGTATATTTTCCAAAATGAGGCCGGTCAGGCAGTTACTGTGAATGGTGTTCGCTATCGTGAGATGATAACGAACTTTTTATGGCCCCAATGGGAATGTATGGATGTGGACGATATGTGGTTTCAACAGGACGGTGCCACTTGCCACACAGCTAACGACACAATGGCTCTTTTGTGCGACAAATTCAATGGCCGTGTTATCTCACGTGGTGGCGATGTCAATTGGCCGCCAAGATTATGTGATTTGACACCGTTTGACTTGTTTCTTTGGGGTTATTTGAAATAAAAGGTGTACGTCGGTAAGCCAGCAAAAATTCAAGAGCTAAAGGATGAGATAGTTCGGCACATTAACGGCATAGAACCTCAATTATGCCTCAGCGTCATTGAAAATTTGGACCATCGGATGGAGGTGTGCTGCCGAGGTCGCGGCGGCCATTTGGTCGATATTTTGTTCCATACATAATTGAACCATACCATAATATTCTCATAATAAAAAGAAATGACAATAATTTCCTAAATAATTTGTGTTTTATTCAAAATCAACATCGGCCCTTAAAATTTAACCACCCTTTATTTTCCTTTTTAACAGCGACACGTTTATTTCTATTGAATATAACTGAGACTTTTCTTTTTCTAATTTTTAAAATGGTTTGTTTGCATTAAAAAACGACAAATTAATCAATAAGAAATTATTTTAGGCATTTCGTAAAAGTTCTTGCAAAGAAATTTCAGATTTATTTCAGATTTTAGGATTTAACATTATAACAATCGTATGTGCACAAAAATAATAATTAATAAATAAATTTTAGTATTTTAGAAATACTTTCGAGTACAAAATGTGATTAAAAATTTTAATCCGAATATTCCATAAATGGGATTTTAAGCCTGCCTCTGATCAATACCGAAAACGGAAAAAAACAAACTTGAAATGGAAATTAGTAAAGTAGAGACATTAAAATTAGCTAATTATGAAAAATATTAATTCGATTGTGTCCCGGGATAAAAATGAGCACAAATAATCCAGTTTATGGATTGATTCAAAGAGGCGATAGGATTTATTTTTACCTAAAAGAAATCTGTACGGCTTTTCATAGGATGCATGAAGATGTTGGCCGCAGTTTTATGCATCCCATCTGAAGGTGTTAATATTCGTCTTAAATTGAGCCGGACGTCCTTTTTGAAGAAATCTTTTTTTTTTGGTATTGAATAATCAGTACTTGAATCCACTTTTTTTGTAGAACCAGCACTTCCCTCTAACGCATTGTGCCAGAAATTAGTAAAAGATGGATTTTGAAAATATAGAAGAAGTAATTTTTTTTACAAAACTACGCAATTTGTTAATTCAGCGTTCCGGCGCCTCCGGTGCTAAAGAAATCTGTTAACATTCTTAAGCTGTGTGAGGAGGAGTTTTATTAAACTATTTGCGAAGGATATCGCTGTGATGTGGCATTAGCATGAAACAAATGTGTTACAGATTAATATCGGAACCTGCCTTTCGGCTTAAGCTCACAGTGGTCTTAACACCATGTGAATACACCATGTGTTGACAAGCAAACCTGAGTCACCCCGAGGTCACACTTGTGAGTCACATCTGGTGGCAAATTCTGTTATACATCGTCAATGGTCCAACCCCCATCCGTAAAACACTTTTCTTAATTGTTTCAGCTTTCTAATCCCTTTTATCTGTTGTTCCGCAAAAGGACATAAAGTTTTTATATTGGTAGACCGAAGTCCATGCAGCCACTAGCACTGGTCGAGCATTAGTCCTTAAACCAATACCTCTCCCAGGTCGTGGAAGCAACCACAGCCACCAGTTGTACTTCCGAAGAAAACTTCACCAATAACCGGTCACGAAACACTTTTGCAGTTGGCACAAACCAGATGGTTTAATGAGCCAACCTGCACCACAGCGAGGACACTATGGCCTTGCATAGACGTCAACAGAACCAAAAATCTGCTGAACTTTCCCAAAAAACAATTGCGCAATCTTGTGGCCACGATCACGGGACACTGCGCCTTCGGAACCCATGCCAGACGCATGGGTTTACCATACAACGAATACTGCTTCAGCTGCAACGACGAGGAGGAAGATGAAAGCATAACACACCTCCTATGCCGCTGCCCAGCTATGGAGGATTACCGCCTTCGCTTTCTAGGCAACAGATCCTTCAGTACCCTCTCCGAGCTTTCATTTACGGAACTTGGCTGTCTTAGCTCCTTTATCAGGAGCAGTGGATGGTTCGCCCAATAGTAGGCTGACATCCTGCCTGTTACACTGCAGAATTCACCCTTTGCCTCGACTTTTTCCCACCTGTTCTTCTCCTGCTCTTCTCTGTCCCTCTCTTTGCCTATTCTTCTTCCGACTTCTAATCTCCTTTTACTACTCCCTCTATTACTCTCCTTCATTACAGGTAGCACAATGGGACCATGTAAGGACCCAAGTGAGCTGGAATCTAATCTTCACTTTACCAGCAACCTGCTAACCTAACCTAACCTAACCGGTCACGAGGGTTGTGCGATGGCTGTCAGCATATCCATTCTCAAGGAGAAGGAGGACAGATACCGCCATGTCACATCGCAAGGACAGGTAAATATAGAAAGAACACTCTTTACCCCCGGTAGACACTCACCGCTAGTGAATACCGGCTGCCGTGGTGCCAGTTACTGGTCAAGCCTTGAAACAGAACCATTAAAGATTAACTTTCTATCGATTTTGGTCATGAGCGGAGACCTTAGGTGCCTTTTCACCTTCTACCAGACTAACATAGATTATCCTACATCCTTATTCTACCTTATATGAACATCCGTTGACCTGTTGTTCCAGAGATTGGCCAAAGCATATCAGGAAAAGACATCTATCTACCCTCTTCCCCTAGAAGACACAGACAGCATCATGGTGTGGATATCACCAAGATGACAAAACTTACCACCCGGGGAGACACTTATGCACACTAGAGAAATTTATAATGTTGATTGATATGCCCTTTACCAGGGCTTTAGCCAACACCAACCCCAAATCATCAATAGATCCATCTTGTTATACTTGATTCCAGAAAATGCGGACTTAAAAGAGTATTTTTGACACCACATTGGATTGATTTAGGAACGTTTTTTGTCTGTGTATGTAAGTTTTTCCCATCTGTAGCAAAGTAAGTTAAGAATGTATTACCTCGTCTTAAGTTCAATACTTGAAAAAATGTAAATTTAAATTATTATTAAGAATGTGGAAATATTAGAAAATCCAATCCGACTAGCAAAAGAAATCAGTATACCGATCTCGTCAGCGTTCGTTTTGTGACACTTCTAAAGGTGATCTGGAAATAAAATAATTTGCAAATAGCAACTGGAAAGAGCCTGAATTAGAAGTAGGGAATTTCATATACACCCAAAAAATTACGATATAAATCAAGTTTGGAATAAAAAAAAAACTCTGTTGATTTTGCAATCTTCCTTTTGTGCCCTTTTTTTTAAAATTATTCTTTAAAAACTACGATTAATATTTAAATAAATTGCTTGGCTAAGTTTTCCAATTCAAACTACTTCACAGTTTATTTAACATCTGTTAAAGAGTCGGGGATGGCTAATAAAAATGAATAAATATTTTAGAACATCTCAGCTTTGTATGCCCAAACAATTTATTTCCCCTTCGAATGCATGATGATGAGATCAACTACAAACTAATAAGTATGTAAATCAAAAGCCAAGTCCCACAGTGTAAATAAATTCAAATCTTATTTTACTTATTGCTTTCTTCTTGAGACTTCAGCTAGAAATATATTTGGTTGTGAAAAGGAAAACAAAAAAAAGTTTTGCTCAAGGGCTTCTTTGAATAAATTTATGAAATTTTATTTGCGTTCTTGCCTTTCGTTCTTATGTATTACAAAGTGCTTTTTCAAGTATCAGGTAGGGGCACAAAACAAACGAAAAATTTTAGAGAGATAAAGAGAGACAGGGAGAAAAAAACTATAATAATTTTGTAAAACTAAAGAATAAAAATAAATTAGAAAAATAATGCTGCAAACTTATTTAATAACTTTTTTTATAGACATTTTCTTTTAAGTTTGGCCAAAGGTAAAACTAGCATAAAAAAAGAACACCCAATATTAAAGGGGAGTTACTTTCGTTTCCTTTTGCCAATTTTTACAAACTTTTTTTTTTGAAGTCAAAAAATAAAAACTATTAGAATATTTAGTACGTTTTTTTTCAAGTGAACAAAACAATTTTCTTTGTGAAACTTTTAAGTACAACAAATTGTGATCCGGTATCTACAAATGTAGCAAAAAAAAACTTTTTAAATAATTTTTATTTATTAAAGTGTAACCACAATAAAAGGTTACTAAAAACAATAAATATTTTTTTTTAATATTGACCTTTGGTTTTGAGCCCATTTCAATACTTCTGTGTATTCATGACCTACAATTCTTTTTTTATTATTTCGTTTACGGTTTTTTCACTCTAGTGAACATTTTTAAGAAAAGGACTTAATCATGACTTATTTGTGACATTATTATTAATTAAAATATTTAATATTGGAATTGTATTAATTGGTGTTTGATTTTTTATAAAGGCAAACGCAAACCTCTAACTCCTCATCTTCTAGCGAAGAAAATGAAAAACATTAATCGACGTATTCATAAAAATGTGTTGGGTTCAAGTACAAATTTCGTATGAAAAAGCCGGGAAAAATTAAATGGGAAATTTTATTTTATTTGTGTTAAAATGGTTGCGGTGAGGCGCCACAGAAACTCTGTAAAAATTTCCATCATGTTAGAAAATACCAATTTCCTCTTTTACAGGAAATTTTTCATAATCACATGAAACTTTTTACTAAAAACTAATTCTGAGTTTGTCCAAATAATGAGCAAAAAAATAATAAAAACTTCCTACAATTGAGCTGCCATCATAAAGTTGTCACATAATTGACAATTGGTGCAGTTCCTTGATAAGTGGTTTGGGATCTTGCTGAGTACTACTCAGAGCCGCATATTTCTGAATGTTCATGTGATGATATGATGATATTTTTGATATCAAGCGAGCATGTTGGAACGTCCGGAAGTTGCTTATCTTTAGGCTGGATGTTTTGTGTAGAGGGAGGTGGTTTCTCTTAAAAGCTAAAAAAAAAAAATTTCATTGAAATCTGAATCTAAATGTGATGACTCGAATCTCTATTTTTCAATTCTGCTGCAAACTGAATACTTTTTCTCTAGAAATGTCTTCTCTATTTAATTCCTTTTCAATTGTGAATTATGTTTGAGAAAATTTGAACATTTATAGTATATTATTGTGGCATGTATTTGTTCCATGTTTAATGCATATATATATTTTTTTTAAATAAGATACTCAATTTAATATGAACTGTAGTGCGATTCTCTATTCAATTTTAACGTCAATTGAATTGTTAAAAAATTTTAACAGCTAAATTAACGTCGATGTTATTCAGTAAGGATTTTAACAATATCGTTTAGCATTATATTCAATTATAACGTCGAATATTTCAGTTAACTTAACAGCAATATTTTTTTCATTGTTTATTCTTAAAGTTGTTGTTATTTTGAAATGTTCAAAAAATATATTTTCGAACAAATAAAGAAGAGCGCACTCTCCTGTACACTATTCTGGCTTAAAATTCATTGTTTTTTAACAAAAATGCCACCTTATTGAATTTTTTAACAATGTTGGTTATACTGAGTTACAGAATTGATGCATTGTTACCACAAGCAAGAAATTGTGTTGGTAAAATTAACCTAACGTTTATTGTTAAAAGTTACAGAATCGCACTACTGATCTAGTATTATTTTTATTTATAGTTAAATTTGGGTTAAAATTCATATCGAACTGGCACGTTGAATTCAACACGCCAATGATTGTCGTACGTTGAATTCAAAGAACCTGTTCCTTGGGTGAAAAATAAGGAATAAATTCGTTGAATCAACGAATTCTTTTCCTTGAATTTAATTGCTTTTTTGGTTGAGTGTACAACCATGCATGCAACACAACTCTTTCTCGACGAAATCGCTGAAGTGGCTTTCTGAGTTAAAGCGATATTTTATCCATTTATCGAGATTATACCCAGATCATTGTTTATTCTAGGAGGGAAGGGTACTACTCTTATCAGGATTAAACTAAAAGTCAGTTCACCCATACCAAGTTTAATTAGTGCACAAAGCATCGACTCGGTAAGGTGACAAAAAAATTTTAATATTTCCTCATTTCAGTTGTGGAGAGGACCCCTCTAAGAAGCAAAGTTGCAAAGACAATTTTGTAAGGTGGATGTCATTAGCATCCTTTACCACATTAGATATCAAATGACTAAATTGAATATGCAACAAATTAAAAATATATTTAAAAATTCAAAGTCTTCTATTCTCCACCGAATGTGGCAGATGTTTTTTACATTTTACAAACTGTACTACAGAGTGTCTGCTTTAATTTAAAATTTAAATCCATTCAACCCATATTCAAGTAATGTGATTGGCAAAATAGTAATTATTTGAATGTACAACAAATGCTAAATGAAGCACTTGCAACAAAGGCAAATTGGAAAATGGAAACTATTGTACTTACCCCACAAAAACACCCGTATCCATGTAGTGCGTATAATAGAATATGGTTACAACGGTTATGGCAAATAAAGCCAAAACGCAACGACGCACATTAATGGCTTTAAGATGTGGCAAACCAAAACAGCAACGGGCAATTAAATAACTGCAACAATTACAATTACGACCCGATGCGGAAGATGATAGAGTTGTGTTTGCTAAAGAGTTCGTCGACAAATTCGATGACGACGACGACGAGGAGGAGGAGGATGAGGTGGGGGCCAGCAATGGTTGACGCAAATATTGATTATGATACAAAGAAGAGTTGGACGAAGCGTTCGAAGAGTTTGAGGAGTTTAGTGGCGTAGAGGGTTGCCGTTGGTAGTGTTGATAATTGGAATTGTTGTACAAATTTGTTGAATTTGTATTATTAGAAGTATGTACATTATTGACAGCTTCATAGTTGGTTTGGTTGTTGTTCAAAGATAATATTGTTGTCGTCGTCACCGTTGCCGCCGCTCCCGCTCCCGCTGTTCTTACTGGCAATGACATTTCCATTACATCTAATGCTGTTGATGATGTGGCTAATGGTGGTTTTTGTTGCTGCTCTTGCTTTTGCTCTTGCTGCTGTTTTAATAAGCCGCCAAATGTTATTGAATTTTGCTGACTCGTTTGTGTTTCAGCCGAGTCTAACGTTGTACTGGATTTTGTTGATAAGAGGGATGAATTTGAGGATAGTGATGTTGCTGTTATTGTTGCTTTTGAGTTTGTTGTTGGAGTATTGTGGCAGGAATATAATGCGGTTGTAGTAGTAGTAGTAGTAGTGGATGTTGTTGGCATTGTAATGCCTGAACTTTGGTTAGAATCGTTATGTACATTATCAAAATATTTGCTATTATTAAAATGCATATTATTAGTGTTGTTGCAGTTGTTGCTCCTACTGCTGCTATTGCTGCTGCTGCTGCTGCTGCTAATATGACAATCCATTTTGCCTGAGTTGGCTTTATTGAATTTAACATTATGCGGGAGCTTAAGCAAATTTTGTGCGCTGTGATGCTGATTATTATTGGAGGCTGTGGCATCAACATTTGTATGGCCACAAATACAACTACTGCTACTGCTACTACTTCTACTACTGCTACTGCTACTTGTACTAATGTTGCTATTAGTTGGTGTTGCTGTTTCTGTTCCTGCTGTCATACTATCGCTATAACCATTTAGTTTATTGGATTCATATGGCTGTTTGTATTTCATATGCCGGCTGATTTTGACATTTTTTAAATTTTCCACTGTTGTTGTTGTTGTTGGAACTGGTGCCCGTACTCTAGTTGATGTTGATGTTGCGGTCTTTGATAAACTTGCTAATGGCGTTAATTTTGTTGTTAAGGCTGGCTTCGCTAGCCAGGGCATGTTTGTCCAACTGCCATCATCATCATCATCATTATCTTCTTTGCTGCTAGAATTTATGCCATTTCTTGTATTTTTTGCAGGAACAACATCATTATCGTGAGCTTCATTGGTTTCATTTACTCTTGTACTGTTTGTGGTATTTGGCAATAGTTTGTCATATTTGTGATGATTTTTTATTGCGGATGCCAGCGGCAATTTTATAGTAGTCCAGATACTATCCGTGGCATTGTTGTTACCAGTTTCTTTACTCCAGCCATTGGCCAAACTATTGTCGTTATTGTTGTTGTTGCTGTTGCAATTAAAGCTTTTAGTCAAATAAGCCATATTATTGTTGCTTTTTAAAGGTTTATTTAGAAATTCACTTTCTAATGTTTTATGTAACAGCTGCGTTTTCTTTGATATTGTCATATTTTTTGTATTTTTCAATTGAACTTTTTTTTTTGAATTTCTTTTAACAAAATATGTGGAAATTGCTATTAATGATTTTTAAATATCGGTGGTAGCTTCTTTTTTTTTTCTTCTTTTTCTTCTTCTTAAAGCGCTTTTAAGCTGAACGTTTTCTTTAAGGAACAACTTGGAAAAAGTGGGCGTGGCAGCGTGAGATATGTAAATTATGGCACCTACACTTAAATTAAGTAATTGAAAGTTCTGCTCAAAATTGTCACGTTAGACTGATAAGTACAAAAAAAAGAAACACTTTTTAGGTTGTTTCTCACTTAAAAAAATATTCTTTAAAAAATTTTTAAATTTTAAAACGTATAAAGAATTTTAATCAACGAAATTCTTTAATTGTAAATGTTACACATTTATTTATTGTATACATAAGTTAATTTTCTTTTTCAATTTACTAAAACGTTTTTTTTTCTTTTTAATGAAAGTTTTTATTGTTGCTGTTTTTCTTTTTTCGTTTTGTGTAAATTTATATTTTGCAAATAGTTTTTCGCCACTTGATATGTTTCCAAATTTTTATATATTCAATACTTTGAGTGATTTTATTTTGTTTTATGGCCATGGTATTTGGTTGCAGCATTACTTTGTTGTAAACCGATTTGCAGCAGCCTTTAATATGGCAATGCCTTGCAACAGCATTATTGTGCTGCTTCACTTCCGTTGTGCAGTTTAAAAAGCAGTTTGTTTGTTTCGTTTGTTTCGTTTTTTTGTTTTTTTTTTTATTTTATTTTAATTGGCACATTTTTTGCAAGCCGCAGTTAACCGGAGTTCTGTGTTGCGTTGCACACACATTTAATGCCATAATTGCATTTCACTTATTTGTTCAAGTAAATCTTTGTCAGTTTCTTGTTATAACTGTTGACTTTATTACTGTTGCTTTTGTTTAAATTGTCATGTGTTACGTACGATATGTAGATGTTTGAATTTCTGGTTACGATTCTCCTTTAAATACTTTTCTTAACGCTGGAAAGTGGTTATCTGGAATTATATTACAAAAAAAAAATAAAATAAATACATTTTGTTTGACTAATGAGTGCGAGTAATACATTAGTTAATTTTATTAATAATTTCTAATAATTAAGAACACAAAACGAGAGAAAATTATTGAATTGGTTTAATATTTGCAATTAAATGTAACATGCTGTTTGACAAATTTATATGATTTACAATTTAGTAATCAGACCACGTCCATACGAACTAATTATGCAATTTTAATTACATGTTTCCAGTTAATTGAAATTAATCGTGTTCTACGAATTTTAATTGTGACAGTGTGACCAGATTTATTTATAGAAAAAGACTGTAAAAATATGATGAAAAAATTTTATATTAAAAAAAACTATATTGTAATTAATTGAAAAGATTTTTATCGTCAATATTCGTCTATACGCGATATTTATTTAAATTTCCGAAAACCCCTAAACTGCTACATCCAATACAAAACAAAAAAAAAAAATAGAGTGTTTGAAACCCCTGTTCGTAAATTAAGGGGGCTAACTTGCCCACCAATTTATTAAAAACAAAGAAAATTAAGCCAACCTGAAAGCAAACCCAAGTAAACAAGTTTGGGATCTAAAAAATCAATATTTCGTCGAACTAAGAAAAGCTGCTCATGCACAAAAAAAAACAAATAAAAAAATTTGTACAAAATTTAGTACGATTTTTGATCAAAAATCCCAAAAGGGGTTAAACACTTTATTAGCCTACCTGTTCTAGGATAATAAGGATTCGACACGATTGATTTCAGATAAAAAAAAATCTGTACGACTTTTAAGTGAACGCATAATGATGATGTTGATGAAATTATAGACGTTGATTTTCGCCTTAAGTTAAGCCGAACGCTTTTTATACCCTTCACCAAAAATGGTAAATATTTATAGGTTTGTCATTACGTGTGTAATTTCCACAATATTTACATGAGGTCCATATGGTATATATATTCTGAATCCTTATAGACATGGAATTTGAATGAGCCATATCCGCCTGTCCATTATAAAGATGTAGACATTGAAAAATACAACTGATTTACTTAACTTCCTTCTCTATTTTGAAGTCGTTGAAAACCGTCCAATTGTAAAGTCATTTAAAAAACGTTTTTCAAGATAATTTATTACAACTAAAAAAAATCGAGTCCGACAGCGCCGACAGTGATTGATGCTATCCAAGCTAATGTACACAACATCGTCCTCCTTCGTCGGTTAGCAAAAACAATTAATAAAATGCCTGCTAATACAGCTTAACAAAGTTAATGCGTCTACTTAACACCGGAGGCGCCTCAACACTCACTGCCTTAAAAATTAACATAACGCGCAAAGCAGAGTTGTGAAAGAGTTAAGTCTTCTAAATTTTCAACATATATCTTCTTTACCCTATCCCTCTCCCTGAGTTCCGGCACAGTGCGCTGCATACGTAGGGGTCATCCCCTGAGTGCTGGTCCTAATTAAAAAAAAAAAAAAATATATATATAATATTTTCGAATTCAATCTCTTATGGAATTTAATTTTCCCTATTTTCGCAATTTAAAAAAATCGCCTTTTCACAGTCTGTCATGACGTTTAATTTAAACGTCGCCGGATTATGTATAAACGATTAACATTTTGCGCAACTATTTAGCAGTAGGTTAGCTTCACAACCACACGTCAAAATAAATAATCGCCATTTTTTTTTTTCTATTTATCACTTTTTTAGTTTTTCAATCTTTTTAAATATTCAAAACAAAACAGAAAAAGTTTATTTTTATTGACATGCTATCAGTTTTCAACTGTAAAAAAAATATATATGTATGTGTGTATGATTGTGTGTATGAATGTGTGTATGAATGTGTGTATGAATGTATATTATATATTAAGTTATTTTGATAGTAATTTTTGAGTTGCCTCCTTTTCCATTAAGGATCAATAATATGACAGCAAAGTTGTGGCAAAAATAACAACTGTCTAATAGGACGAACAAAAGCCACAACAATAAAAAGAATAAAATTGTCTAAGTGCAATCAATGAATAAAATGTATACCGACAGACAGACGGGCACACAATAGACAGATAGACAGACAGACAGACAAACAGACAGGGAAACAGTCAAGACAAGACAAGACAAACAAAAAAGCAATAAATAAATAAAATTTTTGGAAGCAATTCCACTGCTTTAATTCCCCCTTTTTTATTCGACAGCAAATAAAAAGTCAATAACAAGTTTTGCATTGAATTGTTAAGAAAGATTTTACACGGAATGATGTTCTGCAAAATATTTATTGATTAATTTATTTTTTTTTTATATAAATTTTATTTTTTTCTGATACGTTCGTTGATGCCAAAGATGTCAGTATGAAAACGGAGATCGGTTCGAAAAATATTTCAAAAGGATATCAAATTTGGACTTCTTTTACAATTTATAAACTCCACAGAAAAGTACTTAAAAGTCGATTATTATAACCAATAAAACGCGACGCCTGCGACTAAATCTTTCGTTTTATATGTGTTTAATATGGATAAACATAATTACAAAATATGCTCACAAAATTACTAAATATACATGCTGTTAAAATAGATAGTTCTGACACAGCGAAGTAGTATTTTGGCTCGTTATGGACATGGGCGTCGAGTCGACAATGACTGCGTGCTATTTTTTTTATCTATTCGTATATAAATATGGAAATTTTACTAATACATTGCAAATATTTTCATTATTTTATCCATAGATGAGCAAAATTTTAGAAGTTGTTTAAATATATTCTTAGAGAAAAATGTAGAAAAAGAGGTAATGCGCAGTAAATATCACAACAAACATTTATTAAAAATTTTTAAAAGTGTGCAAAATGCAATAAATATGAGCTGCAGCCTGAAATAAACAAAATTATAAGTAAAATATGCAAAAATATGCAATAAAAAATATAGCCCCAAAAGCAAAATTAATTCAAAACAATTTCAATCTGTAAATTAATTCGGAATAAATTTGAAGAAAATTTTGAGGAAATTTGTGGAAAATTGAAAATCGCTCAAAAAAGTAATTTATATATAAAAAAAACATCTACAAAAGTAAATGACCTTTAAAGCCACGTTTTTTTTTTTTTAAATAAAAAGCTAACAAAAGAAAAAGGTAAAGTAATAAATTCTTAAAAAAAAAGGAAGAATATGTTGTAATAATGATGTAAGAAATATGCAAAAATATGCAAAAACAAACCCCTAAATCGAATTTAAAATTCCGAAAAAAAAACATTCGTTATTGTAAAACTAAAATCGTCCAAGGAAAAATTTCTATATTTTAAAACATAAATCACTAATTTCATAATATTTTTGATCTACAATTATTAAAAATTATTAATGCTGTAAATGATCCCGAAATAAATCAAAGAAATGTGGACTGACTTGTGAAAATATTCTATATTTTAAAAAGATTTCCTTTTACAAAATATGATCTTTATTCGAGCAAATACTCAAGAATTTATGTTCTAAAATATTTTTTTATTTATTTGTTGTGTATCTATATTTATCTATTGTTTGTTGTGATGTTTGTAAAGTTTTTTAAAAATTTTTTTACTTGCTTTTTTAATTCGCAAATTTTATTTACGAGTTCATGTATGAGTAAATGAGTTTTGGAACGTTTCAAACATAAATGGTAAAGATCTACTGATGAGTTGGTATTTAGCAACCAACGAAATGCATATAGATTTGCTAAACCACAACAAATTAATAATTTATTTTTTAAAAAATTTCCTTTTGGTAAAAGTGAACATTAAGATAAAGCAGAATAACTAAAAAATGTCTCGAATTAGCGGTTTAGTAGGAAATATGCACCAAAAAGTAAAATATGCAAAACTAGGCACTTACAATTCATGCCAAAATTCTAAAAAAAAAAAATATCAAAGCGCATAAATATTTTTCTTCGATGTAAAATAAATCATACAGGAGATAAAAAATTTAATGGCATATTTTAGGTTACCCTAAATATGTATGTATCTAAAGTTTGTTTCAAGGCAAATTAGTAGTATGTGTCTCGATTAACTATATATTATTTGTTTTTTTTTTTAAGCTTTTGCATAGCTTCTATCGCGGGCTTTGAGGCGATCGAATCAAGAAATTTTAAAAAGTTTGTTTCTTAAGTCTTTTGTTTATTAAACGAAATAACCTGGAATTTGTTTATGAAACGAAAAAACGTCACACTAAGTTTGTTTCTTAAGTCTTTTTTTTAGGTATTTAAATCGCCCAATGTATGTTAACCCCTAAAGTATGCTATTGATTAACATTAACATTTGATATCATATTGATATCATTAACATACACCATTGCCAGAATAACAATGGAGTTATTAAACAAAACGTAATAATATAATTGCATTCCAACGCTGTTTTTAGAGATTTTATACCCCCCCGTAACGCTTTTTAATAATTCTTCAGTACGAAATTTCCAATCCGTAACAAATCTTTAACCCCCCACCATTGGAGCGTTACGTAATATGTGCACAGCCCCTAAGTTGATAAAAATGCTGTGCAATAGCTCTACCGCGGCAGTCCCCGAGTGCCACATGTATTTTTTTTTTATATCTTCTGGTGCAATTTACTTGGACCGATGTGGTTACCTTGGTTACCTTGTTAATTTGCCCTGCAATGGGTTTCCTTTTTCATTTATTTTTGCTGTTTCCTACAACTCAACTCCATAGTTGTTCTTTGGGGTTAATTTTGATTTCTTTAGTACGGCATACGATCTACCGGTGACTTTTGCTTTAGCTATTGAAGCTGCCATTAGGAAAAACAAATTTTCACTGAAGGTAAGTCGAAATATTAAAAGAAAAATATTAAGATAAGAAAATATAAAAACAAATATTTTTTATTGCAAAAAAGGACCTTGATTATTTAACACAAAAAATTAAATAAAAAAAAAATAATCGGATCACTTTGGATATTGTTAAGGATTAGCTATTTGATCGTCGTCGGAAACATCGTCATTAAAAGATTCTGTGCTAAAAACTTAGCGAAAAATGTCCAGAAAAATTATAAACAAAAAAATCAGAAACATACAAACGGAATGTTATTTTCTGAGATCAGCCTGTGTATGTGTGTGTTCATCTAGACACTTGTGCCCATAACTTGATAATTTTGACTATGGAGTTGTAAGAAATGTGTGCTTTAAATTATATGGCTTAGTTCCAATTCAGTTCAGACTACTAAATCCCTACCTACATACGACGCTACTGTTAATAAAATTTAAGTAGCATCAAAAGCAGCAATTCACTTTATTGGCAAATAAATATTCTCAAATTTTTATTTTTATTCGATTTGAATATTTTCCAGCATATTTGTTTGTGTCATTATCAGCACACTTACTGCCAAATGGCAGTGAACAACAATAAAAAAAAAAACTATCAAATAAAAAACACTGACTGCCAAATACAATTTTAATATAGATTTTGACATCTTTACCGTGTCCTCCAATAATAAAAAAAAAGAGACACAACGAAACTATTTTCCAGATTTGTTTTTGTGTGTTGAAATTTCTGATAAGTGTTTTTTTTATTTAATTTTTCCTCCACACACACAACTCTTATTTTGCCATGTTTTTTTTTTTTATTTAATACTTTTCAAATTATTATCACTAAAAATAAAATTGCTAACTTTTGACATTTTGTTAGTTTTGCTGATAATAGAGAAAATATTATGTGTTTGACATCTATTCTATACAAGAGATTTCTATTTTGTTCTTTCTATATTTTTTTTTGTTTGTCTTTTTTTATAGAAAAACCAACGTAGACTATAAAAAAAATTTTAATACCACAAAATTAAAGACCCCTTTTTCTCTATTTTATTGCTCTCTTTTATTAAACCGACCGAGATTATTGTTTGCGTATAGAAAGTTTTATTACATCGATCGGTACCTTTTTAAAATTTTTATTTGACTCCATATTGACGTTTCATTGTCGATTTTATAGCTATTTGTTGGTATATTTTTTTGTTCTGTTGGATATTAATTTTCATGTTTATTTAATAGCCTTTTATTAACCCTCAAAATGCAAAAGTATGTATTCAAGTTCTTTTAACCCATTAATAACTATCATTTCAAATATTAGTTTACAAGACAAGTCAAGAGAGGAGATAAACAAGTCTTATTATTTGAGTATTAGATAATTAAAGTGGAATAGTTAATACCAGATGAATTTCGGTATAATTTTTTTTTATATATATGTCTTAACAAACTTTCTGAGCCTTTGGTACTTTTTCTTGTATTTATATGAAATTTAGTAGACGGGCAGCATCTGATCCATATTAATATATAAGGCAAGTTTTTTAAAGGGTACTTTTTAATTTAGCACTAATATTTTAAAATTCGTTTACAATTTAACATCTTTTCTGGAAACTGAAATAAGACAAAACTGATACGTTTGGGACTTTTTATGGTCCTTTTTTTACATTTGTTACTTTTTCTCTTGTTGATTATTATGTAGAGAATTTTTCAAGGGTAATTGATACTTTTATTTTTAGGTTTTTTTTTCTTTTTAAAATATATGGTTCGGTTTTAAGGGATAAAAAAGACAAATTGGTACTTTGGGTATTTTTTAATTTTGTACTAATATCTTATATTTTTTTTAAAAAATTAACACACTTTCTCTACGCTGAAAAGAAAAAAAAATGGTACTTTTGGTACGCTTTTACTTGCGGTACTTTTTTTAATTTTGGTGCTGTTTTACTTTTTAGCTCTTTTTATTTTGACAAATTATTTTAATTTATTTGAATGAAATTTGGTAGACGCATACCATGTGCCCCAGATTAAAATATAGGATACTTTTTTAATGGCTACAAACGAGACAAATTAGTACTTTTTGTGTTTTACTAATTTTTAATAAGTGTAGTTTCTGGGAGGTAAAATAGGGAAAGCTGGTGCTCTTTTCTTTTTACAATTTATTTTTTACATTAACTTAACGTGCACTTTGTAGTGTCTAAAATGAGGAAAAGTTGGTACTTTTGGTACATTTTTGTTTTTTTTTGATAATTTTGGTATGCCTTCATTAACATGTAGTGTGAATGAAGTCACTCGTAAACTGGCATTTTCAAAGTGTTAATTTGCAGAAAGTTTTCTGATACGACACTAAATGGAACTAATGACACATGTTTAGGAGAGATTTATCTATTTTTTATATACAATTATCTATGTATCTTTACGCAAAATAAAAATATATTTAAAAACATTAAATTTTTCTGAAACGAGTTTTCCAAATTGGCCAGAAACATTTTCTTTTGCTAAGAAATATAATGGAAGCATGAGGAAATAAATCCATAGACTAGTTTTAAATTAAATTTAAATGTCGTTTAACGCACCCACTTTAATAAGATTTTACTTTAAAAATTTAACTAATTTTAGTTTCCGAAACTTTATCACTTTTCAACTTTTAATAAAAAAAACTATCAATAAAAACTAAAAAAAAATATCAATTAACATAAAAATCTTAAAAAAAACACTAATTAACTTCATTTAGCACTCACACTAGAAAAAAAAAATAATTTTTTACGGCCGCATCGCCTGTACTCCCAACTGATACTGTAAACGTTTCGAGCTCAGTTCACTGCTCTTTGCAATAACTTTTAAAACAAATAAAAATAAAACAGACTTCTGCAAAATAAAAGCAAAAACACTATTTTTAATTTTATTAAATATGTTGATTTTTTTCTGTTTGTTTTGCAGGCAAAATATATACATACATACATACCTTCAATTGAAAAAATGAATTAACACTAAGCAACACAATTTTTTTTTCTTTTTTTATAAATACTAAATGACAGAAGAGACAACAACAATTAATTTCGCTACCCAGTCCGTCAACCTATCCGACTGTCTATCTGTCTGTTAAAATCTTTTATTTTAGAAATGAGGTTTCCAAATTTGAATGGCGCCAATTTAGCTTAACCACGTTTTCGATCATACTGGAGCTGCGTATACTAGTAGCAGTCAAAATGGGGCAGACTATCCTGTCCGCGCTCATGCTAAAAGGTTTAATCTTTCTCTCCATAATTTTTTCAGAAGTTATTGAAATGAGGATGAAAAGGAAAGTGTTCAGCAAATCCTCTATTGATGTTCAGATTTGGAAGTGGCTTCTACAAGAACAAATACATACTGTCAATTTAAGAAAGCTTATAAGTAAAGTGTAAAGAGAGCAACCTATTTGCTCTGAATTTAGTTTACATAAATTTATATCAAATGGGCGAAAAAGGGACATAAGAAGTTAGATTTAGTGCTTTTTAAAAAATGGTGCACACTGTTAATTTAAACAGCCAATATCGATTCAGAAGGAACTACTTGTCCCAAAGTGCCAGAAAAAAATATGAAGTGTAAAGTAAAGTAACAAAGAATGGATATAACCCGTACGTACTTATGCAATACAGGAACTACACTCAAAATAATTATATTAAATTTGGGAATTTTTTTTTAAATTTTAATTAAAAATTGGTTGTTAATAGTGATGTTACGAATATCAATTTTTTGTATTCGCGAATACGAATAAGAATATTTGAAACAGTATTCGCCGAATACGAATATTACTTGTAAGGTTTAGAGCCACATAATATTTCAAACTTAATTTGAAAAAATACTTCCCTTTGCTACAGTAACAATAAATTGAAAAAAACTGTTACCCTACTTTAGGTATATATCATTATTATGACATTGAGATGTCGAATTTGAAGACACCTAGTGAACATTTTTAAATTATTTTACCTACATACATACTTTCGTTTTTCTTTGAGAGAACATATTTTCGCAGATTGCACAGCCACCTGTGTCGGTGGCATTTCACATATTAAATTTTGGTTCTTCCATTTTTAAATGATAGTTACGAAATATAATTTTCGTTTGTTTTTTATAAAATCTCTGAAAACAGCGTTACGTTATATGTGCACAGCCCCTAAAGGGTTTTCTTTCTTTAAGGTACGGTCACATCTGTCAAACATTTGCCCAAAAAAGCGTAACCACCAAATACGAATGAAAAACTTTTTAATTTATGCATTTATTTATTAAGTTGAACAGCATCTAATAAGATAAGATTCTATTACATTTTCTATAAATTATGTAGGAAACTGTTTAACGTAATAAACAGGTATCTAAATCAAAAGTGTTTTCATTCGTATTTAGTGGTTACGCTTTTTTGGGCAAATGTTTGACAGATGTGACCGTACCTTTAAATAATTATTATAAATTATTTTTGCACATTTTATGTACTTTTGTAAACATTTTGTATGATTTTTTTTTTTTTGGGAAATGCATATAAAATTATTCGAGAAATATTAGCTTGAATTTGGCGAATACGAATATCTTACAACAGGCGAATAGTCGAATAATCGTATTCGAGTAAGTGTAACATCACTAGTTATTATCTGGTGCAGAAGTTATGAAAAATGGTCATTGATGTTAAGAAGTACAAGTATCGCCCTTTACAGGAAATTTTTACTAAAATTGTTAATTCAAATATTAGTATTTTTTCTACACTTTATCAAGTGTAGAAAAAATTCAAAGGCGACAAAACAAAATTCTACGTACAATTACTGCAGCCCCCTGGTATATCCGAAATCAGCGAATTCACAAAGATCTTGATGTTCCGTTGGTGAAGACAGTATTTTCAAAACACGCAAAAAAATATATTGAAAAACTAGTATTGCACCCAAATCCACTTGCGCGCAACATTCTAAATTATAGAGGCCACACCCGGTTGAGAAGGAGGGATACTCTTTCTCTCAGCCGTAAATGTAAAACATCAAAAATCAACAGTTGGAATTAAAAATTTTGTTTAGCACTGGCTAAACATATATTAATGTATTTTTAGATTTAAGATTTAAAAAACTTATTGATGTTTTAATATATAATTGAAGATTCAATAAATAATAAAACTACCACAAAAAAAAAAAAAAAAAAATATTAGTATTAAAAAAATCGAAGTGGTCGCCATTTGCCGTTGCTAGCAATTATGTTTGTATGATTTAGTGTAGTGGCTCATTTCCGAGCTATGTGGTTGTATTTTAACTTCTTTTGAACCATCCATCTGGTATAACAAAGCTTTTGATGCCATCAGAGCGCTAGAACGTCCGGGGATGCTTATTTATAACAGTTAGGATGTCTTGTCTTGAATGATTGGTGTTGAAAACAGTTTTTATAAAACTAAAAAGACTATTGGGATTTGAACCGAAGTACTACGGTTTAGTAGGTAGGCACTCTACTACCACATACTTCACTACTATACCTTCCCTGTCGGAAACAAAACTAACTTTAAACTAACTTTATGGAAAAAACTAACTTTTTTAACATGGCGATGTCCTAGGGAGAAGTCAGTTTTTCTTAGCATTACTTTAAGTTAACTTTAAAGTTAGTTTAAATAAGTCAAAATATAGTTAGTTAGTATACATAAAAAATATATATTTCATTTTTATTTTCTCAATTCTACAATCAGTAGTTTTATAGTAATATTGCAATAATTCTTAAAATTTTTTTTTTCACCGATGCTGTGCTGGGACTTGGACCACAGGTCGTTCTATTAACAGTCTACGCGCATACCACTCAGCTAAGGTACCATTTAAATATTGACAGCAAGAAGTTATGAAATACATACATACTTGAAATAATTTTAAGAGTTCCTAAATGAGTAAATTTGTTGGCGCTCACCATATTCAATTATAAATGAGAGTATACTCAACCTACTAATTGATTTTGGTTACGTTCTGCATGGTATTGTGGTTAACTTTATTATAGTTAGTCTAGAAAAATCAATTTAAAAGTTAGATTTTCTTGTAGCTAGCTACACATTTGACGACAGGGTTGCTGCCTCTGACAAGGTTGCACACATAAGTACTAAATTTCTTACATTAACAGAAAAAGGGGGATAAACATTCCCTAAAATTTCAAATATACTACATACATAATAGTTATCTCTTTCAGTTTTTTCCTGTTGCATGGTGTAATCAATGATCAAAAATGATAAACGACACACCAAAAAAAAAAAAAAATGATTCCATCTTTCTAATATGACATTAAGCAGCGACTGAACAGACCGTGATATCGCGATTCCAATGTCAAAATAATTCATTTAATTTTTTTTTTAATTTTTCTTTTTTATTATAGATTTTAATACTTTTTTTAAGATCCACATTATTTCTATGGAACATTAAAGTCGGTTAAGAATGTTATTTTATAATTGATATTGACACTGAAAAACAAATCAAGCGTTTAATTAAAGTGTCATTAAAACAAAAAAAAAAAAAAGAAAGAAAAAAACAGAAAAATTTCAAATTAAAAATTTAACGAATGGAGAACACTGCAGTGCCAGAACTATTGCGTGCACGGTGCACAAAAACAAAAAATAATCGTTTTCTTATCTTTTTATTAGAATCGTAAAAAATGCAATCACAATTCACACGCACTTTATATGTGTGTGTATATATTTTTAATAATGTATGTATGTCTACACAGTCCCCTGTAGTTTTTTCGTGACAATTTACCCCAAAAGTGGCAGTACTATACAATGTGGACTGGTTATAAAACTATCCACATTGATCCTATACTCTGAAGACTGGTTATAAAACTATCCACATTGATCCTATACTCGGAAGACTGGTTCTAAAACTGTGGAAAATTTTACTGTCACTTTGTGCAGACACTTAGCTGTCTTTTTGTGTCGCAGATGGTGTATAGTAAAAAATGTATGTCATTAAGCACACATAGCTTAAGTAGTACAACGTACAAGTACCAGTGAGTGTAGCTGTGTGGGTTGAGATGTTGATTAGCAGTCGGAAGGTTGCTAGTTCAATTGTCAATACAGTCAAAATACATTTACAAAAATAGTGCAATGTTACGCATCCTTACTAAGTTACAAGTGGGCTGTAGGAACATTATTGTACTGCAGTGCGAATAACCAGGATGAAGATGACTAGGATGAAGATAAATAAAATAATAAGAATAATAATAAAAAAATAGCTGAAAGCAAACTTTAATTATTATATTAATTAATTATTATTATCTTTTTAATTAATAAATGAATTTGTTGTTTTTTTTTTTTTTGACGAAATAATTTTTTTTTTTAAGTTAAATAAATTATAAAATGACTTTTATTTCATAAAAAATAGGGAATGATTTGGGGTTTTAAGGGAGTGGTTTGGTAGGTATAAGGAGACAGTTAAGGGTAAGCCAAGAAGAACCGGCTTATGAACTGTCTTTTTGTGGCCTCTTGGTGACAATTAACCCCATCGTAGGACATCCCCTTGTTAAAGTGGCCAGTCATATGGCTAGCATTCGGACTGGTTGTGTCATAAAGGGGCTAGTATTATAACCAGCTCGGAGACAGCCACTTGAACTACAGGGTCTGTTTAATAAATTTTTACTATTTACCTTTCACCGTAAATGATAATATTACATACATACATACATACAAACCCATGTATCTATATATGGAGTAAAAACAAGTAATGGAATCGTGAATAATTAATTTTTTATCACAATTGATTTTATCAGCAACATCTTCAAAAATTTTTGTTTGACAGCACTGAAAAGAAAAATGTTAAAACTTTCTTATGACAAACTACACATAAAAAAAAATTTAACAATATTTAATGGTGTTTTCTTTTCTACAAAAAAAAATGGTACATCTCCATGCAGAAAGTGTACTTTGGTGTTCGTTTCTTAAAAATGTTTTGCTCTCTAAAAGGGTGGTGTGTTTGATTCCAAACAAATCAGCCCCACTAATGGTGGAAGGCATTGCACTTTTCCCCCGTAAAAATTCCTCCGTATGTACATGTACCTTTCAACAAGGTGCCATTTTGTGTGTAGAAAAGAAAACACCATAAGTATTTTAGGATTAAAAACTGTGCGGCCGTGGCTGATAGGTAGTAATGCTAGACTAGTAGTCTGGAGGTTGTCGGTTCGATTCCGGGCAGAGATCCTGGGCTTTGTGGGGGTTGTGTTTGTTAAAAAACAAAAAATCCGAAATTTGTTTGTATTAATACAAAACAAAGGGGGATTAATCACTTTTTAAGCTCTCTCTCTCTCAGTTCAATACCAGATTTAAACAACAATAAAATAATAACATTTTAATATTCGAATGTGGCTGAGCTGTCTAGGGCGATGTGTTACATACAATGGACAAAAAAAAATTTTAAATTGAAAAGAGTAAACAAATATTGTTCACTCCCGAAAATATGAACAACCCTAAATATGAACACTTTTTTCTTCCATTGGCTACTCTAAAATATGAACTTAATGCGAAAGCTTTAAAATGTGATCATCTTATTTTTGCATTTTTCAACGGATTTTTATCGAAACATTGATGAAATCTTTGTAAACAATTTTTGAATTTCTCTATTTCTTTTTGAATTGATAAATGCTTCTAAGGGGACATTAGATGCCATTCGCATATAAGTATGAACAATTTTGCAAAAGTGAACTGGCTTGGTTTTAATTAGTTCATATTATCGCGAGCGCACTGTATGTAATTAAATATTGAATATATTCACCTTTATTCTACTTGGCGGTGTAATGTCGTCATCAATTTTGAGTCAACATCACAACAAATTTTTGTCAATACCAAAATCACCGACGACAAAATCAACGTCGCCGTCTCATTGTTTTATAGAATACAAAAAATATGTTGACAGTAATCGATTACTTTCAATGTTGACATTGAAAATACCGATTTAACACAAGGGACACAAAACGATGTTGTGTTACATTGACGCTGCCAAATAGAATAAGGGCGATTAATTCAATTTGAGTTCCATAATAAAAATAAGCATAAATAATCCCGACTAGGGATGGGATGGATTAAAGAATGCGACAGAATAGATTTCAGGTAAAAGAAATTTGAACGTTTTCGGATGGGGGGACGATGATCTTGGACTAGGATTAATGCATCCAATCTAAAGCCATTAATTTTCGGCTCCAATAAAGCCGGATGGTTTTTTGAAATAATCTTTTTTGAGAAATTTAATTAAGTATTTAGGAATGGAATAATTCGTAATTGAATCAAATCAATCAATTGAATAAATGAGTTCAAATTTGACCACAATCCAAGACAGACTATCGAGATTTAATGAAGTTCGATTTTTAGTTTTCTTTATAAATTCCCAAATTTTATACAAAAATAGCCAAAATACCTCAAAAGCTGGGAGAATTTTTTTAATTTAATTTAAATTTAAATAAAAAATAATTCAATGTCGCAATCACTCATAATTTAAAAGCAAGTTTTTAAATACTAATTCCTCTTTTCGAACACTTTTAGTCTTTTTAAGCGGTTCTATTATTTTCCATTTAAATTTTTTATAATTTTTGTCTATTCGGCAATTTAATACTCTCACAAGTGCAGATATTCATCAATTAAATGTTTCAATGATTAAAATTGTGTGTTAATAAACATATTTTCAATTGCAAGATAATTTTCAATTTATTGAAAATCTTCATTGATTCCATTTGAAGTGCACGCACGCACTCAAATTGATTAAATGTGTATAAAATAATTTTTCAAATGCATTCATTCCATTTATAAATTATGCCATCTGACCATTTAATTTGCATAAAAAGTAATAAATTATTTCGGCCAACATCTGTTAGCGGTGCATGCATTACAAAATTCAAAAGAAAATATTTATTATTGTGCTTTTATAATTTTTCATATCAATTCGATTTGAAAAAAAGAATAAAAATATTGGGTAATTCCATTTTAAATCAACGAAAAAAAAAAAAGCAATTTTTGACCTTACCCTCTTAGAATTGTACAATAATTTTCATGAATGTTCTACAGTCCTATACAAATATAAATTCAAAGATTTTAGGTATCTAGCTTTTGTGGTTCCGGAAATATGGCGCTTCGAAAAGTAGAGAATTCATTGAAAACACACATAAGTGGTCTGCCAATATTGCTCATATCTTCAAAAGTTTTTAACGTACATGGTCGAAATTGGTCTCATTTAATAGTTATTGGAAATAGCTTTAAAACTACATTTAGAAATTTTTTTTTGCGAAAGGTCAAAGGTCACTGTCACATGATTTAGAGTTTGGGAAGCTATATCTCAAAAAATGAAATTTTTAAAATTCTGAAAAAAATATATGTTGATCCCGATAGTATCTTCTGCATTTTGTGCCAAAAAATTTGAGTGAGCTGTTATTAGTTCCTGAGATATAGACAATAATGTGAAATTGCTTGAAAAATTTTAATACTATTTATTTATTATTTTTTTTTAAAACAAATTTCAAATTTAAATAAAAAACCTAGTGCACGTAGGAAAACTATTGAACATTTGTTTAATGTTTTTTCTCATAAAGTTTTCTATTAAATCGAAAGCAGTAGAAAATCGATCGGAAAAAATTGCGTGTTTTTTTGTGTTTACCATGACAACGTTTATATTGAAGTGCTGTAATCCTTTCAGTAAATCGGGACATTCTAAATGTGTAAAAAGACTAACAAGAGTCCAGGAGTGGATGTTACATTCAAGAAAGATTGTAACATTCAAGAAATTTCCGAACCGTTTACATTCCAAGAGCGTTCGCAGTCTGATGAAGAAGCATCCGGTACAGAGGCGGTTTTGTTAGACAAATTAAACGAAGCCCTACCGTATATGGAACACTCACCTATCAAGAAGAAAAAACTAATTAAAAAAAGTTACAGAATCGAAAAATTTGAGAGCTTAAGTACTTCTATAAAAAAAAAACTTTTTGTATTTTTAACAAAGGAAGATTATAAAGCAGAAGAAGAGATTCTTAAAAACAGGTTTATTGGCGTGAGAACTATACCAGGAACACAAAAATTCCACTATTTTCTTTCAGAAGGAAATTCAAAACTTAAAGTAAAACTGTTCTCCGAAAACCGGGAATTTCTAATTGAAAAAATTTACAATTAATTAATCGCATGTGTTTGTAATATAAATATGTAAAATAAATATTTCTTACTTTAAACTACTTTTGTCTAAATTAATATTTGCATTTAATACCAACCAAATAAATTAAAAAAAAAAATTAATATAAAAAAAGTATAAAAATTTTTCAAACAATTTCACATTATTGTCTATATCTCAGGAACTAATAAGAGCTCACTCAAATTTTTTGGCACAAAATGCAGAAGAGACTATCGGGATCAACATATATTTTTTTCAGAATTTTAAAAATTTCATTTTTTGAGATATAGCTTCCCAAACTCTAAATCATGTGACAGTGACCTTTGACCTTTCGCAAAAAAAAAATTTCTAAATGTAGTTTTAAAGCTATTTCCAATAACTATTAAATGAGACCAATTTCGACCATGTACGTTAAAAACTTTTGAAGATATGAGCAATATTGGCAGACCACTTATAAGTGTTTTTAATGATTTTTTCATTTTTTGACGCGCCATATCTCAGGAACAACAGAAGCTGGAAGTCCAAAATTTTGCATTTGGCTTAGTTAAGTAAGGTGCAAAAAGTTAACTAACTTTCAAAAGATTCAAAGGTGGTCGGGAAAATCCGTTCGTCGGTTTTAAAAATTTTAACCCTATTGGGAAAAATAAATATTTTCTTTTTTATTATTAACAGTTTGTTGTTCTTTGACTCTGAAATGAGCAACACGAAAAGAAATGGTTTTTGTTAAAACAACAACAATATAAAATATATTTGAACTAGTTTTTATTATTATTATTGTTGTTGTTGTGTTTTTATTTGTTGCATTAAACAATTGTAGATGCATTTAAAAAAGAAAAATAAAATGAAGTGAAAAGAAAAGATTTATTTTCACACATAAATCAAACTGGTGGTGGTGATTGTTGTTGTTGTTGTTGCACGCGAAGAAATTAATGATGCTGCGTGTTTTTGTTAGTTTTGGTCTTTCGGTTTGTTTTTTTTTAATGGTGGGGTGGGGGGAGGCATCGCTTAACACCATGACTATCCAACTTCTTTCATTTGTTCGTATGTTAAATAAATAAAAACAAACAGCTACAACAGAAAGGTATGGACACAAAAAAAATCCAATTTATAAACAGACAAATGAAATAAACAGTCGCTAATAAAGCTTCATTGTTTCCATGTGGGTGTGTGTGTGCGCACAGTGGTTTTTTTACAACATAGATTGGTATACTCCTGTATCTTTCTTTTCAATAACTGCTTAGATTCATTTTACCACCCGTTTGCAGAAGACGATTATAAATTTTCAAGTACAAAAAAATTATTGTTTTTGTTTTCAATCGTCTGCTGCAAACAGGCAGTTAATTAATCTTAAGGCACCAAAACAAAAGACTTTGCTTGCACCGAAAAAAATAACTCGTACTAAATTTAAGTATTTTAGAATTACTTTCCGTAAGAGTTGTAATTAGACATTTTTAATTCGAAGATCCATACAATGTGTTTGAATCAATCCTAAAAAGTATTAAACACTTTTTCAGCTGAGGCTGTTCAATACCCGAAATGAACAAAAATATTCTTTATATATATAATTCTACTGTACGTGCGTTGTAACTGAACTCCTCCTAAACGGCTGGACCGATTTCCATAAATTTTTTTGTATGCGTTTGGGTGGCGCCCCGGGTGGTTTAGATTTACAATTCGGTCCAATTGGACAAAGGGGCGTGGTACCTCTCATACAAACCACATTTTAAAAATCTATTATTTCTGCTCCTGATAATGGTATGTGAACAAAATTTGGTATGTCGGTTTGGTGTGCATTTATTAAGTGCTGCTGCAAATATGGGCGGGATTGGACAAAGAGGCGTGGTACCGCCCATATAACCCAAAAATTTAAATCGTCATTTTTTGGGCATTTTTTGACCTACGTCGATGATATTTGGTACATATGGTATTGGTATAATTTGGAATACGTACCAGGAAAAAAGTGGGTGGGACCACGCCCCTTTTTAAGGAAAACCAAACCTTTGGACCGATCTTCCTCAAATTTTCACAGCATGTTACTGTGACTCTGGAAGGAATAATAGCCTTTATGAAGTTTTGATTGGACAAAGAGGCGTGGCACCGCCCATATAGCCCAAAAATTTAAATCGCCATATTTTGGGCATTTTTTGACCTACGTCGATGATATTTGGTACATATGGTATTGGCATAATTTGGAATACCTACCAGGAGAAAAGTGGGTGGGACCACGCCCCTTTTTAGGAAAATTAAAAATCGTAATATAGTCTTAACTACTGGACCGATCGTCATTAAATTTTCACAATAGAATATATAAATACTTTTAATTTTATTTTTTAACGAGGGGGGTAGCGAAGCAGACCGGGATAAGCTAGTATACTATAATTTTTTTGTGGCTTTTTTTGGCGATTATAATATACATATGACCAATAATAGTCATTATTTAATTAAGTATTTAGAAATTAAATAATCCGTACTTCAATCAATCTTTTTATGCTTGATTACAAACAAATTTGTACTTAATATATTTTATATTCTGTGTTAAAATTCAAAATATCGTAATTTTTTTTTTTAAATCAAACAACAACTCTGTGTATTTTGTTGCTGGATTTGCAACGATATTTAGCATTTGCACTTTCACAAGACTATTTGCACAAAATAGTGAATACCGTCACTTTATTGTAAGTGGTCGTATGCAAAAGTTTAAGAATTGAATCCCCAAAAAAAACACAAATGTGAAAATAAGGCCAAGTTCCTATCCAAAATATTTCGGCAGAAAAAAGTACTGAGACCAAAATAAAGACCAAGTTCTTGATAGGTTCAATTCCATTTCATTTCTAGGCAACCTAAAAGCTTGGAAATATTTTTCCAAGAATTCTTTCCCATATTAGAAAGGCAAAAAAATATTACCAAGCTTACAGGTTGCCTAGAAATGTGATGGAATTGTACCTATCAAGAACTTGGTCCTTATTTTGATCTCAGTGCTCTTTACGGCCGAAATATTTTGGATAGGAACTTGGCCTTATTTTCACATTTGTGTTTTTTTGGGGATCTCACTTCTTTTTGCTAAGTTGTTTTTGTATAAATATTTATATGTACTGCTTATCTGGGCCTACCTGTGTAACAAATTTCCGCTTTCTAGCTATACTGCAAGTGCCCCATACAAAGAAGGGGCACCCTAGTCCCCCCGGGTGGAAAGTGCTCGTTTTTCAGATTTTTCAGGTTAATTTCTTTCCAAGACCTACCTGTGTACCAAGTTTCAGCTCTGTAGCTTTACTGGAAGTGCCCAATAATATTGATGAGTCAGTGAGTCATTGAATATGTACTTAAATATGGCCCGGGGGGATGTTAAAGATTTGTTACGGATTCAAAATTTTGTACTGAAAAATTAGTAAAAAGCGTTACGAGGGGGGGGGGGGTTATACAATCTCTGAAAGTAGCGTTACGTAATATGTGCACAGAGCACTGTTAAAACTTTAGCAGTTGCAGTAAAAGTTGATGAAACTCATTTCGGATGAATATTAGTGGATATAATTGATGATGAAATAGGAATATGAGACTATAAACAAATGGTAGTCCAGGGGGTCGACTATCATGCAGAAAAGGTTGGATATCTGGTAGCTAATTAACTACACACGGTCACGTAAAGTCAAATTATACCATCTCATTGCCAACATTAAACAGAACCGGGCCTATACCAATTGAGTTTGTGAAAAATTTTATAGATAATTTAAATTTTACTTTACTTGTACATGAGATCTCTGATGTATTTTGCCCAATGTGGCCAAATGAAGAGTTGGCATGCTATGCCACTTTATGGGTAATAATTATGAGACTATTCTAAACTACGCACAATAGTTATAATCCCTGAATTAAGTTTGTGAAAATTTTTGCATTTCGATTTTAGAGCGATAATGTTTTAATAAACTGAGGACTCCAGTTAAAAGTATGTCTGCACGCAAATTAAGCTTTTAATAAGCTTTTTATTCTCAAAATCATTATTTTTATGGAAATCACGAGTATTGGCAAAGTTCTTTACAATCTGATAACAGGTTATTTTTTTGCTGTGCTCATTTCGTTGGTTCCTAATGCCAACACCACCCTCATATATTTAGTTAGAAACATAATCTGTTTAACAGCGCAATCTGTACAAAATATAATTTCTTATATTTCCATTAGTGATGTTACGAATATCAATTTTTAGTATTTGCGAATACGAATACGAATATTTGAAACGATATTCGGCGAATACGAATATTACTTTTAAGGTTTAGCCACATAATATTCAAATTTAATTGGAAAAACACCCTCCCTTTGCGCCAGTAACAATAAATTTAAAAAAACTTTCACACTACTTGAGGTATTTATCAATATTATGACAATGAGATGCCGAATTTGAAGACCACTACTGAACATTTTAAAATTATTTTACTTACATACTTACTTTGAGTTTTCGTTTTTCTTACTCTGGTTGCGCTTTTAATTAGTAATTCAGTGTTTTTTGGGAGAACATATTTTCGCAGATTGCGCAGACACATATCTCGGTGGACTTTCACATATTAAATTTTAGTTCTTGCATTTTTTTGAGTCCAAGATTCATCTACTGATTATTGAGTACTGAGTTAACATGATGTAAATTTACATATAAGATTTTAACTTTTAAATGATAGTTACGAAATATAATTTTAGTTTGTTTTTTAAGAAGATTTATATTTTGCGTCAAAGAAAAAAAGCTTTCTTTGTTTAAATAAAAATTATTATAAATTAATTTATTTTTGTACATTTTATGTACTTTTTTAAACTTTTTGTACGACTTTTTTTTGGGAAAATGTATGTGCAAATTATTCGAGAAATATTCCCTTGAATTTGGCGAATACGAATACGAATATCTTAAAATAGGCGAATAGTCGAATAATCGAATACGAGTATTGGTAACATCACTAATTTCCATTAATACAATATTTATTTTTTATCATATTGTTTCACTTTTATACCAATCATCCTTCAAGACAAAAATTATATTCCAATTGGATTTTGTAATTTGACTCAATTTTGTCTAAATTTGTGTCTGATTTAAGTTGACTTCCGAGCCAGGAACACAATATTTTTGAAATCGGATAGAAAAAAAAACAATGTACATGTCCGAAGCCGATCCTCTACTTTGGGCCAAACCCTAGAAAATCACTAAAGTTAATAAGAAATTTTTTACTCTAAATTGACGTTGAACGTTAAAAATTATCTAATTTTTACTCTACACATTTTTATTCGGTTCTGCTGTGCACTGTGGGTACATCCATTTATTCGGGTTTTGTAATTTGCATCTGCGCTTAATGTTGTTGATGTTGATGTTGATGTGTCTGGGCATTGTTGAGTAAAATTAAAAATAAGAAAGAAAAATAACAACAATTGAAATTTCAGTTTGCTCACAGCTGGATTAGGAAGTAAATTTTAAAATGAAATATGGATGCACTCTAAACTATGACTCCCATACACTCCACTCTACTTTTACGAGTACATGTGAAGTGTGGGGCAATGAAAAAAAAAACAGAAATTAAAATTGTCATAAAATTTAGTATCTAGTATGTGCTACTTGTTAAGCGAATATTGCATTCGCCAAAAATTTTGCTTAGTTTGCATTTACAGTAAAAAAAAATATAAGAAAATGAAATGAATGAATGAAATTTTGATACCGAAGAAGCGAATTATCGGTCAAATATTGGTTTTCTTATTACATGGGTATTTATGACAAACATTTTTTTACCAGCTGCGCTTTTTTGCAGAGATGCCAACTTTTTACGGAAAAAACCAACCAATCGAGCAGTCAAAATGTATTAAAAATTTCTTAATTTAAAATTAAAGTTTAATAGATATATAATAACAAATAAAAACCAAAAAAATAGAAAATTCCCCAGCTACCATCCAGTAGAAATAAGTCTCGCGTATTCTATTTGTATTTGTAATTGTGTATAAATAGAGTATGTAATGACGTTCAACGAAGCTAACTAACAAGTAGTGAAAAAGCATTTGCACATGAATACTGACAAGGTTTAGTGGCTTTTAGCGAAAAACAACGTTTGTTTCTATTTAGCCAGTGCTGTTGAAAAATCTACAAAAGGGATGTATAAATATTGGGGTTTATTACGGTTCTCGATTCGACTTCGACTGCTGTAATAGATTAAAGAAAAATGTTGTGTGTTTCTTTAATCTAGTACAACAGTCGAACTCGTTTCGAGAAGCGTAGTAAGGCCCATTAAATTTTTCCTTTGTTGCTCGAAATATGCCTACCTAATATTTCTCTGATTATAAATATTTACGAACTTTAGCCTGCACAAATATTAACAAATATTAATAATAAACAGTTCGTAGTAATTTAAAAAATTACAATTAATATACATATTAAAATTAAAGAATTTACTGAATTTATTATTAAATTTTTATATATATACTAGATGGCCCGGCAAACGTTGTTTTGCCATACAAAATATTTCTATATTGCATATTTTGGGTGTAAAAAAAAAATAGCAAATGTGTGACGATGACCGCCGATGAAAAAAATACCAAACAATAATTTTGTTCTGTTTGAAATACGAATGACGACGATTCTCCTGCATGAGGCGGACATAGCGCCATCTGTCATTCAACAACAAAAATAATTATGACGCGGACATAGCGCCATCTGTTGGGTTAATAGTTTAGTAAATACAAAAATTGCCCCCTCCCGCCCCACCTCGTGTCCCTAGCGGTTAGAAAAATAGACTCAGACTTACTGAACATGCATTAAAAATTTCATAAGAATCGGTAAAGCCGTTTCGGAAATACAGAAATTGCCCCCTTATACCCCTCCTCGTGCCACTAGCGATTTAAAATATATCTTATAACTAATTCTCATACCTACCAAATATGCCTAAAAAAAATTTCATTAAAATCGGTCGAGCCGTTTCGGAGGAGTTCGATAACAAACATCGTGACACGAGAATTTTATATATTAGATGTATTTACATATCGTCATACGAAATTTAAAAAAACATTAATAACAAATTCGGTATTTTAAATAATTATTGTACATTTATATATATATATATGTTCCCGTCGATCCTATAAGGAGCATAGGGCCATTGTACATTTAAATCTGAAAGTCCAACAACAAATAAAACACTGTCACACTAATTCACATCACTGAAATTAATGATATGGATGAGTCCTCCTGACCAGGGATCGAACCCTTATTCATAGACATAATTTGCTTTGTAGTCAATGCGGTAACCACTTAAGCCAACTGCATACTTTTTAGTGTGCTGAGAAAATACTTTTTCCAAGCAGGTTTTTTTGTGAAACACTAAATACATCAAGAGAGCTTTTAGCGTTCCAAAAGTACGTGCATTTACAACAAAAAAAAATACAAAACGTATGAATGACATAAAAACGAGACAAAAGAAAAGAGGAAAATTTATTTAAAATTCTAAAAGTCCCAAACGGCTCAATTACACGTTTGTAACGAGCAGTTTTAAGTATAGTTTTTTTTTTAAGAGATAGTCGAAGAGATTACAATTCAAAAATAATTAAAATGCTGCAAATCAATCTCGGAAACAGCTAATTTGGCATCACTGAAAGTCACATAAATGAAAACGAATATCTTAAATAACAATATTCACCACATTCTTAATAAGAAATTAAATAATTAATAATGGAATCTTTAGGCTAGTTTCCCCCCATTAATTTTAATATACCGATTACTTCATTGTTCAAGAATACTTTTCTTGATGGGGGTTTTCGATGTGTAAAATGATTTGTTTAAAGAGCAAAACCAGGTCATCTAAGACCACTAAGAGCGCGTACAATTCCATTGGTTTAATCGACATTATCAACATGAGAATGAATTGTATAGCATTGATTAGAAAATATTCGATTAATCGAATAATAAATAGTCGATTAATCGGTTAATCGATTAAAAGTTACTAATAATTTAAAATTAAATTTCTTTCAATTATATTCCTTTTTATTTTTTATTTAATAGAATACTCGTATGTATATATATGCTCAATAATTTGTCCACAAAGTACTCGATACAACCCAATATTTGAAAACGTTTGTTTTATTTTCTTTTAAAAATGTTTAATGATCTACGAAACTTTAATTTATAGATTTATTTCACTATTTCACTTATTAATAGAAATGGCAAGGAAGGCTTCTTTTTTTCAAAACAGAGTTGTGATTAAATATCCAAAGAAAAGATTCACATTTCCAGTAGATAAAATATTGAGTAGTTAGTTAATTTGGGCAACTCGATACCGATATCAAACATACATACGAGTACATATGCGGTACTTAACAATTCAATACTCCTGCAACAGTTCTATAAGTTATAGTTTTATGAGAATGAGCTAATTTGCTGTCAGGCTCTCGAATATTAAAAACTTTATAAAAAATTTATTCGAACTAAATTTAATTCGATTAACTGACAACAACATTACAAACAACGCAACACGAAATAACCAGAAAATGCACTCAGGAATTTATTTAAAACAATAAACAACAATTTCCTATTTGTTTTCTTAAATTCTTAAAAAAAAATATATAGAAATCAGCATGAACTAAATGAACAACTGAAACAACATCTAAATGTGGGCATGGAAAAGTTGTTATTATTTTTTTTTTATTTAAAACCAAAAAAACAAAATTATTTACTGAAATTTTATTTGATTCACTTTTGAAATTAATGCATTATTTTATTTTTTTTATTTTTTAAATAAAACAAAACACTTCAATTAATTTTGAAGTTTTTGTTGTTTGTGATTGGTTTTTGTTTACACACAATACCAAACACTTTAGTATTGAGCACAAGAATATACTCGTATGAATGTATATGTATACTGGACGGCTCAACCCTAGACGCGCTAATGTCCCATTTTTGGAACTCGTTTTGAAGAAGTTTTTCGTTTTTGTAACGACAGGTAGGTGGACTCATAATGCATTTAAGAATTGCTAAAATTTTTATGATGGCTGGTACTAATTGTCTGCTAGTTGTTGCACTTCCATTGCCATGTTCACTTCACCACTCTGAATTCTTGTCTGGATGCTTAATTAATATAAGGACGAAATATAATCTAAAGTAATAGATAACCCTGATCTCAGCTCAGCAACATTTTCATTGTTGAAATTTGACGAAGAAAAATACTTTCGTTAAGTATTTAGGTTTGAAGTTTATTTAATTGATTTCACCATTTTCACAAGAGCTTTGATGAGGAGATCGTAAGTTAATCACGAAAATGTTATGTTGTTAAATTCGATCTTTGTGTTTTCAATCATTACATTCTTTTCTGAAGTGCTTTCTATATACAAAAATTTCATTCATTTAAAAATTATATTTGAATAATTTGACATTCATGTGACATAAATTAAATACAAAATAGATTTATTGGATATATGATTTTCTACCATTGATGTTTGACTATTATTACGGTCATATGGCCGCCGCGGTTGTTCCGAAAAAAAAGTTCGGTTCGTAGTATTCCAGTCGTCTGTGATTTATCGGCGCTCACAAGTAAGTTAAAATATGCGCAATGAGAACATCTAATGGGGTTAAATCACGCAATCTTAGTGGGCAATTAAAAATACTATGAGGTGAATTTATTCGGTTCTCATAACCCTGTTTCCAAATTTGTTACTTCATTTCAAATTTCAACAATTGTCATGAGTCGATTCATTATGAAAAAGTTAACTAATCTAACCATGTCAAACAGAATTTTTCTAAACTTGTTAAAAACTAACCCTTTAAATCGACAATTAATGTTAGACTTGCAAAAACACTTTTTTTTCGTATGTTAAGAACAAAAACTTTCAATATTTTACAAAAAAAAAAAAAAAAAAAAAAAAAAAAAAAACCAAAACACAACTAAGTAAAAATTAAACGCAGTTTAAGATAATTTTCGAACTTTCCCTTTTATCTAGGCATGTTTTTTTTTCAAATTTCAAAACAGCAATTAACGAATTTTATGCTGCCAACTGGAGGGCTTTCAATAATTCTCAAATATTTTATTTGCTCTCAAAATACCTAATTTTATGATTTTTTTAACAATAATTTTTTGGAAATTGCGGAATTTTTAGAAAAAAATATATTTTACAGAAAATTTTTTCATCGATATTTTCGAATAAATATACTTACACTCGAAGAATATAAGAACTTATAAAATTATTTGCATATAAAAATTCCGTAAATTCCCAACGAAATTAAAAAAAATTATAGCAAAACTGGGATTTTGCATTTTTGCTGTTTTTTTGACAGGAGCCAATTTTTTTTTATTTATGAATATACAAGGTTTTCCAATAGGGATGATATGATTTTGAAGTGACGTTTTCGCCATTTGTAAAATGTCATGATCTGTCATTTGTTTTTCATTGTATTCAGTAGTGTTTACAATTTTGTCAAGGAGAGATATACGCAAGAACAAAGTTTACAAATTATTCAGTTTTATTATCAAAATAATCGTTCTCCAATTGCAACTTTCCGTGCGGTTTTGCTATTTTATGGTCGTAATAATCGTCCAAATTTTGAGCTTACATTTTCTTTACATAATGTTCAAGTGCCAGTAATACAAATAACCGCTCGAAGTAAGGCAAATATTGCTGCCGTTCAGGCAAGTGTTGTTGAAGACCGCAATTTGTCGATTCCAAGACGTTCTTAACAATTGGGACTGCCTGAAACCACAACCTGGCGGATTTTGAGAAAGGATTTGGGTTTGCATCCGTATAAAATTGTTCTCACTTAAGAACTGAAGTCACTGGACCACCGTAATCGTCGTGAATTTGCTGATTTTGCCACACAGCAAATGCAACAATTGAATTATTGCGAAAAAAGTTTGGAGATTCGATTATTTCAAGAAATTATGATATTGAATGGCCTCCATGAAGTTGTGTGATTTAACACCATTCGACTATTTCTTGTGGGTTTATTTGAAGTCATTGGTCTTGCGAAATAAACCAGACTCTCTGCAAGCTTTACAAGTCAATATTGAACGTGCCATTCATGACATACGACTTGATTTAGTGGAAAAAGTGCTCGAAAATTGGGTGCATCGAATTCGAAGAAGTCGTGGAGGCCATTTGAATTACGTTTTATTTAGAACTTAATTGTATCGATTGTACTTCACATTAAATAAAAATTTTTGAATTTCTTTAACAATAAGTGTGTTATTTTTAAAGAAATCATATTTGAAAAGCTTATATATTACGACTTAAAGTGCAATAAACTTATTAATTTCTGGTTTGTGATTTAAGCACACAAGCCTTAAAATTTTAATTTTGAATAAAATAATAGGACTCTATCTTGAAAGGCTTTGTCTCCTTCAACTATGAAAATTTTTAAAGCAGATTTCTGTGATATACTTCATTAAACTACCTTTCAAATAGGTGTAAATACATATGTTTAAAAAGTTTTCCAATTTTTTTTTTATAATTTTAAAATATGTAATTAATACAAATGAAAATGAAGAAAATTTGAAAGATTTCATTTTTAATTTCTGTCTTCAGTAATTATAAATCAATTATAAACTTCAATAAATAAATTGCTTTTTTTCATTTGTTCCTTGTCAACATTAATAAATATTTAGTTTTTTACTAAAAATATCGTATATCTTTCATTTTACAAGCTGCTGCTTACATTAACAACATGACACTTTTAACTAATATTTATGCGCCATTACAGTTTTGCAAATCTTTATTAATTTACCTGAGTCTCTTGTTTTACCATTCATTTTGTTTTCAGTACACTTTCCCACAAAATATAAAAATCACCTGACATACGGTTGCGGTTACAAACAGCCACTTCCCATTCGAAACAAACAAAAAAAAAAACAAACAAACGATATACAAAACATTTTGTGGCCATAAGAAACCTATTCAACTGTGGATGCAAAAAAGAGTTCCTTCGTTTCTTTGATAATGATAAAACCAAATGAAACGAAAATATGGCTGTGTTTTTGTAAAATTTGAATTTTAAATAAAATTACAACAGCACTTGGCTTGCTTGCACTTCAGCAATTTACAATTTGACCATCAGAGGTAAAAAGAAATTAAATGTGGGAACAAATGAAAAAGTGTAAACACTCGTGAAAGGATTTATTGAAGTTTTTTCATATAAAAACTGGGCGATATTAAGTTGGCCATTAATGGAAATATTTTACGAAACGAAAACAAATGATCAGTTATCGAATATCATCTAACAGTAGTGAGATGTTGCAGTGTTAAATTTGTAGTGGGTCATTATTTTCCAAGAAAATAAAAAAAAAAATCCATGTTCCTTTATATGGTAAGTGCCACGCCCTCTCCTATTTTTCTAATTACTTCTTTTCTAGAATAATGCACTTAATCAGGACAGAGAGAGAGAGAGAGAGAGAGAGAGAGAGCGAGAGTAAATCCAACAAAATCTCAGGTCATTTACTTTATCAATTCCCAAGATACATAAATATATCAAAATTCTTACGTGGGAGATTCCACGCCTACTTCCATAATGTTTGTAATGTTTTTTTAAACCGATATTCAAAAATTTTAAGGTTTAAACTGCATTAGTTCCACAAATATCATCATATACAAAGTTACTATGTATGGGAAGTGCCACGCCCACTTAAATTATTAAAGCTAATAACTACTCCAATGTTCCATCCTGAACATCGAACATATACCGTGAAAATTTCTGCAAGATTAGTTCACCGGTTGAGGAGTCCAAAGCTTTCAAACAGACAAACACACAAACAGACAAAAATTTAATTTTAAATATATAAAATTTTAATTTTTGTTGATTTTCAATACCAATCGTCTTAAGACAAATTATGACGCACCAATCCACTACTCTACACGCCAACTCATCTAATGGCTTCGGAAAACCGATATCACGTACATAGAGACAGAAAGACGGACAGACGGACATTGCATATTCAGCTTCCCTATATATAAGAATCAAGAATATATGTATGAGCCGTTTATTTTGAAAGTGCCAGAAGTCACTTTGTTTTTAAGTCGAGCTATTTAAGGGTTTGCGTGTTAACACGTTTAAAAATAAGGAGAAATACTGAGAAAAATATCAGTATCATGAGATAACAAATACATGAAAATCTTCTCGAAAGTTAGCATCCATATTTTTAAACGTGTTAAAACGTAAATTACACATGGAATGACAAATGACAAATCTATTAATACAGTACAACCTCCCTAACCCGGACACTCGCTAATTCGGACTATCCAGTAATCCGGACATTTAAATTTTTCGGACAGTTTATGGAATCTATAAAATTGTCTTAAATTATATTTTTAAAAGTATTTAAAAAAAAGGCACTGATAATATTTATCGATTAAGCAAAACAACAATTGAGTAATTTTGAAATTCACAGACAAATTTTCGGTAACGAATAAATTCTTATTTTTCAAAATTAATATTTTTTATCACTTTTAGTATTTTTCTTTATGTTTTCTGCATATTAATTAAATGCAAATGAATTCTTATGTTTACTTATATTTCTATTCGGTAATCAAAACAAATTATATGCGTTTAAAAATTTATTTTAACTATCCACTCCGGACGATCCACTAATCCGGACAATAGCTGAAACTATATCTGTCCGGATTAGGGAGGTTGTAGTGTACATGTAAAAGTTTTTGGTGAAGGGTATATAAAAAGTCCAGCTTAACAATTCATGGGAATGTTTGTTAACAAAAAAAAAACTTCACATACATTTATTTCTATGCAACCGCTTCTAACAGACCTTAGTCTCTTAAATTCCTGTGGCAAAAGGTGTTAATTTTTGAAACAAACAACTCTTTAAGCATTCTAGTTTACCAGCAGGTTTCGGATTAGTGGGTTGTGTAGTTGAAAGTCACATCAGATGGTGCATACATATTTGTCGTACTGGTAAAGAGAATTTTTGAATGAGTAACAATTTATAAAAAGACTACACACACACACACACTAATGGTTGACGACAATAAAAATCAGTCTTAACAATTTGTAGTCGATATTGCTTTCCACATAAAACTTTAATGTTGTGAATTCACACAACAGCTTGCTGGAATGGAAATTGTGTTTCACTATTAAAAACACTCAAGCACAATGGGTCTAAGCGTTGCACCATGATTGCAATAATAAATCAATGCATTTCTGTGAGGTTGACTGTGACTGTGACTGTGATGCTGTTGTTTTTATTCTTTCTGCTGTTAATGCTGCTGGTGAGAGGTCTTGTGATGTGATTCAAATGTTATTGGCGTCATTTGATTGTTTCGTATGTGCGTGATTTTGACTTTTGTTTCGTTTCGTTTTATTTGTTCTTCAATCTTTTTGTCTTTATTTTTATTGTTATAGAAAATCCATTTGAATTTAAAAATTTCAAACAATAAACATATATTTGAATTGTTCGTTTAATGATTTGAACAGACTTTAGACTGAATTAATTTAAAATTGTATTGTCGTGCTTTTGGACTGCATACCATCGTGTCAGCATCAGTATTAAGAATGTATAATAAATTCTAAACTGTATTTATTATTGTCAGTTTAAGTGATTAAAATAATGACTTTCTAATGGCATAAAAGGAAATCAATTAAAATGAATCGAATGCTACGAAATTGAGGAATTTGAAAAGTACTTTAAAAGTTGAATTTCATTTTTAAATACGAAACATAAAGGCTTTATTAAATGCCTGATAGAATGCATTACTACAAAATTATTGTAACATTTCTGCTCGAATAAATATAGTTGAACAGAGTCGTCTGCGGTGATGGCTTTGACGGGAGTAGTTTAATTAACTGAACAGGCCAAGCTCGTATATGCCTGTCTGGATAATTTCCTCTTACTGCCAAAGTTCGTAAAAGAAATAATCAGCCTTATCGTGTTTGGCGTTTTTCGACTACGCCAAGTACTATATTAAAGACAAACGCCAGATTTTTCATTAATCTAGTACTTGGCGTAGTCGAAAAACGCCAAACACGATAAGGCTGAATATCAAGGATTTTTTTGTGTTTAAAGCCATCTATGGTTGAGGAACGTCATGGAATTTATCACGATAATTGTGGAAGCTCTTCCGAAAGTATCTTGGAGGAATGTTGGCAAGGTAAGGTATTTGGACTAAACATTAGATGGGAAGCATTTTATATTCTTTGGCCTGCATCAGTTATGTATTCTACTGTAAATCCTGTTCTCAACTTAACACATCCGGTTGTGAATTGGGATGCATTGTTCCAGGTTCTTGAAAATTTAGCGTTTTTAATTTTTCTATTGCCTTTTCCATGCTCAGGAGGGTACCTGTTAACAGCGACTTATTTCGCGTCACTAACTTTCTGGTTCCCCGAAGTTAGTGAACGATTTTCAATAGACTGTCGCAGACAACTTGTTAAATTTAGTTTTAAGAACCGTGACGTCAAATAAGATATCTAATATTGTTTATATCTCCTTGGTTCAGGAACTGAAAATATCGAGGAAGATATGTAGTTCACTCTTAGAGTTACGTGAAAGAAGTCTTCTATGATGCAATAGTTTAGTGTAACGTTCAGTCGACATTTTAATCTTGAATCCAGCGACGTGACGTGTTTAATCAAATTGGACTGAATGACATTATCCAAAGTTGTGAAAATTGCTAATGCAGGCACGATCATAAGTTGACACGTTCTCTCTTCTATGGGATCATTGTGGTCGGAATACGAATCCAACTAAAAACTCTTGCTATTGTATTCATTTCCTGAAATCGTGTTGGTAGTTTAAAAGCGCCAAATACTTTTCATTTAGCAAAAAATCATTCTCCCCTATCGTGAATAAGAAGTGAAATTTTTGTTTACATGAAATTTTAATTCCACTCGAAGGGGAAAATGGTATCGTTAATCTCCCGTGAAAAATTATTGCCGCTATCAGTTCTTAGTGAATGTAAAAAATGGAAGAAGATTAAAAATATAAAAAATCGTAGAACTTTTTGCTCATACACGGACATATTTATTTTAAAGAAAGCTTCAAAAATCAATGTTAAATATTCATTGTTGGAGCTTTAGTTTGGTTGCTCCGTTTGTTTATTGCATTCTAACTTTTATGTGGTAAAATAGTTCGGCTACTTTTTGAAAAGCCAAGAAAACGAAAAAATGCCAATATATTAAAGCTTCGCAAATCTGCAGGCAATCGGCCTGTTTTTTTGCATTTTATAGAGGAATACATCAGTTTGTGCCTTATTATCAGATTTTTTCATTAAAATAAACTTTTTAAGTTTTAATATTCGAATTATAAGAAGAAATACATATAATTTCAGTTCTATTCCCCATCAAAAATAAAGTGAAAATATCAACGTGAGAAGTGAGGGGAATTTTTTTCAGTGAACATTTTTCACGTTGTTATTCTGGACTGAATACAATTTTTTCATGCGAGTTGTTCACGATTGCAAATACGTGAAAAGAGAAAAAATTTCATGTGGAAAATTATTCACGATAGGGGTGATTATGTTTCTGGAAGCAGTAACAAAATTTCATGCTTTCGAGATGCGCAGTTTTGAAGCGCTTCCACAGCTGCACAAAAAGAAGGCAGAGAGAATGCTTAACTTATTATTAAGCACCTTGAAGTTTGTCGGCTATTTACATTTAGTTGACACGAATAATAAAGTAAACAGCGAATGGAACATAAAATTTCATTTAGATGCTCTCTGCCTCTCTCTCTCGCTCTCTTACCCAGCGGCGAACTTTGAATACCACATCACATCTCTCCGATGAAGTTTGTCACACTTTGTATTCAATGAATTCTAGCTTACAAATGTGTGTGACGTAGTGCGCAATGCGCTTTCTACTTTCCCACGAAGTAAGCGAGATTGTGTATAGAGTGTCTACCGCCCACTTACAAAGAATGTGAAACAGTAATGAGTTTTTATATTTAGTGAATGAACACTTCACTATCCTACTTACATTGTGTGCAAGTGGTAGGCGTTCACTCTAGGAATGCGGCAATGCATTCGAAAAAGTACATATACTATGTTGTAATTGAGATGGTGTGCGTTACCGTCTTACACGTGTGCATCACCGCATTCCCAGCGGGAAAAAGAAGGACTACGAAGGCTTTCTAGAAGGGTTCTGCACCCCTTCTTTTGGATGCGCAAGGGCTTCACACTTCCTTCTCGCTCCATTCCATACTCATATATTTTTTACACACGATGTCATTGCGGAGAAGCCCTTCCGCATTCGTTTATTTCGAGAGTGATACGGAAAGGCCTTATAATTTATGGCTTTCCTTTACTTTGGAATGTGTATAACACAAAAAAATTTAAAATCTCTCTTTCTCTCTTCTCCCTTCTCCCTTCTCCCTTCTCAAAGAAGGTAATTTGAAATGTGTTAAAAAAAAGTAAATTGATTCAAACACATTCCTAAGAAGGCGTTCAATAAGGCCTGAAATTAGGTGGGCTTCTGACTTTTCCCGCTGGGATTGCTTCTGTAATCGAAAAATTCACTCCTGGGTATGTTTGTTAGTAGATGACGCAGCAAAACGAAGGCATTAATTCAGATAATACAAACATGATTTTAGAGCATTTTGGATGATTAGAAAAACGCGCTCTTTTATGTAAAAAAACAAGAGCTGCAGAGTGTGACATCGCGAACAAAAATCACGCATGTTCGAAGCAGGAGACACAACAACATTAAGCACCTCTCCCTTACAAACCTGCTTCGGCCGAAGCTGTAGTTTTTACTGGGCAAATACACTAGATTGAAAGGAGTGCTCTCAGTTTAACGTGTGAATTTCTTGCTTCTATAGAATTTTGTTCTTTTAGACTCTCCCGGGCGCATGATGTTGATTTTTGGTGGTAAACCACATCTTCTTGCTGTGTTTTCTAGGAAAAAATATAATTTTATTTTCAAAAGACGTTGGCCTTAAACATTTCCCCATATGATTTGTGCGTTACTGCCCAATCGCGGAAATAACAGAGCAATAGTATTGATTATATGTATGTAAGTTTTCAAAGGAAGTAAATTCTAAAATGCGTGTCTGACAGGAAGAAGAAAGGCACCTACGCTCTTGATCAAAATCTATAGAAATTTCGTATCGAGGCTCACAGATGACCTGCATTCTAAACTCTTAAACATATGATCCAAAACATTAGCCGTACTGTGTTCCTATTTAAGATTACCTGTGAAATCTTGTATTTTGAAATCCTAATTTAATGTCTACGTTTTTGTCATGAGCGAAAACCTTTGGATGGACATGTTTTCAGCAGTTGCCAACAGATTAATACAATTAACTAAACCCAATTTTCCATCTAAAAGACTTTACGACGTACCTTTAAAAAATAAAGGACAAGCCTTAAATAAATCAGTTCAAAAACTCACCAGTTATCTGCAAAAGAAAATAAGAAAATAAATCTTTATTAAAATTTTATAAAAGTAAATTATTTATACAAAATTTATAAATTTTGTATTAATTATGACTGAAAACATGTTAAACTAACTTTCAAATAGTCAAACTATAAATTATTCAATTACACAAACACATAAAATTTTAATCTCAGAATTATCAAAAAACAGCAAATAAAATCCCCTTTTGTTGCAACTCTAATGCAGAAAAGTTTTACTACCATTTTGGCTAGACAAACAGCCACACACACACACACACAAACAAAAGCCAGTCATCACTGTTTTAATTATAAATCACAACTGAAGTTAAAATCTTTTTGTTAGTTTTACCTCTTTGTTGCAAGTAATTTTATTTGTTACTAAAGTCATATCAATATGTTCATAACACTCAGCAGGAAAAATCTGTCTGTCTCTAATGGTGAAAGATAATTGTATAAATGTATTATAAATTATTTCAAACAAAATAAACCTACAAGATAAACATCAAGAGCTTGGGATGTTGTTCAATGCAAACCATTTCATTCGTCTGCAGCATTAAAATCGTATCAATTAAATTTCACTTTAGGACATCTTAATGTTAATGTTGTTGTATTTAAGGCCGTGCTTCACTATCCTACACAATCGTACGATTCATTCACAGGAAAATCTTGCAAAAATCTGACCGACTTTAAAAAATCTTTTCAAAATGGTTTTAAAGGAGCCACACTATCATACAAATCAGATGCCAAAACATCTGGTTGACAATAAATACTCCTCTGATCGCATGAAAACTATCATTTTATGAAAATTCTCATAAAATTTTACAAATGCCAAAAAAAATCTGTCACACAGTTGCATTTTTAGTCCACACTACCATACATTTTTAGCACACATGTCACATTTTGCAAATCCCGCGACTGTGTAGGATAGTGCGGCACGCCGTTTAGGAAACAAATGCTCAAACTATTAAAACGAAGATTTCAAACAGTTTTATTATTTGTAAATACTTGAATTTATTAAAATGTATTAAATCACAGGAATTGAAGTCTTTGAATGCATATTAAGGAAATTTTTATTAATTTTTCGAAAACAACTCTGGAAATACAAACGAGCTACAAACGCACTACAAACGCACTACACTGATAATAGAAATAAAACGAGGCATTTACGCAACAAATGTATCACTAAAATTAAAGCAAGACAGAAATTACAGGGTATTCTAGAAGGTGATGTAATTTTAAAAATCAGCTGTATATTGCAAATCAAGAATTTTTCACAGCTTCTGCAGCATTTTAAGACCAAAAACAACGAATACTAAAACAGAAACCAAATTATATATAAAGAGTAGTCCGTCGCTTAATGTAATTTTAAAATTTAGATCCATTTGATGAACTTTAGTAATTAAGCAATTGAAATGTTCGCAATTAGTGTTTTATAGACAATACGATATGATTAAAAATTAATAATTGAATGCTAACCTGTAGCGTTGTATTACTTCGCTTAAAAATATGAAATTTTTTAAAATAGTAAAAATCGCTAAACCGAAAAAAACTGCTAGAACTAAAAACTATCGAACCAGAAGAGATAAAAAAAACTTAAAAAGTCGAACAAACCAATAAACGGTCAAAAAGAAAATAAATAGACAGAAATAATCACAAGAAAAAAAAAGCCAAAATTACAAAAAAAAAAGCGCCAATATTTTTTTTTGTTTTTTTTTATTAGGACCTGCACTCAGGAGATGACCCCTACGTATGCAGTGAACTGTGCCGGAAATCGGAGAGGGATAGCGTAGAGAAATAGATGTTGAAAATTTAGAAGACTTAACTCTTTCACAACTCTGCTTTACGTATTATGTTAATTTTTAAGGCAAAGTTGAGGCGCCTCCGGTGTTAAGTAGACGCATTAACTTTTTTAAGCTGTATTAGCAGGCATTTTATTGTTTTACTTCGCCGATGTTTCTGCAAACCGACGAACGAGGGCGACGATGTTGTGTACTTTTAGCTGGGAACAGCATCAATCGCTGTCGGAACAGTTTTTTAGTGACCAGTGCTATGCTGCCTTCATCACTTAAATAGTCCGACAACAATTAATACAATGCCACACTACTGTACATTAGAGAAATTAATGATGTTGATTGACTTGCTCTGCCCAGGGTTTGAACCCAGACCCCAAGTCATTGTTTGCTTAGTAGTCAACGCGCTAACCACTTCAGTTATTGTCTTATTGTCTCTTTAATTATAAATTGAAACATCAATAAGTTTTTCAAATCATAAATCTAAAAATGTTATAAGATATGTTTGTTTAGCCAATGCTAAACAAAGTTTTTAGTTTCAACGGTTGATTTTTCTTGTTTTGCATCTCTCGTGTACGGCTGAGAGGAAGTGTATCCCTCCTTCTCAGCCGGGTGTGGCCTCTATACTCTAGAATATTGCGCGCAAGTGGATTTGCAACTCAATTTTTTTATATATTTTTTCGCGTGTTTTAAAAACACAGTCTTCACTAACGGAACGTCTAGATCTTTATGAGTTCGATGATTTCTGACATTCCAGGGGGCTGCTGTAATTGGACGTAGAATTTTGTTTTGTCGCCTTTGAATTTTTTCTACATTCGATTCTGAGGCAGTGCCCCATAACTGGATTCCATAGAACCATATTGCTTTCAGGATCGCGCTGTATAAAAGAAGTTTACAGTCTAGGCTTAGAGTTTCTGCCAATACGTCAATTCATTTGGGCTGCGCCAAGATTAAAATTACATTTTGTTTTAATGTAAAAATATTCTAAAAGGCGAAAAAAATCAGCTAAACCATGAAAGATATAAATATATCGCTATTAAAAACATAAAGCGCCCTAACTAAAAATTGAAAAACGTACAAATCAGGCGGCTTCTCGGACCAAAAATAGCTATTATTTAAAAAAAACCAAACAAAAAGTTAGTAGATCTGAGCTTAGTTATTTAAATTTTTGGATTTTTTTTTTTTTAGCAAAAATAATAGTACACACCTTGTACGAATTTAAAGTTTCGTAACTATTACGGTTCACATGTTATACCCATCCGATGTTCAAAATTATATATATCCTTTTTTTTCTTATTTTTATTTTTCTGTAAAATAATGAACATTTTTTTGGGTAATTTTGCGTTTCATGTAACGACGATACCAAGTCTGTAGTAGCAAATACTTAACATCTCCTTAGAATGCATTCTGACAGTCGTTCTGTTCTATGTTGTCGCTTTAATTTATCAGCAAACTGAACATGCCCGTCTTTAATAGCGAAGAATGATAACAATCACACATGATTTGGCACAAGTTTATGCGGAGATTTATTTAGTTCCGATGCTTTTGGTTAAATATTTTATAAAACAAATAAACAGACGACCACCACAAACAAGCACTAGAAAACTGAAGGGAGTTGAATAAATTAAGGCAAAAGAAAAAATAAACAAGTAAGAGTGCTGCGCCGAATCTTAAACACCCTACACCAAGCTACAAGTATACATATGTTTATGAGTATTTTATTAATATATGTACATATATGTTTAGGGGTATCTAAAAATTATTGAACCGCAAAATTTTAGGCATCCAGTGTTTGGTGTGGCCGCTATTTTGATTTTAGAATGATAACGTTTCATTATTATCAGCTGTCTATTTAGAAAACCCCCTTTCGTTTAGTAGTCATACTATTGGGAACACATTAAAAATAATGAGTTGCCAATTACGGTGTTTGGGGTGGCCGAAAAAAATTTACTTTTATGTGATGTTTTTTGCGCAATTTTCATTTCATATTTCAAACAAAGTTTTCAATTCCTGGCCATTTTTTTTCTATTTCTGAACAAAATTGGTTTGAATGAATAAAAAAGTATTAAGCAAATAGGAATACTAATATTTGAAACAATCAGCCATGTCACAGAGATCTATTGCGTTCGAAAACGTAATTCAATCCGTATTTTGATACTTAAATAAACCGAAAATTGAAATGATTTTTCCCAATGAAACCATTTTTAAATTTACAAACAGAAAAATTTTATTTATCTAAACGTGGATTTATTCCAAAAGCAATTTTCGTTATTCACTTTTTGAAGAAAAACAAAATACAAATTGAATTTCGTTTCCAAACGGAATAGATCCCTGTGACATGGCTGAATATTCACCGAATACGAATATTATTTTTAACGATTAAAGCCACTTAATATTTCAAATTTAATTTAAGGGAGGGACCCTTTGTAACAATAAATTGTAAAAAAAATGTCTCACTACTTTAGATATTTAACATTATTATGACATTGAGATGCCGAACTTGAAAACTTTTACTGAACATTTTTATTTACATACTTTCAGATTTCGTTTTTCTTACTCTGGTTGCTCTTTTGATTAGTAATTGCGTCGGTGGAATTTTCATATTAAATTTTACTTCTTCCATTTTTTAAGTCCAACATTTCTCTACTGAGAATTTATTACTAACTTAACATGATCTGTATGCTGTTTGCAGTATGTATATATATTTGTGTCTCTTTTTAAAGAAGGTTATTATCTTGCGTCAAAGATAAAAGGTTTTCTTTAAATAAAAATTATTTTATGTACTTTTTTAAACTTTATAATTTTTCTTCTTTTTTTTTAAGTATGTGCAAATTATTCGAGAAACATTCGCTTGAATTTGGCGAATACGAATACGAATATCTTGAAATAGGCGAATAGTCGAATAATCGAATACGAATACGAGTATTCGTAACATCACTAATATGTACATATCGCACTTGTTACTCAAAAGCGTAACAACTGAAAATTTTGAAATTTTCACTTTTTGCAAAAAACCAAACCACAGTGGTCATATCTACCCACTGTGAAAATTTCACGCCATTTTCTCCACTCTTTCACCAAAAAAATACAGTTGTATCTCTCTTTGTGATAGAAGAGTATTAAAAAAAAAGTTTTTGGCCTCTACTAAAACTCATGAATTCTGAGTTGTTATGCTTTTGAGGAACAAGTGCGATATATATCAGTAATGGAAAATTAAAATTTTTAATTTGTACTCAGTACCAAAAAAGTACTTTTTCAACAGAATGGTATTTTTTATTAATATTTAGTGGCATTTCTGTTAACACCAACATCAAATTTAGCCACAAACACATGAATAATAAAGTCTGCTATGGAAGTGGTTAAATTATGTGACTCACAATCACAATAAAATAACTTAAAAGAAAAAGGTACTAAAACTGACATACCCCCATGTCAGGTATTATCAAGAAGAAATAGTACTGAAAGTAATCAAATATCGGAGCTGATATTATATTTCTGCTGATTTTCAATACCAATCGCGTTAAGACAAATCCTTACTTATCAGCCAAGAAGCAAGTATCCAACTCTTGCGGAGGCTTTAGAAAACCGATTACAAGTACAGACAGACGGACAGATCGGACATGGCACATTTACCTTTCAGAATATTCTTTATGGGTCTCCCATAAATATTATGGAAATTGCACACACGGAATGACAAACAATACACTTCACCACTTTTGGTGAAGGGAATAAAAATAACAACAAACATAATGAAAATTAAAATGATTATTTATAAAAAAAAAAAAAACAACTGCAGAGTTAAATAAAACAACAATTATATGGATGAAACAGCAAAACACAGAAGTATTAAATAATATAAAAACAGAGATGAGTTAAGAAATGTAAGTGGATTTTGTGTGTGTATGTATATGTATGTGTGTGAGTGTTATTTTTTTATAATAATGTGTGTTTATAATACTTTGGATATTAAAATGACTTATTTCCGGATTATATTTTAATATGACACTTTAATGGGTTGCCTGACACTATAGCTTGCCCCTCATGACGCAAATGCTGCAGGCTTGCGCCATTAAATATACGAAATTGTTGTTATATTGCGAAACAGGGAAAAGAATAAAGAACTTAAGAACCCAGCATCCAACATCCAGCCATCCAATAAAGTGGAGCTTTCTGTAAATACTTATGTATGTGTATGTATGTGTGTTTATTTTTGACACAGAAGTAAATGAGAAAAAATTTCATTTTCATTTCATATAAAACACTTTCATTAAATAGAACAGAAATAAAAAAATAATTTAACAAAAAAAGGGAAGGTATTAAGGAAAAAATTTAATACACCAGCACTGCAGAGAAGCAGCATTGAAAACATACAGAGCACTTAACATAAATTATAGTCATTCTAGTTCTATTCTTTTATTTTTTTCTATTATTATTTTTTTTTTTCTTAATTCTGTTTAACTCACATTAATGATATTAAAAAAAAAAATACTACTACACAATTATTAATAACAAAAAAACAAGTAAAACATTGTGAAAATAAAATAATTTAAGTGCAAAATGCAAAAAAAAGAGAAGATGAAAAAATGACATTTGTAATAAAATCTCATTAATAAAATGGAAATTCAATTTAAAACGAGAATAAGAAATTTTAATCAGCGATAAACTAGTTGGAAATACTTTAGGAAGGAAACCTATGAACTCATTAAAAATACATAATTAATCTGCAGAGGAGTTTTTTTTTCGCGTAAAAGTGAAAATGAGCACAACGTGCGATTTAGCAATGAAAACAAAAAAAAACCTAACTACAGTAGGGTAGAGTACCCGGCATGTACCAGTAGTCGGCATTTTTTTTTTAAATTTCACCTGAGAGAAATAAGAATAACGGTGATTATGTATTACAACAAGAACACCTGATCATTAAAAATACTTTTAAATTTCAATAGAACAGAAATATCTTAAGTTTATATAAGGAGTCATAGGTTAGGTGTGTTAAGCGGATCTCTCTCTCTCTTACACAACGTGTGGTACTGCTAATTTCTTAGCAAAAATTTTGTGGCGGAGCCTAATTTCTATTAGAAAATGTTTTGCAATGCACAAAACCTTTGAAATATTAATTTTATTTCAAAAATTCCACATTCTTATACTGCCGACTACTGGTTGCTCTTGCTACTCTACACTTGCATATGACCCATTTTCTACAGAGACGAAAAGCTTATTAATTGGCCAGCTACAGCATGATGAGGAAAACATCCAAAATCTCACCGCGTTTGGAATTGTTTTAAACTTGATTATTATTGATTTTTTACAATTATTGGTAGGAAGTCACTATTGGAGATTTCATATGTTAACAACATTTTTTTTTAAGTTGACATTAACTTGATTATTATTAGGAAACCACAAATGAGAGATTTCAAATGTTAACAACATTTTTCTGTTACAACAGCTGTCCGGTTAGCGTGTTTACTTCAATTTGATATGATAAGTATTTGTAATAGAAAAACGAGTTAAAAAATTTTAAAAAGATCAAATAAAGTTGGAATGAGCTAAAATTCTTTTATTTATGGATGGGATATTTTTGCAAAGTTATACGATAACACACAGATTCACTAGTTTAATTTCCCTTCGAGAGGTTTAGAAAGAACAAAGTTATAAAGATGGTCGATTGTCGACCAAATTTAATTGCTATTCCGACCGCCAATGCTATAGAGAGCAAAGAAAAATCACGACGGTGATGGGCAACAAAAATATGGCAACTTTGAACATTTCCTGTTTGACGCTTAAAATATTATCTATTATTAATGTGATCACGTTAGCGATGCTGGAATTTTTGATCCCACTGCCAGCAGTGGCACAAAACCGCAACTGAATTATTTGGTTTGCGGTTTGAATTTTTACAACCACTGTAATGAAATTGTATAATTCTGGAAACATGTGTGTTGCATACGAAATATCTTTCCAGCGATGCGAAACTTATTCATTTAAGAAATCGAAATAGAAACCTGCTCTTCGAAGAGATAAATTAAACTTGTTGCTGCAATAAAATTCAATGCGATTAATGAATTTTTCTGTATTATCAATAGACGTTTTAAACTCTAAAACGTAATAAAAAAAATTTCATCCTACTTGATGAAATTCAAGCAAAAAATAGCACATTTTTGGACTTTTTTTTGATAAATTGCTTAAAAAAAGTTCTTTAGTAAGGAAACCACTATTGTCATGATTTTTGTTTTATATCTCAAGATGTCTAGCTTCCATTTCTATTTTGAAAATCTGCAATCGGTTAAAAAGCGCAAAAGATAGATGCTGCTGAATATGGAATTTTTAGTGCCTTTAAATAAGTGAACCGGAGAGTGTATTTAAAAGCATAGAGTGCCTGCCACATCAAAATAAAGACGAAGAGCATTGATTTATATTCGGCATAAATTAAGTTTTTTTATATAAAAACACAGTTCAACAGGAAAAAATACTGGTGTTTGTGTTAAGTTTTGCGTTTTCGTTCTGTCAAATTGTATGGCCAATATTTTTGTAAAACATTTTATCTCCGGCCTTCCCCTTTTTAGGGGCGTTTTTAACGATTTGTTATGGTGTTTTCTTTTCTACAAAAAATGATAAAAAGTGTACTTTGGTGTTCGTTTCTTAAAAATGTTTTGCTCTGTAAACGGGTGGTGCGTTTTATTCTAAAAAAATTACCCTCACTAGCTGTTAAAAACAGGGGGTTCTACTTTTTTATATATTTGGGGTATTCACACTGTAGTCATAAGTCATATGTCATAAAATAATAGGACACCAAAATATGACAAGTATGAACACCCCGTCATAAATAAGTGTGCTATGTCATAATTGTGCCAGCTGATAAACATTTAACAACACTCCATTTTTAGTCGGATTATTGCGCATACGTTTGCATTTTGGCTTAAATGTAAATGTTTTTTAATTGTTAATAAAGAAAGCAATAAATTAACTGTAAATTTTCTAAAATGTCCAATATCAATTAAAATTTTTAATTTTTTTTATCTATACGAAATAAATATAATCAAAAACAGCTGTTGCCGGTAACATGAGCTGAACTATTTTTTTGGACGGCGGAAAGTGGAAAAACGTTTATAAGGTGCCAGGCAGATCAGTTACACAAACACATATTTTCATTCAAGGCGAATTAATTGGATGCAGTGGCGAATTCACACAAATTTATACATTACCTACACTGTCAAATTTTTTACATATTTTCCCGCGCCATATTGTAATATTTTATGCATGGAGAATTTTGACAGCGTAGGTAATGAATTCGCCGTTTACACAAACAAAATGCCTGTTGTTTGCTTTGTGTTGAATTATTGTAGTCGTAATGAATTTGCCTTTTGCGCGAAAATTACATTAAAATGCTTTTTGCAGTCTAGCACAAGCTAGTTTTTCCAGCGTTTGCTGAAAATATGTGTGAATAAAAACTAGTAAGTACTTAAAATTACTAGTTTTAACTTGAATTTTTGTAAGCATATCATTGAGGTGCTGGAAATAAGTTTATTGTTGGTTTATTCGTCAAAAAGCGCATTGTCGTATGTTTTTTTTAAATATAATGACTGCATTAATGAATTATGATCATTCCTCATGTTTTGAATTTGTTTTCTCAATTGACCAATAGTAATTTCCTGGCCAAACTGTTCCAAATACTCTTCATGGAGTGAAAACAAGGCATTATTTTTTTCCACTCTCACTGACGGCACTTGCGAATTTTTAAATATAATTTTATGCTTTTGGAGCATATCAAAAAATTTCGCGCTAATAAATAATCAAAACAAACTTATACTGTTGCCAAAATGTTTTACCACAAGTTTTGCTTAGAACTTATAAGAAAAATAGCTTTTTTTTAAACAGAGGCAACTCCCAAACAGTTTCTATCAGCTGATTTTTCAGCCGCATATCTTTTAATTTTCCAGTACTAGCAATCACTTTTCAGTACTAGCTACGTAGTACTAGCAAAGATTTATTTACACTTTTTGTAGTTTATACTTTTCAACATAGCTAGTACTAAAAAGTTAAAGCTAGTGCTAGTATTTAGTACTATGTAGTACAAACTACCATTTTATTCACACTGCCCAAGGGGCTGTGCACATATTACGTAATGCTCCAGGGGGAGGGGGGTTAAAGATTTGTTACGGATTGGAAATTTTGCACTGAAAAATTTGTAAAAAGCGTTACGAAGGGGGGGGGGGGGTATAAAATCTCTGAAAACTGCGTTACGTAATATCGCACAGCCCCCAATGTATAAATTCGAGTGAATTCGCCACTGCATTAACCTTATAATTAATTCGCCTTGGTCATGCATTTGAATTTGCCTTGTTTTCATTCTTGTGTTATATAAAAGTAGCGGCGGTTTGTAAATATTATCGTCGGCTCGAATAAGGAGTTGCAGCTGCTCGACTAAGATTTCTACTGTTATTTTATGACAAACCATAAACATACCTCAAAATGTCTTATTATTATATGACTTTTTTGTTTGAGGCACAACAACAATTTTTTTAAACTATTGTAAAATAATAAGACATTATGACAATATGACTGATATGACAACAGTGTGAACACCCCAATTGTTTTTTGTTCTAGTGAAACAAGAAGTTGCATTATTACAAGGTGGACCAGAAATTTTATGCATGTACCTTTTACCAGGGTGTGCAGAAAAGAAAACACCATTAGAATAAAACCACATAATGCCATTATTTAGGGGAGTTAGAGGGTTAATATGTTCTACACATATATTTTCTAACATTTTCTACAAGTTGCTGAATACACCTCAGATGTAAAGAAAACTTAGTTTTATAAACCGATACACTGCAAGAACAGGCCAGAGCCGATGTGATCTTACAAAACGACGACTCTCGTATGTATATTTTTTTTTGTCTCTTCCACCAGAATCAATCGTCAGAAGTCCGTATTTTTAGAAAAAGTTTGAAATTGTTGCACTGTGATATATTAACAATAGAGGAGATTTTAAAATACCATAAAATATGTAAATTAATTACATCACAAAAATAATATAATGAATTTGTTGTATTCAACTAAAAATTACTTCTTAAGCAAAGCAAAACTATGCAGACAAGCAGACAGTCAGTCAGTCAGTCAGTCAGTCAGCGAAGCAGACAGCAAGCAAAAAGAAAAAATATATCATTAAAATTATCAAGATAGTAATACTTAATTATGCAAATTTTAAACTTAAATGCAAAATATTTCTAATAAAGCACCCAATACTCGTGGCATTTCTTATTGTGCCCCAGTTCTAATGAACATCATGGCAATTGTCAACGACGTCATTTACACAAACAATAAGCGAGCGAACATATTAAAAGCTACATAATTGTAATGAAAAAACAAACATAGAATTTCAAAGTGGTTTTCTGTTACTGAACAAGGAATAAATGATTGGACAATTGGAAGAACGTACTGACATTTCAAAAAGGGCGGACAGATCATCAGCTAAGCGAAAAAAAAAATCCAGCAATTCAGGAAACTCATAAATATTTATGCCTTTACTGAGATAATCATATTTACTTGTCATGTGACGTGATGAGTGGAATTCTTGAACACAAACAAGAGTTACGTGCGTTTGACTGACATTCACTTGAGTAAAAATCATGTGTTTCTTTTTTAACCGACTTCTAAAAAAGAAGGACGTTATTAATTCGGTTGTATTTTATTCTTTCTTTATCATGTATGAACCGATTTTTATTTTTTTTTTTTAAAGATTGTGATTGTTCATTTGAAAATCGGGGGGGCCAGTTGCTCCCCCAAAATTTTCATTATCGAATAACTCCTACATTTATGTACCGATTTTTTTTTTAAATTATATTTTTATTTAAAAAGTTTTGCTTGCAGTTTTATTTAAATTTTTTTAGATCGGGACACGTTGTAATTTCACCACGAAATATTGATTACTACTTAACTTCTCCATTTATTGGCCGATTTATCCCAACTCCATATTTGTCTGATCGGGTTTGTTAGCAGTTTGGTTTTTGCAAATCGTGGCATGAACTGAATCCATCCAAAAAAATTTGATTATCGTATAAGTCATCCATTTATGGAACTATTTTCAAAATTATTGTTCTTTTTTGAGATTGAAAAGATTTGCTTGCAGCTCAGTCACATAATTTTTGTTGAATCAGGGGACAAGGGTGGAAACCCTCCAAAACAACTCCTCCTTTACGAACTGATATTCAATTTAATTTTTTTTTCTTAGATTTTTCTCGATCTATAAAACCTTTTGTTAGAAAAAACTTTTTCTTCCGAAAATCACAAGTGTAATTTTCCCCCTCGATATATTGATTTTCCCGTAACTACTACATCTGTGGAACAATTTTAAAATTTTTTTAATGTTTGAATGGGTTTCCTTGCGTTTTGACCCCATAATTTTTTTATCTCTGAGGCACAAGCTGCCCGATTGAAATATTGATTATCGCGTAGCTCTATCATTTATGGACCGATTTCGAAAGTCCCATAGAAATGTAAGTGGAGGCCTGAAAAATATAGTAATTCCTTATTTAAGCACTGATTTCATATTTTTATTTGGGAGGGTATCGTATTATATACTTTCGCATAGTTTGGTTGGTTTTTCAAATTGTTGCAATGGTTTTCTGTATTGAATTCGGTTTTTTTTTACCACAACTATTTCAATCACAGAAACTATTTGAAATAATATGAAAATTTATTTAATTTTTTTTTTCAAAGCAGATAAAATTGTGCCAATTAATCGATTGTTGAAAAGACATATGATGATTTAGTAGTTATTTTCCCAAGTTGAAATGTTTGAGAATAATTTTACTTATTTATATAATTGTCCCCCTTTCTTTTGCAACTCTGAAAGTCTGATGGGAAGAAAAGAGCCCAAGCCACCACACCAACTGCTTTCTTTTGATGTCTTAGAGTATTTTATATAATAAATTTTACAAAATCTTATTGGTTTTTCTTCGTCCATATCGATGATAGAAGAGAAAGATGCTGTACATTTTATATGCACTTTTTTTAAACGATGCCTTCTCTTCTTTTTTTTAAGGAAGGTGTACTAAAATCCTGACTAACAGAAAACGTGTAAAAAGCGAATTAAACAAATAAAAATAATATTTCTAGACATTTTCCACATTCAACCAACGATATGCACATTTGCATACATAAAAACCACACTTTTCGTCCTCCAATATTTTTCTCAAGTAAAGAAAAAATAAAGTAGAAACTTGAAGTATCACTTAACTTCCGATCTAAAGAGGGTACGACTATTCATATTCACACTTAATGTCTGTACGTCATCTGTTTTTTTTTTTTTTTCTTTAGTTTTTATTTAAAAAGTATCTAATAAAATTACTTTCAGTCTGTCTCGCTTTTAGATGGGGCCAACAAATAAATGAATGATCGAATGGAAGGAATAGAAGTGAACGCTGCCAACAAGAAACAATTTAGAAGTGTTATAATTTCTTTGGGTTTAGAAATGACAATAAGACAGTTCTGAAAATACACACCCAAGCACACAAAACTAAATGTGTTATTCTAGTGGTTCTAAAAGGCAGACAATGGTGATGATGATGACGATGACGATGGTGGTGCTTGAAAATGGTGGGAATGACTTTGTAAATTGTTGTGTTGTACCGTGTGGTAAAATCAACATTAAATAAATGTTTTTTTTTCACATCACATGTCTAACCACTTGCACGTTTAATAGATATTCTTTATGTCCTTTACACATGTGCTGGTGTCAATTGCAAAATTCTTAAACACTAAAATAATAATAATAATACAAAAACAAATACAACAGGAACAAATTTTACCATTAACCAACAACAACAGCAGCTATTTATTGGTTATTTTGCAAAATAAAATAACAAAAAAACGTAATGGATACATTGAAAACAACGACACGTGTAACAGATTCAGGATATTCACAGTAACCGGATCATATCAGTTTTTTTCAGTGCAGATGTGCATAAAAAAAGATTTTTAACAAAAAAATTTTTTTGGTTTCTTTTAACTTAAAAAACTATACGACCATCCCTGAAACATCTAAATAAAAAGCTGCACAGGGCCTCATAATGTCATGTTCTAATAAAAGCTCCATTTTCGAAAGTCAGGGTGGAATTATTTACCTCCTTTTTTGGATTTTAGCATTCTTAAAGAATTCACCCTACTTAAGAAAAAGTAGAGCTAAAACTAAAATCTTCTTATAGCAATCATACATCAATCGTGTAGCTTTCAAATGAGTTCTGTCGCATCTGAGAGTCTATTTGCTATTTAATATCCATGTGGCGGGTATGTTTTTAGCAAAAGTAAACTTTAGAACTTTTACAACTTTTACGATTTTATTAAAACGTGGCCTGATTAGCCTACGTCATCAGCAGCTGTGCAGTCCGAAACTGTTAAAAATTGCTTATTTTGTGTAGTAAGGTTAGTTTTCTTTATATTTTTCTTTAAAAACATTGTTGCATTTTTTTAACAGTTGGAGGAAAATTTGGCAGTGAATGGTATGAATTCGCCTTGATGGCTACCCCTATGGGCCATTTATTTTACATACATTACACAGCAACTTTATGTTTATTAACCTGTGTTCGGTATCGTATCAGCGTATCGGTGGCGATATCGGTGCATTTCTAATATTAATCGTTCATAAAATGTCAATCTATGAATACTGCTGCTAACATGTTTGGTGGCATTTTATTAAATAAGTGAGTATGTAAGTATGTGTTTATGCATGTATGTGTCTCTATATATTATATACTCGTATATAGCCAAGCATTGGTATATCAATTTAAGTGATTCACTTAACTGTAATATACACCTCTCTGAAAGTCATTTAAAATTATGCTGCAGTTACTATGTCCCATGTATGCGTGTGATACAATGTATGTGCTGTGAGTGTGTTAGTTACGTTAAAGTAAATGTGCGTTAGTGTTCAGTGTTCTGTACCATTAATTGACATTTAATGTGTCAATATGGTTTATCATTGACATTTTTAGGAAAATTGTATTAATATTTATGCATGTAAATCACTTTACGCCATCCTGTGTACTACGAGAGTGTGTGTGTATGTATGCATTTGTGTTGGGGAGTGTGTATGAGCATTTAAGCATACACATGATACCCTCCAGTTTTAAAAGTAGAAATTGACTCCAAATCGTTAGGTATTTCACTAACGAAAAATCAACTAACTACTTTACTGGCTATAAGTAATGCAAGAGTTCGCCTTTTGACTCTCTCACGGATGTACATGTACACGCACTCAATACATGTATAAATGTCAATGCCTTCAATCTTAATTTTTTTTTACGAGTTGGAAAAAACTGTGCCCAAAGAAAATCAACAAAAAAATAAAAAAGATTTTATGTAAGTGTTATGATTTTGTGTTGGCGTCAGTTACAATTTGAAGTTCGTGGTCAGTGAATGTTAAATTTCTATTAAAAAAAGTGTTTTTTTTTTAGAAAGTTAAAATGAGCAGCAGAAGTCAACTAAAACGTTGGGTAAAAAAAAGAAAAAGGACAATTGATTGAAAATTTTATAAATATTGAAAAAGAAATTTGATAAATAAACCGAAATCCAAAAAAATTTCAATTTCTGTAGTGTTTTTATTAAGGAAATATCATTAGCGATCTGACTGGTACATTCACCCCTATCGTGAACAGCAAGTGAAATTTTTGTTCCCGTGAAATTTTCATTTCACTCGAAGAGAAAAATGGTATCGGGAATCTCCCGTGAAAAACTATTCCCGCTATTAGTTCTCAGTGAATGTAAAAAAGGGAAGAAGATTAAAAAAATAAAAAATCGTAGAACTTTTTGCTCATACACGGACATATTTATTTTAAAGAAAACTTCAAAAATCAAAGCAGTGTTGGAGCTTTAGTTTGGCTCCTCCGTTTGTTTATTGCATTCTAACTATTATGTTGTAAAATAATTCGGTACTCTTTGGAAACCCAACAAAACGAAAAAATTTCAACAAATTAAAGCTTCACAAATCTGTAGGCAATCTGCCTTTTTTTGTATTTTGTTTAGGAATACATCAGTTTGTGCCTTATTATCAGATCTTTTCATTAAAATAAACTTTTTAAGCTTTAATATTCAATTTATAAGAAGAAATACATATGTACATGTTCTGTTCTGTTCCCCATCAAAAATAAAGTGAATAAATTGAAGGGAAAAGTGAAAAACTCGTGGGAAAAAAATTGTTCACGATAAGGGGAATTTTTTAAAGTGAACATTTTTTCATGTTATTATTCTGGACTGAATAAAATTTTTTCATGCGAGTTGTTCACGATTTCAAATACGTGAAAAGTGAAAAAATTTTCTGTGGAAAATTATTCACGATAGGGGTGATTATGACTAGCGAAATAGTTGGTTCTTGCTGACTAGTGATTTCACCGCTCTGATCGTGTCGATTGACTACCGTCAATGTCATCCGCATGTTAAAATCGTCAGTCGAGTGCATTGCTAGTAGTTAGTCTTGTAGTTAGTGGTAACGACTGCAGGGTAATTACATACAATAAACTGATAGTGTATGGGTGAATATTACCGTGTCAACACATAATAAAACTTTCCATTTTATATTTATTTTCTTTAAAAAGGACATTTTCGATAAAAACAACAACCAACATTAACTTTAATTGCGAGACCTCTCAAGTAATAGTTAAAATTAATTTTGTTATTATTTGAAATTTCTAATGATTATTTGTATACATTTACACATACATACATGTATACATACATATACAGACATGCATATATACATATGTATGTATATAAACTAAATAAATTTAAGCTTCTGCTATTAGTAAGAATTTCGTTTACATTTTAATTAATTTATATTAATTTCAAATAATTTATTTTCATTTAATTCTAATAGCATGTCCACACGGACAGCAAATGTCGAGGTTCGCTCTCTCTTATTCATGAAAACTTTTGGAGTTTCAAAATTATTTTATTAAATTTTTTAATAGTAACGAGATTTTAGTCAATTGTTTCGAATGAGAAAAAATAAGAACCCGACACAATTGTTTCGGTTTGAACATCACTGAACTAAACTGCAAGCGTACACCTTCTAAATCAGTCCATAAATGGTAGAGTTAAGCAATACTCAATATTTCGAGCGGGCAACTTCATCCTGAGATTTTTAAAACATAAAAAGAAAGTGAGGTCCAAGCGGTTAACAACTCTGATGATGAGACTGTGGTTAGTCTCGAAACATCATGATGTCATTTCAACACTCCGCGCAGTCTAATTTTTCTTTGTCTGTTCAATTATTACGAACTTCTACATTATTCTTTTTATTCTAAATAATAATTTAGTTTATAAAAAAAATTAATTTAGAGAAAACAAACTTAGGCCTCACAAATTAAAATTTCTTTGATTAAACATCACTCAGTCCGAATAAAAATTTATAAGTTAAATTTAGAACTAAATCATAAAATGAAAATCGATCGATTAATGTAGCAGTTACGCGAAAATCAAAGGCGCAACTTGCCCTTCTTAATTTCCATAAAAATATGTGGTACCAAACTAAAACCGGTTTACAAATAGGTTTTTTATTCTGTAGTTAATATTTCGGGGAGACAACTTCCTTCTCCCGATTAAAAAAAATTCTGCAAGAAACCCCGATAAACAAAACAAAATATAACAATTTATAAAATAGGTCCGTAAATCGAGGAGTTATGAGATAATCAATATTTTTAGAGAGTGGGGGGGCAAATTCACCACCAATTTTCAAACAATTTTATGAGAGCAAACTACAAGCTTGGTCGGGTAAGGGGGAACGACTTGCCCCACTGTAAGAGGAGTTATTCGATAATCAATATTTTATTGGATCCTCTTTGCACCGATTTACGTTCAAAAACTATTTGATAACCTCATACTTTTTTGGCGGTTAAAAATCTGTGGAATTTAATACTAGAGAGGTACTAGATCGTTCTGTTAAATTTCTAAAAAATTATATTAAATTCTTATTTGAATGAATGAGGAAGCATAAATAATACAAAAATGAAGAGCTTAACAACACTGTACTTGTACTACAGATGGCAACAAACACCTTCCCGTCACCGGGAATTTTTTTTGTTTAATTTAATCGTATTTAGCAGATCTTAAAACACAATTCTTAAGCATTTTCATTGTAAAGCAGTAAATGTTGCCATTATCGCGTATTATTAACGAGTTACTATCGTCTTATTTATAGAAAAAAATTACTAAAATAAAACTTCCGAAGAAGCGGTATTGCATGGAAATGTCCTACAATGTCTTACCCTTTTCTCCCGATATCACATGAGAACTACAAACAAAGAAAATCAATTACGTACAAATTTAATTTTCAATCCTAAAGAAAATTTTAAAATTTATTTATGCAAATTTTATTAAAGAGCTCCGTAGTCGAACAGAGTATTACAACATAAAAAGAAGCTCTCTCGTATTTAAAAAAATACATAGAAAAATATTTATAATGAATGTTTTAGATATAAATATTTTAGATATACAACAAATACATCTATATTGAAATATTTCTCATCTAGTTGTTTTATTTCTAATTATTCGAAGACATTTGTTCTATTTTTTTTTTTTTTAATTTTGCGTTATTCATGTTTCTTGTCTTGTGTTTATTATTATTCTGACTTACAACAACTTGCGTTTAGTTTCTTATCAGTATTTAACAAATTGCCACATGCATAAACATACTGACTTAATCACGCACATATTTGCAATACAAAAAAAGACTTCCTAGTTTTAAAAACGAGGGTTAGGCAAAAATTTTAAGGCATTTATATAAAGCAGAATTTAAATGATAATGGCAAGTCACACATTACGATCGGAATGTTTTCAATTTGGGGGTCTAATCACCGCTTACGATAACGAATTAACTATAGTATCGAATAACATTACGATACATGTCTAATAATACGCAAATTATGGCATACGGTGCGTAAAATTACGATACAATTCAATCGATATCGTATGCGATAATACCAAAAAGAAAAATTTCGATAAATTTTGATCGATATCATATGCGATATCATACAGGGGCCAACTGTACTTCAGATTCCGTTTATTTTGTAATTCGATTTTATAGTGATAAAGTTTTTTCTACACACAGGCGTTTGTTTGAATTGTTTTTACTAGTAAAGCTCACATTAAGCTTTTTTTATTAATATCAAAAGTAGTGTTGTTACGAATACTCGTATTTGTATTCGATTATTAGACTATTCGCCAATTTCAAGATATTCGTATTCGCCAAATTCAAGCGAATATTTTTCGAACAATTTGCACATACTTTCCAAAGAAAAAAATATATAAAGTTTAAAAAAGTACATAAAATTTACAAAAATATATAAATTTTTAATAATTTTTATTTAAAGAAAACCCTTTATCTTTGACGCAAGATAAGGGGCTGTGCACATATTACGTAACGCTGTTTTCAGAGATTTTAAACCCCCCTCCCCCCTTCGTAACGCTTTTTACTAATTTTTCAGTGCAAAATTTCCAATCCGTAACAAATCTTTAACGCCCCCTCCCCCCTGGAGCGTTACGTAATATATGTGCACAGCCCCTAATAAGCTTCTTTAAAAACAGTACACGATTTGTCCTCTCAAAGTGATAATAATGTTAAATACCTAAAGTAGTGTGACAGGTTTTTTTTCAATTTATTGTTACGGACGCAAATGGAGGAATTTTTTGCAATTAAATTTTATATATTAAGTGGCTCTAAACCTTTTTAAACAATTTTAAAAATTTTGTTTTTGTTTTAAATGTAATTTGTAGGAAAGAAAAATTCGTTCGTATTCGGTGAATATTGTTTCAAATATTCGTATTCGCATTCGTATTCGCGAATACTAAAAATTGATATTCGTAACATCACTTATACAAAGCTTACTTTGCTACCGCTCCTAAAAGTATTCAAGTTGTTTATTGTTTACTCCAGATGAGGTTAATCTTCACTGCCAATTTCATTTAGAATTTTAAAAGTGACTTTGATTACAAAGAAAATTTACGGTTTTTCACTTTCTAGACTAATCTTTGGGAATTGAAACTAGTTTCGAATGAGTGGTATGACATGGCTGATAGATTTGAGGTGCATGAAAAGTTTTAAATATTTTATAATTATTTTCTGAAAATATCACAGTGATATTTTTTTAAGCATCACATATCATAACATTTTTTGTTTTTAAACGAAAAATATCACAGATTCATTTATAGAAAAATTTAAGTGAAATTTCATTAATCAAACTTAGAAATCTCGGTGACACATTCTTTAAGAAAAAATTTTGTTTATAAATGTACGAGTATATCGTGCAGCAATATTTCTCAGTGATACTGTATACTGTAGATTTAAATTCACATTTTACAATACATGAATAAATGAGTTTAAATATTTAGTTTAAAGCTTTAACACATTATCACACCTTCCCTGGTAAAATTAAGTCCTTAATAAAAATCTAAATGATTTTTCCTGAATGCACGAATGAATGACTAAATAAATGAATAAGTTTCTAAATGAAAAATACTCAATGAACGGTGTATGACTGAATAACTGACTGCTTGACTGACTGACTGTCTGAGTGAGTGAGTAAATGAAAGTGTATTTGTTGTCCTACATCGGGTTTGCATTTAAATTAAAATCTATTGTTTTATTTTCTACAAGTTTTCATTAAATTTTTTTTTTTGCAGCAACATTTATGCATATTAAAATTGTCATCATACATACGTACGAGTACACACATGTGTCATATGGAAATTTCAAAAGTATTCATTCACGGACAAACACACACATACACACTATTACGAGACTGCTTGTTAAATTTTAATTTTTGCATCATTAAGCAGAAAATTAATAGTTTTCATTATCTCGTCTTGTTTGGGTTGGTTTTTATATTTCAACAAATAATTAAAATTAACAATTTTAAACCTGACGTTGCAATTGAGTTTCTGAATACAACGGCACACCCCTTTTTATAATTAATTTTTTTATTTTTAGTGATTTTTTTTCGTTTAGGCGATTTATTTTGTTGTGTTTTTTTTTTGTTGTGTTTTTTTTTTTGTTGTGTTTTCTTTTGCTCCACTGGATTTGTGTTACCGATTTTTTTTTAAGGATTTGTGATATTTTTCGTTTCAAGAATTTTTTTCGTTTCGTTTAGATTTAGCGTTTTTTTTTTTTTTTTTTTTTTTTTATTTTGATGTTTTTTTGAGTTTTTTATTCTTTTTTCCATTAAAGTATTTTTTAAGTTTAGCAATGTTTGTTTTCGCAATTTTTTTAATATTCTTTTCGTCTTGTGCATTTCTTTACTTGAAGGAATACCTTTTACTCATTTATTTTGAAACACATAAAAGTTTCTATAATAAACTAGATTCAACCATTTCAAGTATGAAACTGTTACAGATTAATTTTAAAATTACATTATCAAATACAACACCCTTTAATTTTAGTTTTGTCTATTGTTCAGTATTTGTTATAAGTTGCAAAAACTTCCAAAGCTTTGCAAAAAGTAAATCGGGAAAATTACATTAAATTTAAATTAAATACCTTCTAATTTTATATAAAAATACGGCTCCATGAAAAATGGCCCCAAATGATTTTTCCTATTTTGGGGCCATTTTTCCGTTTTGGTTTGGGGCCATTTTTCTTTGGGGCCATTTTTCATGGAGCCTCAAAATACACAATATCGGCTAACAGTATTGTGTATTAGAATTCAGGTATATAACATTGCTCGTTTAAGCACACCCTTTAACTTTTAGCTTTCGCAAATTTTTTATATTTGTTCTGGTTGTATGAAACCCTAGAAAAGGACAATACCATGTCCTAGGTTTTACTTTCTCCATCTATTAACTTTCAAATAGGTAGGATTATAATTTTAATTTTATATAATAAAATGACCTTTAAAGGCTTTACTCTAAATTACCGTATTGTCTATAGCCTTCTGCTCATAATCAGAAGAGCTTAATTTGAGACAGACAGCAAAAACAAAATTAATCCATTTGACAACAATGCTCGAACACTGACATTATGTTAAGAAATGTTAATCACATTATTAAAACTACTGAGTACAGACACAGCAATGCAATTAAGTGAATAAAATGGATTGTAATAGAACAACAACATTGTCCGAATAATAGAGAGAAGAAAACAAAAAATTATCACAACAGCAAGGACAAAAATGTTTTCCTTTTTAAAACCACCGTTTTTGTGTCAACTCCTTCGCATTCTATTTCTATACACAATTGGAAGAATAAAATGGCAAATATAAACGGTATCAAAGCGCACAGCATAATTGAACTAATCATTATTAATTCTTTTTTTTTTTTTTTTTTTTTTTTGCTTTACACTAGGAAGTGGCAAAGCAAAAAGAAAAGTAAAAATTGTTTTCATTTACAAATTGACGACTGCAAGAAAAAAATCATCTTTAATAGAGAAATTTTAGCATCCTGATTACTCAACGATAACAAGGGAATTAATGAAGAGAATTAAAGAATACAATAAAAACAAAACAGAGTACGGAGAATATGTAGTCAGAAATGTGAAAATGTTGAAGATAAAGACAAATGAATGAAGAGGAAGTAAACATCATTTAAGTGTTAGATTAGATGATTGGAATAGTTTCAACATTGAATTTGTAATATAGAAAAAAAAAGTTGTAATAATCTTTTAAGCTATCTTTGATGATTTTTTGAGTAAGTTTATATTATTCGGATCATAAAGCCAATAAGACTACAAATTATTTCAGTTTTAAAAAGAAGAAACAGTTTTGACCTCAGCCGAGCACGACAGACGTAAGATAACGAAAGAAACAATCCTTGAACACAAAATATTGTCTTAGCACTGGCTGGACTTAATTGTATTAGATTTGAGATGTGAATATCTATTGATGGCTCAACTTTTAATTAATTGTTCAATAAATAAACCAAAAATTTTATTGAAAATTTTTCAAGGTTCAATTAAAGAATTAACTGAAACATTTTTCAGATATAAGTAAAAAATATAATTGATATATTTATTTATATTAATGGAAATGGAGGTAGCTTATGCATTTCAGAGATATTTTAATTATCAGTAATAACTAAGGATGCCAATCCCGAAATCCCGATCCCGAAAATCCCGGGATATTCGGGATTCGCTTAATCCCGAATCCCGGCATTTTAAATCCGGGATTTTCGGGATCAATCAATCCCGAAATTGTTTTTTTTTTTTTTTTATATACATATATATTTTTATTCATGGCCTTAATATTGATCTTTTATATATTTTTGTTTCACCCTGTTAAAGCTGTCAATGAAACTAAAATAAACAAATTTAACTTTGTTATTCTTTTTAAACCTTTTTAAACGCGTTTAGCAATTATAAAAATATAGGCCGTTAAATACTTTTATTTAAATAATTTTATTTTGTTACTTTGCTTTTTGATGAATACTTTATAATTTTGTTATATGGAATAATATAAAAAACACATGTAATTATTTTTAACAATCTATGTACTCGTATATAAAACCGAATGTGTATTTGTTTATTTGTTTCTTTGTTTGTTTGTTTGTTCCTTATAGAAGGCTAAACCTCTGAACCGATCTTCCTGAAATTTTCGCAGTATTTAACTGGACCTGGATGAATTATAGGTTATATGAAATTTTGATTAGACAAAGAGGCGTGGCACCGCCCATATAACCCAAAAATTTAAATCGCCATATTTTGGGCATTTTTTGACCTACGTCGATGATATTTGGTACATATGGTATTGGCATAATTTGGAATATGTACCGGGAGAAAAGTGGGTGGGACAACGCCCCTTTTTAGGAAAATTAAAAATCGTAATATAGTCTTAACTACGAGTACTGGACTGATCGTCATTAAATTTTCACAATAGGATATATAAATACTTTTAATTTTATTTTATAACGAGGGGGGTAGCGAAGCACACCGGGATAAGCTATGCAATATAAAATGAATTATAAAAATTTTTATATTATTATTATTACGAATAAACGTAATTATTATTTGAACTTATATTGATTTACATATGGAAAGTAATATTATCAGGCTCAAGTTCAGTTTTATTGAATTAATGAAAATTCAAAATTACTATGAGTTTTTTTGTGTTGGAAAATATTATTATTTATATCCAATCAGTTTTTAGCAGAACGTATCAGTACTGATTTCAAGGCCGCTACACCTCTCATCAGCGTTCAAATGTCCATCTTTACAAATTTCGTAAAGTGGATACTAATTGAGAAGAATATCAACTATTTAACCAGTTTTCAACAGAAATAGAATATGAGAATTAATTTTTAATTCAATTTTTATTCTACAATGAAATCAGTACTGATACGTTCTGCTAAAAACTGATTGGATATAAATAATAATATTTTCCAACACAAAAAAACTCTTAGTAATTTTGAATTTTCATTAATTCAATAAAACTGAACTTGAGCCTGATAATATTACTTTCCATATGTAAATGAATTATAAAATATATATGTAATACTAGATGATTGTCCGGCTTCGACCGGAAGCTATTTTCTTATATGGTGGAACCGTTCTCCCCACTCATGAACTCATTTTTCCAATTTTGATAGGCGGACGTAGCACCACCTGTCCTTCAACAACATAAATAGTTTTGTTCTACTTGAAATACGAACGATGACGCTTCTCGTGAATGAGGCGGGCGTAGCGCCAGCTTTCTGACAATATGATGCGACGCTTCTCGTAATTGAGGTGGACATAGCGCCATCTGTCATTCAACAGCAAAAATAATTTTGTTGTTTGATATACGAATTGGGTTAATAGTTTAGTAAATACAGGAAGTGCCCCCTCTCTCCGCCCGTCGTGCCCCAAGCGGTTTAAAATATGCTTTAAAACCTAATCTCATACCTACCAAATATGCATATAAAATTTCATTAAAATCGGTCGAGCCGTTTCGGAGGAGTTCGATAACAAACATCGCGACACGAGATTTTATATTAGATTTTATTTGAATAAATCTACTCAAGAATTTATGTTTTGAAAATTTGTATATACGAGTATTTGCTGTAGGTAAACTAATCTATATGCATTTTATTTCGGGATCCCGGGATTAGAATTTTTGAAATCCCCAATTCCAGGATTCACAAATCCATCCCTAGTAATAACCATTTCATATCTGCTGGCTAATTAACTCGTATGTCGTAAAAGATTTAATGATTCCCGACTAGCGATTTGCTTATTGTTTTCATAACAGAACTAACTGTGTTACAGCATGTTTCTTCTAGGTATAGCCAGTTGTGCAATTGTATGTGTGCAACAAGTTTTTCATCGCTTACTATTCCTGCTTGAGGTGCTGGCCGCAGTGTTTCCGACTCAGATCATATTTCGACAGGCTGCAATTGGCCAACTTTGGGAATCTTTTTAAGTTAAAGTACATAATATGTAATTTCAATTGATTACATACTTTTGCCTACGATTACAAATTGTTTGTGATTTCTTTAAACATTTAAATGGTGTCTGTAGAAACTTCTTCATCCACGTGTCACTTTTAAATCGGATTTCACCATCGCCTACATTAGTCGAGGAAAACTCTCCGGCCTTAATTCAAATCATGAGATTATCTAGTGTTAAAAATCAACCATAAAAACTACACCTCCTTTTTTAACACTCAATAATCTTCTTATACCGGAGCTGAGTGTTTTAAAAACAAAAGCCTTAATGGACATTTTATGCCCATGCATGTGTGCAGATTAAATACCACACACACACTCTCTTTCTATTTCTCACTATATACATACATATATGAATGATATGTTGGTATGATGGATAGCCGCAAAGTTGTATGACTTGTGTGAAGTCGATAGCAGAAAGAAAAAAAAAAACATTTATTAGTTCAAGGGAATAGAAATTAATTTATACAACACATATTTATGTAGTTTGCCTGACTATATGCTTTGAAAACTTCAAAAGAATTAGAGCTATAGAGCACAATCATTCGCACAAAACCAGACCAATATAACAACTCACAATGTTGTTGTATTCATTTTGCAGACTTTGTAAATGCGTTGTGTGGGACTGTAATATTTGCAGATACCTTTTTACCAGATGCCTAAGAATGTCGACAATGTAGTAGAAGATTTTTTTACACTCAAAGTTAAAATACCACTACAGCTATAATGGATTTGTATACATACTCCTGCTACACTTCCTTGTTAAAGGAAATTTGCTTTAAGAAAAAGAAGTGTATTGAAATTGTTTGCCTCAGTCTTCTTAAATTTTTATACCCTTCACCAAATATATTAAGGGTATTTACAGATTTGTCATTCCCTGTGTAATTTCTACAATATTCATATGAGACCCATAAAGTACGTATGTATATATGTACTTATACATATATTCTGGATCCTTGTAGATAGGGAAGTTAAATAAACCATGTCCGTCTGAGAGTCTGTCTGTCCGTATGTTTGTAATTGAAATGAAATTTCCAAGGCCACCAGAAGGGCTGCATTTCACAAAAAACGAAGTTACGTATATTCAATTGTAGCGTTAAATCTGTCCTACTATATGGCTGCACTACATGGAGCCTTACAAAACTGACCTTGAAGAAAATTCAAACGTTAGTGAATCGGTGCCTGAGACAGATATTACGTGTATACTGGCCTAATTGGATATCAAATGAGGATCTTTGGAATCTGGCAGATTGTTGTTCCATCGAATTTGATATACGAAGACGTAAATGGACATGGATCGATCATATTCTAAGGCGACCTGCAAGTGATATTGCTAGAGCTTCACTAGAGTGGAACCCTCAAGGTCAACGAAGTTTAGTTTTCAAAGTTTTTATTTTTTGATTTTTTGCAAAACCAAAAGTTTGCTGTTCGTAATGAATATACATATTTTATGTATATTGATTGTGATCTGTCTGTGATTTTTATGTAAAATTGATCATCATTTACTTTTACTTTTCTGGAACATGCCTGATACATATAAGAATTAAGATGTCGAAATCGACTGCGGGAAATTCACCAAGCACTTCAATCGTTACAACACGTAAGGCCATTGAAAATTTAAAATAAATTGATTTGGTTGGAAATGTTTCTAACCAAATAACTGGCGCAAAACTTCTGTCAAACCGTCAGGTCTTACAAGACCTATTTTACAATATGCGCTTTGTTAATCTTTTAGCAAAGCAAAGTGCAAAATTGGCAATCGGAAGCAGTTCAAATTTTTTGGCATTAAGCACGTATACCGATTCGAGAAGGTCATAAGTATCTTGACAAATTATTAAAATTATATGAAAAGTGGAAAAATATTCAAAAAACACTCCCAAAGAAAAGATCAAATGCCGCAAAAAAAGCGGTCGATACTATTCGAATTTAATAGACTTTAAAAAATACTCCTTATGTGATTTTGTATCAGAGAAAACAATGTATTTCTACAGTCGGTTTAGTTTATCCCTGAAATTTCTAGACTTTGATCCTACAACTTGGGAAACATCATTTGAATTTCAGGAAGGTTGAACGTTCTGTAAGGACTTATTTGTTGTAAATGATACTGCTGAAAGAGGCATTAAATTCATACAAGACTAATATAATATTAACCAATGATGAAGAGGAAAAACAATTGTTGCTTCAGGTTTTTGAAACTTACCGACAGAAATATCCATCCTATAAAAAATCTGATCTAATATTAAATCCATAATTTTAAGAAAAATACATTAAAAAAAAATTATGGTAAATATATCCCTCGGCTCAAGTAAAATGTTAAATTTAAATCCTGTAAAAAATAGTAAATTTTTCTAACTGAGTAAATTTCTTTCGAGTGTAGATATAGAAACCAATTTTATTCAAATCAATTAAAATTTGTTCAAAAAAATTATTTAAAACTGTCATTTTGTTCTTTTTACTTTTTTTTTTTTTTTTTTTTTTTAATTAGGACCAGCACTCAGGGGATGACCCCTACGTATGCAGTGCATTGTGCTGGAACGCAGAAAGAGGGATAGAGTAAAGAAGATAGATGTTGAAAATGTAGAAGGCTTAACTCTTTACAACTCTGCTTTGCGCGTTATGTTAATTTTTATAGCAGTGTTGAGGCGCCTCAGGTGTTAGGTAGACGCATTAACTTTGTTAAGCTGTATTGGCAGGCATTTTATTAATTCTTTTACTTCGCCGATGTTTCTGCTAACCGACGAAGGAGGGCGATGTTGTGTACATTAGCTTGGAACATCATCAATCGCTGTCGGAACAGTTTTTTAGTGACCAGTGCTATGCCTTCATCACTTAAATAGTCCGACAACAATTAATACAATGTCTCACTAATGTACATTACAGAAATTAATGATGTTGATTGACTTGCTCTGGCCAGGGTTTGAACCCAGGCCCCACGTCATTGTTTACTTAGTAGTCAACGCGCTAACCACTTCAGCCAACACCACCCTCAAATACAAATACATGCAAATACATAACAACGACATCGCAAATGAAAAATAGAAGCTATGTATGTCATTTTAAACAATATTTGTTAAATGTAGACTGAAAGAATTCAAATGACATCAATATTATTAATATCTGATGATGAACTCTAAAGTTTTTTCAATCTTGAATATGACGAACATTTCGCAAAAATGGCCGAGATGCCCAAGTTTAGACGAATATATAATAGGAATCATAAGAGGTATCGAACTAATTCCTTCGCCATGCGATACGCACGTATGAGTAGCGTATATACGTCAAATTTGATTAAAATCGGAGATGGTAAAAATATAAACTCTTGATTTTGTGTCGAAAATTTTTAAAAACTTTTTCTATAGAGGTATATTGAAGTCGTTTCCGGTTCCATTAAGAGTTATCGGATTCGCTCCAAATTTTACCTAATTAATTTTTAAACATAAAGGAACCAAAATCGGGTCGGCGAACTGAAATCAAAGCATTTTGAAATTTCGCCATACTAATAAGAACACCTTTAATGTACATACATATATGACGGTGCAGCAGTATTGAACGTAGAAACATCGGGATTCGAATTCAACACAAGGCAGCAGTGCTACTGAGACACTTATTAATGACTTCTTTATATTTTTGTTCATGAATGGAAGTGGCCAGCAATGATAAATCAGAAAAATATATTAAATAAAATAATTGTAGATATTAAATAATTAGACCACAATTTATATCGGCCATCGTACACGCCGGAAGCCAGACATTTGTGGTTCATTATTTCTTATGCGTCCCCATAAAATAAAAATTATATAAATATAAATATAAAAAATTGACATACAAAATGCCTTAGTGAAGGGTATATAAGATTCGTCGACAGCCGAATATAGCACTTCAACTTGTTTCTTTTAACTCTCTTAATTCCTGACATCTGTCTGTTATGTTGGTCGTTCGTTTTCATAGAATTGATGCTGCTAAAAAAAATTCAAGTCAACTGACAGATTAAGATTCTTAGCATTTATTTGCTTAGATTTGGTTGTAGCTTCTTATACATTCTGTATGTATGTGTCTAACAGTCACGACCGTCCTTAGCATTATTTTCTTTAGTCCTTCCTCATTAACATCATCATCGCTGTTTTTTTTATGTAGATTGTTATGATTTTGACTTTTGTTTTAACATAATTTATAATTTCTAGCATATTTTTATCGTTATTTCTGTTGCAGCGTTTATGTTTTGAAATAAGTAATTTGTATTTATTAAAATTGCTAGAAGAACATTATGTTTCAAAATTTTTATTTATTAAGAGAAATGAGAGTTGTTAAAACAAATTTGAGTTTAAATTTAAATTAAAATCGAAAATGAAATATTAAATGGCAGAGGACTTTAAATGAAGCAAATTTTAAGGCACATCACTTGTTAAGTATTTTATTAATTTATCAATATAATGTGTATTAATAACGAGGGAGGTTCACACAGACATGTAAAATTTCAAATACCGTTTTGTTTTAGCATATTCGATGTGAGAAGTTCATTGGAACATATTCTTACAGGGATGAATTCACACACAATGTCCTGCTCAGCTTTCTTCATATTTATGGTGGATAAAGAAATCACCATGTCTGGCTACTAATGCTGATATAATTAAGGGCAATAGAGAAAAATAAAATTTCTAAAATATTTTGTATGTAAAACTTTGTATGTCTGGATGATTGTTCCACTACAACGCTAATATTGCTCAATGAATTTAGATGAAATAAGAAAGACGGATATCATATTACCCAGATTTAAAATCAGTGCACTTTTGAAGGGGTAAAAAAGGGAAATATTGGTAGTCTTATGGTGTTTTCTTTTCTAAACACAAAATGGCACCTTGTTGAAAGGTACATGTATAACAAGTCTTGCCAACCCTGTAATAATGCAGCTTGTTATTTCACTAGAACTGAACACAACTTATGACAAAGTGGAACGCCCTGTTTTCAACAGCTGACAGCTAAGTTTTACAGGGCACTATCAACACTGGCGATTTTTACGGGGCAAAAAGTGCAATGCCTTCCACCATTAGTGAGGGCGAATTTTTTTAGAATCAAACACAGTGCCCTTTTAGCGAGCCAAACATTAAGAAACGAACACCAAAATACATTTTCTGAATGGAGATGTACCATTTTTTGGTAGAAAAGAAAACACCATTAGTCTTTTAAATTCTGTACTAATCTATATCTGTAAAAAGAAGTGTACACTTTGATGTCACCATTAACTGCGGAAACGGGTCGACCGATTTCCACTAAAACTTCAGGGTACGTTGGAGATGGTCTGTAGATGGTTTATGTGATGTTTGCATGAAATCGGCCCAGTGTTTCCGGAGATATGGCATTTAGATTTTCCCGTGCGAAGCCGGGGCGTTCAACTAGTATTTTTTAAATAAGCATACTTTGTAGGGTCTGAAATGAGGAAAACTTGTACTTTTGGTACTTTTTTACTTATGGTACTTTTTACTTTTGGTACTTTTTCTTTTGAAAAATTATTTTAATAAATTTGGATGAAATTTAGTAGTTACCCCGATTAAAATACAGTAGTAACTCGATTCTTGCACATACTTGATACTTGCACACCTCGATTCTTGCAACATCCGAAAATTTTGAACTCGATACTTGCAACATTTTTGTATTACTCTTGTGTGCTGATTTGTTTACGTTTTCTTAGACTAAATACATTTCGGCAAATCCCCGTCGTTTTATGCTGCTGATGAAATGTTGTAATTTGAATCAGTTTTAAGCTGACTATTGACAAAACAATGCTTCATTAGACGATATTATGATGCTCCAGAGACTAAGAAGCAGTGTAGTACTGAACAAGCGACTTTGTACAAAACAAACAAAAATTTTAAATATCTTTACTTCCACATAAAATATGTATCTACTGTTAGGGGCTGTGCATATATTACGTAACGCTGTTTTCAGAGATTTTATACCGCCCTCGCCCCCCCCTCGTACCGCTTTTTACTATTATTTTTTCAGTGCAAAATTTCTAATCCGTAACAAATCTTAAACCCCCCCCCCACCCCCCTGGAGCGTTACGTAATATGTACACAGCCCCTTATACGAATGCGTTGAATTTAAATATTTTGAATTGAAATATTAAACTTAGATTCTAAACAGATGTATGTGGCATTTATTTTGTATGCGAAATTAATACTTGGTACTTGCGAAAACCTCGAAACTTGCACCGAGCCCGGTTTTCATTACGTGCAAGAATCGAGTTTCTACTGTATAGAGTACTTTTAAAGGGGAGAAACTAATAGTTATGGTACTTTATTTTACTAACATTAGATAAATTACTATACTTTCTTTGTGCTGAAATGAGAAAAAAACTGGTACTTTTTTAGTTATGGTACTTTTTCACTTTTGTTGCTTTTTTGCTTTGGTACTTTTTATTTTCCGAAATTCTATTAATGGTTTGCATTAAATTCGTTTGACGGATATGAAAATATACATATGGAACTTTATAAAGGCTAAGAGAGTAGAAATGCATACTTTTTGTACTTTTTCTTGGATTTGAATTTATTTTTTAGATTAACATACTGTACTTGGGGGGGGGGGAGGGCAAAATTAGCATAAGTTGGAACTTTTGGTACCGCTTTGTTTTTTCGATATGTTTGCTATAAAGACTGTTTGTGCCTTTATTAACAAGTAGCGTGAACGAAGTAAAAACTGATGTTAAATATTTTCTAAAAATTTTTTTTTTAAAAAACATCTAAAGAAGATTTCTTCTTCTCTTCATATTCATGCAAAGACGTAATCAACGTGGGACCCGAGAACTTTTAAAATTGTCTGCTGTTAAGGAACTTAGCACATACTCGCATTTGAAAACGAACCAAATTTGCTTTTCATCCACCCATCCACCATATATTCACAATTTCTCTGAAGAAACCCTAAAGTCGAAAAAATTTAAATTGAAAAATAAAATCTCTTGCAAAGTTGGAGTAGTTTCGCAGCACTATATTCTGGTAAGCACTTCAGTTGATTATAGTTTAACATCGCCTTGCCCTTATTGGCAGGCCATTCATAAATATCACATTATTTGTCCAAAAGAGCAATAAAAAAAATAGAAAAATTTTAACAATCATCATTAGAAATAATTTTTAAGGTAAACCTCACTTCGTCAACCATATTGACCTGTTTCTCAGTGACAATTTTAAATGGAAAAGAATAACTGAGATTAGAAAAAACAACAATACTAAAATGATTTTTTGATTTTTATAGAATTTCCGGTTTAATCATCTACTCAACTGGACAACTTTTGTTTTACTTCCTCTATAGTCAAGTATTTATTTCTATTCTATTTAATATTTTTTTTTGTCCCATCATTCAAGGAGACAAAAGCAAATAAATGAACTTATCTTTAGCAATTGTTAAACGTATGTCGTTATAAAATAGTACTGGAAAAAAAGTGAAATATTTTTGTTGCAGATAAAAAATATCAAGTTATTGTCCATTAGAGTTTTAGTATTTTTTTTTCTACATATTTCTGGTTTTTGTGTTTGTGCAGTTATTATTTTTTTTTTTTTTTTGCTTTTTGTAACAATATGACCCCTTGGCGTTGATTCAAATAATTTTTTTTTTTCGTTTTCTTTCTGTACAAACAATATGATTCTTGTTGAATAGAATTAAATTTGTAGAACTTTTGCAAAAAAAAAAAACAGACTTATGCGGGGGAATGATTAAGAATATATGGTATGATATTAATGTAAAATGGATGGTGTGAGTTTAAGTAATATCAGCAAATAAGGTTCCTCAAGAAGTGAAATTTGGAAATAAATTTTGATTTGATATTTTTTCAATACTTCATCGCGAAGTATTTACAGTTTCTAATGCCGGTAATTTGAAAAAACTACGGAAGGAATTTTAATTAAAAATATGTATTATTTGTTAACGAATGCTTAATAGTCTAAAACTTAACTTGAAAAATCGCCAAAACTAATAAAACCCACAGAAATACACAAAAAATCACACACACCAAAAAAAAAATAAGGAAAAAAATCCACAAAATGAATAAAAACCACCGAAACAAAAAATGTCGCCAAAACGAAAAAAGGAACAAAAATAAAATTAGCTTAACCGCAAAAATTTGTCAAAACGAAAAAAATCCCACTGAAATTAATAGCCCTTAGGGGCTGTGCACATATTACGTAACGCTCCAGGGGGAGGGGGTTTAAAGATTTGTTACGGATTGGAAATTTTGCACTGAAAAATTAGTAAATGGCATTATGAAGGGGGGGTATAAAATCTCTTAAAACAGCGTTACGTAATATTTGCACAGCCACTTATTACGTGTGTCGTAGTCGTAGTCGAACTTGAACGACTCCAATGTAAAACATATAGCGAACGTTGCCACATTTTACTGAATTCGTCACGACAACGATACTCGTGATAAGACCGAATTAAAAAAATAATCGGCGAAAACAAGAACAAAAAAAACTGGCGCCACAAAAAACAAATCGCCAAAGCGAAAATAACACCAAACCGAAAACAACCACCACAATGAAGAAATTGCAAAAACAATACAAAAATCTCTGCACAACGAGAAAAGTCCCCAAATATGAAAAAAACCACACAAAAATTTTTTTGCTGATTGCAAGAATTTATCAACACGAAAAAATCACCAAAATGAAAAAAATGCTAAAAAAAACGTGAAACGAAAGCATCACTTAACAAAAAAAAAACTTTAAGCAAAAGAAATTTTTGCAAAAACGAATATGATGCAAAAACCCAATAAAATTGTCAAAACAAAAAAAAATCACCAAAACAAAAAACTTACAAAGTAAAAATTAATCGTCAAAACAACATAAATTACCTGATAAAAAAACACCGCTCAACAAAAAAAAAAGGTTTGGATAACTGCAAAAATATCACAAAAAACGAAAGCCATATAAACTTATTCCAGAATCACAAAAAGCGTCCAAACGAAAAAAATCAGTAAAGAGAGACAAAACGCAGAAAGGAAAATATTTGGCTAGCCGCCAAAAAAATATAATCAAAAGAAATAAAATCACCAAAAAGGGAAAGATGTAGAACTAAATACATACGAGTATTTAGTAAACGTAGAGTATTCTGCGATTGCGCACCAAAGTAGCACTGTGCTACTTAATATACATTTTGTTGTTGTACTATGTTGTAAGCTACACAATTAATTTATGTTTTAACAAAATCGAAATTATTATTTTTTTCTGCAGGCCTAAAAACAGGTCGAACCTCATTTTTTTTTTTTGTTATTCTTCAAACTTTGAACTCTTTCTGCGAGAATGTGCAACTGGCTCCATAATTTTAACCCTAGAATTTTTAAGTAAATTTGTATGTCTGTCTCCATCTATCTCGATTTACGTGTGAATGAATTTACTATTTGTATACGTGTGTGTGTATTATTTACAAAAAAAAAATACATTGTTCGAATAACTTTGGCCTCGAGTTCAACTTGTTTTGTAAAATTTTTCTGTTCATATTTTTCTTCCTTTTTGAACTTCCAATATCCATATATTTCTTTTATTTTTTATACTTTATTAACAAATAGTGCAACTGTTGGTGACAATATGACGCCTTCAATGTGCAGCACTATGTTTTTATTTTTTTTTTTTTTTTCAATAAAACCAAAAAATAATAATAAAAAATAAAAAGTTTGTACAAAAAATATAGGAAAATTTTGTGGTAAAGAATGGCATATGGCAATACAAACGACGAATAAATGGATTATGGTGAATTGATGATTCCTTTTTTTCCTGTATTGAATGTCAGTGGTTTTTTTTTTTTTTTTTTTTTTTTTTTTTTTTTAATTAGGACCAGCACTCAGGGGATGACCCCTACGTATGCAGTGCATTGTGCCGGAACTCAGAGAGAGGGATAGAGTAGAGAAGATAGATGTTGAAAATGTAGAAGGCTTAACTCTTTTACAACTCTGCTTTGCGCGTTATGTTATTTTTTATAGCAGTGTTGAGGCGTCTCCGGTGTTAGGTAGACGCATTAACTTTGTTAAGCTGTATTGGCAGACATTTTATTAATTGTTTTACTTCGCCGATGTTTCTGCTAACCGACGAAGGAGGGCGGCGATGTTGTGTATATTAGCTTAGAACATCATCAATCGCTGTCGGAACAGTTTTTAGTGACCAGTGCTATGCCTTCATCACTTAAATAGTCCGACAACAATTAATACAATGTCTCACTAATGTACATTACATAAATTAATGATGTTGATTGACTTGCTCTGGCCTGGGTTTGAACCCAGGCCCCACGTCATTGTTTTGCTTAGTAGTCAACGCGCTAACCACTTCAGCCAACACCACCCTCTTTTTAATTTCTATGGAGTAGAGAGACAACAAGAGCGAGTAAAACTTTGAAATTCATTTCCGAACTTTTATGAATAATTGCAAAGGAGAATGTGTGTGTTGTTAAACTAATAGAATGGCGTTTACGGAAAATTAAATGGGAATTTAAATCATATAATTGTACAATTGTTTTAAGGCAAAAAGAAAGTTAACTATTGTTTATGACTAAATCATTCTCATAATTAATTTGATTTTGTTTATCAGTCAGCAATTTTGAAAAAAAAAGAAATATTGCACTGCGCTCTTTATTGATGTCTCACAAGCTTTCGATAAAGTATGGCACGAAGGTCTTATCAACAAATTAACACAAAACCTACCAGCAAACATCGTCAAGCTTTTAAAAAGCTATTTAATGGAACGTAAATTTGTAGTTAGGGAAGGCAATTTTTTAAGCCCTCCGCAGTCGATTGAAACCGGAGTCCCTCAAGGCAGCATCTTCGGTCCATTACTTTATTTAATATATGCCTCTGACTTACCGTTAAGCAGTGACATTCATACATCAACATTTGCCGATGATTCAGCTTTTCTAAGCGTTCACGAAAATCCTGTACAAGCAAAGAAAAAACATGGTCGACGGAATTATAATCGCAAACTATCATTTCATATTCAGATTGTTCATGATTGAGTCTACTATATTTTCAAGAAACATACATTCGTACATTTAATTCACTCCAAACACTCGTATATGTACCTTAAACCACTGATATTGAAGATTTCACGTGCACTTTTATTTTGTTGTAAAATTAAATAACATTCATCGTATAATTATAATTTTAACATTAATTTTTTCACTTCACATCTCCTTGTCTTATTAAATTCTATGTACGACTGAAGTTACATACGATTGACAGCTATTTTGTTTCTTTTCAGATCACAAACAATGTATGGTCACAACAAACTTTTCTAATTCTCATTTGCAAAAGACACTTTTGTAGCAGCGAAAATACTTTGTTTGATATATTCAATTTTTATGGGACGAAACCCAGAATGATTATTTTATGGTTGCATCCAATATTTTAGTAATGGAAGCATGTTTGATGCAACCATTATTGCTTCAAAGAATAATTATTTGGTTGTGGCAGATATGCTTAGTTGACATGAACAGTTTGCAATCATGTCTTTTCTCTGCGTTTACAAGGGTATTCTCGCAATTTACAAGGGTATATATCCAAATTGCAAAAATGGCTCAAACAATGGCGTATTAAAGTTAACGAGCAGAAATGTGTAGACGTAACTTTTACGTTGCGCAGGGAAACATGCCCGCCTATACAAATTAACACCGCAACACACCGTAGTCAAATATCTAGGCGTTCATCTTGATCGTCGTTTAACATGGAAATCGCAAAGTTAACACAAATGAAATTAAAAGCAGCCGAAATAAATTGACTTATTGGAAGAAACTCTATACTAAGCCTAGACTGTAAACTTCTATTATACAATGCGATCCTAAAACCAATATGGGCCTAAGGAATCCAGTTATGGGGCACTGCCACAGCATCGAACGTAGAAAAATTCAAAGGCGACTAAACAAAATTCTACGTACAATAACAGCAGCCCCCTGGTATATCCGAAACCAGCGAATTCACAAAGACCTTGATGTTCCGTTGGTGAAGACAGTATTTTCAAAACACGCTAAAAAATATATAAAAAAAACTTGAGTTGCACCCAAATGCACGCAATATTCTACATTATAGAGGCCACACCCGGCTGAAGAGAAGGGATACTCACTTTCTCAGCCGTACACGAAAGATTTAAAACTACAAAAATTAACAGCTGAAACTAAAAAATTTTATTTAGCATTGGCTAAACATATATTAAACTTTATTTATATTTTTTAGATTTAAGTTTTGAACAACTTATTAATGTTTCATAAAATAATAAAATTATCAAAAAAAAAAAATAAATGAATTGCATCGACGTTGTGTTCACTTTCATATGCAAGCATGTGTTCTATTTTTGACGACAAATATTCTCAACGAAAAATTCGTCGTTCGTTTCAATTGTGTTCCCAGCATTAAGCAAGCATTTTGCCTGCACGATAATTAAATATATCACTTTCAAAATTATTTGCGCTGCGGTAAAAATTTTAATGAATTCACCTTAATTGAATATTTTTTTTATGAAGAATTGCAAAAGTATTCAAATGGATGTATGAAAAATAACAGTATAGTTTTTTATGCAACACAATTAAAAACAACGTTCCATCTCTGTGTTTATATTTTTCTTATTAGTGAATCGATTTTGATAAAATCCATATTCTACATATCTGCAGAGTAAAAAAAAAAAACTAATATAAAATAATTTACAAGTAATGAATTTTTTTCTCATGTTCGTTTGCGTAATTTCAGCATAAAAGGGGTCACAAAAATTATAACCATGTCTATTTATTACACAGATTCAATAACACTTAATAACTTCTTCGTGTACCACAGTATTTTTTCAATACAATTTGTACCAAATTTATTATCAACGGACAGGAAGAAAAGAAATCTTTGTCCCAAATATTGATTATCGCATAACTCCTACTCAGACCAACAAAATTAGAGATGTCTGTTTTTTAATCTCTTTAATTGACTCGTTTCATTGAAAACTTATTGCAAACATTTCCTTTCAGGTCTACACAAATAAACTCTTCTTATTTCAAATATAACAACCAGCTTTTTACAAAAAAGAATAAAAATTTAGCTCAAATATGTTCAATACATCCTTGTCAGATGAAAGAAGTCCTTTCGTACCAACATAATAAAATTGTCAACGAAAATAAGCCGAACATTTAACAAATAAACGGTCATCTCATGAACAAACAAAATCGAAAATTAACCATCGATTTACAGCACAAAAAACAACAAACACAAACATAAGACAAGCCTAGAATAAAAAAGAAAAATAGTAAGAAAATATACATCAAACTCAGATGCAGTAAAAATATTACTGTATCAGTGACAGGCCAAACAGAATGTAAAATGAATTTTAAAAGTTTTTTTTACTTAAAACTGTCGTTTAAGGAAAACAACAAGAAAAAAACAAATAAAAACTACACACAACAATAAAGAATTTTTGCAAAGAAAACTTTCCAAAAAAAATGCACGAAAAGAAAACCTACAACTAAATACAAATACAACAATGACGATGATGTAGTCGCAAAAAAAATTATTCCAAGGTTCTATTGAGAAAAACCGAAAAAAAAAACTGTGAATATCTTTTGAACCCATTTAATGTCCTTGTAAACTGCAGGCGGTACACAGCAATTATTTAAGGCAACTTTTCTTATAAAACAGTCATGTGGAAATCATGGCACACATAATCTTAGTTCAGAAAAAAGTATATTAACAACAACGGAAAATATCAGGGAAATGAAAGGAAAATAGTAAAAATAGATATTTTTTCTATTTTTGTAAAAGTTGTGGAGAGATAATTTAAAATCCTGTTACAAAAAAAAAAAACAAGGAAAGAAACAAAGTTTAAAATCAAAGAAAATTTAATAAATTGCACAAAATTTCTTTTATTAAGAGAATAAATTTTAATTTTTTTTAAGGCAATTGAACTTGATGGCAGATCTTTAGTGGAGTATTCAATCGGTTAATCGCGAAGCATTAAACACATTCACCATAGCAGGCTACCGACTACCATCTGTCAAAAATTTAATACATGTGCGTATATGAAAATGATTATATTGACAACGATAGCAAGGCAACACGCCGGCAGGTTGTTGTACATGCTGATTTTGTCGTTGGCAACAATAAACATTCAAGTGATGTCAATGCAATAAACCATGTAATATAAATTAATGTTTAAAAATATTTTAAAAACAGTAAAAATTTAATATATTATTGTGTTATTTATTAATTGTTAAAGGCTTATTGAGTTTATGAACGTGAATAAAAAATTTCCAAGTATTAAAAAAAAAAAAAATATTTTAAGTGTGATTGTGAAAACATGACAAGAACCAAGAATGATAGAACTACAGATTTCGCCATGCGCATAATTTCTTGTTTGATGACGAAAGGCATACCATATGAAAAAATTCTTTAACAAATCTGCGAAGTCAATATATATTCTATGCAGATAAATTCCTACTTTTTTTTTGAAAAAATGTATATGGGATGTGATACTTGTCAATCCTGCTGACTTTGTGCCATATTTTTTACTTTAGATGTGTCCTTTTACAATTTTCCAAAAACATTGAAGAAAAAAAAAAGCTTTGGAAAAAATTTTGCAATCGGCGGGACACTATTAGGATCCTTAGGGAGATAATTTGGTTGTTACATTTTAAACAGGACGATTTTAAAAGAAATTTAATATATGAAAAGGGCAAGTTAGAATTATTTTGGTTTGTGCAGTTCTTTATTTAATAGGATAAAGTAAACCGGGAGCAATCGCGACTATAGAAGCCAGCGCTATAGCAAATCGAAAAATTTCCTTCGAATGGAAGGAAACACTACCAAACCAAAGAGCAAACGAAAAAAACCAACACTGACACAAACGAAGACAGTTTGCAACTTTATTTAAAAATTTTTGAAGTCCAAATGTCCATATCGCACTTTATGAACAAGAGGGTAATAACTCAAAATTTGCCTTAGGGTGCGTACAGAGTAGAGTGGCCGCTTATTGCCAAGCCGAGCTGGCTGACGCTTATTGTGAGAATCAATGCGAGAAAACTGGTACTAAACAAATTAGTACAAACAAGCGCGAACAGGTCATAGTGGGCGCCGAGCTGGTCAGAGCGCAAAACTGATTGAATGCGAGAAAACAGTTCCAAAGCGTATTTCAGCGCCGAAAACATTATTTATGTTATGTTGTTATGATTTCAACTTGTTTGGAAAGCAGAAAAGAAATTAGAAACAAAAATTTAAGAAGTAAATAAAACATGCAATCAAAAAATTAAAAATATAATAAAAATTAAAAAGAAAATCAAAATTAAAAAATTAAATAAAAATGAAACAAAAAAATAAAAATTCAAATAAATAATAAACATTAAATAAAATTATATCAATTATAAAAAAAAAATGTAATTAAAATTTCAAGAATAATTGAAGAAATTTCTACATAAAACACAAATAATAAATAAAATATCAGCGCCGATTCTCGCATCCACTATGAACACTCAAACTTGTTTCTCGCATGAACAAGTTCTCGCAATAAGCGTCAGCCAGCTTGGCTCGGCAGCAAGCGGCCACTCTGTACGCACCCTTAGAGATCTGAATCCATCATAGTAAGCAAATTTAGTTTGGAAATATATTAACATTGTTTTTGAATTAATTTTGGTTTATTGCGCTCTTGTGCATCGACTTGTCATTAAATTAAAAACAAAATAAAAACTTTTCTAATAAAATTATTTAAGGAAAAAATTAAGGAATTGCCCCACTGTTATCTTTACACAACTAACAAATGTCAGAATGTTTCGTGGCGTCACTTAACCAACATGCGCAGAAGATTCAATTTTTGTGCTCGGGAAGGCGTAATCTGTAGTTCTATCATTCTTGACAAGAACTGTGAAATTTCCAAAGAAATATATATAAAGGGTGTTGTTTATAGAGTAACACAAGTTTAAGTCATAATAAAACAAGGAAATATATTTTTAATATCAATGAAACGGGCTTTATTGGAAAGAAAATTTTATGAAATTAATGTTTAAATATGATTTGTGCCATGTGGCCGCCACGGCTAGCGCGTAGAAGGCGCAATATGGGATACCAATTTTCAACAACTATTCGTAGCATTTGCGGCCGTATTTCGACGATAACTCTTCGAATGTTGATTTTCAGATTTTCAATTGTTTGTGTAGGGTTAAATCACAAGATCTTGGTGGCCAATTATTTGGGCCATTATGTGAAATTTTTTTTTTCATCAAAACTTTCTTTGAGTAAATTGTAATAAAATAGTTTTTTATTTATTTTACTGGCAGGATCGCCATGTAATAAAATGGGTTTTTTATTTGATATTTCTTTTTGTCTTAGAGCAGCTTTAATTGTTGCAGCTCATTGACTATTGATTTATTAATTAATTGACATGGGCTTATATACTAATTATGAGAATAATTCTTAGGGGTACCTTAACATAAGAGTAAAAGAATAGAAATATATATTACTGTTGGGTAAGCATATTTAGCTTCCCAGTATTTATGTATGGCATGTGTTCAACAGTCCAACGAGTGCATACCTAAAAGCAACAGATTCTTTGTGTTGCCTATATTTACAATCAAACAAATGCAGTTAATGAATGTGATTCATTTAAGTGCATTGTGCTGCTGCACTTGATTAACCGTACAAGTGTCATATTACCGACACACACAAAATATCTTGCTTGCAATGCATACTACACACTGTTGGCCACATGCTACAAAATCATTTGTAGCGCTCGCTGCACGTTGAGTTTGACGAATCGAACAACTATTTTGATCGAGAATTTCAACAATTTGCACGCGTTGCTCTAGTGTAAGTAGATTCATAATTAAATGAGCCGTTTAATTTGAAAGTAGCATAAGTCACTTTTTTTGTTGATTGGAAATGTTTTACAAATGAAAAGATACCGTTCAGTTTTATTAAGTGTTGCCATTAACTCGATTTTTTTGAAAAAGTGACTTATGCCAATTTCAATATAAAGGGCTCAAATATCAAAGCAAACTAAACAAAAAGCAACTATCAGCTGTTAAATGGGTACTCAAATAATGCAGTGATGCCAATTCAAAGCTGTGATACTCTATAAAAAACACCCTTTATATGTATATGAAATTACAATTCCTTTTCATGTGGATTCCATTAAATACCTAAGTTGTTAGTTGTTAGTGTCTATACAGCTTCACACCTAATAGTAATTTAAAAATCATATTTCTGTTAGATATCATAGAACTGTATAGCTTTCCACAAATTTTGTTAGTTGCTGTTGTAGTGGCAAAGGAACTACATTTTATTATGTGTGGCACAGATTACTGCAATAATTATTGTTTCCGAAATATTATCCAGTATATTTTAAATTAAAAGCGCTGATTTTTTTAAAAATAGGTTAACTAAATTTAAAGTGACACCACTGATATATGTACAATAATATTATGTCGCTGCTGTTTTTAAAATAATTAAGTAGCTGGCTACAAGGCTGCAAATGCAGCAAGCGTGTGTTCGTGTAGCCTGCTGTGCTGAATGTGTTTAATGCATGAGACCATGTGTACAACGTGTCCAGCATGTTCTTAAAACGAAAGAATAATCCCATTATAAAAAATATTTAGGAAGAGAACGTGAAATGAGCAAAACAAAAAACGAAAATTTTCTAAATTTCTCCTCAAGAAAGTTCTCCAATTCCTTGTATCTGGTAACACTCTTTAAAGAGCTTTTTTAAAAATCATTTTGAACCGACTTCAAAAAAGAAGGAATTTATCAATTAGTGTGTATTTTTTTTCAACAGACTTTTTTTTTTTAAGCTATTGCATAGCTTCTATCGCGGGCTTTGAAGCGACCGAATCAAGAAATTTTGAAACGTTTGTTTCTTAAGTCTTTTGTTTTTTGAAACGAAAAACCTAACACTAAGTTTTTAATTACTTTGTTCAACCAAAAACTAGTTGGCAAAATAATTTATATACCAAAACGTAAGTATTTAGGTCCACTATAAGCTACAAGTGGCCCGGTCCCCGAATTTTTTGTTTTTTTTCTGGACCTAGACCGGAAATAGTGCATAAGTGGCACTTGTTTATTAAGTCTTTTGTTTTTTGAAGTGAAAACTTCTTTTTTTGTATAGTCTATGAATGATGAATATATAGTGTTTGGAAATTTTTTAAATTTCCAGTATTGCCACTTTTCCCGGGAATGTTTCCGGGATTTCTGGTTTTTTGAGGGGATTTTGTCCAAGTTTTTGGGAATTCAATTCCAGTGTTGCCACTTTCGCAGGAAATTTTCCCGGATTTATGAGATTTTGAGGGGATTTTTGTCCATGTTTTTAGAAACTCCCGAAGGTAGTTTGTGTCTTTGCTAAGGTCTGTGTCTTTGCTCAGACTTTGTGTCTCTACTAAACACAAGTGTGTCTTGGCTAAGTGTTTCCAAACTAGCAAGTGTCGCCGAATAAGCAGATATATCTATATATTTATACAAAGGAAAGTCGTGTTAGTTACACTATTTATAACTAAAGAACGGCGGAACTGATTTGGCTGAAAATTGGTGAGCAGGTAGCCTAGAACCAGGAGAAGGACATAGGATGCTAAAATAAGACACTTTTTATCTGGGGGGACTAGGGTGCCCCTTCTTTGTAGGGCCACTTCCAGTATAGCTAGAAAGCTGAAATTGAATTTGAAATTGCATAAGTTGATAAAAAAATGATATGCAATAGATTTACCGCAGCAGTCCCGGAGTGCCACACGTCTTTTTTTTTTCTGAAAGGGTTTGCGTACATTTTTTTGTCTCGTTAATTTTTTTCAAATTCGAGGTGCAGTAGTTATTTTTGAATTTTAAAATTCAATTTTTTTTTTTTTTTTGTTTGAACGGTTTGGTTACAGTTTACATCGGGGTATAAATTACACCCATCTTCCCTTCCCTGAAGGTTTATTAACTACCGTTTTTCTCCTCTATTTATGGATCGATTTTAATTTTTTTTATTCAAGAAGGTATTAAGTTAATTCCTTGGGTTATCCATAGTTGCATTGATTTTGTATTCTGCTGAATTTGCTTCTGGTATTGAAGTCCGCTTTTTTTTTACCCAAATTATTTTGATCAAATACGGACACACAAAAACAATCGTACTTAATTTAAGTATTTTAGGATTATTAACATTGGGTACAAGTCAAGATTAAAAACTTTAATCCGGAAATCCCTAAAATGTACTTGAATCATTCTTAAAAGGAATTCCAACATTTCAAGCTGCCCCTGGTGAATTCTAGAAACGAACAAAAATTATATACATATAAATTTTTGATTGGCTTTTATTTGTCGATTTAAAAATACTCATGTGGCTGAATTGTCTGAGGCCGAAAATGGACAAAAAAATTTTTTTTAAATTAGAAATGAATTAGCAAAAATATTTATTCAATTGTGTTCCAAAATAAAAAAGGGATTGATTTGAGATAAAAGAAATGTGTACGTTTTTCAATTGGGTGCATGATTATATTGGACGTGGATTCATGTACACCATCCATATAAAGCCGTTAATTTTCGCCTTATTAATCCAGACGCTTTTTGTGGATAAATTAATCCATACTTGAAACAATATTTTTATACTAGATTTACCATATTTTTTAAAACCTCTTAAGATTTTTTCCTGTGTACCAAGAAAAACCTATTTTCTCTGTTATAAGATCAATAATAAGCATTTGTATAAATTTATCTCACGAATATTTAACTCTACTACCTTTTCTATTTCTGAAAGGCAAAATCTTCATTAATATTCTGACCTTTGATGGAACAAAAGAAAGAAAAAAAAAACAAATGAAATGTAGAGCATCTTAGAATGTAATCGCAGATCAATAACCAACAGTTTTTATATTTTTCAATTTACTTAAAAAATTTTTGATATCATTTCCATTCAGTTTTATTTCGATGCATCATTCTATCAAACAGGGTGTGTGCAGTTAGTGTAAGCGATGAAAAACCAATATAAATCACGAATAGGAATAGTGAAAACTCAAGCTGATGCTACTTCAATTTCAATCCAGGATATCCCAGCTTTTGAAACATGAGTAAAGATCTACTGATCAATTGGTATTGGCAACCAACGAAATCCAGCGTACATTAATTAATTAATACGATATAAAGGAAAATAAATTTAGATTCAATTCTGCTTGGTTTCGCTTGAAACTACACATATACGGGCAACTCACACATTCCGATCGGAATGGTTTTAATTTTGTACTAGTCTTACGATCGCTTTTGATTTACAGTCTCCAGATTTCATTTATTTTTTATTTCGATTTTGCAGTGATAATTTTTTTTTCAATTCTGCTGGGTTTCGCTTGAAACTACACATATACGGGCAACTCACACATTCCGATCGGAATGGTTTTAATTCCGTACTAGTCTTACGATCGCTTTTGATTTACAGTCTTCAGATTTCATTTATTTTTTATTTCGATTTTACAGTGATACATTTTTTTTCAATTCTGCTGGGTTTCGCTTGAAACTACACATATACGGGCAACTCACACATTCCGATCGGAATGGTTTTAATTCCGTACTAGTCTTACGATCGCTTTTGATTTACAGTCTTCAGATTTCATTTATTTTTTATTTCGATTTTATAGTGATACATTTTTTTTCAATTCTGCTTGGTTTCGCTTGAAAATACATACACATATACGGGCAACTCACATATTCCGATCGGAATGGTTTTAATTCCGTACTAGTCTTACGATCGCTTTTGATTTACAGTCTTCAGATTTCATTTATTTTTTATTTCGATTTTACAGTGATAATTTTTTTTTTCAATTCTGCTTGGTTTCGCTTGAAAATACATACACATATACGGGCAACTCACATATTCCGATCGGAATGGTTTTAATTCCGTACTAGTCTTACGATCGCTTTTGATTTATAGTCTTCAGATTTCATTTATTTTTTATTTCGATTTTACAGTGATACATTTTTTTTCAATTCTGCTTGGTTTCGCTTGAAAATACATACACATATACGGGCAACTCACATATTCCGATCGGAATGGTTTTAGTTCCGTACTAGTCTTACGATCGCTTTTGATTTACAGTCTTCAGATTTCATTTATTTTTTATTTCGATTTTACAGTGATAATTTTTTTTTCAATTCTGCTTGGTTTAGCTTGAAACTACACATATACGGGCAACTCACATATTCCGATCGGAATGGTTTTAATTCCGTACTAGTCTTACGATCGCTTTTGATTTACAGTCTTCAGGTTTCATTTATTTTTATTTCGATTTTACAGTGATACATTTTTTTTCAATTCTGCTGGTTTTCGCTTGAAAATACACATTTACAGGCAACTCACACATTCCGATCGGAATGGTTTTAATTCCGTACTAGTCTTACGATCGCTTTTGATTTACAGTCTTCAGATTTCATTTATTTTTTATTTCGATTTTACAGTGATACATTTTTTTTTCAATTCTGCTGGGTTTCGCTTGAAACTACACATATAAGGGCAACTCACACATTCCGAGTTTTCTTTCGAGTCTACAGTGATAAAAATGCTTATAAGCTTTGACATGCAAATCTTATTTTATTGATGATCCTAAAAGTATGCAAGATTTTTATTTTGGAAGTAGTTTGATTACAAATAAAAATTTTGGTTTTTTGTTCTAAAGACTCAAATTTCAAAATTGAAATTATTTTCGATCGGAATTTAGTTCTATGACATGGCTGATAAAGTTTAATTTTATTCCACGACTTTCTTCAAGTTAAGGAAACAATTTTCATACCCAAAAAGAAACGTTACGTTGGGATTGTTTAACTTTCAGTGTGATTAAAAGAACACACGTATTTCGGTGCAACTATTAAAAACTTTGTAACTTCAGAATTTAAAAATGTTTTTTCTTTAACAAACTTTCAGCTTATGCTTCTATAGAACCGCTGCAAACACCCTGTTGCAACTTACCACGTTCCCACGATAAGAACGTACTCGAATGTAGGTAAAGTATAGAAAATAAACAGAAACCAAATTTATATACATGGAAGCAGTTCAACCTACACATTTTATGGCCTCGTTAGCTGGAAACTATTAACGTTTGTAGTCGTATACATGGATGTAGAACAAGTATTTCTTTTTTGCTCTTTTTTTTCTTTTTTTTTGATTCTTCTCTAGTTCAGCTTTTTATACTAATGGTAGATTTTCCTTTTTTTTTCGTTGGTTTTTCTTTTGGCAATAGTTTGTTTAAATAAATATACATGTAGCATATATAAAAAAAGAGCACAGAAAAAATGGGTTGCATTTCAAAACATATGGCCAAATAAAAAAAAAAAAAAAGCAACCACTAAGAGCTGGTGGCTGCAGGAAGGAGTGTCATTATGATTTTTTGTTTGTTTTTTTTTTTTTTGCCCCTCTCTAAGCTTAACAAGCTTTAATAGAATACATGCAACGACTTCATTTTTCTTTTTTTTTTCTTGTTGCACCATTTTTTTCAAACTTTACATGCAAATATCAAATAAACACAATATCTACGATAACCTTGTACTGTGACATCTGTATGTATTGTGCATCAAGAAAATGTAATGAAATTTACCAAAGATACAAAAATAGAGTCAAACATTATCCTTGGGATTCATCAAATGTCAGCTTTTCTTTTTCTTGCTGAAATTGTTTATATTTTAAGCGCTTTTCTTAAGAATGTAAAAATATATCTTAAAAGTTGCAAAAGAAAAACAAGTTTTAGTAATTTCATATGTATGTATGTATGTTTGTATGTACATGTGAATTATTTATTATCAAGAGGAAAACAAATTTAATATTCATTAATTTAAAGACATACATAAGACGAATATAACACTTTATTCGAATAATTCTCAAGAATTTATTCTTTAAACAAAAAATTTAATTTATTTGTTATGGGGTGAGTTATTTAATATATATGCTGCATTTCGTTGGTTGCCAGCCGATGCCAAATTATAAGTAGATCTTTAACCATGTTGCTTAAAGGTTGTAAGAGATATAAAGATTCATATGAAATAAAAATTGTTTTTTGTGTTCTTTGGAAAAGTTTATAACAACTATTGTACTTTTTACTTTTGTAATTCTCATTTCAGTTTTAGGAGTTTGTGTACAATTAAATGAGATTGCAAAACTTTTTCAATATTGTTAAAGATCTACTGATGAATGGGCATTAACATCCAACACAAATTTCGTTTTCAAGATTCTATAAAAATATTTAAAAAAAAATCCTAAAATTTAAGATTTTCAAATTTTGATCCCAACTAAATGATTTCTGTAAATATTTTTTTTTTTGGACCAGCACTTAGGGGATGACCCCTACGTATGCAGTCCATTGTGCCGGAACTTAGAGACAGGGATAGGGTAGAGAAGAATATTGAAAATTGAGAAGGCTTAACTCTTTTACAACTCTGCTTTGCGCGTTGTGTTAATTTTTCTAGCAGTGTTGATGCGCCTCCGGTGTTAAGCAGACGCATTAACTTTGTTAAGCTGTATTAGCAGGCATTTTATTAATTGTTTAACTTCGCCGAAGTTTCTGCTAACTGCCGAAAGAGGGCGCTGTTGTGTACTTTTAACTGGGAACAGCATCAATCGCTGTCGGAATAGTTTTTTAGTGACAATTGGTATGCCTTCATCACTTAAATAGTCCGACAACAATTAATACAATGCCACACTACTGTACATTAGAGAAATTAATGATGTTGATTGACTTGCTCTGCCCAGGGTTTGAACCTAGACCCCAAGTCATTGTTTGCTTAGTAGTAGTCAACCCGCTAACCACTTTAGCCAACACCACCCAAATTTTGTTATTAACGGTGTGAAATTACGACATTAGTAGATCAGCTATAAATTGCAGAATTTTTAAAATAAATAGGAAAAGTGGCCAAAATCGTTTCATGACGCATTAAAGTCGTTGACTGATGAGTTGCGAAATCGAAACGAAAACTTTCCTGACACGTAAAAATATGAGAGTTGCCGAAATTAAACCTCCACTATACTGTACCCAATTGTTATTTTGCAGGAATAAGACTCAAAACTTTGTTTTGACTCTCTAGATAACAAAAAATTTAAAAGTCAATTTACCAGAAGCGCTTTTTATGGTGACATTGATGCACAACATTGATTGTGCAGTCATATATTAAACATTTTGAAGAAATTTAGTTAGGTTTAGCAGGTTTGCTCTAGCTTTCTCTCTCTCTCTCTCTTTCTCTCAAGACGATTTAGATAAACGTACAAGAAGAAGATCTCTGTTAAAAAAGTGTGAAATTAGCTTCTAACTGCAAATGACACATCAAATGCTTTGATGTGTCGTGTCATGCATGATTGTTTTTAGGGACAGCAACACGGGTCTTCAAGGTACCAAAATCCATATTATTGGCGAAAGAACCCTTTAATTTTAGGAATATCAATTTTTTTTCCATTAGAAACCGGTGCCAAAAATATACACTTTAGCGAAGAAGAGAAAAGAGACTTAAAGAATATTAATTGATGCGAGTTATAGTCAGTGTTGCCACGACCAAAAAGTTTCAGTAACCAAAATCTCCTTAAAATGTAATCAAATGAGAAAAGAAGTAACTTACCCCCTAATTCATAAACGATTATTAAAGTTCTTGTGGCGTTAATGTACTAATTTTGTATGGGAAAACCGGTTTTAATCTGCACTTTAACTTTATAAATCGTTTATGAATTACGGGGTAAAATTTTATTTTCTATTTGCTCCGGTTGGCTTAGCCATCGCTATGAAACTGACACGAATAAACCAAAACGTTAATTAGTATTATTATTTCGGCTTAAGTTCAATACTTGTATTTATGATTTTTATTTTATATTTATTATTTTTTCTTCTTTTTTAAATTTTCAGATAAATTTTAATTTTTATTTAATTATTTCGTAAATAGGAAACATGGAGATCAAAACAACGAACATCCGTTCTTACACCAATGAAGCGCAATGTTTCTACACTCAAAAAAATAACATATACTAAATTTTAGTAAAAAAAATTCCTTGAAAATAATTTAAAAAAAATTTCTATATTTAAGTATAATTTGATTAATTTTTGAAAATTTTTGTTTAAATCAAATAAATATTTCTTAAAATAAAAAATCTAATTTTCATACTGTCAGTTCAAAAAAAAACCTACTTCGAGCAAATTTTTATTTAATTTATGTCCACATTTTTTAAAAGTAAGAATATTTTACTAAATTTAATTAAATTTAATCATACAAATGAAATTATTTGGGGGTTAATGGAAAAGTGACGCGAATACAAATGAGTTATCATATTGTACACACAGCCAATCCTTTTCAAATGACAACCTCACCCTCTGTCCAGAAAGGACTTGGTGAACCCTGTTTTTGACAAACGAGGCCCTGTCGACCGATCTTAGGCGGTATAACCTTAACAACCGCACAGAGGAAATTCCGCTGCCAACCTGGAGTGTCAGCGAACCCTGAATGGCCCAAGTGCGTCTCAGGAAGTAGGAGATCGCGAATACTGGATCCTCTGCAACACTGGCTCCAAACACAGCACGTTTGGGTGCTTAGATAGCAGCCCTATCACCAAACTAGGGAACGAAGGCTAGCAACCTACGTTTCTGAACTTAAATTGCTAACGAATCGCTAAAAATAAATCAAAATGGCGACCTATGCTCCAGTGGGAGGTAAAGGAACATACATACATATATACATATATATATATAAATGAAATTATTTGTAAAAAAAAAATGATTTTCTCGTGAATGGTTCATAAAAATTTGAATATTTCAAAACGGAAAACGGCTTTCCTCATTTAAAGTTCAAATATTTTTCTCATATTGGAATTTTTTTCAAAATTTAATGAAAATAATTGTTTAAATTAATTTTAGTTCATGACTTACTAGTTTAAAAAAATAATTTTTGTTAATGTATTAAATTTCGAATTAAGTACTTATGTATATGGTCTAGCTGCACCTATAATGTACCTTGAAATAGTGAAGTGGTTAGAGTCGCTGCCTACGAAACAGAAGTTCCTTGGTTTGACTCCCAAAAAAGACGTAAGTTTTATAAAAATGTTTTTATCACCCCTCATTTCAGATAATACATATACATTTTGTAAATAAGCATTCCGAACGTTCCAGCGCTCTGATGATGACATCAAAAGCTTCCTTGTAGCAGACGGTTCAGAAAAAGGTAAAACAGGAAATGAAAAGTACGCAGCAAAAATGCCAGATGTGTAGCGCACATGACGAAATATTTACAAATTTTGGGATAAAACTGAACTTGTTTTTAGTAAATATTTTTCAAGTTTTTAGTTAAAATTTCCTGCTGAAGACGAAATTTGTATTGTATTGTATATTGTACATCAAGGAAATTTTTACTGAGTTTCTGTTAAAAAACGGCATTGGCGCTTTACGACAGCCAATTTGAACTTAAATTAAGTAAAAATTCCAAAATTTAAGTTAATTTTTTTTAGTGTAAGAGTTTTTTTTTCCTATTCATGTTTGTTTTTCTATATTTTCTATATAATTCGCACGTAACCATCATGTTACTTTTTTTTAGAACATTTGAAAATAATTTCACTTCAGCCTTTTGTTGTTAAATATTAAAAAATAATCAGTTTGTTTTTTCGTTTTTATTTATTTTTTTAATGCATTTGAGATTCATTTCAATGTAAATTTTTCAGTTCTGGCTCTAGTTCTAGTAGTTTAGAGGAGCACTTTCAATTGTATGTGATTCAAAACTATATTTTTTGTAGTATTTACTTTAATAATTTCTATTGAAAAAAAGAAAACTTATGCAATACAATACAGATGTGTTTTAATTTCTATACAATTTTTGATTACTCGTAGTATGAATTTAAAAGCTGCAAAAAAACTATTTTTAAAAATTACTAATAAACAAGTGTGTGTGTGTACCTGAACAGATGATAATAGTGATGATGATGATGATCATCATCATCGTAATGCCGTTTAGTGTTGAAAAATAATTAATGAAAAAGGAAAAAAGAGATAAACTTACCAATTTATTTTTGCTGTTGGTTTTTTATAGAGTTTTTGGTTGTATTCTTTTTCCTTTTTTTTTTTAGGTATAAACACTTTCTGCAATGAAAAAATAAGAAGAATATTTTAGTACTTTTAGCTTGGTTAAACGAAGCAAATAATATTAAAATGGAAATGGAAAATGTGTGTTGCATTCATTCTACATAAATAAATATTAAATTACAGTAATACAAAATGTGGTTGAATAGCAAAGATTACTTGCAATAAGACAAAACATTAAAATTTCAGTGAATAAAACAAATTCATTTTGAGATTTTAGTTAGGTAATATTGTGAGATGCGAGGGTGGTTCAAATAAACTTACACATTTATAAATTCCACTGGTAAACTTTTCTCTAGAAGATAGTTAAAGCTTTGCAAAAGTTAGTACTTGAAGCACTGCTTAAAGTTTAGAGACGAAGAAGGACTTGTTGGAGGGTGTCTTGTGACACAATTTCGATACTGTGCACCAGGTGCCAGTCCTAACGTAATATTATTTTTACTTTATACCTTAGATTGCCTTAAATAGAACAAACAATTATAAAAATCCCCCTCAAAAGCTGAAGTAGTAATTTCACATAAAAATTGTTTGCTGGGTGGACATCAAGAAAAAGAGGTCAACGGTAACAGTGGAAATCGAGTGCAAATAAAATCAATGTTATATTGATATAGTCCGCGTATGCAAATTGCAAGATCAAAGATCACATTCGATAAGTGATGTTGTACGCAGATAATAATCAAAAGATATATTGATGGGTATGTCCGAAAACGGCGTTATTCTGTTTTGCCGTTTATGTTGAAAAATACTTGATGTAAATTTTCTGTTGACAATAAAATTACTAAATTTAGCTGAACACAAGTTACGACAAAATAATCACTTATTTGGTATTTCTGGTGCCACAAGGTTTATTATGCATAAAACGCAAAATGTCCTAACAAAACATTTGAATTGGTCTCCAGAAGAAACAATAAAAAAACATGCTAAAGGTAATTTTGAATTTGCGATATCTCTTGTGAGCCGCAATAGTTAAGACATTTTAAGTTCTTATGGCTCTTGTAACAAATTAAAAGAAAGTTGAAATTATTCTAGTATTGACAAAAAATTATGCTAGTCAGCGGTGGTCTACTTTTGTGTTTTAGGTAACGGATAGCTCATTTTGTACCTTTCTCGGCTTCTTCTGGAAAGGTATAATTCAACCGTCGGAGAAATATTTGTAAAAAAAAAAATTTAAAAATTATCCGTATAAGTTTTTTTAGAGAGTTTTCTACAGCATAATTTACACATTTTTAAGCCTATTTCCGGTAAATTTAAGATCTTATAGGATTTTTTTTATACCAACAGTATTTACATATAAAGGGTGTTTTATAGAGATATAGAACTTTGAAATGGAATAAAACAAAGATTGACATTATTCGAAAGATAATCTCCTATGTGTGTGAAGATAAATTTGAATTTAACTAGCAAAGATTTGAAGCAAAAATTTTAGTCCAGCCAATTTTGCAGTTAACAGAGCACTGTTAAAAACTTAACAGTTGCAGTAAAAGTTGATGAAACTCATTTCGGCTGAATATTTGGATATTATGGAAAAGTGGTGATGTATAGAAATATCCCACTATATAGAAATGGTAGTCGGGGGGGTCGACTATCATGCTGAAAAGGTGGGATATCTGTAATTATCTTGGGGCTTTTCTTCATGACAGTCGACCCCCTGGACTACCTACCATTTGTTTATAGTGGCATATTCCTATACATCATAATTTTTCAATAATATCCACTAATATTCATCCGAAATGAGTTCCGTCAACTTTTACTACAGCTGTTAAATTTTTAACAGTGCTCTGTTAACTGCAAAATAGGCTTCATTAAAATTTTTGGTTCAAATCTTTGCTAGTTAAATTCAAATTTATCTTCACACACATTAATCTCCTGTTATTACAATTTAAATAAGACTTCTGGCATATGATCGCCACGGCTGGTTTGGCCGTAGTCTAATAAGGATTTCTTATTTGCGATGACTTTTTCTACAATTTGTGGCCTTATTATCGGTGGTCAATCGTTAGTTCCACTATATCATTGATACTGAGAGCTGATCGGACAAAATCATTTCTCCCTATCACAAAAACAGACATGTTAAATTAAATATAAAAAAGCTTAATTCGGAATTATTGGATGAGTCTGAACCGAAAACCTTGAAAGAAATTTTTTATAAATTTTGTTGTTTTGTTTGTCAATTTTTTTTTTTTTTAAGTGAAAACTTCTATTGGCGCGGTTCAAAGGTTTTGGATGAGACAAAACCTCCGAACTCGCGAGACCGTCACGCTTGTAGCATCTCTGTTTGTGCGAATGCCTAGTCGGAGTGAAGTTAACAACCTACAGATATTGGGGTTTATTACGGTTCTCGATTCGACTTCGACTGCTGTAATTGATTAAACAAAAAAGTTTTGTGTGTTTCTTTAATCTAGTACAACAGTCGAAGTCGATTCGAGAACCGTAGTAAGGCCCAACACCTAAATTTTTTCGCACAAAATGAAGAGAGCGCCCTCTCTTGTGAGTGATGTTGCCATATATGAGAAAAATAGTAATTTTTTGGTGCACCAAAGAGGGCACACTCTTCAATTTGAGCGAAACTGATTAAGAAGAGTACACAAAGATGGCGCTCTCTTCATTTTGAGCGAAAAAAATTTAGGTTGTTAACTTCTCGGGCGTAGTTGCATTTGCGTTTACAATAAGTGGCATGGCAAAACTAGCAGGTATGCGCAGTTCGACAACAAGTACAACAATCCAAAAACAGCATGTATTTTGTTGGTATAAAGCACTCGCTTCATATGAAAACACACAAACAAATTAAAAGCATTTTAATACGTATGAGTACCAAACTGTAACCATTTTTTATGTACTCTCTTCAAACTATATCAGTTTGTATGAAAATTTGCTATAAAGCGAGCTCAGTCAGCTGTGCTATTAAGCTCACCTGTTGCATACGCCTTGATAAGTGGTTAAATTTGTTGCATGTTGCATTTATATAATTGTTTATATCTTCAGTGAGTTAAAATATTCAAAATATTCTTACAAAAATTTCTCTCTATACTTATATGTACTCGTATGCATAAAAATTCCTGAAAGTTTTTCCCCCCACACCGACTAAAATATTTGCTTTTAATGTTTTTTATATCGATTTCCAATTTTATGAAGAAACTTGATTAATTCAAGGCAGAAGCCTTCTAAGAATATAAATATAATCCTTTCTTTATTTATGTGAACTACAAATAAAAAGAAAATTCTGTCGAAAATCTCTTTGCAATATGTAACATCCTGTACGTCTGTCGATTTGCTTAAAATAGCATCATGACACACACACATTCACAATTTTTCATGCAACCGTCCCATAATGGCTTTCAGAAACCACAACATTAGAGCTTCCATTTCTTATTATCTATATATTTCCATGTGATGTAAAAAAAATATCTAAATCCTCGCGGTCTAATGGTTTGCCACAAATATAATCAAACTAAACCCAAGTCATAGAAAAGAAAAAGTGATTTAACCATAATCCCCTTAAAGCATTATAGTCCATAACAATATAATCATAAAATACAACCAACAACAACAATATTAGATATTGAAACAGTTGCAGAAACAACAACCACAATAGAAAGAAGACATGATGAAAAGTAAATGTAAAAATCGAAAAGCAATAGTTCTTCTCTTTTCGAAGTACACTCACTGCAAATTGAATAAGAGAGTTTTTTTTTTGTTTTTTTATTTTATGTTCCCAAACAAAAAAAATGATTTATCCACAAACAAAAATACTTCTAACATTTGTGCATTTCTTGTCATCTTAATTATCTGTTGTATATTGAGTGCTATAAGGAAGTATATTCATAAACGATTATTAAAGTTATTATGGCATTAATTTACGAATTTTTTATGGTAAAACTGGTGCACTTTAACTTTATTAATAGTTTATGAATAAGACAATGACGATAATTCAATCAGTCACAAAATACCTTGTTGCACAATTTTGAGGATCATCTAAGGAATCGTATCACTTTTGAAAATCAAATTCAATTTTGTTTTTGTTTCACGCCTGCAGCGCCACCTGTTAAGAAGTTTTTTACTTTTCTCTTTTCCTACACTTTCGTGTAGCAAATACGAACCAACTGACAGAACAAAGTTATCCATTAGGTCCAGGAGTATTTAACTTTTATGTATCCTCACAACCCGCGATCTATTTTTATACGTTTACATTTATATAAAAAATATCATCTGACACGGCTTCTTCATCTGTACAATTTCATTCTTAACGAACACAAAGTGATCAAAGTTTAGTTTACCACAGGGAACAGGTAAGTATGAAATGTCCCAAATCAAGTATCCAGTGGTAGGTCCCACTAAGTCACTTCCACAATTTCACTGTACGCGAATGATTCAATTAACGATTATGGCGCAGAAGCGACCCCAATACTCATGTGCAACTAAAATCTCAATGATGGTATTCAGTGTTTGGTGCAAATGGTCTTGCGAAAGCGCAAATGCAAAGTATCGTAGCTTTTTGATAAATCCCAACAACAAAATACACAGAGTTGCTGTTAGATTTACCAAAAAAGCTACTGTATTCTGCATTGCACTTCTGCAACAGCCTTTAAACCAAACACCGAATACCGCTTTTGTATTTTATAAGTAACAAGACCCGGTTTTTTTTCAAAAACCATTTATTTCTCAATATTATTTAGCTCAATACACTTAGTAAGACGATATTCCAACTTTTTTATACCATCTGAATAATACGATTTCGGGAACCCCTCAAAATACGCGTTAGTTTCGGTAATCACTTCTTCGTTTGAGTTGAATCTTTTTCCTGCGAGCCATTTTTCAAGTTTGGAAACAGGAAAAAGTCCCTAGGAGCTAAATCTGGACTATAAGGTGGATGATCAACCAATTCGAAGTGTATTTCACGTAATTTTAGCATCGTCATGTGAAGCAATTTAAAAATTTTTTATATTGATGTTTAAAATTTTCCCTCATTCCAAAAATATTCAGTAAATTCGCTTCTTATACTTGTAATTCCTCCTAAAATAATTGCCAATTCATCATCACTTATTCTCCCCATAATATTTCTGCCAACTTTGTATGTATGTTCCGTAATGTGTATAATAATAATAATGTGTATGCAACGAAAGACAAACTTCAAATGAATACAAAAAATACCAACACATACAAAGCTGAGTACATGTACTCGTATACATTTTATGCCAGCATAATTAGACTCGTCTGTGAATAAAAGAACAAAAATTGTGCGGCTTAAATATTGTTCTCGCCTGTGAAACCACATTCAGAACGATATCGAGGATTTTCTTGATATTTTCTGCAGTAACCACCTCTTTTGGCCTTCCTGTTGATGGCATTGTTCGGCCGCGTTTAAATTCAGCAATCCAATATTTTACCATGTAATCTGACGGAGCAGACTCACCGTAATGTTTATCGCGCTTTTCTTTTGTCTCTTTCGCCGTTTTGCCTTTCAAATAATAGTGTTTAATCACTGCACGAAATTCGCATTTTTCCATTTTTCAAGAAACACAAAAATTGCTTACTTCAAACGACTACAACAAATAAACTAATCCATGCATTTGGGTGAAATTTTAACAGCTGACGTTTGACAGATCGCAATTTAAAAAAAAAAAAATTTTGCTTATGCTGCCATCTAGCGGTAGGTAGCTTCAATATCAATCCACCCTCGTATATAAATTTTAGTGATGGACTTTTCGGCCATATTTTTCAACCAATTTTGACCCAGAGAAAGAGAGAGAGAGAAGTTGCGAAAAACGTAAACTATTCCTAGGAAGACGACGAAGAAAAGGTAACGTTCAATACATAAAACTAGTTTGGCTTGTAGTTTAGCATTAATATTTCATCACCTAAAAATATATTATTCGATTTGTGTTATTTTCTCATATTATTTTTTTTATATTTTAAAATCACTATTAACAGATTCATCAACATTTCAACTTCTTTCATGTTGGTTTTTACTTAAAACATTTATTTATCAATAAGGGAATTTATAAAGTTTGAAAATAACATCATCATGATAGAATGTGAATGAGTATACGTCAGCTCCTACCTTACGGTTTATCTGACGGTGTACTTAAACACTGGGTGAAAACAATGCGTCCACTACCGCCCCTGAGCCGTGCCCCAGAGGATAACCTGAAGTCACCCCCTTGGGGACGACAACAGGTAGCAATTTCTCAGACATGACCAAGGCCCGCCATGTCCAAACACCTTGCTGAAGTGTTCGAGCTACCTAAACTCTATTATCTGTTGATTCACAACAGCATATAGAGGCTTCACGTTGGTAGACACGAAGTCTGCCCAGCGCTTAGCACCAGAACAAGCATCAGTCTTTGAACCAACACCTCTCCCAGCTTTTGGTAACAACCACAACCACTACGTGGACTCCCGAAGGAGACCTCAACCAATAACCGGCCATGAATCATGTCACCCGAGTAAGGTGCAACAGCTCTAGGCTGTGACAACCTAAACGGATAGCGACACTCTTCATGTGGGCTACCGACCCCCGAAGTGCCAGTTCAAACTACTGGTGGAGTTTCGAAAGTAAATCCCGAGGGATTAGCCTTCTATTGGTTTTGGTCCTGGGCTGGACCTTAGGTACCCTTACACCTTCTATATAGACTTACGTGGCTAGCACTTCCTTTATTATAAAATATAAGCACTTCCCGTTGCTCTGTTAATTCAGAGATTGTTCCGTGCATATAAGTTTTATGGGTAACTGACAAAAGGTTATGTCCATAAAAGTCAAATTACCCTATACCCCGGGAGGTATGGCATCTTGTTGTCGAAGTCAACAAGATAAACTATCTACCACCCGGGGAAAAAACTTTCATTCATTCACCTAAAAACCCACTGCAAAACAAGCAAACAGTCAGTCAAGTCAGTCAGCCAACCAACAATAAATTCTCTTCTTTAAATCACAAAGATCGAAATGATTGATGTCTTTTTAAAATAAAACAATCATAAAAACATCGTTAATGTCGTTGAACTAGTTGTTGGTTGCATTAGAAGTCCTTGTGGATGGGTTGGTTGTATTGAATTGAGTTTTTTCTTTAACAAGAGAAAAGGCGGAAGAAGAGAAATAAATTAAAAATGCGAGAATATAACGCCAACTAGCACAGACACACACACACACACACACTCATATATATAAAAATACAGTTTTGATTTATAAATAATTATAACAAGGATAAAAGTGTGAATGATTGTCAAAGGATTTGGAGTAGTTAAAATTTCAAATAAAATATTTTTTTATGTGAAAAAATACCGATAAACTTATTTGAAGTTTTTTTTTAATTATTGTTTTCAGGATACAGAGCATGACTGAACTTAGTCCTTAATATTGATAAGTTTTTTTGTAATCATATCGATTTACACAAGAACGAATTTCTATCGTTAAAAGGTATATTCATTCCTTCAATATGTTTTTAAAGCATATTAATGATAACCGTATCAGGAGTTTAATATGCTGACAAAAATGCACATACATACGTACATACACATACTTATACAAGTCAATAATGTATAGTATGGTTGTTAAGGCAACAAACATGCCGAACATGGTCTATACTTATTCTAGCAAAAGCACAGAAAATCTATTCAGTTATTTGCTACCACAACACGCTATTTTAATTACATACAAACACTGTACAACTATTTGAATAAGGTAATAAATTTTTCCAACTTCATCATTAAACATTCGTAAAATATTTCGTAGCATATCTGCATGTTTAAACAAAGTGATACAACTTTGCTGGCTAAAAACCCCACAATTTATCAGGAATATTTAGTGGTTGAGACATTTTCCTTTTTGTAACTTTGATTCCTCATCACACACAGGCACTCTCATAAAACTCTTGTTTAAGTTTAAGGACAACAACCGATACCTCAAGAAAACCCATATATAATGGCATGTGTTGCAAACACACACAAAAACACACGCACACATAAATGTATACTACTTTCTAGTCTAAAGTTTATGGTTGTCTATAATTGTTAACTTTTAACTTAACTACTTTTAGCAAACTAAAGTTGCGTGACCACAAGCACTCAAATTAACTTAAGTTGCTTTATATGTACTTTCATGCTTCTTTTTTGTTTTTATCTCATCCTGCAACATTCTCATTCCATCGCGAAGAAATAAAACAAAACCACAACAGATTATTTATTTATGTAGTTGTTGTATGACACGTAACTGCTGGTTAAATTACAGCGTCGTAAAGAAAATCATTTAATATATAATTTAATTATTTAATAATAATTTTTAAATTAATAATATTTTTTTAGACGTTACACAGTGGGCGTGATCGAAAAAATTAAGGGTAATAAATTTGTAGGAGCTACAGGATGACAAAGACAAATGGTGATAGAATCCTTTACGAATATAAAAGTACTTAGCACAACCCCAAGAGGAGTCAGATCCGCGGTAAACAAGGATTTTTCTTGAATCAAGTATGAAAAGATCGATTCAAGTACGGTTTCTTTAGTGCCTAAATACTTTATTCAAAAAATTCTTAGTTCAAGAAAGCGTCAGTCTTGATTTAAGGCGACGTGTGAATCAAAAATCATCCTGCATCCAATTGAAAGCCGTACACATTTCTTTTACTGAAAATCAATTCTGTCTCATTCTTGAATCAATCCCTAATCGGAATTATTTATGCTAATTTTTATACTGGAACCCGATTGAATTAATATTTTTACTATTTGTCTATATATAATTTTTTGGTTTTACTTCAGGGGCTGTGCACATAATACGCAACGCTGTTTTGAGAGATCTTATACCCCCGCCCCCTGTGTAACGCTTTTTACTAATTTTTCAGTGCAAAATTTCCAATCCGTAACAAATCATTACAAGACTTACACGACTTCGTCTGCAGGACGGAGTCGATGAACCTAATTTTCGAGCACTTTTTCCACTAAATCAAGTCGTATGTCATGAATGGCACGTTCAATATTGTAATGCTGGAAGAGAGTCTGGTTTATTTCGAAAGACCAGTAACTTGAAATAACCCCACAAGAAATAGTCTAATGATGTTTAATCACAACTTCTTGGAGGCCATTCAATATCGCAATTTCTTGAAATAATCGAATCTCCAAACTTTTCTCGCAATAATTCAATTGTTGCATTTGCTGTGTGGCACGTAGCCCCGTCTTGTTGGAACAAAATGTTGTCAAGATCAACTTCTTCCAATTTCGGCCATAAAAAGTTGGCTATCATCGATCGATTGTGGTTTGAGACAGTCCCAATTGTTTAGAACATCTTGGAATCGACAAAGTGCGGTCTTCAGCAACACTTGATTGAACGGCAGGAATATTGGCATTACTTCGAGCGGTTCTTTGTCTTCTTGGCACTTGCAAATTATGTAAAGAAAATGTAAGCTCAAAATTTTTAACAATTCGACGAATAGCGAGCACACTTGGTCGATTATTACGACCATAAAATGGGAAAAGCACATGAAAAGTTGCAATTGGAGAACGATTATTTTGATAATAAAACTGAATAATTTGTAAACGTTGTTCTTGCGTAGATCTCTCCATAATGAAATTGTAAACACTACTGGATACAATGAAAAACATATGACAAATTATGACATTTTACAAATGGCCGAAACGTCACTTCAAAATCAAATCATCCCTATTGGAAAACCTTATATAAACACCAAGTTATATGACACACACTAGGGGTTACGTTGTTTTTGGACAATTATTCAATAAATATGAACGTAGCTTTACTCCATTCAATTATAAATTAATTCGGGATGGGGCAACAAGCTGCTCTCCTTTCCGAAATATTGCATAACTAAATACGTGGACGATTTTAAAAATTATTTGAAAAAGTTTCCCTAAATTTATTTGGAAAATCGGGGGTAAGTTGTCCTACCACCAATAAATAGTGAAATCGTAAAAATCATATTTTTTTTCGGCAGTTTGGTAAAATTTTTGGGAGAATCGGAGCGACAGCCCCCTTCCGAAGTATTGATTATCGCATAAGTATTCCATTTACCTACCGATTTTCCAAATTTGTTTGTTGTTTAAAAGGGTTTGCTTGTAGTTTATTACCATGAGTTGTTTTTTTATCAGATTGGTGTTTATTTATCTTAACATTATTTTCTAAACACTCGAAAATATATATTAAAAAACTTGAGTTGAACCCAAATCCACTTGAGCGCAAATTCTAGAGTATAGTGGCCACACCCGGCTGAGGAGGAGGGATACTCTTTCTCTCAGCCGTACACGAGAGATGTAAAAACAACAACAATCAATCATTGAAACTAAAAATTTTGTTTAGCATTGGCTAAACATATATTTAACATTTTTAGATTATTGATATTTCAATTTATAATTAAAGATTCAATATATAATAAAATTTATCACAAAAAAAAAAAAAATATTTGAAGGGCGATTCTTCCGGTTTGTTATCGGAGCGGTGTAATCGTGTAACTACGCCATTTATGTGCTGATTTATAAAGTGTACGCTTGTCATTTGTTCCATAGAAATGTAAGTCACCGTTTGATATGTTGTTTCACAAGTTAATCCGATATTTATGGACCGATTTTCAGTTTTATTTTTAGAAAAGAACTTTCAAAATCTTTCGTGGGTAGATATAAAACATAAACTTGCAATGGAGTATATCATGTTTTAAATAGAGTTGTGCGCATGAGTAAAAGTACGCTCACGATCACGCACGATCACGAAACATAAATATTTTTCACGCACACTCACGCACGGCATGATTTGAAACTTTCACGATCACGCACGCTCACGAACACAATATGTTTAATCACGTATTTTCACGCACGAAGGGAATAATTTTGCACGCACGCGCACGGTGAAATACAAATTTTGCAATAAAAGATTTAGCATATGCTAAAAAATTTTATTTTGTAATTAGTTTCTTTATTTACTTCAAGATTATTAATTAAATAAAAAAAAAAACTCAGGAAATGCTCGAAAAATTAGCATTACAAAGGGTAAACTTAATATAAAAAATCTATCACTGTCTGCCAAGGCAGGTTATTTAAATTTATTACTTATACTTATGTAAAGGCATTCAAAAGGAGTACTAGTGTTATTAGGTTTAGGTTAACGCAAGATTTCCAAAGGTGTATGTATGCACAACGTACATGGATATGTATTCATCTACACACGAATGTCTGCATTTGTATCGGAGATTTTAATGTATGAATCCATAATCATACATATGTACGTAATTACATACATATGTATGTATGAATGGATGTAATTTTAGCAAAGATCAAAAATTCAAAAGAAGAAAAACCTTAACATAGAGAATTGTTTTGAGTGCGTAAAAATTGTATTACAAAATCACGCACGATCACGCACGGTATATATTTTTGAATCACAAAATTTACACAATTTTAATCTTTAAAATTTTATAGAAAAATTCTCAAATACAATTGAGAAATCGGACTTACATAGTCTATAAGTATGGATCCTTGGCTTTAATTTCCCATTGGTCCAAATGAGTGACAAACACGTGTTATAGAAAAATTCTCAAATACAATTGAGAAATCGGACTTACATAGTCTATAAGTATGATTCCTTGGCTTGATTTTATCAATTTGTAATCACGAATCACTTGATTCACGCGTGACACGAACAATTCACGAAATTTGCACATCTCTAGTTTTAAACTTTCGTACTCTGGGATTAGCTTTCTGTGTTAAAGTCGGTTTTTTTTTTTTTGGCCAGATTTTATTTTATCAGTACCTTGTGATTATATTTAATTAATGAAACTATTTTTATGAGTGTTAAGTCTAAAAGAAGATATTTTTCTTATGATATTTGAACACTTTAAAGATTTAAAGATTTATTTTTATAATCGCTGTTATGTTTTCCGCCCCAGTTATTTAGGGATTTTTTTCTTTGTGTATTTTGTAGAAACAAAATGCGAAACAAAAAAGGAAATTCTCCATCTGTCTTTTCATTACTTTGACTGCTTTTATGTCAACAAAATTCTTTACGCTTAACGCTACACCTTAAAAACTTTTTGTTAATGGAAAGTGTGCTTTCTTTATACCAAACTTATTTCAAGTAGTGGCGTTTTTTTTTTTTTTTTTTTTTTTTTTGTGTATTTTATGTTTCTTTTTATTTCTCAATTTAATTGCAGCGATCTGGGAGAAAATCCATTATGTGGCAGTTTTGTAGGGAAACAAATGAAAAATAACTATAAACCATTTCCTGTTTAACCGGCACTCGACTAATAATAAACTCAAGGAGAAGGGATAATGATTTGACGATGACTTTATTGTCTCAAGTTGATGTTTTCTTATTTTTATTGCTTTTCCCAGAAGCATGACAATTTTTGTTTTGTTAAAACTTTTAGAAATTATTATATATATATATTTAAAATAATATTTTATTAAGAAAGTTATTTTAGCTTTGTTATTTTTCTAATTAAAACTTTTTTTCCTTCTTTCAGCCCAAGCTGAATTGTTCGCGCATTTGACCTGTTTAGTGTTTTGTGACACTGTGATGATTTAAGGAATGCAATTGCTTTATTTAATTTATTTTTATTTGTTTGTTTTCTAATAATGCCACAAGTATATTTAATTAATATTTTAAGGGACTTTACGAAGAATCGCATTAGAGTTTCTCCGATTCTGAAATAGGAAATTTTCCTTCAACTTCTACCTTTTAATATGGGGCTGCAATGGGCACGGCAACCATAATAAATTTGTGCACATTTTTATCTCAAACATTTCCCTAGAATTTTCAATAGATTAGACTTAAACAATATATGATTTTATTTATGATTTATTTTTTATCAATTAAGAAAAATAAAGCTGACGCCTGAAAACTAAATTAGTTTCAATCAACATTTCAACAGACTTGTTTGTTTATCAGTTTAACTTATTGTGTCCTTTGGCAAAAAAGCTATACGCAAAATACACAATAACCTAAATAAAAGCTCTGCTGAGTGGCGGCAAACAAACAAAAAAAAAAATTAAAGTTCTTTTGTGTATTTAGAAATCCTCTATCCTTTATAATACGAAAATAAAATATTTATTATACGTAATCAATTGATCAAAAGATAATAAGCCATAACATACATGACAAAGGATATCAATACAAATACATAAACACATTTATGCTCAACCATGACACGTATGTGACTGCATGTTTTTACAGTTATTATATTTTTCTATGGATGTATGGATGTACTCGTATGCATACGCATGTTTGTTGCCTTTTGTGTTTTACAAGGACTCTTTACTACGAAATTAAATTGAATTTCGTATTTTTTTTTCTGCATGTATTTTACTTCCTCTTTATGCTTTCATACTTGTTAAGATTAAATTTAAGCATAAATAGAAAGAGGGAAGGACATCAAGAAGTAGCAAGTGTTTTAGATAAATACGGTATGTGCGGAACGCTATAGTCAGTATGTTTAATTTCGAAAGTGTTTGATGGCCCGCTTAGTTTCGCATTTAATAAGATAATTTGATACGGCCTGCGCAAAAGGAAACTATTTTTTTTTTTTTTTTAATTAGGACCAGCACTCAGGGGATGACCCCTACGTATACAGTGCATTGTGCCGGAACTCAGGGAGAAGCATAGAGTAGAGAAGATAGATGTTGACAATTTATAAGGCTTAACTCTTTTACAACTCTGCTTTGCACGTGTTATGTTAATTTGTATAACTCGCCCTGAGCAGGGATCGAACCCGGGCCATAACTCAATTATTACTTCAGCCAAGACCCACTATCCGTCAGCCAACACCACCTCAAATATTGGTTCAATTTTAGTCAAATTAATGCTTCTATTATGATTCACAGCCCAACCAAGTTGAGTTGTCAATATTACAAGAATTTTTTTTTTTGTATTACGATTCACAACCAATTTTATTTTAAATCACAATACGAGTAAAAACTTTTCAAAGATAATTAAATGAACAGCTAATTAAAAGATAAGTTTAGTTGCCATCCATAATAAAAACTTAATAACGTAACTAGATATTAGTTTAGTTGTCAATCATAATTTGGGGGGATAAGCTTCTTGCGCTAATGTTTTACCTGGATCTTTAAAAACATCTGTAGAGTACCATTTTCAAGTGAGGCATAATCAATATAAAAGACTTTTCATTCGAATTTGAATGAATGAGGTTTCTGGAGTTCACTTACAATATTATACATGAGATCACTTAACTTTTTCCAGTTGCACATTCTCTTAACCAACCAATAATACTCTCAACAACAAAATATAGTTTGTTAACACAAAATAAAAGAAACGCTTATTGTTCATGCGAAGAAGATACGAATAAAATATATTTAATGCTCAATATGAATGATTATAAATGCAAGAGGGATTTTGTATGCATTTTGTGTGAGTGTATGAGTGTGTGCTCGTACGTATCAGATGCATCAAAAGATTTTTCAATAGAATTTATGTCAGTCACTAAGTGCTGATATTCTTTTTTTTTATGAATAAATGCATATTTACGAACTTGATATTATTTTTTATCATCTTTTTTCCCTTTTTTGTCAAATTGCAGTAAATAATATTTTCAATATTTGATGTCATCTTACTGGAAAAATATATAAAAATATGGAATATAAATCGTTACTATTTGTGTGAAATGGATTTACGCATCATAGAACTTTTTACAAAAAACCAATGGAAAAAACTTTAAATAATATTTACGCAAAATTAAACATTCAAAATCGATTGATTAGAAAAATGAGTAACAACATCTAAGCTCTAGTAAATCTTACAATAATTTAAGTTCTGGCAATGTGGTGGCAACGTACTGAAAATGAAACATTTTTGTGGCAAGGTAAATTGTAAGTTCGCACGATTATAGGAAAGCCTTACCATTTCATTGTCAGATAGCAAATTTATTTGTCACACAAAAATTATCATTATTGGATAGTAAAAAAAATTGTCAGTTTCTCTTAGAGAGCTTAAGCACTCTACCGAGAAAAATGATTGGTTGGAAATCGGTTGTGTCAATAAAATATCAGTTGCATAGACTATATGAGTCGTTTATTTTTAAAGTGGCATAAGTCACCTTTTCAAAAAAATCGAGTTAATGGCAACACTAAATAAAATTGAACTGTATCTTTTCATTTGTAAAAAATTTGCAATCAACAAAAAAAAATGACTTATGCCACTTTCAAAATAAACGGCTCATATATCGGTTATGGCTACCAATATTCTATGGATCCAACCAACATTCCATGATTATAACCATAATACCAAAATTGTAACCAACATACCGTTGTCACAATTCTTAAATTGATTGGGTCAACTGAATGCATTATTTTGCTGCTACTAAATGCTAAAGTGACGAGCACAACTGAATATTGGCAATCAATATAGTTGGGTTAATACTCCTAACCAATTATAGTACAATACGTACATGCTCAATATTTGTCGATTTTAAAATACTCATATGACTGAGTTGTCTAAGGCGATGTGTTTCTATGTTCAATACCAATCATGGACAAAAATAAATTTTAAATTCAAATGAGTAAAAAAAAATCCCGAATAGCTTTTAAAATTCCATGCAGGTAAACAATTTTATCGGTTTTCGCAACCGAAGATTTAGTTTTCTCTGTGTATGACGCAATGTATAGCATACCCTCAAGAGAAAGCGAATAAAAGCTTTTGTTTGATTATTTACTAACAATAATATGACTGTCTGATCCACAAAATTCGCACTCAGGGAGAGGGATAGGGTAGAGAAGATATATGTTGGAAATTTGGAAGGCTTAACTCTTTTACGACTCTGCTTTGCGTGTTATGTTAATTTTAGAGCAGCATTGAGGCGCCTCCGGTGTTAAGTAGGCGCATTAACTTTGTTGTTAAGCTGTATTAGCAGGCATTTTATTAGTTGTTTTACTTCGCCGATGTTTCTGCTAGCCGACGAAGGAGGGCGATGTTGTGTACATTAGCTTGGAACAGAATCAATTTAGTGACAATATTGCAATTTCTGACGACCGCGGGTAAAACGGTTTAGTCCTTTATTTACAAAGAAACCGGACTTATTGTGTTCGTCATGATCTCTTGTGTACTTTTTATACGCGCGCGACAAAGCTGCTCAGGAAAAAATCCCAATTTAAAAATATCTATTTTAAAACATTTACAAATTGTAGTTATTTTATTTCCAAGGTATCCGGTATGTTCTACATTCCGAGTGAAATTTTCACTTCTAAATTGTTCAAAGCATTGTTGGTAAAAATAAAAATTTACAGCAACAATGCTTTGACAATTCAGAAGTGAAAATTTCACTCGGAATGTAGAACATACCGGTATGTATTAATTATTCTGCCTTTATGGACCGATTGACAAAATGCTTTATTTTATACATTTATTTCTAAAGAAGACAAGACACTCAACGTCTTATTTTTTTAATTCCAGTTTAACTTCAGCCATCTGTTATTTTAAACTTTAGTTAGAGAGTTTATATTGATTCACCGTAATACTTATATTAACTGCCTGTGCCACGATATCGACAGAGTTCTTTACTACGTACAATTACATTTACAACAAAATTTCACAATTAATTTTTGCTTTAAATGTAACTGAACGAAAGCAAGAACTCTGTTGACACCGTGGAACAGGCAGTAATACTTGCTAAACAAATAAATCATAAAAATTTAAAAAAAAAATGCTAGAGAAATTCTAGAATTCAAACTCTTAACAATTTGCGAGTACTAATCAAAATATAGATGCAAATAATACGCAGTTGGTTAAAAAAAGTATTAGGTGTGTTTTTTTTTAATTAGGACCAGGGGCCAAATCACCGCATACGATATCGAATTAACTATCGTATCGAATAACATTACGATACGTGTCCAATAAGCTAATTATGGCATACGATGCGTCAAATTACGATACAATTTATTCGATATCGTATGCGATAATACCAAAATGAAAAATTTCGATAAATTTTGTTCGATATCGTTTGCGGTGATTTGGCCCCTGCACTCAGGGGATGACCTCTACGTATGCAGTGCACTGTGCGGGAACTCAGGGAGAGGGATAGGGTAGAGAAATAGATATTGAAAATTTAGAAGTCTTAACTATTTCACAACTCTGCTTTGAGCGTTATATTAATTTTTAAGGCAGTGTTGGGGCGCCTCCGGTGTTAAGTAGACGCATTAACTTTGTTAAGCTGTATTAGCAGGCATTTTTTTTTTATTAATTGTTTGAACCCAGGCCCCAAGTCATTGTTTGCTTAGTAGTCAACGCGCCAACCACTTCAGCCAACACCACCCTCAAAAGAATAGTAAGAAAATGGTTGATTATTTAAAACGCACTTAAAAGCACTGTGAGAAATTGTTGCACTATAAATACCCGATTTTCAAAAACGGGTATTTAACAAAATTTCGAGTATTGCTTAAGTAAAACAGCACCAAGAAATACCCGAAAACACCAAAATGGCAACGCTGTTATAGTGGCTTCCAATATGGAATGTTCCACTGTAATCCAGTCCGCCCAACATTTTAGCGAAAGTAAAGTCGGATTTGTGATTTATAAAGAGAAACTTCATGTATTTCAATTGAAAGTTTTTGCTATTGGTATCGTTAAATAGTTCTCATACCGATGCTTCAAAAGAATTCAAGGTTCATTCATTTTCCATACAAAAAGTTCATTTTAATTTTTTGTTTTTACGCCCTGCACTCAGGGAAGGACCTCTATTTATGCAATACATTGTACCAGAATTATAAGTATAAGTATGATTGACAAGATAAACAAACTGTAATCAATAAATTCTAATTCCAAGCATCACTAAGGCAAACCAAAACAAAACTTTTAAGGATTTATTAAAAAAGGAGAAACAATAATTTGTACCTTTGGGGAAATAAATAGTTTCGAGTAGTTTTATCCGTAACAAAAAAAAAACTTGTGCTCAAAAATCAACATATAAAACCAAACAAATATTTAAAATAATTTTTTTTATTAGTTTTATTATTTCAGCAGCTCTAAGCAGAAGAAGAACAGCAAATATTTATTCATTCTTTTGGAGTGTGTGTCTCTCTGTAAGTGTGTGTGTGTGTGTGTGTGTGTACAGTTGGAGCTGAGCTCTTTATACAGCTCAGCTAAAAAGAAACAAAAAGTTCTATTCCCATCATTGCAATGCAATAAATTTATTTATATTCGCAAATATAAGCATCCAACCAGCCTGGATTTCAGTGTATCTGTACGCATTATTATCTTGCCTCTATAGAGATTTCAATTTATGTTTCAGTAACTTTGTGTTGGAGTATTTTTGTATTAGACTATTATTTTGGTTATAGATTTGAGTATTAATAACAATATTTTCGTTATTGAAGAGTAGAATATTCCAGTAGTGAGTGCTAGAGATTGGCTTGGTTTAGATAGACAGGACTTTTCTTTTATTTTTTTTTTTCTGGTAGTTGTGTGTTGTAGATATCCGATATGCGATTTGTAAATATCCTTATGGTTTTGTATTATTTAAGGTTTGCATTGATATAGTTTTTGTTTGTTTAGTTTTTTTTTTTTTTTTTGTTTGGCACATAAGCCAATCAATCGAATAAATGGCAATCATTTAATTTTGTAAATAAATAAGAAATATATTGAGTAAAATTCTGGTATGGGTTTTAAAAAAAAAATATTCATCAAGTTTTTTTAAACAATTCTATTTAAAAATATCTAATATTCTTTCAGTTCAATATTTGAACTCAAAAAAAAAAGTTTTCACTTAATTTTAATTAAATAAAATTGAACAGATAAAATTAAGGTTCTTAGCATAATTATAAGATCATTTTAATTTGTCTCAAAAAAAAATTAACTAAAATTTTGGAAATTTTACTTAGTTTGAGTACAAATTAGTTGTAGTATGCCAATGCCGTTTTTTCAGAAACTCAGTAAAAATTTCCTTGCGCTAGGATATACAAATTTCGTCTTTAGCAGGAAATTTTTACTAAAAACAAGTTCAGTGTTTATCCCAAAATTAGTAAAAATTTTGTTATGTGCACCACATCGGCCATCTTCTTTGCTGCGCACTTTTCATTTCCTGTTTCAACTTCTTCTGAACCGGCCCATCTGCTACAAGGAAGCTATTCATGTCATCGGAGCGGTGGGAACGTCCGGAATGCTTATTTACAACATAAAGTTGTATTATCTGAAATGGGGGGTGATGACAACATTTTTATAAAACTTACGTCTTTTTTGGGATTCGAACCAAGAGAAACTTCGGTTTCGTAGGCAGGCACTCTAACCACTTCACTAATACAAGGTACATTATAGGTACAGCTAGTACATGTAAGTAAGTAACAAATTCGAAATTTATTACATTAACAAAAATAATTTTTGGAAATTATTAAAGGCCTCATTAGTCTTGACTTTTACTTTCTGTTCTGTTCTGTGCCGTTCTGTTGTTGAATTTTTGCAGTTAGAAGTTCTGTAAAAACGTATCAGCTGTTTCTTGCAGAATATACATAGCCGAATATACATATATTATCGGCGGCGGCGGCGGTGATCACAAATTTAAAACGGCGCTTCGTCTTAATTATCAGGTTGAATAATTTTAAAGAAAATAAGTTAAAAACGTTATTTAATTAAACAAAACTCTACTCACTATACATTTTTCATGAATATAATATTTTTTTACTGTAACACCCAATTCACACCATGATTTTTTCCATGATTTTTAAATCGGTGTAGAGAAGCAAAAGGGGTAAAGAAAAAATCACATTTTGTTTTCATGTGTCAATACGCATATTCGTTTGCACGAAGTTTGCACGGAATTAACAAATTGATGTACATACACACATAAACATTATTATTTGTATAAAAACAAAAATAATAATGTAAAGAAGAATAACCGATTACGGAGAAAAAAAATCAACATTTAAAACATGGGAAAAAATCATGGTATGAATCTGCAAGGGTTTTGGAAGCAACTTTTGAAGAGAATAAAAAAAATCGCGATTTTTAAAATCATGGTGTGAATTGGCAACAAAACAGAACAACTAATTGAAAATACATGTTTTGCATACACAAAAAATTAACAGCTGATCCGGTACAGAACAGAAAGTCAAGACTAATTCTACCTTAAGTCATAAACTAAAAATAATTTTAAGAATTATTTTCTTTAAATTTTGAAAAAATTTCCAATATGAGAAAAATATTTGAACTTAAAATGAGGAAAGCCGTTTTCCGTTTTTAAGTATTCAAATTTTTCTGAACTATTCAGGAGGAAATCATTTCCTAAATTATTTTTTTACAAAAAAAATTTTTGTACTAAAATTTAGTAAAAACTTACAGGCAAAATTTTTGAATTTGTTTTTGTTTCAAATGTAATTGCTCGAAAAAAAGAACTTCTTCGATATCGGCGAACAGGCACTTACTTACTTTTTAGAAAATGTGCACTCAAATTAAATACAAATTTTCTTCAAGTAGGTTTTTTTTATTTTTAAAGAAAAATATTTATTTGATTTAAATAAAATGTTCTAAAAATTGATCAAGTTATACTTAAATATAGAAATTTTTTAACTATTTTCAACTTGTATTTTCAAGGAAATTGTTTTACTAAAATTTAGTATGTACATGTTTTTTTTTTTTTTTTTTGTGTTTGTCTTTGGTATGATTGAATGGATTGTTTATTATACGACAGTGGTACAACAAATTTTCGCTTTCGGTTCATATTTAATGATTTCGAATTCATTCCTGTTCACAATATTGAAAAAAAAAATCTGATTTTTGAACTGCTACCAATTTTATTTGTATTATTATTTATTTTATTTTATAGTATAATATGCATATTATGCGCTATTTTTATTCAAGAAAAGCCACCACTCAGGCAATACCGGTAGGCAGTTCACTAATAAGTTAATTATTTTTTTACAACCCTCTTAATGCAGTATTCCTATCGTAATTGTAGCAACAGTTTAACTTTCAATCTAAACGTTTTTATTGCGCCCTAAGTTCAATACCTGAATTTACAAATTATTTGTTTGTTAGGAATCTTATAAAGTATTAAAAATTTTTTAATCAGAGGAAGTTTAGAATATTTATTTTAGAATTTGTTTATTGTTGGGCGTGTCAATAAAAATTTCAGTACGCCATGCCTTAAGTATTCTTTATTAAATCACTTGTCAAAATGTAAACTTTTTTTTTTTAATTAGGACCAGCACTCAGGGGATGACCCCTACGTATGCAAGTGCACTGTTCCGGAACTCAGGGAGAGAGATGGGGTAGAGAAGATAGATGTTGAAAATTTAGAAGACTTAACTCTTTCACAACTCTGCTTTGTGCGTTATGTTAACTTTAATAGCAATGCATTGTGTCGGAACTCAGGGAGAGGGATAGGGTAGAGAAGATATATGTTGGAAATTTGGAAGGCTTAACTCTTTTACGACTCTGCTTTGCGTGTTATGTTAATTTTAGAGCAGCATTGAGGCGCCTCCGGTGTTAAGTAGACGCATTAACTTTGTTAAGCTGGATTAGCAGGCATTTTATTAATTATTTTACTTCGCCGATGTTTCTGCTAGCCGACGAAGGAGGGCGATGTTGTGTACTTTTAGCTGGGAACAGCATGAATCGCTGTCGGAATAGTTTTTTAGTGACCATTGGTATGCCTTCATCACTTAAATAGTCCGACAACAATTAATACAATGCCACACTAATGTACATTAGAGAAATTAGTGATGTTGATTGACTTGCTCTAGCCAGGGTTTGAACCCAGGCCCCAAGTCATTTTTTGCTTAGTAGTCAACGCGCTAACCACTTCAGCCAACACCACCCTCTAATCAAAGTTATATGTTATATGTGTAAAGATACATACATATATAATATAATAGGTAAGTATATGAAATTTTTTATATACATTTACGATCTTTTCCGATATCAGAGAATTGGCAATTTCTTTCCAACCAAAATTTATTAACTTTTTAGGTGAATTTAAAAAGTTTTTATATCTCTCACATTTTATTTCGTTAAATGAAATGTTTAAATTGCTGAGAATCCTCTAATCATTAAAATTCACCTTGACAAATATTACAATAAACAGAGCAGACTGATAAGATGGTGTAGCGCCCATGGATATCATTAGTACTGCGGATGTGTTTTGTTACTGTGTGATCTTAATGAAAGCTTTATCTTTAATTTTACTAAAACAATTTATAATTTATAGTCTTCAGTTAGTTTTGAGTATATTTTTAATCGATTACTGTCTAAAATAAACCCTAAGTTAAGTCCTTTCTATCTGGCCAAAAATACCTTAAACATTCCGAAATTCATTTAAATTTTAATTTACTTTTGTGGCCATTAATAACAAACGTTAGAAGAAAAAATCAGCTACAAAACCATATTCCACAAACATTAATGCCCTTTTTTTACAAAACACACACAAAAGAAAACCAAGAAAAATGGTTCTGCTTTAAAAACAGAACCTACAGAAAAATAGCAGAAAAAAAATTATGTACAAAATTACAACAAAAAATATCAGTTAATGAGCGTAATTTAACCACAAATGATGGTTTTGTTTTTTAGTTTATTTCATTTAATTTTCTAACATTTTTTTAATCCATTAGCTGTTAAAGAAGAGCACAATGGGAATAAAGATTATAAAATTGCTATAATAAAGATATAGTTAGGTTTCAAGTTCAGTTTTATTGAATTAATGAAAATTCAAAATTACTAAGAGTTTTTTTTGTGTTGGAAAATATTATTATTTATATCCAATCAGTTTTTAGCAGAACGTATCAGTACTGATTTCAAGGCCGCTACACCTCTCATCAGCGTTCAATTGTCCATCTTTACAAATTTCGTAAAGTGGATACTAATTGAGAAGAATATCAACTATTTAACCAGTTTTCAACAGAAATAGAATATGAGAATTAACTTTTAATTCAATTTTTATTCTACAATGAAACAGTGCTGGTTAGTACGAAATTCCCTCATTACTGTTTGGAACTAATAATCAACACAAACTCATAGTCCGTTATCATCAAAGTATTTTACTTTGTATTTTAACGTTTTTGTTGTTTTTACTCTATATTAGGGAAATTCACATATTACTGTGACCCCTGTTATTAGGGTATTTATAGCTCATGCCCAAGCGGAATTAATATTTTTATATTATTATTATTACGAATAAACGTAATTATTATTTGAACTTATATTGATTTACATATGAAAGTAATATTATCAGGCTCAAGTTCAGTTTTATTGAATTAATGAAAATTCAAAATTACTAAGAGTTTTTTTTGTGTTGGAAAATATTATTATTTATATCCAATAACAGGGGTCACAGTAATATGTGAATTTCCCTAATATAGAGTAAAAACAACAAAAACGTTAAAATACAAAGTAAAATACTTTGATGATAACGGACTATGAGTTTGTGTTGATTATTAGTTCCAAACAGTAATGAGGGAATTTCGTACTAACCAGCACTGTTTCATTGTAGAATAAAAATTGAATTAAAAGTTAATTCTCATATTCTATTTCTGTTGAAAACTGGTTAAATAGTTGATATTCTTCTCAATTAGTATCCACTTTACGAAATTTGTAAAGATGGACAATTGAACGCTGATGAGAGGTGTAGCGGCCTTGAAATCAGTACTGATACGTTCTGCTAAAAACTGATTGGATATAAATAATAATATTTTCCAACACAAAAAAAACTCTTAGTAATTTTGAATTTTCATTAATTCAATAAAACTGAACTTGAGCCTGATAATATTACTTTCATATGTAAATCAATATAAGTTCAAATAATAATTACGTTTATTCGTAATAATAATAATATAAAAATATAGTTAGGTTTCTTTTTTTTTTTTTTTTTTTTTTGATTTTACGAAATTTTCCTTTTACAGTTTCGTAACAATTTTGTCAGATTTTACAATGCTTCTTAAAGTCTACTGATGATTTGGTATAAAGACGAATTTATATTTGAAGATATTTTACAATTTTTATTTTTGAAAAGTTTTAATTTTTTTGTAGTTTGAGTGTCAATGAAATGCTTATAAAATTTCATTGGCCAAATAATCATCATTAGACTTTACCCACATTTTGAAAAGTTACAAAACCTCCTAGCTTATGCACAAATTTTCACATATAATTTTAATTATTAAATCACTTTTGTTAAACCAACTCGAAGAAATTAATATCAGAATAATAATTTTATGCCTGACACACATGTGGTGAAGAATATCAAATAAATACATTCTTGTCGCAGAACTCAATTTCCATCGAGAGAAATTTCAAATTCCTATGATGAGTCTTTAGAAATCAACTGGCTACTTTTGCTGACTTCATTATAAAAAACGTTGCATACTTTTAGGAGCGTCAGTAAAATCTGCTTTATGTTAGATTTGCAACTTAAGCAATCGCCTACGGCTAGTACTACATTATTTATCATTTCAAAATCGAAATACATAATAACCGGAATCCGAAGACTGTAAATGAAAATCGATCGGAATATAAAAAACAGAATCGAAACCATTCTAATCGCAACGATAAAAAAATATTTCCCAATACAATTTATGTATTTAATTCCTAAATTATTATAATAATGAAATAAATAATAAATATGTACACAATTCATAATTTCAATTCCTTTAAAAAGCTAGCGCGTGCACAAAACCGCATAAAATAAAATATTAAACAATATTTTCTTCTTTTTTAAATTATCAACAAAAAGAACAAACAAAGGTAAACTAACAATATGAAAATGTGTGGCAAGGTTGGTGGGAGCTAATGAATGTCAGAAGCCAGTGACGTGGAGCAGCGGTGTATCAAAGTGTTTAACAAAAAAAAAAAGAATAACAAAACTTTCACACAAAAGCAGCTGAAGGAAGGTAAACAGCAACGAATAAATGTATAGAAGTAAAACTTTTGAGACAACTTATCACAATTGTACAATCAAATACACATGTTGCCACAAAATGAAACACAGAAAAAAGTATTAAGAAAAACACATTTATTAATTGTTGGTGCTAAAAACACCGAAAACAATTTAAATAAGGGCATTCAAGAAAGTTACGAGAGAGAGAGAGAGTTAGTTTCTTGCAACTACACAAATGTAAACAAAGACTTCCCCTTCAACTTTGTTGCATATTTTTTTTACATCGAGCTTCGTGGAGAAACTCACAAAGATCTCAGTGAGACGCACTGATTCTGAGTGATACCTATTAATTTTAAATGCTGTTGTATTGGTTCCGGGCCTAGTTTTAATGTACTTCTTCAGTGTAAGTGATGATATTTGCATCGAACTTAAAAAAAAAAACAAAAGATTTTAAACGACAGGGTCCGTTCAAGGAAATTGCTAAACATGTACTGTAGAAGAATGACTTATTCACTACTTCTATAAAATCAACTATTATATATTATTGACTCCTTTAAAAAATAAATTAACTAGTCAGGTGTGTAATATGTAATGTGTATATATTTATTTTTAGCAACATTAAACGCTTACAGCTTGCAAAATAGTGAACCGAATTTAGCAAAATATAGAATGTGCACATCTGTCAGGAAATAACTTTAAAATGGTATAAGTTTCGGCAAGATAGCATGTATAATATGGGCATGAGGTGCACCACAAAAACTGGTCTCGCCTACTAATTACGTACTAATATATATTTTTTTCGGTTGAAAATTCCAACTGCTCAAGATTAACATCAGTAAAGTGATTTGCAGCACAACCTGGCTGTGCTCTAAACACCGCTTGAAATTGAGTGTTCACCACCACAGAGACGGTCCCTGAAAGCACACCCGCGTGACTTGCAAAGAACACAACAGGTGGCAATTTCTTATGCATGGACCTAAAACCATGTAGAAACCCCTTTCTTAAGTGTTTGCGTACCAATTTCTGTTCTTAAGCAACAGCACAAACAAGCTTGACCTTAGTCTTCTACTGATTATGGTAGCAACCGCAGCCTCCTGGCCAATAACAGGTCGCAGAATTCCGCTAACGTTGAGAGTATAGAAAGATGCCCGCAATCAAATACATTTCCAAGGAGAGGTGGAACTTGCCGGCTGCCGTGGCACAAGTGCATGCTTGCTGATCATGAATCGAAAGAGAATCGACTTTGGGCTTGGGCGAAGACCTTAGATACCAAATATTTGACTAGCATCGTTAACCCTACTTCATTCCTTTTATATTTTACTAGCTTATCCCGGTGTGCTTCGCTACCCCCTCGTCATAAAATAAAATTAAAAGTATTTATATATCCTATTGTGAAAATTTAATGACGATCGGTCCAGTAGTTAAGACTATATTACGATTTTTAATTTTCCTAAAAAGGGGCGTATTCCAAATTATGCCAATACCATATGTACCAAATATCATCGACGCCCAAAATATGGCGATTTAAATTTTTGGGTTATATAGGCGGTGCCACGCCTCTATGTCCAATCAAAACTTCATATAGCCTATAATTCATTCGAGAGTTCCAGTTGGATACAGGAAGATCGGTCCAAGGGTTTGGCCTCCTATAAGGAACAAACAAACAAACACACAAACAAACAAACACACATTCGGTTTTATATATATAGATATACATGGCCGTTGCCCTGTTATTTCAGAGATTGTGTTGTGACACATAAGTTTTAAGGATAATTAATCAAAGATAATGTCTGGAAAAATCACCAAGATGCAGAACCGTACCACGGAAAGATCTAACTGCACAATAAATTTAAAAGGTTTTCCAATAATAGTGATATGATTTCTTAAAAAAAAAAAACACTTATTGTTAAGGAAATTCAAAAGTTTTTTTTAATGTGAAGTACAATCGATACAATCAAGTTCTAAATAAAAATGGCCTCCACGACTTCTTCTGCAGGAACGAAGTGGATGAACCCAATTTTCGAGCACTTTTTCCACTAAATCAAGTCGTATGTCATGAATGGCACGTTCAATATTAACTTGTAAAGCTTGTAAAGAGTCTGGTTTATTTCGAAAGACCAATGACTTCAAATAACCTCACAAGAAATAGTCTAATGGTGTTAAATCACAACTTCTTGGAGGCCATTCAATATCACGATTTCTTGAAATAATCGAATCTCCAAACTTTTCAAGTTATTCCAAGGCGAAATCAGCAATTTACGGTGGTCCAATGGCTTCAGTTCTTGAGTGAGAACAATTGTACACAGATGCAAACGCAAATCCTTTCTCAAAATCCGACAGGTTGTGGTTTGAGACAGTCCTAATTGTTAAGAACGTCTTGGAATCGAGAAATTGAGGTCTTCAGACACACTTGCCTGAACGGCAGCAATATTTGCATTACTTCCAGGAGTTCTTTGTCTTATTGGCACTTGAAAATTGTGTAAAGAAAATGTAAACTCAAAATTTTCAACAATTCGACGAATAGCGAGCACTCTTGGACGATTATTACGACCATAAAATGGCAAAAGCGCAGGAAAAGTTGCAATTAGAGAACGATTATTTTGATAATAAAATTGAATATTTCGCAAACGTTGTTCTTTCGTATATCTCCCCATGATGAAATTGTAAACACTACTGAATACAATGAAAACCATTACAAATGGCCGAAACGTCACATCAAAATCATATCATCCCTATTGGAAATCCTTATATAAGCTAAATTTTGTTTTAAAATAGAAATTTTTAATAAAGAAATAAATTTTGTCTTCACCAACCTTGATTAAAATTTTGAATCATCCAAGACCACTGTAGTACCTGAAATGAAGAGAATAATATTTCCTGTTAGTTTCCTTAGAAAAAATAGAAGTTTTCTACGCTAAAGATTTTTCAACACAGTTTTTATAACTAAAAGGCGAAAAACTCTTGTTAAACTATCGTTGGTTAGTTAACGAACGACTGGAATATAGTCGTAAACATTAAGAAAGACACTATTTTTAATTGAGAAATTTTCTTTTAATGTATTAGATTTTTTTTACAAATTCATCCCGTTTTACGGTTTTCCTAGCGGCTCAAGGGTTTGTATTTGATATAAATCTAAATTTTATAATTTTCGTTAATCTATTGTATGAGTCGAAGTCGATTAGAAAACCGTAATCGGGCCAAATATAATAAGTTCTATAATGAATAACTTAACTTCATATCTCCGATTCTACAAATTTTAATCACTGCCAATAAAATAATATGGCAAACTGTTTACAAAAAACAAAAAAAAAAATATTATATAAAAGTGATTAACTTGAAAAAACAAACTAAAAGGTTTGGATGCTTTGGTTTTGTTTTTCAAACGTTTCACCTCCTTTTGCAGACGAAAAAAAAAACCAGAGAAAGAAAAGCGCGTTACAAAGCAAACTTTATACTCGAGAGTGTGTGTGGCTGTGTATGAATCCTTTTTCCACAGTTGAATTTATTTTTTATACACTTCATACTACGAATAGGAGAATGAGAATGACTTGACAATGAGCTGACTTTATTCATATAAAAATATACAAATATTTTGAGGTTATTTTTGCTTTTTAATTTTTTCTCTCCCTGTTAAGTTTTGTTGTCTGTGTAGATTCTACAGTTTTTGTTTGGTACTTGGTAAAACATCAAAAGGAATGTCAAAAGAAATTTTACGTACAAATGTGTCCTCCAAGTGTATGAAAATTATAAAAACATGTGTGTGGAAGCGTTGATGAGAATAATGAAGATAAGATTGTTAAAGAAGAATGTATAGATACGAGTAGATATTAAAGTGCGTCTGTTGAGATTGGAGAGGATTCTTATACAATTTGAATTCAATATAAACACCTACCATTAGACGTATCTGGAAAAAATTTACTTTTTACAATTCGTAGTGAGAGTTGTAAAGAACACAATACAAAACAGTATTCGTAGAAATAGTGGGAGTAAAAAGGGGCGTCCCAAATACATACTTAAAGAGTCGGAACCGATTAGCCGAGTCATCTGCTTGATATAATCAAAATTTTATACTTTCTGATGTGTCTTAAATTATTTAAAAAAAAACGACATATATTAACAAAAAAAAAAGTTTTAAATTTAATATTAAACTTTTCGAATCAAATCTTACTTGTACATAGTAAGTAAAACGTTTTGCAATAAGAGTGATATGAATTCTTAAAAAATACACTTAAGCTACGTTCACATTTATCAAATATTTGTCGAAAAAAACGTAACCAAGAAAAAAACTAATAATATATTTCCTTTAATTCCAATATTTTTTTAATTTTGGGTTCGAATTTTTTAAAAACTGCATAAAAATACTCTTTTGGAGAAGAATTAATTTTATTTTGTAATATAAAAATCGTGTTAAATGAAACTATCCCTAAGCAAAACTATTGGTTACGTTTTTTTGGGCAAATATTTGATAAATGTGAACGTAGCTTTATTGTTAAGGAAATTCAAAAGTTCTTTTATTTAATGTGAAGTACAATCGGTACAATTAAGTTATAAATAAAACGTCATTCAAATGGCTGAACACAATTTTCGAGCACTTTTTCCACTAAATCAAGTCGTATGTCGTGAATGGCACGTTCAATATTGACTTGTAAAGCTTGAAGAGAGTCTGGTTTATTTCGAAAGACCAATGACTTCAAATAACCCCACAAGAAATAGTCTAATGGTGTTAAATCACAACTCCTTGGAGGCCATTCAATATCACAATTTCTTGAAATAATCGAATCTCTAAACTTTTCTCGCAATAATTCAATTTTCCATTTGCTGTGTGGCACGTAGCACCGTCCTGTTGGAACCAAATGTTGTCAAGATCAACTTCTTCCAATTTTGGTCATAAAAAGTTGGTTATCATCGATATATACCGCTCTCCATTAACATTAACCAGCTTCATTTCAAATTTGGAAAAATTTTCAACAATTCGACAAATAGCGAGCACACTTGGGCGATTATTACGACCATAAAATGGCAAAAGCGCACGAAAAGTTTTAATTGGAGAACGATTATTTTGATAATAAAACTGAATAATTTGTAAACGTTTTTCTTGCGCAGATCTCGCCATGATGAAATTGTAAACACTACTGAATACAATGAAAAAAAAAATAACAGATCATGACATATTACAAATGGCCGAAATGTCACTTCAAAATCATATCATCCCTATTGGAAAACCTTATAGTATACATAATTGGCATAACATTGTCCGGAACATGTATGTAAAGCTAAGTTTCAAAATATTAAACCTTAGACACAAACCATAGTATTCAGAACATCTCTGTTAACAGACTAAAGCTTAGATCCCACTATCGGCACAATGTACCGATTTTCGTCGGCTCACTGAAATAAAGTTATAAGTAATAAGCTAAATATGCCTTATTTGTCAACTAATTAAAATATATGGACATAATTGCACCACACTGCATTGGTAATAAAGCCATACAGACTTATTCCTGAATTAATTGAGAAATTAAGCAATTTTGGTTTAGTAATTATGACTTTATTGCAGTGAGCCGACGAAAATCGGTACATCGTGCTGATAGTGGGATCTAAGCTTAACATTGTCCTATTGACACCTTAAAACATAGTGAATGCACTTAAAATCCTTTTCTCTAGGACAGATTGAACGTGGTCGGAAAAAAGACAAAAAGTTATATCAGCGACTCTTTCCCTAAATAGAAATGTGACTATTTTTAAGGGAATTATCCCACTGTAAGCTCTTGTATAGACCACGTCTACAAATTCTTTAAAATTTTTTCGGTCACTTTGACATTTTTACTACATTCAGTATGTTTTAATATGTGTTTAAAATTTAATTAATTTTTTATGGATTAACTGATCTATAGGCTGCATTTCATTGGTTTTTAAATACCATATCATCAGTAGATCTTCACGTTTTCAAACTCATAAGCAAAGAGGTATGCTCCTTACCCTCTCGAATTGTTTGATACTAGAACTTCAACTAATTTTTATGAGATACCATTTGTTTTTCATTAACGACATGCAATGGATATGATTTTTACCCATTGAAGACATAACTTCGTCGAGTACAATATAAAACTCGCTGAAATAATGAAAGGTGCAATGCAACTCCAAAACAGATATTTAGGACTTCCTTTTTCCTACATGACAGCAAAAGTACATGTGTAGTCTTAGAATGATCTTCCTATTGATACAATCTAGAATACGGTTCTGTAAAAAAGCAGGGACAAATCGAATCCGAGACCTTTAAAAATATTCAAAAATTTTCCTTTCTTGTATATTTTTTTATTTAAATCTTATGGTCACCGTACTATACATACATACATATGTTTGTCGCCGCCTCATAAAAATATAAATAATTTTTTTTTTTTCATTTTGTTTCTTTCCAGTAAAAATTAATTTCAAAATTTATTTATTTGCCCAGCAAGAAAAATAATTGCAGAAAGACATCAAATAAAATCTTGAAATTAATAAATTAATTTCAATGTTTTCCTTGCTAATTACATAAAGCAAAAGAGAGAAGAGTAATTAAACTGTTTGGTAAAATAAATCCTTTTCATCTTTCTTTTGTTTATTTCTTCAACAAAGCTTTTTAAAAGGGTTGTTGTTTTTTGTCAGGACTTTTGTTAGTGTTTTTCAAAACATTTTTATGTACTTGGCGCCGTATGAGTACGAGTGATTGCAAATAAAACATTCCCTTTGATGACTACAGAGTCGGTGTACGTAAATTAATATTTAAAAAAAAAAAATAAATAAATAAATAAATAAAAAAGAAATTAAAAACAGAAGACTTTCAAAATTGGTTTGGAGTTTGAAGTACAGAAATAACTGGTGTCACAGGTGAGACTGTTTCGTATTGATTTATTAGATACCTAAAAGTTACAGTTTCTGTGTTTCAAAAGATTTGTTAGTACTAATTTATTCTGTCGATTTAAAGAGAATATATTTTCATTTAATTTATTTTAAATCTTAATTGACTCAAAACCAAAATCCCTTATCAACAAAATTGTAGCCATTCTTTGAAAATATATTATCTGACTGGATTAAAACAATTGCAAATGTTTTAAATTAAATTCGTTTAAGACCGATAATCTGATTGTGTTGAATATGTTAAGCAAAATAAATTGATTCAAAGCAGTGATACACAAACTTTTAAGCTTGTGGATTGATAAGATATTTTTAAAACAACTTGAAGTAATTCAAATCAAACCAACACCCCCGGGATATGAGAACTGTGAAAGCAGCAAAATATAAATGCGATAACTTGAATAATTTTCAAAACACGAGTACGATATTCCCAAGGCGAATTTATTATTAGGTAAATGCATCGGCGAATTGGCATTAATTTAGCCAACACTCGAACTGTCAAAATTTGTTTATATTTTCTCGCGCCATTTCTATATCTAGGATGCTGCTTTGTGGTTGTTTTTCTAGATATTATTAGCTTCTGACAGATCAAGTGTTGAAATCTCATTTTAGACAACCTTTTTTTTTATTTTTATATTTTTTGCAGGGATGCAATTACCTTTGTTATTATATCAATGATATTTTATATTAGATTCTTTCCAAAAACGAGTTGCACTTCCCTGTAACCATTCCTGCTTAACAGTCTCTCCGATTCGTAGCTGTCTTTATAGCAAAGCAGCACTCACTCAAACAGCTAAATTGATTTTTTACTCTTCCCCAAAAATGGTAAGGGTATTTATAGGTTCGTCACTACGTGTGTAATTTCCACAATATTTATATGAGGTCCATATAGTACATATATTCTAAATCCTTATAAATAGGGAAGTTGATTGAGCCGTGTCCGTCTGTCCATCTATCCGTCTTTCCGTCTGTCTGTACGTGAAATCGATTTTCCGAAGACACTAGATGAGCTAGAGACTTGGGTCTTGGACTGAAATGTAAAAATTTTTCTTAAGGTGATTCGTATTGAAAATCAGCAAAAATAAAATGTCGGTTCTGATATTGAATTATATATACAAATAAATAAAAATATATATAACTCTTCCAGAAATAAATTTATAAATACATGACGGCGCCTCAGTATTGAACATGGAGTCAACAGACTATAATTCAACGCACGAACCATCGTGCCACTGAGGCTTGTTAGTGTTATCCGTATATTAACTTAATAATTACTTTATGTATTTTTTCGTACAAACCACTTTTTTGTTTACTGATGGATGGAAAATTGTAAAATATTTTAAACAGTCTGTATTTTTTGTACATATGTATTTATCGAAAAGTGTGTATATAATGGCACCACGAAATAAGCCCCAATGAAATAAGCCCCAAATAAAAAAATTAAATAAGCCCCAAATTTGTTAACTTGATGAAGTAAGCTTAAGAAGAAATCATAAAATGCAAGAATTGTATCCTCTAAATTATATTGAACACCGGCTTCGCGTTCCAAGCATTTCTGCATAACCGGCCTATGGCCGGGCTCAAGGAATTTATCCTGTTTGGTATATCGAACACCGGCTTCGCGTTCAAAGTATTCTCTGCATAACCGGCCTACGGCCGGACGCAAGGAATTTATCCTCTATGGTATATCGAACACCGGCTTCGCGTGCAAAGTATTCTCTGCATAACCGGCCTACGGCCGGACGCAAGGAATTTATCCTGTTTGGTATATCGAACACCGGCTTCGCGTTCTAAGTATTTTCTGCATAGCCGTCCTACAGCCGGGCGCAAAGAATTTATCCTCTATGGTATTTCGAACACAGGCTTCGCGTGCAAAGTATTTTCTGCATAACGGTGCAAAGCGCAACGTAATTTAGCGCTAAGCTTTTACGCTGAAATGAGTAACCTAAATTAGAGCGTTAACGTTGCGCCAGAAACAGTAATGTTTAATCACTTTAATTAATGAAAAACACTAAATAAAAATAAGAAATACAGATAAAGACGCTAAATTAAGCTGAAAGTAGCTAAAGTTACATTACTTAACAAATAAACGAGTACTTTTACAGCCAACTTCACTTCTTGACGCGCTGTCAAAATTGGATTTTCCAATTGCAAAGCGTTGACGCCGCGTTATTTCGGTTGGTTTCATGCATTTTGTATGGGCATGAGAAATTTTGACAGCCAGACAACGCTTTGCGTCGTAATTTAGGTTGGTCTGGGACTGCTGTGTGCGATAGGTGCATGTATTGTTGTTGTTTGAAAACCAATGACAACATCATTACTGTTACCAAAAATATAATTAGATGTACATACATACCATCCATGTGAAGGTTTTTCTTTTAGTATATCAAATACAACAAAAAGCAAACAATCTAATTTCATTCCATTTAGCATTTTCTCGTTATTTTTTTGTTTGTTTTTCAAATACCCTTTTTTTTAAGCAGAATTAACTCAATACCTTTTGAATTTCGTGTTCTCTTTTCATCTGCACACATCCCTTTAAAGGTCACATTAAATTATTCAAGGTGGCGAATATTTGAACTTTTTTACAAAACGAACAAAAAAAATAAGTAAAGATAGGAAACCGATCAATAATGTTTTTGTATAGTAAATGTGTGCTATAAAATTGAATATGTTGGTTACATTTTACATGTATCACAGCAGTGGCAAATTAATTAGCAGCAATTGTATGCCCCTATTATAATTCAAAACTGAGTTGATAGTTGAGTTGTAGTTGTCATATTCTTATTATGGATTACAACTCAACTTCCACTCAGTTGTTCAATAAGTTGTCTTCGTTAATTTATAAATTAATTTATATAAAATTTCCAAATATATTATCAACACACTTTGAATATACATACATATGCATGAACATAATATGTATCTAATAGTTGATTCAATTTGTCATATTAAGGTTGACAACAACCTAACGAATACAACGAAAATTATTTGTAAGCCATAATGCAATGAAAGAATTGAGTCGAGTTGTAACATTGACAACTCAACTTAGGTAAGTTGTGAATCATAATAGGGACATTATAATTTGTGGCATCACAGCCCTCAGCTGTCAACTTGTTTATTATACAAAAGTGCATAAATTACACTGTGACACTCTGACACTTCCAAATGTACTTTCGCACTCAGGGGACTCCCCCCTAATAGTTCGAAAAGGATTCATCGAAGTTCATTTTTTCGACTATCACAGGGTTATTATTTGGAAATAATTTATCAAAAAATTATGACGACCAAAACTTAAACATTAAAAAAGTAGATAAATTAATGTGTGTGAAGTTAAATTTTAAAATATAAAACCCTAGACATGAACCACAGAATTTAAAAGAGCTCTGTTCACAGGTTAACAGTGCTCTGTAGACAAATAAAAATCATAGCGATTACACTAAAAACGTATTTTTTTAGGAAGGAGTCAACGTGGGCGGAAAAAACTCATTGGGTTTTGTGGACGAAGTAGTCCTCTACCAACCCCTATATTTTAAATATCTGACAGTTTGAGTTTTACCGAGATATATTCGATTTGCAAAAATCTTAGAAATATGGTTTCTCTAAGGGATGACTACATTTTTTTTAGGAAGGAGTCAACGTGGGCGGAAAAAAATCATTGGGTTTTGTGGACGAATTGGTCCTCTACAAACTCTTATATTTGGAATATCTAACAGCATGAGTTTTACCGAGATATACAACTAGTTTTGCTCAAAGTTATTTTTTTTAGTGCAAACGAACTAAACTGATACAAATTAAATACTTTACACTACCAAAAATGAAAAACTTTACTGTTAAATTTCTCCATATGTTTATTGTTAATGGATAGTAAAAATGGCGGTATTCAATAATCAGCTGTTTTAGCGATGAAAATCACAGTTTCATTTTTTTCCTGTGTAGAATTCAAATTAACTCAAAATAGAAATATTTAAAATTGAATTGAGACTGATATTTATCATTTATCATGTTAAAAAAATGTTGTGGTTCTAATAAAACGATCCAAGGGTTCTCCACACTCTCTAGCTAACAACTAAAGTTTTAAACACCACTGCTCATTCCTCGTAATCATTCATCGTAAGTATGTACATGTAGTATGTATTTTCTTTGTTGGAATATAATAAAACTTGTTAAAATATAACTTTGACCTTTGTTTTTGTATATTGATGTTTGTTGTTGTTAGTTTAAGATACAGTTTATGTAAAATATTTTTACTAACTCAAAATGAACCGAGTCCTGTGAGATCCAACAAATAAGGAGAAAAAACAAAACAAAAGTTTGTACAACAATGGAAACAAGAGCAAAAGACAAACGACAACAAAATACAAAAAAAAAATAGGAAAAAAAACATAAGAGTCATATTATCTATTAAATACATAAGAAAATAGTTTTAGACAAGTTTTACCTTCAAGGGATTTTTATTACGAGTATATTAAATTTTTTTTTTGTCTTTTTTATTTAAACTTGTTCAAACTACTTAGGCTTATAGTAATAGAAGATGACGTTAAATTTCTCAAGATAAAATATTTAAGCATACATGTGCTTACTAGTGATGTTACGAATACTCGTATTCGTATTCGACTATTCGACTATTCGCCTGCTTTAAGATATTCGCATTCGTATTCGTATTCGCCAAATTCAAGCGAATATTTTTCGAATAATTTTCCCATACATTTTCCAAAAAAAAATCATACAAAATGTTAAAAAAAGTACATAAAATGTAAAAAAATATATTAATTTTTATTAAAAAAAAAACCATTGTATTTCACGCAAAGTAATAACCTTCTTAAAAAACAAACAAAAATATATATAAATTATAATTTAAGTAATTTCTAATGTATTAATAAAATTAAAAATGCTTTCGCAGCAGTGAATTGAACAAAGTACATCATCTATCGGCAATAAATTGGAATATACTCGTATAACTTAAATGCATGATATTTAAAGAAACTCGGTGAGATGTTTTGATTCTGTTTATATGTAAATGTATAAGGGTGGGAAGCTACAGGAATCAAACTAAAACTTTTTATATATGAAATTCCACTGACACAGGTGGATGCGCCTTCTGCAAAAATATGTTCGCTAAACAGCACTGAATTATTAATTAAAAACCCAAACAGAGTAAGAAAAACGAAATCTGAAAGTATGTAAGTAAAATAATTAAAAAATGTTCTGTAGAGGTTTTCAAATTCGGCATCTTAATGCAATAATAATGTTAAATCACTAAATTTTTTTTTCATTTATAGTTACTAACGCAAAGGCAGGGATTTAGGGATTTTTTCCAATTAAATTTGAAATATAAACCTCAAAAGAAATATTCGTATTCGTATTCTACTAAAAATTGATATTCGTAACATCACTAGTGCTTACATCCAAACATATGCACGTAAGTGTGTATGCGTTTGTAAGTGTGCCAATTTAAAGTATGCACTTTAAAAATGTCGACAAAAATCTCAAGAGTGCTTTTGGAGAGGAAAAGGATTTATCAACATTATGATCACAGCGTCTTTGCCGTTAATAAAAACTATCCAACAGCAAGGAATTTGTAAAATTATTATTTAACATGTGTTTATAAGGAAATAAATTTATAAGTAACATAATTTGATTACACTGAAAATAATCCATGTAACAATTTTTTCTAATACGAAATACATTTTAGGATAAAATTTTATATGAAAAGACATGACATTGTTATTAGAGATGGTAAATTAAAATAATTAAGATTATCAGTGACAATTTCTAGATCCAAACCTAACATAATAGTCGTAGTGTGGTTTTCTCTAATATTAGTCCGATTAAAGTATTAAGATTTTAATAAAAAGTTTATGAAATTTTTGATGTTTTCCTTTCGCGACGACTCTCATTTTCACTTTTCTTTTTTAAGCATATTGCAGATAATTGCTAAAACAAAAAAAAAAAAAAAAAACTTGCAGCACGGAAGCGACTGCTCGTCCATTAATTAAACAAATACCTTAAAAATAAATACGAAATAGAAAAAACCATTGAATAAATGACATAAAATCATCAAAACAGAAAACAATTGCTAAAAAGAGAGAAAAAACACATTATGAAACCCAAAATTGAAAACTATCTTATTCAAACGAAAGAAAATCACTAAACCGTAAAATAAATGGCCAAAAACCAGAAAATTCCAAAAACGAATTTAGGTACATTGCTAAAACGAAAAACATCGCTAAAGCTGGAAAAAATAGCACTGCATCGAAAAAATCGACATAACGAATAAAAAACATAAGGTGTAAGAACTTTAAAACGTAAACGAAAAACGTAAACATTAAATTATCTCCAAAAATAAAAAACCAAGAAAAATCGCCAACATACAAAAATTGCAAAAATGAAAAAAAAAGCAAAAACTAAAATTATTCCCTTAAAAGTAAATAGATCGTCAGAAAACACAACAAATTGTATACCTTAATAGCTGTCAAAAGTAAAAAAAAATCGCTAAAAGGGAATAATCGCTAAAACGGAAAAATATTCCCAAAACCAACTT